>JANVYC010000009.1:2879508-4319263 GCA_027406025.1 Colletotrichum musae | reverse complement strand
ACCCTAACCCTAACCCTAACCCTAACCCTAACCCTAACCCTAACCCTAACCCTAACCCTAACCCTAACCCTAACCCTAACCCTAACCCTAACCCTAACCCTAACCCTAACTATATATAGCTTAATAGGGGCTGCCTACTCCTATTAACTAAAAGTAGTATATAGGCTATTTAGTATAGTTAATTAAAGTAGTAGAGTCTCTACTCCTAAAAACTCTAACTTACTATACTATATAGGTATATAATATATAGTTAAAGTATAAAAACCCTTTAGGTAGTATAGAATTTAAACCTACTACTTTTACTTTTTATAAAATAGGGTTAGGTAGACTCTTAACTACTAAATTTATTTAATTATAAACCTTTTTTATAATTAATATATTATTATTATAAATTATATTACTATAATTAATTAACTTTATTTAAAAATATTATTTTACTTTTTTTAATATATATTTTAATATATTATTAAACTTTAAATTATATATTAATTTTAAAGTAATTAACTTAGTAGTTATAAGTCTACTTAACTTTACTTTATAAAAAGTAAAGGTAATAGGTTTAAGTTTTATACTATTTAAAAGGTTTTTATACTTTAACTATATATTATATATTTATATAGTATAGCTATTAAAGTTTTTAAAAATAAAAACTTTACTACTTTAATTAACTATACTATATAACCTATATACTACTTTTAGTTAATAAAAATAAGTAGCTTTTATTAAACTATATATAGTATATATATACTTTTTTTATATAAATAGGTATTCTCTAACTTATACTTAATTTATCTTTATATATAACCTTTACTACTACTTTACTATATAGTTATATATTTTTTTACTAAGTTTTTCTATATACCCTTTATTAGAATATTATATACTTAAAAAAAATTAAAAACTTATTATTTAGTAAATTCCTTAATAATATATAAATAAGTTTATAAAATAATATAACTTATACTTATATATTAATTATAATTATTTCTTTTATATTATTAAAAGTTTTAATAACTATAGTAATTATATTTATTATATAATTATATTAAATAAAGTTTAAAATAGTATAATTATACTATAAATAATTAAAAATATATGTAAATAATAAAGTTATTTATATATTAATATATAACTTTAATTTATAAACTTAAGTTATTTTTAAATAATAAATAGTTTTTAAATTTAATAATAGTTTTTTATATTTTAAATAAAGGATTTATAAACTTAGTATTTATTATACTAAAAGTATATATATATAATTACTAGTATTATAATTATAAATTTACTTTTATAGTATTATAGTTATAATTCTTTTTTATTTATTATTATATTATAGTAGTAATATATATATATCTATAAATAAATAGCTTTATACCTATCCCTCTATATATTTATATTAATATAATAATATTTATTTACTTAAAAATAGTTAAAATATAAAAGTCTATAATAAAAAACGTTTAGTTTAATTAGTCTTTACTACTATAAACTATAAAGTTTAAGGGGGTATATTATACTAAAAGTATATATATATAATTACTAGTATTATAATTATAAATTTACTTTTATAGTATTATAGTATTATTATTAAAGTTATTAAAATTTAAATTTTAAATACTTTACTTAATTCTTTAAAGGTTTTTATATACTATAATTAAAAAACTAAAATACTTAAACTTTATATATTTATTAAATTATACTTAACTTATTATTTTTAAAGTTTTTAAAAACTCTTTTTTTTAATTAATAGTTTATATATTATATATACTTTTATAAGTTAAATTATTTCTTAACTAAGTTTTTTATTTTTTATTATTATTAATATATTAATATATTAATTTATTTATTATAATTTATATATTTAATATACTTATAGTATTACTTATAGTAAAATAAATAAAGAAATTTATTAAATAAAGAATATTTATATTAAAAAATTTAGAGTTAATATATTTTAGTTAAATATATATTTAGTAAAGTAGTAAATAAAGGTTATTTAAAAAAAGAATAATACTAATATTAACCCCCTTTAGTTATACTTTAATAAATAACTATAATATTTAATATTATTATAATAACTTTTATTTATTTATTTTTATATTATAAAGTATAGTATAGTAATAGTTATTATAGTAGTAAATATAAATATAAATATATTAATAATAATAATAGTACTATTATTAATTAGTAGTACTAAATTTATAGTATAATTAATATATTAAAATAAACTTTTATTTTTATAAACCTTTATTTAAATTATAAATACTATAATATACTATAAAATTTAATAAGTTTTATTAATATTTATAATTAATTAAAAAGTAGTATAAATAAAGCTTTTATTAATTCCTTTATTTTTTATATATTTATATATTTAATAGTTATTTAAAATAAAAATACTAAATATATTATATTTAAAATACTTTACTTTATTTTTATTAATTCTTAACTATACTTAGAATTTATTAATATTTTAATAGTATTAATTATTTTAAATAACTATAAATAACTTATATAACTTATTATTTTATATAATTTAAATTAATTTAACTTAATTAAAAACTAAAAGTTCTATTTATATATAAATAAAGTATATATTATAGTATTTAACTTTATATACTATTAAATAAGTAATAATAGTATAGTTATAAATACTATTATAATTAATTACTATAAAAGTATAAATAGTATTTTAAGACTTTTAAAGTTTAATAACTACTATAAATACTTTAATTAAATAAAAAGTATAGTTACTAAAACTATAGAGTTTTAATTTTAAGTTATTAATATTAATATATTTAATAAAGTACTATTAAAATAAGTACTAATAATAGTAGAATTAAATAGTTAAATTAATTATAGTTATATAGTTAAAAAAGGTAAAGAAATAGGTTAAATTAAATTTGATAAATTTAAAGAAATAGTAATACTATATATAAGGGTATATAAAGGTATATAAATAGTATTAGTAGTTTTAAAAGTATTAATAGTATAGTTAGTAGTTTATTTTAAAATTAATTTAATACTTTTATTACTTTAAATTTATTAGAATTATATTATAGTAAGTAAATTTATATATTAAAATAAAACGTAAAATAGTTAATTAAAAAATAACTTAACTTTTAAAATTACTTATATATAATATATAAATTATTAGTTAAAGTAAAAAAAAAAGGGGTTTTTAGTAGTAAAATCTTTATTAATAATATATTTATAGTTAAGTAACTATTTAAAGCTATTAAAGACTTATTTTTTATTATATTATTATAGTAAATATAAATTAATAAAAGTATTTAATTAATTTAATAAACCACTAATTATATTATTAATACTTTTAAAAATATTAATACTATTTATATATATTTATTATTTTTTTAAAGTTATTAAGTTTAATTTAAACTATTTTTTTACTTTTATTTATTATTATATTTTTTTATAACTAATATAATATTATTATAAACTATATAACTATAGTTATTTAAACTTTATAGTTTTATTATTATTAGTATGTATTTTAATATTTATATAACTTTTATTAAATATATTAAAATTAAATAATATTAAATTAACTTTTTAAAGTCTTATAATATTAATAGTAATATATATAAATTAATTAAAGTATTTATAGTTATTTTTAAATTATAAAAAGTTTATAGTAAGTTTATTTTAAAATTTATATTTTATTATATTTACTTTAAATAAATTTTAAATAGTTTAATAATTTAAGTTTTTAATATAATAAAATATACTTTTATATTTTTTAAAAAGTTATTTTATATAAGTATTATATTAATATTAAAATTTATATTTAAATTAAAAAAATAGTTATAGTTTTTTAGAGTTTTTTTAATTTATATTATAATAAAATAATTATTATATTATTTATAAGTATTTATAGTAAATAAGTATTTATTAAATATTTTAACTTTAAAGGGTTTTATATATATATATATATATATAAATAAAAAAATTAATAAAAACTTTAATTATTATAATACTTTTAAATTAATTATAAATATTATTAAAGTTTATTAAGTTTTATATATAATTAAAATAAAACTTTATAAAAATAAAAGTTTATTTTAATATATTTAATACTATTTATTAATAATAGTAGTTATAATAATAATAATAATACTATTTTTAATAAATAATAAGTATTATTTATATATTAAATTAATGTTTATTTATATTAACTTTTAATTAAACTATATTAAAAGTATTATAATATACTATAAAGTTAAGTAGGTTTTAATACTATTTATAATTAAAAATAAAGTATTTATTAGTTTATATAAAATAAATAAATAGTAATTAATTATAAAATATACAAGTTAGTAATTAAAGTTAAAAATAAAACTCCCTTTAGAGTAATTAATAGCTTATAAACTATATACTTTAAAAAATAGCTATTTAACTATTTACTTTATTAATCTTTTTTAATATAGTACTTAAATTTACTTACTATAACGTAGTTTTTATAAATTTAAAGTAATAAGTATTTTTAATTAATTTTAAAGTAAACTACTAATTATACTATTAATACTATTAAAACTACTAATATCTTTTTAATAAACTATTTTTTTAAACTTATTAAATTTAAATTAAACTATTCTATTACTTCTCTTATAAGTTATATAATTATAGTTAGTTTAGTTACTTAGCTTTATTATTATTAATATCTATTTTAATATTACTTTATTAAATATACTAATATTAAGTATTATTAAAGTAGTTATTTAAGTTAATAAGACTTTAGTAGTTATGTTTTTTAGTTAGTTAAAGTATTTATAGTTATATTTAGTATTTAGGGTTTTTATATTAACTTAATTCCTTTAGTATAAATTATTTATAATTATTTAAGTATTATAGCTATTACTAGTAGTTTTATAATAGTAAATTTTAATAATAATAAGCTTTATTTTATTATTATTAAAGAATTTTTAGTAGTTATAAGTTAAGTTAATTATATTAATTTTTTTAACTATAAAGTACTTATTATAGTTTATATAGTTAGTTAATATTTATAGAGTTATATTTTAGTATATATTTTAGTACTAAGTAAATAGAATAAGGATTTTTTTTTTAAATATTGTGGGTTATTATTTATATATATAGAAAATAAAGGAATTAATATAAACTTTATTTATAGTACCTTTTTTTTTAATAATAAATACTACTAGGACTTATTAAGCTTTATATATAATTTAGTTAAAAGTCTATATAAGTAAAGGTTTATTTTAATATATTAGTTATACTATTTAGTACTACTTATTAATAATAGTATTATTATTATTACTAAAAGAATAAGTAAGTAGAATTATTAAAAGCTAAAGGGGGTTAAAACTATTAAATATACTCTATTAAATACTTTTATTTAATTATATTACTTAAAAATATATAGTTATAATATATGTTTTTTAAACCCCTTTATTAAAATATTTATACTAAATACTATAAAAAAATATAAAAGTTAAAAATAAATAAATTTAAAGTCTTTTTAATAATAAAACTTAAAATACTTATATAATAATAAAGTTAAATTTTTACTTTACTATACTATTATTAACTATAAATAGTTAACTTTAATATAGTTATTTTTATATTAATAGTTCTTTTTTTATAACTTAAGGTTTTAATTATAAATACTTTAAGTATTTTTTTTTAAAAAAATAAAGGTTTATTAAAAAAACTTAAAAATAATATTTTTAGGGTTTATTAATTAATCTTTTTTTAATTTAGTTTTTTAAAATTAAGTAGCTTTATTTTTAATAAAACTATAAGTTTTAATTAAAGGTTTATTTATAGTTATATAACTTACTATTTTTTTATATTTTTTAGTATTTTTAGTTTTTTTATTAAATCTATAGATTTTTTTATTTAAATACTCTTTTTTTATTCTTTTTTTATTACTTAACCTTTTATTTTAATTATAACTTTATTTATAAAAATAAAGTTTTTAAAAATATAGTTTTATTTTAGTTTTATAAAGTTATTAATATTATTACTATTTTTAGTAATTTATTAAATATTTTAGAGATTTTAGTATATATAGAATTATTATAATACTATAATATTTACTATTAAGTATTTTTTTTAATAGTATTTAATTTAATAAAGTATTTATAAAGTAAATAAAAGTTAGTATAAAGAATAAATAAAATTAAAAAAAAGTTTAAATAATTTATAATAAGCTTAAAAGTAATTATAATAGTATAAACTATATTAATATTAGTAATTATAGTATAAACTTTTAAAACTAAAATACTTTATATAACTTATTTACGTTTTATTAAACTATAGTAAATAATATTTTTATAAATTTTAAATATATTATTATTAGTAAATTAATATTATATAAGAATAATAATAAATTCTAACTATAATAATAAATTAGTATTATAAATAAATAGTTTATTTATAAAAATAAAAAGTTTATTTTTAAAAAGTTAAAGGAAATATATTTTAATTTTTATTATTAGTTATTAATTTATTAGTAGAATTATTTATTAAAAATAGTAATATTTCTTTATAGGTTTTTAGAATTAAGTTATTATAAAAAGATTATATAATACTTTAAGTTAATAAATTAATATAATATATACTCTTTAAGTATATTATAAAATATATTAAGTTTTTTAATTTTTATTAAGTTTGATAATTATAAGTTTTTTATTTTAGCTTTTTTAATAAAAGATAAAAGAATTTATTTTAAATACTAAAATATTATTATTAAATATTAATAGCTTTTTAAGAGTTAAAAAAGTTTTTATTTTAGTTATAAAGCTTACTTTTTTAAGTTTTAAAGTTTTATAAATTAAAAAACTATTTATTAAAAAACTAAAAGTATTATTTATTTATATTTTAATTAAAGTAAAGTTTAAATTATTAATTAATAATATTAATAAAAATAAGTTATATATTAAAGTATTTATTTTAAACTTTTTTTATAATACTTATAATATATATTTATAAGTATATTTTAGTTTTTATAATACTATAAAGTAGTTTTTTAATAACTATAATAAAGTTTTTTTTAAGTATTAATTATAAATTTAAATTAAAAAGTATATAAGAATTATTTAGTTTAGTTATTTTTTTAATTAAATATATATTTATATTATATATTAACTATATATATATTTATAGTATATTTTAAAGTTATAACTTTATATTAATTCTTATAAAAGTTTAAATTAGTATTAAAATTAATTATTAATTAATTTATTTAATATTAAAAACTTATATTAAGTTTAATACTTTTTTATTATTAATATAGATTTATATAATAAAATAAAACTTTTTATAAAACTAATTTATTATTTATATTTTAATTTTATTAATAATATATAATTTAAACTTTTTAAATTTACTATAAACTTTAAAATTAAAAAGAATAATTTTAAAAAATTTATAATTTTATAAAACTAAAATTTATTTTTCAATTACCTTTTAAAATAACTCTTTTAAAGTAGTAATAATTTTTTATTTATTTAATTTAATAGTAAAAATAAAGTTAGTTTTTTTTAATTAAAATAAATATAGTAACTAGAGTTTTTTAAAGTTAGTTTTATTATTATTATAAAGCTTTTATTAATATTAGTTTTATAATAAAAAAGGGTTTATATTAATAATAATTTTATTAAAAATCTTTTTAATTTTATTTTTAAACTTATTTATATTTTTAACTTTTTTTTTAATAGTTATAAAGTTTATTAAAAAAAAGAAATTTTTAAATTTATATTATTAATATTTTTATTATAAAGTTTAATAAATATTAATTAAATAAATTAAAAACTTTATTACTTACTTTTTTTATACTATACTTTAACTATTAACTTAAAAAAAAAGTTTAATATTTTAAATGACTTTAATTTATTATATATATTAAAAGTATTATTAACTTTATACTTTATATAAATATATTAAATTTTTTTAATAGTTTTTTTAATTATTTAAGTATATTTAATAATATTTAAAGTTAATAAAGAATAGTTATTAATTTTTAAGTATACTTTAAAAATAAAAAGGGTTAATATAAAGTTATTAAAGTTTATAGTATTATTAATATTTATAATATATACTTAAAGTATAATTTTAAGTAATATAAATAGGTTTTTAATATAGTAAATTTAGTAAATTTTTTTTAAAATAGTATAGTATTTTTAAATTTTATTAATTAAATAGTAAGTTTTTATTAATATAATTTTAAAAGTAATTCTTTACTTTTTAATATATTTTTTAAATTTAGTAGTTTTAATTATTATAAGTTATATTTATTATTTAAAAGTTAAAAAGTTTTTAATAAATATTAATTTATACTATAAAAATACTTTTTTATACTACTTTAATAAATATATTTTTAAAAGAATTTATAATAGTAAATTTAGTTATAGTATTAATAAAGTAAATAATTATTTTATTATAAATATATATAATTTAAGTTTATTATATTTATTTAAATACTTTTTTTATTATAAACTATTAATTAATACTATATACTATAAAAAATTACTTTTATATTAAAAATTTTATTATTAAAAAGGGTTTTAATAAAGAATTATTAAATTAATAATACTTTAAATATAAGTATTTTTTTAAACTATAGTTTTAAAAGTATATTTACTTATATAAAAAACTACTATTAATAATTTTTAATATATTAGAGTCTTTAGTTAGTAGTTAAAGTATTTTAGTAGTTTTATAATTTTTTTAAAGTATAATATATATTACTAATATTTTAAATAATTAATAATATTTTTAATTTACTTTTAAGTATTATTATAAAGTATAGTTTAGTTTTAAAAGCTTTTTAAATAAAAACTCTATAGTTATATAAAAAAAAAAAAGAGAGTATTAAAATAATTCTAAAAGTTATTAAAGGGTTTAAAAAGCTTTTAAGGGTTAATATAATAGTTTAAAGTAGTAAACTATAACTTTATAAAGTAATAAAAAGATTTTTTAAATAAATTAATTATATACTCTTTTTAAAGTAATTAATAACTTATAAACTATATACTTTAAAAAATAACTATTTAACTACTTACTTACTTTATTAATTTTTTTATTATAGTACTTAAATTTATTTATTATAATATAGTTTTTATAAATTTAAAGTAATAAGTATTTTTAATTAATTTTAAAATAAACTATTAATTATACTATTAATACTACTAAAACTACTAATACTTTTTATATACTTTTTACTATTTTTTTAAACTTATTAAATTTAATTTATATTAAATTAAACTATTTCTTTTTTTACTTTATTATTATTAATATTTATTTTAATATTATTAACTTTATTAAATATATTAATATTAATTATTTAAATTAATAAAACTTTAGTAGTTATATTTTTTAATTAATTAAAGTATTTATAGTTTTTTTAGTATTTAAAATTTTTATAGTATTTAAATCCCTTAAGTATAAGTTAAGTATTATTTTATTTATATTATAGTTATTATTAATAGTTTTATAATATAAAACTTTTAAAATTATAAGTATTACTTTATTATTTTTACTTTAGTAGTATTAGTTAAAAGTTATATTAATTATATAAGTTTTTATAATATAATAGTACTTTTTAATAATATTAATATTAATTAATATTTATAGAATTATATTTTTTTATTTTTTTTAAAGTTAAATAAAAGAAGTAGGAATTTGTTTTTAAATATTATAAATTACTACTATATATAAGTATATAAAAAATAAAAAAATTAATAAAAGTTTTATTTATAGTAGTAGTACTTTTATTTTTAATATTAAATACTACTAAGGCTTATTAAACTTTATATATAATTTAACTAAAGATTTATATAAATAAAGGTTTATTTTAATATATTTAGTATTATTTATTAATAATAGTATTATTATTATTATTAATATATTTATATTTATATTTATTACTATAAAAAAAGTAAATAAATAAAAGTATTAAAGTATATATACTTTATTAAACTTTATTTAAAAATATTTAATAAAGTTAAAAAGAGTTAAAGTTACTAAATATACTTTATTAAATACTTTTATTAAATTATACTACTTAAAAATATATAACTATAATATATTCTTTTTTAAACTCTTTATTAAAATTTATATATAAAACTCTAAAAAAAATATAAATAAATTAATTATATAATAAATACTTTTTTAAATAAAATAACTTTAAATTTATTTAATTATTAAATAAAAACTTAATATATTAATATTATTTATTAATACGTAATTAAAGTTAACTTAGAGTTAACTATATTTATAATAATATTTTTTTTATTTAAAACTTTATTAATTTATAATTATAAAGTAGTAGTAACTATATATATTAATTATTAATTAGTATTAGTTTATATATAGTAAAAAAATAGTAATTAATTATAAAATATAAAAGTTAGTAATTAAAGTTTAAAAAAAATAAATTTAAAGTTTTTTTAATAAAAAGTTTAAAATACTTATAGAATAGTAGAGTTAAGTTTATACTTTACTATACTACTATTACTTATAAATAGTTAACTTTAATATAGTTATTTTTATAGTATTTAAAATAAAATTTTTATTAATTTATTTATTTATTATATTTTATATAATTAATACTTTTTATAAATTTAAAATAGTTTAATTTTTTATAATACTTAAAAACTATAGTTTTTTTATTATAATTTATAAAAACGTTTTTAAAATTAATTTAAGTATTAAAATATTAAGTATTTTTAATACTAATATTAATACTTACTTTAAAACTTTATTAATATATAAATAAATAAATATTATTAAATTTAGTTATATTTTACTATTAAAAACCTATTAAAATTTATAAATTTAATTTTTATATTATTAGTTTTATTAGTTATTAATTATGATTATAGTAAATAGAGTTAAAGTAGAAATATATTATTTAAAGTTTTTAATTAAGTATATTAACTTAGTAAATACTACTATAATAGTTATTAGAATTTTTAATAATATAAAAAGAGTTTTTAAAAATTACTATATAGTTTATAGTTTAATAATATATTATAATATATACTAATAAAAATAAAGTAAACTTTTTAAATTAAATTAATTAATTATAGTAATATAGTTTAAATAGTATATTAATTATATAAAAGGTTAATAGGTAAGAGAAGAAAAAAAAAGTTTAATTTAAATTAAATAGATTTAAAGAAATAATAAAAGTATATAAATAGTATTAGTAGTTTTAATAGTATTAATAGTATAACTAATAGTTTATAAATTAATTAAATATTATTAATACTTTAACTTTTATAAAGCTATATTATAATAAATATATTTATATATTAATTATTAATTAATAATAAAGTTAAAAAATATAGTAAATTATAATTAAATAAACTTATATTTAAATTACTTATATATAACTTATAAACTATTAATTATTTAAAAGGGAAAATCTTATTAAGTAGCTACAATATATATCTTTTTATTAGTCTAACCCACCTCCTTAAAATATTAACTAATTATTAATTTACTAATGTTAAAATTAAACTACTTAAGTAGGAACTCTTATATCTTGTTTAATAGTAAATTATTATAATACTTTAATAGCTTAAGTAGCTTAGTATAGTACTAAATCTCTATCTTTTAGCTATTCTTATAGAATCTTTTATATTATTAAACCTTACTAGTAAGGTTATATTGGTAGTAGTACGTTTAAATCGTTTAGTGTATATAGTTAGTAGCCCTCGCGATAGAGCTATTATTAAGGTTAATAGACGGAAGTATTAAATTAATTTTAGTAAGCTAGAACGTTAAGATATTTAGGGCTATTATAGTATATAGGGTAAAATATGGTCTTTAAATAACTTTATAATTAATTTTAGTAGTAGTAGTAGGATACTAATCGACGGTAGTATTAGTAGTAGTATTAATAAAAAGCTACTGTATAAAAAAAGTTAGATTTTTGGGCTAGATTTAGCGTTTTTGTATAGGTAAGTGTTATTCTACTTTAGGTTTTAAAAGCTACTAATATAATAAACTATAAAACCTTTTAAGGCTAGGTAGGCTTTAAATATAAAATTATTATAACTCATATCTATATTAACTATATTTAAACTACTTTATTATAAAACATATTAATACTTATAATTAATTTTTGATTACTTAAAGTCCTAGTACTAGGCTGTAGAGTAGAACTACTTTTTAGTAAGGTGTATAAAGCCTTTTATTTATTTATTATTCTTTACTAGTAGCTTATCTTTGCCTTTTAACTACTTTTTTACTTAAGTAATAGTATATAGTAGGTACTAATTAGTACTAAAGTTCTTTATATCTATAGAGTACTAAACTATATAAGTACTTCGCTTTTAAACTACTTCCTATAGGTTTTTCTAAAAACTCTATAGTACCAATAATATATAGTTACTTTTTATAATACCCTTAACTAAATTATTATTATAGATAAGTAAGTATTTACTTTTATTTATTTAGTTATTTACTATTATTACTATAAAGTAGTACTAGGGTTAGTTTTTTTACTCGTTACTAGTACTAACTTAATTTAACTAGGGGCTACTAAAAAAAGTAATTTAATACTTCTTTTTACTATAGAATATATAGGTAAAGTTATTTATAAAGTCCTTTTTTTAGTTAGATAGTTATAACTTAGTTTTTTATAAATTCTTAGTTTTTCTGTTTTTAAATAAAATTAGTATTGGGTAAATAAGGGGTTCCTTAGGTTGTTAGAGGTATATAAGGGTATTTTTAAGAGTGTTTGTAGATGTATAGGGGTTACTTAAAAGTAGGATGTTATTAGAAGTTAAACTATTACTAATAGCTATATTTTTCAGTTTAGTTTAAGCTTTTAAATTCTTAGTATTAATTTTAATAGTAAGGGTTTTTTTATAAATTAGTAGAATTTGATTTATTACTAATAGTATGTTAAGTTTATTATAGTTAATTAAGGATTACAATAGTACTAAGGGATTTATAGTTACTAACTAGGTTTAATTTTAAAATTTTTAGTACTAAGGTATAGAGAAGTAATTCTTTATTAATTAGTAAAGAATATTCTATTACTAAGTGTAAATTGACTTAAATATAGTTAATTGTAGATTAAATCTTTATTATTTAAACTTATTAACTATATCCCCTTACTTTTATACATTTACTGTTTTTATATACTGTTTTTAGTATTTATAAAGTAAGCTTAAACTGTTAATTGTTACTATTAATATAAATAGAAAGGAACCCTTTATTAATAAGTAAAAGGGATACTATTACTAATTATAGACTAACTTAAATATAGCTAATTATAGGTTAAATCTTTATTATTTAGACTTATTAACTATATCCCCTTACTTTTATATATTTACTATTTTATTTACTATTTTTAGTATTTACTAAATAAACTTAAATTATTAGTTATTATTATTAATTTAAACTAAGAGGAATCCTTTATTAGTAAGTAAGAGGAATACTATTATTAATTGTAAATTAACTTAAATATAGTTAATTGTAAGTTGAATTTTTGTTGTTTAGACTTATTTACTAAATTTACTAGAAGTATAAGTTTAAAGCTGGATTTAGGTTAACTTAAGTATATACGTTCCTTATTTAATACCTATTTATAATAGTAAATAAATAATTTAACTTTAACTCTAAAATACGGATCTAGGTTAAGTAGTATATTCCTACTCTAATAAACCTAAAATAATACAACGTAGTATATAATATTCTAAACTTAATATTACTTCTAAATATTTTAGTCTATTAATATTAAAGTAGTTTTAGAGACTATAACTACTAATAGCGCTATTTTTCTATTATTACTACTAGCTTTAGTAGGGATAGACGTATACAATTTTATACTAAGAGGATAGATTGGATAGGAGTCTGTTTTACTAGTGTGTTACTACGTAGTGTTATTAATATTAGATAGATTGTATAGTATATACTATTCTATTAGGGGCTTAGTAGGTAGTGTTTTATTAACTTTAATTATAATTGTGGTAGAAGTTATAATAGTATACTTATATTTAGATAACGGCGTTATAACTTTATAAAAAGGTTTTTATAAATAGAACCTCTTTATATAGAGTTGTGTTATATAGTAGACTAGCTTCTAGGACTAATTCCTAGTAAGCGGCACAGGATATAGCTCTACTAAATATAGAGCCTTTTAAGTTAGAACTTAATATAGGACTTTAACTAGGACTTAAGTTAGGTAGTATTAAATATATTAAGATAAACCTTTATTTATATAGACCTTTAGTTAGATTATACTATATTACTATACTGTGATGTACTATAGGGACCGACGAGCCCTAGTAGCGTTTGCAATTTAAAAAAGCAGTACTACTACTGCGAGCGAGCTGTTAATTACGTTCTTTAGTAATTACTATTATATAGTCTATTATTTACTTTATAGCTACTCTTTTGTACGTTACTCTATTAGGTCTACTATTAGTACTTATTTAAACTATTAGGACCTTATAATTTAAAGACTAGGTGGTTTTAAAAGTTTTTATATATACTTTATCCTTTTTTTAAAACTCTAGGTTCTTCTCTTTATTTTTATAATAAGTACTAAAAATAATTAACCCTTTTATACTTCTTATAAACAATATTTCCTTTTTTACTTACCCTTAACTATACTACTATAGAGTTGTTTATAATAAAGGTTAATACTAAGGTACTTATACTCCTACTTTTCTTTAGTTAATAGTCTTAAATTATATAGTAGGGTCTATTTAATTAGGCTCTTAAGCGCTTCTTAACTAATACTAGTTTATTATTTCTAATATAGCTTTAAAAAGAGTTAAATATATATTTAGTAGTATATTAAGTAAATAAATAAATAGTTTATAGGTTTACTTTTTTTTTTATAGCTTATAAAGTACTACCCTAGCTATATTATATATTAATATTTATATTAATTTAATTACTATATAGCTTTTAAAGTATATTTTAAAATATACTTTAACTAATTAACTTTAGATATAGGTTAAGCTAGCTTATATTTACTACTACTTATTAAGCTAAGTACTTTTTATTTACTTTTTTTTTAATATAAGTAGGTCTTATTTACTTTTTTATCTATATACTACTAAGTTATATTAATAATAATAATAATAATAACGCGCCCTAGTACTAACTACTCTATACACAATACGGCTAAAGTAGGGATATATAAAGTTTGTATAAAGTACTAGTACTAATTCTTTTTTTAGAATAAAGTCCCTTAAGCTAATCTTTGTTATTATATTAATAGAGTATAATAAATAACTAGTTTTAATATATACTACTATTACTATATTCGACCCTACTAGTACCTATAGCTCCTTAAAAAGATATTACTATTCTATATTTATTAATAATAATGCTCCCTTTACTATAAAAAGACTGTGTGTGTCTTTGGAAGTTACTATATCCGACTTAATGGATATATTCTATATGGTGGAAGACATCTTTGATGCGGCTAAGACCGCTGGAATTTAACGGGAGGTCTAAGATACGTAAAAAAGGCTAATTTTTTTTATTACACTAACTCGAAATACTTATACCTAGGTGGTTAACTTTTTTAATCTACGGAAAAATATTATAGCTAAGCTTTTTATAAATACCCTTTTTAACTAGTCTATTAACTAGTCCCTATTTCCTACTATTAACCTATTTGGGGAACTAATATAGTTTAAAAAGTAAGCTAAGCTATAATATAAGTAGGGCTAAACTATAATATAAGCGGTCTTACTAATATAAATATTAGAGTTAATACTAGATAATAATACTATTATATAACTAAGTGGTTTTAAAATATAGAAATTAGAATTATTATTATATAGGGCTCTTTATAACTTATATAATTACTCCTTTATTTAATATTGTATAAATAAGTCTTAACTTATATTTAGTTATATTTTACGTATACTCTTATTCTCTTTACTTTACTAGCCTATACCCTTATATTTAGTACTAAATAATAAGTCTATTTTAAAACTTTAAAAGCTATATAGGCTTAAAATATTATATATACCTTCTATACTTTGTTATTCTACTTTAGTATTAACTATGGGTTCTTTATAATTACTAATATTATTTTAGTATTTATAATTATTTTTTTATTAGTATATATACTTTTGCGTACTTTATTTACGTTTAAATTCTAGGAATATATACTTTTTAAAAATAAATTAACTTAATAATTTACTTATAGTTCCTCGTTTTACACTTAACTTTTCCTCTATTATATCCTTATCCCAAAATCTACGCCACTTAAGTACCTAAGTAGCTACTTTCTATTCTCCCTACCTAGGGAAAAGTGGGGTTTAAAGGCTATTTATCCTTAAAATCGGTTTTACTTAGGTATACTTATAATCCCTCTAAATTAGGGTTGTAGTACGTGTAAGTAAGTGTGAGTTCTTTGTATTAGACTTATTTAGAGCCTAACTACTCTTAGTATTCTAGCGTTATTATAAGGCCTTAAGGTACAGTAAGATATTTTTATAAATACAGCGCGTCCACTCTAGTCTAACGTTAGTCTACCGCCACTTTATTCCTAATATTATTCTCTTTAATTAAGTAATTATACTAACTATACTTAACTTAGTACTTATTTTTTATTTTATTTAAGTTTAATAAACGTATTATAATTTCTTTAATACTAAACTGTATATTTTAGTATATCTCTAGGCTTAATATAATAGCGAGTATACTAAATTCCCTAGGTAGGTCCTTAATAGTACGTTTCTTTTTATAGATAATATTATTATTAAGTATAGTATCTACTACTTATTAGCTAAGAGTTAAATAC
Organism: Colletotrichum musae; assembly: GCA_027406025.1. Taxonomy (NCBI): domain Eukaryota; kingdom Fungi; phylum Ascomycota; class Sordariomycetes; order Glomerellales; family Glomerellaceae; genus Colletotrichum; species Colletotrichum musae. The sequence continues at coordinate 4,302,492 of JANVYC010000009.1, read as the reverse complement.
TTATAACTTATATAATTACTAACTTACTTATTCCACTATAGCTTTTATTAAATTTATATAATATAGGTTTATAGCTATGTTACTTAGTTAGCTCTAATAAAGTTAATTAACTAATATAGTAAGTTTTTACTAAGTAGTTAGTATTTAAAGTAATAGGGTCTACTACTATTATTACTCTTTATACTAGTATTGCCCGTTATAGTTATTTATACGTATACTATTAACGAAGTAACTTAGTTAACTACGTTTTATTACTTTTTTTTTTTTTTTTTTAATACTCTAGTTAACTTTAATAGTTAATATAAATACTTATTATAATAGACGCTACTATTTTAGTCCTTAATAAACCCCCTACTTATATACTAATATAGATATATATTATATAATTCCGACTATAGGCTAAGGCCGTTTTGTATACTAAGTTAAACTATATAAAAGAGGACGATATTAAGTCTAGTACGCAGTAGCTGTTTATTCTATTTAGTGCGAATAGTGCCTTACAATAGACTAGTGGATTAGTTGTGTATTGTGTAATATTTATACACTAAAAGATTTACTGCTTTATAAGGCGTTTTTAATAAATGTTAATCGCTGCCCGTGAGAATACTATCCACAAGAATACTATATACAAGAATACTCTATATACTAGTAGCCCTAATACATTATAGTTTACAGAAACTAGTAATATTATTTTAATGCAGTTATTACAAAATATTAATAGTATATTTTTACTCTTTAGGTTAAGTAGCTTACTCAATCCTAATTCTATATTAACCCCTATTATAACTAAACTTATTTATAAAAACTATAGAAAGTTCTAAGTAAAAATAATAGACTAAACTATAGAAAATACTTAGTTTTACTATTAAGTACAGTAAAGGACGGGAAGGGAGCGATATAGCTAGTTTATTAGTTAAGTAGTAGTGACTATTATATAGGGTTTATTTAGATTATATTTATAGTTAAAGTATTTTAATAGTAATATAAGGGTTATTCTATATTATTAATACGTAATTAGTAGTAGGAAAGGGAGGTTATATTTAATACTATACTTTATTTATTTCTATAGATTTATTCTTTATAGTATATTATTCTTACTATTCTAGTTTTAACTTATTCTAGTTTAAATATAAGTACTTTATTTCTTTAGAGTATATATTAATACAAACGTGTATAAGTTAAATTACCTTTATTAAGACCCTTTTTAGTGTTTTATGCTTTTTAAAATGCGTATTTAGTATAACTAAGCTAGGGTAGACTTTATTACTAATACTTTTACTCTTAACTATATTACTGTTTTTATTATAGCTTAACTTTTATATTTTTAATTTACCCTTTTTTATAAAAAAAGTAATAATAATAGCGATATTTTTAAGTATAGTACTAGTAATAATTAAGTCCCTTTTGTCCTAGTTAATATAAATTATTAATAACTAGGGCGGCTTAGTAATAGAGCTAACGCCGACTTTAGCGTTAATTATATTAAAATAAGTATTTACTATACTTCCTCTTTACTACTAACGGCCACTCCTTTTTTTATATTAGGTCGAGCTATACTACAAGGTAGTTTCGGCCTTATTATTACTAGTAGTATTAGAGTTATTACTATTATTAGTAAGTGCGACGTATGTTTTGTTATAGTTATTATCTATATAGTTTTTGTCTAGGAAGTTAGTAACTGCGTGACTCTAGCTAGTTTATTTAGTTTTATACTTTTTAGTACCTTTATATATATTACTTACTAGTATTAGCTTTTTAGTTATAAAGACTCTAGGGTTGCTTTTTTTGTATTATAGTAGTAGAAAAAATGTTTAGGGCTACTTATTATAAGTCTAATGTTTAGTTACGGTTTAGTAAGTATACTTGTTAAGGCTACTATTAATAATAAAAAGATCTTTAGTCTAGTTTATCTAAACTATTAATAGGAATATAGTTAACTTTACTTTGTTATACTCTTTAATTATAGTATTCTAGTACTAATATTACAATACGTTTTTATAGGTCCTTTAGATTTTTTTAGTTATACTCTATATATTAATTTTATAACTACTTATATTAACGTTTAGCTTAAGAGTATAAAATAAATTAAACTTAAGAGTATTAACTTAATTGTATACGGATATAATGTGTTTTAAGCCTAGGTGTTAGTATCCTATTAGAGTGCGTAGTAGTAGATTGACGGGGATACCCGGTAGTTATTACTTACTTAAGTATACTGTAATTTTTTATAGTTATTTTTTTTTATATCCTTTTTAAGTTAGGATATTATAATTTTAAGTTTATATAGAGTATTAATAATTAAAATAGTGTTATTATAAGTATCTATTTTAAGTGTAAAGTATACTTATTATTATTAAAAACTATAGAAAAAGCGCGGGTAGTATTAAAGAGTTGTTAACGTTTAAAAGACGGCGATAAGTATAGGTTTTAGTTTTATTACGTTAATTATAAATAAAGAATAACTAAAAAAATAAAATATAAAGAGTATATAAAACGGGTTAGTAGTAATAGCTAGTACCCTTAACTAGGCTTATTAATATTAAGGGTCCTAGGAAAACTATAGGTAGTATTAAAGAGTTATAGACGTTTAAAAGACAGCGATATATATATTTTTTTAGTTTTGTTATATTAATTATAGAAGGCAGTAACTAGTAAGAGGAAAAGGAAAATAAAAAACTTAGAGAGTATATAGGATAGGTAGGTAGTAACGGCCCTAGCTTTACCTTCCTTCCTTAATAAAACTTATACTTAAGTTTAATTTAGTAAGTATAATAAAGAAAGTGTCTTTTTTTTTTAAAAAGTAGCTATACATTACTAAAGGCGTTTTTTTAAGAAAAAAAAAGAATAAAAAGGATTATTAGAATTAACCAACCTATACTACTCAATAGAATAGTAAAAAAAAACTAATTAGTTTAGGATTAGTTATTACTAGTTTTAAGCCTACTTAAACTTAAAATATATACCTATATACTAAAAAGTATATAACTTAGTAGTGAGTATTTTAATTATAATAATAAAAATAGAGGTTAAGTATAAATTACTAGTATTATTTTATTATTTTTTAACTTTATTTTAGTTTTTAGTTTTTTAGCTACTAGAATTTATCTACACAGTTACTACTAAATTAAGTTTTAAAACCCTTATTAATTAATATTTATATTTACTTAACCCATAAAAGAGAAGTTTTTATACGTAGGATGCTATATTAAAATATAATAATTAGTATTAGCAATAAGGATAGAGAAAATAACTAGAACTAACTTTTATTTTAGAAATATATAATATAATCCTACATTATAACTTCTACTCTTTTTAGTCCTAAGTAGCTATATTCTATTTCTTAAGTTATAGTAGTTCTTTTAGGATTTTATTATACTTAAATTTCTATAATATAGTTAAAAGCTATTAACTTTTATATCTTTTTAAATATATTAGTAATTAAGCTCTTTACTAAGTAGTTTTTAGTACTATATATTACTCTATAGTTTTAAATAGTACTAATAAATCTATCCCCTATCCTAGTTATATTTATTTAATAATTTTTTAGGAATAGGCTAATTATAATATAAACTAGAATATAAGTATTATTTGTAAGTATAGTAAAATAGTTATAGAGCCCCCTATTAATACCCCTAACCTTATTAAAATATTCTTTTAATACCAAGATTATAAGTATTTTACCTTTATCCCTATTATATATATTAATTAGTAAATTTAGTTAAAACCGTTTAGTAAAAGCCTTAACTTATTTAGTTTTTGTATTACTATTAAATATTAATCTACTCTATTTAAACTATTTATATAATACATAAAGTATAATTATATTCTTTAGTTACTAGTTATACTAAAACTCTTTAACTCTAAAGTTTTAAAGTATAACGGTTTTTACTTTATTAAACTAGTATATACCCCTCTTCTTTTTACTCTTAACCTTAGTATCATACTAGTCTATAGCGGCGTTTACTTTATTATTATTAGTGTTTTTAGTTATAGAATAAAGGGAATTGTTAAGTAGTGATAGTTGTAATATAAAAAAGCTATTTATTATTATAGAAACTAATAATGTATTTTACTCTAAAATAAACTTCTAAATTATTAAAGATACCTAGGTAAAGATATTAAACTAGTTTTTGTTAGACTCTTATTAAGCTTAAAAAAATTATTAGTATTAATTTAAAATAATACTTTTAATAAAATTAATTGTGTTTTTTTTATAGTTATTTAGTAGGATAAAGTAAAAGAAATATATAATTTTTTTTATATTTTACTACCTAAGGGACTATACTTCTAGTTATTAATATAGTATAATAGTAACCTTTTTAAAACTAAAGGTCTAAAGGATCTTACTCTATAGACTATTTATAGTTTCCTTATTATATATTATATTAATAGTAATAACTTTAGTAGGGCCTAGTATTTTTATATATTTTAAAGAGGAGCTAGGAATATTAATATTACTATTTCTATAAAGGCCTATATACTATTCAACTAAATTTATACTACTTTTACCTTTTTCTTTATTTATTAGTAATTAAAGGGTTATTATATTAGGGAATAAGTTACTTTTTTAATGTTTTTTATTACAATATATGTTTAAGAGGGTATATTTATTACTATTCTGATTTATTAAAAGTAGCTTTTTTTTTTTAGTTATAGTAATAGGCTTAGTAGAGTTAGTTCTAACTTCTAGATTGTATTTTTATATATAAGTAGTTATAGGTGACTACTTTGCCCCCTTATATAGTTAGTTTACTGGACTGTATTTATTGTGTATGTAAAAATTAAAAACTTTATTGCTGTTTTTTTTTATAGGAAGTAGTGTTTTTTTTGGTTGTGGGTAGATAAGTATAGAATTTATAATAGCTTTTTGTTTTATTAAACAGTTAATAATATGTATTAAGTTATTATTAAGGGTGCTTTACTCTTTAAGTATTTACCTTTATAATTTATATACTAGTATTATTATAGTAAGTAGTTTAATTTATTTATGTATAAGTATAATGATTTTTTTAAGGGATACTTCTATATCTACTATACTCCTATTAGGGTTAATAATAGTTATTTAGAGTTTATATATTATTAACTAGGTGCGTTCTTTACTGTTTTTAGTAGATATTTTTTATTAGAGTGACTACTAAGTTGTAGTAAGTTTGCTACTATAAGGCTTTTAGTAGTATTATAGTATATAGAGAATGTTATTTAGAAAAGCTGCTGTGGAGTTTAGATAGTAATTTAGTGTAGTTAGGGGTATTAGTGGTGGAGTGTGGTTTTGTGGTGGGTTAGATAGTTAAGTAAGTTTAACGATAGGTAAGTCTTAGGTTACTTAGGTAGGGACTAATTCTAGTTTAAATAGCTGTAACTCTGTATATATAGCTAGTTAGGTAGGTATGTATTATAACTAAAAAGAAAATATAAAATAGGTTAAGGCTAGTATAGATATATAGTATAACTTTATTAGTTAGTTAAGTATTAAGTAAGCTATTTTAAGGTTATAAAGCCTTTAAATAGTATTTTAAGTATACTTAATACTACTTAAATTTATATTTATTTATTTTAATTTTAGTCTTTATTTATTTTTAGGTTTTTAGTTATTTTAGAGTATATACTTAACCCTATTTACTTCTTTATAGACTAACACTAAGTTAGAAAAAATATATTTTATTCTGCGAAGTACTTTGTCTTTTTCTCTATTTAAGATACTTTTAAGTAATGTATTAATAGTAAGTTTAATAAGTACGGAATAGTAGTTAGTTACTAAATAGTACTATAGTACAACTAGCTATGTGTACGAATCGTTATAGTATTCTAGGCGTAGTTACTTAAGCTATAGTAAGTATATTGTAAATTTACCTAGTAGAGTACTTTTTAATTTAATAATTTATAGTATTAAGTAGGTTAGAAATTTTAGTTTTTTAAAGGGCCTAAAAATATATTATATTTTAGCGTTAATAGTTAGTTAAAAGCTTTTATACTTATTTACTATAGCGTTACCTATTAAGTATAGTACTTATTAGCTACTATTTAGTTATTTAAATATAAAACTTAAGTACTATAGTTAATATAGGTATAATAAAGGGTATAGTTTTTTTATAGTTAGGTAAAGTTAGTTAATATTAATATTAAGCTTTATAAGTATTTTTATTTGTAAAATAAGGGGGATAGAATCTTAATACTAGAGTTTTATTTAAAGGCTTTTTAGTAAAGGGAAGTAGATATTCTTTAATGTACTGGGTTTGTTTTCTTTAGTTGTGTTATTTAGGATAGTATGGTATATATTTAGGGTTATTAATATATTAAAGACGCGAGTAAATATAAGTTTAAGGGAGTATATAAGGGCGATAAAAAGGAGGTCTAGTAATTTATTATGCCTTTAAGTGACTTTGGTAGTATAGAGGCTTAGGAAGTTAATAAAGCTAGAACTTTAGTTTATATTTAAAAGAGTAAAGTTAAAATTAAAGTTAATTTAGAGGTTTTTAATATTTTTATACTCTTAGAGGAGATACTTAATTCTTTAGATACTATAAGTCCCCTAACTACTAACTATAAAGCTGTATATACGGGTGGCCTTTATTAGGTAACTAACTAAGTAATATATACTACTATAAGTAGTAACGTAGGATAAAACGGTTTTAAGGTTTTTAAAAAGATAGGTAGTAAGTAGGCTTAGTTTTTTACTAAACTAGTACTACGCGACTTTACTTATACCTGTATCTAGGGTATATATATAGTCTATAACTTCTATAAGTAGGATTTAGGGGAGTTAGTAGATAAGTTAGTCTAGCTTTATACTAGTCTACTTAGCCTTAGTAACTAAGGTATTAAATTACTTATTTAAAGCTATAAAATACTAAATATACTTCTTTAAGACCCTTTAAATTATTTAGAGGAGTATTTTAGATAGGAGGACTTTAATCCGTACTTTAAACAAGGTTACGTTTAGTATAGCTATACTGCCTATAGTTGCTACTATTTAAGTTAAGATTAGAAGACGTATATAAAGGTTAGTATATATTAATAGAAAAGGACGGGGGCTTAGTAATACTTAGACTTAGGTACTATAAAATAGGCTATTTATTTAATATAGTTATTAAGATATTTTTTAGGTAAGATAAGTAATATAGTGTATTTAAGCAACGGTATGGGGATTTATTAGGGGAGGGGAGGGAAAAGGTTAGGCTTTATATTTATTTATACTTTTAAAGATATATAGCCTTTAAATTAGTGGGTTTTTTAGGAAGGTATAATTACTTATAATAATATTTTTTGATTTTTAGGGTAAAGATAATAAAAGTGATTTCTATACAATAGACCGGTAGGTTCTAGTATTTACGCCTTTATAATTATTAAGCCTATTATTTTAAGACTATGTGTATTTAATTTTATAGTTTAGTTACTTAAACTGTAATTTGTGACTTTATACTTATAATTTTAAGAAATATATAGTTAATATTTAATATTACTATACTATTAAATTAATACATTACGTACTATTACTAAATTAAGTTTAAATTTATTTAAATAAGTCCTTAATAGATTTTTTTTTTTTTCTTGTTTATAGTCTGTATTAATAAGTATTTTAGAATAGTCTGTAGGTATATTTTAGTTTTTAATTAGTAGAGATATAGGAGATATAATAGTACTAACTTATTCTTAACTATTTTTATTAAGTTTTAAAATATACTATTATTGATTTTTTGTAGTATTATAAAGAACTTACTAAGTATTAAAATATAACTAGCTTTACTTTAGTTTTTAAGGGTTTAATATATTAGTTAGTATATAATACTAGGTGGGAGTGTATAAAGGGGTTAATAACTTAGTAGTTTAGTAGGTAGTGAAGAATAACTCCCCTAGTTTGAAGGTGTTATATAATACCTATAGGATAGTTAAGTTTTTTAAACCCTAGTTATACTACGACTTAGGAATATTTAGTTTGTAGAGTATTGCCTTTTTAAGGACGTTAAACTTTAATTAGCCCTTTTGACTAGTGATGTTATAGTACTTATAGAGTTTTATAGTTTATAAGTTGTTTAGGTTGTTTGATATTTTAATAAAGTTGTTATTAAAGAAATTTAGCTAAACTAAGCTATAGCTTTTTTGGATACTGTGAATTATGGCCTTGTTGATTTTGGATTTATATTATTTTGTATTGTTATATAGTTATAATAATTTAGTTATTTATTAGGGGGTATAGCTAAATAAATTAGGCGTTTTTAGTTAGTTATTATAGTACTATTTTAACTATAAAGAGTTAATAAGGTTAATTACGTTTTTATAGAAGTTATTAAAAAAGATACTATAAAATAGTAATTTATGTTTATAAGTTTTTTGTGTTAAAAGTAGTTCTAACTTAGTAATACAATTTTTAGTTATTATTAAGCTTTTTGTTATAAGTTCCTTAACAAGGCGTTAGTATAGCAACTTAACCTAGGCTTAGCTATAGGTTAAGTTTACTTCTATAATTTGGGTAAGTTATATTATAGCTTTAGTTTAGCTTTCTAGTTCCTCTTTATTAGTAGAGTCTCTATTATTAACGGGCTCTTCTTTAGTAGTAGTATTTTTTTTAATAATAGACTCTACTTTATTAGTAGTATTACTTTTATTAGTAGGGTCCCTATCGTTAGTAGGCTCTTCTTTAATAGTATTTTTTTTAATAGTAAACTCTACCTTATTAGTAGTATCTTTTTTATTAGTAGTAGCTTTATTATTAGGAGGTATTATTTTATAAAAAAGCTCTACTTTGTTAGTAGGCTTTGTGTTGTTAATAGGCTTTGTTTTATTAGAGTTTACTTACTACCTTTTAGTTTTTAGTTTACTAGTACTAAAAGGTAATAGTTACTTTATTGTTTAGTATTTCTGACTTAAGTTACTGTGTTTTAAGCTAAGGTATAGCTTAACTTTAGTATATATATTAGTATAAATACATTAGTAAGAGACTAGATTTTTTATTTCTATAGCTATACTTAATACTACTTATATATAGGTTAGTATAAGGAATAGGGTAATAATAATAGAAGTAAAAAAGGTTATATAATATTAATTTATTTATAAACTTCTTTTATATTCTATAAAAGTAAGTTATTAAAATAGTTTATATTTATATAGAATAAAGGAAATACTAGACTTTAAAGTATTTGTGATTATAATATTGAAAGTTTATATAAGGGGTTTGTAAAGTAGGTAATATTAAAGGTGGCTTTGTAGGAAAAAAAGATGTATTTAGGGGGAAGGTTTAATTATTACTACTATTACCCGCGCATAAACGGGGTACTTATAGTGGTGCTGGCTATGGGGATTCCTATATGTCTTTAATTATATAGTTAGGATTAGTATTTTTTCTTTTCCTTTTTTAATTTTGGGTTATTTAGTTTAAGAAAGCCTATTACTTAACTAGGTAGTTAGGTACTTAAGTTATATATACAGGCATCTTAACCTACCTAGGCTAGACTAATATTTAAAAGCTATATAGTTTTGAAATCCGCTTAGTACTTTAGTACTAAGTAATAGTATTTTGTTAAACGCTATAGTAGTAGTTATAATTACTTGTGCCTGGGCTGTGGTGCGCGTGAGACTATTTATGCGTAACGGATCCTGTTTTATTAATAATACTTAGCTTTTACTTACTAAACTTTTAAATTAATATTTATTTATATATATAGGGTTAAAATATAAAAGGGATTATAACTTTATTTATATAAAAGTAATATAATAGTAGTTATATATATATTAAATACTTTTTACCTTTACAATAACTATACTTAATAACTAATACCTAGTTTTTAGTTAACTATTAGTTTAAAGTTCTAAAATTAATTAAAGTAGTTTTAATTAAAAAGTTTAAGAAGAACTAGAACTTTATTAATAGTAAATTTATACTTTGTATATTTAAATTCCCTACTACTGGATTTAATTCCAATTTTAAACTTTAACGTATGATACTATTTGTAGTGTAATGAAGTTTAGTAAAGTTATCTTTAGTTATAAAAAGTACTTTTAAAAGCCGGTGCTTTAGTAAAGCTAACTTTATCCTTATTACTAGCCCCGATACAATATTAGGTAAGGCGCTAGTTTACTACTTTTCTAAAATTAATATAAATTAAAGTTTTTAAATAAGTAAATTAGTATTTAACTCTACTTTTATTTTCCTATTAGTCTTAAGCCCTAACCTATTAGTAACTTAATAATAAAGGCCTAAATTAGGCTTTAAAGAGTATAACTACAGTTTAGTAACTCTTAACCTACTTAGTAGAGAAGTATATTAGCTTTAAAGGGTAATAGTAACTAACTTCTATCCGCTTACGGATTAAGCTTAGTACTACTACTAGTATACTCTTCTACTACAGTACTATAGCTATTATTAATACTAGTAACTCTAATATCCTTAGTAGTAAAGCCGCTTAAGTAGAATAAAACTAAGCTAGTTAATAACAAAGCGTTAGGGGATATTCTAAATAAAAAAGTTTTTATAGTTTAGGCTTGTGGTATAAGGTATACTACTATAATACCTAATAGTTATCACAGAAACGACTTTATAACTATATAAATAGTTTTTAAATTTAAAGTACTTACTTATTATTTAATTACTTAGTAAGTTTTACTAATACTACTACATACTCAAGATAAAATAGAACGTTACTTTACTAAATAAGAACGTCAATATATTCAGGGTTCTTAAGTCTAAATTTTTTAATTTTAATTCTAATAAATAGAAGGGAATATTCTATATTAATATATTAAAGAAGTTCTATTACTAAGTATAAATTATAGCTTTTATAACTTTTTAAAGTTTATAACTTTAATTAATAAATAAAAGATACTAGCTAGACTTAGATCTTTTAATTTTAATTCTAATAAATAAAGGGGAATATTCTGCGTTGATATATTAAAGAAGTTCTGTTATTAAGTATAAATTACAGCTTTTATAATTCTTTAAAGTTTATAACTTTAATTAATAAATAAAAGACACTAACTAAGCTTAGATTTTTTAATTTTAATTCTAATAAATAAAGGCAAATATTCTATATTAATATATTAAAGACGTTTTATTACTAAGTATAACTTATAGCTTTTATAACTCTTTAAAGTTTACGACTTTAATTAATAAATAAAAAATACTAGCTAAACTTAAATCTTTTAATTTTAATTTTAATAAATAAAGGGGAATATTCTGCATTAATATATTAAAGAAGTTCTGTTACTAAGTATAAATTACGGTTTTTATAACTTTTTAAAGTTTATAACTTTAATTAATAGATAAAAGACGCTAGCTAGGCTTAGATCTTCCGATTTCAATTCTAATAAATAGAGGGGAATATTCTGTGTTGATATATTAAAGAAGTTCTGTTGCTGAGTGCAAATTACGGCTTTTATAACTTTTTAAAGTTTGCGACTTTAATTAATGGATAAAAGACGCTGGTTAGGCTTAGATCTTCTAATTTTAATTCTAATAAATAAAGGGGAATATTCTGTGTTAATATATTAAAGATATTCTATTGCTAAGTATAACTTATAGCTTTTGTAACTCTTTAAAGTTTATAACTTTAATTAATAAATAAAAGACGCTAGTTAAGCTTAGATTTTTTAATTTTAATTTTAATAAATAGAGGAGAATATTCTACGTTAATATATTAAAGACGTTCTATTACTAAGTATAACTTATAGCTTTTATAACTCTTTAAAGTTTACGACTTTAATTAATAAATAAAAAATACTAACTAAGCTTAGATTTTTTAATTTTAATTTTAATAAATAGAGGGGAATATTTTGTGTTAATATATTAAAAACGTTCTATTATTAAGTATAACTTATGGCTTTTATAATTCTTTAAAGTTTATAACTTTAATTAATAGATAAAAGACGCTAGTTAGACTTAAATTTTTTAATTTTAATTTTAATAGATAGAGGGGAATATTCTGCGTTAATATATTAAAGAAGTTCTGTTGCTAAGTGTAAATTATAGTTTTTATAACTTTTTAAAGTTTATAACTTTAATTAATAAATAAAAGATACTAACTAGGTTTAGATTTTTTAATTTTGATTTTAATAAATAGAGGGGAATATTCTATGTTAATATATTAAAGAAGTTTTATTACTAAGTATAAGTTATTTTTATTAGTTTTACTAAAAGGTTATAACTGTTATAGGGCTTAGCTTAAATTATTTAATTCTAGGTATAGTAGTTTGTTTTTTATAAAATTAATTAAATATTAAAAAACGCTTTAGTTTTAAGTAATAGAGTAGATAATAAAATAAACCTTAACTTTATATAGCTTTGTCTGTGAGAGCTGGGGTAGTGGGTGCTTATGGATATGAGTGGGCCTAATACTATATACGTAGTAGCCCGTTAAATCCGTACCCTATTATTCTAGTATTACTTATAGTATAGTTTGTTCTTAAGTAAGTACATATACTAAGTTACTTACTTAAGTAGGTATGGGTTTAATTAAACTTTACCTTTGTATTTTAACCCTAAATAGTTTTAAAAAAATAGCGTCTTAGTAATTCTTTTTAGCCTAGTTATATATTTAACTACTAGGTATATAAAAGCTTTATATTAAAGTAAATTACTAGTGTTAGTAGTATTTACTCGTTTTTTTCCACTTAAGTAGGCCCGGACAGGTTTTCCAGGTACTCTTAGTATTTTTACTATTTTTTTTAAAACTTAAGTATTTTATTACTAGTAGAACCTATTTTAAAATTATAAGTAATTAGTTATTTAATATACAATACTTTTAAATAGACTTACGCTTTTTTAACTTAGACTTTATAGGTGTTTTCTAGGACTTAAGTGTATTACTACTAGTAGAACTTATTTTAAAAACATAAGTTAAGTATCTTATGTATAGAGGTTTATAAAAGACTTATACTTAATAAATACCTACTTAGTAGGTGTGGTACTAAAAGGGCAATGGGTAGGCTTAAGTATTTTTAGCTTAGTTTTTACAGTTATTTTCTTACAACTAATTAACGCGCCCAAGGCGCGGGGCTTAGTATAAGGGAGATTATAAACCTTATTAGTATTTTTTTCCTTAACTTTATTAATATCCTTCTTATTACTAAAAACTAAAATAGCCTAGGGAATTTCCTCTTTTTTAAACTTATTAAAACTCTTATTTAGTACTAGTACTACTATTAGTAGTAACTAAAATAGTTTATTATTAGGCGTTACTTACCCTTTTATACAACAGTAAGAATTCTATTATAGGAGACGCTTTTTTTAAATATCTTACTATAAACCTCTTTAAAATAATTCTATTAAGTAGTTAGGGACGATTCTAAGTAGGTACTATTTAAAAGAATAAAGTCAGTTTACTATATAGTAACTATTAGTCAGGGACTCTTTAGTATTTATTATATCTTACTTTATTAGTATACTTAGGAATAAAAAGAATATAGGCTTTAGTTTCCCTAAAGAGTACGATAGGTATAGGTATAGAAAGGGGGTATAGTTAAAAAGGACAATTTTTTAGTAGGGGTCACTTAATTTAAACCTATATATACAGTAGCTTTACTTACTAAAAAGGCCTAGGTTATAAATTCCTTTATAGGGGTACTATTCTAAGTTAGTAAATAATTATATATTCTAAGTTAAACTATTTAAAAGTTATATAGTTTTTAAATTATATTAGAATAAGTAGGGTCTTACTTTAGCTAACTCTTCTAGTTTTATATACTAAAGCTAAATACCTAATACTACTTCACTTAGCACCTCTAAGTAGTTACTAGTTAAGTAGTAATATTTATCTAGGGTTATTACTTCTTTATAGCCTAGCTTTTCTTCTTTATTTCTTTCTTACTCTTAACTAGTTCTACTTAATACTAACTTACTTAGTATATCTAAGTAATTACTAATTAAAAGTAAATATTTACTTAAAGTTATTATTTCTTCTTTTTTTATTTCCCTTTTACCCTTAACCTATCCTATCTAATATTAACCCACAGTTAGTATATTCTACTCGTTAAGTAGTATATATTTACTTATAGTTATTATTTCTTTATAGGCCTTTTTTCTTTATTCCTCCTTTACCTTTTATTTATACTACTTAGTATTAACTTATTATTAGTATATCCTATCCTATATACTATTAACTAAAACTATTAAATACATTATCCTCTAATAAAATAAGTACTAGTAAGTATAAAAAGTAACTCTACTAATTACAAATATATTATATATAACAGCACTAATAGCCTAAAGGATAAAACTATCTATAAAAATATACTAAAAGTAGGTTACTAACCCCTTATCCCCTAGAAAAAAGAAATAACGTATTAACTAATATTACTTTTTAAGTATTAAAACTTAGTATAAAAAAGAGTAGTATAACTATTCTAGGCGTTTTTAAGGCGGGTCTTAAGCCTAACTTTATTTCTAGAATATATAGCTATTTAATTAGGATTCTCTAGGGGGTAAAGTTAAAAAGTAAGCGTAATAACCTAAACGTTATTACTCTCTTTAATCTTAAGGATACTAACAATATTAAGGGTACTAACACCTAATCCACTCTATTTTTCTAGTTATTAAAAGTTATATAAAAAACTAAATAATAAAAAATATAAAACGTTATTACTTAGAGTATTAATAATAGCAACACTACTTTTATTCTATCACTTAAATCTTTTACTCTTAGGACTTTTTTAAAAGACACATTAGCTTATAACTATTAAATTAATATTTCTATTAGTCCTAGTTACGGTCCTAATAAACTAGCAACTCTTGCTAGCTAGTTTTATTGCACACTAAAGATAAAAAGTATTACTATTATTAGTAAAAGGCAAACTAAGACTATTACACTTATTAAAACTATACAGAGCATTACTAGGCTTATCTTTAGCTAGTTTTTTATAAACTACTACTCTAATCTCGTTATAGTTATTTAGTAGGCTAATAGCTATAATATTACTATTTATAAAAACAAAGTTATATAATACATAAGTAATAAAATACTAGCCCTCGTTAAGACACTAGTTAGACTTATCTCCTATATTAGTATAGTGGATTTATAGCTTAACCTTAATATTATCTAACTAAATATTAACTACTACTACGTCTACTAAAACTATATAAGTCTTATTACTAAGCTATAGAGGGAATCCAATATTAGCTACTATACTCTATAGCGCTTTATACGTATTAACTTAGGGCCGCATAAGTAAGGCTAGTATAACAATACCGTTGCTAAAAAGGTTCTTTTTAATATCTTCTAAACTAACTTAAATACCGTTTTAAGGGTTTTTAAAAGTACTAAGTTAGTATAGTTACTTTACTATTACTAAAGCATAAGAGCCTTTATATTTATACTAGTAAATAGATTTAGGTATATAATTTATACCCCCTTTTTAATTAATATCTATACACCCTAGTATACGTTATATTAATTGCGTTACGTAGTTCTAGTTATTTATTATTAGTCTACTATATTTCTATATTAAATTAGGTTCTTAGTAAGGTTAAAAATTATAACTAGAGTATTTTTACTTAGCTTTCTAAAGTACTTAAAGTTATAGTCGTCACCTACTTTATAAATAACTACCTACTTTATATTTATAAAAAAGTTATAATTAAATTAAATCTATCCCTTAGTAGAGATATAATAATTACCTAACTCTTAGAGGTACTTAGCAATCTTAGTACTAAAGTAAAGTATTAAGAGCTAAGTAGTAGATATAAGTATTATATAAAAGGTAGATAGAACTAGGGTTAAAAAATATAACTTAGGAACTTAATAAGTAGACTATCACTTATAACTAATAAAAGGTAAATACTAACTTTTATTTTTAAAGGACCTTAGCTCCTATATAAACCGGTTTTATAAAGGTAAAGATAAATTAAAAGTTAATTAATTCTATAAATAACTTAGTCTACTAGTATTTACTATTCTTAATACATAAGTAAGGGGTACGATACTGTTAATAGTGATAACTACCCCTAAGAACTTATTAAGTGTATTTTATTTTAAAGCTATCTAGTTTTAAAAGTCGGTCTAGTAGGTTACGTTATCTATATACTAAAAAAATAAGTAAAGAAGCTCCGCGGGCCATAAATAAAATTACTACAATACATTTACTAAGTAATAAATACAAAAATAACACTAATAGGAAATAATAAGTAACACTACTTCTTATAAAATAATTATAAAACACATCTAGCTATTTTAGTATTTTACTATACACTAAGAGTACAGCCCGCGGTATAGTGCCGCTACGTATGCCTAGGGCTTATATCCTACTATCTTTATTTATATACACTTTAAGTATTTTTACCCTTTTTTTTTTTTTTTTTAGACTATAAGTATCTTATAACTTAGCCTTACACTTTTAAAACTTTACTATAAGTATAATATCTTTAACTTTATTACTTAATATATTTATAATACTTAAACTTAGTAGGTCTACTAGGGGTTTAGTAGTGTTTTTATATATAAGAGTTAGTAAGGGTTTACTTAGTAGTACTAGTATAGAGAAATATAATAACGGTTGTTTTAAGTTAAAGGGTATATATAATAGAGTTAAATATATACTTATTAGGGGTATATTTAGATAGTTCCTACTAAGTATTAAAATAAGTATAGGTTAGTCCACTAATACCGTTATATTACAATATCTACTGCGTATATATAGCGTTTAAGGTCTAGTAGGTTGCTACTCCGTTAATTATACTCCTAAACTATTACAGTATAGTATTAAAATTAATACAGATTTACTTAGTAAGTTTATTATATATATATTAATTAATAAATTAAGATTTATATTTATCTACTTATAAACTTCTTTAAACTAATTAAAATATTTTAACTGTATTACTAGTTATATAAGTATATTACTATTTAAGTTATTTTACTAATTAAAAACTAATTAATACAACTATTACTTCCTTAAGGTATTTACTATATTTAAAAAATTATTATATCTTAGCTGCTTTTGTACTAATAAGGTTGTGTTTCTGTTTTATTAATTAAGAACTAGTAGTTAGTTTTACTAACTTGGGACTACTAACTACTATTTTAGTAACGTAGCTGTATTTCTATTTTAATTATTATAGACTAGTAACTCTAGTAGTAGTAACGCAGTTATATCTCCCCTTTAATTATAAAGAGCTAATAACTATAGTAGTAGCTTTTATAACTATTCTAACTAACTATAATAGGCTTATTTTCCCTTATAAATCCTAGTAAAAATCTACTAAATTCCTTCTAACTTTAAAGTTAAATCTTTTACTTTAAAAGCCTAAAATATCCCCTATAAATACTACTATATATTATTTATACTTATTTTAAATTCTTAATATAACTCTTTAGCCTTTTAAAGTACTTAATTTAAGAGTTTAAGTACCCGTTCTAGTTAATTATAAAGTACTAGTGGTCTTTTATTACTTAACTTATTTAAGTTATTAAAGGAGCTTAAACTACTTATACTATTTAGATTACTTAATAAAAGATAATTATCTATATTAAGTATTTCTTTGTTATTTTTATTATCTTTATTATCCTTATCCTCTTTAAGAGCTAAAATACCTAGTAATAATAATAATATATTTAAGTCTTTTAGTAAAGAAGCGTTATTGGCGTTATTGGTTTCTTTGTCCTTTATAGGTTCTTTATTAACTATAGTACTTAGTACTAATAATAACGTATTAAAGTTAAGCGACTTGGGTTAAGAATAGAAGTGCTAAAATAAGGCGTTATAAAACGTAATAAAATTAATTATGTTCTTAATATATTAAAGCTTTTTATGGACTAGTTAAATTATATAAGTATTAATTACTTAGTTAAAAGTATTTTATTTTAATATTTTAGTCTATATACTTAGGTAATAAAATATTTATTATAAACTAGTGGCTTAAGATATAGTAGTATTATTATTAATTAGGGGCGACTATAGAAAGCTATTTTTTAACTAGGGACGTAAAATAGTATATTAAAGTATTTTAAATACTGTTAGACTATAAATAGTACTGCCTTTTTACTATAGTATAGTAGAAATAGTAACTATTATCTTTCTACTCTATCTTTAAAACAAAAGTTATACTACTACTTATATACCTATAATTCTACTTATATTTTCCTAGTTAGGAAGCGAGTTAAAGTACTAGGTATTATTAGTGACTCTATTAAAGAAGAAAAACCCCTAGTAGATTTTGTTAATATTAACGTTTTATTTAAGTAGTCTAGTTGCCTAGATTAAGGAGAGGGTATAAAACTTAGTATTTTTTATTACTATTATGACTTTACTATTTATAACTTCTATTAAGTATAGTATAATTTAAAGCTACTAGTTTAACGTCTTTAAAAGTAATATTTAAAGTACTTATAAGTTATTAAACTTTATTATTTTGGGTTTAATAAGTCTACGTTTTATTTAGAATAGATTCTAGATAATCTCTTCTTTAGGGGGCTTTTTTTATTATAGTACTTAAGGGCTAGTTTACTAAAGTTTAAGACTAGGGAATATTTCCTTAATTTTAGTACAGCTACTTATACTTTTTATTCGCTATAGTGAAGTTAAGTTACTAAATAGCTTACGAGTATTATTTACTTCTATAAAAGTAATAAATAGTTTGTTTTTTTATAGTAGCTATTTATTATTATTGTTAGTTTAAGTAAATACTGGGTTAATATCTTGTTTATAGTCCTTACTAAGGAGTTTTTCTCTACCCTTATCTTTAGTAGTAATTTTTTAGAAATCTAAAGGAAGAATTTTGTATTAATTAAGAGTCTATTTATATAGACGTTATTCTTCTGCGTTATCTATAGTTAGTTATACTAAAGAGTTGTGTTTAATAGAGTAAGATTAATTACTATTAACTTAGTTAGATTTAACGTTTTTTAATATAGGGACTTATTTATAGAATTATAAAGGAAACTATAATAATATAGTAAGGTATAAAATTAAAGAATAGAAAAAATTTAATAGTAGGATTTACTTTATTTATATTAAATAAACCTATTTTGTTATTTAGAGGTTTTTTCTTTATTTTATAAAGAATTACTAAAATAAGTTTTTTTTTTTTTCTTTAGTTATATTTTAAAGTAGTTTAAAGTTAGAAGGAATAGCTGCTTTTGTAATACTTATAGTAATTAATTTATACCCCCTTTTTTAAATTGATTTATAGTTTATATATATTATTAACTTTGTATTAATATAGAAACGTGGTTTAGTTATTAAAAACGGGTACTTTTGTTTATGTATAATAATGTTTTTTATTATAATATATATATGGGGTGTTGTTTGTAGTTTTTTTGGGTAGGTGGTTTAGTTAGTGTGTGTCTGGTAGTGGGGATGTGTATAGGGGCTAGTAAATAGTAATAAAATAGTTTTAGTATAGAATAATAGTTTTTTTTAACTGTGAGAATTCCTGCGAGGCCTGACTATAGGTAATAGTTTTATTTGAGTTATATATAACTGGTTTGTGGGTCGCCCCTGTACGGGGCTATAGGACTGTATAGTTAATAGTCTTTTTGGTAGTATAGCTTTTATACTCTGTATTTTATGTGCGACTAGTAGTTATATTAGTGCTTTAGCCTTTAGGGCTGGTGTTTAGTGCAGTGCGTTAGCTGCTTTTTAGTGGGAGTCTAGTGTTAAAGTTTTTAATTGTGTCCTTATTAGATTTAGCGTTATTTAGGTTAATTATTAAGTCTACTTTATTAATTACTTTGTACTTGAGTTAGTTAGAGTTAGAATTATAGTAGATATACTAACTTTTAAAAGTTTTTATAATATATTTATCCTTAGTTTAATAAAAATTAACTATATAGTTAATAAATATTTATTATAGTATAGTTTAAAAGGAATTTTAGTTAGGTAGTTAGGATAGTATACTTAGTAGTTATAGAGTTTATACTTTACTATACTATATATATCTTTATAAATAATACTTACTACTTATTTAAATACTAAATTTAATAAAAAAAGCCTTTATTAATATAATAAGTATATAATTTTTAAAAATATATTTTTTTATACTATTCTAGGGTTTAGTTTTATTTAGTAAGTAAGACAAGTAAAATAGTAGTTTAGATGTTGTTAGTATAGGAGTATAACGCAGAAGGAGTATAAGGTTAGGGGTTGTATTTAGATTTAAAAACTATATAGGCTTTATTTTAGGTACTACTCTAGGAGTTTACTAGACCGGTACTACTTTTATTATTTAGTTATATAGGTTTTAGATACTATAATTTACTATAAGTGCTTTTTAATACCTTTTATTTTAATATATTTTTATAACTATACTCTATACGTTTAATTAATTAAAGTTAAAGCTTATTTACTACTATATCCTTTATTTTATACTTTTTTAAGTATTTAAATTTTAATAATTATTTACTTTAAGCTACTACTATGTATTTTTAAAGTTACCTATTCTTTAAATAATAAATAGTGGAGTTTAGTTAGATTAAGAATAGAATATAGGTTCTATTTTAAAACTATTTAGCTTTAAAATATAGGGGTAGTTAATAGGGGTATAGCTAACTATTATACTACGAGTTAAAGGTAGGTACTATAGTCCCTAGAGTTTTAGTTTAACTATCTACCTAAAAGAAGGGTAACTAAATAAATAAAAGAGTTTAAAAGATTGCAACTTTTATAGAGTAAATATAAACACTAGTTTAGTTTAGATCTTTAAATTTTAAATTAAATAAATAAAGGAAAAGATTCTATATTAATATGTTAAGGAAATTCTGTTATTAAGTGTAAGTTACGGCTTTTATAGCTATTTAAATATCGCGACTTTTATGGGGTAGTTATAGACACTAGTTAAGTTTAAATTTTTAGATTTTAATTTACTACGGCTTACTGTTATAGGCCTAAGTGCTAGGCTATATCTGTAATAGTACCTGTATTAAACATTTTATTAGAGTTATTAACTATTTATTCTTTTTTTATTTAAACTATATTACTTTAAACTACTAAAACTATTAATATAACTTTATTCTAGTATATAATATAAACCTCTATCTTTTTATTATACAATAGAGCTATACAACTTAATTTAAAATACTAATAACTACTTTAATTTATATTTTAGTATTTATATTATTTATTAAAGTAATTTACTTTTAAGTATTTATACTATACTTACGTTAGTATCCTAGTTTTTTATATATATGTATATATATATAGTATAATATATAAATTATTATCTTTTTTTTAGGGGGCGTTATAACTTTAAGGGCCTTTAAGGCCCTTTACTTAATACTATTTATAACTAGTGTATTAGTAGTATTAGCCGTGCTGTTTTTACTATCCGAGTTATTACTTATAATATTATTAGAATTAAGTGATATTAAGTTAGTGTTAGTATTATTGTTAGAGTTTAGGGAAAGATTAATTAAGTTAGTTACTTTATAAGCTTTTATTTATTTAAGAGTAATATAAAAAGCTATTAGTTAGTTATTAGTATAGCTATAGTAGTATAGTTATTAAAAGTTAGGGTAATATTACTTATAGTAGCTATATTAATAATTAATTTTTTATTATTTTTTATGTTTTTAAAGTGCTTAATAAGTACTTTAGTAAGAGATTACTATAATTATTAGTATGTGCTTTTGTGTAGAAGTAAGAGTACTTTATAGTAAGTATAGTGCCTTGCTTTGTATTAATTTTAGCTTTTTTTTTAGTAGTAAGAGTGAGTTTTGTTTTTAGTTCTTTAATTTCTACTATAAAGGTAAGGGATTTGTAGATTAACTCGGGGGCTTTTATTATAGTTATGATTTTAGTAGTAGTATTGTGGTTTTGTAGATGTTTATAGAAAATAGAGGTAATGTTTTTAAGTTTAATAAAAAAGATAGAATATTAGGGCTGGGTATTATAAAAAAGAAAAAGTTTATAGTTATTATAGAGAAAAGGGAATTAAACTTATTAGTAACTAGGTTTAAGGTAATAGCTAAAAAGAAGTATACTAAGTAGGTAATTACTTATAAACTAGTAATAAAAGGTAGATATAGAGGTTAGTATTTAAAGAAACGGAGTATAATATACCTATAGTAAGTTGTATTTAATAGCTGTGTAGCTTTTAAATACTTAATAAGTATAGCTTTTTTTAGTTTTTATAACTAGGGATATATTCTAAGTAAGTAGGTACTAACTCCTTTATTTATTTACTTAACTTAGTTTAATTTATTTACTTACTTTTCCTTTACTTTAATTTTTTTTTAGTTTAACCTTAATTTTTCCCCTATTCTAAAAAGTTAATAACTTCTTTACTTTTTTTTTTTTTATATTAAATACTTATATATTAATAGGTCTTATTACTATATTTACTATTATTTTAATTAGTAATTAAGAGTAGAGTGTTTAGATAGTTGTTTATAGTCCGGGCTAGACTATATATTACTTATATATAACTATAGTAGTACTTAGTTAATATTACTATTTACTTAGGCTATTTTTAATACCGTTTTTTAGAGTATATAAAAGGAGAGTATTTTTAATAATAAAGCTACTGCTTTTGTATAGAATTATAAGTATAATTACTTATAAATATTTAATTTTTTAGAACTAATATTTACTTAGGTATAGTTTATACTTATAATACTACTAATATAGCTATAACTAGCTTTTTAATAGTAAGTAAGAGTAAAGTAACTATAGCTTTTAAGGGTAAGGTGCTTATGGCCCTTAAGGGTAAAGTAACTACGGTCTTTAAGGGTAAGGTAACTGTGGCTCCTAAGGGTAAGGTAACTGTGGTCTTTAAAGGTAAGGCAACTACTATACTTAAGGGTAAAGTAGTTTGGTACTCTACTGTTGTGTATAAGTTATTTAATAGTGACTCTAAAGAGGATAACTATAAAGCTGTAGCTATATTTATAAAGGGTAGTACTATACTGTCTATTGGTAGAGTTTGTATTATTACTCTAACTAAGGTCTTTAGTACTAAGAGCCCTAGCTTTAAAAAAGATATACTAGGAAAGAAAAGTATGTATTCTACTTATGGGTAACTTAGAATTTAGTATATAGAGCTAATAAGTAAGTAGAGGTTAAGGCGGTTTTTATTAACTCTAGGGCTAAGAAGGCTTAGGGTAGTATTTAAGTTAAACTAGAAATAAGTTAAAGAACGGTAGTTAGTAGAGGGGATGCTTTAAAGTTTTAGGGAAGGTTATAGACTATAAAGGAACGCTAGATTAGTAGTAGGTAGAGAATAATAATTTTATTAAGTACTTAGTTGGATTGAAGTTTATATGGTTTTGAAACTCTTTTTTAGGTTGTGTGTATTTGTGTCTTTATTTACTTTTAGGTACGTTTTTGTAGTAGGGTAGTATGTACTAAGCTGTGTAATGTATTAATATTGTGTTAATATTATACTAATGCTTTATTAATATTGTACTTATGTAACGTTAGTAGGGTGTTAAAGTTATATTAAAGTAAGTATTTAGTAGGTTATTTTAGTAAAATTTAGTAGATTAATAGTGATACTAGTTACTATACTATATAAAATAGTAGAGATAGTAAGTAGGGTGTAGGGGATATAGGTAACTAATATTGTTTTAAATAAGGTAAGTGTTTAATCTAACTTACCCCCCCCTCCCCCCTTTAAAAAAAAAAAAATATTTTAACTTTAAACCTTTTTATAGTAACTATTTCTTTTTCCTTTACTTATAAAAGAATTATTAATAAACTTAAGAATATCTTTTTATTTATACCTCTCCTATATTTAATACATACTAAATAACCTATATACTTATTAAATTATATTATTTATTATTTTTAACTTTTTTTATAAAATAGTAGATGCGTTAGATAATAATTTAAAGGTTAGAGTAAGTCTGTAGTATAGTGTTATACTAAACTATTATTATGTGCTAGTTTTAAATTTAACTTTTCTATAGATTAAAGTAATTCTAGCTACTCTTTTTTTTAAATAATAGTAGTACGTGCTTGTTAATATTAATACGTTATAGGGATAGAAGTTAGATTTAGCTTAAGGGGGTAATAATTAAGACTAAGAGTTAGGATTATTAACTCTAGTATATTACGTCTGACCCTATAAGTATAGAGCCTAAATTGGCCTAGTGATACCGAGCCTTAATACTACTTATATTACGGTAATGATAGGGTGTTTATAGTACGCGATTGTATTTAAGGAGTTTAGTATTTATAAGAATTAGTAGTTAATTATATAAAAACTCTTACTTAATAAAGCCTAGTTAATTACTAGCTTGTTATTAATATAGTTTAGTAACTTTAGAACTAATATTTATTTTATTACTCAACTTACTTTTATATATAGTATTTAAAAGAATATAGATAAGTACTAAAAGGTACTAATAAGTATAAACGATTCTTTTACTAATATAGTTTTATTACTAGTTACTCTTAAAGTTAATAAGCTAGACTAATTTATTAATACTAACGTTATAACTAGGCTTAGTATTAAGAGGATTAGAGATATATAGTTTAAATTAAAAGAGGCGCTAGTGGGTGATAATACTAATATACTTAAAAAAAAAATTTAAAAAGAGTAGTAGGATTAGTAATAGTAGTATAAAAATAATATTAAGGATTTAAATTATAGCTATTCCGGTAAGTAATAAGAGTCTAAACTCTAGAACTATATTACTTACTATTATAAACTAAAGTTAAAAGATTTATACTTTTTTATTTAAAACTTAAAAATTTTAAAGTCTATAATACAAAAATAAAGTATAAGTACTTATTTACTCTTTACTAAACACAAGGGCTTATAAGTTACATCCTTATTTACTTCCCTAAGTAAGTTAAAGAACTAACTAGGGTTTTCCTTTTCTATATTTAGTTACTAATTAATTATTAAATATATTTTAACTTTTAATTAGGTTTTAGAAGTAGTTAACTATATAGACAATAGCCTATTTTATTACTTCTTTAAAATAATAAATAAGTTTGTTTATAGTATTATTATCCCTTTATAAAAGTTAGTAGTTAAGCTTTAGTAGGTTTATAAGGCTATATTAGATATAGTGCCTAAAGACGTGGCTATTTTGGATATATTTAGTGTACTATAGGAACTATTTAAGCCGGCGCGGGAGATTACTAAGGCCTAATATATAAAAGGGGGACTAAATATAGGAGGGAGCTTTAGTTAAATAGGTTTATTATACTTTAGATTACTAAATAGATAATTTATATTAGGGTATAAAGTAGATAGAGGTAAATATACTAGAAAGAAGGATATAGTGCGATAGTATAGTGCTTAGTAAACTAGGGTACTAATAAAAAGCTTATTTTAAAACTAGCTGTCCTTGAAATAATTGTATATAATTATAAGTCTGTGTGTTTATTACGAATTGTATATTAATAAAATAAAAGTAAGCTTTTTAAATAAACAACTCTCTATTTCTAATACTTAGAGTATATATATATATATTGTTTTTTGTTTAAGTATTATAACTACGTTTACTATAATAGTATTCTTAGTATTAATACGGGTAGTAGTAGCGACGCTATTTGAATTTTGATATCCGCTAGTAGTGCTTTATTTGTGCCTAGCTTATTTTTATTTAAGTATACTAGTATATAAATTTTAGTATAATACTTTATAAGTTTAGGTAAGTAGCCTTAAGTAGTCCTTTATAACGTACTCTATAACTTAGTAACTATTATAATATACTACGTAATTATACTATAGTACTTTAATAAAGTAGGATATATAGGATTATTAGTAGTTCTAAGATAATCTTTAGTTATTAATTTATTAGTATAATATAGAGGGTATTTAGTTAAGTATTAGTATTAGTCTTAGTATTTATTATTATTATATATCCCTTTAAAGTTACTTTAGAAGTACAACTACTGCGCTTCCCGCAATATATAACTAGTAGTATTACTACTAGGCGGGGGGGTTTCTAGTAATGTGGGTGTGGGAGTGCCTGTCTTAGTAGAAGGATATTTAATTTTTAGTGGGGCGCTGTAGTACTAGGTACTACTGTGCTAGCCGTTAGAAGTATAGATAGTATGTTTATTTATACTTAAGGGTAAAATTAGTATATAAGTCTTAATAGTAGACTTTAGTAGGGTGCCGTTATTATTAATTGTTATGTGTATAGTACTTATATAGTTTACTTTTAGAGTTTAAGGACTAGTATAGAAGAGTTATTAAAGAACTAGAATATTAGTATAGTTTTATTAGATTAATAAGTTCTTTTTTATAGTTGGTAAAAAACGTTTTAGTATTTTTTTTGTTTTTTTAGTACCCCTTAATAAGGATAAAGGCCCTGTCCTTAATTTATACTTACTACTACTTATTAACTATTCTAGTATTATTAAGTTATTAAATAAAAATGTACTATAAGCTTTTATTCGTTTTTTAGAATGCCTTTTTATAATGCTATAGTAAATAGGGTTAGTTAATAGATGTATTGTGCTAAGTATAATAAGTAGTTAAGTAAGTGTATGTGTATAGTATTACTGGGCTAGATAAGAGTAATATAATTAAAAATACTTTAGCTTTTTATAAAAATAAGTAGAGGTAATAAACTATTGTTAAATATTCTTTCTTTATTGTTTTGTTTTGTTTATATTATTGTTGATGTATTATTAAAAGGTGGGCGTTGTTGTACTATACTAGTAGTCTAGCCTAGGCTGTATATAGATGTATTAAAGGATTTAAAGCGTAGTAGGGCTAACTAACCTTTTAATACTAAATAGTATTAAAATAGAAGTAGGTTAACTAACTTTTTAACGCTAGATAGTATTAAAAACGGAAGTGGGTTTATATATATATTTTAAGCCCGGATTGTTTTAAAACCTAAGTAATTAAATTATCTATTAAAAAAAGGTAGTATTCTTAATCTAAGGCTAAGAACTTAGAATATAAAGCCTTTTATTTTTAATACTTTTTATAAAAAGTTATTATTCTATAATTATACTATATAATATACTAATTTTATATAGTTAGTTAACTACGCCTCTATGCTTTATAGGTAAGTAGGTGTATTACGTTATACGTATAGTAACTACTTTACTAGAATCTAGCGGGTTTACTGCCCTCTACAGTAGGTTGGGTCTACTCTATAATTACTTTTTAAACTACGTACTTTTAAGTTTATTAATAGTCTGTACTAGTATAAGAGTAAGCTATGTTTTAGTTAGGTTCTATAGTTTAGATATAGTTATTTATAGCGGACTTTTTATAGTATAAGTAAGGCTTAATTTACTTTTAGTTCTAGGAGTATACTTACTAGATAACGTAGACTTTAAGGTTTTTTTTAAGGGTTCTTAAGTAGTATAACCCTAGTATAGACGAGTTAGTAATAAAGGGGTTTGTAATAATTAGTATAATAGTGTTAGTGAGTTAGTTGTTAGTATAATAAGTTGGGTAAAAGGCTAGGGGTACTTGGGGATTAGGGTAAATAAGGCTTATGAGTATAGTTTACTAATTTTTTATAAAGTAGTAGATTTTTCTGTTAAGTTTATTCTTTAAAATACAAGGAAGGCAGGTGCGCTAGTTAGGGAGTTTAATATAGCTCTCCTTTTTAAATATTATACTAACTATATCCTAGTTATAGTAGTTATACTACTACGTTAATAGGTGTATAAAGTGTTATATACTATATACGTTACTACTCTTATTAAAATAAAGGGTAAAGAGTAGTTACTTTTTAAGGCTTTAGTGTTTTTATTATAATATAGTATAGTAGTCCTTGTACTTATAGGTATTGAGTTAGTTAAGAAGATAGTAAAGAAAGATTACTATAGTACCTAGCTTTATTGGTACTAAGTTAAAAAACTAATAAAAAGCCCTACTTTTTAATATAAGGTTAATACCTAAGGCCTGGGCTTTTAGTACTATAATAAATATTATTTATAAAACGGCCTTAGTAATATTCTGTATTTTTAAAGGTCTTTTTAAAATAAAGTATATACCTACGTTTTTGTTTAGTTTATTGTGGCTTTTAGGGAAGAACTCGATACTAGTGGGCTTTGTGCCGGATTTCCTGAGTGTACGGTGTAGTATATTAAAAATATCTAGGATACTCCTAAAATATAGTAAATTATAATTAATTATATTAAGTTTTTTTAGGACTAGGAGTATACTAAGTACTAACTCTAGAATGCTAGTATTAAGTATTAGTATATTATAAAACTAAACTATATAGAGGATGTGACTACTTTAGTATAAAGAGGAGACTATAGAAATATTAAATGTGTTAATGTAGAGTGGTGTAGTTTGTATGCTTGTTTAGGATTAGGATGTGTAGTGGACTTATATATTTTGATTATTTTGTGTATTTTAGTTCTAAGGTTATTTTGAGCTATAGTTCTATAGAAAACTGTAATTTTGTGTAGTGATAGTATCTTTTAGGCGTTTTGGCTTTTTTTAGTTTTGCTATTGTAGAATATAAGGTTTGAGTATGACTACTTATATATTTAGTATATAATATAAAAATAAATTAAAGTAAGTAAAAGAACTTATAAAGTAAATTATTAAGGTGTAAGAGTAGGTTTTTAATGTATACGCTAGTGTGTTGACCGATCCTAGGGCCGTATACTAGAGATAATTAATAATTTATTAGCTAATTAGGAAGATATAAAAAGTAAGTAGTAGTCCTTTTAACTCCTTATTTAGTTTAAGGATTCTATTATTATAAGTAGAATCTAAGTAAGATTACTAAAATATAATACTAATAATAGTAGTTTTTTGTTAATAGTAGTTTTTTTATTAATAAGGTAAAGGGAAGATGTTAGGGGACAGTATAGGAAGCCGCCCCCTAGGGTAGACGATGAAATCGGTGATAGTTCTTAACTGTAACTTGTAGGTTTTTTAGTAGGAGGGCTTAATAACTTAGTAGTAGGGTTTATTATTAGGGATTTTAAGTTTATTATAAAGCTTTAATAGGAAAGATATTTTAAATAGACTTTGTATAAGTAAGCTAAATATTGTAATAGGAATAAAGTAAGGTATGATTTTAATAATAGGTTAGGTAGGAAGTATTAAAGGTAGGAAAATATAAGTTAGTGAGGGAGGGGAGGAAGGTTGGTAAGTATAGTAGGTTGTTTACCTGCCGTTTTGTTGTTGCGGACGCGTGTGAGAGTAGAGCGCGGCGGCTGTGTACTTAAAATATTTAAAGACTATATAGCTTTAAAATTAATACTAGTATATAGACTGGGCTTTAAAGGACACCTCTTTTATAGAGAAAAATCTACTTAACTCTTAATACTATTATTTTATTCTAACTTTAGTATTATAGTTTTTTTTTTATATAACTTAGTTTATATTTAAATATAGGGTTATTTATTAATAGAATAATATTTACTTATATCTACTATATATCCTAAGGCTATTCTTAATATATTTTTTAAATATTTCTATAATACTATTTTAACCTTATTTACTTACCCGTAGTAACTATAATAGTATCCTCCCTATTATTATCCTTATTTCTATTATTTTTATTATTATTATTATCTTTATTATTGTTTTTATTTTTATTTTTACCCTTATTTATTAAGTTAAAGGATACTACTAAAAATAATAATAAAGTTAAACCCTTATCTTTATTCCTATTCTTACCCTTATTATTATTTTTATTACTATCCTTTATCTTAATATCGTTAAAGTACTACTCTAGTTAAATATACTTAATAACGTTAAAAAAAAGTTAATTATATAAAATCCCTTTATTATTATAAAGCGTATAACTATTATTAAACTATAAAACGGTATTACGTATACAACAAGTAATATTACTAAATATACTTTTAGTAGTAGTTAAGCGCTTTAGTGCGTATATTAAGTTAGGAAGTACGGATAGTACTGGGATTAAACTCCTATAACTATACAGTAGGATAGTTAGTTTAATAAACTTAGCTTAAAAATAAAAAAGGGTACTCTTATCTATACTTAGTTCTTATTATTAGTAGGAGTAGATATACTCTATTACCCTAAGTAGATATTAATACTTAAGGAATAAAAGTATTTTTAAGTATTTTACTTAGTTTTTTAGGGGTCTATTCCGATACCTAAATAAGTACTTCTTTAATAATAGTTATATTACCTTTTCCCTAACGTCAGTCCGGTTTCTACTTATAAATATACTCTTTAATAGAGTTAGTGCCCTTTTAAAATATCTACTCTTTAATATACTAGTAGTTATTATATAAAAAAACGTTATTCTTATTGTACTTAAGTACTATAACTATAGGGTCTAAGCTATCTTAATTAATAAGTATTATAATACAAGTAACTTCAATAATACTACTAAGTATATAGAATAGTTTATATACTATAAGTCTATTAGCGTACTTAGTGCTATAGTAGGACTTTAATCTTTTAACTAGTTATTTAAAATTATTTTTAGTATTTTATAGTAAGTATTTAAAAAAAAAAGTATATACATCTAAGCGAGCTTATTTATTAAAAAGGAGTATTATTTATTTTTAATTTTTAGTTATTTTTAATTTATATTTATTTAGTTTTTTAAAAAAGTTACAGGCTATACTTTTAAATTAGTAAGTATTAATTTTATTAAAAATAACTATATAAGTAACTGTGTTTATAAAGGAGATAGGTTTAGGAGTAGTTTAGGTAGTCTACTTAAATTATTTAATTAACTTTATTATATACTTTAAAACTCTCTAAGTAAAGGCCTTAAGTTTATTAGTATCTAACGAGTTAGTAGTAATAAACTAGGTAATTACGTTTAATACTTACAAGGGTATTAAAAAATATATTAAATACTACTAAAGGAGGTATTATACTGTATTAAATATAGTACCTTTATTTTTATAGATATAGAATAGTAGTTTTAGTGTTAGTTCTACCGACTTTATTATTAATATTATTAGTATTATTAGTATTATAGCGAGCTGCGTGTTTAAAGTTAGTAAATAAAGGACTAGAAGAGTTTAATAGTTTGTGTGTAGGTTAAGTTGAGTTGGGGAGGGGGGTTTTTTAGTATATCTACTTAGTAGTGTTTTGTAGAAGATTATACAGAAGAGGCAGAGAAAAAAGAGGGAAGATAAATACTTTACTACGCATAATACGTCTATATTTACTTATGTTAGTATAAATATAGGCTATATTAGTACTAAAAAAAACTTAAAATAAATTTATTTAGAATTTAAATAGTTTTTAAACCTAGTAACTCTAAATAAGTAGTTTCTTTTTAACTTATTTACTATATTTATTAGTAGTTTAAAAAGAAGAAGTTAAGTAATAGACTAGTAAAGTGACTCCTAGGTAAAGAAAATAATTAGTTATTATTTTTTTATAAATACAATAGAGTTTAAAGGTTATATAGCCTTTAAATAGCTTTTATAATACTTATTAACTTTTTAAAGTAAAATATATATAAATAAATATAATTTTAGTTATTAAGTTATATTAAGGCCTGTTTATTGTTTTTTGTAATTAGGACTATTTATTAGCAATAGTATTATAGAGTTTATAAGCTATTTTTCTAAGGCGGTTTATATTAATATTTATATAAACTTTAATACTAGTAATAGTACTTACAATAGGATTATATTTAGGTTTAATATTAGTTTCTTTAGATTTTTTAATTAAATTATTAGTATACTTATGGATTCTTTTATAAAAAAACTTAAGCTTTTTAGTACTAGATTTATTTATAGTAATAAATTTAGTAATTATTTTTAATATAGCTAAGTTTAGTTACTATTCCTTTAATTCAACTTTAGTAGTATAGTTTTACTATTATATAACTTAGTATATAAGTAACGAGGGTATGGGCTTATTTATTAATAAAATAATTTTTATTTATTTTTACTATATATACTAAAGCTATTTTTAATATATAGCTTTTAAATAAATTTAATTATACTGTTTTACCCTTTTTAACCTATTTAGTTTATATTAACTATAGTAGTATTGTCTCTGTTTTTATTTTTATCTTTATTTTTATTTTTGTCTTTATTTTTATCCTTATTCTTATTCTTATCCTTATTATTATTCTTATTTTTATTATTATTTTTATTATTATTCTTTATTTTAATATTAATACTATATTAATTAAATAGCTAGATAGAACTAGTTATATTAAGAATAAAAAGGCTTTTTATAAATTCTTATTCTTAAATAAGTATATAGCTGTTTTAAAATAACTTAAAGGGCTTAAGTATATAAAGAGTGATTTTATAGAATATACTTTTAGTAGTAGGTAAGTGTTAAAGTACTTTTATAATTTTTAGGAGTAATAAGAGTATTAAAATTAAACTTTTATAACTATATAGTAAAATAGTTAGTTTAGTAAACTTAGTTTAAAAAAAGGGGAGGGTATTTATACTTAGTTTTTATTATTAGTAGGAGTAGGAATACTCTGTTCCTTTAGATAAACGTTAGTACTTAAGGAATATAAGTGTTTTTTAGTATTTTATTTAGTTTTTTAGTAGTTTATCCTAATATTTAAGTAAAAACCTTTTTAATAATAGTTGTGTTTCTTTAACTATACTATTAGTTTAATTTGTATTTGTATATAAACTCCTTAATAGGGTTGTTTTTTGGTTAAGATATTTGCTCTTTAATGTATTTATAGGTATTATAGAGGTAGATATTATACTTATTATACTAAAGGGCAGTAACTATTAGGTTTATACTTTTATAGTTAATTAGTGATACTTTACGGACTATTAAAAGAATTAAATTAAGTATATAAGCTAGTTTAGATGTTACGACTCTATTAGTATATATACTATTATAGTGGGACTTTAAGTTCTAAATAAGCTTTTTAAAGTTAGTTTTAGTATTTTAAAAGAGGTATTTAAAAAAAAAAGTATATATATTTAACTAGGTTTTTTTATTAAAGATAAGTGTTACTAGTTTTTTGTTTTTAGTAATTGTAAAAGGGTGTTTACTTAGGTTTTATAAAAACTTATAGGCTATAATTTTAAGATTACTTTAAATAATTTTTTTAGAAATATTTAGGTTAGTAACTATGTTGTTAATAGAGATGGGTTTAGGGGTAGTTTAGGTACTATGTTTAAATTTTTTAATTGTATCTATTGTGTACTTTAAGACTCTTTGAGAAAAGGCTTTGAGTTTTTTAATATTGGACCTGTTTGTTATAATAAATTAATTAATAATTTTTAATACTTGTAAATCCGTTAAGAAAGATGCTGGAAGTAATTAGGAGAGATAGTAGTATATTATATTAAATATAGTATTTTTGTTTTATAGGTTATTTTTTAGTATTATTATAAGTTATAAGTTTTGTTTGTTTTTAGTAGGATTAAGTTGTAGAGGTGGGATTATTTTATTTATAGTATGTTTTGAGGTAGATAGTAGGACTTTGTGGGAAAGGTATAGAGGAGAAGGAGGGAAGAAGTTAGTAGAAAAAGATAAAGTAATAATATATTAGGTAAATTTTAGAATTAAATTGTTTAAAAACTAAGTAGTTTTTAAATTAGGTAGGTATATATAGATTAACTACTTATTGCTTTAATACTAGGTAGTTTTTAAATTAGGTAGGTATGCGTGGATTGACTACCTGCTGTACGTGCTCTGTTATGTATAACGCGTTTGTGTATGTTTAATGTGATGTAAATATAGGAGAAATTTAATAGTAGATAGATTTTAAGGTAAGTTGTTTAGAGACTAATTAGTTTTTAAATTTATATAGTTATAGTTTATATGCTGTGTTTATAGCTACTAGTTGTATTTTATTAAGATTACTATTTAGGGGGAAATGAGTCCTTTTTTTATATATAACTAGTAATATAATATATTAGAATAGATTTTTAGGATAGAAGGTGCTAGTTTTTTTAGTAGTGAGCTGATTCTGCTCCGTAATAACTTATAAAACGCCCTAGATAGATAGCGTTACTAAGGTGTGGCTGGTTTTTTAGTTGATGAGGAAGGGCTATTAGTGGTTATGTATGTATTAGTAATATTTTTAAAACTACTAATACTATACTACTTAGTACTTTTGTAAAACTAGTATATATATTTAAACTACTTAGTAATGTTTAATATAGTGTAAAGTTGTAGTGTATTAAGTGTAAGATTAATTTAGGCTATAGTTAGGTTAGGGATATTAAAGTCTATATAGGTGCTATTTATTATAGTAGTTGTATAGGTAATGTGGGGTGTAAATTAGTTAGATAATATAGTAAAGATGTTATTGTTATGGTTAAGGGTTTAGTTAAGGATATTTAGGGTTTGAGACTATTTAGAGATAGCTGTTAATTTTGAGTAGTTACTAGTTTATATTAGTATGGGGCTATAAATACGTTTATATGGTTGTAAGGCTATTTATTACTTACTTAGTGATGCTTTTTGGGTAGAAGAGTAGTGTACCCTTTTCTTACTTGCTATAAAGGACCTATAGTATTTTGGCTTTTTGGAGTATATAGTTAAACTTGTTTTTATTAATCCGGAAGAGGTAGATAATAATATCTTTAGCTTTAGAAACCTGGGTTACTCTTTTTTTTGTTTTAAAGCTATTTACTCTTAGTTAGAATGCTAGGTTAGAATGTTAGTTAGTAATTTATGTTTTAGTGGGACTTTCTTCTGGCGAGGTAATGGCCTTTTTGACGACTTTTTATTTCTTTTTTATACTTATTAGGTGGAGTTTGTAGAGGATAGACTAATAATAGGAGTAATTAGTTTTAGTTTATAGTTTTATAACTGATTGTACTAGCTTTTGGATTTTGGCTAGTACGTTACTGACTTTAATTTGTTGTATAGTAACTATTCTTTTTTTAAAGCCCTTTAACTCTATAGTAAGGTAAAAAAGGTTTTCCTTTATACTAGTAAGAAAGTTATTAAAAAATATTTTAGTTATACTTACTATATTAGTTAGACTAAGTTAAATTTGTTTTATACATTAATTCTTAGTAACTGTAATTAGTGTGTTTATTAGCTTAATAATAAGCTGTGTTATATAGGTATTAAGGTTGTGCTTTAATATATTACTACTAAAGGATATAGGGAGATAAACTATTATAATATTACTACTCTTTAAGTTAGTATTGTTAGATGGCCTTTTAATGCTATGTTTAAATTAGATAATAGGTTATAACTTATAGCTAAGGACTAGAATAATAGTTTTAGAAGCTGTATTACTAGTTGTTTTTGCTTTTTTTTTATAAGACTTTTTTTTTTTTATAGCTTTGTTATAGAGTAATGTTTTTAATAAATTATTAAGTGTGTTTTTGGTGCTTTTTTTTTTTTTTTTTTTTATATTAAATACGGTGCTATTAAATGTTTCTTTGTTCTTTTTAGTACTTTTTTTTTTTATAGTCTTGTTTTTTTATAGTATATTAAACTTATTAGTGCTATTTAGAGGGGCTGATTACTTATCCTTTTTATTAAACTATAATAGCTAGTTATTAAGCTGCTTTTAGTTATTAGTATTATTTAAATTATTAAAGCTAGTTTAGTTTTTGTTTTATAAAATAGTATTAGTAAATAGGTAGTGTGCTATTAGGTTAGTATTTTTAACTAAGTATTTTTTTTTTTTTAGTATTAAGGATAATCCTTTTATTTATAAAGCTATAGTAATTATTAAAGTTATACTATACTACTTTAGGCTATCTTAGAAAGGTATATTAGTTATAGTGTTAGTATTATTTAGTTAGTAGAGAATATAAAGTTAATAAGAGAGTATACTTTTAAATTTATATATAGTAGAAGTGACTACTTTTTGTTTATACTTAGATTTTGTTTTAAGGACTCTAGAAACTAGTATTTTAATTTATTAGTTAAGACTTATTAGTACTAAACTTAAATATAATACTAAAACTAAAAACTTATATTAGTTAGAAGTTTAGTAATTTAGTTATAATTATATTTTTAATAAAGGTTATATTTAGAGACGAGTATTTAGTATAGTTTTTAGGGCTATTTATAGTACTTATTATTTAAAAGTATATTAGTAAGTAGTATATTAGTAAGTAAAAAGTAGTTTGTTTTATAGATATAGGCTTTTAAGGGTATATAACTTTGAAATTAGAAGAGTAGGAGTGGGGTAAGAGTAGCTGGGACTTAAGGGCTAAGTATGGGATATAGTAAAACTACTTATAGGGGACTTTTAACTAGTTTTGTTCTAAGTATTTAGCTTTTTAGAGTAGCTTTAGTGCTTGTATGCTATTTATGGGGCCTTGGTTTGTACTATAGATAACTTGGATATAGTAAAGTACTTAGTATATTAACTTTTTTCTACTGTATTAGTTAATTACTACTTATTATATATAGTACGTTCTACTACTTGTAACTGTAATGAACTGAATTTTTAAACGGTGCTTTATAGTAGAGACTTTAAAAAGAAGATTATTAATTTATTAATATTAAAATATTTAGTTAGCTACTTAGTACTATAATAATACTAGTATAAAGTAGGTTAAGCTTTACTATTAAAATATATATAACTAGAGGAGGATTAATAGTAATATTAATATTTATAAGTAAGTTAATAAAGAGTTAGTAGGATTTATTTATTAGTATATTTAAATATATTATTTAGGAGTTTAAGTCCTATTTAATATACTATAAGGATTTAGAGTTAGTAGTTATAGAGTTTATAGGTATACTTAAGACTATTAGAGGCTTAGATAAGTAGAAATAGGTAAAGTTAAGTAAGTATTTATATTTCCTTTTACTTTAAGACTTAGTTAATATAGTTTCTTTAAATTAAAAGGCTTTATTATATATTTTATTAACTATAAATAAGTTAATACTTATTATAGAAATACTAAGCTTTTTTTATAATAAAAGCTTAGTTAGTTTTTAAAAGAAGCGTTACTACTATAACTATAAAGTAAATACCTAGAAATATAAACCTAAGTCTAAGCTAAAGGGTATTATAAAGGAGATTCTTTATTATAAAGGTACTAGAGATATAGACCCTTTACTTAAAAGTAATAATAGGTCTAAATGCGAGTATACTATAGGTAACTAAATAGTAACTAAAGAGCTAAAAAATAATAATAATATAATATAGGATTTAGTGTTATGTAAAGATATAAACGAACTAATAAGTAACTAGGATAATATTAGAACGTTAGAAATATCGGCTCGACTTTAGAGAACTATAGCTAAGATAGACTAATAGGTTAAAGTAATAGATATTATTTATAGAAGCTAGGGTATTAATTGCTTTAATGTAATAAATAGCCTTTAGATGGAGGTAAAGGGACGGTCTAATATTATTTTTAATAACTAGAACTACTACTTAATTAGGGACTTTATATTTTACTAGGTTTTTAGGGATAATATATAGAACTGTTTATACTGTTTTATTAAAAAGTATAACTTAGAGGGTAGTTAAAAGTTTAATAGTATAATATACTGTATAGATAGGCTAGTTTAGAAACTAAAGGACTTAAGTTAAGTTAATTTTATAGGGCTTATTAAGAGTTAGGGGCTTGTTGTAGATAATACTTAGTAGGTTAGGATATTTTAGGGCTGCTTATAGACTTACTAGAGGTAGTATAATTTATAAAAGTATTAGTTAGAAGTAAAGGAACTTAGCTAATAGGAAAGTTCTAGATAAGTAGAGTTACTAGAGTTTTTAAAGTTATAAAATATTAAACTAAAATATAGTAAGATACTAAATAGCTATTTAGCGGACTACTTTATTTATAAGCTTAACTTAAGTAACATTAATTTTAGGAATAGTATTTACTACTTTACTATAGTTAGTATACTAGTTAATACTTTTAAATAAAGTATCTTTATTTTTTTACTTAAGTACTTAAACTTATAGTATAAGTAATTTAAAAGTAGTAGAAAGTTAAGTTTAAAAAGGTATAAACTTAAAGTTACTTACTGGTTCTTTACTAGTTAGGTGTCTATATTTATGGGCCTTTACGAGGCCGCTAATGTAAGTATTATAGGACTAATAATTAAGAACTAGCTACTAGAAATAACTAAAGTAGTTGACTTTATACGAGGTAGAGTAGGGAAGGAGTAGGTAATAAAGTTGCTTCTAATAGACTTTATTTATTTAAAAAAAAGAAGGAATAAATATAAAAAAGTAATATTAAATAGTAAAACTAATTAGTAACGGGGGGATATAGATATTACTATAAAGTTAAAAAAGTTAAGTAATAGTAATAGATAAGTTAAGGAATAGAAGCAATCCTTTTAAAAAAGTTAATATTTAAAACTACTTTTTTTTTTTTTTAGTTTTTAAACTAAAGTAGCTTATAGTTAAATAGTATATAAAGTATTACTTTATAATTAAAATTACTTAAGTAGTAAGAGTTATAGAGGTAGGACGTGACTAAACTAGGGTTAAAATACTAAGTAGAGTATTAAATAGGTGATAGTTTTTAGTTTAGTTAGTTTAGTTAGTTAAGGGACTTTTAACTTATACGGGTTTTAATTTAAGTTAATATCTAAAACCCACGAGTTATTTATAAAAACTCTACTCTACCTCTTAATTATACCTGCGAATAGGAGGGGCTAACTCTATTATATATGGACCGTTTTAGCTTTACTTACTCCCTTTTTACTATATATTACTTATAAGTATAAGGTATTTAGTTAATGTAGTGTTTTTATATTTTAAACTTTAATATAGTTATTAGTATTTTAAGTTTATATGGCTTTAAATTTAGTTTACTACTTAGTTTAAATTAAGAAGTAGTACTATAGTTATTATAAGTTAGGGTTAGGCTTTAATATTCCCTAAGCCCTTTTAAAAGTACTAAGTAATATAAGTATATATTAATATTACTTAAATATAAATAATACTTTATTAAATTATTAACTTTAAATTACTATATTAAGTAATACTTTTTATACTTACTTATTTATTCTTTATAGTTACTTTATTATACCTACTTTTATTAAGGGTAATTCTAACTTTAGTAGGGGCGACTCTTACTTTAATAATAATAACTTTTATTTTAATAATAATGACTTTAGTTAAAATAAAGGCGATTCTAATTAAAATAGTAATTCTAGTTAAAATAAAAGTAACTTTAGTTAAAATAAGAATAAATATATAAATACTAGGTAGTAAGGTTAAAGTAGAGGGAATTTAGTAAACTAGAATTTTAGTAAGCTTATTAACTTTAAGAGTATATATAATGGGTTTATTAATAATAATAAGGGTAATTTTAGTTTTTATAACGTTAAGAATAATACTATTTATAGTAATATAGATAGTAGTATTAATAGATAGAAAAATAATAACCCCTAGTTTTTTTTTATAAATAAGGATTTTAAGGAATTAGATGATAATAATGATAATATAACTTTAAGAAACTCTATAGCTTTAACTCCTAGGCTTATGTTTATTTTTAATTAATAGAAAGTTTATACTTAGGTTATAAGTTTAGTTAATAACTAGGATAAGTTTATTAGACGTATTGTGGCTATTGTGAGGCTTAGTTTAATTATATGTCTTAAGTATAGTAAATAGTAGTTCTTAAGCTATATAATAATAGCTATTAAGAGTATTAGGGATTTTATTATAGAAGTAAAAGCTAAGATACGAACGAAATTTTTTACTTATGACCGGCTTAGACTTAATAGGTCTTTTTTAATATTTGGAATTTTAGTAGGAATAAGTAAAGTATACTTTTGGAGCTTTGGTATTAGTTTAATAGGGAGGCTTGTTTTAGGGGTTTTGTTAATAAATTTAGAGCTACTTTAAATTAGGCTAGGGTTAAAATAAAAGCTGCTAATATTTATAGCCTTAGCTACTTTTAATATTAATAGCTTTTTAAACGTTATAACTTTACTTAATAACTTTAAATTTTTAATAAATTTAATACTATTACTTATATAATATTTAGTACTTAGTACTAGTATTTATTTTAGTTGTAAAATTATAGTTAACGGTAAAATACTATAAGTTGGACTTTATAGGATCCTTTATATACGCTTTGTATTAATAGTTAGAGAGTTAATTTATATATTCTTTTTTAATTTATATAAGGCTTTAATAAAGGTTAAGAAAAAGTTAGTTTATAAG
This sequence comes from Colletotrichum musae, assembly GCA_027406025.1. Taxonomy (NCBI): domain Eukaryota; kingdom Fungi; phylum Ascomycota; class Sordariomycetes; order Glomerellales; family Glomerellaceae; genus Colletotrichum; species Colletotrichum musae. The sequence goes on along the minus strand of JANVYC010000009.1, from coordinate 4,262,632 downwards.
ACGCGACTAAAAGATAAGTAATATAAGTTTTTTTACGATAATGTGGTATATTTAAGTTTATGAGTTATATATAGGGAACTATTAATATAAAGGTATATACTTTAATTGTTTAAAAATGTATTAAAGTAAGTATGCAATGCTAAATAGAAGGTTAGTAGGGGGGGGGGTATATTCTTTATTAGTACTAGTGTTAAGAAATATATATAGTTAACTTATAAGATAAATATATAAGTAAATGCTATAGTTAAGGATAAAAATGACTTTTGTGATTTTTTTTTTTTACTAAATTAAAAGAATACTAAGGAGTGCTATAGTAGAGTATAGACTGTTAAGAAGTGCTTAACTGGGTTTTGGAATAACTAAAAAAAAAAAGTAAAAGAGGATTTATTTAATACTATATGCTTTAACTTACTAAGTTTTAGAGTGGTAATAAATAGCCTATTATCCCCTTAACTCCTTAACTTAACTATAGAATAGAGCTTATTACAAAAGGATTCTGTGCTTTGGATTTAACTTACTTAGTGCTACTACTAGCTAAATACTATTTAGTTTTTCTATAGGTAAAATATTAAATATACCTTTTTATTACTCTTTAGTTTTAATAAGGATATTTCAATAGACTCTTTAATTCTAATAGTTAAAAGTAGTACTTATACTTTATATTATATTAACTACCTTTAAAACTCTTATAGTATTACCTTTAAACTTAAGCTAAACTATAAAATCTTTAACTATAGTTTATACTACTATTAAAGCTATACTATTAGTTAGAAGTACTTAAGTTTAGTTAATAAGAAACTATATAGTTATATTTATTTAGTAAATAAAAGATATAATAATAATATATTAAAGGGAATTATAAAGTAAGTAACTTTAATTAAGGCTTATAAGAAGTTAAATACTATTTTACTTAAATTTAATAATTTTTTAAAATGCCGCTTAGAGAAAAAGGACTAGTATATGTGCTGGTGAGTAGAGTAGTGGTATACTTTGTAGTTAGTATAAAAGATTAAAAAGGTAAATAAGGAGTAGTTTAAAAATAATAACTTTATAAAGTTAACTACTAAAAACTATTTTTTTAACTACTATAATAGAAAGGCGCTACTTTGTCTCTATAAAAAGGTATTTTTTTATATAAACTCCTATATATATTAGGAATTCGTTAAGATAATTGCTAGTTTATACTTCTTTTTTATAAATGCTATTTAAATTTTTATACTTCTATTACTAAATACTATTATAAAAACAACTATACTTCTTTATAATATCTTAATTACTATTTTATAATTATTCCTTAACTTTATTAATCCCTAATTTTAATATATTCTAATAAATAATTACTAAATTCTATTAGTATCTCCTTAAAAAAAGATAGTATTTCTTTAAAAAGAGATAGTATTTCTTTAAAAAGAGATGTTAGTAAGGAAGGGTTTTAGCTTTATAAAGATAATTAAAATATATAGCTTTAGCTTTTTATTAAAAATTATAGTTTATTAGGATAAGTATTTAGTATATAATAACTTTAAACTAGACTTTAGTTTACTTAATTTTTAAACTAGTACAGAAAAGTAAAAGTTTTAGTAACTAAGTAGTAGTAAGTAAAATTTATTTTATAAGTGTTTTAAGTAACTAAAGAGGTATTAGTTAAATTTAGAAAAAGGTATAAAATAGACTTATAACTTAGTTTTATATTTCTTACTTTAATCCTTCTATTAAGAAGTACTACTCTATATTACACCTAAATAGAAGTAGGACTAGGAATTTATATAAAAAGTTAATTAAAATATAGTTAAGTTTATTTAGTATTAAATTAAGGAAATTACTAATATAGTTAGTGTAATGGTTTTTTAAAGTGGTAGTAATACTACAAGTACACTAAAAGAGTACTTTTAAAAGATATAGGGGTAAAAAAATAACTGTACTAACTAAAGGTATACTAAGTATTACTAGTATAAGTTATACCAGGTTATCCTTAATAAAATTAACTACTTTAGAAGGTTATTAAAGTTTAGTATTACTAAAGATATAAATAAATATACTTTTAAATAGCTTTATATAAAAAACTTTTTTATATTCTACTTAGTACTCTTATAAGTTAGAGACTGCAGAGAGCTTTATAAGTACTACTTTAAAAGTAAGTTAGAGAAAAATAAAAAAATAGTTTTATATATAAAAAGGTATATATATAACTTATAGGTACTAAGGGCGATTTTGACTAAAAGGGTATTTACTATTAATAGTACTAATACTAAGTATATAATACTATATTATAAAAATAGTCTACCTAGGGACTGTGTAGATTTGCTAGTAAAATTAAAGGATATATAGACTATAGAAGCTATTTAAAATACAGTTTACCCTTAGGTAGTTAAACTAATAATAAGTACTTAGGGGTTTAAATTTTAAGGTTATATAGGCTTAAAATATTAATTATTTATAAACTTAAATAAATTATTATTTTAAATATTAAAATTAATTATTTATTACTTATATTATATATTAAAGTATTTATTTAAGTTAGAATTAAGTTGAATTTAGGTATATACCCTTACTTTTAGGGGAACTAGCTTAATATAAAGTAAGTAGATTAAGTAACTCTAGTAGTCTAGGTAGTATGTAATTAAGAAGTAGTAAGGGTATATAAATAATAATTAAAGAAACGAAGTAGCTTATTTATTAAAAGGAATAGAGTTTTTATTAGTACTATTTATTTTAGTTTTTATTATATTTAGATTTTTACTTTTTATATAGAAATTATTATTTAAAATAATTATTTTTATTAGAATTATACTTAGCTATTACTATTAATTAATATCCTAAATAAAACATAATAAATACTATAAATACTATATTTAATTAATCTACCCCTTTAAATATAAAAAACTATAACAAAAGTAAGGCGTTATTATAATAATTATCTAAGTAACTCTGTAGTAATAAAATATAAAGAAATAAAAGTACTTTTTTAACTACTTAAAACTATACTAAAAGTAGAATATTATCACAGTATTTATTTAAGTAACTCTATATTAGTGAAATATAGAATAATATGTATAATTAAACTATAAATTAAGAGAGGTATAATACCTTAACTAAAGAAAGTTAATAGTTATTTATTAACTAAAGAGTTAAATTATAAAAAAAACTAAAAAAGTATTAAAATTATTTAATTCGTTTTATTAAAGTCTTAGTAAAGGAAACTAAAGTAAAGAAGGTTAGAGAAGTGTATTTCTAAACTATATTCTACCTTATAAAACTTTTAAAAAGTATATAAATACTAAACTTTTTAAAACTTAGTAAGTAATATAAATAATAGTACTATATTTTACTAGTTAATATATATTATAGTTAATAAGTATTAGGATTAGTATAATAAAAAAAAGAAAAAGAAAAAAAGTAAGTACTACTTTTAAATAAACTTATATTAATAATTAATTATTAGTTTTTATAAAGAATTAATTTATACTAAGTTTATTTAAAAATAAAGGAAGCTTAAATACTTAATAACTAGTAAGTAGTGTGAATATATAATAGTTAGTGGGTAGTATAAATATATAATAGTTAGTAGGTAGTGCGAATATATAATAAGTAGTGGGTAGTGTGAATATATAACAGCTAGTAAGTAGTACGAATGCTGAATATCTAGTGGGTAGTGTAAATACACAATAGCTAGTGGGTAGTATAAATACTAAACAGCTAGTAGGTAGTGCGAATATATAATAGTTAGTAAGTAGTATAAATACTAAATAACTAGTAGATAGTATAAATACTAAATAACTAGTGGGTAGTGTAAATATATAATAGTTAGTGGGTAGTATAAATACTAAATAACTAGTAGGTAGTATAAATGCTAAATAGTTAGTAGGTAGTATAAATACTAAATAGTTAGTAGGTAGTATGAATACTGAATAGTTAGTAAGTAGTATAAATACTAAATAACTAGTGGGTAGTATAAATACTAAATAGCTAGTAGGTAGTATAAATACTGAATAGTTAGTGGGTAGTATGAATACTAAATAACTAGTAGGTAGTATAAATACTAATATAAATACTAAATGGCTAGTGGGTAGTGTAAATATATAATAGTTAGTAGGTAGTATAAATACTAAATAGTTAATAAATAAATAAAATAAGGGAAAAAATAAAGAAATATAAAAGAAATATAATTAATAGTTAAGTAGTAGAGTAAAACTATTATTTACTTATATAAAGTTTGATATAATTAAAAAATAAGTTAAAAACTAAAACTATAATATACTAACTATAGAAATTAATACTTCTTTACTAGGTTAGTTAGAAATATTTATAATTATTAAAGAAGAGTTAGTTAGTTAATCTTTAAGTATGTTAAATATAGAAGATATAAATTATATAGGAGAATTATTATTTATTTATATATTTAGATTTAGTATAAAAAAGTAACTATATACTTTATTTAAAAAGTATATTTTTAAAAGTAGTACTATATAGTTAAGTTAAATAAAAAAGTATATTTAAGATTTAAGGTTAAGTGAAGTTTAAGAACTAATAAAGTTTATTAAAGTTTAGAATACTATAAATAGGATTCTAATTAAATTAGGGGAAGTAGTAGTAAACTTGTATTATTTTATAGTTTAGTATAAAGTTTAGAGTTAGTAGGGGGAGTTAAAAAAGGTTTATAATACTAAGGAAAAGGTTAGTAAGTTTAGGGAGATAATAGGTAATATAGGAAAAGGGAGACTAGGGGAAAAGTTAGATATAGTTATAGTAAGGTATTTATTTAGTAAAATAGACTTAAAAGAGGAGGAGAAAAAAAAAAAAAGGAGTATTTTTAGATTAGCTATTTTAGAGTATTTAGTTATTAGTATATTAGTAAAGTACTTTAGGTATAGGGTTTTAATTTTTATCCCTAGAAGTATTAAAAGCTAGTAGAAGTACTTCTTTAGTATGGGAAAAGGGTAAAAAAAGAGTATAATAAAGATAAATAAGTTAAAGTAGATTTTATAGTATATAGTAATAAAGATACCGGAACTACGGAAGATATATAATATTATAAATAAGAGTATTATAAAGGGGTTTTTAAAAGATAGAATTATTAAAGTTATATATATAATAACTTTAGTATAGAAAGGGGAGCTAAAAAGAAAGGATATTAAAGAGCTTTTACTAATAGATTTTTTTAAATAGTAGTAAGGAAGGATCTGTTGTTTTTAAAAACTAAATAGTTTTTAAAGTAGGATGTATTAATAGCTACTTACTTTAGAGTATTTTTTTTTAAGTTCTTTTTAACTATAGAGTTAAGAAGCTAAATAGGTATATACTTTATTATTTTATTTAAAGTAGTTTAGTTATTACTATAACTATAGTAGTTTAGTTATAAAAACTATAACTTAGTAAGGGTTATATAAGCTTTAATAATTTACTTTTTAAGTTAGCCCCCTTTTTTTTAGTTATACTAGTATTTAACTATTTCTTTTATATTTATAATTCTAAAATATATTATAAAAACTATATTTTGTTAAATTATAAGTTAATTAACTATTTAGTTTATATAAGCTTTTTTTATTAAAAGGCTTTTAAAAAGTAGAGTATTATAGAGTTAGATAGCTAATTAGTTATTTAGTTTATGCAAGCTTTTTTTACTAAAAGGCTTTTAGAAAGTAAGGCGTTATAGAGCTAGATAGCTAACTAGTTATCTAGCTTGTGTGAGCTTTTTTTATTAGAAGGCTTTTAGGAAGTAGGGTATTATAGAGTTAGATAGTTAATTAGTTATTTAGTTTGTATAAGCTTTTTTTATTAAAAGGCTTTTAAGAGGTGGGGCGTTGTAGAGCTAGATAGTTAATTAGTTATTTAGCTTGTGTGAGTTTTTTTTGCTAAAAGGCTTTTAAAAGGTAGGGCGTTATAGAGTTAAATAGCTAATTAGCTATTTAACTTAAGTAAGCTTTTTTTACTAAAAGGCTTTTAGGAGGTAGAGTGTTGTAGAACTAGATGGCTAACTAGCTATTTAGCTTACGTAAGCTTTTTTTACTAAAAGGCTTTTAGGAAGTAGGGCGTTATAGAGCTAAATAGTTAACTAACTATCTAGCTTATACAAGCTTTTTTTACTAAAAGGCTTTTAGGAAGTAGGGCGTTATAGAGTTAAATAGCTAACTAACTATCTAGTTTGTATAAGCTTTTTTTACTAAAAGGCTTTTAGGAAGTGGGGTAGTACTAAGTTTAATAATTAGTTAAAACCCTTTTTAATAAAGTATTTAAAAAATAATATAAAATATTATATTTAAAATATACTTATATTATTTTATTTTATTTATTTAATTAATTTTAAGTAATATTTTATTAAAGTATATTTTACTTTTAAAGTATTATATAAATAATACTAAAATATTATAATAGTAAGTTTTATAAATATAATAATTAACATTATTATATTATAAAACTTACTATTATAATAATAATAGAAATAATTATACTTTACTTAAAAATTAAAATATATTTTAATAAAAATACTTATATATAGTTTAAATAAACGTTTTATTAAAAATAACTTAATAAAAATATTTTAATTTCTCTAAACCTTAACCCGAAATAACTTAAATAATAGGTTAAGAAAACGTTAGTGACATATATCCTTAGTTATAGACTTAGCTTCTTCTATTCCCGGGTAGTAATTAATTATGCTTATAGTAGCCTTAAGTTAGATAGTGTCCTTAGTAATATAGTAGTCCCTAGATATATTAGCGTTTACCTTCTACTCTTAGTAAGTAGCTTTAAAGTAATAACCTACTTATTTAATTATATTATTATAGATCTATAGATATATCTACAGCACCTTTTTACCCTTCTAGTAATAAAGTAGGTTTATAATTATTATTATAGTACGTACTTAATCTTTATTAGAATAACTAGCTATAAACTTCTAAGTCCTCTTAATTATAGAATCTACTTTATAGTTAATATACTTATAAAAAATAGTAAAAAAGTAAATTATAAAGTAATAGACTATAAGGGTAAATGTTATATCCTAAGAAACATCCTTATATTATAGCTTATCTACTTTACCCAGTATATATACCTTTTTATTAGTTATTATAAAAACAAATAAATAGTTATCCCTTATTTTATTAATTAAGTACTTATTATCCTTAACTAAAAGTACAATATACTTATAAATAGTATAGTAACTTAGAGCGGACCTTAAGGATATATTCTTTAGTTTAGATTTAGGCTTAGGTATAGTAGTATTAGCCCCTTTACCCTTATCTATAGTAGCGTTAAAGTTATTAATAGTCTTAGCTAATTTAGCCTTTTACTTACCCTTTTTACCCTTTATACTCTAGGCTTTTATTAAAGCAGATATCGCTTTAGGCTTTATAAACTTTATTTTAACTACTAAAGAGGTTCTAGAAAAAGGAGTTTTAACTAAAAGCTTTATTTAAGTATAGATAAACTTCTTAAGGACGTAAGAGACTTAGAGTAAATTAGTATAAGTTACTATAAATTAAAATTTATAAAAAGAAGTATAGAAAGAGGAATTAAGCTTTATAAAGTTAAGCTAGAAAGGGGGATTTAGGATTTATAAAAATAGAGTTATAATTAAATTTATAAATCTTAAATAAATTAAAGGGGGACTTATTATTAACATTAAACTAAATTATTAACTTATTAACTAACTAAAAACTAAGGTATAGTAAAAAGAGTTTAGTAAAAAACTACTTTAGGGATTTTATATCTATTAAAACGTAAATACTAAGGAGGTAGTCTAGAAAGGGAGTCTTACTATTTAGATACTCCTATAGTAAAGCTTTATATTAATTACCTAAGGTACTAATAGGTATATACTTAGTATAATTAAAAGGGGTCTAAGGGATATAGTAAATACACTTAATAAAGGGTAGAATTAGTATACTATATTTCTAAGTAGAGTCTATAATATTGTTTTTATTATAAGTCTTAGTTCTACTATACTTTTTTATATTAAGTACCTTTATAGATATATTAAGAATTAGTTTAAGGGTAAAAAGGCAACTCTAATTAGGGTAGTTATATTTATTAATATTTTCTAGTATTGTAATTAGTATAGTTAAAGGCTAATAGAACAGTAAGTTACTATTAAGTTTAGAATAAGTATTATCTTCTCCACTAGAGCCTCTATTACTAAGTAAGTTATTATTAAAGGTAGGTTAGGGCTTATTAGTAGTTAAGGTATTTTTTCTACCTTAAGAATAGGCGCTAGCGTAGGTTATTTAGTAGCGGCTTTTTATTATTAACTTAATAGCTTTAGTTTATAAGGCTTTAAGTGCTATTTTAATTTCTATATATTAAGAGGTACTTATTAAAATAGTTTAAGATTTATAAATTAAAGATAAATAACGACTTACTATATAGCTATAGTTAAAAAGTTAAGTTTTGTTTTTAGATATTTATAGAAGTATACTAGGGTATTAAGGGCCTAGAAAGCTACGGCTAGTTGTGAATTAAGCTTTATAAAGTTGTGTATAGTAAGGGAGGAAGGTACTAATTAAGTTTTATAAAATAAATTAAAAGAGGAGGGGGCTAATTAAGCTTTATAAAAGGATAGAGGGGAGTAAGGGCGAGTACTTAGATTTATAAAACTAAAGGATTACTACTAGCTTTATTAACTTAGAGTAGTAGGTGTTTATAAGTTTAAAGTTACTACTAAAAAGATTTCTTTATAAAGGGTACTTTAGTAGTTTGTACGCTAGTGGGATTAACTATATTAGGTAGGGGGTAGTTAGTTTTATAAATTTTAAATAAGCTACTTAAGTAGTTAAGTAAAATATAGAGTAAAAAAAATAAAAATAGTTTTAAATTAATATATAGATTTATAAATTTTAAATAAGGTAATTAGTTAAATAAGTAATAAAAGAGTTTAATTAATTATATAGTTATAGGTATAGATAAGTAGCTTTATAAATTTTAAATAGTATTAAGGGTATAATATATATTTATTTATTCTTTAGTAGAGAGGTATTAGTAAATAGTTAATAGGGATAAGTAGTTAATATTTTATTTTTTAGTATTATAAGTATAGTAGGCTTAGGGAAAGGGTAGTTAGTATAAAATACTATAGTTTAATTTTTAAATAATAATTATATAGTAGTATTAACCTTTATAAATCTTAATTATAAACTAGGGTTTAATACTTTACTAGAGGTTTTTAAGGTTTAGGTTTTTTATATCTTTTTCTATTTATTATTTTTAATCTACTCTAATATTTTTATTATATTAATTTAGTTATTAGTAAGAAGTTAGTAAAGTGGGTTTTTAATTTAGGGTATTAAATTCCCCTCTATCTACTAGTTTAGCGTTAGTACTTAGTAGTAATACTTTGTATTTATAACTTAAGTAGTATTAGTAAACAGTAGTTTATAGCTTAATAAAGTCTTTATTTACTTTAGGTTTAGTTAATATTATGTTTATAAACTTATTAAGCCAATCCCCCTTTTTAGCGCCTTAGTTAATATTAAAGTTTAGAAGTTAACCTATAAAGTCTATAACTTTTTTACATTAATTACGACTTTAGTAGTAGCTTAGTTATTAAACGGGCCCTTACTAGTATAACCCTTACACACAGCTTTTAGGAGGGAGTATACTAGTTTATTTAATAATAGTAGAATACAGACGTATAGCCCATATATTATAGTTGTATTTGTAGTAGTAAATAATTTTAAAAATAATATAAAAAGCACGACTCTAGTCTTTATTTAAGTATTTTATTATAAATACTTAATACTCTTTTATATTATTATTAATTCTACTTTTTATATATTTAAAAAAGATATTAAGAAAGTATAGAAGTAACGCGTATGCGGTTAAGGCAAACGTCCCTTCCTAGTAGATATTACTAAACCTTAAGCACTTAACGTACTAGGGCTTATAAATATACTTATCTTTTTTTAGAATAAAGGAGGGGTATTAAGTATTAAGCTCCTTTTAAAGGTATTTATAGTTAAAGTCTAGGGACTAAATAAACTTATAAATCTACTTTTAGTACAGCTTTATCTTTAGTAGCTTCTAGGGGTTATTACCTTTTAAGGCCTTTATAATATAGTCACCTTTACTAGTTTTAGTAGCCTTTAGGGTAGTCTAGGTGTTCTATACAGCTTCTTTTTTAGTAATAAGTATATCGGGCTTTAATATAAACTATACCTTTAAAAAAGGCTTTAATACACACAAGACTTATATAGGTATTAGTAGGGGATAAAGGTAGTTTAAAGTTTATAAAGGGGGGTTAAGTTTTATTCTTATAAATCTTAAATAGGTACTAAGATAACTAACTATTTAAGTCAATTTAAGTTATAAATTAATTAGTATTAAAGAAGTTAAAATAAGGGACAAAAAACTTCCTCTAATATACTAAAATAATTCTATAATTTATAACAATATAAATACCCTAGAGATAAAGTTTAGGATTACTATATTTTAAGTTATACTTAATAATTAACTTATTTTATCTCCTACCAGTAAAACTAAAGAGTTTATAAATATAAAACTTAAATAAGTTACGACTTTTAAAGTAAGACCGTCTGATTTTAACGGATAGAGGTGCTCTTTATCTTTATTTGGTTTTACTAATATTAAGGGCGTTATATTTATTAACCCTTTCTACTACTTTAGCTTCTGCGTATAGCTAGTTATTAGGGTACTTAGTAATTATAAATAGTCTATTAAAGCTTAGGTAGCTTAGATACTCTATTTATCCTAGCATAGCGGGGTTAGTAGTACTAAGCTATTGTATAATACTATTAGTAAGAACTATAGTTTTAGTAGCTAAATTAGTAAATAAGGGTTAGTAGTTATTCTATAGGGGGGTGGATATATTAAGTAGAGTAAAGGGTAATTAGGATTTATAAAAGGAGGAAGAGGGGTAGTCAATCGCGCGGATTTACAAATATAAGTAAAAAATTACAGTTAGTATTATTAAATATTAAAGACTTAAGGTTAGTACTAAAAAGATTTCCTTAAATAAAAAGCCCTAGTAGTCTATATACTAGTAGATTTAACTGTTTTTAGTAGTTACCCGGGGCACTTTATAAATCTTAAATAGCCTAGTAAATTAAGTAGGCTTTTAGTTAAGTAAATATAGTAAAAAGGGTATAGTTATAAATTAATTTCTTTATAAATCTTAAATAACGTTAGGGCACTATATATAAAAAAACTATAGTACTTATTTATATTATTTATAGCTTTATATTAGTAAATAAGGGCTTTAGTAAATAGGTTAATAAGGAATATTTAGTAATATACTATAGTTTAAATAATACAGGGGTTTAATAAGTAGGGGGTAAGGGTATAGTAGGCTACTTATACCTATAAGTAGACGTTTTTAAAAAAAGAGTATTAATAGGGATAAATAGGTAATAGTTTTAGTTATTTATTTAGTATTATTAGTATATATTATAATTATAAATAGTTTAAGTCTATAGCTAATTAATTTATAGTAAAAGTAAGGTTAATTTATATAAGTTAGACTTTAAAGTAGGTTATAGGGGATTAGTAGTTAAACTTTAGGCAGTTTAGTACTTAAGTAGGGTTTATAACTATTAACTAGTATAATACACTATATAGTTAAGCTACCTACTATAGTATAGGCTAATTACTAAAGTAATATAGGGCCAAGTACTTAGGTAAACTATACTAAAGTAACTTAGCTAACCCTATAGTACTACTAATATAAGTAATACTTATAATAAGTATATAAGCTATTAAGTAGTAGTTTATTTAAGGTTTAGTTTTTATAGTAGTTAAGGGTAAAGTCTTTAGTTTACTAAAAATATTAAGTAGGGTTTAAGTTAATTTAAATTCTAAACTAAATACTTTTTTATATTTTAAATTAGAATATAATAGTATAAAGAAAATAATTATAGGATAGCTGTTAGTTAGTTTAACTTTATATTTATATATAATATTAAATAGGCTTTTATAAACGCGTAAGTAGACTTAGCCTTTAGTTACGGCTTTATTTATATTACTATAATACTAAATAAATTATAAGTAGTTATAATAAAGGTTTTATAAAAATATTATTTAGTATAGATTAAAAAGACTAAATAGGATTACCCCTTAAGAGTAACTATTAAGGGAATATTAGTTTAATAGCTTATTTTATAGGGACCTTTATAAATCTTAAATAGCTTATTACTTTATTAGTACTTTAGTTATTTATTAATTTAGTATTTTTTTAAACTTTATTTATTAAACTATTTTTAACTATATAGTATAGTAAATAGGGGATTAGAGTTATTTACCCTTTTTTATAAAATATTATATATATTTCTAGGACTTATATTTCTATTATAGACTTACTTTTTTATTTAAACTCTTATTCTAAGTTTATATATAGTTTATACTTAAGGCCACTTTTACTTTTTATTTAAGTACTATAGCTTATAGAGTAAATAAAAAACTTAGTTCTATTTATTATACTAAGTATAATTAAAACTTAAACTATTTTAGTATACTTAAAATAGGCCTTTATAGTTATTACTTACTAAGCTACTATAGTAGTTTAGCCTTTAGTAATATTATTATTAAGTATAGACCTATAGTTACTCTAGAGCTAGGTTATAGGGGGCTTTTAGTCTCTATAAGAAGTTCTATAAAGGATAGGGAATATATAGGTTTATATTAAATAAAGTATATTTAAGTATTATATTAATATAGCTAAGTAGAGTATCCTCTTAGCTAGGATAGAGCTTTAATTATATAACTAGGGAAGGTAATATTAGAATAGTACTTTAATTTATTCTTTAAATCTTATTAAAGTATTACTTTTACTATTAAAGGATATTAAACTTAAAAGTAAATAACTATTTAAGAGTAAATTAGTAATTAATATTTATAATTAATTTATATTATAAAAGATATAAAATAAATACTTATATAACTATAGTTTTTATTTTATCCTATTAACTAAATACTAAATATCTTTTACTAATTAAATAGTAGAGTATTTAAGTAGAATTAGAAGTGTATTTATTTTACTCAGCTCTTTTAGTATAAGGCTTAGCTTAAGGTTATCTTTAGTATTAAAAACTATACTAAAAAAAGCCTTTAAGAGTAGAGTATTACCTAGCTTTAAAAGGCTACTGTTTTTAAATAAATACAGGAAAGTAGTATAGTAGTAAAAGAATAGGTATCTATGTATCTTTTTAAAGGATAAAAGTTAATTTAAGCTATACTAGCACTTACCCCTAATACATTTACTAATAGTAGTATATATATTATACTAAAAGCGTTACTAGTTTTAGTTTTTAAATAATGTTTAGACTTACTTATATAAGGGGCTAAGGGATAGATTATGTAGTATGTCCTCCTAGGTAAAGTACTAGAAGTTATTAAGGGTTCTTTACTTTATTTAATTAAATCCGGACTTAATAGTAGTTTAGCTATATTCTTAAATATAATATTCTAGGTTAGGGAATATAAAAGTAATTTAGTTTTTATTAATCCTTATTTATTATAAAACTAGTCTATTCCTATAGATTATGCTTTTAAGGGCGGCTTTATGGTACTACTAAAAGATAAAGTAGGAAGTGGTAGTAAGGATAACCTTTATTTTTGCGCTCTTATTTATTGTTTTTATAAGCTTTATTAGGTAAGAAAATAGACTATTAGGGGTATTTTTAGCTAGTATAAACTTCTTTTTACTAGTTAATATTTATAGCTTTAGGATACTAAAGTTATATATTATAAACTTGTGTATATAAAGGGCGTCCTAGTTAATAAGGTATCGAGGGAGGAAACTAAAACTGCGCTTATTAATAGTAAATTAAAGCCCTAGGCCTTTTTTTTTTCTACTATCCTATTAGCCCCTATACTACTAGTATTATTAACTAGTACTATTTTTAGCTTATTACTAATCTAGTAGGGGCTAAATAGTATATAGTAGAAGTATAGGTTAACTAAGTCAATAAAGGACTTTATAAGAGTAACTATTATAGTATAGAAGAGTATAGTAGTTAGTAGTATTATATTGTACTAGTAGTAAATTATAATAAGGTTTATAATATATATGTAGAACCTAATAGAGTAGTAGATAAAGGGTTAGTACGTTTTAGGTAGGATATAGAAGAAGGTATAGTTACTAATAGGTAGTAGTTTATAAAAGGGCCTATTAAGGGGTAGCCTTAGGATAGCCTTTATAAAGGCTAGGTATTTAAACTACTCCTAGTTGTATAAGGTAACTAATTTAGCTAAGTAGCTAGAGTACTACTACTCTACTTACTATAAAAAATACCGCTTTTTATTAGATTTAATTAAATTAAGGAAAAATTAGTAAAACTTATTTAAAAGTTAATTAAACTCCTTATAAAATATAATTCTCTTAAATAACTTAGATAGTATCCTAACTAATATACTATTAGTATAGCCACTATAGAGTAACTTATTTTTAGTATATAACTTCTTACTAGCAGCATTTATAACCTTTTTATTAATAGTATAGCTTTAGAAGTAGTAGAGTTTAAGACTATAAATTAATAATATAGGCTGTATTATTATATTAATAGTGTTTTAGAGAAGATTAATATTATAGAAGTAATAAAAGCCTCTAGGGATCTTAGTCTACTAGGGGTTTCTAGTATTTAGCTCCTTAAGTGTATTTAGCTCTATAGGGGTACTTTTTTTAAAGAGTGCTTTTTTTACTCTACTATAAAGGAATCTTAGTATATTAACCTAGTAGTAAGTATGAGTAAAGAGAATAGTAGTATCTATATAACTTTTAAGTAACTACTTTACTATTAAGTCTAGGAGCTATAGGCTGTTTTTTGTGAGTTAGTTTAGTGGGCTAAGGGCCTTATTAATAATTTTGCTTTAGGTACTCTAAAAGTTAGTAAGACATAATTTTGCATTCCCTACACTACTATACTAGACTTTAGTATTTTTTATATTAATAAAGAAAAAGAAGTTTTTTATTATTAAAATATAAATTTTTATATTATTTACTTTATTAGCTTTTAGGTTGTGTATAATATTATCTATATTATTATAAATTTTAGTACTAAATCTAAGTAGTTAAGAAGATAGAAAGAAGAAGCTAAATAGGGGTAGTATATAATATGTAGTTAAGTTACTTAAGAACTTAGCTTTATTAAGAATAGCGCTATATGTAATTTTAATATAGTCTGTTATTAATTTAGGGAAGCTGTTGTAGATACTTAGGCTTATAATTTAATTATAAAATATAGAGTATTTCTTATTTATTAGTTCTATAGTGCTATTTTATAAGTTTATATAAAACTTTATAGCTTAGTAGAGGTTAGGGAAAAAGATATATATTATTTATAATTAAATAGTTCTAAAGTAAGTGTAGGGTATTTTATAAAGGGCGATATTATTCTATACTTTTGTTTATAGGTTTATAATTAAGTATATAATATAGACGTTTAAGTATAGTTTATATTTAAGTTAGTAGATAGGTGTATAGTTAATTATGTTATTAAAATTACTAATATTTAGGACGATATTAAAGAAGTTATTAATATTAAACTTTATATAGTGGATTCGGGTGGCTTAGTTGTAGTTGATATTAAGGGATACTTATGGATTAGTAGGTATATTAATAAAGCTTAACGTTAATCCTATACTCTTAAGGATATTGGCCTTTAGGAGTAGTGTGTGAGAAGGGTATTTTTTATAAAGTAGAGTAAAGTTTTCTTAATAATATAGACTAAGGTTTAGAAGGTCCCTTTTTTAATCTTTGTAAATATTTATCTAGGTGTGGATACTGTGTAGTTTATAATAACTATCTTAGCTTAGAGTAAAGCTTTATTAGTTAAAGGTTAACTAACAGCGTTTCTTTAGTATAAAGTAGTAGTTATATAATACGAGGCTAAGGTGAGTAATAGTGGTAATGTATTAGGTAAGGCGGTTTTAGTTACTTAAGAGTAGGTTATTAACTTAGTTAGCTATTACTTACTATTTAATATAAATAAATATATTTTCTAGATTAATAATAATAATAGAAGGTATAATAGTTAAAAGTTTACTATTACTAGCTGAGTCACTATTATCCTCTTTATTTTTATTAAGAATTAATTATATATTACTATTTACTTTAAAACTATTAAGTAAATTATTCCTTTTTAATAGTAAGTAGAGGCTTTAATAGATAAACTTTAAGTAGACTTAGTTATTTAAAAAAGGACTAGGGGGTACTGTTTTTAGTTAACCTTAGGTATTGTTGTTTATATTAAGTTTAGGGATTATAAATAAGGTATAATACTTTTGTTTTATAGAACGTTTTTAAGTTAGGTTACTTATTTTTATATATATTTAATCTTTCTTTTTTTTATTTAATTAAATTAATACTTAAAAATAATAGTATATATTATACTATAAATTACTTTATTTTTATAATTTACTATTAACCCCTTTATACTCTATTTATAAACCTAACTAGGTGAGTTTTTTATTAATTCCTTTTAAATTCTATTATTATATTAAAATAAGGGTTTATTTTAGTTTAAAACTAAACTAGGACTTAAAAGGTGTGTTTTATTTTAATAAATACTATTTTGTTTTAATATAGTATATAGTAGTTCCTAGTTTAAGTGCTAGTAGTATTATATAAAGTTTATGTTTTTTAGTATTTACTAGTTTAGTTATAAAATATTATTAGTTTTAAATATTAGTATTTTAAATCGTAGCTATTCCTAATATTCTTTATATAGTTAGTAAGGGTTAGAGGGAATTTAAGATTTATAAATATAGTATATATTTAATTTTATAAATTTTAACTAATTAGTTATTTAGGTTTTTTTATTTTTATTTGTTTACTTTTAGTATTAAAATTTTGGCTTAATTATACTTATTTTAGTTTATAGTAATAATATTACTAAAGAAGGGGAAAAAGATTTAATTTAAGGATACTATTAGTGAAGGGGGGGTATACTTTATTAATAGTTTATTAAGGAAGTGATTATAAAAAATATTAGTATAGTGTTTAGTATAGAAGGATTTGTTTAAAAGTTGTAAGGTATTAAGAATATAAGATAATAGAAAGATCTTTTAGTAGCTTATATACGTAATTAGGTATAACTTAGAATAATAATAAAAAAAAGACGTTTATACTGTATATATTATAAAGTTAGTAGAAGTATTAGAAAGTCTAGGTTATAGATAGGGAACTATTCATAAGTTGTTATTTAATTTATATTACTTAGTATATTAATAATAGGAATTTAGATAGGTAAGTAGAGGTGTTAGTAGTAGAAGGCTGAGGTGAGTTGTTAAATAGCTATTAAGATAATACTTAAGATTTTAAATAAGTAACTCCTGATAATACTAATTTAGTTAGAGAAAGGGAATTATAGAATAATAAAATAGAGGTGAGTTTTAAGGAGAATAGTATAGGTAATTTAGTTATATAAGATAAAACGATAGTGGGTTAGTAAGATGATAATAATAGGGATGTGGATAAAGAGTTTAAGGTTAATATGAGTGTTTTAGAGATACTAGATACTAAAGTTAGGTTTTTAGGTTAATTTTTTATATAGTAAAAAAGGTTTATTTTATAAAGTTAGAGGGGTTTGTGCTTTGTAAGAATACTAGAGACTTTAAAGACTTGTATAAAAGAGGAGGATATATTATATATATTACTAGATTTTTAGATGGTATTATAGGGTATTATAGAGGAGTTAGAAGTAGATAATAGGTTAAAAATATAAAAGGATAACTACTATTATATTAGGGAGTTTGTTTTTTGTTATATATTTAAAAAGGTGTTTAAATACTAACTATATAACTTACTAACTAAGTGTAATTATAAAAAGAACTTATGCTTAAGTAGTGTAGTACTTAAGGTTAGGATACTTATGGGTAAGTTTAAAAGAAGTTAGAACTTATAGTTAGTTTTTTTTATTATATAATAGGGTTTTGTTATAAATAAAGTAGTAAGTACGTGGATAGTAACTTTTTAAATATAGATATATATTTAGTAGTATAACTTATAGAAGTATTAAATAGAACTAAAGGAGTTTTATAAAAATAGGATAGAAATATTAAGGCTATAGGAGTTTTTAAGAAAAGAAGGATTAATAATAGAGTAGGGGAAGGGGTTAAATAGCTACTTAGTAGTTTATTTTATAAAGGAGCTTAGTTTAGGTGATAGTAAAAAGTTTATTAATACTATTTACTAGTTTACTATACTAAGTATACTAGTTAAGGTACTAGGTTTGGGAGTTTTAGTGTTTTTACTAAAGAATATTAAGTTATAGTATAAATAGTTAAAGGAGGGGGGTAAGGGTAGTTAAATTAGATTTATAAAAAGGAGGAAGATAGAGTTAATTTATTATATATTAGTAAAAAGGGTACTACTACTAAAAGACTTGTATTATAATATATAGAAGAATGTTATAAATAGGATTTTATATAGTTATAAGCCTGAGATAATATAGACTATAGAGTAAATAAGGGATAGAAAAAAAAGGAATAGTATAATAAAATTACTTTTAAAGGTATTTATAAGAAGTAGTAGGATTAGAGAGGTAGTAGGTAAGGTTGGGTTTAATAGTTAGATAGAGAGTGAATGAGAGGAGGGGTCTTTTAGTCGCTAATAGCGATTAAAAAAACACAGGCTATTACTATCTTTTAGTCACTAATAGTAATTAAAAAAGCACAGGCTATTGCTATCTTTTGGTCGCTAATAGTAATTAAAAGAACACAGACTATTACTATCTTTTAGTCACTAATAGTAATTAAAAGAGTATAGGCTATTACTATTTTTTAGTTACTAATAGTAATTAAAAGAGTATAGGTTATTACTATTTTTTAGTTACTAATAGTAATTAAAAAAGCATAGGCTATTACTATTTTTTAGTTACTAATAGTAATTAAAAAAGCACAGGCTATTGCTATTTTTTAGTTACTAATAGTAATTAAAAAAGTATAAGTTATTACTATTTTTTAGTTACTAATAGTAATTAAAAGAGTATAGGCTATTACTATCTTTTAGTTACTAATAGCGATTGAAAGAGTATGAGCTATTACTATTTTTTGGTTGCTAATAGTAATTAAAAAAGTATAGGCTATTGCTATCTTTTAGTTACTAATAGTAATTAAAAGAGTATAGGCTATTACTATTTTTTAGTTATTAATAGTAATTAAAAGAGTTTAAATAGTAAAATATTTTAAAACCTAAACGTTCCTACTTTAATTAATAGATTCTTACTAAATAGTAGTAGTATTACTATTTTTAATTTTATATAGTTTATAAACTAACTAGGGCTTAGGTACTATAATAAAGTTAGGGACAAGTCTAAAAAACGGATACTTAGTATTTATACTAAAACTACTATTTTATATAGTAAATACAACTAAAAAGTACTAAGCTTTAGAACGGGCGTTAATAAGTAAAAGGTTTAATATAACGTTAAGTATAATATTAAGTATAAACTCTAACTCGCCCTTTTAACTAATAAAGCTACTAACTTTAACTACGCTATTTTAGTTAAAAATAGCCTTAATAATAAAGGCTTTAGGGTTAAATTTATTAAAATAAGCACAGCCCTTAAGTAACTTAGCCTAGCTAAAGGTAGTAAAGAATAGCCTCTTAGCTATACTATTACTTATACAACTAAACTAGTATAAGAAACTACTTATAGGTTCTACTTTTTAACCTTTTTTAGCTACATTATTTATAAAGTTTTATTAGTTTATAATACTAAACTTAATAAAAAAAAGGACTTTAAAAGTAGGCGGGGGAGGGTCTAGTTAGGTACGTAGTAGTAATAGAAATAAGAACTTAGTATAACCTAGTTAAGTAGTAAAGCCTTAAAGACTAGGTGAGAAAGGGCTAGCTTAAGTAAATAAACTAGTATTAGAGTTATATTTAAGGTAATTAAAGAACAACGTAGTAGTTAAGTACTAAGAACATAAACGCTTTACTAGCTACTACTACTTACTTAGTAGTAGAGAGTAAGTTTAATAACGTTATAGGTTACTTTTAGAACTTATAAATATTAGCTAATATATAGAAATATACTAAAATAAAGCTATTTATTTTACTATAAAGGTTATTTAAAGTAGTAATACTAAGTTTAATACTATAGTAGTTACTAACTATAGTATACTAGTTAAATAGATACTAGGTAAGTAGAATAATATAAGTTTTTATTATTTAGAGTAGAGGGAGTGCTAGGTGTGGACGTAATATTTAAGTAGTTACTACTTAAAAATATAAATATTAGTATATTTTAATAAGTAGCGGGTAGGTACTTTTTTATTTAAATTATAAAGGGAGTCTATAGTAGTAAGTTTATTATTTATAGTATTACTAGGAGCTATTTAGATACTAGTCTTTACTTATCTTTAGTTGTATAAGAGAAAGAGGCGTCTAGCGAGTATAAAAGAACGTTACTTAGAGATACAGAAAGTAGAACTACAAAAAGGGGAAAAAAAAAAAAAAGACTAGCTAGATTAACAAAATAAGTAGCAACTATAGACTAATAAAGTCTTAAACTAACTAATAAAAAGTGTACTATAAACGTAAGAATTAAAAGTAGCTAAAGGAGATACTAGTAAATAAAAAAGAGAAGGATAGTGTTGTATTATAGTAGTAAAAAGAGAACGACGTTTATAAGGTTTAGAGGAAATAGAGGTTCTATTATTTTAAGTATAAAAAAGGAAAGGTTACTTAGTAAGGGAAGAGGTTAGTAGAAAATTAGTAATGTAGTAAAATAATAGTTTAAAAGAGTATTTTATAATTAAGAAAAAAAAAAGTAAAAGAGGCGAATTTACCTCTATTAAAGTAAAAAGTAAAGAGATTATAGTACTACTAATTAAGTTATTAAAAGTAAAAAAGGTAGTAATATTTAAAAAAAAGGTAAAAAGAGGAGAGAGGTTTAATGCAGTGGCTAGTTATAAGTAAATAAGTAAAGGCTTTATTTTTTTTTTTTTCTACCTTTATTCTTTCCCTTTTTATAAAAAATAAGGGTAGTAAAAAGAAGGTATAGTAGAAAGGGGTTAAAGTAACTAGATTTAAATTTTTTTTTTTAAAAACTCTATTCTACATAGGAGTCTATAGCGGGGGGAAAGGGCCCTTATAAACGCTTACTAAAAAAAGTATAGTACCCGGGGGAAGCTTAAAAAAACGGCCTATATTAGTAGTAATATTAAGTATTTTAGTATTTTTGTAAAATAAAGTTTTATAAATAGTATAGTTTACTACTATAGCCCCTAAAGTTATTTAAAAAGAGTATAATAAGTAAAAGAAGTAGCTTTTTAAATAATAAGTTAGCTAGTTTAGTATATTAAAATTAATTAATATTTAAAAGGTATTAGTATTATTATTTAAGTACTATTAAGTAAGTAGTAATACTTAGTATATATTATAAGTATTACTAATTAAAGAATAAATATATAAATTACTTAGAGTATTACTAGTAGCTATATAGAGGCTATAAAAAGGGACGGACAGTCTAGAGTAGGAAATATAGAGGATCTTAGTAAAATAATATAGAAAAAAATAAAAAGTTAGAATTAAACTACATAATATATATTAAACTACCTAGTACTACCTAGTCTCTATAGCCAGTAGACTATATATAGTTTAGTTTTTTACTTTTAACTCCTCTATATCCTTTATTTTTTTAAAGTCCTTACTTAAAAGCTTAAACTACTTAAGGATCCTACTAAAACCAACCTACTTCTACTACTTAGTTATCTACCCTATAACAAACTACTTAATTAACTAATTAAGTACCTAGAATTTAAAAATATAAAGTATAAAGAACTAACCTAATTAGTTAAAGCGGACGGTAGACTAATATAAAAGGGCAATAGCCTTCGTAATTAAGTAACAAATTATATAGTTTACACACTTTAAGTTATTAAGTCCCTTACTAAGCTACTTATAAGTAGTAACTAGGATCTTAGTAGCGTTCTTAAACCCGCCTTTCTCCACCTTATTATCTAGTATAAAGTCAATAAACCACAAAATAATAGCTACTTTAACTTTAAGCAATATTACACTATATATAAAAGTAAAAGGGTACGTATCCGTATCAAAATAACACTTAATATAGTATTTTAACCATACTAACACTACGGAGGTTAGTATTAAAATAACTAAACTCTTAAGTCTAGCGTAGTTACACTAAGCAGCCTCTTTATATTTATACTCTTCCGGGTCAGTATAGGCTATAGTAACTAGCTTAGCTATAGAGTCGAGGCGTTTATATAGTTATAGAATAGTATTTAGGTACTTAAACGTAACAGGGTTAATTATACTAAAGTACTAGTAGGGCTCCTTCACAGGCGCAGCGTTAAGGAATTTCATCAGCTTCTTAATTATAGTTAGGACCTACTTATTTTTAAACTTATCCTTAGTAGTTTTAAGAACTTTAGTAAACTTAGAAAACTTAGAGGTAAAGAGGACTTTATATATACTAGTATAGTTAAAGACTCTACTAACTAAGTTCTATTCTAAAACGTATTTATTATTATTAATAATCTTCTATAGATTTTTTAAAATTTTATTATAGATACTAAGGGTTAAGTAATATAGGGCTTAATAGAATTACTTAGGGATAGGATACTACTATATTTATTTATTTACCTTAGGCTTATTAGTAATTAACTAGCTTTAAAACGTTATATTACTATTTTAGAAGAAGTAGCTGTGGAAGTAGTTATAGAAGGAGTGTTTTAAAGCCTTATTAAAGACTATATAAAACTTAGCCTTATTAAAGACTAGTTAGGACTTAGGCTTTTTATACTTCTTAACTTTATTAGTTTTTAGTTAGGACTTAAGCTTTTTATATATTCTTTTAAGCTTATTCTAAATAGCTTTAAAATTTACTATATAGTAAGTACCCTTAATAAAAAAAAAAGGCAAAGTAAAGTTATTAAAACCAGCCTATACTAGGGTACTACTAAGGGCGAGAATAAGTAGCGGCTTAAGTTGCTACTATAGAATACTAATTAATAAGTGTATTTAGTTAGCCTTTAAACTATAGTAGTAGTATACCTTATTTAAGATAATAAGGCTAAAGAAAAAAGAGCCTGGAATATTAAAGGGGATAGATAGGCTACCTTTAAACTTAATTTTATAAATAAGTACCTATACTCCCTTCTAACTGTTATAGTTCTAGGTTTTATAGTATAAAATAATAAAGAATAGTAAAGATGGGTTTAAGTTATTAGTTAGCGGGTTAGAAATAAAACTACCTTTTATAGTGGCCTTTTACTTAATAAGGTCTAAGCGACTAGTTAAGAAGGAGTTAGTACTAAGTACTAACTATAATAAAACAGCTTTAAGCTATATAAGAGAGGCGTTTAGGTTATTCTACTAAAAAAAAGTAACGGTAGAGTAAAGTAGTGTAGTGGCCTACTTATCCTTAAGTTTATTAACTAATATTTACTTATAAATATTAATACTATAAAAGGAAACCTACTAACTACTGAAGGATATGCTAATAACTTTATTAAAGAACTTATTAGCTCTTTAACTTATTTAAAAAATAAAGTAAGTAGGGATAATAGTAAGTAATCCGCTTAGTAGGCCTACTTAAGTAATATAGTAGGATAGGGTTTTTTTATTATAGGGGTAGGGGATTATACTAGGAACGTAGTTAAAAGTATATACGCGTGTGCTATTAAAAAAGTAGTAGAGATAACTTGTATTACTTACTTAAGTATAGGTAAGTAAAGCGATGTAGAGCTAGTATATAAGAGTAATAGTTAGTACTATTTAGGTTTTATTAATACTTATTAAGTAAGCTAGAAGAGTACTATAATAGTGAAAATTTAGGTTTGGATTAGTTATAAGTATAAAGTATAAAAATATATTTATAGCTTAATAGCTATATAGTATTTACTTAGCCCTAGTAATATAGATACTATTTATTAGTTTAATAAAGTAATAAGTGATATTATGCTAGAAGAAATTATAGGTTTTTTTCTAGATAAGTTGGTTCTTTTTAGTTAATATAACTTTTAAGAGGGTGGATACTGGACTAACGTTGGTAGTTGTATTTACTGTTACTTTGTTATTTAGGGCTATAGTAGTTAATACGTTACTCTACGCTTTAGGGTAGTTCTTTTTGCCGTTATTAGTATTGTTAACTTTGTTATTACTAATTTTAATAACTTAGTTAGGTTTAGATACTAAGTCTTTAAGTGGTGGGGTGTTAAGTAGGGCTTAGGGGGTGGGTAGTAGTAAGGGTGGCGCGTTTTTTATAACTAGGGAATAAGGTTTGTTAATGTTTTTAAATAGTAGTAGGTTGTAATAGAAGGGGTTGTTATTTTTAAATTTAAAAGTAATAAGGAACTTATTTGTAGTTTAGTTAGGTTTAGGGTAGTAGTTAGTAAGGCTATTTAAGATATAGAGTATAATAGAGAACTAGTTGTTATAAGTAGTATAGTCCTTATCCTTAATAATACTATAGTGCTTAAGTATAATATAAAAGACGGTTTTGTTTAGGTTATATATAAAGGTAGAGTAAGAAAGGTTAATAAGTGCGGACTAGCTTTATTTAATAAGTAAGAGTTAGTAGCTAGGAATACTTTTATAGTTAAAGGGATCCTTTAGTAGGGTAGATATAGTATAGTAGAAAATACTAAAAGGTGCCTTTTTTATACTAGTACGGGTATTTATAATAGTAAAGGTAATAAAGGATAAGATCTTAAGTTACTAGGGGAAGGTAGGGAAGAAAGGGTATAGTAAAGTTAATTAATAACTAATAAGCCTTAATAACTATAGTTTACTCTTAGCTATATAGCTTTTGTATAAGTTGTGGACTATGTTATATATAGTTTATAATAGGTTAGAAAACGGCGTTAGGGTATTTATCTATAATTATTTTATAATAAAAATAATATTATTAGGGATTAAGCTTTTATTATAAGTTATATAGTAGTGTTAATAGTAACTTAAAATTAAATTTAGTTAGTTATAGTAACGAAATATAAAATAGGAACGGTATAAGTATCTATATTTTTTAACTTTAGATGGGCTCTAGTGTGAGGAAGGTAGTCTCGGCCTTGGGCTTACTACTACTAAGTGGATTTAAAATCTACTTATTTAATACTATTATAATATAAACTATAAATAAAAATAATATAGTAAAGAGGATAAAGAGGAAAGAAGAAGTAATGTTTGTAATATTTAGTATAAATAGAGGACCCGTTGGTATAAGCGTAGGGGGGGGGGGGGGGGAGGTACGTTTAGTAAGAAAAAAGGTTAGTAGAAAGTTTAAAAAGTAATAAAAAAATAGTTTAGGAGTATATTTTATAGTTAAAGTAGTTAAAAGTAAAAAAAGCAATACTACTTAATAAAAGCAAAGTTTACTTTAGTAAAATAAGGAAAGAAAAATCACTAAACTACTATTTAAGTTATTAAAAACAGAAGTATAAGTAGTAATGTTTAAAAAAAAGGCAAAATAAAGAAGTAAGTTTAATATGTTTTTTTAAAGAATTTCTTACTTATAGACGGCCATAGGTTATAGGTAAATAAGTAAGGGCTTTACTTTTTTTTTTTTTACTACTATCTTTTTTTTCTTTTTTATTAACTTTAAGGGCGGTAGAAGGAAGCTACTAAGGTAATAGGATTTAAAAATTTTTTACTTTATTTAGGGTAGAAGTCTATAGTAGAAAAGGGTCTTTGTAGTTTAAAGTTAAAAAAAGTATAGTACTTAAGGAAAGGCTAGGAGGTCTACTTATATTAGTAGTAATAGTAAGGATTTTATAATACTTATAAGATAAAGCTTTGTAGATTACGTAGTATTTTAATTATTAAGTAGGAAGCGCGGCGTTGCAGTAACGGCGCGTTTTTTTTATATATAAAGCTTTTTACTAAAACTAGTAAACTAAGTACTTATTTTATATTTATTGTGGATTATATATGTGGGTGCGAAGGTATAGATTAGGGCCGTGTTAAGGTTTTTTACGCACTAGTTAATACGTAATAGGTTACTATAGTAGTTGTGTTCAACAATTAACTATATTCTATATAGCAGTCTGTACTACGTTACTAGTAAAAAGGTACTAGTATTAATATTTAGCTTTACTAAATAACTTAAGACTAGTAACGGTTTAATATAAAGGAAAAAAGAAATACAGAGCTAAGCTCTTATTAAAAGGCTTATCCGCTGGATAAAAGGGGAAGAGTAGTATAATATAGTTAGTTCTAGGTTTAATATTTAAAAGTACTTAATACTAACGTTAAGACTAAACTTTTAATTAACTACTTCTTTATAAGTATTATTAAAATTACTACTTTTAATACAAAACTTATAGAATACTATAGTAGATTAAATAGTTATATTAGAAGGAGCTATAAAAAGCTAATAAACTAACTAACTTAACTCTAGGGGGTAGGTATAAACTAGCGATATAGTGTACTTAACCCTATAATACGTTTTTAGTAGGTATATATAAAGTTTTAGTAGTAATAAAGTTTATAGTTTAGTTTTTTAAAAGCTCTTTTATAAAGTATATTCGCAACTATTACTACTATAGTGTCTATTTTAGATTACTAATAGGCCTGTTGTAGGAAATATATTAGCCTTTATTAAGAAGACGGACTAACTATAGTTATTACTAGATTAAGAAGGTATATTAGTATGTGTCCCTAGGATACGCTAAATTAGTATATAAGTTAAATAACTATTTAATTTACAAAATTCTTAAACGAGCTGTATAGTTTATAGTAGTAGTTATAGTGTTAATATTAGTAAATAGATAGACTGCGATGTTTAATTAAGGTTTAAGTTTAATACACTAAAGTAGTAAGACGCTATATGTAACTAGTAGTAGTATATACTTTTATTATTTATACTTAATTAACTACGTATATAGAAGAAGCTTATTATATATACTTAGGTACTGTGTTAATTAGAGATAGTAATTAAGTAAGTAGGAGTAGCTCCTACTACGGGGACTATTTAATAGTAGTATATAAGTACGTTACTAAATATAAGTAAGTAATAGTAGGGTCTACTTATATAGAGGCTGGGTTTAATTTAGCTTTATATTTATAAGAGTTACTAGTTACTAATAGTATATATAGTTAGTAAAAAATCTTAAGTTTACTACTATTAATTAGTTATTTTAATTAATACGGGTAGGTGTAAATAGAAAAAGTACGCGGGGGGTTAGACTATATAACCTATATTAATAACTTAATTCTTTACCCTACGTAAGTAATAAGTTATATTAATTTTTAATTAATAAGAATTATATACTAATTATAAGGGTAGGGGTAGCGTTATACTAGGCAGGGACTATGGGAGGCTTTAAAAGAGGGGAGCGTAATAAAGAGCTAGGGATATTACGTTATTAAAAAAGGAAAAAAGAGCTACTACACTAGTAAATAGCTTTTGTGAGATGTATTAAGTAGCAATATAGCCTGCCTAGGCCGGTCTTTAATAGTTACTTATATATAACTTAAAAGATAATAACTATAGAATAACTAGGGATTTTTAATTTACCCCTAGAGTTATTATAGTGTATTACTAAGTATATTAATAATAACTTATTAATTAGTCTATTAAAGACCTACTGTTAGTGCTGTATAGTATTTTTTAAATTTATTTATAAATACTACTTAAACGCCTTTATTATCCTAACTTTAATTAAGTACTTAGATCCTTAGGAGTAATATTAGTAGTAGGGGGCTATTAAGAACTACTTAGTATGGGATACTATTAGGATTATAGTTACTATGGTAATTGTATATAGTAGTAGTAGGGTAGTAGAAGTGTTTTAGAACACGCGCTTAGACTATAGAAACGACTTTGTATTAAATAATAAGTTATATATTAACTATAGCTTACTATAAAGTAGTTAGGATTTAATAATAAAATACTAGACTAGGTGTTACTAGTAAATTAAGGAGTTATTAAGTATTATAGAGTAGGGCGGGTTAATGGATAATAAGCTAGCTAACGGCGAGCCTACTAAGTAGGTTAGTTTAAAAGGTAATAACACTTCTTTTAATCCTCCTAAACTAAATAGGATAGTTAACTTAATATTTAGTACTCTAGATCTATTTAGTTAAATTAGTTTATTATTTAGTAGCTTAGTAGACGATAGTTTTAATAATAAAAACGGAGATAAGAACGGGTTATTTAAAGGGACGAACTAGAAAAGTAATAGTAAGGTATCTATCATAGCAGAACTAAGTAGGGAGTATATTAATAAATAAGAACTAATACTACTATATACAGTAGTTATTATAGAGGCGGTTAGTATTATATAACTCCTATTAAACTCTAGGGTAGAGGGGAGTATAGAGTTAGTATAGTTAGTATACTAGAATAAAGAGGTAGTATATAAAGAGTAGCTAATACTACTTTTTAAAGCTATACTATTTAACTATAAAAGTATTATTAACAAGCTCCTGCACTACGTTCTAAATAATAAAGTAGTAGTACTAGGGGGTTTATTAAAAGAATTATAAGTAATATATTAGGATATAGACGTTATATAGTGGACGGTACTAATAAGGGTAGACTATAGCGGCTTAAACGCCTTACAATTATTACTAGTAGCGCTACTAGGCCTAATAGATTAGCTAGTTACTTATAAAGGGGGCCTTTTATTATTAAAGTTCTTTTTAGAGCTAGGTAAGGGGTTATAACGACGGCTAGTGTATAGGGCCTAGCTATATAGAGCAGAACTAGTTACTATACTCTACTAGGGTATATACTACCTACTAAGTAGGTTAGTACTAATGTTTTTTAATTAAGAATTAATTAGCTAGAGTAGGGGAAATAATTTAAAGCTAATTATAAGTACTATTACGGGGGACGAAAAGACTCTTTTAAATACTTTAATTAGGGCGTTTAATAATAAGCTTCTTTTATAGTATATAAAGATTATAGTTAAGTACAGGGCTACTTACTACTTATTAATATTCTTACTGCGGAAGGTACGCTTTCTAGGATACTAACTATAGGACGCTGTAATAGTAGCCACAGTTATAGCTACTGTGGAATTTTGTAGTTCCTGGTTCTATTACTAGCTTTACTTTATCCTTAAGTCGCTATTAGAGAGGTATATTATAGTTACGCGCCTTATTAACTAGGGTTTAGTACTATTAGTAGGTAAGGAGTATTATAAAGACTTATAGGGGCTTATTAAAGAGTTAGTAGTACTTAGTAGTATTTATAGAGTACTTAACTAGGAATAGTATAAAAAGATAAAGCTATAAAGAATAAGGAAAGGTAATAAGAATATAGTAAAGACTAGACCTAGTTGTTAACTATATATATAGTTAATTATAGAATATATAAATATTAGAACTTTTAAATAATAGATAATAAGAGATAACGTTAATATTAAAGAAATATACTAAATACAAGGCGCTACTTAATTAGTACTAGAGGACGTGTAAATAAAATAGTATTTACTAGTTTAGGAGAACCTAAGTAGGGGGCATAGATAGCTATTATAGTAGCTAGACGCTTAAATAGTTATATTTAGAAGTAGCTTTAGTGCACTTACTAGCTTTAGCCTTTATTTAAATAAATAGTTAGTTAGTATAGAACTACTACTTTAGTAAGACTGCTAAGGCCCTTTATAACTATTATACCTTTTTTTATAAACGGGTAGAAGGTACGGGTACTAGTTTAGCTAACTTACTATTAAGTATCTTTATAAAAGGCCCTTAATAGTAGGTTGTGTTCTTTACGCGCATAGGTAACTAAAACGTTCTACTTATAAGTATATACTTAGGCTTAGTAATGTCCTAGAGTAGCTAATTATAGATTAAAGTAGTAAGCAGGTACTTAATACATTAGTTTTAAAAGCTTTTTAAACTAGTAGCATACTAGTAGGTTAATATAAAAGGGCTATAAGAGTTATTAATAAAGGGCGTTAAGTAGAAAAAGGATTATAGATATTACTCTAGAATAGTTAGAGGTATATAAGTAGCTTAATAACTTATAGGTATTATACAGTTAATAGTTTAAAATTATAGACTTAAAGTTATAGTAAGCATTAGGTTATATAGTATAAATTATAAATAATATAAAAACTTTTTATATAAGCTTATTAATTAGTTTACTTATAAATACACTGTGAAATACTAATAGTTAATTAATATTTATTAATACTAAAGCATAGTTTAATACTTAGTAATAAGTCTTTAGCTTATATAATATTAATATTTATATAAGTACTGTATAATACTTAATTTTTTCTACTTAGTAGTAGTAGATAAAGGATATACTTAGCATTTATAAACTATAAACTTTATAAATAAACACCTAGACTATAGTATTAAACTATTAAATAAGAATATAGAGTTACTATTAAGTAGTTATAAGCTATAGCCTTAAATAAGTAGTATAGAGTAGTTTAAATAAGAACTAGTAAGCACAATAAAACTAATATATTAAGTATACTACTACTAAAAGCTATTTTAGTATCTATAAATAAAAGGAGGTAAAAGAGGCTATTATACTATCTATACCTATATTAATACCCTTACTACTACTTACTTATTATTATTAATATTATAATTAATTCTGTACTTAAATATATTAACCTTATCCTAGTAAATAACTATCTAAAACAATACCTACTCTAGTATTATTTTATATAGACTATCCTTATTAAACTCTTTATCTAAATAGGTACTAAAGTAGACTATAATAAGTAAAAAGAAAATAGAATAACCCTAAATAATAAAGTAAATAGTACTATTAAGGAGCCGGTATACATTAGGCCTACTATAGTTAATAGCCTAACTAAGCACAGTAATAATATCAGTAGTACAGATAAAGTAGAACTACTTAGGCGCACAACAACAGTAGCTAGTAGTAACAACATAGGCCGGGCCTAGTACACACTAGCTAGCGATCTTAGTAACGGGGATAAGTATAGAGCACCTATTTATTAGTATTATAAAATATAATAATAAAAATCTACTTATTAAAGACTTACTTACTTAAGCTCTACTTAATATAGTTTAAACTATTAAAAACTTAGTCTACAGTCTTTTTAACAGTATTTATACTAAACTTAAGAACGTCTTTATACAAAAAAAACATAATTTTAATACTACAGAGACTAATATAGTATTTAATAATAGTATAAAAGGTATAAATAAGCCGGGTATTATACTCAGCTTTTATTAGTACATACTTAGTTATAGTGCTACTAGTAAAAAGAACGTAAAGGTTATTAGTACCTAAAGTAGTAGTAATTAATTAAAGGGTATATAGAAGGGTTAAAAGGACTTAATAAAGAGCTATTATTGTTTTAATAAGTTAAAATAGCTTTTTATTAGTATAAGTAAGTAATAGTATAGAGCTAGGACTTAAAAAAAAGAAATACTTACTTAAAGTATAAATTATAAAAAAAGAACTATAACTATAAAGTACTAGTAACGTTTTTTTTTAGTAGTTATTAATAGAATTTTAAAAAAGTTTAAAGTATTAAAAAGAATAAGAGGAATAAAGTTAAAGAAATTAAGTATAAAAGGGATCTTTTATATAACTAAGTAAGTTTTTTTAAATAAATAAGTAATAATAGTAAATACTTAGTTAAAAAGGCGCTATATAAAAGATATAAGGTTTATTAATTTAGGCGTTTTTTTTTTTTTTTTTTATATTTACTATTTAGAAATATAGGTACTTTAGTAGTAAAAGGAAAGAGTACTAAGTACGTAATAACTATAAAAGAAAGAAACTTAGTTAAAGTAAGACGTTTAAAAAAGAAAGTTATATATTCTTAAGTAAAAAGTATAATAGTCTTTATACGGCTATGAGTCTGTAGATAGTTAGGCTAAAAATATTAAATACTAGGCGTAGATCGCAAAAAAGAACTACTATTTAATCTTCAACAACACTACCGGTGTATTTACTAGTATTTAGTATTATTTAAAATAAAAAAACGCTTTAAAGTTAGGGTATATAGAATTTATAAAGGGTTAAGTATTAGTTTTATAGTTAAATTAATAAAAGGGGAGAGGTAAGGGTACTAAAAAAAGGTTTAGGTATTTATATTATAAACTAATAGTACTTAAGATAGAGCTATTTAGTTAATAGCATCTTTAGTCGAGTTTTATAGTATATAGTAAGATACTATAAACGTAGTATTAGAAGTAGTAGGTACTATAGGTATTTACTAAGTTAGTAGTATTTATATATAAGGCTTAGTAATAAACTATAGTTTAGCCTAAACTATAAAAATAGGTTATAAAACACACTACTATATACGCGTTATTTTAATTAAAATATTCAGTACTTACTATAACTAAACGTTATCTCCTTAGTAGTAAGTAACTATTATAACAACTCTATAATATAAGGAGTAGTAAAGTAAGTAGGATATTACTAGTTAAGGGGTTATAGGGGAGGTATTATACAGAGTACTTAAAAAGGGAGAATGCGGTTTTTATAGACTCTTATTCTTAGCTACCTATATAATTACTACGTACTATAGCGTACCCAGCGCACAATACTATATAGAGTTTAGTTATTATAAATAAAAACTACTTATTACTATATTAAGCTATAAACGTATTAAGGGATCTTATAAGGTTTAGTAAGCTTATCAAAAGTCTCTTTATAAGGGGGGCTAAGACGCAAGTATATACTTACTCTATAAATAATAACGTTACTACTAGCGTCGCCGTAGCTAGTATTACTACTATCTTTATTACTATAGCTAGGGACTTTATATATAGTTATATTTAAAAAGTTATTTATAATTAGGATAATAGTTAGTAGAATTTGTTTGATAGGTTAGTAGCTTTTTTTAAATATTTAAAAGGGGAATAAGGATAGGCGTATATACCTTCTCCTACCTTACCGTATACTAAGTATACTATACAGAAAGTATTAAGCTAGGGTCGGGCTAAATTTAGTAATATAAGTTAAACTTAACTAACTAGGTACTTTATAGTAGTTAAAGCTTAAAGTAGACGATATAGAGTATAAAATAGGCCTAAAAGAACTCTATCTTAATACAAAAGTAGGACTTATATAGGGTAAAGAGCTACTTAAAATTAGAAAAGGACTAGACGGTTAGTAGGGGACGTAAGAGTATAAGCTTAAGCTAAGTAGCCTAGTATAGCGGAATCTTTAGTATATAACTAATAACGTTAGTAATCTACTTAAAAAGCTCTTTATTATAGTAGTTTATATAGGTAAGTGTTTTGTACTAAAAGATAATAACTAGTGGCTAGCTCGCAAGGCTAAAAGAGGAGGGTATTAGTATACTACTAAGTAGGTACTTAGAGGCGCAAGAAGAGAAAGGCGTTAAAGGATTAGGTATAGCTTAGTTATTTTATTTTATAAATAGGTTAGTTTATAGTTTATAAGTTAAAAGGATACCTATACTTACTTAACTAATAATACTATTTAAAAATTAATAATAGTTAGTAAAAATAAGTAGTTTATAGGATAGATAGGTAGGTATTAGGCTTTGTAATATAATAAAGTAAGTAGGTAGTAAGGGTTTAGAGTATAAAAAGTTAAAATAGGTAGGAGGCGTGGTTTAGGAGGCGGTAGTAATAGAAAAAAAGTAGGTTAGTAGTATAAGGGACGGCCGGTAGTATGTCTTTATAAACAGAAAAGAATAAAAAAATACGTTTAAAGTAACACTAGGTCTTAAAAGGTTATATAGTAAAGTTTACTATTTAAATAAAAGGCAAAAAAAAAACAACTATATATAGTATAGTAAGTAAAGGGAGGAGTATAGAATAGGCTACGTTAAGACGCGTAGGAATCTAGCGCAATACAGTAGTGCACTAACAACAATAATATACTTAAACTACTCTATATTATAAATACTAACTACCTAAACAAATACAGTACAACACATAGAAGTTATTATCTTTATAATTATCTATACTATAATTAATATTATAGCTACTAGTAAATAAAAGTAAAATAGTAACGGCTTTATCTACTTTTCTTCTGGTATTACTTAAGGCTATAGTAGCTATTTATTTATAATAGGCCTAGACGGGATATATTATAATATTAAGTATTAGATAGTTAATATATATACTATATATTATTAAGAAGAAGTAGATGGTCAGGAGGACGGTTGTATAGAAAAGGGATATATTTAAAAAGAGTAGTTAAAGATTAGTATAAATAGTAAATATAGTTTATTATAAAGTGGTTACTTATGGATTAAGCTAGGAAGTAAAAGGTGTTTATACGTTGAAAAGGTATTATGCCTTTTATATAAAGTACTATATATATACCGTAGTCACTATTGTATTTAGAGAGTACGTAAGTAAGTAGGTATCTTAATAATAACAATAGAGATATAAAGAGACGTCTAGTAGACTTATATAGTATAAAACAACTAAAGAAACTATATTTTTATTTATATTTCTATAGGTTAGGCTTATTAGTAACAAAGCTAAATTATAGAAAGGCTCTTAGTAGTATACTACTACTTATACTCCTTTATAATTATAAGTATTTAGGGGTAAGTCGTTAGTCGCTAGTTGTGTAGAGTTTTCTAGGGAATAATACAAGGTAAAACCTTTTTAGTACTAAAGAGATAAGGTTTTAACGGGGCTGTTTAATAATACTAAGTACTTAGGTACTGTAGTATACTGCGGTGTATAGGGATAGAGTAGTATAGAAGGGAGGGACTATAAGAGGCATTTACTCTACTTAAAAAAAGGTTTAATAAAGTAAGGATATTTCTATACCTACTATATTAGCGCCTACTAGTCTAGAATAGTACGTTAGTATAAGTAATATAGTAACGACGCTATTTTATAGGTTAAGTTAAGACTACTAAAAGGACTTACTTATTTACTTTTATTTTTTAATTTAAGTACTTATGTATATCTCTTTAAGCGTTATAGAATAGCTACTAGCAACGAGCTACTTAATTACTTTAAACAGTAATAACCCTTATACTAAATATAGTAGGAAGCGTACCATCTACTACTACTTAAAGCTTAGGAAGTATATATACGTTATTTTAGTTCTATAGGAGTAAGCTATAAAATAGAATATTATATATAAAAAAACTAGAATATAATAAGTTAGGACTTTAAAATATAGTAACTAGTAATAATAATTATAATTATATTCTAGGTAGTAAACACTATATAGATATAATAAACTTTAGTTAACTAGGCGTAGCCTAGACTACTAATTAACTAAGGTCTATTTATTCTAGGTCTAGTAAAGAGTCTTAAATTAATATTATACTAAGTTTATAGTACTAAGTAAATAGTAGGTAGGGTAGCTATAGTATACTATAGGGTATAGTAGTCCGGGTAAAGCCCAGTAACTATACTTTAGTATAGGAAGTACTAGGCCTATACTTATACTAAGCTAGTAGATATCTATTAACTTTAAACATAATTAGTATAATTACTTTTAATATATTTAAAACGCAGTTAGTTAAAGCCGGATTAATAAAAGTTCTTCTATTTTACTTTTAATACTAGCTATTTATAAACGCGGGTATAGAAAAAGACTTAGTTAGGATTAAGTATTTAATTAAAATTAGAATTAGAATTAATATTAATAATATCCTTTTTACTATTTAACTCCTTATTAACTAATTAAATAGTATTAGTAAATAAAACACTAGTTAAAACGTTACTAGCCTATCCATAGTAGTTAGTAGTATATATAGTAACAAGTACAAGAGCACTATAGCCTCTAGCCATTTTAATAAAGTAAGTAAATTAGGGAACGTAGTATTTAATAAAGGCGCCTTAGTTAACTACTACAGCAATATTAAAAAGGATAATACTTAGGTTAGTATAGTAAGGGTACGGGGAGAGGTTAGTGTAGGGGCTATAGATTGTGACGGTGTGTTTATATACGAGACGCTTAGAGACTAGGACTAGGGTAAATACGTATTAGGGTTTATTAACTAGACTATGTAGAATTAAGATAGTAACTTTAGGAAGGACTTTAAAAGTGTTACGGATATTATTAATAAAGTCGGTAGTTAAATTTTTAAAATAAAATAAAAAAATAATACAGTTAATAAAGGGGTTAATTAAGTAGTAGGTAATAAAATAAAAAGCGTTTATATAACTAGTATTAGATTACTTTATAAGGAGCTTTTTAATAAGGGCCTTACTAGTATTAGGACTAGCGAGGTGGCGGCGAGTATTATATAGCTACTTAATAGGGGCGTTTAAGGCGTAATATAAAAAAAAAACGAGTTTATAAATAATATTTATATTAGTCTTGTTTAGTTTAAATATACTAGTTAATTATAAAAAGTAAGTTATTAGTTTTGAGTAGGCCGTTAAGGCGGATTTTTTTTTTTATTAATTAGTAGAAGTTAAAAGGGTAATGTTTTTAAAGATAGAAAGTAAAAGGTTAAGTAAGGGTAGGAAGGATTAAAGAACGCTAAGTAGGTATTAAGTACTCCTAAGTAAAAAAGAGAAAGGCTGTGTTTAGCTAGTTTTTAGTAGGGTAGTAGGGAAAGGTATAACTTTAAAGTAGACTATATACTAGAGGTTATTACGTAAGGAGAGGGTAGTAGAAGTAGGTTATTAAGGAACAACCGCATTAGGATATTTTTCGCTTATTCTAGATTTAATAATTTATTTTTCGAAATACTTAATAACTTTTATTATTTATAACTAAGAATATTAAAAGTATTTAGTTTATAGTAACTAATTCTTTTAAAAAAAGAGTTTTTAATAGTATATTCTATATTAAGGGCCGGGATTATACTAGAGTTAGGTAGTAATTAGTTTTATATTAGGCTTTTAAAGAAAAAGTATAAAACCCTTAGTATATTAAGTAAAAGTATAAGATTTACTATAAGGTTTTATTAACTTTAAGTAATATTAAGTAAATAAAAAATAAATCTTAATATTAAGAAATAGGTAAAAGGAATAATAATAATTAGTTAGTAATAATAACGGAGCGATGTTATTTAAAACAGAAAGAGATATTGTTTTTTTTATAAATATTAAGGTACTATATAAATTAAAAAGGATTATAATAGTATAGTATTATAGATTAGAGTATTAATACTCTAAGTAGATAAATAGTATTTATACTATTAAGGATATATATATACTAAGCGGGACGTACTTACTTATTTATATAAGTATAAACTTACTTATTAATAAAACTAAACTTACTAAAAAGCAGTAAAGAGGGAAAAATTAGTAGAGGTAATAAAAGAGGGGTTAATAAACAATCTAAGTCTTTAGCGTAGCTCTCTAGTAGTAGTTTAAAGTTAAGGAAGGAACGGTAAATAGTAAAGTTAATACAGAGTAATAGTATAAAAGGAAATTTAAAAAGTAGATTAACCTATAAGTAAGTACTATAGTACTTATTAGTACGTTATATTAATAGTTATTAATTACTTATTAGTTAAGCGCGGGGGTCTAGAGTGGAGCTTTAAAGTATAGAGTTAGGGCGTTAGTTTAGAAGTATAGGGTAGTTAGTTTATACTAATAAAGTAGGTTCTAAGATTTACTTAAGCAGCTATATATAACGCGCTCCTTACCTAAAAAAGAAGTATTTAAAGCGATTTTTATAGTTTTATTAAAATATATATATAGTTATAAAAAAGGGCTAAATAGTATTATTCTATAAAGTGGGTAGGAACTACTATATAGAGAGCGGTATAAAATAAGTAGTACGTTAATTACTATATTTATTTTATAGCTGTATATATATTACTATATAAGCTACTTACTAAGTTATATTTAGTAAATAGTTTTTTAAATAGAAGCTTACTTATATAGTTTCATATAAACTTTACTAATAAGAAGTAGGGGAGGTATTAATTTAGTATAAACGAGAGACCTAGGGAAATTAACTATACCTAGTTAATTAGTAATAGAGTTAATTAGTAAATTTATAGCTTAAGAGGAGTGTTTTAAGTTTAGGTAATAGGTTATATTAGACTGTATAAAAGATTTCTATATTTTTAGTAGCTATAATAGTACTAATATATTATTATACGAACTTCTATATTATATAAAGAGTAACATAAAACTCTATTTAGTTTATAAACTACCCCTTCTATAAATACCTACTACTAAGTATATATATTATAGTAAAGATGTTTTTATATTTATAAGTAATTATATAGGTATTAACTAGTATTTAAAAGAATATATTCTAAAAAAACTCTATAGTTAGCTTAATACTATTATAAAGTATCCTAATTAAGGGACGTTCGTTAGTAGGAAAGAGCAACTAAAGGAGGCACTAGTACTACTTAGGTTCTACTAGCGACCTCTAATTACAAAATATAAATAGGGCGAATAGAAGTAAATTAACGTTAATAGTTATTTTAAGTAAAGTCTTAGTATTCCTATACAGAATGGGCAACGGATCGAGAAATATACTAAGTAGAGGTAGGAACTAAGTAATAAAAAAAGTATATAACTAGTAGGTGCTAAGTAGTTAGCGGAGGGGAAAACAGATAAAAGTTACTATAGTATTGTATTTAAATATACTTAATAGTAAAAGTATATTATAATAAAAGTAGTATAGTTAATATTTTTAGTAGAAGTATTATAGTTAGCCTTTTAATAGTAAGGTTTGTATTAATAGAAGTTAAGGTTTAATACTAAAAGTAGTACTATAGTTATTAAAGGGATCCTAGGTTTAAAGTACTTAAGTAATTAGTTTAAGTATTTAATAAAAAAGTTATAGTAGTTACTACTAAAGGGCTAAAAGTATCCAAAGATTAATATAAAGTTAATAACTAAAGAACTATAAAAAAAAGGACTTAAAAGTACTTAAGTCCTATTTATATATAAGTCCTATTTCTTTATTTATACTATAGTAGTAAGTATAATACTAGTTAAGTAAGTACTTAGTAATTACTAATAAGTACTTAGTAATTACCACTAAGTACTTAGTCTTAGCTATAGCTACTTAGTACCTTATTTTATTTATACGTAACCTATATTATAGTTCTTCCTTTCCTAAGGAGTTATTCTATATTCTATATTAGTTATATCTTTTATTATCCTTTTAACTATTAATCCCCTATAAGTAGAGTCTACTACTATTTATAACTAACAAGTTGTAATATTAAGTCTCCCCTTAAAAGTCTTATTTTTAAGACTTAATATAAGTAGGTTATAGTCCCTAAGTTAGGGGACTTATAAACTTATATCTTAATTATTTTAATACTAATATTATATTAAGTTACATATAAAAGTAAAAAGTATCTTCTTTTTTATACTATTATTATCGTTTCTTAGAAATTACTAAAAAAAGTTTTAAAGTTATACTTTATTCCTATTATTATACTAAAGGGTTCTATTATAAAATATTACTAAGTTCTTTAATTTATAGTAAGTATATCGCTATTAGTAGTATATAGAGGTTTTATAATATATTTAAGGATATAATCTATACTTATAGGTCTAGTATTCCTTTTTTTATTATTTAAGTTTTAATAGTTTTTAATTAAGCGTTTTATAATAGAGTTGCGTTATTTTAATAATAAAAAAAAAGAATTTAAAGAGTTGTTTAAGAAGTAAATAAAGGCTTTAAAAAAAGTTTAAAATAATATAAATAAAGTTTTAGCTCGCCTAGATCGCGTATAGTAGTAGAAATAAATAGTATTCTAAAAGAGTTAGA
Source organism: Colletotrichum musae (assembly GCA_027406025.1). Taxonomy (NCBI): domain Eukaryota; kingdom Fungi; phylum Ascomycota; class Sordariomycetes; order Glomerellales; family Glomerellaceae; genus Colletotrichum; species Colletotrichum musae. The sequence continues at coordinate 4,223,114 of JANVYC010000009.1, read as the reverse complement.
ATTTAATAGATGTAGTAGCTAAGGAGCCTATAAGTTTTTCTAAAGCTACTTAAAAGGCCTAATTAATTAGTACTTTTAGTATAGTAGATTTTAATACGATTTTAGTAAACTAGGATCTAAGTACTCTTAGTTTTTTATTAAAAAAGAACACCATTAAAACTACAGGGGGTTCTAGTTCTATTCTAAACTAAGTATCCCTAAGTATAAAAATATTTCATTAGTCCTAGGTTTCTTATCTAGCCTAAGTTTAAGTTATAGTTATATTACGCGTAATTTATTTACTAGTATCTTTATAGTTTAAGTATATTATTTTTCTTACTACTAAGTCTAGTATTCCTATAGTTCGTCTTATATATTAATAAAGTTTAATACAGGTTCCTATATATTATTTTTATATCTATAGTCTTTCTATTTAATTAAGTACTTAATCTCTATATTATTTTACTAATTAATATAATTAATAATTCATTTAATCTTATAGTTTTATTCTAAATTAACTTTAATATAGTCTATAGTACAGAATCCTTATAGTACTAGTTTAAAAAGTAAAATATAAAAAACTAAGTAGTATTTTATAGTATCTAGTAGTACAAGTTTAAAGTTAACTTTTAAGATTTTCTTAACAATCTTAAAGGGTCCGAGTTTTTTAAAGTCCAACTTATTACTTAGTCGTTTTATTTTAATATTATATTAAACAAAGTACACACTATCTCCTTCTTTAAAAAATAGTCCCTTTATCCTTAAAGTATTAGCGTATTTATATATATATTATTTAATAAATTCTAAATTTTATTAGAGTTTTATATAGATTTTTTTAATTTTATTAATCTAAACTTTAGCTTTTACTACTAAGGGTCCTATTTTTAGTTTTTTATAAGTAGTTAGTATAAATCCGTAGTTAAAGTAAAAAAGTAAGTTTTATATACTTTTTTCTATTATACTATTATAGGTAAATTAAGTTATTAGTAATAGTATAACTTAATTGTTTTATTAATAGTTAATATAATATTTTAAGTATATTTTTAGAATTTAGTTAATTCTTTTTATTTATTTATTAGTTTAAGGGTAAAATATAATAAATAGTTGTAGTTTAAATCTAAGCTACAAAATCAAAGATTTCTAAAACTTTAAAGTAAACTACGTTCCTTTATTTAATACTATTTTTAATAGTAAACTGCATTAATTAAGAATATACTTATTAAAAATATAGACAAACTCTTTAGCTATACTAGCTTTAATCTATAAAATAAAGTAAGTGTACTTAGTAAGTCTATCTATAATAACTAAGATACTATTAAACTTTTTCCTGGTTAGTAGTTCTTTTAATTATAGTAATTTAACAATAAAATTAAAGGAAATAAATTACTATACTTTATTAGGTATAGGAAGTAGTTATAGTTCTTTATATAGCTTATAGTATACTAACTTACTTTTATTATAAATATTATAGTACTTAATAGCTTTTATAACTTATTCTTTAGTAACTTTATTACTATAGTATTACTTAATTTTCTTTTAGGTTTTAGTAACTCTTTAGTATCTATATACTTTTATACTATAAATTATTTTAATTATTTTATTAGTTATTTATCTAGGCGTGCTAGTACTAATTTATTTAGTAATTATTAGGAGGTAAATAGCTAGTATAAGGTTTTTATTTAAATTCTCTTTAAAGATTACTTAAGTCTTATCCAGGACTATTACTTTTAAGTCTAATTGTTTACTAAGAGTATTTACTCTTCTATTTTCTAATTCTTTTTTATAAATAATACAGAAGTTAAATTTTAAAAAGAATTCTAACTATTTAATTTATTATTTATTAAAGTCTTTAAACATAGTAAAGTATGTAAGGTTTTTATAATCTATGTATACTGTGACTTTATAGTTAGTTCTTAAAAAGTATAGTTTTTATTTTTTAAATACTTTAATAATTATTATAAGTTTTTTATTATAAATTTAGTAGTTAAGTTTTAGTTTATTAAGTTTCTTTAAGTAAAAGGCGTACGGATATAGTTGTCCTTCTTTATTACGTTAACTAAGTTGTCTACTAATAGCGTAGTTTAAAGCGTTAGTTTTTACTTTAAATAGTAGATTAGGGTTAGGTATTATAAGTATAGGTTTATTAAGAATCTAGTCCTTAATTTTTTAAAATACGTTTTTTTATTTATTTATTTAAACTTATTTAGCGTTTTTTTTAGTAAGGTTAGTTAGGGCTTTAATATTTCTTAAATATCCTTTAAAGAATTATTAATAGAAGTTAATAAATCTAAGGAAAAACTAAATATCTTTAACGTTTTAGGGTATTAGCTAATTCTTGACTATAGTAATTTTTTTATTTAATATCTTAATAATTCTAGGTGTGATAGTGAATCCGAGGTAGTCTGCTTTTTGGGTGTGGAACTTGCTTTTTTCTAGTTTAATAAGGAATTTAGCTTTTTAGAGCTTCTAGAGTACTTAATGTACGTATTACTTATGTTTTTTAAAGGTCTTTAAGAAAATAAGGATATTGTTAAGGTATATAATTATAAAGATATTAAGTTTTTTTTATAAAACGTAGTTAATTATATTTTAAAATATCGCGGGGGTATTAGTAAGTCTAAAGGGTATTATAAAGTACTTAAAATGTCCTTTATAAGAGTAGAATATAGTTTTTTACTCTTCTCCTTTTTTAATTTTAATTAAGTTATAGGCTTTTTTAAAGTTAAGGGCTATAAACTAGTTAGTTTTATAGAGTAGGTTTTATAGTTTTAAGATAAGTGGTAGTAGGTATTAGTTTTTAATAGTAATATTATTGAGTTGTTAGTAATTAATATAGAGTTGTAGTTTACTGTTTTTCTTTAGTATAAATAGAATTAGGTATTTTACTAGTAATATTGATTCTTTAATATAGCCCTTAGTTAAATATTTATTAATATATTTATTAAGTACTTTTATTTTTTATTAGTTTAGCTAATAAACTCTATTAAATACTAGTATTTATTCCTCTTTAATAGGGATTTTATAGTTAAAAGCACTATACTTTAATAAGCCTATTTCTAGTATTAGGGTAAATAGCTTTTTATATATTCTATATTCTTTTAAAATAAATAAAAGTTAATTTTTATTTATAATTAGTTCTTTTTATATTATAATAAAGTCTTTTATATATAATAGCCTAGTAACTACTTCCTTAACCTTTAAGTAAGTAATATATTATAATATATATATTATTGGCGTTTTATAGTAAGGTTTATTTAAAGCTAGTAGTTAACTATATCCTTTAGTAACTAAACTCTTTTTATAGTCCTAATAGAGATAGTAATTCTTTTATTCTATTTATAGGTTCTTATTATATAACTATAGTAGTTTTAGAATAATATCCTAGTATTCTATATCTGTAATATTAAAGTAGTAGTATATCTTTTAGTTATAATAGCTTAAAGTAAAGGGTATAGTCTCTTTATTAACAATACCTTTACTATACTATACTCCTTCTTCTTCTATATTATAAAGTATATAAGGGTTCTCTTTTTTATTCTATAGTAGTTATAAATTATTTATAACTTATAGTAATATAAAGTTACCTTAAGCGCTACTATTAATTAAGGCTCTAACTTATATTCTATTTACTATTAAGTTAAAGTAAAGGTATTTATTGTTCTTACTTACCTTTATAGCTAAATTAATAGATCTTATTATAATTACCTATTATAATTTTACTATAGTAAGCGAGTCTAGTTTTTTAACTACTTAAGCCTCTATTTTATATATATCCTATTATTATTAAAGTACTTAACCACTCTTCCTTTCTTAAGAGTATCTTTAATATTAAAAACTAGTAGTATAAAGTTAGTTCCCTTTTTTTTTTAGAGTTACTTCTTTCTAAGGGTCCTTACTTTTACAATATAGTAGACCTAGCACTAGTCAATATAGCAGTCTTACTAATCTATATTATTATTATATAAATATTCTATTAAAAAGTTAGAGTCAGGTCTAAAAACCACTTCCTTAGTTCCTTTAAATTCTTAAATAATTTATATATAGAGTTTTTCTATAAAGTAAATATTCTTATATAGTACTTCCTTCTTTTAGCAGAAAGAAAATCGTAAATTAAGCTTTTCTATAAAGTATATTTAGTATTCGTCTTTAAAGTATTATAACTAAAAAACGTTATAGTATTTTTTATATAGTATATTTAGCTATTTATAGTCTCCTAGTATACACTCAGGCAGCTATTTTTTTATCTTTTTAACGGGGTTAGTTTTATAAAAAATAATGTATTATTAGTTGTTGTTTAGGGAAATATATAGTAAGTGTCTTTGTACTTTTTTTTGTATTAAAGGTTCTTTTTTAAAATCTAAGCCCTAGGCGTTAGGTTAGGCCCCTTAAGTAATTTTATTCTAAGTATATTATTAAGTAACGTTACAAAGTTTATCTAAGTTATAGAGTATATTAAACTCTTATTTAGTTTTTTAGGCCCTAAAATAGGCTATAATTCTTTCTACTTTTTTAGTATTTTTTGTATTAAGTTATTTAAGTTTAAGTAGGTTAGTATGTACTAATATTTTTTTATTCTATTAAGTAAGTAATATCTAAATATACTCTATATAGTCTTTATTAAATTCTATATTAGTAGTGTATTATAGTCTATTAATTAACTTATTAAACTTTTAAATAATTTACTTATTTTTATACTTAACTTCTTTATTATTAGGTGTTATTAAGTTATTATATACTTATTATAGGTTTATACTATTAAGTTGTTTTTAAGCTTTTTAATTTAGCTTTTAGTAAGGTACTTTATAAGTAACTACAAGTGTTTTTTTAGGGAGGTTAGTAATATTATAACTAAAGCAGCTAGTATCCTTAAGGTACTATCCAGCGTTCTCCTTACTACTTCTATAAATAGTACATTTATTACTATAATATACTATTTATAAAAGTTTAGTGTAGTCTTTTTTAAAAATAATATTAAGTTATTTACCTTTTAGTACTAGTTACTATTACTACTTCTTAAGTTAGTAGTAGTTTTTAGTTATATATCCTAGTTTATTATAATTATAGTACTTAAAAGTACACCCTTTACTAGTTTCTTATTATTTAGTAGCACTAAGATCTATAGGGCCTATATAGTATCTATAAGTAATACTCCACTAGTTATTATTTTATCTTTACTAGTTATTCCACTAGGGCTATTATTCTTAGTTATAGTACTAGAATTATTATAGTTACTATTAGTATTTTTTACTAAAGTTAGTATTAAATTATTATTCTCTTTTTTCACAGCGTCTTTTTTAAAGATAGTTATTAATCTTAATTATAAGTTTAGTATACTAAAAAAAGTCTTTAGAGCGGTTAATTTTAATAAGTTTATCCTTAATTTTATCCTTTAAACCTTAGTAAAATATAAAAATTCTAAATTCTTTAGTAAAGTCTAGTTATATACTAATACATTAAAATTTAGTAGTATAGTAGGTTACGGACTTAGTCTATTAGAGTATAGTAAAATTATACTTAACTTATCTCTTTTAGTTAGGGTTTTAGAATAGAGTTTAAAAGGTATATTTAAATTCTTTAAAAGTAGAAAAGATATTTCTAACTTTAAAGGTATAGTTATTTAAAGTTTTAGCTTTAAGGAATTATTCTTAGAAAAGTTTAATTTATTAAAAAGTATACTTATAAAGGAACGTAGTAATATAAATAACTTATTTAGTATTATTTTTAAAGTTACTATAATAAAAGTTTTAATAATTCTTAACTTAAATTAAAAATCCTTTAAGTTATTTTAGGGTTTTATTATAGGTAATAGAGGAGTTAAGCTTAAGTTTCTTATATTTATTCTAAATAGGGGTAGTAATAATATTAGTAGTAGTATAAAGGGTTTTATTTTAGGTTTTAACCTTCTATATACATTAGTTAGCTTATTAAACAGCGTTTTAAAGCTCCTCTATCTAACTAGAGTATTTATTAAACATCTTTTAAAGTTATTTAATATTATAGTACGCCTATTCTAACTACTTATTAGTATCGTTATCGCTAGATTTATCTCTATTATTTTTTATACGTTGTTTTTTTAGTTTTTAAGTAAAGTTATAGGCTTATTTATTAAAGAACTTAAACAAAGTAAAAGTAACCTTAGGTATTTTAGTAAAAGATATTATAGGATACTATTTATTAGTATTAAAGGTTAACTTATTAAATAAGAACTATTAAAATATTATAGTTAACTTTTTAATAATAAGGTTTATATTAATAAAAGTTAAGGTTTAATACTAGGAGTAGTACTATAGTTATTAAAGGGATTCTAGACTTAAAGTACTTAAGTAATTAGTCTAAGTATTTAATAAGAGAGTTATAGTAGTTACTACTAAAAGGCTAAAAGTATCTAAAAATTAATATAAAGTTAATAGCTAAAGAACTATAAAAGGGAGGACTTAAGGGTACTTAAGTCCTATTTATATATAAGTCCTATTTCTTTATTTATACTATAGTAGTAAGCGTAATACTAGTTAAATAAGCGCTTAGTAATTACTAGTAAGTACTTAGTAATTACTACTAAGCACTTAGTCTTAGCTACAGCCACTTAGTGCTTTATTTTATCTATACGTGACTTATATTATAGTTCTTCCTTTTTTAGGGAGTTATCCTATATTCTATATTAGTTATATCTTTTATTATTCTTTTAACTACTAATTCCCTACGAGTAGGGTCTGCTACTATTTATAACTAATAGGTTATAATAAAAAGGAATAAAGACTTAAATAAAAGGATTAAATATAAATATTAAGAGAGTGTAAAAAGGGTATTGTATTAAATCTAGTTTATATAGAGGAATAAATATATTATAATAAAATATTATATAAAATATTTTAAAAATAAAGAAGTAAGTTAAGATTAAGTATAAAACTTATTTATTATAAAGTAAAGATAGTATATATATATTAATAGATAGTTAATTTATCTTTTCAATAATAAAATAAATTTAAATATAAGTTAGTTATAAATAATTATATATAATATTTTAATAAGGTTTATTTTATATTTTACTTTTAAAAAGTTAATTATAAATTATATATAATATTAACTATATTTTAGTATAATATACTAGTAATTAAATTAGTTATATACTTTACTTATATTTTATATTAAACTAGTAGTATATAAATATCTTTACTTACTATATTAATAAATATATTATATTTAAAGTATTAATATTAAAATATTGTTTTTTAAAATAAAGTTAAGGTTAAAGGTTATTTATTTTATATTTATTAATAAGTAGAGTAGTTATATATATATATATAGTTATAGAGTAATTATTACTATTTATAGTTATTATTATTTTATATATATTTAATAGTTTATTAGGTATTTATTTAAATATAATAAAACTAATATACTTTAATAAATAAAGTTACTATTATATAGTATTATTATATAAAAGTTAAGTAAAGGGAAACTAAATTATATAATATCTTTATATATATTAAACAAAAATTCAACTTAATACTATTTATTATCCTTTCCTAATTCTTCCTTAAATTATATAATCCACATAAGTACTACTTAATAGGCCACTAGTACAGAGTCTACTTAAAACTATAGTAGCTTACTGTGTTACTTAAGTATAAGCTGTTCTATAATAAACTAAAAATAATTCATTATAACGTTAGCTGACTAGGTTTTTAATACTAAGTTAAGTAACGCATTTAGTATAACTTATAGTATAATAAAGAATAGGAGTATTAAGCCGGGGATATTGTATTATTTTAACACATACAGTACGTATTATACTAGTAGCTACTTAGCTATAACACTAATAATAAAATAGTAAAATAGACTAAAAGAAGCTATAGTAAGTCACACAATACACTCTATTTAAATACAATTATTTTAATTATTAAAGTACTTTATCCTAACTATTAATACCCCTAATAGTAGTTAAAAAGTTAATAAGATAGTATTAATATTTACTAACTTAGGTTAATTGTGTTTCGCATTACTAAAACAATAATAAGGACGTAACTAAACTACGCACAGTTTAGCCTTAAATTAAGGAAGAGAAGTAGTATTATAGGGCGAAGGAGTAAGTAGTACTAATATATTAATTAATAATAGTAACAATAACAAACTAATATTATAGCTCTTTAATAAATAAAATCTTAATAAAGCTAAGACTATTAAAAGTAACCTATAAAATTAACTATAAAACCTTAGTTAAGTTAAATATAAAAATAGTATAGTAACGTACAATATCTAATTAAAGCAACGTTATAAACATCGTCTCTCCTAGCATCTACAACTAGTAATAGCTTTTAAAGTAATTAAGGTAAGTTAAAAGACAGTAGACAGCTTTAAGTAGAACCGTAAAATAGATATATATATACTTAAATACAGCAGCTATAATAAGCTAATTACAGGCCCTAGCTATTAGTAGTATTACGTATTATTATACTTATAGGGTATAGTATTAAGAAATAAGTAAGTAAAGTTAATTAATATAGGATTATAGACTAGGGAGTTAATACTATTAATTATAAAGTATTCTATTAATAGAGTAGCAAAGAGGGAGTAAATATTAAGTATCCGCAACTAGCAAGGGGGATACTAGAACGTTAAAGGCTTAGTAGTATAACTATAATATTAAAGCAATAAGCAGCTAGTAAAAGAACAATATACCTATAGTAGGCAGCTAAAAGGTAAAAAGGAAAGGCTATATAGAACGTTAATATTAAGAGTATAATAAATAGAAAAGTATTAAATACATAGCATAAACAACTCCTACTAAACATATAACTATACCTAATTAGTATAGTAAAAATATTCTACTATAATATAACGTTTAACTAAAGTTATAGAAAAAATAAGTTAAAGGATAACAGTATAGTAATAAACTTTATTAAATAATTTAATAGTTTAGGAGTTAGTTATAAGGAACTAATAAATTTTATATATACAGTAGTAATAAAGAAGGATTTTAAATAAATAATATAGTATATACGCTAGTGCGTTAGTTTTACGAGTTTAGAGGCCAATAGACCTATAGACTTTAATAATTAGTAAGAAGTAGTTAAAAGCACTATTAAAGTAATTACTAGTTATTATAGAGTAGTAGTACTTAAGGAATAAATAGTATATAGTAATAATACTTAGGAGTTTAGTAGGACTAGTAATAGTAGTAGGTTTTAGTAGACGTATAAGTTATATAATAAAAAGAGCCTTTTAAAGTACGTATACCTAGGACTTAAAGTAAATATTAAAATAGCTAGGATAAGAATAAATAGTAATAGTATAATATAGTAAAGAGTAGAGTATCTACTAGTACTTAGCTTAAACAAAATAATACTACTAAAGGCTACTTATAATAGGCTAAAGTAGGTAAAGGAGGGCCGCTACTTAGCTTTTATACTAGAGTATATAATATACTAGGTACTTAGAATCTTTATTAATAACTAAAAAATACTATTAATAAAAAGGCTTATAATCTTTTAGAGAGATAAGAAGTAGTATGCAGAGGTAACGAGATAGTATAGCACCTAAATTAAAGAAATAACGTTTAATATTTTATACTAGGAGTAAATAATATAAAATTAAATTAAAAATATAAGTACTTTTTCTATAGTAAATAAAAGGTAATAACGTACTAACTATTTATAATTAGTTTTAGTTATAGTAAACTAACAAAGTACTACTAATAATTAAAAAAGTAGCTACTATAATAAATACTATTTTTAACTTAACTTTAAATAACTAAATACTCTTATAGTAAGTAATACTAGTAAAAGTAAGTAGAGGAGACGGTAAGGTAGTAGTAGCTAATATCTTTTTTTTAAATAAAATAGCGGGGGAAGGTAGTATATAAAAGCGCAGCTTCCTTATAAAAATAAAAAACAAAAAGGCATACAGACATCTATACAACTACTTCTATAGTAAAAACACACCGAGCCTTTTTAATATTAGTAGCTAGGTAGTAATAAAAAAAGCAGAGGCTAACGTACTTATAGCATTAATAAAGTACGCGGTATAGTAGGTTAACGGCGGCGCTTTAAAAAATAGTAGGTTTATAGTAAAAAAGAAGTAACTACTCTAAATAATACTACTTTAGTTAATAAAATAGATACTATAATAGGCATAAGTAAGAGCTAAATAGTACCTAGTGGCTATAAAGAAGCTCTATAACAACCTTAATATAACACTAAACAGCCTACTAAGGGAATCAATATCGCTAAAAAGAGTACTAAAGAAAGTAAATAAAGAGTAACGCGGACTACCACCACAAAGGCTAATATAATACTATATTAGTATACTGCGTTACTACAGTAGAGACTCTATAAAAAACGTTACTAAAGTTATTTTACTTAAGTTCTAAAACTATATCTAAGCTATAGCTAAAACGTTTATAAAGGAGTAGTTAAAAAACAATAGAGTAATAAACATATTCGTAAAAAAGAATCCCGTACTAAAATAGAAAGACTTTAAAAAGAAGTTTAGATACTATATAAATTAGGTACGTATAAAAAACATTATAAGGGTATAGTTTAAATATAACTTTAACGTTTATAATAAGGGTAAGAGTAATAATAATAATAATAATAGTAACAACAAGGCCGACTCGGACAATACTAGCAGCAACAGTAGTACCTTAACGACGGTAATATTAGTACTAACGCGGCAGAGGATCCAGATACAGAACAAGCTACTATTTACTAAAGTACTAAATGTTTTTATAAAGGGTTTTAAAGAGCTATATAAATAAATAAAGAACCTAAGGATTACGGCCTACTATAACTTCGCTTTAGGGCTTTTTTAGGACGGAGTAAGGGAGGCTAAGAGGTTTTTTAACTTTATACTTATTATAGTTCTAATATTTAGTACTGCGGCGGGGACGCTCTTTACTAAAAGGGACTTAAATATACTAATCCTATTAAAAAGGGCGCTATAAGCAGGGGTAATAAAAGCTATAGCCCTTATACTATATATACTTTAGTTTTTAAAAAATAATTACTTTAAAGCTAAAAAAGTAACAGGTTTAATTATAAAGAAGTAAGACCTATTTAAGCTTATAAGTAAGTTATTATAGATATACGGCGCTGTACTAGGGACTGTGTATAACTATTAGTATTTATAACTTATAACTAATATAAGCTAGTAATAGGTAGTTTAGAGATTACGTATTACACACTTATAGTACTGGGCTAGTGCAAAGTACGGCTAGGGGCGGAGAAGTATAAGGAAATCTTTAAAAGGTAAGTAATAAAGTTAGTTAATAAGTTAGAGGCGTAATAGGCCGCTTTATAGGAAAGGTTTAGTACGCTAGAAGACTTCTTTACTAAGCTTTTTTATATACTAAACGGAGCTTTATAGATAGAGGAGTGTAAAGGTGTGTTAAAGAGGGTTTTTAGGGATAAGGAGTACTAGTAAACTATATATTTTAGGAAGGAGGTAGGGGTAGGGTAGAGAAAAGTAGTATATATAAGTAAATATAGTAGAGTAAGGTTTTAATAAATAGAGTAGGTAAATATAATATAGAAGTATTACTATAGTTAAAGGTTTTAGTTCTATATACTACTTTATAAAAAAGTATTACTACTACTTTATACTTTATAATAATAATAGTTTAAATAGTTTTAATTAAAGGGTTATAGTAGACTAGGACTAAGTTATAGTTTAGAGTTAGTAAGTATTTAAGTAATAAAAAGTACTATTTAAGGAACAGTCTAGTATAGTCTACTTAAAATTACGGCCCTTTATTAGGCTATAAAACTTAACTATTTAGAGTTACTATTAATAGAGGGTCTTTATTTATTATTACAGATAATAGGGTTTATAAAGAATATATATATCTCGGGTCCGCACTACTACTTAGGCACACTACTATTAGCTGGGTTAGGGCTAGTAAAGTACTAAGTAATACTTAGTAAAGTACTAAGGAGTTAAAGGGCCTAGAGTATATTTTATAAATTATAAGTAGTAAAAAAGTAAAAATAAGTAGTAGTAATAATAGAATACTTTTTAACTATAAACTCTTTATATTTAAATTATTAGCCTAGAACGTAGTAAAGAAATTCTTAGCTACTAAAACGTTTACTACTATAAAAGTAGTATACTAATTAAGTACTAAGAGTATAATTAAAACTATTACTATAACTATAGGCATAATTAAAATAGTTATTAATAGGGTACTTATATTTATTAAATTTAATATAGTATAATAGTTATAATTTATTATTTAAAATAGTTTTAACTATAGTACTACTAATTAAACCTATACTTTTATTAAGTAGAGTTAAGTAATTACGTAACTAGTAGTTATACTTTATATAACTATAGGGGGTTAGTAGGATTTAATAAAAGATATAAAGTAATGTATTATTATATAGTTAAGTAATAGTTAAAATATAGTTATATAGAGTAAGGGCTGTTTATTTAAGTATAAGTCCTAGGGATATACTAGTAGTAGGGGGCGCTATAAAAGGTATAGTAGGATAAGAATAAAACGATGCGGATAACGCTTAAGGAGGAGATAGAACAATAGAGGGGTCGGGGGTATAGCCTTTTTAACAACGCTTTATGCCCGTACTAAACTTAAAGTAGCTAAGTAGTTATTTAGTAGTAGTATTGTAGTGACGTAAGAAGGAGCGCGCGCGCGCTATTTAGTCCTTAAACTACTAGTTAGTGATAGATAAAATACGGGTAAGTATTATATTATATAGGGGAGGCGTAGTTAGTAGTTTATATCTAGGATGGGTATAAGAAAAAGAAATAGGTACTAGTATTAAAGCGGGTATAAAGGCTAAGGTTAATATTATATAAAAGCTATAAGCCTAGTAGGGGGAGTAGAATAATAGTAGTATAATATTATAAAACGCAGAACTATAACTATACTAGACTTTTTAAAAGGGCTTTTTAGTAACTAAGCTAGTTTTATAAGTTAGTGCTATAAATAAGTACAAGCTTAGTAATATAAGGGAGTCCTTTTTATATATACTTAACTAGCTATTTTTATAGTTAGAGTTAAAACGCTTATTATTTAATAATAGTTTAAAAGAGAATAAGAAATTAATTTTAATAAGTAGTATAGTAGGTAGGGTAATATAGGGGTCCCTAGTCTAGGAGCTGTTAGTAAAGGGTAGGGTTACTATATGTGGAGTAGTGGGGTTTTAAGAGTAGAGTTGTGTAGTAGTAGTTTAAGTGTAGTATATGGGGTTTTACTAGGACTTATAGAGGTTATATATAACCTTTAGGTTATTACTTCTTAAGTACTTTATATAGAAGTTATTATAATTAAAGTAGTTTATAAAGGACTAATAATAGTAGTATATTACGTTAATAAAATTAAGAACGGTTTAGTAGGCTTTTTAGAGTATAACACTAAAGAGTTCCTGTGTACTAAAGGTATTATTAAGTTTAAAAGCTTTTAGTAAAAGGGTAGGTTAGCGGGGAGCCTATATAACGTATAGGGTAAAGTAAATAGTAGTGCCTAAATAAGGGCTACAGGCAGTACAGCCTAGTATTTAAATAAAGTAGTTAGTAGAGGTAACGTTATTAATAATAATAATATAGTTAACTATTATATTAGTACCCTTGCCTATAATAGAGGTTATAAAAAGTAGTGGACTAGTTAGGCTAGCACTATTATAAAACTCTAAAATATCTATATTAACTAGTGGGTCCTAGGTAAAAGGCGCGTTATTCTACTACTACAGTACCTTTTTAATATAGTAATAAATAATAGAATTATACTTATTATATTTTAAAAAATAAATAAATAACTAACTAAAGCTTTTAGTAACTTTTTTAACTTCTTTAAGTATAATTATAAAAATAATAAGTACTTTATACAGCTGGAGTAAGTAGTTAGTAATAAAATTTTACTTAAAAAGTATTTAGTAAAGAAAAAAAGAGATATTATTATTAGAGTTATAGTAGTAAACGTAGTAGGAAAGGTTTAGGCGTTTAGTATTTATACAAAATACTTATTAAAGCTACTACTTATATAAAGTAACTAAGAATAAGTAGAGTAAACTCTAAGTAATATAGTTTTATATGTCTTTAATAGTTTTAAAAACGCCTTAGTAGGTGTTTTTAATAGTACTAAAGAAGATATTTTTTAAAAAGGGTAGTAGAGTAGTAGTAAGGAAGATTTAGTAGGGGACGCTAGCGAGGTAGGTAAAAACGTAGTAAAAGGCGGGACGCTATTACTTAGTAAGGGTTTTAATAATATTATAGTACTTATTAAAAATAACCTTATTAAGTAAATTACTCCTTTTAAAGAGTATAAGTATATTTTCTAAGTTAAAAGAGTCTATAGTACTATAGTTAGTAATAGACTTAGGTGTTACTATAATTAAACGGGTTTTAGTAATACTAAAAGGGGTACTTTAGTAGGTTAGTTTATAGTAGGTAATTGTGACGGCGTATTAGGTAATCTAAGTGCAGGAGGCTTATAGCGAGGAATGCTGTAATTAGCCTATATAAATACAAGGGCCGTTTATATCGCTAAGGCTAGAAATAGCTTAAATATATTCTAACTTAATTTATATAAAAAGGATTTATCTTATATTTATATAAAGTCTATAGGCCTTTAGATCCTAAGAGTAGGGGTTTAACTAAAATTTATATTAATTTCCAACCCCTACCTAAACTAACTTAGTAATTATAATTATAATACTTTATATTATATAGTAGCATAACTTATATAAAGCTATTTAGACTTAGTTTATTAACTGTTTATTACTAAAAGGAGTACTGGATCCCTTATGTTTAAATTACTTAAATTCCTAATATATTATTAAGTATAGAAAAGTACTTATAGGATAATATAAAGGAGGAGTTTTTTCTATTAATAACTTAGCTTATAGAAATAATTAAAGGCCTAAGAGTTATAAGTAGTAGTTAGGAAGAAATTATTAGATAGTTATATTAGAACCTTACTAAAAAGAATAAGGCCCGTAATAATTAATCCCCTATACTTCTTAACCTACGGAGGAGTATACCGGCCCCTACTTATAAGCTACTTAGTATAGCTTAAAAAGGGCTACTATTACCCCTAATATATCCTTTTAGCCTTTTATAAACGCTAAACTTATAGTTCCTTATACCTAAGTTAAATATAATAATACAGAACGTACTAAAGATAATATCTCCTATACGCGTATCTATTAAAATACTAAAAAAAAGTAAATATTAAAAAAAGAGTATATAGAAAGATTGTTTTAAGGACTTTAAGCTAAAGATACTAAAAAAACACTTCCTAAAAAGTATATTAAACTAACTTACTTAGTTAATTTAAATCTTAATAGCTTTTAGGATTTATAGTTTTAAACTTAAAAAGGGCTTAAGTAATATTAAAAGTTTGTATATTAGTAACAAAATTAAGAATATTATTTCTAATAGCCCTATATCCTTTATTACGTATATTATAAACAGGAAGTAGATATAGTATATACTAGTTTAAAATTATATAGGCTATAGAGTAGTCCTATATAGGTAGCTCTAAGATTAGCTTTATATGTATATACTTAAGAGAAGCGATCCTATAAACTATATTATAAAATTCAATAAACTTATATACTACTTAAAAGTAGCCGGCGGTTAAATAGCTCTAAAGGATAAGGTTTACGCGTTTTTTTAAAGAATAAGTTTATAGTATAAGGATTAGTTTATATATTTTAGATCCTTTTAGTAAAGTAGTATATTTATTATAATTAACGGACTTATTACTAACTTTACTAATAAGGCCCGTATATATAATAAGTAGAAGGTTATAGTCTTGTAAATAATAAATAGTAATTAATTTACTATAGAGCTAAAAAGAGCCTTTAAAAGAGACCTTTTAGATTATAAATACTAGAATTATAGTAAAAAAGGCCACGTTAGGGCTACTTATAAAGTAGAAAAAAAAAAAATAATAAGAGTAAAGGGGAAAAGACTTTTAAAGTGCCTTTTATAATACTACTAAAGAGTAATATACTACTAAAGGTATTTAAGTAAACTAACCTACTAAAGTTAGACTCTTTTTTAGGTCTAAAGATATTGTAAGAAGACTTTAAAGCTGTTTAGAATAATTTAAGGGTGGTTAAAAGTAAAGTAAAAATAGCTAGAGAAGAGCTTGTAAATAATAAGTAGGCTATAATACTTATAAATACCCTTTTTTAGTTAGTTAAAAAAAAAACGGACGCTTGGCTTTAGGATTCTAGAGTAAGTATATATATAATTAACGATATAGTGTAGTATAAGAGTTATATAGTTATTACGAGTTAATAGTAAGTTATAATTAGTAACGGGCCGATTTACTTAGAGCTTGTAAGAGTCGTTATTCTATACTTCTGTAACGGTTACGTTATAGAACTATAAAATGTATTATATTTACTAATCCTCCCTATAAATATATTTAGTAAAGAGCGCTTTTATAAAGCTAGAGGCTATTTACTTAATAAAGTACTAATTATATAGAACGGAGAGCTTTTTAATAAGCTTAATATTAAGAAAAGGGGTTTTTATTTATTCTTAGTAGACTTAAACCTATTAACTATACTCTATTTTATATAGATAAAGGAATAGTGAAAGAATACTTAACTTTAGTATAGGAAATTTAGCTATTTAGGGTATTATAAGTTAATTAAGTTAATTAAGTTTATAAAAGGATATACTCTAATAGTAAAAGATATTATACTTTAACCTTACTTAATGTATAACTTATTAAAGAGTTTATAGTATTCGCCTTATATACTGTATAAGCGTGTAGAGTACTTAAGAGATATAGTTTATGTAGATATAAAAGAAATTAAGCCGGCTACGTAGTACACTTACTTTACTATTGTTATAGATAATTAATCTTATAACTAGGATATAATATTATTAAACTTAAAAAAAAACCTTACTTATAAGTTTACTAATTACGTATACAGCTAGTAATAGTATTTTAAAAAGCTTATTAAGGTTATTTATACAAATAACGCTAGAGAATTTATATTTTTATTTTTAAACGTTATCCTAAGAAATATAGGCATACGGGTAGAGTCGTTTTTTTTATATATCTATAAGTAGAATGGCGTTATAGAATACTTTATTTAAATAGTTATAAATAAAGTGTGTTCTATATATATTAATATAAATATTCTGGCCGAGTTATGGCTATAGATTATGTTGGCTATTGTATACGTAGTTAATAGAAGCTTTACTTTAATAGTTAAAGAAGGAACGCTGATCTAAGTACTTATAGAGGATTTAAAGCCTAGGAGATACTTTATCCTAAATATTAGTAACTTAAGGGTTATTAGTAGCTACTATTTTACTAATATTAATTTTAAAACTTAAGTTAAAAGTGAGAAGATAAGCCCTAGAGCTAAGGAAGGTATTTTTATAAGTTATATAGGTAACTAAGTTTACTAAGTATAGATTCCTAAGTACTAAAAGGTAATAACCTTATTAATTATTATTTTCTATAAGTCTGTAAGTTTTAAAGAAGTAAATCTTTACTAGTCCCTACTATTAGGGTAGGGAGCGGGATCTTAAAAATATTAGTATACTATTTATAATAAGCTTATAGCTCTTTAGCTTATACTTAGTATAAGTAAAAACCGCCTACTAAATTAAAAAATTAGGCTTATGACTTAAGGGGAGTTATTAAGTAACTTCGTCCTAATGGCTTTAAGTATAAAGATTTAGCTATACCTAGACCCAGTAACCCTCGTAGAGGCACACAACGGGCCCGTAAGAAACTAGGAACTGTAGAAAGAAGCTATATATATAGAGATCTTAATCCTTATTAAATAAGGAGTTCTTTTTTTTATTCTAAAAAGCGAAGTACTAAAGAGTGCGCGGTTTACTATAAAATAAGTACTTAAATATAAAAAGGCTTAAGGGATTATAACTAAGAGAAAGGTAAAGATTATAGTAAAAGGCTTTTAATAGGTATATAAAAGGAACTTTATTAAGATATATATATTAACTTTATAATTTACTTTTTAGAGAATCCTTTTTATGTATACTCGCTAAAAGGGGCTTACTATATACTAATAGGACTTTATTAGAGTATATTTTAATAGGGATTTTAATAAATAAATCTATATATTACTATTTAGAATACTAAAAAACTTCTTCTTAGATACTTAATTTAAATACTACGTAGTAAAAGTTAGTTATAATCCGGGTTAGAACTAAGTAATCCTATTATAAAAGGCGTTATATAGACTCTACTAGGGTAGTTAATAGTAGTAAATAAAGCTATAAAAGGTTCTTAAGTACTATAGCTTTAAGCTACTAGCCTCTAATAATACTATATACTATAATATAAAAAACAAAGTATTTATAGTAACCTATATTAATAATATTATTATTATTAGCCCTAAGGAAGCTATTAGCTGTATACTTACTATAGTAAATAAGTAAATAGAAGTTGTTAACTTAGGAGTCCCTAATTCGTTTCTAGGTATTAAACTATTATTTATAGTTATAGAGACTACGATTTACTAAAGTACTTATATAAAAGATATTATAAAAGAATTTACTTAAGAAATATACTCTACTAACACCCCTATTAAAGTAGAAGCCTTTATAGTTACTATACTAGTTAAAGGTAAAGTTAATAAAAGCCTTTAGGAGTAGTATTATTAAATACTTAGTAAAGAGTAATTTACTACTTAAATAACCTACTTAAATATTGCCTTTAGATATAGTTTATAAGGGAGGTTCTTTTACGCGCCTTTTAAGTAGTATTAAAAAAGAGCTACGTACTTAGTATATTACTTTAAGGGTTACTATAATCTTAAGATCTAGTATACTATACAAAAAGGAGCAAATAAGACTAATAATCTTAGCCTTAAAGGCTACTACAATAGTAATTACGCTAGGTATTTTAAAACCTTATAGTTAATAACTAAGTAGGTATTCTTTATAGCTAGTAGCTTAGTATTATAGAGGTTCTATTATTAGAAAACCGTAGTAAAGTCTTTTATAGAAGTGGAATACTATACTACCTTAGTAGTAGCTTTAGAGGTTGTATAGATCTAGAGCTTTTTCTTAGAGCTAAGAAAAAAGCTCCTAGAACTAGTCTATATATAGGCTAATAATATAGGAGTAATTATACTTATAAAGAGTAAAAGTAGTAATAACTAAACTAAGTATATAAAAGTTTATAACTACTATACTTAAAAAACTATAGAGTATAGAAAAGTTAACTTTGAATATATTTACTTAAGTAATAATATTATAAATATACTTACTAAACTACTTAAAAAGCTAGTATTTAAAAAACTATAGAATATACTTAGACTAATTAATTTAAAGCGCTATAGATTTAAATAACTTTATAGTAAAGGGGAGTATAATAGTGTATTAAGTAATTTAAGTATAGGAGGCTTATAGTAAGGAATACTGTAATTAGTCTATATAAATATAAGGGCCGTTTGTGTTACTAAAGCTAAAAATAACTTAAATATATTTTAACTTAATTTATATAAAAAGGATTTATTTTATATTTATATAAAGCCTATAGGCTCCTAAATCCTAGGAGCGGGGGTTTAACTAAGATCTATATTAATTTCTAACCCCTACCTAAACTAGCTTAGTAATTACGATTGTGATACTCTGCGTTATAGTAATAACTTTAATACTATAGCTATAAGTACACTTAGCTATTTTTTTAATAAAACGGGTAAAGGGGATAATAATAAGAGTAGTACTAGTATAAGTAACAAGTAGGGCAGTAAAGGTTATAGCTATTTTACTAAAGTTAGTAGGGAGGACAATAATAGTATTAACTTTACTATAGTAGGCGTAATAAAGGGTACCTTTTTAACTAAGTTTAAAGATAGTATTAAAGTAGTAGTTAGTAGTATAAATAAGAGTAAGGGTAGAGTAAGTTATTATATTATTCTACGTAGTAATATAGCTAAGCTATAAGGCGTTATAAAATATTTAGAGTTTTTTTAAAATAATAGTAAAGTTAATAGTATTATAGATACTAAGATTTAGGTTATAGTAGTAGTAGGGAAAACGTAAGTATATAGTTAATAGTATATAGGGGGAGGGGTTTATTTATTTAATTATAATAAAAAGAGTAGTTAAGTAGTAAACTAACTTAACTCTACTTAAATAAAAGTACTACTTAATAAATACTTTAAAGTAGTTAAATATATACTAGTTACAATAGTATTTTAAACCGGACTTACTTTAAACAGTATACTTTATAAATACAGTTTTATTACTATAGCCGGCCTACTTATATATAGTAAAAAGGCTTTTATTAGTAGAACAGAATAAAAGGGATTTATAAAAAAAAATAGTAATAATTTTAATAATATAGTAAAAGTTAGTTATAGTAAGTAGAACATTAAAAACTCTTTTATAGTAACGGGTAAATTATATACAGAACTTTTAGTTATTATATTTACTATAAGTATTTAGTTTAAGTATAAGTAACTATTTAGGGGCGTTAGATATATTAAGTTCTTTATTTAAGTTAATGCCTAGGTTTTATAAAGTTTTATTAATAAGTCGTAAAATTATATTAAACTCTAATAGGGTTGTGTTATAGACTTAATTAATATTACTAGTATCTAGGATTTATTCTAAACTAGAGTCTTTATTATTAGTATTATTATTTTTAATAGCTAAGTTACTTTACGTAATAAAGGTATTAGTTTATAAGTTAGTATTATTAAGGATTTAATTAAAGACGTAGTTAGGAAAAAGATACAGCCTATACTTTATTTTATCTATAAAAACCTAAAACGCCTTAGTACTAAGTATATATATAAAAAAAAAAGGAGTGTGGTTTTTAAGTAAACCTACTACACTAGTATACTATAAAGCGTACTAAATAAAGGGGAGGACGTAAAGAAGGTAGTAAAATATAATATAAAAGAGTTATTAGGGGAAGAAGTAAAAAGCTAAGTTCTTTATATAGGCGTTATTATTGCCCTTATAGTATAAGACCTTAGTAAACTATATTATTATATACTCTTACTAAAAGAAGTTGTACTAACTAAAAGATAAATTAGTATACTAAATAGTTATAAACTCTATTACTTAGTAAGGGGTACTTAAATAAATATATATAAAGATAAGTAAGTTATTAATAAAGTTATAAACTTTATAAAAAAACTCCTAGAGCTTAGTAGGGTAGTAGGTAATTTAGTTTATAGTTAAGTTATAGTAGAACTAGTTAAAGCTAGTAATAGAGTTAAACTAGAGCCTACTAATAAGGTAAAGTATATAGTTAGTTTTAGAAAACGTTTATTAAAGGGTAAAGTAGTAATCCTTAAGTAAGTAGTAGTTATTAATAATATTAGAGTAGGGTAAAAAACTATTAATATAATACTAGATTTTTTAGGTTAATAGTAGTATATTATTAATTAAAGAGACGGAGGGGAGGCTAAGTAGTTTAATAAAAAGGTAGTAGAGGTAGTTAATAAAGAGGACGTTTTTATACTAGAATTAAGCAAGACTAAGCTATTAAGTAGTATTAGTAGTTATTAAAAAAAAAAAAAGATATATTATACCAGGCGTTAATATACTTTAACTTTAAAGCTATAAAAAACAGTTTTACTATTAACTAAAATATAAGTAAATATTATACCTAGGGTTAAGTATAAGTTATTAATAAAGGAGTTATAGAATTACTTAATTTTTAAAAATATAAAATAAATAGTATTATTAATAAAGGTATAGTTTAAGTAGAAGTTAATATTTAGACTAATATAGTTTAGTAGAGTATAATAGATATTAAGATATATAGGTCCGTTATTAGAGCGGAGTATATAAGTAACCTTTTAAATACTTTATATAACAAAAAATACTTTAAAAATAGTAATTATACTAGAAACGTCTTTATTAATATAGGTAGGATAAGTAAAGGTTATAGGCCTTAAATAAAAAGCGTTAATAGTATAGTAAAGGGGGTTATTAAATATTCCCTTAGTAAAGTAGTTTTTAGTAAGGGTAAGAAAAAGGTAAAAGAGCTTAATTAACTAAAGAGTAGATAAGTTTAATTTAAAGTTAGCTACGTTATTAGGAACTTAAATAGGATAGTTAACTAAAAAGAAATAAATAGTCTTAGCTTCTTAACTAAGGTATTAGTTATTAGTAAAAGTAATAATATTAATAAGTATATTTTAAATACTAAAGTATTAAAAGTTAAATAAAAAGTATTTAGTATTAGCTTTAAGTTAAACTTAAGATATATTAGTAAACTAAATAATATATAGTAGAAAATAAAAAGGGAGTAACTAACCTAAAATATAAGTAAGGATAAAAATTTAAATAAGGTATAATAAAAGCCTATAATAAATAGTAAAGTAGCGCTTAAAAGTATAGTTTAAGGCGGGAAAAGCAGACTTAATAGAAGGACTATACTAACTGAGTTTTTAAGTAAACCGCTTAATAGTTCTTTTTTTATTTTATTAATAATTAGTATTTAAAAGCTAAGGGATAGGTAAAATCGCTTTAGATTTATAATATTAAAGAGTATAATACGTAATTTATAAAAGGCTTTAAAAGAATAAAAGTTAGTAAAGAGTTTAGTAATAATAGAGTACTCTTAATTACTATATAGCTTAAACTATATAAGTCTATAAATAAAACTAAAATTAATATTAGTAGTAAAGTTATAGCTAAAGTAGAGTTTTTTAATATATATAAATAGTACGTTAATAATATAACTATAGGGTATAATAATATAAACTAACTACTTAGTAATAGCTTTTTAAAAAAAGACTTAAATAACTAAAGGAGGTACGTTTACTAAGTAGTTACTACTAAGGAGTAGGAGGTTACTAGTATAAAGTACTATTAATGCGTTAGTAACTATAGTATTAGTAGCTAAGTTATTAAGGGCTATAAAGTTAAGGAAAAGTAGTATAACTTTAATAAGTAAAGAAAAGTAGTAAGTCTAAACTACTCTAGAAGGTAGTTTAACAAATTTAAAGACCTTTTAAAAGTATATTAAGTTATCCTTAAAGTAGTTATAGTAAGTATAGTATAAGTTAACGTATATAAAAGGGTCCTAGGGGCTTTTAGAGCTATAAATACTATAAAGGGGGTTAGTTAACTTAGTAGTTTTATACTAAAAAGGGATAAACTAATATTAAATACTTTTTAGTATAATTTAGTAGTTATTTTTTATTTAAAAAACCCTATAGAGTTATATATTTTATATCCTATACAGTATAGTAGGGGAAATAAAGCCACTATTTTAAATAAAAAAGTAAATTAGAATTAGTATTAAAGGTTATAAATAGTAAATTAAGTAGTTTTAACTAGAGTAGTAACTAAGGAATAAAGTTACTATAGTTCTTAAGTAGGAAAAGTAAAAAGCTAGTAAGGTATTAGCTAAAAGCATACTTTTCCTCTTTACTATACTAAAATATAGTAGTATTATACTAAGTATTATTTTTAAAGTATTAAATAACTTATTTAATAGGATTATAAAAGTTACTATTATATAAAAGTAGTTTAATAGGGGAGTAATATACCTCTTTATAAGGCCCGTAGGGAGTATAGGAGTAGCTTATATACTACTTAAGTTATAAGTAAGTATTATAAGTAAGGTAAATAAAAATAGGTAGGCTAGACTAAAAGAGTATAGATTTAGTAATATTAATAGTAAGGGGGCCTATTATTTTAGTAATAAGAGTAGACTAGTATATAGGTAAATTATTAAAGTTAAGGATGAGGAAAAATAAATTAGTATTAAATATAATAAGTACGTATATATTAATAATAATATTTTATAATAAAGAAATTAAAAGAACTAGTTAATAGTAAAAATTATACTAAAGTAATATTAGTTTAGAGAGTTAGTAGGGGAGTCTATTTTTAGGGGAAAAGGGCAATATTTATATTTAAGCATTTATATCGCTACTAGGATAAAAAGGGCCGAGAAAATAAAGGAGATAGTTTAGTAGGGTAAGAGCTTTAAGTCGTAAGGATATAAGGTCTATTAAAGAGAGGTTAAGACTTCAATATAGTATAAGTATTAATATAGAGGGTAGCGTAGGCATTAAATAAAGACATAACAATATAGTTTACTATATAGGTTTATAAGTAAAATATAATTAAACATTAAAAACACTTTAAAGGATAAAGAGTTATAGACATATCGCAAAAAACAAAACACAGTTTACTAGGGGTATTGCGTTAATATAATAAACAAAGCAAAGTGTAGTAATGGGTTTAATAAATAGAAACGGCGGTATAAGCAGCGTTAATAATAAATAAAACAGTAAAGTATTTTACTTATTAGTAGTAAAAAGGTTTAGGAACTAGAAAGAGCACTCTATATAAATTAAGTATAAAGGTAGACTTTTAAAGTTACGTAGCTATACTAGTAGAACTAACTATACAGAAAGGCAGAGGTAATAGCCTTTAGCTTAAAGGGGAAGGAGTATAGTAAAGTAACGGTTTTAACAGTATAATAGTACTTCTTATAAATAATAAATAACAGAGAATTATAATTAATATAGGTATAAAAAAGGAGTATAGGGTATAATAGGGAAAAGGTATTATAATATTATAAAAGATTAAGAAAGAAGTAAAGAAGATTAGAGTAAGTTTATAGAGTATAAAAAGAAGAAACATAGTTAAAAGTAAAGGTATTTATAGGGGTTATAAAGTATAGAAGGAATAATAAAAAGTCTAAATACAGGGGTCTAGAGTCAAAGCACTAATACTAGTTCAGGTAAGGGTATTTAAAAAGGTTAATAGCGAACTATAGATTAAAAATAGTAATAAATAGACTTATTATATACTAGGAGTAGTATAAGTACGGCTATTAATAATATACTAAGGTTTTTTTTTTTAACTATAAGGTCGAGGAATGCGTTTAGTTATTAAAACGACTTAAACTAAAGCTGTTTAATTAAGGATAATAAAAAGTATACAATTTTAAAAGAAATAATTATAATTCTAAAGGGAGAGGGATAGTAGTTATAGTAAAGTAGTTAATATTAGTAAAAAGGGAGTAGGTAAAATAAAAAGGATTAAGAGACTCTTTAAAAAAGGACACTAAGTTAAGGTAATAAGGGAAAGTATAGTAGCTTATAAAGAATATAAAGTAATAAAAATAGTATAATTAATATTCTTAGTTTTATTATAAAGCACTATACAGTAAGTTAGGTAGTTAGTAAAAATATAAAAGGGGCTACTATCTCGATTCTTAATAACACTAATTACTACTATTTATATAATATATATATATAGAGTAGTATTTATATAATAACAATTATAATTTTAGGAAATAGGTATAATATACTATATAGTAGGAGTTTTACTTCTAACTAAACTAAAATACTGCTACTTAATAGTAATATAAGTAATAAGTTTATAATACATTAAATAATATTTAAACTTATTTATTTTAAGTAGGTTAGCTAATATAATAGGCCTAACTTATATTATAGACTAGGGTATAGTAACTAAGTATTTATAAAGGAGTAATACAACTTAGGATATAAAATAGTACTTAAATATATAGATAGGTAATAATATATTATAGAGAAACTATAAGTAAGTAAGCTATAGGGAGAAGGGGATATAGAGCTTAAGGGAAGTATATTAAGTATATACTAAAATAATTTAGGGCCTAGTATAATAAGAAACGGGGGCAATAGACTTTGTATTAAGCTACAGTAAGAGGGGGTCTTATACTAAAAACTATATAATAGAAATATAAAGGTTAAGGAGTAGAGTAAGGAGGTTTAAGATTTTAACTAGGGGATTAAAAAAAGGGTTTTATATATTTCTATTTTAAGTTATTCCTTATCTAATAACTAGCTTTAAAGTAAAAAAGTAATATTATATAAAAGACGTTTTAAAAACTAAATACCTAAGCTAAAAAGAGAAAAACTTAATTCTATTATTTATATTATTAAAGTTAAAAGGGTTATTAGTATATCTACTAAAAAGAAATTATAGTACTAAACTAAATATACAGTATTAAGTAATAAATTCACTAATTAAGTAATAAAGCTATATATATAAAGGCCTTTATAAGTTATTCTAAAACTACTATAAAGGAAAAGAGTAACTTTTTAAACTAAAAAGGGAAGCTATAGGCTTAGGGACGTTATAGTTTTAAATAAACTACAGTATATATAAAGAGATAAATTAAAAGTTATAGAACTAAGTATAAAAACTTAACTATTATTAGGCAATGTAATAGGGAGCTGTAAAGCAAACTAAGGTAATAAGTAATACTTAAACTAGAGTTTAAAGCTACTACTATTTAGTAGGGACAAGGGTATTTAAGGGATTATTATATAGTCTAATAGTAAAAGAGGTTTAATAGAGTTAAAGATATTAAATAAAGGGAATATAGAAACTAAGTAAAAGTTAGGCCTTATAAAAATAAAGGGGAGCTTAACTTTTAAAAGTAAATTAAGGGTCTAAAAAGGAATACTAAAAAAACTTAAAACTAAAGTATCTTAAGTTACTTAGTTATAAAGATATATAAGTAAGGAGTAATAAAACTTAAAATAACAGCTCCTCTTTTAGGGGAGACCCTAAGAAGTTACCGGGTCTAAATAGGGATACTTAAATTAAGTTTACTAGAATATTAAAAAAAGGGGAAGTAATAAAAGGATTAAAAAAAGTAACAATAAAGGGCTATTAAATATAAGCCAAAACTATTACTTAAGCCGTTAATACGTCTTCTTCTAATTCTTAGGGCCGGGTAGGTAGCCTTAGTGTTAGGACTAGAATAGAATAGCGGGAAGTAATAGTAATAGGCTACTAAAGACAAGCTTTAGTTATTAAATTAGTTATTAACGCGGCTTTTATTAGTTTTTAGAACTAGGGGAACGACCTCGACGTTAGGTCTAGGATAAGAGTCTTTACTTTTACTAGTGTTAAAAAGGTAGCTGTTTAGTAGTAGCAGGACTAGAATTTTATATAAGTAGTTTAGCCTTATCCTTAGTATTATTAAACTATAGAAAATAGTAATAACATTATAGCTTAAGTAGTAGCGGGTCCTTATTATATAATAAAACAGGTAGACTCTAAAGGCTATTAATAACCTAAGTAAAAAGTAGAGGATATTAAAAGAAATAGCTTATAAAGGTAGCTTTTTAATAATAGTCATAAAAGATAAAGATATTAGTAAGAATCTTTTTATTTTATTTATTATTAGTATAGTTAGCCCGTTTAAGTTAAAAAGAGAGATTGAACTATATAATTTACTTTTTTTTATTAGTGTTTTTTTAAGTATATCTAAAATAGAGTTTTATAGTAGTTAGGCCTTTAGGAAAAGTAAAAAATTATAAGTTATTAAAACTAAAATTAAAATATAGCTATGTATTATAACTATAAAGTTTAATAGTTATTAGTATAAAGTAACACTACTACTATAGATAAATATCTATATAATTTATGTATTAAAAAGAAGGGGTAAAATTAAAATTTTTAAAGTTAGTTAGTTATTTATATTCTAATAAGTTAGGCATAGGTTAAAGTAAACGGCTAGTAGAAAGTAAGTAGAAGTAAATAAAAAGAGTACTTAGTGCAAAAAATATATAATAAACTTAAGTAGTTATACTTAACTGTTTTAGTTATAGACTAAGTAACAGAAGAATAGTATATAATAAATTATAAGAATCTAGAACTTATTAATAGTTATAATAGTAAGTTAAATTAAATAGTAAATAAAAGACTAAGTAGGTTAAATAAGGTTTATATAAAAAGTATAGTTAAGTAATAATTAGTAATATCTACTTAAAAAGGTATTTTAGTACTAGTATAAGTAGCAAAAACGTATAAAATATAGAATTAAGACTAATTATAGTTTTTAATTAAGCCTTAGAACTAATTTTAAAATATTATAACTAGTTTAAAGGGATATAGTAGAATTATATGTTTTTATAATATATAGAGAGTTTATAGAAAATAAGTAGTAAATTAGTTTATAAGTAATATTAATAAGTTATTTTTAAATAAAAGTATAAAAGGAAGTATAACGTAATACAAAACCGTTTAAAAAGAGAAGTAAACCAATTTAAGATATTTAAGTACTTTAATAATATACTATAGTGTAGCAGAAAAAGTTATATATATACTAGACTTTTAAAGTCAAGAGATAATATTTTATTAGTTAAAAACACTTAACTAATATAAAACAAAAGACTAAAACTAATTTTAAAATATAGATTCTCTAAACTAATATAAAATAAAAAACTAGTTATTTATTAAACTAATTTTAAAATATAAGTTCTTTAAACTAATATAAAATAAAGAACTAGTTATTTATTAAACTAATTTTAAGTATAGGTTCTTTAGACCAATATAAAATAAAGAACCAGTTATTTATTAAACTAATTTTAAAATATAAAGTCTCTTAACTAATATAAAACAAAAAACCAGTTATTTATTAAACTATTTTAAAACTACTAACTATTATAGTAGCTTTTTTCTATAGTTATATAAGTAAATAAGTTAGAATAGTATAGTAGTTGGGGTTAAGTAGTATACTTACTTTTTAAAGTTTAATAGATTATTTTAAATTTATTATTAATTTAAAAATTATAAGAAAAATTACCTATAGTAAAGTGTTTAATTTAAATTAGTATATTTAAGTAGGTAAATATATAATAATATAGTATGTAATATATAAGAAGTATAAGTATACTAAAAGTATAAATAGTATAAGGTATTATTTAAATAAGTAGGAGGTATAATAGTGATAAGGGAAGGGTTTGTACTAGGGACTGATTTAAGGTAGGAAATATTGGTTCTACTATTTATATAGTAATTTATTTAGGATTTTAGACGTTAAAGTTATTCCTTTTTATATTAGAATAAGATGTTTTATCTACTAAATAACTGATTTTATAATATACTGGATTTTCTATTTTAAATTAGTTTTGTATAGTCCGTACTTAAATTTTTCTAACTAATCCTAACTAATAGTTAGGACTAATTTAGTTCTAAGTAAAAATATCCTACCTATTAGGTTATTAAAAAGGGGGAGTATAAAATTAATATTACTATACTAAGGGATATTAATAAGTATTTTATAATAAAGTTTTATACTACTTATATCTTAAAAGTAGTAGTAAAGGGGGTTATAAATCCCTAAGAGTTTTTAAAGTTTTATAAAGCTAAAACTCTATAAAGCTATAATCCCTTTATACTAAAATCTATAAGTTATAAACTAAGATTTTATTAATAAACCTAGAGTACTCTATAAAAGTTTTAAAAACGTAGTTTTATTATATTATAGTATTAATTTAGTTTTTAAACTATATAAAGAACTTATTAAATATTAGTAGGGTATAAATTTTATATAGAAAGTATTTACTAGTTAATATATAATTAATATAGATACTATAGTATATAAAGAAGTTTTTAATATAGTACTAAACGTTTTTATTTATATATTTAAATATATTAATAGTTTATTTAGTAAAATTAAAGTATAAGTAGTTATATAGTTTTATATTAATAATATTATTAACTATATAGTTACTAATATAGTAGGCTATAGCTATTATAAGCCTTTTAGCTCTAGGCTCTATTACTAAGTTTATATTATATTAAGGGCCCTAAATTAATATAGTAATAACTTAAAGAGTAATAGTTAAAAAAGTTAAGATAAAGGTATTTATAGGTCCGTTAGTTCTACTAGTAATAGTAGTAGACTTTAACTAATCTATTAACTTTAATAGTAATAAGTCCTAATTAGTCCCTAGAGTTAATATTATAAAAACGTTATAAATCTTTTTAGTTTTTATTTATAACTATAGTTACTTTTTTAAAAGTTTTTTTATTTATAACTATATTAATTAATAGTATAGTTAGGGTTACTTAAAGGGGGTCTTTTAAAGTCCTTATAGTACTAAAAATATTATTATTACTTTTTTATTATTTAGTAGCGAGAATATAGTAAGGGTAATAAATAATAGAAATAATAGATAGAAAAGAGGTTTTTAAATAATACTAATATTAAGTAATATCTCTATTATTTTTATTATAACTCTCTATTATAGTAGTTAAGCTATAACGTTTTACTTTACTTAAGTACTTTATAGTACTTTTATAGTATTATTACTAAGTTAAATTATTTAAGTAAAAAGGATCCTTTTATATCCTAGTACTTATAGGTAAATTAAAAGTATAAAATAGAATCTTTATATATTAAATTTAAATTTTAAAATCTAACTATAATAGTAAACTTATTAGCGTATTACACACTAGTAGTAAATATAGTAAAATACTAGTTATAGTTTAAAAATTAACTAAGTTTTTATAGTTAATTAATAATAATATTAATAGTTATTAAGTAATTATATTTTATTATTCTGTATTAACTAGGGGGAAATAAAATAATAGTAATAAGGGATAGAAATAAAGAATAAAAAAGAGGCTTTTTATAATATATAGAGTATATAGTTAAAGGTATTTTTTTATTTAGTTTCTATACTATAAACTAGCTATAGTTTAATAAAGGCTTATTATACTTACTTAAGTACTTTTTTTATTATAAACTACTAATTAATATTATATACTATTAAAAATTACTTTTATACTAGAAATTCTATTATTAAAAAGACCTTTAATAAGGGATTATTAGTTTAATAACACTTTAAATATAAACGTTTCCCCTAAACTATAGTTTTAAAAGCGTATTTACTTATATAATAGATTACTACTAGTAATTATATATTATAGGGTCTTTAGTTAGTAGTTAAAATCTCTTAGTAGTTTTATAATTTTTCTAAAGTATAGTATATATTACTAGTATTTTAAATAACTAGTAATATTTTTAACTCGTTTTTAAGTACTATTATTAAGTATAGTTTAGCTTTAGGGGCTTTTTAAATAAAAACTCTATAGTTATATAGTAGAAAAAGGAGAGGGAGTATTAAAATAACTTTAAAAGTTATAAAAGGGCTTAAGGGGTCTTTAAGGGTTAATATAATAGTTTAAAGGAATAAATTATAGCTTTATAAAGTTATAAAGAGATCTTTTTAATAAATTAAGTATATAATAAACGCTTTTTTTAGTAAAACGACTTTAAGTTTATTTAATTATTAAATAAGGGCTTAGTATATTAATGTTATTTATTAGTAAGTAATTAGAGTTAACTCTAAATTAACTATGTTTATAATAATATCTTTTTTAAATAAAACCTTATTAATTTATAGTTATAAAGTAGTAGTAACTATGTATATTAACTACTAATTAGTATTAGTTTATATAGAGTAAATAAATAGTAATTAATTATAAAACGTAGGGGTTAGTAATTAAGGTTAAAAATAGATAGATTTAAAGCCCTCCTTGTGAGGGGCTTAAAATGCCTATGTGATAGCGGAGCTAGGTCCGTGCCCCGCCACACCGCCGTCAGCCACGGGTGGCTGACTCCGATGTGGTTATTCCCACACAATCACATCGCGCCAGCCAGTATCCTCGTCTTGGCCTATCTCTATCTCTCTAACTCTACGCTCATCTGCCAGTCCCTCTACTACAATTAACTGAACACAAAAAGACAGAGTGGCCAGGACTCCACAGCGACACTGTTGCAGACTACAGAGCAGCAGCCTCTACTCACTCCTCAACCACAGTCACCGTCGGAGAACGCTGCCTCACGAGAACGGCTACCGAGTGACGCCTCATTCAAACTAGCGGGCGCATCTGGATTCAATAGCTGGCGACACAATCTGGCATGCATCTTCTTGGTCGCAACCGGAGGAGTGCTTGGGTGGGCCGCACTCTACCAAATTGGCGTGCTTGGTATTGGCCATTCGATTAGCAGGGCAACCAGCCAAATCGCGGAACCCGTCGGCTCCCTTCTGGGCTACTTTGGAGCTCTGTGCTACTTGTGGTACGTTCTCGGGATTCGAAGCTGCGCCGTCATTTCCATCTGACGCAGCCAGCGCAAGAATTCCTCAGATTCTGAAGAATCGTCGGGGACAATCATGCGAAGGTTCTTACCTCCCTGGCCGGTGTGTTTGGCCTACTCTTGACTCTTGGAAACTTACCATACTGCAGGACTATCGACGTTGTTTCTTCTTCTGTCCATCACGGGAAATCTTACATACGGCCTCAGCGTGATTGCATACAAGAAAGAGAAAGAGTACCTCCTCACAAGCGTGCCGTGGTTGCTAGGCTCACTCGGCACAATCTTAGAAGACTGCGTGATTTTGGTTCAGATCCGCGTTTATACGGTAGAGCACCGAAGGGTCAGGGACTCAGACCCTGGCTGCCTTTTGAGACAGTGTTGATTTACGGATTAGACCCAGGGCGGCTAGATGATACAAGCCTAACTCAAAGTCCATCATACCATGTTCCTGCTGGGATTCGGTATCTCCAAATAGAGCTACGATTTGTGTCCATCACGCGGTTCTTCTTTCGCCTTGTTGATGGCGCAGGACCCAAGCCACACCATCCACATAATCAAATCGCTCACGGCTTGGACGCGAATGCCCTCTTCTTGTGTTGGGGCGGAGAGCAGACCGACCGATTTTACCGTGTTTGCAGACGAGACGAGGAGTTCCAAGTCAAGTTGACCAGTTGTACTTTGTGGATGTATGACCATGTCGAGGAATAGCGAGATGGCGGCGTTCACAGTAAAGAAAATTACAGACCTAAGATTCTACTCAGCATGCTTGCAAATGAAGTCTAACGGCCGCGGTCTTTAGGGTTCCGTGATAATCAATACGCGAGGGTACTTACCAAAACGACTGGGTGTCCATTGCTTCTAAAAAGACCTTGAGACATCGAAGGGTGGATCGACCAGCCTCCAGGGACAGGTCGTAGCTGGAATGAATCACGCTGTGTAGGTCATGAGCACCATTTGCCGCCGCCGTATTCGCATCGTACCGCCTTACGGTCGTGTGGACGAAGGTGATGATGTAATGGTACTCCAGCTGGAGGTGGAGGTAGTGTCTATGCTGAGGACCACTCATACCTGGCCGGATCAAGAGGCTCTGCGGGAAGATGGACAGGGCTGGCCGGAAATCAGGCGGGATTGACAGACGCCATCTCTCGATTTCCTCGTCCAGCAGGCGTATGCTGCCCAGCAGTTTGCTGTCTCTTTCGCGTATGGCACGGGACGAGTAAAGGAGTCTGGATGTCTTTTCCTTAATGTGGCTCAGCAGCGGATGTCCGACATAGTAAACAGTGGCATGTGCAACGTCGGAACGCTCGGTGGCTTCTCGCAGGTCATAACAACGTGGATATTCGTCGGGCAGCGACAAGTCACAGTAAGCCTCGGTAAGGAACGGGGGCTGGCCGGTTCGTAAAGACGTGTCCTTGTCGGAGATGTAGCAGAACCAAAAGAGATTCCGAATGTGACGACGCCTAAGCTGGTTGAGACGCGACTTGTCATCTTCGGCATCATTCGACCGGTCGATATGTCCACCCAGCGCGCAGGCCATGCTGCAAGCGGTGGGCAAGAGGGCGGCAGCGTCCTGCCAATGCCCGCGTTGCATGTATTGCACGTACTAGTGAGGTGATCTGCTGTTAGTTGCGTGGAAGTTCTCGTGGGGAATTTGACCGAGTGCCTAGTTCAACCTACCAGCGTCAGAGTCGTCTCGAGTGTTGTTAAACTTGTTTGTGCAATAATGCTGGCTAAGAAATGTCGAGCTTTGCTTGCCAGGAGATCGGCATCTCCTGCGGAAAGAGCTTGTTTCGAACCGAGGGATCGGCTCATCATACTGAGCGCTCCGAGAACACAAGCTCTGGAGGCTATATGTGGCGCTGAACCGGGAGAGTGATCGTCATTGTCGTAAGCCTCCTCTATCGTCGCTACGAATATGGTCTCGTTGAGTATAGGGAAGACAATGGAAGATGTGGAGCGGAAGAAAAGATTAGATATCTCCCGCGTCAAATCCTTTGCGGGAAGTTCGTAGACAGCCTCGGATGATTGCGGCGGCAACAGCAGAGGCGAGTGGTTCGCGACAAAGATGTCAAGTTTTCCCAAGTCGACGGGTTGTCCAGTCTTGGCCGAGATCCATTCACGCCCCTCGTCGGAAAAGACATGCATTCCGCGAAAGAACCAATTAGGTCCGATATGGCGGCCCAGAAGTGGGAGCTCGGCGGACGATGTGTCGTCCAAACAGCTGATTGCTGGAGAGAGAATCGACGAAGACGCTCGCCCGGACGACACACACGACGCCCCAACACTTGGTATCACCCAGCTTTTCCCACCAGGCATTTCTTCGGAAACAAGGTGTGCTGGGCTTGTAGTGTTTGTGGAATCTCGCGAAGCAGAATTTTGTGCTTTGGCTTGAACCAGGGCACTTTCAAGTTGCTCGATACGTTGGTACAAGTCATGCACATCGCTCAACCGCAGTCTGTCAAGTTGGTCAGCGGGAGTCTATCGCCGGAAACCGCGAAAACTTCGCAAGAGAAACGCACTTGGTTCGTTGGGACCGTCTGGGATGCTCTCGAGTAAACGTACACTCGTTTCCATGATGGCTGCACCAGTCGCACGCGACCCCAGGCGCCGAAATGGAACACTGGATCTGCGAGCCCTGTTAGAACGCCACAAGACGGACGCAGGGAAACTGAGCGGTATGGTTGTAACTTGCTTTCCTACGATAGCATATGTCGCATGCCCGCTTCGGCGGCATCGTGAGTTTGTCGACTAGACCCAACGGACTGGGAATTGAGTGAAGATCGGGGTTTGACCGGAGCCACTCTGCTAGAGGCTGACGGGACCAGAACGAAGTGAGGACAGACCAAAATCAAATGACTCAGCGGGACGGGATCCAATCCTACCCCAATGTGCTGATGACTAAGCCATTGCAAAAAGGGTGAGAAAGCGTTCCCTAGTATTGAGTTTTCAACTCATTGCAACATACAGTCGAGTCGACCGTAGAAGGACGGTTCAGGATATTAAATTACATTGTTTCGCTTCGTGAATAACTCCATTCTCCCCATCTCTACTCCCATTACCTACTAATGGGCCTTCTTCGGCTTCTGAAGATCTGCCATATGGACCAAATTGGCCTCATCGCTATCGCTGTAAGATACGGTGAAAGTCTTTTGGAATTTGATGTACCGCTCTTCCGTTTCCAAATCAGAGTTCTTTCTGTCCACCGTGACGATGCCCACGGTACGCGGCTGGCTGCGTGCCGCCTTGGATCTCATGTCACTGCCGTACTGGTAGTAGTTGCGTCCCTTGCTCCGGAGGGTCGAGCCGGACATTCCGGGGAATATCTTAACCAGGATCATGCGAATCGATGGTAGGCAGGCGCACATGATGCCAACGCAGATCTCGATGGTACTCCAAACGCTGACTTCAATAAAGTCCATTGTGGCGTTGGAACCTTTAGCGAAATCCACCAGAGACTGCAAGCGTATGATGCTCACGATGGTAACGCTAGAAAATTATCAGTATCGTGGATTCGGGAAGTTCCGGGAGAGAGATGAATCACTTACAAGGTGCCCACAATGAACATCAAGGCGACTCCCACCTTCTTCTTCCAGTGTAGCCTCAAGGCCCTCAGTTGCCAAAGCGGAATTGCCAACATCCAAAGATCAAGGGCAATGCTGAGTGCTGCGTTCGTCCAGCTGATGGCGTTGGCGTTGGCACAGGTTCCTTCGTGCATCAAGTCCCATTTGGTCCAAAAGTAATGTATCGGCCTACATTGGAACACGGCAGTTATGACGAATGCAAACCCCCAGACGCATATGAAAATGGTAGTGGCCCAGAGAATCCGTTGTACCTCTCTCGCAGGGAAAATGCGCATGTAGAAGAAGATGATGGCGAGCTTGACGAGGGTCACCTGCAGGAAGTAAAGCCAGGCCATGATGTAGAAGTAAAAGAGGACGCTGGTAATGTTCTCGGGCGTCAGGGTCCAAATGTCCCTGCCGAGGCCGTTGGCCGTCGTGCCGTGGACCGTGATAACGGCGCTCGGCATGGCGGCGATTAATGTTGCCATGACGAACCAGTCGTCCCAGCCGATGTCGAGGCCCGCAAAGAAGATCTTGTAGCCAAACCGAGCCAAGACGAAAACTGCGGCTAGGATGGCCATAGTGTTCGAGAGGACGACGTATTCTTGGGATCGGTCGCGAACGGGAGCTCCGCAGTTGGTCAAGCTGGCATTCTTCGTGGCTGTGTTCCGCGGTTTCGTCAGTCTCGACAGAGCAACAGTGTGACAGAAGGGTGAGAGCATACCTAGAGCCTCCGGGACCGTACAGGTCGTGGAGACGCATAGAGTGACGTTATGCTGGAATTGCTCGTTCGTGCAAATGCATGTCTGGTTTGACGGAGCGCAGAAGCCGCCACCAAAGGCACTGGCGATGCATTTCGTCTTCCCAGAAGAAGCACAACATTAGCCAAAATTCACGGGACAGTATCAACGTCCAAGAGCAACAAGCAGAATGCAGACTTACGGCGCACGCCGGGTAGGTGGGTTTGTTGAACGGCGTGTCCTGCGCCCACACGCACGAGGCATGAATGATGCCAAGCACCAGCACCAGCACGATGCGGCGGAGAGAAGAAGCCATGTTGTGGGCAGGCAAGCAGGGAATCCGTTCTCGTCTACTTCACGATATTCCGGACGATCTTTGCTTGATAAATGAATCGAGCGTGCTCGAGGAGAAAAGCTTCCCGGACGCCCATGTGGCAAAACAGGGTTAAACATCAAGTCGGCCGCTGGCGTCCCACGACTGACTGTCGCCGGCATGCTCGGTCGGGACGGGAGGAATTCTAGGGAGAACCGCCCGAAGCCCCCCTCCCCTCCCCTCCCTTGTACCAACCGATGATACGCTCCGCCTGTCGCTGAACCAATTCTCTGACACTTTGACGAGAGTTCTCGGCTGTTCAGCATGTACTTCGACTGAAGCTAGTTCGTCAAACTAGTTGTCGGTTACTGCGGGCTATTCGTCCGACACTTCTTGGCTTCCTCAAATGGGAGCGACCCCCGTTCGTTGGTGTTCTGGCCAAGAGCCCCTGCATCGCAAGTGTGGCGTCGCATCAAAATCACCGGCGGCACAGCAGCGACAAGTCCCGCAACCCGGAGATTATTACCCAACCGATTGTCAAGCAGTTAGTTGTTGCACTTACTCTCCTGCGCTGAAGAAATCCTGCAACTCGGCATTGCGACATGCATGTCAGTGGCGTTGAGGACAACACACAGAAAGGTTTCCAGCGTCCAAAGAACGCGGCCACTTTGGTAGGCAAAAAGAGGAAAACCACCGGGTCATCTACCTAAATATCCCCGATGTGGGTTGGTTTGGCCTCGCCTGACGCTCGGAACGCTGGGGGCGGGGATTCGTAAGGAAAACTGCTCCGCCCCCGCGGGAGGGCACGTCCATACTTCTGGGTACCACTATCGGTAAGGTTGAGTTATCCAGGAAGGCCTGAGAAGGGGCATGGATTCCCGGTGGACCAGCCGGAGTCAGCCGGTGTCTCATCCGAGCATGCCCGGCCGAGTTGTGCCAGGGTCCATGTACACCACCTTACCCTACTTGCCTTAGTCAATGGAATAACGCATGGAATCTACGGGGCGATCGGATTTCCATCCCTGCAATAGGAAGTTCGACTTCCAAGGGAGATACCAGACCACGATAACTTTGCATCGGCGCACATGGGTGCAACGCATGTCTCCGGTCCGTGAACCAACCCGCGGAATCCAGTTACATCTCCTTTCGGCCATGCAGCCGAGGCTCTATTGACCTCGAGACGACAAACGTGGACCCGACCTGACGGCTCGGTGGCAATTCCCATGACGCGAATCGAATGGAAGAAAGGCGTCCAAAGCGCACTCGAGATGAGATGCGGCCCCCAAACCGAGGTAACGTCCGAACAATCCATGTCTCCTAGGGAGGACAAAGTCCAGACGCAGCTCCTCACTCCTATCCATTGCATGGGCAAGCGAGGCCGTAACCTGCGAGGGATATATGAGCCCCGAAACCCGTCACACTTTCTCAATCTGGTTCACACCTTGCCTATCACGCCCTTCGTTCTTTATCTCCTCTGACTGCTTGTCCAACTCAAGCCAGCACCATGAGGATCTCCTACCTGGCCGTAGCCACCACCTTGGCTACCCTTAGTTCTGCCGCAGCAGCTCCGAAGCAGCAGTGTCACTGCCTGCCCGGAGACAAGTGCTGGCCGTCACCCTCGTCATGGGATAGTCTTAACGCTACCGTTGGTGGCCGTCTTGTGGCATCTGAGCCCATTGGGTCACCATGCCACGATCCCACGTATGATACCGAGGCCTGCGCCGCCCTCCAGTCTGGGTGGACAAACCCTTTGACACAGTATGCCTTCCGTGCCGGTCACACCTTGAAGGTAGTGCTGACATGTTGTAGCATTCCCTCCTCGTCCTCTGTCATGCAGTCTTACTTCGCCAACCAGTCCTGTGATCCTTTCACCGACAGAGCCACGCGTTGCACTCTCGGCAACTACGTCAGCTACGCCGTGGATGTTGCTTGCTCGACGGATGTGAGCCATGCCATCAAGTTCGCAAAGGCAAACAATCTGCGTATTGTCGTCCGCAACACCGGTCACGAGTAAGTGAATCCGCCGAGAGAATCCACGCCCATGGCACCGTTGCGGCAACATGGGTTCTGTGACACCGACAGCTAATCGGAATCAACGCAGCTTTCTCGGGCGGTCCACCGGCGCTGGGGCCCTTGCCATCTGGACGAACCATCTCAAGACCATCGATTTCACCACCTGGTCTGACGAGTACTACTCGGGCCCGGCCGTGAACGTTGGCGCGGGCGTTCTCGGCTACGAGATCCTCGAGGCGGCACACGCAAAGGGCCTGGCCGTCGTGTCTGGCGAGTGCGCCACGGTCGGCCTCGCTGGCGGCTTCACCCAAGGAGGAGGCCACTCGGCGCTGAGCACCCAGTTCGGTCTTGGCGCTGACCAGACCCTTGCCTTCCAGGTTGTCACCGCAGACGGCAGGACGGTCGTTGCGTCGCCAACACAAAACGCCGACCTGTACTGGGCTCTCAGCGGCGGCGGCGGCGGCACCTTTGGCGTTGTGACCGGCCTCACTGTCCGCGCCTATAAGGCAGAGACGGTCGGCGGTGCTGCGTTC
Source organism: Colletotrichum musae (assembly GCA_027406025.1). Classification (NCBI taxonomy): domain Eukaryota; kingdom Fungi; phylum Ascomycota; class Sordariomycetes; order Glomerellales; family Glomerellaceae; genus Colletotrichum; species Colletotrichum musae. The sequence goes on along the minus strand of JANVYC010000009.1, from coordinate 4,184,142 downwards.
CAACTCCTTGCTGCGACAACCACGCCCGAGAAGTTCAAGGCCGCCGTCTCCAAGTTCCACGAGCTGTTGCCCAACATGACGGACAGCGGCGCTTTCGCCGTCTTCCTTCACAATTCCCAGTTCCTGGTCCTGAGGCCACTGACTGTCTGGAACTCGACCGCAGCCCATGTGCGCGACGTCGTTCTCGCTCCTTTCACGAAAGCTCTGGAAGAGATTGGCATCCAGCTGGCGGTGGCCTACAGCGAGCTGTCGTACCGCGACCATTACGACCGATACATGGGCCCGCTTCCTCAGGGGAATCTCGAGGTGGCCCGATACCAGTTCGGCGGGCGACTCATTCCCAGGGATGCGATTGAGACAAACAACGATGAGTACCAGAAGGTTGTCAACAACCTTACCGCCAACGGGGTTCTCCTCGCCGGAAGCGTCGGCAGATACGACAAGCCCGCGGGCGCGCCCGACAACTCGGTGCTCCCGGCATGGCGTAGGGCCGTTATGCAGCTGCAGCTTATCACGAACTGGGACAGCGCGGCGCCCTGGGCCGATATGGAGGCCGCCCAGAGGAGAATGACGGAGGAATTCATGCCCCTCATCGAGTCTGTCACTCCCGGCAGCGCGTCGTACATGAACGAGGCGGACTTCAGGCAACCCGACTGGCAGCAGGCCTTCTTTGGCGACAACTATTCCAAGCTTCTCGAGATCAAGAAGAAGTGGGATCCTGAGTCTCTGTTCTATGTCCTGAAGGGTGTGGGAAGCGAGGCGTGGAATGTTGCAGCAAATGGCCGGATGTGCCGAGCTTAGGACAGAGCTCGAGAGGTTCGGTTGCCAATGTCTTTCAAGATAACTCAGAGAAATCCACGCACCTGTTGATAACCATATTATTGGCTTCGGCCTGGAACAACCGCCGACAACACTAATTTGACGATGACTTCCATTTGCCGCCGAGCAGAATGGAGAAGCTCACATGTTCATTTCAATTCGAAGCGTCGTACTTGAGTCAGGCAGCAGTTCTGCTTTAAAGCTATCGGACCGATGTGGACGGGAGCGGTGTGATAAGGCGCCAAAACATTTTGATACAGGGCTGGGGGTTTGGTTGCACAAGCAAGCCTATGGGACCGCTCTCCGCCAGAGCAATAAGTATGTTTCACCGAGCTCACGCCATCTCAAGTGGTTGTGTGTCGACAATCATCAACGATTAACTTATTTCCGTTCATTAACTAGAACGGAGAGGCAGTTTTACTTAAGGCGAGCCCGGCCTTACCTACTCGAATTCAAGTCAATGCCAGGTTGCCACAAACCCCACCGTTGTGACTGGGGACCCTGTTAGAGGCCTTGTAAAGTCTGCTGCGTCCCAAGGTCAGAGTCTCAAATATAGATGCCTCCCTGCTGACTGCTCTTTGGGACTGAAAATATGATGAACCAGGGCCGCTTCCCGACCGACGCGTCTATCCTTTGGGCAAGGCAACGGCACGACTACACTGGGATGCGCAGAGCTCTTGGGGTAGTTTTTGAGCAGCTGCGCTTTCGCAACATAGGCACAACACGCATATAGTTGGTAACAGATTTCAAGCAGCATAATGAAGGCCCACCCATCAACCTTTCACGGGACAATTTTACTTGGATTTGGGTGGCTCTAGAACACCCTGGGAAGCTACTTTTTGCCAACAGTCTCCTAGCTTAGGTTCAAACGAGAGAGTGGGTGTCTGTCTTGACTGACATCTCCATCTGTTTTTCGTATTCTTTTTGGTTTTAACATTTCAAGCCAAGCTCAAAACGAGTGTGAAAATACTCTAAATCCCGTGAATCTTCTTGACCGTAGCTGCATCATCTAACGTTAGCCGACGTAATCGTGGTCTGTGGAATGTGGGATCTATACTTCTGTACTTTGGCTTTGTCTTGCCTTAATGGCCGGGTCCTTTAGGGCTTGGGCCGCTGGAGCGGATCTTATGGCTCCCTTTAGCCTTTCAAAACAGCTTCGGTTAGCTTTACGGATATCTGCATCACAATAATACTAACTTACCTCTGCTCCGTAGACAGAGGCTTCCCCTTGAGCCGCGGACACTTGCGGCGCGGCTTGAACGAATGCACTAATAAACAGGATGATAGCGATGATGGACTTCATATTGACTGGTGTTGGCTGTCCTAAAGAGCGCTTTGCGTTGTAACTTCTTGTCGATAAATAAACTGTTTATGATGGTTCATGACAAAACATAGGTGACGATCAAGTGGCTTTTATATAGTTGTTACTATTGTACCCACGCTTGTTAATCCCCGAATCCTCCATGTCAAAGGGGAGGTCGCTGTGAAACACTTGACAAGTTTCCAAATCTCTTAAGCTTAAGAACTAGCTCGGGGAGCTCCTCTGTTATTGGTCAGGTTTATCGTTTACACCCGACGAAGGGACTAGCAAAGGACGTTCGTTCGAAGTCGCCCGCTGGGGCTTTGGAACTGCCTTCCGTCTGAGTCAACCCCACGCCGGTCAGTTGTTTGCTGCTTCTCGTATGAATCGTCGCCTGGAGCACCGCGACTGACCGTCTGACCTTGTGCCATGTGGGAGCCTTGTGCTCGTGCGCTAGCCATAATCTGGCAACATCTTCGTTCCTGACAAGTTTGCTGAGCTGGCTTCACCTGCACCGGATGTATAAGATGATGGGCAGCCCATGCAAGACATGGTATACGCCGATTCAGGTCGCTGTCCCGCTATCAAGGTCCGCGGCCTCAGAGTCCGGGTCGATCTGGAGCTCGAGGCGGGAGCCGGGGCGGGAGCGGGCGCTATCAAGGTCCGCGGCCTCAGAGTCCGTGTCGATCTGGAGCTCGAGGCGGGAGCCGGGGCGGGAGCGGGCTCGACTCCTGGGAAGGGCGCCGGCCAGAGTCGAAACACCATCCAGGCCGAAGATAGGATGTGTTTCCAGATGTTTCTGACTGGATACCTTGCGAGGTGGACCGCTTATAGGGCGCGGGGTCCAGACCAGCGTTCCGTTTCACCACTGGAACTGACTCGTAGCATTGACGCGGTGTATAGACGGGTGTTTAAAGATACTAGGAGGGAGCAGAATACAATCCAAGTGAATCAACTACTTCCATATCTAAGGAACATTTTACTCTCCTAGGAAGATGTTCTTTTCTACTGTAGTTAACCGATAAGAGAGTAGATATATATAAATAGATAATGTGGCATTTAAGTAATCAGAAGTTCTATATAATAACCCGCTTGAAAGAACAGGCGAAAGGAGTACGGATCTTGCATTAGGGATCTATCTATACATAAGGTTGTTTGGTACTTTGCTTCTCTAGAAGTAAAGCTTAATCTATGGTATTTAAATACAGGGAACTTAATGCGGAATAAACTCTACAACCGCACCGACAGAGTAGCAAGAAGCCCTCCGGGGTATTTGACTTATGACCTTTTTATACTAACGTTTGTATTTGTTGAACGGCGATAGCTTAAACGGAGAGAAGAAAGTTTAAATTAATCTTAAGCTTCTTATCCTTCCCAGCTTCTGATCTTTCCCAGCTTTTAATCTTTCCCAGCTTCTAATCTTTCCCGTCTTGTTAGTTTTATTTAATCTAACTGCTCCTAATAATCATGTATAAACTATATACTTTATTAACGGAACAGTCTACTATTTCTATGAAATATAAGAACTAAAAGAAACTACTATAAATTACACGGAGGCATAAATTATATAACTGTAAATTGAATTGAGACTGATATGCCTGTCGTGAGTGGCTTGTGTACTAAACTACTTATCTCCTCGACCTTTTTTTTACTCTAGCTTCATATTTGAAAGAAGCGATTCAGGAGATCCTCTACTCCCAGTTACGATACCAATGTTCAGTTGGAACCCTTGACGGTGCCGTCGGAGTTGTACTTCTTAGGTGGGTACTCATAGGTACGAGAGTTATCACTAGTGTTCCTCTTCCAGCCACTGCTGTCGATGTAAGTCGAGGAATCCTTGCCCTTTGATCCCCATGCGAAGGTGTTGTTCTTGGTGTAGCCGCCAGAGCGGGACTGCTCCTGCTTCTTGCTACCGCCACCGCTGGAGTTCCCGCTGGAAGACATTTGGGATTGAGTGGATTAGGGGGCTGAGGTTGGATATGGATGAAGATGAATGCTCGAAGGATCGGGTGGTGGACTGCGGGTTTTGCGTCTGTCTTGCGTCTGTGGCGAGACAGAACGAGACCTTGAGAGCTGCCAGACCTGTCGCTTATATACAGGGAAAATTAACCGGTGAATGGCAAGGTTACTGGGCCGCCAGTCTTCTGCCGAGAATTCACTGGAATTCAGGCGTCACCTTCCTTTCCCCCGCTCTCTACACTCTGATGCTTGAGCCCTCGGCCGTAAGTTAAGCTGCAGTGAATGGTAAATCAAGAGTCTCGCCTCCGATTGTGCTGCGACATCTGCAGTTGAATGTGAAGATAGTGGAAAATCAACCAGCCTGCGTTTAGGTCAAAGCAGTTGGAGCTATACACTCGGCCCAATGGTAAGCGCTGTCCGCTTTGCAGCTTCACTTTTGGTTATCCAGGGGCTTATCACGCGCAATGCGTGGCCCGTTTATAGAAATACATTAGACTTGATGTGTTCACCTTAGGCTCAGGTCTTGCCGCGGAAAGCAAATGATTAAACCTTCTGCTTAAGCTCAAAGAACAGTGAATACAGCGTTTCCAATCAATTGCTTGTCACCAGACCTTCGGATCATGTAATAGATCGCTGCTAAGTTACGTAAACTATTTCCAGTCACATTGTGACTACGCAGGGCCCAGATTGCCCTTTGCAGGCCCCTCTACACAAAGACCATCTTTTGAGAAGCGACTTCCATGAACTGGACAGTCCCACGATTTCTCAGTCTTATTCCAACACACCACGCCCTTCATATGAGGGCACAAGGCACTCGTCTTCGTCACCTTGCCCGTCTCGTCCTTATACACAGCCACAGGCAGGGAAGCCGTGGGGTTAAGGACTCCGCCAGACCCGGGAACCAAGTCTTCAATATCGGTAATATCGGATTTGAGAAAACGCTTGTACTGAGAGTTGATCTGAAGATCGTGGGTTACCATCTTCGCAGCTGATCTAGCAATCGAAACCTTGCGTTTTGGGGAGTACAGCCCTGCCCAGCTGTTCTTCTGGTTGTGAATCTCATCGGCAATGAGTTTGCCAGCGATGACGCCATGGGTAAGTCCGTTTCCGGAATCGCCCGTGACGATATAGGTACGCTTGCGAGCCTGGTTGAGACCGATGAAAGCCATGTAGTCAACAGGCTCGAAGATCTGGCCACTCCACTTGTAGTCGACGGTTGTGGCTTGGGGAAAGCGTTCGCGGACCCATGTCTCCAACTCTTCAAATCTACCTCCCGTGTCTTCTTGGCCGACTTTGTGGTCCAGGCCCCCGATGACGATATAATCGCTTTCGCTGTCACACTGTGTGATCTTGAAGTACTTGTACTCTTCGGCAGTGTCGTAGATCAGGCAGTCTTCGACTGAGCCCTTCGGAATCCGAACAGCAATGCAGTACGTGCGATTGTACTCCATCTCCGCCACAATGCTGAGCTTTTGCAAGGGTATGTTCGTGGCCTCGACAGCGTGATCGCAGACGACTGTTTGGCCATGTTGTGTCTTGACTTCGACGTGCTTGTTGCCGAACCCAAGCATCTCGACGCCGGGCTCCTCGACGGAGACAACTCTGGTCTGTGGGAAGCATCTAAAGTTGGGCTGCTGCAAGAGGAACTTTAGCACACCTTTGATGTACTTCGTGGGGTGAAAAGTTGCTTGGTCGTGCCAAACCGCGCCGTCACGCTGATTGGGTCTCCCCGGCGCCGATGACCAGCCCTTCACTTGCAAGCCCTCCTTGAACTCAACGTCAATGCCAAGCTCCTGAGCAAGCAAAACCTCGTCTTTGATGTTTTTCAAGTCCTCGGAATGTTTTGGATTGCCGCGCGTGTACTGCGAAATGGTGTAGCCTGGCAGCTTGCGAAACTCGCAATCCACCCCCAACTTTCGTGCCACTTCTCCGACATAGTTCAGGGCCCAAGTGTGGCTTTCGGCTGCCAACTTTGCCCCCTCCCTGCCGTGCTTCTTTTCGATCTGGATGTAACCGTCGTCTAGAGCGTTGGATAAGTGGCCGCTTGTGCGGCCAGTCTCTCCCGAGAGCAGGTCCCGAGCTTCCAGCAGGACAACTTGCTTTCCTCGCGTGACTAGTTCGTAGGCAGTCGAAACGCCGGCGATTCCAGAGCCTATAATGCAGACATCCGCTTCAATATTGGCATCTAGGTGCTTGACGTGGGTTCCGACCGAATCAGTGTACGGGTCGTTATGAACCCACACAGCATCAGTTGCGCCGGACGTGGCCTCGAACTGGCGATCGAATTGCTGCATGGTGGAGGTTGTAGCAGACATGGCTCTCGTCCCGGTTCTGTGCATGAATGAGTAAATGGGATACGTCTTTGGTGTCGTGCGAGGGTTGAATCCAGTTAACGGTCGGCAGGTGAGTGGATGCAAAAGGCGACAATGAAGTCGTGACAACTGCGGGCAAGCCGAAGTCATGGTTTTGTAACTGGGTATAATCATCAGCTTCCAGAAATACGAGCAGTCTCTCTGGTCTCTAAACCACGTTTGTTTCTCATGATATGCTCGATCTGGCTCATTATTCATTGATGTTGTGAAGCTACGGACTGACGTAGTGGTGAAATCATTGTGACCGTTTTGTCGTGTTTTTTTCGTCATGCCTCAGTTGACGTGCGACGAGCATGACCACTCCGTCACATCTCCTTCCTGATTTGCTAGTCCCTCGGAGGCTTCTGGTCATTATGTTCCAGTTGCAGCATGGAAACTGAGCTGCTTGGTACATTCGCCCGCTCTCGGCTCTGGAGCCTTGGCTCCTGATACAATCCTTCGGATCACCAGATCGTCATTGCTTATGACGTTAAGTGCTTGAAAATAATGGGAGAGATTTCTGACATGACAAGATCTTCTTCAAGCTCTCCTACTTTGGTCATTTCCTGGCTAAACACAGTCTTGATGGGTCCTAGGCCTGCTGCTCCTGTACATGCAATAGTGTCATCATACTGCATCGGTTAATTGTTCTGACTCTTGCAACTTGTGACCTTCTCTTCAGCGGACTCGGCTTCGTCATTTTCGTCCCGCAAGGGCTCGTCGATATTTTCGGTTCCCTCTCCAAGTCGCTGTGCTATTCGTGCCTGTGCCTCCTCTATCAGATCCTCAATAGCCCCTCTTTCCGAGCCACTCAACACTGCAGCTGCGCGTTCGCCATTCTCATACATCAGCCAGCCGGAAAAGGGCAGGCTCGGCGTGGCCGTCGAGGCTCGGGGGGCCATCGAAAGGTCCCTAAACTTCGGTCGCGAAGAGCCCTCGGATGCCAAAAGAGCCCGTCAACGTGGTGCAGTTGTGGATCTCGCTATTGTTGGCGACTATCATCGGAACCGAAGCAATTCCAGCTACCGCGTTGCTGACATTGAGCGAGAGGTAGGCAACGCCTTCGAGCACGGCGTTCTGTCCGGAAGGGTGTCTAGCCCTGCCCTGGAAGCCCCAGTAGCAGAAAGTGCTGGCCCATCCTGAGATGTAGTCCGAGACACTTCCTTTTGCCAGACGAGTGGCAATTTTGTTCCTGAAGTCCACGGCCCGCGGACTGGGAGGCTCTCCAAATGAGAAAATCAAGTGCGAATAATGGGCCTCAGCATTGCGACAAACTGCGTGAGCTCGTCGCCGAGCTGCTCGGTCTTGTCCAACTGCGCGAGGATTTTCTCGTAGTCTGTGACCTCGCCCAGCAGAGTCACCGACGGTAACCCACACCACAAGGTCGGGTCATTTTGAAGGAAAATTGCTTCTGCGTTGCGCCGATGAAGAGCACTGACGCTGCGACCCTATCAGCTTTGATTGTTGTAGAGAACAACGGCATGGCCTACTCACGCAGCGCGGGGTCCCTGATGTTCTTGGCGATCATGTGTGTCATGCGCTCGGCGACGATGCCGAAGTCGGCCGAGTCTATTGATCCTCCGCCGATGACCTCCAACTCCTTCTTCCCCTCGTGATTCACGAAGAAGAGCTTATCTTCTCGGCATTGGCGTTGATGTAGAAGCTCGGCTTGGTGAGGATGGCAAACCAGACATCTTCTAGGTGGATAGTGAGGTGGTGGTGGTGGCTGTGAGCCTGGCATGCAGCCCTGACGAAGCCGGTTTCGGAGGGTGGCGTATGTGTCTCGCTCAACCAAGACAGTGAACTTTGTATGATTCTCTTACTGTATTGGAAGTCGTTAGGATAGGTGTTTCTGAGGAGTTCTTCTGGCGTATTGACCTTTAGGTCACCCCACGGCATCGCGGGGTGATCAACAGGCCGTGCCACTGCTGGCTACCCCTCGCAGCTCGCACGCATTTCCGTGAGATGTACGGCGTCACTAATTGACTCAAGTAGGCAGATAGGGCCTGATGACAGGAGGAAAGCAACTTATTAAACCACAGCCGTGGTTGGAGCATTTTGGGATGAGGCAGCCTAGGGGTAGTTTGGTAGATAGCCTGGCCTTAAGGTCAGTACTGGATAACCTAGAGTCTATGGTTTGCCTGAGACAAGGTTACTCATAACAGATGCACAAAGGATTGTCAATCAACATAACTCTAAGGGAGATATTAAAGCTGCCTGTGTCATGTTCATATGTCATTAAGGTCATGACTACTTCGTAAGAGGATTATTTTATTAAGTACAGCCTCGTGCCAATCTCCTCAGGTATCTTTGTTGTTGGGCACCCTTTCTTGGCTGTACCCTCAACTCCATCTGTCGCCTTTGTACACTGATCCTGTTTTTAGATCTCCCTTATGCGGCCACGGCCTCCTCCTTGGGCTTCTTCTCCTCCGCAACGACCTCGCCGTTAGTCTTCTCACCGTTGGTCTTCTCGCCATTGACCTTTGTAGCCTTAGAAGCCTCCTCACGGAGCTGCTGCAGCTCAGCCTCAGCAGCCTTTGCACGCTCCTCGGCAGCAGCAGCATCCTTCTTAGCGGCCTCGAGGTCCTTGGATAGTGACTCGCGCGCAGTCTCAGACTCCTTTGCCTTGTCCTTCCAGGTGGATGCGTTCTTCTTGGCCGTCTCGAGCTCTGTGGAAGCATCCTTCTTGGAGGCCTCGGCGGACTTCTCCAGGTCGGCATACTTCGCCTGCAGGTCTGCGAGCTCCTTGCTGAGACGGGAAGACTCCTCGGTAGAATCGGCCTGAGCCTTCTCGTGGGCCTGCTGCAGAGCGCTGTGCTTCTCCTCCAGCTCGGCAAGAGTCTTCTTGGTGGCAGAGCCCTCCGCCTCGGCGTCCGACTTGGCCTTCTCGTGGTCCTTTTGCAGGGTGGTGTACTTGTCCTCGGCGTCGGCGAGGCTCTTCTTGACGGCAGCAAGCTCGGCTCCGGATTCAGCCTGGGCCTTATCGGACGCCTCCTGGAGAGACTTGTGCTTCTCCTCCCACTCAGTTGCGGCCTTCTTGGCAGCCTCGATCTCGGCGGCAGATTCCGACTGAGCCTTCTCCTGGGCCTCTTGGAGGAGGTTGAACTTCTCCTCCCACTCGGCGACCGACTTCTTTGTGGCCTCGAGCTCGGCAACGGACGCCTCCTGGGCCTTCTGCGCAGCAGAGTACTTTTCCTCCCACTCAGCAGCGGCCTTCTTGACGGCTTCGATCTGAGCAGCGGAGTCGGCCTGGGCCTTCTCCTGGGACTGTTGCAGGGTGTTGTACTTCTCCTCCCATTCCGAAACGCTCTTCTTGGCAGCCTCAATCTCGGCGGTCGAGCCCTCCTGGGCCTGCTGCAGCTTGGAGTACTTCTCCTCGGATTCGGAAAGGGTGTTCTTGAGGGTCTCGATCTCGGAAGCAGACTTGTCCTGGGCCTGCTGCGCCGCATTGTACTTCTCCTCCCATTCGGAAACGCTCTTCTTGGCGGCTTCGACCTCGCTGGTAGAGGCCTCGTGGGCCTCCTGGAGTTTGGCGTGCTTCTCCTCCGACTCGGCAAGGTTCTTCTTGACGGCCTCGAGCTCCGACTCGTTGGCTTGCTGGATCGCCTTGAGCTTCTCCTCGGACTCGAGGATGCTCTTCTTGGCGGCCTCGAGCTCGGTGCTGGAGCCCTCCTGAGCCTGCTGAAGGGCCTGGAGCTTCTCCTCAGCATCGGCGAGGCTCTTCTTCGCAGCCTCGAGCTCGGACGCGTGCGACTGCTCGAGGGCCTTATGCTTCTCCTCGGACTCGGCCAGGCTCTTCTTGGCGGCGGCAAGCTCGGCTTCCGAGTCAGCCTTGATCTTGTCGTGGCTCTCCTGAAGCGCAGCAAGCTTTTCCTGGGTCTCGGTAAGCTCCTTCTTGGCGGTGGACACATCAGCCTCGGAATCGGCCTTGAGCTTGTCAATGCTCTGCTGGAGGGCGGAAAGCTTCTCCTGGGTGTCGGCGAGCTCCTTCTTAGCGGCGGCGATTTCCTCTTCGGAGGCGGTCTTGAGATTGTCGTTGGTGGCCTGCAGCTCGACGAACTTGGCCTGGGCGTCGGCGACGTCCTTCTTGGCGGCATCCAACTCGGAAGCGGAGTCGGCGGTCAGCTTGTCGAGAGACTGCTGGAGGGCGACGAGCTTCTCCTGGGCGTCGACGAGCTCTTGCTTTGCGGCGGAAACGTCGCCCTCGGAGGCGTTCTTCAGGCTGTCGTGGGCTTGTTGGAGGGCGGCGAATTTGGCCTGGGCGTCGGCGACGTCCTTCTTGGCGGTGGTAAGCTCGGAGTCGGTGTCGACCTTGAGCTTGTCGAGGACCTGCTGCAGGGCGCCGTACTTGTCGCCGGCGGCAGCGAGCTCTGCGGTGGTGTCTGCCTTGAGCTTGGTGTGCTCGCCCTCGAGCGAGGTGAGCTTGCCCTCGAGGGCGGCGAAGGCCTCGAGCTTCTCGGTGAGGGTCTTGTTCGCGGCGTCGGCGTCGGCCTTGATCTTGTCGAGGGCCTGCTGGAGGGTGGCGCGAGCCTGTTCGGCGTCGGTGAGCTGGGTCTGGAGCTTGGCAAGCTCCTCGCGGAGGGAAGCCTCGAGAGCGGCGTGGCTCTTCTTGGCGTCGTCGAGCTCCTGCTTCAGGAGGGCGAGGTCATCCTCGAGGGACTTCTTCTGGTTGTGGACGAGGTCGAGCTGCTTCTTGGCTTCCTCGAGCTCTTGGGTGCGGGCGGCGGAGTCATCGTCGCCGGCGCGGGACTGCTGGGCGGCCTTGTCGTTGGCGGCGGCGAGGTCGGACTGCAACTGGGCGAGCTTCGCGTGGGAGTCCTTCTGGGAGGAGGTGAGGTCGGCGCTGAGCTCCTCAATCTTCTTGCGGAGGTCGTCGGCCTCGGAGGCGAGGGCAGTGTATTGCTTCTCCTTCTTCTGGAGGTCCTCCTCGAGGACGGTGATGGTCTCCTTGCTGTCGACAAGCTTCTGCTCGAGTTCGGCTCGGTCACCGTCGGTGCCGGTGCTAGGGGAGAAAACTGACACAACGTTGCCCATGATCGATAAGAGTCGCGGAAGTCAGGACACGATGTAGTGGCAGTGTCAGTGTCAGTGAAGAGTTGAAGATTCGGGAGGGGAAGGGGAGGTAGGCGCTATGCAGGCAAGACCCATGGATTACCGTAGGGACCTGAGGAAGGAGCACACACTGAGCCGCGAGGACGGGAAGCAGCAGCAGCAGCAGCAGCAGCAGCATTGGAGGGACGGGACAGCAGCAGAAAGGCGGTCAGGCTTTTTTTCGCCCGAACACCTTACAGGCTGAGGCTGGTACCTACGGATACAGGCCACAGTGCATGGCGAGCCCCTCTCTCTCTCGTCTCCTCCGACCGGGATTGTTGTTATTCTTTATTTTTATTTTATTTTTTCTTTCTGTTCTTGCCGCATCGTGGGGCGCGGTGGTGTTCACGCGGTGATGAAATGAGCGGCTTGCGTCTAAGTGGCCAGAACCCCGGCCTGCCACCCCGTCGCCCCACTCCTGTTATTGTCGCGGGTATCCATCGGCCCCGCCAAGTGGCTCCCAATTTGGTAAGGCGTTGAGTGGCTTGAGGTATCTTTCTGCGGATGGGTGGCCGCAGAGATACTTGTGTGGCCTGAGGTGACATTTCGGGCATTCAGGGACCAGACCAGGATGGCAGCAGATAGACGTGGGGGCCTCTCAATGGTCTGTTTGTTTGGCTGATTTCGAGCGTCTCCTGGCGGCAAGAACAACAAAAGTAGGGAAGGAGGCATAGAAGGAAGAAAAAAAAATTACAACGGGTAGGAACCAGGGAAGGAAACAGGCAGCTGGACATGTGACTGAAGGAGGGGGAGGGGAAGAGTACCTACACAGGAAGGAGGGGGAGGGGGAGGGGAACGACGAACCTATGCCTTTCCTTCCGTTTCCTTATTCCCAGGTTCCTTCAACGCCGTGCATGTGCATCGCATTGTATCCATCGTGTCGCGGGAGCCTGAGGTCCGACGACAGTCGAGACGAGACTCGCTACCTTGGTACTCACGTATGTATTACAAGGCAGCGCCCAACGGTCGCCAATCAACAAATACCTAATACCTAGGTAGGTAGGTACGGATATACAAGCACACAATACAAGCACAAACTGAGGTACAAACTCAGGTACCTGAATATCCCCTCCCCTCCCTTATCTACCTAGGTACCTGACCTGACCTTGGTATGTACAACACCTGCCTAAGTATCACACCCGTCAACACACCCACACAAAAAAAGCCTCGACGTGGCCGGATCTGACTGCTTCCATCTCCCAATTGTGGCTGACACAAAAGCAATCAATTGATGACCTGGCTGGTCTGAAGCTGCTGTGCTGGCTCGACTTCCAGCCCGCTACACCGGGTGGTGTGCATTGGGCTCGTTGAGTTGCCTCATTTCGGGTTGGCGATCATCACCGTCCGCCACTATCACCGCCGTCCGGTGAGCGGTGAGGGTTGACCGTTGTCAGTGACGGGACTGCGGGCGCCGGGCGCGGCTACCTTACGCACGCGCATCAACCAATGAAATGAGGCCATTTCGGAAAGGGCGAGATTGAAGATTCTGGTGCCACCAATTTGCCCAAAAGATTCCACCATTGATTCATTACAAGTTAGTCTGCGGAGTAGAACGGATATTCCCAATGGAACCCAAAAGACACCAGCCCATGGGTCTTCACGTCATGCTGCAGCGTCATCGTCAATGCCCTCAATGCTCCAGCCTACACCTCTCCACCGCCATCTCCCCGCTGAGTCCTGACTCCCAGATTCTTCCCAGGTAGTGTACTCCTGAATCCTGACTCCTGAGTATCCGCCCACTATTTCCATAATCCATCTTGCCATCTCCTGATTTCCAAGTCCCAGCGCGAGCGAGACGAGATGAGACGAGACGAGACATATCCACCATCGCCCCAAGGTAAGGTACTAAAGCCTCGCGCAGCCATGTTTCCCCTCCTCGCCGTGGCAAGCCGTAAAGGCGTCCCTCGATGTCCGGTCGACGCTCGCCGACGAGGGTGGGACCCAAAGACCGGGGTTCTTCTGGAAAAAGTTTGATGCGCGCAGCATCACACTCACCGGCTCCGCCGGCATGATGGGAAAGTCCTCCGTCCGCGGGAAGTGAGTCAGCCCGAATTGAATGTAGCAAACAATGTCCGTCTTCTCGATCGACTCGTTGCGCGCCACCCAGTCCACCATCGTTTGGTTGTCCGGGTGCTTCCCCTCACCCCTCGACTGGCAGACGTAGTCGCCCGCCGGGAATATCTCGTAGTCCCTGTACGGCACCACCCACAGGCTCTTGCTGGCAAACGCCGCCCGTTTGTGCACCATGCTGCCCGGCTTCGCGAGCAGCGGCGGGCAGTTGGGGTTGATGATCTTGTACCCTACCGGCTTCTTCGCCGACGCGTTGATGCTGCTCGGGTTGATTATGTCCCACGCCCGGCTCGTCTCGTGGCAGTACACCGCCGCACCCTCCTGAGACGTCCGGAGAGGCGTCTTCTTGCAGTAGAACCCGTTGCCGAACGGGTTCTCGGCGGACCCCACCGCCTCGTCCGACGGCAGTGCGTCACTCTGCACCACCGAGTTGTTGGGGCCGTCAATCTCCGGGTCGACTCTCAGCGAGAAGATGTGCTGGTGGTTGTGCGCGTTCAGCCGAGGCGCCACCTCGGTCCCGTACGGCGCCGCCGACTCGGTCGGATGCATGCAGTACGTGTTGAGCATGCCCGTGAGCTTGATCTCGAGCTTGTACGTGCCGTCCAGCGTGAAAGTGTGGTAGAAGGCGTACTCGTAGTTGGCTGCCGTGATGATCTGCGATATCACCAGCTTCCGGTCGCGCGCCGATATCACGGTGCCGTCGCGGAAGTCCGTGTGCTTATACAGCAGCCCGTTGTCCTCCTCGTGGATGCAGACGGCGTTCTTGATCATGGCCGGCTCTCCCTGCGACGTTGTCATCACGGCGTCCAGGTAGTGAATGGCTCCCTTGCAGTCGCATCCGAGCTTCAGAGAGTTCGTCATCAAGCCGCTGCCGTACTCGCCAACGTCGAACGCATGCTTCCTCTGATGCGGGGCGTCGGGGTTGCCGTAGGGGACCACCATTTCAACCACGCTGATGCGGTTGAACAAGGTGCGCTCCCGCTGCTGGTGCTGGTCGTGGACACGCACGTCCGAGATGACGATGCCCTCGCGGTAGTTGAATCCGATGTGCATCTTGAACCCGGCCCAGGAAAGTTTATTCCCTTGCATTCGAAACGAGACTCCCTGAGGCTGCGTAATGTCGATGGGCTTCAACCTCGTGCCGTCATACGAGTCTTTGACGAAAGTCGGAAGGTAGTTGTGCTCCTCGAGAGAGACCTTGATTCGCTCTCCGTTAACCCTGCGGACGTCGATGGCCAGGATCTCCTCCGTCTCCGTATCGACAACCACGGAGAAGTCCAGAGGGTGCGCGTACTGGTTGTCCAGCTCGGACGTGCGATAGTAGGCCAAGCCTTGCTGCAGTCGCCGCTCGAATCCCCATCGGTCGTCGAATCCAATAGCCCAAGCATCAAAGAATACCTTGGACATATCGGTGATGCCAATCTCCCGGCACAACTCGACGATCCTGGCATCTTCTCGGGCGATCCGCTCAGTGACATCGAGGTCCTCAAGGGTGAGAGTCGGGGCAACTTCAGCAACCGGCTTCCAGGACTCGACCTCCGACTTGGCCAAGTTGACAACCACCTCGGCCACCTGGCTCGTTCCCTTCTCTATGACAATGGCGAATGCTCGGCGGTGCGGTCGAGGACCTTTGTTCGATCGAAAGGCTGCATACTCGTGCTTCCTTGGCTCCCGCAAGGTGAGGCAGTTGAACTTCACTGTGCTGAACTTGGCATGGGTCCGGATGAGCTTGGCTGCAACTCGGATCTCGTCAATTGACAACGGGTCTGCGCCGTCAAGTTAGCATCGAGTGGCTTATGGTCGACGGACGACATACCGAGAGGGTGACTTGGGTTCTGTTTAGATAGATCGGGGACTGCATCAGTGCCCTCTTCCCGAAAGACTGTGTACCCTGCCAGGGAGGAATTGTCTTCGATCATGATCGTTTGTTTGTAAGAGAAAGACGGGGTTGGTCTGACCTCTAGACTGTCGGAAGAGACACGGGACTTGAACAACAATGGTTACTCTATCCCCTTCCCCAATATGCACAGCTTCTTTGCTATTTATACCCAGAATTTCTGATTCACATCATCGTATTTACGTAAATTATCGTACCATCAGCCTCCGCTTTGGAAAGCATCGACCAGTTCAATCGACTTGGCTAGCTCGTCGTCTCAAAACTCCGACGCGGGGAAGACCCGGGAACCACTCGTAGTCCACAACCATTGACATGATAAGCCGGTGGGCACGGACCGGGTTGCGGAGATCCGGTGATGACCACACGGCGATACGTGATACTCGCCATATGAAATTATCCGAGTGTTGCGTATCTTTAGCCATTCCAGGCTTTCTATTATTCGACACAGCTAGTCACAGCTACCGTGGCATTCGGCAATGATAGGCAAGAGGAACAGACCTAAAGCTGAGGGAAATCCGTTCATTATAAAAAGAGCGCAGCTGTATCACAGTCCTGGGGACATGGACTCCAACCGAGTATTTTCGACGCCGACGATCGAGAATGGTCCAGCATCAAAAGGGAACCTGCCATCAGTTTCCTTGCCGCATTCTTACACTTTTCTCTTGAAAATAAACAAATCACCAGACAGATCACAATTACGACATACGCCATGGACGTTGAGAATGGTTCTGTGCTGAAGCGCCTGGCTACCGACGATCAAGCCGCCCAAGATGCCCGCGATCTCGCGAGCTTCGGTCACTCCCAAGCTCTCAGTCGCAAGTTCGACGTATGGAGCATGCTTGCTCTCGCATTTGTTGTCCTCGGCACCTGGTCCGTCTTCGCACAAAGCCTCGCAAGCGGGCTCATAGGCGGCGGTCCCATCGCGATCCTCTGGGGTTTATGCCTCGTTACCGTGTGCAACATCTGCATCGGCGTCTCGCTGGGGGAGCTCTGCAGCAGCATGCCCACTGCTCTTGGTCAAGCCTACTGGGTTTCACGTCTTTGGCCCACCCCATCTGGCCGATTTGTTTCCTACCTCTGCGCTTGGATCAACACCTTCGGCTGGTGGACGCTATCTGCCTCGACCTTGGCGTTCATGACAGAGTTCATCTTGGGAATGAACCTGTTGTTCGACGAAACCTGGTCCCCAGCTACCACGGGCTGTGTTCACTTTCTCGTGTATCTGGGAGCGACTTTCATTCTCACTGTACTCAACGTCGTCTCGTGTCGGAGAGATAAGATTCTTCCAATTTCCAACAACGTCGTCGGCATCACTTTCGTCGGCCTCTTCTTCGTCATTATTCTAGCCCTACTCATCTCGGTTGGCGTCAAGAGAGGCCTTCAGTTTCAACCTGCGTCATTCGTCTTTGGTGCCTGGATCAACAGGACGGGATGGAGCGACGGTGTCGCTTGATTCATGGGCTTGGTCCAGGCTGCATACGGCCTGACTGCATTCGACGCTGCCATCCACCTCGTTGAGGAAATACCGTCCCCAAGGAAGAACGTTCCCCGCGTCATCTGGCTTTCCATTCTCTGCGGCGCCTTCACCGGATTCATCTTCATGGTTGTCTGCCTTTTCTCCATTCGGGATCTGGAGCGGGTGCTCGACCCTTCCACTGGCCTCCCATTCATGGACCTGGTCAAAAGCACTGTCGGTCTCGAAGGATCGGCAGTCCTCCTCGCGTTGTTCATCATCAATGGCCTCGGACAGGGTGTCACCGTCGTCACGACAGCATCCAGGCTGACTTGGGGCTTCGCGCGGGATGGGGGCCTTCCCTGGAGCGAATACTTTTCCCACATCGATGAGACTTGGAAAGCCCCGGTCCGCGCTCTGTGGTTGCAGGGCGTAATCATCGGGCTTGTCGGCGTCCTGTACACGTTTTCCAATACTGTTCTCGAGGCTATTGTGGGCGTCAGCACCATAGCCCTTACAATATCTGTTGGGGAGCGCCCTCTGGGGCTTCCTAGCCTTCTTCAGGCCCCACTACCGCAGCCTCTTTTCTTCCTCCTGCAACCACCCAATACACTACATTAACTACCCATAAAAAATCCTCTATAGGTTATAAGCACCACAGCCCCTACAGGGGCTCGTTTTACCCCTTAAAGCTATTTAGAACCCTTCTTTTACCTCTTTTGCATCTATCGCAATATTTTCCTAAATTTTTTATAAAAAGCACTAATTTTTTTACCTAAAAACAACACTTTTCTATAATTAACATTAATAGTAAATTTCTACACACTACGCACACCTTCCTAACTATATTAATAATAACCCACTTTTATACCTAATTAAACTTAGTATAAACTATATTAACTAATAATAGTATAAGTAAAATCTAACTTTTTAGCCCTACTACTTACTTTCCTATACTCTAATAGTAAATTTAAATTTTTTAGCGCTTTTAGTATTTTCTACTTTTTAATTTATTTACTTACTAATCTACTAAAAACACATATTATAATAAAGTAAATCCGTTTTTAGCCTTAATTAGTATTATTAATAAGGACTCCCTACCTTACTTATTTTCTACTATTTTTTCTTTTTTTTTATTATATTAGTTATAGTTAATTACTAAAGCCTCTTCCCTATCCTTTATAGTAAAAAGAACTACTAATATTAGCTCTTTATAATTAAAGCTCTTTTTAATAAGTATAACGTCCTTAAATATATTAAATTTAACATCCCTATACCTACTACTAACTCTAATAATTATACTACTTAGTATAAAAGATAAGTAACTACTTATAACTTTTTAATTAATAGTATTAGCCCCGTTATACTATATTTTAAAAGTACTAGTTAGGACCCTACGGGCTAATACCCTTTTAAGCTTATATTAAAAATTAAAACCCTTATCCCTAAGTTTTTAAGTAATACTATTACTAACCTCGTTTATAAGTACACTACCCTTAATACTAGTAGTACTAAGAATCTCTTTAAGTATCTTAAAACTTTTTACTATATTTAATAAAGCCTTAATACTCTTACTACTAACTAAAATACTCTATACTTTTACTTTCTTCTAAACTTAATCTATAATAAAACTAGTTTAAAGTTATTTTTTAATAAGTACTTAACTATTAATTCTAATAAAGCTAATTTATAGAATTTTATTAATAATATATATAATAAGGTTACTAGTTTTAAGTCTTATAGTAAATATAGCCTCTTTAGTACTAAAAAATAAACTAATAAGTACACTTATTATAGTACTAACTATAAAGCTTTTAACTACTACTTTACCTATTCTAAGCTTATTCCTAGTAACTATAAGTATCGTAAAATACTTCTCTAAAAGGCGTTTTACTACTACTATACTAATACTTACTATAAGCCTAACTAAACTAGTATTTTTATTTAGTAGAAAAGTATAAGTATTTTAAATAAATTAGTTATTTTATTTTAAAGAGGAGTACTAAAAAAGGGATTATTAGGGATATATAAATTTAAGCTTCTTTTTTACTATTTTTATATAATACCTAACTACTTAGCTTTATATTAAGTTTAAGGGGAAGTGTTAAGGAGCGCCCTTTAGGACTTTCTAGCCTTTTTTAAACCCTACTACTTATTACAACCCGTTAGTTAATAAGCCTCTAATAACAACCCCGTAGGGAACTTAGTAGTTAAATAAGCACATTAGCCTATATTAGTATAATAACCTTATAGAGTAAAAGAACTAAGATATAAGTTATATAATAATAAATAGGACTAATATATAATAAGTAGTTTTAGAATAGAATAAATAATACTAAAAGCGGTTTATAGTAATAAACTAATATACTTAATATTAGACTTAAGGATAAAGGGATATATTTATAAAAAACGGGACTTATATATAAATAGTACTTAAGTACTTTAAATCCTTCTTTTTATAGTTCTTTAATTATTAACTTTATATTAATTTTTAAATACTTTTAGCCCTTTAGTAGTAACTACTATAACCCTTTTATTAAATACTTAAACTAATTACTTAAGTACTTTAAACCCTTAAAATCCCTTTAGTAACTATAGTACTGTTATTAGTATTAAACCTTAGTTTTTATTAATATAAACCTTACTATTAAAAGGTTAGTTATAATATTTTAATAGTTCTTATTTAGTAAATTAACCTTTAATACTAACTAAACAGTATTCTATAATATCTTTAGTTAAAATACCTAAAGGGACTCTTACTTTATTTAAGTTCTTTAGTAAGTAAGCTAAAAACTTTATTTAAGAGTTAAGAAAATAGTATATAAAAGATAATAAAGATAAATTTAGTAATAATAATACTAACGAGTAACTTAAATAGGCCTATTATAATATTAAGTAAGTCTAAAAAATATTTAACAAACACTCTAATTAAATAAAAGAACTTTAGGACGCTGTTTAATAAACTAATAAACGCACTTAGGAGGTTAAGAATTAAAATAAAACCCTCTATACTACTACTAATATTATTAAAATACCTATTTATAATAGTTATAAAAAACTTAAGCTAAACTTATTTATTACTTATAATAAAACCCCTAAATAACTTAAAGGATTTTTAATTTAAGTTAAAAACTATTAAAGCTTTTACTATAATAGCTTTAAAAACGATACTAAATAAGTTATTTATACTACTACGTTCCTTTATAAACGCGCTTTTTAGTAAATTAAACTTTTTTAAAAATAGTTCTTTAAAGCTAAAACTTTAAATAACTATACTACTAAAGTTAGAGATACTTTTTTTAACTTTTAATAAATTTAAATACGCCTTTTAAACTTTATTTTAAGACTTTAATTAGAAATAATAAGTAAAGTACGACTTTACTATACTTAAATAAATTAAGTTTATAACTTACTATACTACTAAATTCTAATATATTAGTATATAACTAGACCTTATTAAAGAATTTAGGATTTTTATATTTTACTAAGACTTAAAGAACGAAGTTAAAAATAAACTTATTAAAATTAACTACTTTAAAGACTTTTTTTAGTATACTAAACTTATAATTAAAATTAATAACTATTTTTAAGAAAAACGCTATAAAAAGAAAGAACGATAACTTAATACTAACTCTAGTAGGAAGTACTAATAGTAGTTATAATAATTTTAGTATTATAATTAAAAATAGTAGCTTTAATAAAGTAACTAGTTAAACTAGAATAATAACTAATAAAGTACTACTTATAAATATTATATAGACTCTATAGACCTTAGTACTACTAAATAATAAAAACTTAATAAGGGATATACTTTTAAGTACTATAACTATAATAAGCTAGGATATATAGTTAAGGATTACTATTAACTTAAGAAATAATAATAGTAACTAGTACTAAAAAGTAAGTAACTTAATACTATCCTTAAAAAAGACTATAGTAAGTTATTATAAACTATATACTATAGTAATAAATATACTATATACTAGGATAGTAAAAAAAACGCTAAATAGTACTTAAAGGATACTAAATAATTTAGTTATAATACTACTAATGTACTTAAAAAAATACTTACTATTACCTATAAAGTACTATACTAAAAGCTAGTCTAGAAGGCTATAGAATAACTTAATAATATAAACCCATAATAAATAAACTATAACCTAGTAATACTTAGTAATAAGGAAGTTAGGCATAATAATAAAATTATTATTAAAAAACTTAATACTATAATTAAAAATCTCTACTACACCGCTAATATAAAACTTAATAAAGACTATATAGAGTATATTTAAATACTACTTATAAAGAAAAATAAAAGAATAATAGTACGTACCAATCTACCTATACTTAAATAACTATATACTAATAATACAAAAAGGTTAAAAAGAATTATAGTATATTTTAAAGCCTAAGAAGTACTATATAAGTTAAATACACTCTATAACTTAAATAAACCTTGTAATACTACTTAACAGTATACTTAAAATAAAATTACTTAAGGGGCTCTACTTAATACCTAAAACTTAAACTCTAAAAAAGAACCTTTAATATAAAAAAAAAAACAAAAATATTTATTATATATCCCCTTAAATAATAACTAATAACAAATCTTATTTTATAAAATAAACCCTATTAAAAGAATAAGAAAATAACTACTTAAAGCTATATTAAAAAACTATAAGTAGTTAAATATACTATATAAACAATACTAAAACGTATTTTAAGTATAATACCTTAAAAACAAATACTAACTACACTTTATAAAGAAACTTAACTTATAATTCTTCTTTTAAAGAAAAAAAGAAGTACTATATAAAAACGTCTACTTTACTTAAAAACTCTATATATAAAGTATTTAAAAATTTAAAGAACCTAAAGAAGTAGTTTTTAGACTTAATCTAAACTTCTTAATATAATACTTATATAAGGAAGGTATAGACTAGTAAAAATACTATATTAACTAGTACTAGGTTTACTATATTACTAAAGTATAGATACTTAAAAGAAAGTAACTTTAAGAAGAAAAAGGGACTAGTTTTGTACTACCTATTCTTAATATTAAAAGTACCCTTAAAAGAAAAAGAATAGTTAAGTACTTTAATAAAAATAAAATATATATAAAATAAAAACTTAAATAATTAAAAAACTAAACTTACTTACTAAAAAAGAATTATAATAGGTAATTATAATAAAGTTTATATACTTAGTAATAAATATAAGCTTAAAAGAAAAATACCTTTACCTTAAACTTATAGTAAATAGAATATAAGTTAAAGCTCTAATTAATAGTAGTACTTAAAGTAACTTTATATTACTAAAAGTAGTAAATAATTTATAGATACTATAAAATAAAAAAAAAGACTTTTACTTATTTAATAATATAAAAGGAAAAGGAGTATAGTATAGTAGAGGTATTATTAATAGTAACACTATACTCTTTACTTTAAGTTATAATAACTAAAAGATATACTATTACTTTAATATTATAGATATAAAATAATAAAATATTATTTTAAAAATACTATAACTATAAAAGGAAAACTTATAAATAAATTAAAAAACTAGTTACTTTTATTAAAATAATAAGAAAAGTTTAGTTACTAAAGAATATAGTTAACTACTAACTTTAAATAAACCCTACTAGAAAAAGCTAATAATATATATATTATAATTTATTACTTTTTTAAATATTAAAGAAGTAGTTACTAAACCGTTATAAAAAAAGGACTTTACTATAATATAAAAAAACTTAATTAATAACAAAAATTAACTTTTATTTATTCTAAAAAAATATAAAGTATATAAAAAGCTATTTACTCTAATACTAAAAATAAGTTTATTAAAATATAGCGCTTTTAATTATAAAATCCCTATTAAAGAGGAATAAATACTAGTATTTAATAGAGTTTATTAGTTAAACTAGTAGGAAATAAAAGTACTTAATAAATATATTAATAAATACTTAACTAAGAGCTATATTAAAGAATTAATACTACTAGTAAGATACTTAATTTTATTTATACTAAAAAAAAATAATAAATTATAACTTTATATTAACTATAAATAACTTAATAATATTACTATTAAGAATTGCTATTTACTACTACTTATTTTAAAACCATAAAACTTATTCTATAAAGTTAATTAGTTTATAACTTTTAATTTTAAAAAAGCTTATAACTTAATTAGAATTAAAAAAAGGGAGGAGTAAAAGACTATATTCCGCTTTTATAAAGGATATTTTAAGTACTTTATTATACCTTTTAAACTTACTAATACACCTATAATATTTTAAAATATAATTAACTACGTTTTATAAAAAAGACTTAATAGTTTTATAATTATATACTTTAATAATATTTTTATTTTTTTAAAAACTTTTAAAAAATATAAGTAATATATATACTAAGTACTATAAAAGCTTTAAAAAACTAAACTCTTTATTAAACTAAAAAAAGTAAATTATATACTTAAAAGGTAAATTACTTTAAATTTACTATTATACTTAGAATTATTAAAATATTAAATAAAAAAATTACTATAGTTAAAGACTAAGTAATACTCTAAAATATTAAAGATATTTAGTTATTCTTTAAATTTATTAACTTTTACTAATAATTCCTTAAGGGCTATTTAAAAAATATTAAAGTTTTAATTAACTTTACTAAAAAAATACTAAATAGAATTAAATAAATAAGTAAAAAGTTATATTTTAGAAATTTAAGGACTAGGTTTTTAGTAAACTTATATTTATAATACTTAACCTAAACCTATTATTTAAAGTTAAAACTAATATATTAAACTATACTATTAGTAAATAACTTAAATAATAAAATAAAATAAAATAGCTATACTTATATACTTTTTACTTAAAAAAGTTATAAAGTCTTAAGTTTAACTACTAAATTTATAATAAAAAACTTATAGTAATTATTAAAGTATTTAAAAATTAAAAACTATATTTTTTAAAAACTAACTATAAAGTTATAGTATATATAAACTATAAAAACTTTATATACTTTATTATATTTAAAGACTTTAATAAATAATAAATTAAATAGTTAAAATTCCTTTTAAAATTTAACTTTTATATTATTTATAAAAAAGGATTAAAAAATAAAAGAGTAAATACTTTTAGTAGATAATTAAATTTAGAAGTAATAGTTCTAAATAAGACTTAAGTAATTTTTAAGAAGAATTTAAATAAAAACTTAGTACTAGTTATTTACTTTTTTATAATTACTAAATAAATTAGTACTAGTATACTTAAATAAATAATTAATAAAATAATTAAAATAATTTATAGTATTAAAGTATATAGATATTAAAGAGTTATTAAAATTTAAAAATAAATTAAGTAATATTATAGTAATAAAGTTACTAAAAAATAAGTATTTAAAGCTATTAAGTATTATAATATATATAATAAAAGTAAACTAGTATACTATAAGTTATATAAAAAACTATAACCTTTTTTAGTATTTAAAAAAGTATAGTAATTAATTTCCTTTAATTTTATTATTAAATTACTATAATTAAAGAAACTATTTATTAGAAAATAGTTTAATAGTATTTTAGTTATTATAAATAGACTTACTAAGTATATATACTTTATACTATAAATTAAAGTAAGTACTATAAAAAAACTTATTAATATATTTTTAATAAGTATATTTTTAACTAGTATAGTTTATTTAAAAATATTATATTTAATAAAGAAACGTAGTTTACTTTAAAGTTTTAAAAATCCTTAATTTTATAGTTTAGATTTAAGTTATAACTATTTACTACTTTTTATTTATAAACTAATAAATAAATAAAAAGAATTAACTAAATTCTAAAAATATACTTAAAATATTATATTAATTATTAATAGAATAATTAAGTTATATTATTACTAATAGCTTAATTTATTTATAATAGTATAGTAAAAAAAAGTATATAGAATTTACTTTTTTATTTAAACTATAAATATAAATTAACTACTTATAAAAAATTAAAAATAGAACTATTAGTAGTAAAAGTTAAAGTTTAAGTTAATAAAATTAAAAAAATTTATATAAAACTTTAATAAAACTTAAAATTTATTAAATAATATATATATAAATATACTAATACTTTAAGGATAAAGGAACTATTCTTTAAAAAAAGAAATAGTACATACTTTATTTAATATAATATTAAAATAAAATAACTAAGTAATAAATTAAACTTTAAAAAACTTAAACCTTTTAAAATTATTAAAAAAGTTTTAAAAGTTAACTTTAAACTTATACTACTAAATACTATAAAATATTATTTAGTTTTTTATATTTTACTTTTTAAACCTATACTATAAGGATTATAAATAATAATATTAGTTTATATAGAGTAAATAAATAATAATTAATTGCAAAACATAGGAGGTAGTAATTAAGGTTAAAGATAGATAGATTCAAAGTCCTCTTAGTAGGGGGCTCAAGATACCTATATAACAGTAGAACTAAGTCCGTGCCCCACCACACTACTATTAACTATAAATAACTAACTCTAATATAGTTATTCCTATACTAGTAGTCTTTTCTTTTATAACCTAAGGTTTTAATTATAAGTACCTTAAGTATCTATCTCTTTAAAATAAGGGTTTATTAAAAAAGACCTAAAAACAACGTTTTTAAGCTCTTTTAATTAATCCCTCTTTAACTAGTCTTTTTGGAGCTAAGTAGCCTTATTTTTAATAAAGCTATAGGCTCTAGCTATAGGTTTAGCCGTAGTTACGTAGACTACTATTTCCTTATATTTTCTAGTACTCCTAGCCTTTTCGTTAAATCTATAAATCTCTTTTATTTAAATACCCTCTTTTTATCCTTTTTTTATCACCTAACCTTCTATTTTAATTATAGCCTTATTTATAGAAATAAAGTCCTTAAAAGCGTAGTTTAGTTTTATCTTTATAAAGCTATTAATAATATTACTATCTCTAGTAATTTATTATATTTCTTAGAGCTCTTAGTACTTATATAATTATTATAATACTATAATATTTATTATTAAGTACTTTTTTTTAGTAGTACTTAATTTAATAAAGTACTTATAGAGTAAATAAGAGTTAGTATAAATAATAAATAGGATTAGGAGAAGGTTTAAGTAATTTATAATAAGCCTAAGAGTTATTATAATAGTATAAGCTATATTAATACTAGTAGTTATAGTATAAATCTCTAATACTAAAATACTTTATATAACTCGCTTATTTTTTATAAAGCTATAGTAAATAACGTTACTATAAATTTTAAACGTATTATTATTAATAAATCGATTTTTTATAAAGATAATAATAAATTTTAACTATAATAATAAGTTAGTATTATTAGTAAATAATTTATTTATAAAAACAAATAGCTTACTTCTTTTAAAGTTAAAGGGGATATATTTTAATCTTTATTACTAGTTATTAATTTATTAGTAGAGTTGCTTATTAAGGGTGGTAATATTTTTTTTATAGGTTTTTAGTATTAAGCTACTATAAAGAGGTTATATAATACCTTAAGTTAGTAAATTAACGCAATATATACTCCTTAGGCGCGTTATTAAATATATTAAATCTTTTAATCCTTGTTAAGTTTAATAATTGTAAGTTTTTTACTTTAGCCCTTTTAGTAAAAAATAAAGGAGTTCCCTTTAAGCGTTAGGATACTACTGTTAAATATTAGTAGCTTTTTTAGAGTTAAAAAGGTTTTTACTTTAACTATAAGGTTTACTTTTTTAAACTCTAAAGTTTTGTGGGTTAAAAAATTGTTTATTAAGAGGCTAAGAGTATTATTTATTTATATTTTAACTAGGGTAAAGTCTGGGTTATTAATTAATAATATTAGTAAGTATAGGTTGTATATTAAAGTACTTATTTTAAGCTTTTTTTTATAATATCTATAATATATTGCCTACTAGTATATTCTAGCTTCTATAATACTATAGAGCGGCTTTTTAATAACTATAATAGAGTTTTTTAGGTATTAATTATAGATTTAAATTAAGAAATATATAAGGATTGTTTAATTTAGCTATGTCTCTAATTATGTATATACTTATATTATATTTTAGAACTATAACTTTATTTTAATCCCTATAAGAGTTAAAGTTAGTACTAGAATTAATTATTAACTAGCCTGTTAAATAGTAGGAGACTATGTTAAAATTACTACCTTTCTGTTATTAGTATAGCTTTATATAACAAAGCGGGACTTTTTATAAAGCTAATCTATTATTTTTGCTTTAATTTTATTAATAATATAAAATTTAAACTTTTTAAACCTACTATAGACTTTAAAGTTAAATAGAATAATATTAAAAACTCTATAGTTTTATAGAGCTAAAATTTCTTTTTTAGTTAACTTCTAAAATAGCTCTTCTAGGGTAGTAATAATTCCCTACTTTTTTAACTTAATAGTAAAAGTAAAATTAACTTCTTCTTTAGTTAAAATAAACGTAGTAGCTAGGGTCTTTTAAGATTAGTTTTATTATTATTTTAGGGCTTTTACCGGTACTGGGTTTTTAATAGGAAAAGGGTTTATATTAATAATAATTTTATTAAAAATTTCTTTAGCTTTGTCTTTAAGTTTAACTACGTCCTTAGTTTTATTCTTTATAGTTATTAGGTTTTTTAAAAGGAAAGGAATTTCTGGGCCTGTATTGTTAATATCTTTATAATAGGGCTTAACGAACGTTAATTAAAAAGATTAAGGGCCTTATAGAAGGGCAAGTATATACTCCTTGTTATTTATTAAAATTAATTAATAAGGGCCTTACTAACTACCTTTTTTATACTATACTTTAACTATTAATTAAAGGGGGAGTCTTAGTATTTTAAACGTCCTTAGTTTGTTATATATATTAAGAGTATTATTAACTTTATACTTTATATAAATATACTAAATTTCCTTAGTAGCCCTTTTAACTACTTAGGCGCGTTTAGTAATATTTGGAACTAGTAGAGACGAGTTATTAATTTACGGGTATACTTTAAAAATAAAGAGGGTTAGTATAAGGCTATTAAGGCCTATAGTATTATTAATATTCTTAATATAGACTTAAAGTATAATTTTAAGTAGTATAAGTAGGTTTTTAATATAGTGGATTTAGTAAACCCGTTTTAAAATAGTGTAGTATTTCTCGATTTTACTAATAGAGTAGTAGGCTTTAATTAGTATAATTTTAAAAGTAATCCTTTACTTTTTAGTATATCCTTTAAACTTAATAGCTTTAAACGTTATAGCTATATTTATTACTAAAAAGTTAAGAGGTTTTTAATAAACGTTAATTTATATAGCGTAAATACCTTTTTATATTGCTTTAGTAGATATATTTCTAAAGAACCTTATAGTAGTAAATCTAGTTATAGTATTAATAAAGTAGATAACTGGCTTACTATTAAGGTATATAATATCTATAATAACTTTATAGTTAAAGTTATACTTATTCTATAGTATAAATTAAAATTTTAAAGGTGCTGTACTGTAGAGTTAGTAATAGTAGTATATTTTTATTAAAGTCTCTAATACTTAAACGTCTGGTTAATAGCTAGCTCTTTTAAAAAGGTTATAAAGTTTTATAACGGACGGGTACCTAAACTAGTAATAAAGGCGTTAGAGTTTAATAGTAGTAAAGTAGTAGTATACTATTACTTACTTATAGTTAAATAGTAGCTATTTGTGCCCCTATTATTAAATAATTAGTATAGTAATATCTCCTTTGTATAGAACGTTATTAATATTATTAAATATAATGCCTAGGTAGTTTATATTTTAAAGATATAGTAAGAATAGTATATTAGTAAGTATAATGTAAAAAATAATATCTTTAAATAGTAAGGGGATTTTAATTAATTTAAGGGATTTAATACTGTTACTAGTACTAAAGTAAATTAAAACACTGCCGGCACTTATAGTATTAAGTTTAAGGTTAAGAAAAATTATTTTTTTAAAAACTATATATTAACTATAGTCTACTATAAAAAACTCTACTACCCTAGTATTTAGTATAATACTTTAAAAAATAGCTTTAGAATATTAGTTATTATAAGTATATAGTGTAGATTTTATATAGTTTAAGTTTTTTATTATTATAGTATAGGTCGTTGCTTACTCTATAAAGACTATAATTATTTTAGAACTATTAATTTATCTTAATGTAAAGTACGTAGTTATAAATATAGTTAGTTAAGTTACTGTGGTGCCGCCGTCTTTATTATTTAGGAGGTATTTATTTATGGGGTTATTATTAATCTCTTAAGTATTATTAAAAGTTTTATTACTCTTATACTTTATAAAGAATTATTAAAAAGATACTATTGTAATATCTTAAAAGTAATTAACTTTATAATAGTAGTTATAAGCCTTACTTTAGTCTTTAGTAAAATATCTCTATAAATAGTAGTTGGGTTTACTATAAATATAGTACTTTTTATTACTTACTAAGTTAGTAAGACACTAGGAATAGTAATTTCTACTTTATAGTCTCTATTACTACGATCCTTATAGTCTCCTTTGCCCTAGTTAGTCTCTATTACTATAGTTATATATTTAATTAATAATATAAGTGCTATATAGCTCTATAGCCTTGGTTAAGTATTATAGTATCTCTTTAGTTAATTTAAAAGTACTAACTAAGTTTTTTAATTATATAATAATTCTAGTAAGGCTCTTAGTTAAATTAAAAAAGTAAAAGCTATATTCTTTAACTCTTTAGTATATATTAATAAGCTAATTACAAAGAGCCTCCTTAGTCTATAATCTATTTAATAGTATAAACTAGATATTTATTAATTAATTAATTAGTAGGTTAAGTAACTTAAGTTTTAACTTTATAAGGTTCTTATAGATTATATAGGCAAAAAAAGCCTATTACTACTTAAAAAGGTATTATTAATGTATTTCTTTAGTCTTAAAGTGTCCTTAGAGTCTTTTAATTATAGTATTTTAATTAAGAGGTTTTATAGGGTTGTAAAAATACTAAAAATAAAATATTAAAGCTTAATCCTTAAGTATAATTAATATAGCTATAGCGTACTACGTTTAATTAATACTTATAAACTAATACTATTAACAGAATATCCTAATCTTTATAATAAAGATATTAAATTAACTACTACCGTACTTTATACAATTATTATATAGCTTTATAAAGTTAATAAGTACTTTTACTAGTAAAGGGTTATTTAGAGTAAAGCTATAATTATTAATATTATCTCTTTTATAATTGTTATAGTAATCCTAGTATTAGTTAAAAACGGGTTATTAAAGAAGGGGAGTATAAAATTAATATTACTATACTAAGGGATACTAATAGGTATTTTATAATAGAGTTTTGTACTACTTGCGTCTTAGGGGTAGTAGTAGAGGGGGTTATAGATTTTTAGGAGCTCTTAGAGTCTTATAAGATTAAGACTCTATAAGGCTGCGATCCCTTTATACTAAGATCTGTAGGTTATAGACTAAGATTTTATTAATAAACTTAAAGTACTTTATAAGGGTCTTAAATACATAATTTTGTTATATTATAGTATTAATTTAATTTTTAAACTATATAGAGAATTTATTAGACGTTAGTAGGGTATAAATTTTATATAAAAGGTATTTATTAGTTAATATATAATTAATATAAATACTATAGTATATAAGGAAGTTTTTAATGTAGTACTAAACGTTTTTATTTATATATTTAAACGCGTTAATAATTTATTTAGTAAAATTAAAGTAAAAGTGGTTGTATAGTTCTATATTAATAATATTATTAGCTGTATAGTTACTAATGTAGTAGGCCGCGGTTATTATAAGTCTTTTAACTTTAGACTCTATTACTAAATTTATATTATACTAAGGGCTTTAAATTAATATATTAATAGCTTAAAGAATAATAGTTAGGAGTACTAGAATAAGGATATTTATAGGTTTATTAGTCCTACTAGTAACAGTAGTAGGCTTTAATTAATTTATTAATTTTAATAGTAACGAGCCTTAATTAGTCCCTAGGACTAATATTATAAAAACGTTATAAATCTCTTTAGTTTTTGTTTATAACTATAGCTACTTTTTTAAGAGTTTTTTTACTTATAGCTATATTAACTAATAATATAGTTAGAGTTACTTAAGGGGAGTCTTTTAGAGTCTTTGTAATACTAAGGATATTATTATTACTTTTTTATTATTTAGTAGTAAAAATCTAGTAAGAGTAATAAATAATAGAAATAATAGACGGAGAAAAGGTTTTTAAATAATATTAATGTTAATTAATATCTTTATTATTTTTATTATAAATTCTTATTACTATTATAGTTAAACTATAATGTCTTACTTTACTTTAAAGTATTATAATACCTTTAAGGTATTATAAATAGAGTTTAAGTAATTTAAGTAAAAGGAATCCTTTTATTTCCTAGTATTTATAGGTAAATTAGGAGTATAAAATAGGATCTCTATATGCTAGATCTAAATTTAAAAACCCAACTATAATAGCGGACTTATTAGCGCATTACGTACTAGTAGTAAATATAGTAAAACGCTAGTTATAGTTAAAAATCGACTAAGTTTTTATAACTAATTAATAATAACGTTAATAGTTATTAAGTAATTATATTTTATTGTTTAGTATTAGCTAAGGGGGATAAAATAATAGTAATAAGAGATAGAAATAAGGAATAAAAAAAAAGCTTTTTATAATATATAGAGTATATAGTTAAAAGTATTTTTTTATTTAGTTCTTATGCCGTAGATTAGTTATAGTTTAGTAAAGGCTTGTTATAATTACTTAAGTACTTTTTTTATTATAAACTACTAATTAATACTATATACTATTAAAGATTACTTTTATACTAAGGATCCTATTATTAAAAAAACTTTTAATAAGGGATTATTAAGTTAATAACGCTTTAAATACAGGTATTTCCCTTAAACTATAGTTTTAAAAGTATATTTACTTATATAATAGATTACTATTAGTAATCTTTAATACATTAGGGTCTTTAGTTAGTAGTTAGGATGTTTTAGTAGTTTTGTAATTTTTTTAAAGTATAGTATATATTGCTAGTATTTTAAATAACTAGTAATATTCCTAACTTACTTTTAGGTACTATTATAGGGCGTAACTTAGCCTTGGGGCTTTTTAGGGGAAAACTCTATAGTTATATAGTAGAAAGAGGGGAGGGAGTATTAAGATAGCTTTAAAAGTTATAGGAGGGCTTAAAGGGTCTTTAAGGGTTAATGTAATAGTTTAAAAGGGTAGATTATAGCTTTATAAGGTTATAAAGAGATCTTTTTAATAGATTAAGTATGTAATAGATACTTTTTTTAGTAAAACGGCTTTAAGTTTATTTAGCTGTTAGATAAGGGCTTAGTATATTAACGTTATTTACTAGTAAGTAATTAATTAACTCTAGACTAACTATATTTATAATAATATCTCTTTTAAATAAAACTTTATTAATTTATAGTTGTAAAATAGTAGTAACTATATACGTTAACTACTAATTAGTATTAGTTTATGTAGGGTAAATAAATAGTAATTAATTATAAAACGTAGGGAGTAGTAATTAAAGTTAAAGATAGATAGATTTAGAGCCCTTTTAGTAGGGGGCTTGAGATGCTTATATAATAGTAGAGCTAGGTCTATGCTCTGCTATACCGCTGTTAGCTACGAGTAGTTAACTTTAATATAGTTATTCCTATAAATAAACTATATTAAAGTTAATTTAAAATAAAACTATAAAGTTAAATAAATTATTAACTATATTAATTAATAAAATAATACTAAAATTAAATACTTAATTAAATAAAAAAACTATAAATATAAAAATAATATATAAAAACCTACTTTAAACCTTATTAATATATAAAATAAACTATAGGAATATTAAACTTAGTAGTAAAAAAGATAATATACTTAAGTTATAAAAGTACTAATAAGTAAGTTATATATTATTTAGCCTTAACTTAAGTTTTAATTAATTAAAAAACTTAAAATAAAATAAACGTTTTTTTATTTAAAAATACTTAGTTTAAAATAAAGCTAAAAACCCTTTATTAATATATTATTAATTAATAAACCTAAATTAGTAAAGTTATTACTAAACCTAAACGCTAACTAGGGTAGCTTGTTTTTTAAACCTACTACTTAAAAGTTACTTACTATAAACCCCTTATAAGTATTTAATACTAATAATAAATTACTATTTAAAAAAACTCTATTTTCTTAATTAACTTTCTATATACTCTACTTAAAGGCCTTAGTTTATCTTTTATAAACTTTTTTTTAAATTTTACAAATACAACTTAAATAACTTACTACTTCTACTATCTAGAATTATAAGTACATAAACTTATAATAAAGTACTAAAAGCTCTTTACCTACCTTTTCTTCTTTTTTATTCTACTCTTTTTATTAAGAATTTAACTTCTATACTATATATAGATTAGTTTAACTTAATAAATAAACTAAAAAAAATACTTATAAGTAAATACTACTAAAATACTATTATAAGGCTTTTTTACTATAATATAAATTTAATAATAAGTAGACTTTTTATTAAAGTAATAAGGAACTTTTATTTAAAAATAATAAGTATAAAGTATATTACTATTAATTAAACAAAACTTAATATATTTAATAAGTATAGCTTTTTTATAATCTTTAATTATAGTTAAATATAACTTTAACTTCTAAATATAATTTAATATAGTATTAGTATTATAGGAAATAAGGAAGTATAATTATAAATCCCTAATCTAGAACTAATAACCTACTTATAATAAAGTTTTAAAAATAAAACTTTTTAAAAGAGGAGTTAATATTACGACCCGTTAGTTAATAAACCTTTAATAATAACTCTATAAGGAGCTTAGTAGTTAAATAAGTATATTAGTTTATATTAGTATAATAACTTTATAGAATAAAAGAACTAAAATATAAGTTATATAATAATAAATAGAACTAATATATAATAAGTAGTTTTAAAATAGAACTAATAATACTAAGAGTAGTTTATAATAATAAACTAATATACTTAATATTAAACTTAAGGATAAAGGGATATATTTATAAAAAACAGAACTTATATATAAATAGTACTTAAGTACTTTAAGTCCTTTTTTTATAGTTCTTTAGTTATTAACTTTATATTAATTTTTAAATACTTTTAGCCCTCTAGTAGTAACTACTACAACCCTCTTATTAGACACTTAGACTAATCACCTAAGTGCCTTAAACCCTCAGAATCCCTTCAGCGACCACAATACCGTTATCGGCGTTAAACCTCAGCTTCTATTAACACAAACCTCACTATCAGAAGGCTGGCCGTAACACTACCGCAGCCTCTTTTCTTCCTCCTGCAACCACCCAATACACCACATTGACTGCCCGCAGAAGATCCTCCATAATATCCTATGCAATGCCGATTCTGACTCTGCTTATCGTGGGTCGGGACAAGCTGCCGCCCGGAGAGTTTCAACTTGGGCGCCTAGGACCCGTGGCCAACTGGGTCTCCATCATCTACTGTGCCATCACCACTGTCTTTTTCTTCTTCCCCTCGGAGCCGAGCCCGGCGGTTGCGGATATGAATTACGCCATTGCTGTGCTTGGGGTCATCGTTGTTTTCAGTCTGGGCTTCTGGCTCGTCAGAGGTCGCCAGACCTACCTGCACGTGGAGGAGATTTCCGAGGGAGTGTTTTATGGTATCGCCGCCGAGCGGCAGTTGGAGGTCAGTGAGGCGCATGATAAGGCAAAATGAGCAATCGCCTTCTCTCCGCTCTGTAGGGTACCTACTAAGGTAGAAAACTTCAAGTCATGAGTCGATAATGCCGGTTTTCCTCCTTAGCACTGGTCTTGTGATGCTTGTTATGTGCCATTCCAACATGCTGTATCTGACTACGGTCTTCGTCCGGGGGGTACTTGTCCACCCGAAAACGCAGTCAGTCACAAAGGGTTTCCTCTCGCACCCGTCTCCAGAATGCACTTGCATGTATCGGGGTGATAACTTGGCGATTCACCCACGCCGTTATCTGGACCTACGGGAAGACGGCCAGGTACGGGATCCATCGTAGCTCGGATTTCCCCAGACGCCAAGCTCGCTAAAAAGTCTTGGCCAACAATCTAGCTGTATAGGGAATAGCGTTGCTGTGGGGCTCTCGGTGCGGATTGGGAACCTTCGTGATGCACCTCCAGCCAGCCCTAGGTATACCTGTAGCCTATAGGTACTCATCGACAAAACCGCACCAAGCTGGTGCATATATAGGTATCTACACTCCAAGCATTCCCGCCCTTGTAGACAGATAAGATAAACCATTGAAGACCCAATCAACTACACGTAATTTTATCCATGCCTAATTGGAATCCAAGGTATGTTGCGTCCGATAGCAGCACGTGCCGGAATCTTACCCGGTCTGTAGCCGGGCTTCTCCGCCAGCGGCTGTCAGGCTGGATTGGTGTGATTGACGATGTACTACATGCCGTTCTCCAAGCATAAACTGCACAGCTAACGGGACCGGGAGATTTCCGGTCTGGATGTTTCGTAGATACACCTTAAGCCGGCAGTTCTGCCGGCTGTATGTTGTTAACCCAGACCTTGGCGGGGATCGGACTGTGCCCCAAGTGGCCAGTGTCGGACCTGGAAGCAATCGCGCCTGTATCCAAGCATGAAATCACAACCTTTTCAGCACTCACTGTAGGTTAGTACCTAGCATCTTTCGGCTCAAACCCCACGGTCTACGCAGAGGAGGCACGTCAAGCTGGGCTTTAACCGGCAGTAGTCGGCAATCCAAATCAGGAATAGCGTCCTACAGACCAATGACTGATCAAGCCCTTGACTTCAATTGTTGAAAGAAGCACAGCGCTGGCATCAAACCACAGTTGGAAGACATGTTTCTTGTCTATTTTTGAACCAAGCTCTTGCAGCAGCCGTCAAGTTAGACCAAGATGTTCGCACCTAATTCCTCGCTCCCTCCGCTCCCCGCGATCCCAGACACGGTACCGCTCTGCGACTTCATGTTCGATGAGCGGTATGGACGATGCCCCTACGATGAGTCTTTGGATGCCTATACATGCGGCATCAGCGACTCTAAAATTTCGGCACTTGAGCAGAGGGTCCAGGTCGACGTGCTCGCAAGAGCCCTGGCTGAAGAACTGCAATGGCGTGTCAATGAGGGGAGTGAATTTGACAAGGTCATCGGGGTCTTTGCTTTGAATACTGTAAGTTGTACTTGGAAACTCAAGCCCTGAAGAGAATTAAAGATTAATCGTTGAACTTGCAGATTGACGTCATGGGCCTCTCGTGGGCTGTTCATCGCCTTAATGGTATTTCTTCACCTGCAAATGCCATGTATAGCGCGGAAGAATTGACGCATCAACTCACGACATCCCGATGCAAGGCTCTGTTTACGGTGCCTTCTCTGTTGCCTGTGGCTTTGGAGGCTGCTGAGGCCGCCGGGATTCCGCGCGCTCGAGTTTACCTTTGCGACATGCCAGCGGAGCCCGCGCAGAACGTATCCACGAAGTTCAAGACCCTGGCTCAGCTCGTCGAGCGTGGGAGAGGTCTTCCGGAGCTTGAGCCCATCAGGTGGGAGAAAGGTCAGGCCAAAAGGCAAACGGCGTACTTGTGCTATTCAAGTGGTACATCTGGTCTTCCCGTAAGTGAATGTCGTAAAGCAAGATCTAGAATGCGAATTTCTAACCAAATCGTTCAGAAGGCGGTCATGATCTCCCATTTCAACATCATTGCGAACATTATCCAACTATCTCTATTCGACAAGGCAGACAGAGATCACCTGTCTCCTCGGCACCGCGATGTCGGCCTTGGACTTCTACCGCAGTCCCACATCTATAGTCTCATCATCATATGTCACGCCTCGACATACCGGGGCGACTCCGTTGTCGTACTTCCGAGGTTCGACTTGATGATTTACTTACGTACGATTGAGAGATACAGGATTAACACTCTTTACCTCGTCCCTCCTATCGTTATATCGATGATCAACAATTTGGGGGCCATGCAACGATTTGACCTGGGTTCTGTCAACCGTGTTTGGGTGGGAGCAGCACCCTTGGGATTGGAGGCCACCAATGCCCTTTTGGCCGGTTACCCAGGCTGGAAAATCACGCTAGGTTATGGGATGACCGAGACTTGCGTGGTGGTTACCTCTGGCACCCCAAGAGACATCGTCGTGGGAAGCTCGGGGTGGCTGTTGCCCGGCTTCGAGATTCTGCTCGTTGATGCAGAGGGGAACAGGATCACAAAGTTCAACGAGCCGGGCCAAGTTTGGGTCAAGTCACCCAGCGTTGTCTTGGGGTACCTCAACAACGATTTGGCAAACCAAGAAACATTTATCACACTCCCAGAAGGACGCTTCATCAAGACAGGCGACGTTGGGGAGATGCGAAAAGAATCAAGCGGCAACGAGCATCTGTGGATTGTGGACCGTATCAAGGAGCTGATCAAGGTCAAGGTAAGTCAGCGTCTTGGTTGTGCGTGCCAGGGCTCAGGCCGCTAATTCCCGTATGTGTTCATAGGGCCATCAAGTCGCTCCAGCGGAACTTGAGGCGTGTCTTCTGGGCCATCCGGCTGTTGCGGACTGCGCGGTGATTCCCATTCCCGATGAACGGTCTGGTGAGGTTCCCAAGGCATTTGTGGTTGCATCTGGGGATTGCTCGGCCAAAGACCTCCAGGAGTACGTGCAGGCGAGGAAGGCACCGCACAAGTGGATCAAGGGAGGGATTGAGTTTGTTGAAACTTGAAGCCATTCCCAAGTCTCCGTCGGGCAAGATTTTGAGAAGGATCTTGCGCGACCGCGAACGACAGCGGCGAGCTTCAAAGCTATAGAAAGCTTTAATCCTTGTATTTCATGTCAGAAATGGCATCTCTGGGCCGAAGAGTCGCAATGTGCTACTGACTACGGTGAAAATGTGCCCATGACTGTTGAACTTCGTGCAGCGTCAAGTAGAATCAATGCCCTGCAAAAGGGCCGAGATGTCGGCAAACTTCGGCAGTAGTTCAATTTGACAAGTTACCGGCAATGCCTAATTGGGAAATTGTTGTTCGAACTATCAAAGTATCTGTATGGGAAACAGACTACAGACGAAGTTAGTAAGAGACTGTCACCTTACATAAGTATTGCTTCCTCGTGGCGAGGCGCAATTTTATCCGGCATAACCTTCGCCCAGACAGAGTGCGTCCTGAGGAGAAAATCGCAGCCTTCACCACCAACATGTCAACGACCATCCCCACAACCATGTACGCGTGGAGGAAACACCGAGGGAACCCCATTCCGGTACCGACGTTGACTACCATAAACCGGGTGCCACCACGCTGACTCAGCTGCAGGTTTGGGAAGAAGTTCCAGTGCCGGAGACTCCTCCAACTGGGGTCTTGTGTCAGATGCTTGCTTCCGGTGGTGAGTATCTTGCGGGGCATCTGGAAGGTGATCGGGGGTTATTGGAAAATCACTAATGTTTGTGCTTTGACACGTTAAGTCTGTCGCAGCGACCACTCTCTGCTGACCATCGAAAAGCAGCCTGTCTGGTTTCAGGACAAGTTCACCCTGGTGAGAATCCATCTATCATTCCAGAAAATTTCCTAAGCAACAACCAGTTGTGAACATGGCTGACGAGGACTCAGGGGCATGAAGGATGTGGGAGGATCGTCCAAATTGGGGACCAAGTGAAGGATCCCGACTTCAAAATCGTGTGTGAGAACTCAACATGTCTCAGAGCGAACAAATACTGACTCGAAATCATCCGTGAACGCAGGGCGACATCGTTGCGCTCAACGCTGTCCCGGGCTGCGGCTCTTCCGACTGTTCGGAGTGTTCTCGTGACTTGGCGCAGCTTTGTGAGGTTGGCCATCATTCGGGCATCGGACAAGACGGTTTTTATGCACCCTACGCAGCTATCGACGTACGGGGACTGGCCCACGTGCCTGAGGGGGTGACGCCGGCCCAAGCCGCAGTTGCCACCGACGCCGTGACCACAGCTTATCATGCAGTGCATCGACGAGGGCAGGTGAGGGCCACCGAGACAGTTTTTCTGTTCGGCCTTGGTGGGCTCGGCTTCAATGCACTTCAGATCATATTGAATATCGGGGCGCGGGTTATCGTCTCTGATATTAGGGACGAACTCTTGGCTGAGGCGGCCGCCATTGGTGTTCCCGAAGAAGACCTCGTTCCGGTCGGGAAGCCAGTTCAGGAGTTTATCTCTGAAAGGGGGTTAGTCGGTAAGATTGACACTGTTCTGGACTTTGTTGGCACGCATCAAACTTTCGAAGATGCACAACAATTAGGTAAGTAACAGCGATCTCAAACTCTGCAAGGAGACCATTACTGACGGGCCAAGTTCGTCGCGGGGGCAAGCTGCTGTGTATCGGTAGCCTCAACACGGAAAACACCATTCACATGAAAATAGGTACCAGAAAGCGTCTCAGCTACATCTTCTCATATGGAGGGCAGGTCAGAGACTTGAAAGAAGTCTTGGAGCTTATCGCGGAAAAGAAGATTCAGCCTCGTGTCGAGACAGCAAACCTTGAGGATTTCCCGGACGTCTTGAGCCGACTGGAGAGGGGCGAGATCAAGTCGCGTATTGCCTTGATGCACGTACAGCCATGATGTTTGTACAATAGCTCAATATTGTTGTTGGCATACGAAGAACTTCGTTATTCGGTTGACATACAATTGAGTGAACGCGATACTCTTGGCTTTCATCGAAAAGTACATGTGGAAAGACTACATTAACCATTGACACTGGCACTCTTGGTCATGCCTATTCCGACAGCGGCCGTAGTCCCAGCATCTACTGGCAGAATGACACCCGTCATCCACCTTGCGTGGTTGCTGGCAAGGAACACGACGGCACAAGCCGCATCCCATCCGTTTCCTTCCGTGCCCAGAAGACTTCTTGCTTTTCTTGCAGCCCTGGCCTCCTCACTCATACCGCCCGCATACATCATGGGCGTATAAAGCATCTTGCGTGTGTTAGCATTTGAGAACAACAAAAAATAAGATTCGGGCAGGAACTCGGTAACTTACACCAGGACAGACGCAGTTTACGCGGATCCCGTCTTTGGCGTGGTGGGCAGCCATTGCTCGCGTCATGTTGACGATGGCCCCCTTGCTCGTCGGATAGAGCAAGTGAGGCGTGCCTCCTTTCAACCCCGCGACGCTGCCCATGTTGACAATGGCGCCTTTGTTCTCCCCGTCGTTCTTTGCCATGGCAGGCACCGCGTACTTTGCCATCAGAACCATGCTTGATACGTTGATCTCGAGACTCTTGGACCATTGTTCCATGTCAACTTCAACAGCAGTGCCAGGCGCTCCAGCGACGCCGACGTTGTTGACCAGAATATCGAGACGTCCGAATGTCGAGAGTGCTAGTTGGACCACTCCCTCGCAGTCTGCCGCAGAAGTTACGTCTCCTTGGGCAGGTATGGCTCTTCCGCGGCCCGGCTTGGAGTTCGCAATGTCGCAGGTCTTTGTCGCCCATGAGAGATCTCGATCGACGCAAATGACATGGCAGCCGTCATCAGCTAACAATATGGATATAGCGCGACCATTTCCGATGCCGTCTCCCGCACAGCCTGCGCCTGTTACGATGGAAACCTTGCCCTTGAAAGACCGGGAAGGGGGATCGCTTGGAATCTCGGACATGATTGCGGCTGCTTACGGCGGATGGCTGGTTGGCGTGCTATTCGCTGCTGATGCCGCTGCTGATGCCGCTGCTGATGCCGGTTCCATCATTTACCACCAGTTCTATAGCAGATTCTCTCGCCAGTCATATAATACATCAGTTGAGTTTTACCGTGCAACGAACGGCATGAGCATATGCATGAACCTCGAGTCCTTCACGTTAGGGAGCATAGGCGATCGGTTGTGCGGGTAACCGTTTTAGGGAAGCCTAAAGCCTGAGACGCGCTCGGCTTCGTGCTCAAGCCGAGGTTTCGACTGCCGCTGAGTGTTTTTGCCGGGCTACCTACCTACAGGTGGCTAGGCGCCTAAGTTTACCGCATATCACTGCCCGTGATAGGTACCTATGAAGAGGGCTGTTGGTGGGGACCGGGATACCTAAGTCACTACCTAGTTTATAGGTGTTCATAGCTGAGTGCGGGTTGTGTTTGGACACCGGTGAAAGCCCACTACACCTACACCTCACTGTAATAATACCAGGTACCTACCTAAGTAATTAGTATTAACTGCAGTTCAAGTTGAAGTCAGCGAGGGCGTCTTCTCCGCCAGTTCTGCTAGACTGAAGGTCTACCTATTCCCAGACATCAATAGATAGAAATCCGTTACGGATAGGTAGTTCCGCTGCATCTGCATCTCTCGGGCTACATAATACCCCTCCCCTCATTGCGTCAGTCTCAGCTTATGTTTCTGCTGAATAATGCGCTCAAACCTCGTTGGTGTTTTGTCAGCCCGAGGTACGGAGTACCAATGCAGACATGAAGTGACAGCCGGTCCAGGTCTAGACGTTGAGCAAAAAACATCGCAAGACATCGGTCGCTCTCTCTCTCTCTCTGTCTCCCTCTCCGTCCAACTCTTCGAGCTCCTTGTCTTGGCCTAAGAGAACCACGCCACCTGGCAAAGCTTCAACATGTGCGACTTCTCAGAGTACGGCGGCGCAAGCGACGAATGGCTTGCGGTGCAGGCAGGCCTTCCCCCTGCACCAACCGACCTCCCCGTGCAAGACCGCAAAACCACCACCAACAAAGTCCGTGAGGAGATGTCGGTGGAGGCCATGAAGATGATGGCGGACAGAGTCGTTGTACGCGACTGGACGGTGCCCACCCGAGATGGCTCGACGATCGAAGCCCGAAGCTACCGAGCCAAGGCCGCCGGTGACGGAAAACTGCCCGTCTACCTGTATTTCCACGGCGGCGGCTTTCTCTTCGGAACCATTGCATCAGAAGACGCCGCATGCGCCCGTATCGCCATCAGCACCAACGTGATTGTTGTAAACCTGAACTACCGCCACACGCCCGAGTTTACCTATCCGACGGCTTGGGACGACGTCGAGGACGGTTTCCAGTGGCTCCATTCCAACATCGACGAGATTGGCGGAGACGCCCAGAAAGTGGTTGTCGGCGGCGTCTCGGCTGGAGGGCAGCTCACGGCATCGCTCACCCTTGCGCAGCACTTGGGCAACTTTGGCCAGGACTTGCCCCGTATCGCGGGTCAGGTGTTGATCATCCCGTGCTTGGCTCATACAGACTGCTACGAGCCGCTGCTTAAGAAGCTGAAGGACCCATCCGTTTCGTCCTACAAGGAGAACGAAAACGCCCCCGTTCTCCCAAGGAGCATGATCGACCTGTTTCTGGGCTTGCTCAAATTTGAGAACCCGGACGTCAACGACCTGCGGCTGAATCCCGCCAACGCCTCACTGGATCAGGTGAGAGGACTTCCTCCGACAACAATCGGGATCGCCGGGCTAGACCCCTTGAGAGACGAGGGTTTGCTGTACGCCAAGCAACTCACAGAGGCTGGGTAAGTTGCTGCTATTCCCACTGGCACCCAAGGCTGACTTTGTCTTCTTTCTTCCGTCGCAGTGTCCCCACCGATGTTCACATCTTCCGTGGAGTCCCTCACGGCTTCCGGCGGTTTGGCGACAAGCTGTCAGAGTCGAAACACTGGGACGACGTGACGGATAACGGAATCAAGTGGGCTCTCACCAATCCAACTGCAACGGAAGAGTTTGTCATCCGCGAGAAGTACTAGAGATGCACGCGTACCTATGTAGCTTCATTCAATCCAAGCTGGGTTGCCAATGAAACCAGGCCGAATCTCCCATTAGACGATCATCTTTGATTCGACACATACGCAAGTTGCCAAAGCCGTAGCTAATATCTTCCTTTGTTCTGACTCTCGGGCTTGTATTTTGTCTTCGACGCTAGGGAATCCAAGAGACATTTTCAACGTTGCATCGCTCACAAACAATTCAGGGTAGGTATGGTGATTCTTCATTCATTAATCGCATAATCACTGATGAAAGCGCCCTGTTGAGATGTTCCGTAGCGTCATATCCCAGACCTCGTCCTCTCAGAACAACACAGAACTTCAACTTCTATCCCAGCACAAAATCAGAATACTGTCTCGCCTTGACCTCGTCGCATCTTTTCCTGTATCCCGGCGCCGGCCCGTTGTAGCGTGTCATCGACCGTTTCTGCTTGTGGGCGAGGTTCTTATTGACTCCTGTCATCCACGAATCAACCTCGTTCGCAAGCAGACCTTCACCGCACTTCCATACATGCTCCGTCCATAGGCGCACCCCCTCATCCCTTGCTTCGACCGACGTGATGTTGTGATCGCGAGCATATCGAATGAAGTCAGCCACCCATTCCACAGCATACTCGATGCTCCGGGGGATGTTCCCAAACATCTGGTGCGGCCCCATGATCATAAACATGTTGGGGAAGTCCTTGACGGTCAACCCGAGGAAAGTCTGGATGCCGTCGCTCCAGACGTCATGGAGTTGAGTCCCGCCAATGCCTTGAAAGTCGACAGCGCGGAAGGATCCCGTGACAGCATCAAAACCAGTGGCATAGATGATGACGTCGAACTCAAAGTCTTGTTCTCTTGTCTTGATGCCCTTTGGAGTAATCCTGTCGATGGGGTCTTCGGTCAAATCTACGAGCCGAACGTTCGGCTGGTTGAAGGCTTCGTAGTAGCCGCTCTCGAGCGGAACCCTTCGAGTCCCAAAGCCATGGTTCTTCGGGATGAGTTTCTCAGCAACCGCTGGATCCTTGACGCGCTGGCGAATCTTCTCGGCGTGGAACTCGCTGTAAAGTCTGTTGGCTTCCCGGTTCGTGTAGATGTCGCCAGAAACGCCCAAGACTTTCGCAAATCCCGGAAGTGCGTAAAGCTCCTCCCAATGTTTTGTCCGCTCCTCTTCGCTCATGTCAAAAACGCTCTTGTTGTCGCCGACGTGGATGAAACAAGAGTACGAGTCGAGGCATTGTCGAAAGATTTCAGGGTATCGCCGCCGGAT
Source organism: Colletotrichum musae (assembly GCA_027406025.1). Lineage (NCBI taxonomy): Eukaryota > Fungi > Ascomycota > Sordariomycetes > Glomerellales > Glomerellaceae > Colletotrichum > Colletotrichum musae. The sequence goes on along the minus strand of JANVYC010000009.1, from coordinate 4,140,214 downwards.
ATCCTTCATCTCCTCGGGGGTGATTTTGGCGTTCTGCAAAGGGGCCGTCCAGTTTGGCGTCCGCTGGAAAACAGTGAGAGAACCCACAGTCTTCACAATCTCTTGAATGGTTTGGATTGCAGTCGCGCCGGTGCCAATGATTCCAACCCGCTTGCCTTCGAGGGTGGCGCCGTCTCCTGGCCATCTTGCTGTGTGCCAGGCCTCGCCTTTGTAATCGCCTACTCCGGGAATGTCGGGCAATGTTGGCTCGTTGAGGATGCCCATCGCCGTCACCAGGTAACGGCTTGTGTACGTGTTGCCGCTTGTGTCGGTCAACAGCCACGAGCTGGACTGCTGCTGATAGTGTGCTGACTTGATGCGGGTGTCGAACTGCATGTCTTTCTTGAGGTCGAACTTCTTGGTGAGGAACTGTATGTACCGCAAGGTCTCCGTCTGAGGAGAGAAATGCTCCGTCCAGTCCCATTCGTCAAGAACCTCCTGAGAAAACGAAAAGATGTAGGAATAACTCTCAGAGTCGAAACGAGCTCCTGGATAGCGGTTCCTGAAGGCTTCGTTAGTAAACTTCCAAACTAGAACGACAACTAGTCGAAGCAATCACACACCAGAACCATGTTCCGCCTTCTGCAGATCCGGCCTCGAGGACCTTGACCCTCAGGCCGAGTTCACGAACGCGGTACAAAGAGAAGATGCCGCTGAGGCCACCACCTACGATCAAGACATCATAATCAAGATCCTTGTTTGCCGCCTGAAAGTCTACCGGACCACCACCGTTGGCGCGTGTTCCATTGATTGTCGTCATTGTAGCAAGAGATGGAAGTGGAGGATGTCGGGGGATTTCAGCTGGCAAAGTGACGAGTAGTCGTATCAGTGCAGCGAAGATGGTGGAACTATACCCGTCGAGTCGCCCAGTGCCTGCAGAGCCTCAGTGAATATAGTTGCAACGGCCAAGCACGACTCTGTCACGATGGGTAGTGATCTTCGTGGTCGGGCCCAACGACGGCGGCTCTGCCGACCTGCAGGACCGGAGTTAGGGAACCCGGCACAGTGGGGAAGATGAGGGGATTCGCGGGGTGCCGACGGCTATCATCGTCTGCCTGCCGCGGCATGGGAAACGTCGGCTAGCCGATCGGCTTATCCAAAGTAGATTACCACATGCCGAAACTCTGCCCGTGTGTATTCGGGCAAGGCGGGCTGAATGCCATTATCCGATGTGCATTAGTGGCATCCAATGTCATCCTGGTGTCCAAGCAAACCTAGTCGATACGACTTGGGAGCGAGTCATTAGAGCCTTAATAGTTGAACTTGGCAGTGCTAATCCGAACGCCTCGGGAAGAGATATCGCCCTTGTTGACTCGCGTCGGTTATCATTTTGGTCGGGATTTTGTGTGTTCTTGCGTTGGTCGCTTCAGCGGGCTGTTTACAATCTGTTGGACATCATCCCAAAGCCTCGGATTGAGTGGGCGGTTTCGGTTGACGGACATTTTGTCCACGGATGACTTGTGCGATTATGTTTGTTAAAAACCCAGCAATTATTAGATGATTGATAGCAGCGATCGTCTCCTAACGCTACTTTCGCTTGTTACAGACCCTTCGACTCCCAATAAGTCTCGAGGTCCCGGAAGAACGCCCATTTCACCGCCTTGCCCCAGCCCTCTGATTTCCATGCGTTAAGGCTGCTAGGGAAATGCGGAACAGCATCCCGTACCGTGGAGTCGTGGGCAATAATGACAAAGACGTTCTCGTCGCAGTCAAGCTGCTGGAGAGATTCCATAGTGTCCGCCACCTTGTGGAGATCCAGACCAAACGTTGCATCAAACAGAGCATCGGTAGAGCACCTGCCCCTCGAAGCCTGCAGCTCGTCCCAGGCGCTACCCGGACAGAGCACGGTGTTATCATGCGGCCTGCATGGGTGCGGTGAAATTGATTCAGGAACCGGGAGATATTGAGAAGGCCTGAAAATCCCAGCGTAATGACAAACATCGCCGCCCAGGAGGATGAAGGTGTCCGGTCCTCTGGTCGTCCGAGCCAAACCGCACAGGTGCCCGATGGCGTGGCCAGGACTGTCTAGCAGGTAGAACGACCCATCTCCGAAATAGTCAAATGCCGGAAATCTGCCGATGCGAAGAGCTTGCGGGCCTTGGAAGGAAATTTCCCTCAGGTTCCGATTGCTTGATTCGTTAACTTTCTGATGCGAATGAACACTCATGAATCTCGTAGACTCACGCGTAATCCGCCTCAAGTATTGGTGACTCTGGATTCGCCGGTGCCCCGGGTAGCATCGCATCTTTGAAGCCTGGTCCGACAATGAGATCTGTGGTTGTGGGGAATGTGGACGGATCGCCTATATGGTCCCAGTGCCAATGACTGCGCAGGGCATATGTAAGTGAGTATTCATGATCAGTTGCTCTCCATGGGCGATGATGATTCATGAGGCCAAAAGCAGCGAACAGTACCAACCTCCAAATAACAGCCTCCACCTCCTCTCGAGCGACTCGGGCTTCTTCCAAAATATCTACCACGTTCTTCGTTACCTCGATGTTGTAGTTGGTCGTCGGCAGGTAGCTCGTGATGGATGGTGCGTAGTTGTTGTAGTCTTTTCTGATCCCCAGGTCCCACACCAGTTTGCGGCCTGATGGGTGCTCAAGGAGAAAACACAGCGATGGCGATGTCTTGAACGTTTCTAACCCAGGGACATCTGGGGCCATGAATCGCTTCAGAATGGCTGGGCCGAAGTCGACGGGATTAAACAACTTCACCGAGATCGTTTGCTGCCCCTCTGGCAGCTGGGCCGGGCGATGTGAGGACATGGTTTCGCTGTTGGTGGTGGACTCGCTCCACAGAGGACTTCAACAAGTCGCAACTCTCGAAGCTTCAGAGGCTCAACCTTATCTTGACGTAAATTCAGATGCCTAGGTGAGTTACTTCAGGTAGGTAAGTTGTCTTTCCAGAACTGCCGTTCGAACTGCGGAGAGTCAGAGAGGGGACGAACCACCGACTCGCCGGGGTCCTAGCGCCAAGCCAAGCAAATCCCGGGGTTGGGTGGTGATGTGTGACCGACCCCGGACCGGTTATCCGTAAACAGACTAGACATTCATTTCAGCTGATCACCACGTCCTGGACGGTAAACCATTTCGTACTGCCGGACTGCCGTCCTGCCGGGAGCCGCATGGGTTGATGCTGGCCTCTCGAGCTAGAGGGCACCAGACCCAAGACCTTGGGACTCTCCCGATTGAACACCCCAATCTCCCGATGCATCCTGCCCATGGGGAAGCTCAATGGCCCCGTTTCCCCAGAAATTCCAACAGCACGCTAAGTAAATGCATATCCTTTTATAACGAGACCTCAGCGTGGTTTCGCTCCTTGTGTTTTGGGTTGTAACAGAGGTCTTCTCTGCCGGTTGCCTCTTTCTTTTGCGCCTACCATGGACAACGCCTCCAAGTCTACAGAAAGTGTTCAGCAAGTCGAGCGTCCAGGAGAAGGAACAGAGACTAAGCCTCATGCCGCTGTCGATACTGTTCACAACGATGAGGCTCTCAAGGTTCTCGAGGGCTACACCGGTAACAGCGAGTGGACAGACGATGAAGAGGCCAAGTTAAGACGCAAGATCGACTGGAAACTGATGCCAGTTCTTTGCATGACGTATGGCTTGCAGTACTACGACAAGGCAATGCTCTCACAAGCCGTAAGTCTGTCGCTTCTCTGTCTCTTCCTTGCGGTTGCTTAATTTCCTTTGGGCTGACACGTCCTTTCCTACCGACAGGCTCTCTTCGGGCTGAGGAGCGACCTGGGCTTGACCGTCGGTGATCGCTATTCCTGGTCGGCCTCCATATTCTACCTTGGTTTCATTGTCGGCGCCTACCCGGCCATGATTTTGGCTCAACGATTTCCGATTGAGAGGGTCGCCTCCGTCATTGTGACTCTCTGGGGGCTTTGCCTTATTTTGACAACCGTTTGCAAAGACTATCGTGGTCTCTATGCCCAGCGATTTTGCCTCGGTCTATTGGAGAGCGGCATTAGCCCGATGTTCATGCTCATTGTGGGAAGTTGGTACAAGAAGAACGAACAAGCGATGCGGATGGGGTAAGGACGTGCTTGGTCTCCACCTCTCGAGAACGATATTGTTTCATTTGCTGATATGTGTTGGCCGTAGAATATGGTACAGCTGTACCGGCTACGTTTCCATCTTCTCCCCGCTCATCAACTACGGCTTTGGCAAGATCAACGGTGGCATCTCGTCGTGGAGATACATGTTTTACTTTGCCGGAGCTTTGACCATCGTCTGGGGTCTTCTTCTGTTCTATGTTCTCCCCCCGGATCCCATCAGAGCCAAGGGCTTCAGCGAGAGGGAACGCTATATTCTAGTGGCCCGCCTCCGAAGCAATAACTCCGGGGTTCGCAACACACACTACAAGATGGAGCAAGTCGGTGAGCTTGCCCTCGACGTCAAGTTCTGGCTCGTGTTTGCCATCGCGTTTCTCTGCATGATTGCCAACGGTCCTATTTCGACATTCGTGCCAATTATTATTAATGGCTTTGGATTCAGCACGCTCAACTCTTTGCTTCTTACCATGCCCGCTGGCGCATATGGTGGCACTGTTCAGTTGATCATGCCCTACCTTGCATACAAGTTCAAGAACTGCAGGACCTGGATTGTCTTTGGTGCGCAGCTAGGGACCACGGTCGCTGCCCTCCTGTTGTGGCTTCTTCCGAGATCCGCCAAGGGAGCGTCGTTGTTTGCGGCGTACATTCTGCCATCCGTTGGGGGCGGGTATGCCGTCTTGATGGGCCTCCAGATTGCGAATACTGCGGGATACACGAAGCGCTCGATAGCTTCATCTGGTCTTTACATCGGCTACTGCCTCGGTATTACATCCTTTCTGTATTAGATGCCAACAGACTTGGCCATTTGCTTACTCTCGTTGCCAGGAAACTTCGTAGGGCCGCTCGTCTTTCGCAAGGAGGATGCACCCGACTATGCGCCTGGGTCCATTGTCGTCGTGATAACGTCTCTTGCAGCGGGCATTCTGGGTTTGGTGTATCGATTTGTCTGCATGTGGCACAATAAGAAACGAGATCGAGCTGGTATCATGGAAGGGTTCGACCACGCCTACGAAGACGATCTGACTGACATGAAGGTGACTCAGATCCAGCGTCTTATCCTTTTGATTGTAGAATTTGAGGCTAACAGACGCCTAGAACCCGCAGTTCAGGTACATCCTCTAGCAGTTTGGACGGTCCGACCCAGGTTGGGTGTATGTATGTCCACAGTGGTTTTAGTTCCATATTGTCTCCATGTCTGTTGTGTGGTTCCCAGACTCACTGGGGCGAGCGTCTTGCACCTTTAGTTCCCATAACACGTAATCAAGTGAAATGAATCACATCAACTCATATTTGAATTAATACTTTGGTGCAGTCAGCCACGAGGTGACAGTTGACTAGACGTGATATGTCTCCCATCCCAACAGTCTCCTCCGCGTCCGCTGTATCATCGGGATTCTGTGAACCCCGAACCCCCGCAACCACAGCCCCAATTACCCCGCATTCCTTCACCCTCCTCCTCACTGTGACCCATGCCCCCCGGTTCTCAGTCAGTCAGTCTCCCCCCCAGACTTTCTCGACCCGGTTACGACGCAACCTCCCGCGCTCCGCTTCTTCCCCCTGACCCCCTTCGTCTCCTCCCGTGCATTCCGGCTGAGATTCTCCGATATCGTGGCTCGACTGGACTGCTTGACGTAAGGTCATTGACACTCACTTGGGTAGCAACGTTCGCTATCTGAGTCAGGCTCCCGCGGCTGTAAAGTCTCTCACCCTCCGCACGCATCATTCATCTCACGATGCCAGAGACGATTAATGAGTGGCTACCATTCGATGCCACACAGCCAAAGCGGCGCCGCGCTGAGCTGGTCTGCGTTGCTTGCCATGGCAAGAAGGTGAAATGCGATCTTCAGGTATCTCATCCCTACCTAGCTGTTAGCTGATCTTGCGCATGTAACACGCAGTTTCTGACATCTGGGTGAAGGCCAGGACTTCTGACGGTCACCATACTTGCACCAATTGCCATCTTTCAGAGAAAGACTGCCATATACGACCCTCGAAACGGACCAAACGCCGGCGGCTAGCCAGGCCAGCCCCAGGTCCAGAAGATCCGGCCCCGACACCGCCGGCTACATTGGTCCCTGACGATGGGGCGGCCCAGTCACAACAAGACCTTTCAGTCGACACTATCCAGGTTTTAACAACCGGTTTTGGCGATTTTGTCCCACCATTCCCGCCCCCCTCTCGGCCATCTCGTCAAGGAGAGGGTCACCACCCTGCCCCATCACCACGCGGTTCGACCTCAGGGCAGCCCGCGCCGTCTCCTTCCCAGAGGTCCCAGAGTAGTGATGCCCGCACCGAAGGAGTGGCAGAGAGCCACACGGGAGACATTGATACCGGTTTCCTTCAGGTCTATGCCCCAGAGAACCAGTCCGATGCTGAGAAGCAAGCGCTCGAGGCATGTCTTGAACAAAAGTACAATTTCTCCAGCCCTCACGAACAAAAGACCTTCAAGAAACCTTCGCCGAAACTTATTGGGAGTATTGCTACTCATGGTGTCCTGTTCTCGATCCTGATACCCTAGCTGGCGATCTCACGCGCTCTCCGCTTCTTGCCAACGCCCTTGCAGCTGCAGCAAGCAACGTGCAGCCGCCGCTGGTCCCTCACGAGGGCCCCGCGGAGTACTACAGGAAGGCGCGAATCATGTTTTACGACGATGAAGAGTCTGACGGGTTGACGACTCTCATGGCCATTTCACTTTTCTACTGGTGGGCACCTCGGCCTCCAAGTACCGTACATCGCCACTCATCATGGTGGTGGACGTCGGTGCTCATCCGTCATGCCCAGCAAATGAATCTCCATCGTGAACCAACGCTTATCCACCCAATATCCGGCAACCTCAACCTCAGTCTTCGGCCGAGAATCTGGTGGACAGCATTCGTGAGGCTTCCAGCTCCAAGTTCTGCGTTAAGCATCGACTAACAATGCACTGGGTTGCAGGCACGAGAACGGTTGACGGCTCTGTGCCAGAGCAAACCAGCAATCATTGACCCGGATGACTGCAATATCCAAGAGCCGTCGTTGTCCGACTTCCCTAGCGACCCTTACCACCAATGAAAGGGCGAGATCTTCATATACTGGGTCCGCCTGTGTGTCATCATCGGCAAGATTGCCAAGACCCTGTCTCGCTCTACCATCCCGTCCACTGCTGTCCCTCCCCCAGACCACCACAGACAGGAGCTTGTGGACTGGGTCAACTCTTTGCCCCCCCATCTTCAACTTCCAATCGGCGCGGCGCGGCCCGCACCCAAAACTTCGACAGAGACATCCATCAGCTGCACCTGCCCTACCTCACGACGATCATCGTACTTCATCTAAAGCGATCTGTCAACACTCTGCCAGAAGCTCTGCCTCCAGCAATACTAGCAGCATCATGCATCGCCAGAATATTGAGAGACATCTTGTCGCGCGGTAACACTCGCTTCCTGATGGCCATCACTTGCTGGTATTGTGGGACGGCCTTCATTCCCCTTCTCCAAGCTTGCCGCATCCCGCATCTATCCAAAGACGCCAACGATTGCCTCGATACTCTTATCGGGGCAGCAGACCAGCTCCAGGTCATGTGGGGATCGGCCAATGTAATCATATAAGGGTTCGAGAGATTGAGGAAGACGGCCAACGATGCAGCGGGGCCTGCAAAGCCTCAGGAAACAGCACAGAGCAACCACCAAGGCAATCCCGAGGTCTCGGCTACCGTCGAACGCCGCCTTGATCACGGGTTGTCGCAGCGCGAAGATGTGGACGACTTTGACTGGACGGCCCTTTTCCCCTTCGTCTCGCAACATACGGGTGGCATTGCCAACAGCCTGCTCACAGACAGGGAACAGGGTGCGGCAACGAGGGGATTCCCCTCGCCCGAGAATGCATTGTTTCACGAGACGCTCCTCAATCAGTTTGAAGACTTGTTCGAGCCCTTCGTCGATTACCGTCTAGATTTCATGGTGTCTGGATGACAGCTGGCACGTGGATTTGTATTCCACTTTGCTGACTTCAAACCGCAGGCATTGGCATTGAGGTAGATCAAGTACTAGTGAAAGAATTGACATTGACTTCTCTCGTGTATGATGCGAATTCCAACCAGCGTTAATTACCACCACGCATCTTAATTCTCAAGAACCTCTGCCTTCTCAACATACCACGACAAGTCGCTCTTGGGATCCATCTCCCACTCCGTGAAACCATTTCCCATGAACCTGAAAGGGTTCGAGGTACGGTAGCAAATATTGAAGTCCTCCGCGCGGATGTTGCTCAACATGCGATTGAATAGGTGCGCACTGCCTCCGAACAACGCTGTGACTCTTCCATCTACGCGGTTGCGCTTGTACCAACTCTTACATCCTCCGCTCCACACGAGAGTCTTGTGGACTTGGTCGCTGTACTTGATGAAAGCGTCGACAACCTCTTGCTTCGGCTCGACGTACTTGATATCCTCAGTGGCCATCTTCTTGGTCCACTTCACAAAGTAATCGCCTGTCCAGTTGAGTGACTCAACCAAGGATCCGTGGCCGCCTAGGCAATTCGGGCCCATCATCATGAAGTAATTGGGGTAGTCTGGTACGGCAACGGAGATGTAGGAATCTGGATCCTCTGCTCATCGGGTGGCAAGGTCTACGTTTTCCTTGCCCACAATTGGGTACCTAGGGCGGTGGGAGACATCGAAGCCAGTAGCGCAGACAACTTCAGTCAGGTTAGCACATGCCGAAAAGGCCAGGAGGGGGTTCTGGTTCTACTTACTGACGTCGCACTCGTAGAACTTCCCATCAGCCGTGTGAACGCCCTTCTTGGTGACGGCAGAAATCGCGCTCTTGGTGATGTTGCAGTTGGACTGCAAAAACGATTCTAGATAGCCAGGCCCAGGTGTGATCCGGCGACATCCCAGTTCCCACTTCGGAATGAGCATCTCACAGAGTGTGGGGTCGTGGTTCAACTTCTCGGACGTCTGAGCTGCAGCGAGCTTCATGCCTTCCTCGTTGTTCTGGCCCTTCATGAAGATGTAGAACGATTTGTTGGTTCGCGAGATGATTCCCTTCCTGTGCTCGAGGTGGTACTCTGGGTCATGAAACTTGCTCCTTTCCTCGTCCGTATACCTCGGGTTGGGGTCCGGATCGTCTCTGCCGAGATGCTTGGATGGGGGAGCGCGGTAGTAAACCCACGCGGGGCCACGGATGAAATTCATCACGTCTGTTCCGGGCAGCTTCTGCATTTGTGGGACAATCTGAATTCCCGAGGACCCGTTTCCGATGACAGCGATCCGCTTGTTGGAGTAGTCGTAGCTGTGATCCCAGCGTGCCGAATGCGTGATGTGGCCTTCGAAGTCTCTCAGACCTGGGATGCTGGGCCAAGACTCGTGTACCAGGACGCCTTGCGCTGAGATGAGGACATGGCAATACTCGTCGCGCCTCTGGCCTTGGTGTTCCACGGTCACCTTCCACTGACCGAGATCTTCTGACCACTGAGCACCTACGACTTTGGTGTTCAGTTGGAGGTCTCGATCAAGGTTCCATTTCCTGACTGTGCTCTTGATGTATTCAAGGATCTCGGCGCCACTGGCATAGAAGCGGCTCCAGTTTGGATTGGGATCAAATGGGAATGCCTGTCTACTAGTCAGTCTCAACGTGTCTTGGATGCATGACGTAGGCTGCCATGGAAGGGGAATCTGACGTATATGTGTGCTGGGACATCGCACTGAACTCCGAGATAATCGTTCATGAACCATGTACCGCCAACCTCTCCGTGTGCTTCAAATATCGTGTGCTCGACAATGTCGCGCATCTCAGGGAATCTGTGCTGGAACTTGTGTGCCATGAGCAGCCCCGAAAAGCCAGCGCCAATGGTAAACACCTTGATCTTCCTCGGCGTGTAAGCGAATTTCGAGTCCAGCTTGAATGGGTCGTCTGAAATCCCGTTTTCCTCGCTTCCTGAAGTCTTTGGAAACACTGCTCCCTCTCGCAAGACTTCTGGCAGCTCGGTCGAAGGCATCCTTGGGGCAGCGCCGTTAGTCCGCGGTGTGGTAACTGGCCCCGGATGGACCGGAGCAATGACTGGTGCCTCCACAGAGACTGTCATGCTGGCGAGGATGCTTGGGTGAAACTGGTGAATGATGGAAAACAGACGCTGTCAGAGGATGATCCCGAGCAAAACAATCACTCGAGGGTTCGTGAATATACTATCGAAATTCGGTCTCGCTCAGACTGTACTGTACGTTGCTTTTATTCTCTTGATGCCGATCCCAAGGGCCAGAAATCGAACTATGAGAATATTGTTCAAATGTCTTCTGTGCAACGAATGCACTAATGCCGGTCTATCGCATGACGATTTGGTGCGGCGTATGGCCTTACCGGTTAACGCCAACCAGGGGGGGGGGGGGGGGGAGGGGGGGGGGGGGGGGGGGGTGCGAGCTGCTGGGAATTCGGCCATCCTTGCCCCGGTTCTTCTTGCATTGCCGGTACACTTGAGAGATGCCGCGCTCGTATGCGTCGGTCAGCGGCTCTGTCTCAGGATTGAGGGGAACGGTAATACTCGGTTATCCCAAAACGGGCTGCCTGCGGGGATTGCATGGCTGAGCGAACCACGTCCGCATCCTCGGCTTTCCTAGCCTACAGCTGAATAGCTGCCGCGGAAACGCAGACCGAAAGCGGCGACTGGGGAGGAAACCACGAATCCTCCAAACAGACTCGAAAGGGGACTTCCTACTAAGGTGGCGGTTCTGCTACGGTTAACCAACACTATGCTTGTCTGTCTCGCGACTTCTTCTGGGTTTTTTTTTTTTTTTTTTTCTCTTTGTGACAACCCATTCGCCCTGATTCACCATAATCCGCACTCGCAGCCATGTCTCTCCCCCGATAAAACTACACTGGTCCCATAGATCACACTATTGCCCCTGACCGCAACAAGGTCAAGGGCAAGTCGGTGATTATCACTGGAGGGGCCAATGGAATGGGCGAGGCTTGCGTCCGTTCTTTCGTGGCTGCCGGTGCTTTCGTCACGTTTGGAGATGTCAACCCTAGAGGGAAGGACATTGAACGTGAGTTGAATGCGAACGGCGCGTGTTCCGCGTTTGTGGAATGCGACATCAGAGACTGGGACCAGCACAAAGCCATGTTCGAGACCGCTAAGAGCCGAAGCCCCCACAAGAGCGTGGACATCGTCATCGCCAATGCCGGTATAAGTCGCAGCTCTGGAGACAGCCTGTGGAACCTAGACGATCCCAACGGAGAGCCGACGAAGCCTGATCTCAACATCGTCGATGTCAACCTGAAGGGGTCACTATATACGTGGAAGTTAGCAGTTCACTACTTCAGGCAGCAACCAGACTCCGACGATCGAGACCGATGCTTCATCATCACCGGCAGCATGGTCGGGTGGATCGACTCGCCCGGCAATTGGGAGTACACAGCGACAAAATATGCCCTTCGTGGCTTCATGAGAACTGCAAGACGTTCAAGTTGGGAGCAGGGCACCAGGATAGTCTACGTCGCACCTTGCTGGATCAGAAGTGCCATCCGCACGGCCCAGTACGAAAAGTGGTTGCTTGATCATGGCGTCGAGTTTGGCGAACAGGAAGACGTTGCAAACTGCATGATGCGAGTAGCCTGCGATCGATCTATTAATGGTATGTTCACAGCGGTCCCTGCAGTGAGATTGCTACTTGATCAGAGCTCACTATCGCTAGGACGTTCACTGATGATCACTCCTCGAACCATCGCTCAAGAAGGCTTTATGGACATCGACAGGGACGATTATAAGGATATTTCTGGAGACAGGTACCTGAAGAAGCTACAAGAGGCCCAACTAGTAATCATAGAGGACAAGTGGAAGGACGATTTTAAGGTGAGGGTGTATAAAGACTAAGCTTTCGCTTAGTGGGAAGGCTCTTAAGGCTTTTGGAACCAGTACTAGGATCACACATTGGTGGGCTTAGAATTTCTGCAAGGATATCAGTTTTGACAACATGACCCTGTTGTGTCCCTACTTAACATCGTGTTCTTTCAAAGCAACCCATGCCTCTTGATGCGGGTTTCTTCAGACCAACCCTTGTTGTCATGTGCGTCTTCTAGGCCACGATCGTCATTTTCTCCAGTCGTAACTCTTATATCAATATCTAGTGCACCTCCATTTACAGGTTACATGGCTCTACATAGGTAACATTCTGTACGTACTAAGTGTAATTCAACTTACAAACACAGTTTCATGATCCTTTAATTCTGGTTGGTCTAATTAGACTGGGACTCAAACGTACTATCATAGTCGTTCATGGAGTTACCGGATGGACATCCCGCTATCTCTAAGATCAGGAGATTGCGACGGTTTGCATTGTCGATCCAAAGACTAAAAAGTACTGCATTATCCCATATACCAAAACCAAGCAAGTGGCATTATTGACTCGTCCAGTATGGAAGATCATGCCCGGTGAAGCCGATTCGTATAATTTCGATGCGGGTATAAATGTTGCCCATTGACTGCCGTCGGTAGTCTTAACCTGTTACCTCTATCATCTCAACCACCTACCTCTAGAACTAATCTCTGAGTCCCATTATCTAACCTTTGACACCTTTCAAGCCTAAAATGAAAATGCGGGCCAGGTTGATCGTCCCATTCCCTACTGCCGCGGTAACTTCGTCCGTTATTGCTTGTACTCCTGCTAGCGATAAGTCACTAACCTCCCGACATCTAGCTCTCAAGACTGCATTACTAAGTCAACTTAGGTCGGTGCACCGTTGTATCAAGAGATTGTTGTCTTGGTGCTGCATGCGTCGGTAAGAAGAAGCCCAGGTCCAAGGCGCAATACGATCTCGAAAGGCTGACGAACTTCATAGCTCATGTTCAGAGCAGACCGGCTGGAGTTTGCGGACGTTAAAGCTGGGTATTCAAGTCTTTGATTTGGTGAAATTCCTGGCCCGCAACGCCGAAGACGGTAATTCATTTGATCTCTTGGCCCTTGAGAAACGGCTGGAGAACCGACAGGAAGTGTCAATCAAGAAGGGGCCACTGTCTTCTGGTGAGAGCAATCACCAACTCGTCAGCTACTCCTGTGTTACCTACTCACGCACGATACCAGGTTAGACTACCACAATATATGTATATGTATTTTGATTTCATGTTATCAGAACGGGGAACAAAACTAGGTATGGCTAAAACCCCCTTGCATATGAGAAGGGAGAGAAAAGAATCGACCAGGGGAAAGGGGAGAGAAAAGAATTGGTTGCATCCATGGTGTCATAGCTTCACAGCTGTAATTAAGTCATACTGCACTCACTCGATAGACGCCTTGAACCGGATTTTCTAAACATATTCGTGCTACCGAGCTCCTCGGCACGGCCGATTGAAACGCACCAACAATAAAGGGCTTGCCGGATTGCCGATGGGACCCACCTTGGCGTCGAGTCAAGTGCCGTGCGGACCGGCCCCACCGAGGGCACCAGCCACGCGTCACCCCCGAGCCAAGTGACGATGAAGTCACCATGGAGCAATTCGGCACCTGAACCGGTCCGCAGCGTGGCACCACTGCGGTCTATCGCCTGGGTCGTTCTAGGGCTGAGGCCGTCGAGATGGGTAGGCCTTGTCAACTTGCTCCCCCAGACTGTCATTCCCTGGAATGCGCCACACCAAGCTTTCCCTGGCTGACGCGTTTCCGCAGCCGTAGCGTCTCTGAGCCATCTGGCCATGACGTGCCCATGTTGGAGCGAGGACGATGTCGTGTGCCGAGCAAGTATGGTGCTGAAGAAGATATAAGGTTCTGCATGCGGCTCATCTTCTCTCGCTGCGAGATCTCATTCACTCCATCATTAACTCGGTACCCGCTCACCTGCACAGAGCCACTTGATCGAACTCACCAGACTTGAAGCATCAGACAAATCCTACAAGTAACCTCGTTCTCATCGATTGAACATACGACCAAGTTCTTTGTTTGCCAATACCGAAAATGGTAAGGGACGCCTTCCTCTAGACCACAAAGTGATATCTGACATGAAATCCCCCCCTAGTCTCGTGGACGTGGAAGACGCCTCGCAACCGGCGCCATCGTCGGCATTGCCATTGCTGGCTTCGTCTTCGTCGCCTTCTGGGTCCTGTGCTGCTACTGCTGCTGCTTCCGGAAGAAGCGCCAACAGCGGGGCCGCGCCGTTAGCGGAGGAGGCGGCGGCGGCATGTTCTCGCGCTTGATGCCCGGCCGACAGCGCCACGGCGGTCCAGCCATGATGGAGGCCGGGCATGGTGGTTACGGACATGGGCATCACGGAGTCTCGCAGCCACAGCCGACTCACGGATATAGATGACGGGGCGAGCAACCACTGAGAACGGGGACGATCTCGCGGGGGGATAAAGCGTAACGAGACAATATCACGGAGTTTGATGAGCGGAAGCACAAGAGGGCGGAAACCTAACGCGGACAGGAAAGGGTGGTCGTGTCAGTATACCCCGACGGGCAATTTTGATTTCTTTGGCAGGCGTTGGATCTGTATATGAATCCAGACAGGACGCTTAATGTTACATTAAGTACTAAATATGTGGTGTGTGGGTATGTGGGTATTATGCGTGGGTGTGAGTGACTTGCTTCCACCGAGCCGATCAAATGTGTTCCGTCTCGTTGGCCTGCTTCTGCTCAACAGCTTCGACTCTGCGCTCGAGGTCGTGGTTGTCGAGGGCGGCGTAGTCCATGGTCGGGATGAAGAGGGGTGCCTCGGTGAAGAGGTATCTCATCTCCTCCAAAGGACGCCTGGCAGTTTCGGGGAGGAAGCACCAGAAGAAGAGGGCGTTGGTGAAGTTACAAACCTAAAAGGCAAGCACAATTAGTCCTGGGCGTCTGACGGAAGGGAAATGAATGCGACGGCGCTACTCACAATAAAGAGAATGTACCAGCGCCAGCCGATACCGTTCTTGTCGTCGAGGGCCACGGAGGTGGTCTGGCCGATGAGAGTGTTGAAAGCGAAGGAGACCATGGTGGCAATAGAAACACCCTTGGAACGAGTCTTCATGTCGAAGATCTCGGCGGGGATAATCCACGACAGAGGACCACAGGTAGAGCTGAAGCTGAAGTTGTAGAGCCAGGTCATCGCAATAAAGGCCCAGGAAGTGCCGCTGCTGGCATTCGGGGAGCCGGGGGGGAACTGGGCGAGTAGGACGGTGGCGATGATGAAAGTGATGCAGTTTCCAATGTTGCCGAAAATCAGGGGCCAGCGACGACCGGTCTTGTCGATGAGCATCATGCAGAGGAACTGGGCAATGAGCGCGAGGACGGAGGAGATGGCCTGGTAGCGGAGGGTATCGTCGCCGGCAATACCAGCCTTCTTGTAGATCTCGACCGAGTAGTACTGGATGGCACTGCGCGAATTGGTCAGTCTGCGCTGTCTTCAAAGCCATCAGTCGCCCTGAATCCGTGGCTTACCTGACACCAGTCATCTGGATGGAGCCCTGGAGAGCGCATGCGAGGAAGAGACGACGGAAGCAGGACTTGTCGGTGAACAACTCCTTGTAGGACTTGGCCGAGCCCTCGTGCTCCACAGCGATGGACTCCTGAATCTGTTCGAACTCGGCGCGGACCCAGGCGTCGTTGACATCGCCGTGGGCGTGCAGTTTGGCCAAGGTCTGGAGGCCCTCGTCGACGCGGCCGTGGTCGATGAGCCAACGGGGAGACTCGGGGAAAAAGAGGATGAGAAGGGCCAGGATGCCACCGGGAATGCACTGGATACCCAGGGAGACGCGCCATTGGTTGTTGTCAGTCTCGCTGAAGCCGACATATGTACCGTACGAGATCCAGGCGGCGGCCAGGGCACCGACACCGAGCATGAACTGTTGCAGAGCGGTGACACGTCCACGGATACTGGGATGGCAGAGCTCGGCCTGGTACAGGGGGATGATCATGGTCAAGAAACCCACGCTGGAGGTATTGTTAGCTCACGACAGGTCTAACTTTGAGCTGGCAGGGACAAAGTTTGACATACCCGACACCCGCGAGAGCGCGGCCGGCGTAGAGGTAGCCGAGAGACTGGGCAGCTGCCTGGAGGGCACCGCCGAGGACGAAGATGGCGGCACCGATGAGGATGGTCATCTTACGGCCGAGCTTGTCACCAGTAGGACCGGCGCAGCCGGCGCCGATGAAGGCGCCGCCAGTGAAGACGGAAACAACAGCACCACTTCGTTCATGAGTTAGCTTGTCTTTCAACCACGCATCCCCCAAGATACGCTTGAGGACGCTGGATGCAAATCTGCACGGGCTGACATACATCTCCTTGGGGTCCTCGCCGAACTTTGTCTTGAAGGACTGAGAGGCGATGGCGGAGGCGATGACACCCAAGTCATAACCGTAGTTGAGGGAACCAAGCGAGGCGAAGACGCTCACAAGGAACTGGTACCACTTGGGAGGGAGAGCCATGATGGGCAACGTGCTGCTCGTGTTCAGCAGAGGAAAGAGGTGAGGAACGCGCGGTTGGATGTCGATGTTTGGCGTGGTTTGTCGGAGGAGGAAAGGGGTGTGGTTAAGACGACCACAAGACGAGGCTTGTTACGAGGGTCGTTTTGAGGGTCTTTGAGGGTCAGGACCGAACCGACTCGTCGAGCTGCAATGGAACCATCTCACGTTACAGCAGCAGAAGGGATCGTCGCGACTTTATAGAACGTTCGGTTCTGACCCCCCATGCTTCCCCGTATCCACTTTGTCCCGAGAGTGGAAGCATCGACACCAGGCAACTTTTGTTTCTCTCTCTTCTTCCTCTCGCTCCCACAGCATGGGAATATGGGAACATGGGTTCGGCGCAACGAATGGCAAGGCCGTGTTGCCGTGGCGCGTTCGGTTGGTACTAAGGCAAGGCAAGGCAAGGCAAGGTTATAGGAGCCGGGGTGGGAGTTGCGTGGAGGTGGAGAGAGGCAGGGAATGAGTGACAGTGAGAAAGACGGAGAGAAGCGACCCCTGGCGGCGCATATCCAGGACCTGTGCCTTTCAACGGGCCTCCAACCTGAGTACTACTAGTACTGCTACATAGTGTGTAGGACGGCGTGGCATCGGTGATGGTTGCCCCGGCCCTGTACCCCATGCCCCAGGTTGTGCCGGGATTCATATTGCGCCGGTCTTCTGGATTGGCGTGTTGTGTTTGCCGGTTGGCGATGGTCTCTGGTCTGGGCTGGCCTGGCTGACACTAGCGTACGTGTGTCAGGCACACCGGCCTGGTCCAGGAGAGAAGAAACCAACTCTCGGGGTGGCAGAGTGCGGCCGCTGGCGGCTGGGGATCTGGGATTCTCCAATCCCCATAGTTTTGGGAACGCGGGCACGCGGGGGAGGCGGCTAGGAAGGGGGGGTGATCATCGCGTATGAGTGACCGAGTGAGTGAGTGAGTGAGTGAGTGAGTGAGTGAGTTTTCACACAAGTGTGAGCGTGAGTGTGAGTGTGAGTGTGAGTGGATGAGTTGGGTCCTGGTTCGGTTCATCAGCCCCGACGGAGGCTGCATGTGTTTCGACCACCTGAGAGAAGGCCCCAGACGCGCACGGGACTGGTCACATGGCTTTTTTTGCTTGTTTTCCTTCAATTGGCAATTCTCTCCCTCTTCTCTGCTGCAAGATTTTGAGACTTATGGACACCGGCTCATCAAAGTCTGTTGGCTGCGCTTAGCATGGAAGCGGGGGAGACCATACAGGCGGATGTTGGAAGTGTACTAATACACTACGGATACAACATTACACAGTAATATTAGGTACGCCCACTGCCTGTAGTTGCCGGTACGGAGCTTATGTACCGGTACCTAATCAACGAGGAAGTCCACTATCCACACATTTGTTTAATAAACACGTAAATGAAAGTGTACTCCAGCATCGCTGTCCCATCCTTTGACGACTTCTTCCTACGCTGGAGACTCTTCGCGCTCTCAGTTCCGTCTCTTTTTCTTCGCGTCTGGGTCTTCTTCTCCATCAACCACCAGGCTCGTTATCGTGAGCGCCGCCTTGGCCGTGAAATAGAGGATCCCCCGTGTGGTGAGTGGTACGTATTGTCTTCGGTAAGACGCGGTCAAGGTACGTACTCATCCCCCCCACGGGATGATGTATCTTGATTGGTTTATATCCCTCCGGGGCCCCTCTCGGTCCTGTTCGGCCCCGCTAAAAGCAGCCAATGTCGTCACCCAATGCGATTTGAGAGCGAATCAAGCTTTAGTTGTGACCGTATGCGCTCCAATCACGGCTTACCGAGGTCCGACTCCGACCCCACATCTCGGAGGCCTTTTCCCTTGCTCCTCCTCGGGACTTGGCGAGCCTCTCCGTCGTGTTCCGCATGCCCCATTCCATCCCATCCCCATCCCCATCCCACCTACTATTCTCCCCCATGATCGAACCTCAATCTTCTTCTTACTATGTGCTGCTAGGATACTGCCCGGACTGCTCCTCCACTTCCTCGTCCTCCCCCCCATCGGCCCCCTCTTGACCGGTTTGCGCGACGCGCCCGGCCTTTTTTTGCCCTCGACGCCTCCGTCCATCTCGTCGATAGCCGGACGAACCAGGGAGTCCGCAGTCCAACTCCAGGCACTTCAGCTGTCCTTATTTGGCATCCGTGTGATTCACCTGAGATGGATTCATCAATATCTCAGTAACCCTTCAACCTTGGAACTTACCGAAGTTCCCTATTTTCTCACCCCGGTGCCCTGGTTGCGCCAAGTTGCTAAGCGCGTCTGAAACGGGTTCTGGTCTGATGAAGCTTAGCAAATAATATCTGGCCGCAATGCAGTGTCCCCGTCTTGGTGCTTTAGCTTCATGTCCTTTTGGTGTCCTTGGTTCTCCCTGCCCAGTAGAAGCTTACACTAGGTGCTGGGTATCCGTATGTGTATTGTAGGTAAATACTACTAACTAGTACTGGTCGTCTTCCCCGGGGCCCATCCTACCGTCTACATAGTACCTTGGGAAAGTCAGAAGAAACTCGGACGACGACTCTAACACCGCGTACTGTCTCTTGGCCAACGCCCCTCTCATCACCTTACCTGTCCCGCATTAATATCATCTGGCCAACAAGTATCCGTACTTCGTAGTTACCACATCAGATGGACCCCTACGCCGCACATGTGCATCTCTTCTACGTGCCATGCTCCTGTACATAGTAGTTGCTGCAGTTGCTGCAGCAGGTGATGGGTGTCAGAGCGGCAGCGGCAGCATTAACTCAACACCAAAGTTGCATCCCATCGGAGCTCAGGAACTCCCAACTCTTCGGCACGGATACCTAATTCCCCATCCACGAATCTACAGTGAATCCCGTCTGCCATCCATCATCTGCGGTGCCTCACTGCTGTGCCCCTCGGAGCCGACTACCCCACCCCCCGACCCCGAGGCCCTGGCGCGCCCGCATTATCGTCGTCCTTTCTCCGCATGATATTGTCTATGATTCGTGCGCCTGTCGCACCACTTCCAACCTCCAGAGCCGCACTCTTCTCCGCTAATGACTGGATCATACACTAAAGCACGTTGTCGCTGGAGCTTGTTGTTGTCCTTTTGCCTCGTCAAATCGGGGGCACCCCCTCATTGTCGACCCCGGCTCAAGCCCCCTCCCGGTCCCCATGTCTCCAGAGACTCCAACAACAGCTCTACTCAAGCGACTGTAGCGGGAGGTAGATCCAAAAATTGAGTAGTCAGGCGCCTATCTGTTCTTCCCTCCTACTGCCGACCCAATATCATCATCCGTCGCTTTTCTGCCAATCTCCAGGCCGTCTCCGTCCCCTCACCGCTTGCCCCCGCCCCTGACGAGTTCAAATTTGGCCACGATCCGGCACCGTACGGTGAACCAGCCCACGTCCATTTCCACCACTCATTGACCAGCTGTTCCTGTTTTTGACTCGCACAGAATTGTCAGCTACCACTCACTCAGGCGGTTTGGTTCAAAGTCACTCTCATACTCACAAGCGCATACACGTACACGTACACAACATCTCCGAGCAGCCATGGCCACCTTCACCAAGATCGCGGAGGATGCCCGCCCCAGCATCTCGGTGAACCCCTCCCACCCCATTTCCCGCATCGATGACAACACCTACGGCGGCTTCACAGAGTAAGTCGATCCCTGCTGAGAACTGCGCCGCACTTCCTCGAGTCCATCTTACTGAGATGTACGCCACAGGCACATGGGACGATGCATCTACGGCGGCATCTACGACCCCGGCAACCCGCTCTCCGACGAGAACGGCTTCCGTAAGGATGTCGTTGAGGCCGTGAAGGAGCTGAACTGCCCCGTCATGCGCTACCCCGGCGGCAACTTCTGCGCCACCTACCACTGGATCGACGGCGTTGGTCCCAGGGAGAAGCGCCCCAAGAGGTGAGTGAACAGAAAAAGTCCCCAGTGCCCGCGACGCGACGCGAGGTAAATCCTCCCGAGAAATTGGGGTGTGTGAGCGGCGGCCCGCGCTTGGTTGCAGCAGCGGCTAACCTCGAACCGACGTTAGGCCCGAGCTGGCTTGGATCGGCGTCGAGAGCAATGAATTCGGAACGGACGAGTTCATGAAGTGGTGTGAGGTCGTTGGCGCGGAGCCCTACCTGGCCCTCAACTTTGGTACCGGCACGCTTGACGAGGGTACGTTCATCATTGACTCTTCCCCTTTTCTCCCACGCCCACCTGGAGCTTGTTTTCTGGATGTCGTACTTGTGAACTCCGACCATCGTTGAAGAAAGGCGCCGTTCTGACGATCCTTGCAGCCCTGGCTTGGCTCGAGTACTGCAACTCCGACAGAGACACCTACTACGCGAACCTTCGCCGTCAAAATGGACGTGAGAAGCCTTACAACGTGAGTCTCAGGTAACACCACGCATACAACGCGGTCGTCTCACCACAAATCAGGTCAAATACTGGGCTCTGGGCAACGAGATGTGGGGTCCCTGGCAGGTCGGCCAAATGACCAAGGAGGATTACGCCAAGCAGGCCTACCAATGGGCCAAGGCTCTGAAGCTTCTCGATCCCTCCATCGAGCTGATTCTCTGCGGCGAGACCGGCTTCAGCAGCTGGGACACGTACGTTATCAAGGAGTGCATCACGTGGAGTATGCATGGCCTGGGTGGCAGCACCACTGCCTCCCTCATCGACATGCACAGCATTCACCTCTACACTGCCTCCAACGACCACCTTAAGAACGCTACCGGTATGTTTCACCCCCTGTCACGCAACTTTGCGGCTTGTCAACCCATCATGAGACTGACTCTCTGGGCTCTCTTTCACCGAGTTCAGCGCCCCGAGCTGCTGAGCGTGCTATTGAGATTACGGGTGGTCTGATCGACCTGGCCCGCATCGAGAACAAGGTACCCCCTACGTGCAAGAGACAAAAGATCTGCTTCGATGAGTGGAATGTCTGGGACCCCGTGAGGGCTCCTGGTGAGGAGGGTGGCGAGGAGTCGTAAGTCGAGCCATGGAACATGACTGGCGATCAGCAAATATTGACGGGAACCACGCAGATACACTCTTTCCGACGCCCTGGCCGTCGGTGTGTGGCTCAACGTCTTCGTCCGTCAGTCCAAGTACATCGGCATGGCCAACATTGCCCAGTCCGTCAACGTCATCTCCCCCCTGATGACCACCAAGGAGGGCATCACCAAGCAGACCACCTGGTGGCCGCTGTTGCTCTTCAGCAAGTACATGAGGGGCTCCACCATTGCGACCAACGTCCGCTCTCCCGAGTACGAGGGACCTACCGAGCCCAACTGGATCAGGGGCGCCATCGAGACTCCCTACCTCGACGTCAGTGCCGCCCTCGACGACAACGGCTACGTCAACCTGGCCGTCGTCAACGTCCACGAGACCAAGAACTTCTCCGTTGACGTCAACGGCATCGCTCCGGGCGCCGAGGTTGACGTCTACACCGTCACCGGAGAGAGCGTCTCGGTCGTCAACACCGGCGACAAGAACCCCGTCGGTATCGCCGAGAGCAAGTGGGACGGCAAGGGCCCGTACGAGTTCGTCAAGGCCTCCGTTACCCTGCTGAGGTGGAAGGCCTAAAGACCCAGGGAACCGGCCGGGGGGCTTGTTGAGACGAGGTTTAAGAAGAGAGCCAATCTTGTCTACGTGGAACCATCTGGGAACTTGCATACGACGTGGAATGAACTAATGGACGCAGAGTCGGGAACCCGCAAGGGAGATGGGCTGGCGGGACCAGCATGACTAGGATTGCATCAATAGGATCAAATAGACGGTTATGACATGATGAAATCGCTGGCCGGCTGGTAGCGACGAAGGGAGGTCTGCAACGCTTCGGGTCTTTTGCCATACGGTCACCGAGGTCCGGAAGATACGAATTCGACATCATGTTCTCCGTCCCGGTGTCTGCCTCCTCAGGGGATGTGCCTCCGTGTTCAGCACAAACTCGTCGAGGCTGATGAGGTCTGGTGGCGAGAAGATCAGGTAGAAGTACTTGAGCGTCTCCGCCATCCAGAAGCTCTGTTCCGCTTGTCAGCTCACTGCATCTCCCGGCGTTCTCCTCGGTTCAGACTCACCTCCATCGAATCCAGCTTCTCTGTCTCGCCGTTGACGGTGACGTCGGCAATGGCCGAGTGGGCGTGCTGCGTTTCCGTGGCCTTCACCACGGCCTGGAACATGGTCCAGGCGATCTCCTGGTACTCGCGTTCTCCCGTCATTCTGTAAAGCAGAAAGATGCTTTCGATGGCCTCGGGGCGGAGGATGTACCGTGGGTCGCGGGCGTGGGAGAAGCCCTTTTTCAGGTTGCCGTCTCCCTCACGCTTCCATAGCTCCTCGTCCCACTTGCAGCCGTCCAGGGACTCGCAGGTGACCATGCCGAATATCTCGGGCATCAGGCCCGTCGGGAAGGCCGAGTAGGCCCAGCCGCACCCGCGGGCCAGTCTCTCGGCCAAGGCCACGTGCTCCTTGATCTCGAACAGCTTGCCGCCCAGGCCGAACATGCCGCCGACGAAGCAGGAAAGGTGTTGGCTCTCCGGGTTGCGACGCACGTTCTCGTCGACAAACGCGGTCCCCGAAAACAGTATGTCCTCGCCGTCAGGAAGCATGGGCCGGAACAGGAGGTGCTTCTCGACAACCTTCATCGCGTCGCGGTACATCTTTTCGTAAGCAGGGTCCGTCCCGCCCAGCAAAGCGTGCATCTTGGGGAGGTACTCATAGAGAGAATCGGCGAGTGCTCCCAGGGTAAACTCGCGGTGTCCTGACACGGACTGGTCGCGGAAGTTGATGAGCGCCGGCCACATGCCGGGCAGCCGGGTGTCGTGCTGCGTCCGCTCGAGGAAGAGCTTTACCCTCTCGATGGCATCAAAGTATTTCGGGTTTCCCGTCAACTGCGACAGTCTCGTGAACTCGAGCGACAGCGAGCAGGGCGACGCCGAGGGGTCGTTCGTGCCCGCGACGAGCTGCCCTGTCTTGGCCGAGTTGAAGTCCAGCCAGAAAGGGGGCATGCGGTTCGGAGTATCAAAGGCGGCATACAGCATATCCCCCAGCTCAATGGCTTTTGCCAACAGCACGGGTTCGCTACTGAGATCGTAGGCGCTCAGCAACCCACCAAGGTGGCGGATGGTAGTCTCGAAGACATTGACAGCCGTCTCGTCCGTCTTATCCCAATCCATCGACCCAACTACCGCAAGGGCGGCATCAAACTCTTCGCGCAGATCCATGATCCATAGCGTATCAAGAGCGTCCACTAGGGTGGCAGCATATCCTCCAAAGGTATTCTTGGCCGTGGCCGACACGGGCGCCAGCTCGTCGTACTTCCAGGCGTACTTCTTGTAGCTGTTCCAGCTCTTGAAGAACACATCTCGGACCGCACGTCGACGGGACTCCGACGTGGCGTCATTGGCCCGTCCACGCTTCGCGCTCGACTTGAATTGGACCCGCGGGAGTTGTTTGGGAGGCTCGGCTGGCAGCCGGTGCATCGATTCGGGGGCTACGGGGTGCTTGTGTCGGTGGTTCGCCCAGTCGAAGCTGCTCCTGACGACGGTAACGTCGACATACTTGCGCGCCGGTTCGGGGTCGGGGCGGAGGGATCGGAAGACGAAGAAGCCAAAGACGAAGGCAGCGAGGATCAGGATGCGCCGCGGTCGTCGATTGGCCATGTTGTCATGTCGGACCTGGAAGGATGGACAGAAAAAGGCTGGAGATGATCTTCTTACTCCGAGGAAGTCATGGTGTTTCTACGTGTACGAAGCGGACACAACAGCTGAAGAGCTTGATAAAACCAGCTCCTCTATACCTGAGTCGCCGCTTGTCTCAGGAGCCGCGACGTGGCGCGAACTGGCTCCATTGCTAGGTAGTAGTGTACATAGTATTAAGAGCAAGTCTGTGTCGTGTCGGAGCGATCCCCGGCGAAAATGCAACTCGAAAAAATGGAAAACTGGGGAGAGGGGGGTTCCCAGGGATGAATAGGGTCTCGGTGATCGGCGAGAAATCGCAATTAGCGTGGACCTGGGCTGAATCAGGGGCACACTTACCTAGGAACCTAGCACGATGAGTTAGATCCCGGTTGGGTTAAGCTTCAATAGCTCGGTTGTCATTGAGGACTATAAGCTCCAAGCTCACAGGTCGTATCGCTGGTAAAGTTGTGCCATTGACACGGGAGGTCGATGTACTCGTTGCGACATTCAATACAATCGACTAAGAGGCTAACTACAATTTGAAGTTTCTAAGTTTCTTGGAAAGGCACCAAACGCCTCCATCACCACGGTTGAACGCCATCTTGGCTGACGACCTTGCCGACGTCGGCATCCCGCTCCCCCTCGATAACCTTCTTGATCAGGTCACCGCCCCGGCTCGGGTCGCCGGCGCCCAGCTTCTTCAGCAGCTCCTTGTTGCCGCCCAGGTCGGTGGCCAGGAAGCCGGGAGAAATGCACCAGACCTTGACGCCGTCCTCCTTGAACAGCCAGTGCCAGTTCAGCATGACCATGTTCAGCGCCGCCTTGCTCGAGCGGTAGCCGGCGGGCGTGGTGGCAGGCTTCGGCCACCCGGCAGGAGTCGTGCTCTTGGGCAGATGGGGGCTCAGGCCGAGCGTCTCCAGGGCGTGCATGTTGGAAAGGCCGCTCGTGACGAAGAGGAGCCTGGGGTCCGAGGACTTGAGCAGCAGAGGTGCGAAGACGTGCGTCACGACATGGGCGCTCGAGGTGTTCACGTCGTAAGCCTTGTTGAACGACTGGCGAATGCTAGCGAGGTCGATCGGGCCGTTCTGCTGGGTGGCTTCGAACGCGGCACCGGCATTGTTCACCAGCACATCGATCAGCCCGTGCTTCTCCTCGACGGCCTGGAATGCCTTGGTGATGGTCTCGTCAATGGTGACGTCGATCTGGACGAGCTCCAATGAGCTTGATGTGGAAGGAAAGTCCTTCTTGAGCTGGGTAACGGCGGCTTCTCCCTTCTCTGCGGATCTAGAACCCAAGATGACGTGGTACGGCTTGGGAGACTCGAGGAGGAATCTGACTGTCTCGTAGCCGATACCGGTGTTGGCTCCGGTGATGAAGACGATGCGCTTTGGGGAAGACATGGTGATGGGCGGTGGTAAGCAGAGGGTGCTAGGCTTCGAATATTTGAAGAGGGACGACGAGTGGAGTGTTGGTGATGATGAATCTGCGAACACGAAAAGGTAAGTAATCGTCAGAATTCCAGCCTCTTATATACTTATGGTTCTCTCGTCTTGTTGTACTCAATAACTCAGGGCCAACATGCGTGACCTGGTGCTCGAATACCTCACATCGTGGGCTAGCCATAGTCCATGTTGCGTTGGGTAGGATGTGATACCTGGTCACTCGCGTCCGGATTTAAGCAGCGTTTGCTAGTTCCCATAGATCTTTGTCCCGCATCAGGCGCCAGTAGACGATGAATGGAGCGCGAAGGCGCGAGACTTCCACTAGGTGAGCTTCCTCTTCCATGTGGTCTCACGGGCGAAGACAAGCCCGGGCTCCGAAACCGAAACAAAGCCGACCGGAGCGGAGGCAGGAATCCGGGCCTTCCAGACATGTTCCGCCGGCCGCGTGTTGGTCCGGCGGCTCGCTGTAGCTTAGGTAGGTACCTGTACATAGGGGCGGTGCCCTACGAATAACCTTCACAGGCACCTAGGCAGACGCTAATAACAGATCACCGGCAACGGCAGCAGGGGTCGCGATAACACGCATGGGGAGCAAGGTACGTACAACCAAGGACAACTACCTACCTAGGCAAGTACTTGCCCAGGTACCGGTCTAGGTACACCCGACCATTACTACCGGCTGTTGATCCCGTCGGCTGCGCCGTTCACGCATGTATCTGACAAGTAACTGTCTCGGCAGGGTGTCCGTAGATCGGCAGGCAGGCCGATTCTTGCAGGCGTGGAACTTACCTACCTAGGTACCTAGGTAGCAGGTATCCATGGGTACCTACGGTATACTTGGGGCCGTTGTGCCCCTCACCACCATCCCTCCGTGGTGTAACTGCTCTCACCACTATCGCCATCGTCATCACCATCACGAACATCAACATCATCACCAACACTGCACTGCGATCGTCGTCTCTCTCATCCACCTAATCACAATCGCTCCAGCCGTCATGACAACCAAATCAGTCCTCCTCGTCGGCGCCAACGGCACCCTGGGCGCCAAGATCCTCGACGCCCTGGTTGCCTCCAAGTCTTTCAAGCTCAGTGCCCTCAAGCGCGCAGGATCCCAGAACACCCCCTGGTACCCCGCCGACCAGGTGCAGGTCGTCGACGTCGACAACGACCTCTCCTTCGAGAGTTTGGTCAAGGCCTTCGCCGGCCAGGACGCCGTCATCGTCAGCTTCCGCCTGCGCAATCTCGAGCAGCACCTCCGCATCGCCGAGGCCGCCGAGGCCGCCGGCGTGAAGCACTTCATGCCCGCCGACTTCGGCAGCATTGATGCCGATAACCCCCGCGCCCGCGAGCTCATCCCCCTCTACCGCTACAAGCTTGCCGTGCGCCAGAAGGCCCAGGAGCTGGCCGACAAGAATCCCAATTTCGCATGGACCGGCATCGTGTGCGGCCACTTCTTCGACTGGGGCGTCCGCGAGGGTTTCCTGCACGCCTACCTCGACAGGAAGGAGATTGACATCATCGACGGTGGCCACCTGAAGGCTTCGGCTGCGACGCTCCCGAGAGTTGCCGACGCCGTCGTAAGGATCCTCCAGAAGGGCGTGACGGAAGAGACCAAGAACAAGACGTTGTTCATCCAGAGCTTCTGCATTACCCAGCAGGAACTCATCAAGAGCCTGGAAAAGGCCACAGCATCCAAGTGGACCGTCAACGACCTTGAATCCGAGAGCTTTATTCAGGAGCATAAGAAGAAGGCCGACGCCGGCGACGCCGAGGCGATCGAGGATCTCGTCTTTGCCGTCGGCACCTTGGATGCGGATTGGACGAAGCGCGACGAGTTCGCCATGAAGGCTCTTGGTTTCGAGGATGAGGATCTGGATGCCGTTATCGCCGAAATCGTTGCCAACCCAAAGGGCATTTAGACCACAAACATGAACTACTTGAACCTGTCGCTGGAGGGTACTGATTACAGAGAGACACTATACAACAAGCAGGCGTGCACGGCGGAATGACGGGGTTTTGACAAGCAAAGCGCGTGCTACCTATGTAGGTAATCCGTCTCATGAAAGAACCCTCCAAACGAATACCTTGAGGCTCCGTCATGGCGAAAGCCGGACCATGGCCCTACCTCTGAACACCAAGTTGCAAAATCGCCGAGCGCAAGCCCTCCATATCTTCCAGAAAGGCATCGAATTCCCCTTTGATCCCTTCCATGTCTTCGTCCACGTCGTCAGTCCACCGATGGATATAGATGGTCTTCATGCCGACCTGCCTGGCCGCGCGCAGGTCGTAGGCGTGTGCTGCGACCATAACCACCTCCTCCGGCCGAAACTTGACGAGCTCCAGTGCTTTCTTGTACGCATCGAGATCCGGCTTGTAGAGGCCCAGGAGCTGGCTAGAGAATAGCATGTCGAAAGTCAGCCCCGAAGAGCGGCAGAGGTCAAGTTGCAGTCGAGTAGTTCCATTGGCGTGAACAAAGGTCTCGAGGCCGAGATCTTCCTTGATGCTCCGGACGGCTTCTCTTACTTCAGGCCATGCCGGCTGAGAGTGCCACGCGTCGATCATCTGTCGTTTGGCACCGGCGTTGAGAAGGGCTGCGTGTCCGGGCGACTCTCTCAGGACCCCTTCGAGCACGCGGGCCAAGGTTATGTCAATATCTTCGGGGTGCAGCCCCTGGCGAAACCGGCGGTCGTTCTCGATGAAGTATTGTCTGCGCCATTCCAGCGTGAGCTTTGAGGCATCTTCTTCGGGCACAGAAGAGGGCCAAAACTTGGCGACGCTGGAATGCCAGTCGAGACATGTGCCCATAAAGTCAAAGAAGATCGCCTTGAAAGGGGTTGGTTCTGTAGTCATGATGGATTTGGACGACTGCGGAGAGGGGATTCTGCTCCCTGAAAAGGGAACTCCATGAAGAATAAGTAAAATGGGCGGCCTTGTGTTGCTTGGTCGAGTAGGACCAAAATCGCTGACCAATACTGCAGAGATCGTCGTCATGTTACTAATTCTCAAGGCTCAAAATGTTGCGTGAAGGGCGTATCACATGGCCGAAGGGGGGAGGTTGAGCCAATCGAAAATGCAGCGACATTGAAAGAGGTACCGTTTAGCAACCACTTCGACGGGCGGGATCTAATTCATACTTTCCCAGCTTCTCCTCTGCAAAACATGTTTTAAGAGAGGTTGATGACGAAATAATGAAAGTCTTGGTCCTGGAAGAATTCTCCAACAACTCGGTCTTCTTGCTGGTCAAACTCTTCGAGTTCCACCTCACCCGCCGGGGACCGCCGGATTTCCATGCTTTTCCCATCCAGGTGCAGATACGTCAAGCCCTTGCACCTCCGGGCGACGCTCTCGCAGGTTTCGGCAAGCGAAAATCCTTCAAGCCACGCCTTCTCAAGCTCTGAGGGCACGTACTTGATGGCGAGCTGCGTGAGTCCCTCCATTTGCTCGAGGATCGCGACCAGCTCGTCCAAAGGCTCATCTGTGTCGAGCTGTATTCCGAGGGTGCGGAGGCAGTGAAATTCCTTGATCTTGCCGAGACGTTCCCAGTCTATGGGTACTCTTCCGTTCGCTCCAGGGGCCACGTACAACAAAGGATCGCTTGTGATTGGGGGGCGCCCAAGGGGCGGTAGGAAGAGGCCCTTGGGCTTGTGAGGTTGATCCGGGCTAGGAATCGAAAGGATGTCCAGAGGGGTCGGCTCTTCGTCGTCGCACATCTCTCCCATCTTGCGGAGCTCAAGTTGGCTGACGAATGCGGGGTCCGCATTGCGGTACCATTCGTAAAAGGCAT
Source organism: Colletotrichum musae (assembly GCA_027406025.1). Lineage (NCBI taxonomy): Eukaryota > Fungi > Ascomycota > Sordariomycetes > Glomerellales > Glomerellaceae > Colletotrichum > Colletotrichum musae. The sequence continues at coordinate 4,110,856 of JANVYC010000009.1, read as the reverse complement.
CGTCCCAAACCGATATAGTCAGCCGGCCAAGGTTGGGCATTATCTCTGGTGTCACGGCCGGCCACGCGTGGTTGATTTCTGCGTCTAAAAACGTTGGGCCGTCGCCAAATGGCCCAATCCTCGAGAGCATATCGTTTGAGTTGAAGATTTGAAGCGTTCTCAGACAGGTCAAGTCGGTCAGCTGGTTCAAGTAGCTGAACTTGCCCTCAGTATCCAGCCTGAATAGAATAGGGTAAAACAGTTCGAGGGTACGAAGCCGCAGAGGCTCATGACCAAGCTTGGCGTATTGTTCAGCCACGTCGATGAGGAAGCTGAACAAGCTCAGTAGGTCGCCCTCCGACTCTACCCACTCGACTAGTGTTTCCGAGATGGACAGAGCAAGCTCCGATAGGGCAGGTGAGTTTCCCAGCATCCGGGCAATGGTCTGGACCCACAGAGCCAAGTCTCCTTGTATGCGGAATAGCTTGATGGAAGTGAGGCTGGTGAAGACCAAGACGTCGGCAATGCTATATTTCAAGTCATCAGGGACTTCCTGCGTCTCCCACACCTCATAGAGGTCGGAATGGTCGTCTCTGCAAAATTTCACAGCCGACTCGTTCTCAAAATCAAGGGATATGGCCTTCAGCCGGGGACAAGAACGGCGCAGGCCACGGAGCATTCTGGAGTTCAAAGGCCATTCTTCGAGGCTGGGTCGATCGAAACTTGAAGCATGTTAGAGACGGGACTGTTGCGGCAGACAATAAGGGGGTCGAGAGGCAAACATGAACTCTTGGAGCGTGGGCGTCTGAGACAAGACGGCCAGCAGCTCTCTCGTGCAGGCTTCTCTGCCGCCGACGTCGACCTCGGGGAACGACCCGAAGAAAGACACGTGAAGAGATCGGGCGTAGCGGATGTTTGACCGGTCTAGAAATCGGCGGAATGCATCTCTTACCTCGGGGTCAAGGACACCCTGGAAGTCGGTGTTTAGATGGCGGTAGAGATGCCTGGCGAAGATGCTGTTGAACGTGTTATTGACGAGACGCAAGCTCGCCAGTCGTGGTCTCGATATTACCTAAGTAAGTAGGCCATCCATCAGCTAGTGTTTTTTGAAATTGCGACTCGACCCCGCCACCATCGAGGGGGGGTCACCCGAAGCCTACACCTATACCGCCCGTACATTTTTGGCGATGATGTCTAGCAGTTCGGGCGTGCCTAGGACCTGAAGTGCAGCAGGCCCCATGGGTGATGCTAGAGCATTGGTCGTTGTCGTCATAATTAGCCCGCGACTGCCTGGGGAGGAAGATGAAGTTTGAATGCAATACTTATTGTCGGTATGTAGGTATAATAAAGGGGAAACTGGCAATGATATTTACCTACGGATACTTATGTGCTTGGGTGAAGGAAGAGATTTCAGGGGAGTCCGCGGGAGTACCTGCCGAGAGTGGTAGGTTTCTGGGCAGCCCGGCAACCAGGTGGTGGTTCCAGTGTCCTCAATTCTATGGAATCCACTGTACCTACCTACCTAAGGTCGTGGTAGGTACTAATGGAGCACATCAAGTATTGTGATGGGTACCTGCTCACTACCTGCCTCAGGTACCTACTACAGTGCATTACCCACTACTACCTAGGTAGGTTCCCGGGCAGGTACAGCCGGGATACAGTGCCTGCCTACCTACCTAGGTGAGTATCAGTGAGCACATTGCCGTCCTTGACTACCTACCTTCAAGGTATATAGGTACCTTCCTCAGAAAGAAAAAGAATTCTTTTCCTAATGATAAACTTCAGCCTCTTGGTCTTGGGTCTCTTGCCCTCTTTGAGTTGAGGAAGGACATTGATGGACGAGATTTGGCTATGAAAATGGTCAGCTAAAAATGAAGACGAATTCCGAACACCCCTTGTCCTTGTCCTTGTCACTATCACCGTCACTTGCATCTCCAACTCCAACCATCCTTCACCACTTACAGCAATCCGGTCACTAATAACCAACGATACAATACAATCCGACTACCACTCAATCAGGATTGCACCTTCGTTCAACCAACAGACGGTCGTCATCGTACTCCATCGACATGAGCTTTCGCGTGCACACCGTGGGCCCCGCCCAAGGACATCCTCACACCCACACCGTCGTCTTCCTCCACGGCAGGGACAGCGAGTGCGAAGAGTTCGCAGAGGAATTGTTCGAGAGCGAGGCGTCCCGGCCGACGGACGGACCGCGAACTCTCCGCGACCTGTTCCCGACGTTCAAATGGGTCTTCCCCGGCGCCTCGCCCCTGGCGTCCGAGAGGTTCGGCATGCCGCTTTCCCAGTGGTTCGACATGTGGTCGGTTGAGAACCCGGACGAGCGGCCCGAGATGCAGCGAGCAGGCCTGGCAGACAGCACCCGCTTCATCCTCGACGTCATTGAACAAGAGTCTGCCTTCGTTTCTCGCGAGAAGATCTACCTGTGTGGCATAAGCCAAGGCTTTGCTACGGCCGTCGCGACCTTCTTCGCCGGGGGCAAGGGTCTCGCCGGTCTCATCGGCCTCTGCAGCTGGGCTCCGCCACCGTTGTCGGGACTTCTTCAGGACGACGGCAAGAATTTTGGCGATGCATTACTCCGGCTTCAAACGGATTTTGGCTCCGATTCGAAAGTCCTCTCGCCCGCCGACATGAAGGCGACTCCTGTCTTGCTCGGCCACGCCATAGATGACGATGTTGTCCCCGTCGAGAACGGACGACGGTTGCGCGATGCCCTTCAGGGGGCCCTAGGGGCCGAGATCGAGTGGCACGAGTATCCTTCCGGCGGACATTGGATCAATGAGCCCGAAGGCGTCGATAACATTGTCGACTTTTTCAAGCGGACCACGGACGGAGAAGCTCGCCGTTGATGCGCACATCACCTAAGGTAGGGATAAGACGACGCCGAGCAGAGCAGGGTGTTTTGAAGAACAGCAAAATTGACAGAGGATAGACCAGCTGTGTCATTATTATTGTGCTAAAAAGGAGTCAACTCGGGTATGGAGAGGCGTAGAGTCTGAGCTCATCATGGACTGTAACAAAGGAAAGAAAAGGAAAGCGAGGCACCGCAACTCAGTAGGTAATGGTCGCAACTTTGCGAACATATCTATCCTTTCCGTCCTTGTTCAAGATGCTCTCAAACATCCACTTGCCGACGTCCTCCCGCGAGATGCTGTAACCGATGGCCAGCTCCTCGACACCCTTGACAGGGTCTTCCACGCCGGTCCGAACGGCATCGCCAGGCTCCTCACGTCCGTTGGTGAGCCAGCTGGCGCGGACGACGGTCCAGTCCTCGCCGCTCGCGAAGAGCAGCTCCTCCATGGCGCGCTTATCCTGATGCGGGGTGTGCAGGAGGCCCTTGTACAGCGGCTGGATTAAGAGGGGCGTGTCGCGACCGAACTTGGAGATGCCGGTGCTGCTCTGTCCGATGACGCGGGGGTTCCCCGAGAGGTTCTTCTCGGAGCGCAGGGACTTGATGGCGTCGAGCAGCGTGGACATGCCCTTCTCGCAAACGTGGACGTCCTCGAGGGTCATCTTGCTCAGCTCGAACCACGCGCCGATGGTGGAGACGACGACGTCGACGAAGCGCGTTGCGTCATGTGGCGAGACGAGGCATTTGGAGATGGCGACAGCATCGTGGGCGTTGCCTTCGACGACGTGGAGGTTGGGATAGGTCTCCGGGGACAAGACGGAAGTCAGCTTGGACGGGGTACGGCACAGGGCGATGCACGTGAAGCCGGCGTCCAGAGACCGGCGGAGAGCCGACAGGCCGCAGCCGCCCGTGGCTCCGAGGAAGAGAATGGTCTTGGAACCAGACATGACTGCTGGTGTGCGTGCGCTGGGGTACAGATCGGACGATCCGAGTACGGATGCGAGATGCGAGTGTTGCGGGCGGAGATCGGGGCCGGGGGTATGGGTGGATGGGTAGATCAGATCGGCCGGGGTTGCACGGCGGACTCGAGAGAGATTGGCGGGATGAAGCTACACCGGACGATTCCTCTTTTACAAAACGAATACGGTACGGAAGAGGCAAAAGAAGTCTGGATAGATGTAGGGGTTTTCCTGCGTCTTTTTACAGAGAGGTCCGTAATAGGGGCCAAAACGGAGTTGGTAATGATGATGTAGCTGCTCTTGGTGATGTGATCTTTGCTGTTTCTTCTCTCCCTTCCACTGAGAAACGGGACCTCGCGTCTTTTTATCCTATTTTTCCGATCCTACAGCAAGGCAGCAGCGTAGGTACTCTCCAAAAGTCCGCATCTGTCTGCAGCGCGGCCTCAGAGGCCACGACGTTGAGCCGAATCACCGCTGTGGCTTACATGGAAACGGATGCCGTGCTTTCCCGGGCCGTGGTGTAGTCGGGTGTTTTGCACCACAAACTCCGTCCATCAGCAGGAATCCGGCGGGAATATTCGCCCGTCACACTGTGGTGGCGTCCAATCAGAGAGCCAGCACGAAGCCTTACGGGTCAGTGCGGAGACGGAGTGGAGCAAGCCACGTTAAGCAGCGTTACCTTATCGAGAATAGCGGGTCCAGGTGGGGATCTTTGGAGCCAACAGCTGTCCAGTTACTCCGGTTTCTCACGTGAGTGGCCTTTTCTTGACCTTGTCATTGGCTGTAAAATGCGGACCTGGGCAGGGCCTGCATCGATGTGCCATGTGCCCGACACGCCCGACGGTGCTGCACGCACTCACACCGGTACGTACCTACAGTGTACTTTGTACAGGACCCTCGCTTCGCTGCATCTCCAAAAAGCTTCGTTTCAATCCTCGGCCGACTTTTCCACGATCGAAACCCTGCGCCTCAGAGCCAACAAAGCCGAACGCTGCAGGCAATCAAAGTCTCGTACCAACCGCGTGGCACCGCACAAAGACTTCACCACAGATCGTTGTGTTCTTTGTAAATCTCTCTGAACAAGTTTCCATCTCGAGTCAATCCTTCCCAACTACCTACCTACAGAGTCTTACTCAGGTACCTTGCTCATTACGCGGCTCTTGACCTCTTCAACGGTTCATGGAATCCACAAGATGAAACGAACCAGAGTCCGTCTTCGTCTTCGTTTTCCTGATGCCTCACTCACTCCCTCCAGATGGCATCTGTCCAGCCGCGCCTGACGTGGCACGCCACTGCGTCTGCCCATCGCCTGCGTCCTGATCGGGTAATTGGCTTCGACTTCTTCGTCACAACCCAGCCCCAGGCATGGCAGACCCTGCGTTGAACTTCGCTGGCGTACTATGTAGCCACTTTTACCTCCACTGAGCAAGTCGTTTCGAGGGAGGTGCCCTTTTTCCTCCTCGGACAAGCTCGTTTTAGCTTCGTCTGATGCCAGCCGTATCCCATCACGCACCTATAGCAACGCAAGGAACGCACCTGAAGATTCTCTTGAGCATGTTACCGAATCACAAATCACGGGCGCATACTATAGCAGAGAAGCAGCAGAGCCATGTGCTCCTCCTCGGCCGGGCTGTCGGCGTGCAGGCGGGACCCTTGCCGTTTCGTCGATCTCTGACGCAGGCCTCGAACATGTTGACTTTTCCCTTGTTGTGACTATTCCCCTCCACTACCCACGATAAAAACATGGCAGCATCGCCGCCTTATACCTTCGTCCCCAGTTGTTTTGCTCGGGAGTTTAGACAAACGCCGTCAGAGCCAAACGAATCTTGACAGATCAACCCTCGTACCTCAGCATCGACTCCGGCCCGGTGTTGGCATCTGCAACAACAATGCTCGTAGGAAAGTCGGTCCCGGAACTGATACTGGTGAGATCCATGGTGGTCTTCTTCCAGTATCTCGGCTTGCTGTGTTTTCTCTACTTCTGGTTCATCTTCGCGCTCGCGGGCGTGCCCGGCATCTCCCACCCGGTCTCCATCTTCATCGAAGTCGTCGGCGCCATCGAGATCCTCTTTTACTTTGCGTTCTTCCTGCCATACCGTTCCCGCCTGCAGAGGCCCGGCTTCGAAGTAGAGCCGCTGTCCCGCCCGGAGCGCAGAGAGTTCTTCCAGCGGGGGCTGGACCACGCACCCGACGTTGAGCAGTACATCCGCAAATGGCACTGCAACGCCCAGCTCGGGGATATCCGCAGGGAAAACGTCAAGGACTGGCTCCTGTGGGCGCTCTTCGACAAGGAGGGCATCCCGGGGGAGGACAACGACGAGCTCGAGGAGTACATCAACGACGCCGAGGAGCGGGCAGGTGTCAACATCAAGAAGGGCTACGGCGATGCTAAGCCGATGCGTCTCAGCTTCGACTCGATCGACATTCGACATCGCAGCTTATTCTTCTACGGGGTAGGTGTACGACCTCCTAGGCATCCGGAGTTGCTGGCTAACGTGTCCGTGCGTGTAGATCGTGGGTTTCCTCGACGTGCTGGTCTTCGTCGTCCTCGTCATTAGGGGCTTCAAGTTCTACCGTCAGCCCCGCAAGACCTTCTTCTCGGTGTTCCCTCTGCGGCCCATGACTCTGCTGTCGCCCAACGAGTCCAACAGTTCGCAGCTGAGCTACTACTGCCGCCCTCACACGTCGACGACCCAGCGGCCCATCCTCTTCGTCCATGGGGTCGGTGTCGGCCTCCTCCCCTATCTCCTCTGGCTGTGGAGCATCCCGAAAGACGTCGGTGTGCTCTGCATCGAGATCCTGCCTGTCTCCTCGCGCGTCTGCCCGCCCCTCCCGCCGACGGACGAGCTGGTCGCCGGCATGGACGCCATCATCCATCAGCAGAACTACAACGACTTCGTCTTCGTCGGCAACTCCTTCGGCACCCTCTTCGCCTCTCCGCTGCTCAAGAAGCCCAATATCGCGAGTCGGATAGACTCCATCGTCCTCATCGATCCCGTCTCCCTCCTCCTCCACCTGCCCGCCGTCGCCTACAACTTCACCCGCCGCAAGCCCACGTGGGGCAACGAGTGGGAGATCTGGTTCGTCGCCACGGACGCCATGATCGCGCACACGCTGGCCCGCCGGTTCCGCTGGCAGGACTTCATCCTCTGGACTCCGCAGCTGCAGGGAAAGCGTACGAGCGTCATCATTGGCGGCGAGGACTGCGTTACGGACCCGGACGCCGTCGCCAGCTACGTCTACTTTGGCGACCTCAACTACTCCCGCGCCGACAGGCACGAGTGGTCGACGACGCCGAAGCGCTGGTCTGGCCAGGGCGAACTGGAGCTGATGTACCTGGAGGGCAAGGACCACGGCCAGGCCTTCCTCAGTATTAAGGACATGCCCCAGATTGCAAACGTGGTGCTGGAGTACACTAAGCTGGACGGTGTTATGGATTCAAGACAGGCAGATGCCGCCAAAGAGGAAGAGCAGAATCAGATTTGAACGACTGGTGCGTACGGGGTTAATGAGGCGTTAGTGTTTATCCTAGGTAGGTGGTGTTCTTGCTTTCATGAAAGAGAGGTGGACGGTCTGGGAACCTGCCCTCGCTTGTACTAGATATACCAATATTATATAGTCTTCTTCTTGAACCCTTCCTGTGCCAAATCATGATGGCTGTGTGCCGCCAAGGGAGTGAATTGATTTCTTTTCCTCCTTGCTCAACTATACCTTCACCCAGACATGTCCACGTGTAATTGTTTTGTGTGTTACAGGGACATTTTCTGAGGTGTCCAGGCAAAAGCGGCACTCAACCCCGTTGGTATATCAGCAGCAAAGCAAGAGGAGGCAGGGGTGGCCGAGATGCTTGCGTTGAGTTAGTCTATTGGCAACATACCTTCGCCAACGGCAATGAACGACAGAATCGATATTATTCAAAAACGCATGTTTGCTGTGCTTCACTGCAAGGGGGTATACAAAATTCCAGTGTTCGTACCAAACCTCAAATTCCAACCTCCGAGACAACTCCTCGCGACTCAGGCCTTGGGCGCATCCGTCAAGGGCACATATCGAACGCCAAACAGCTTCTCCTTGACGACCGTGCCATCCTCCTTCTTGTCGATGGCCCAAACGTACTGGTCGTAGCTGTTGTCGTCTTCGACGGGGATGAACATTCTGCACTCCCGAGTCAGCACTGGGAGCAATCGTCACGACGGCAGGGGTCCGCCCTTACCTCCCTGGTGCCCGTAGCTGGTCCACGAGCTCCTGGTGCAGCTCCACCGCCGCGGCGCCGACATGGATCGCGTCCCACCCGGTGCCGAGGTCCTCCTCGCCCTCCCTCGGCTCCTCCCTCCAACCTTTCCTCCCGTCACCGACGCGGAACCGCACCCTTCCGCTGTCCATCAGCGCCCGCCCCTCGGAACTCTTGCCCATGTTTGCCTCCCCGAGGTCCTTCAGCGCCTTGATGTGCTCCAACCCGACGACGAGGCCCTCGTCGCCCACGAGCTCCGCAAGGAGGTGCGTCAGGTACCCGGACCCGGAGCCGATGTCCAACACTCGCGGGGCGGGCCTCGCGGCCGAGGGTAGGACGTGCGGGAGAAGAGACTCAGTGGCGGCGGCGTGCATATGCGGCGCGGAAATCGTGGCCTTGTGCCCGATAGACTGCGGGGAGTCTTCGTAGGGCGCAACGGGGGCGTAGTGGGCGCGGTCGACCTGGCATGACAAACTTCAGCCTCCCGAAGAATGTGACGATGACGGGCGACTTGGTGTCCAAGTAAGGCGAGCAGCATACCTTGAGGAAGGCCTCCTTGACCCTCTGGTCCTTGATGAGACCGTGCCGCCACATGTTTTCCACTAGGTCTCTATTCGATGCGCCAGAGCTTCGCCAGGCCATCTTGAAGTCCAGATACGGCGTCTGGTGTAGTAATCGACAGGGTGTCTTGGTGGAAGGGCTGAGGAGGAGGAGCTGGAGAGCTCTCCGAATGGAAAGAAATCGTGGAATCGTGGCGGCGGTTGTCAGCTTGCCGGGTGTCGAATGGCGTCCCCGACGGTCTGATGAACTCTCAGAGTGCGTCTGGAGACCTTTGAAAGTGTTGTAATGGCATCGGAAGCAACTGGATCGGTATTGGAAGAGGCAGAGAGCACAAATTGGTCACAGTGACCGACGGTTGGCGTTGAATGATGATGCAACTACCTAGGTACTTAGGAAGGAGAGGAGAGCTTCAAGTGAGGGGCGGGCCATTACAGTTACAGCAGCTGTCCGTCCGTAGGTGGTGACATGCATGCAATGGAATCCAGCGTAATCGCCCTCCAGGGGCCCCCGCGAACCTTGTTGATAAGGACCCGTCCGCCGGAGCCCACAGCGACCCCGACCGCTGAACTCTCGACCCCGCCGGGCGGATCATCCCGCTGCAACCGTTAATTACTGCGCTGCGATGTACCTACTCCGTAGCCATCAGGGCGATCTCCAGTGAATGTCGCCGGGATTCGATCCAAGAGGTTTCAGGTTGGGTGCAAGCTTCACCTGTTACCACTCAAGTACCCATGGAGCCATGGAACAGTGTAGGTAGCTACCTACCTACCTAGGTAGGTAGGGCAGAGGTCCCATCGAAAAGTCCCCAGGCAGGTAGATATCAACGAACGCATACAACACATTCAGCCATACTCAAGCAAGTGGTTCAAAGATGTACTCAAAAGAAATCCCAGTATTGATACCGAGAGGAGGCTCGCGTGCCTCCTAGCAAGATGCATATATAGATTACCCTACGCCTCCCATTTCCCATTCCCATTCCAATTCCAATTCCCATTAGCACCCTGGACAGGAAAAACGCAACGAAAACCACAGGTGCCTTTTGTCGTAGACACTTGGGCCACCATCACGCGATGCACGATCCTTCCTGTTGCCGTGCATCGCCTCCTTCACACGAAAACGCCAATGCTATACCACGCGCTCCGACGACTCGCCCTCGGCGATGATGGGGACGGGAAGGCCGCGATCCGGGCTCTGCAGGACCAGCTGCTCGTGACGCCGGGCCTTGAGGTAGTCGCTCAGAGACCTGATGAGGATGAACCAACCCACGACCATCAGGATGTAGGCGATCCACTCCTGTCCGGTGATGTCCGCCACGCCGCCGCCGCCCTCGCCCGTGACGGCGTTGGGGTCGAAGTTGTGAGAGTTCGGATCGGGCGGCGCTGCGTAACCGTCTTGGCCGTTCATCTTGGGTGGGTGGTCGCCTTCCGTCGTACCCTTCATGTAAAAGCCGTACTGGATTAACGTGACACCGAGGCCGGCGCGTGATCCGTTCTTGGCAGCGTGGGTCGAGTGGAGGAGGTAGGTGAGAATGAATCCGACAATCTGGAAGGACATGGATATGACGCCGTTCCAGACGAAGCTGAAGAGGGAGCCGACCGGCATGCCATCGATGTAGACTTCGTCGGGACCGCCGAACCCGGGGGCGAGGATTGTTGTCTCCCAGTAGGGAGGCGCCGCGTCGGCGGCAGCCTGCTCGTACGTCTGTGAATCTATTAGCGACCCGACTCTCGCACGACGACGACACCCCAAGCTCAATACTAGACAGAGACATAACAAGAACTGCACATACGGGAGGTTGCTCTTCCTTGACCTCGCTTCCTCGCTCGGGCTTCGCCGTCAGGTTCGAAAAGACGCCCTCGTTCTGGATGCCGCTGCCGTAGATGCGGGAGGCCGTCGCACCGCCAGCCGTCGTAGCTGGCGATGCCGATGCTGCTGTTGCTGTCGCCGAGGGCAGCTGGGTGACGTGGCGGTCGGGTTGGGGCCGCGAGTCGGAGGACGCATTGCGTGATGCGTCGCGGGAGGCCTGGGTGGAGTCGCCGCGGACTAGGCGCTGACGGTCATCGGCGTCGTCATCACTATCGTCGCCATCGGTGTCGAACGCATCGGCAAGTGTCGGGTCGACGCCGCGACGGTCGCGCGACGAGGCTCGCGAGTGGAATGACGGCGGCGGCGAGTTCGGTACCGCTTCGGTCTGTCTTGGCGGTGCGGAGTTGGGAGCGTCGAAGTCGTCGTCGTCATGGGCATTTACCTGCAACGTGCGCATGTCAGTCGATTGAAGCAGCGACTTCCGTCAGGAGTCAACGGTCAGCAATGTACGTACCCGCTCATATCCTCCAGCCATCGTGACGAAATGTTCTCTTGCGAAATTTGTTGTGGTCTCTGGTGTCGTGAAGATGGAGGACTCGGTAGGTCCTCTTTCGCCACCAGGAAGGGACGAAACGCCTGGAAAGGTAAAATAGCGCTGAGGACGGGAGGAGGCGTCGGAGAAAAGGCGGCGAAGCCGTGAAAGTAACCGAGAGGCGAGATGTGGAGGTGAGGAACGTTGCGAGTTCGACAATAGACGGTCGCTGAGGAACAAACGGAAAATGAGAACGAGAAGAGGAAAAGAGAGGGGAAAAAAAAAAGCAGTCGGATCGTCGGTTGAAACTCGTAGGGGGTTTCGGTCGAGGCGGGGGTATGTGAGGCGACAAAAGGAACGACGGAGATTTGACGTTGTTTGATTGTTGCTGAAGAATGGAAAATGGCACAACGGGGAGGGAAGGGAAAGGAGACTTGGATCGAGGCGAGGGCGAGGGTGAGGGTGAGAGTGAGACTTCCAGGCCGGGTCTACGCCATCAGCAGTTGGTTCGCAGGTTCCGTTCTAGCGGTTGGCTCGGTGTTTCGGTGGTGGAAGACAGAGGTGTCGCTCCGCCTAGGCCCCCTCGACGCTGGGGACCTCCATTGCCAAGGCACACGGTACATAGGTTGGATGTGCCCAGGTACCTAGGTAGAAGTGCTACGGTGTGGTATTTACTTATGTAAGCCAGTGAATAGAGACGGTAACCCCCTTTTGCAACAGGAGTCACAGGGAGCGAGCCCCTGTGGCAGTGAAGGTACATCCATGGACACTGGAGGCACTTAGGCCCTCCAAGCGCTGCTTTCTCCGTTGGCCGGGGCTACGCACGCTGTCACACTGAGCATCTCATCAGTGCGAGCAGTTTGCTAAGCCGTTATTAGTGGACGTCTCTGGGGGGACCGAAGGTGCTGGAAGTTGGAGCGGAGGGCACGCACGAGAAACCACTGACCCTGCTGCCCTGCTGACGGACTGGAGTTTGTCAGGGGGGGCCACGCTGCACCCGACCTGGTGGGGAAGGGGCCGGCTGCCTCAGCGAGGTGGGCAGGCCCGGTGCAACACAATGCCTGAGGAGATGATTAATGCGCATGAGCCACCCACACTGACCCACATCGGTACGTATCCGTGGCGAAGGACGTGGAGAGAATAGTGATGTGGATACAGCAGAGAGATGACTTATGTAAGCTCCCTCCAAGATCTGTCCGGCCAATCATTATCAACTGAATAATCAGTCCTACGGCAAAGCTCCGGGGCAGTTGGCAGGGCCGATCGGCGCTGCGGGCTAGCTCGAGAAATTAATTCTCGACCACCCGCCCGCCGTCAGTCGCAAAATCCTTGACGTCGACGACGCCCACCGAACCGACCCGACCTCGACTTCGCCGCTCCAGTCCGTCCCCCACCGCGGCTCGACCATGTTAGAAGGGTGATATCAGTCTCATCTACCCTTCAGTTATTTCCTCCACACAGCCAAACATGGCGCGGTCCACGAGCGTGCGTTCTCCCACTACCCCAACACATGAATCTCCAATCCCTTGTCGCGTCGCTAACATGCCTCTCTTCCACCTTGCAGCAAGCGTACAAGCACGTCCAGCGCGCACTTTCGCTGTGGCCCAAGGATAACCTCCGCCCCGAAGTCCAGTTTTCCGAGTTCGTCGCGAGGGGCCTCGACACGAGATTGGCGAGGGCGCCCGCCGTCGACGAGCTGAAGGAGCTCAAGCAGGCCAACGCCCTCTACGCCCTGGCCGACGACCGCTTCAAGAGACAAGTACGCCCGACCCCACGCTGTGATACCCGTAATCGGAGGCGCTGTGCTAATCTCGTCTAGTTCCCTTTGAACGGCGACTTGTTACGCCCCAAGAGCCAACCGACGTACTTCGCCGACCTGCTGCGGGAGCTGGAAGAGGCTCCCACGAGAGGCTGGCTGCAGAACATGTCCAAGAAGCTGAGCGGCATGTTTAGATTTCAATGACGAACGAGACACCACACGAAAAGCGAGAGACAAACAACATCGGCGCAACACCATAAAAAGTCATTCTTCACCGGGGAGGCTGCAGTCGCCTGGACCCTATGTACAGTATCATTCATGTACAACACCTGTATCCTGTATAGTGCATCTATACCGTAAATAAACAAATCCTCAAACGCCATGTGCATTTCGGAGAGGAGCATCGCACCCCTATTTGTTTTGTTTAAATGTATCGTCCCTCGGGGTCTGCCCTCTCCATGAATTCCATGCTCTTCTCGTACATGGTGAAGACGAGTCCACCGCTCACAATCAGCCGCGCCAACCGCGGCACCGCACCGCTCCAGAACGTCAGCAGACCCTCCTGCTTGAAGATCATGGCGGCGCAGCGGATCGAGTTGCCGTACTGCTTCCGTGCCTCGATGCTCTGCATGCGCGTCTTGATCGTGTCGAGCGGCTGTGTGGCGTAGACCGTAATCACACCGGCGATGCCGCCCATCGCGAACGTTCCCACCGCTCCCAGCTTCTCGCCCGGCGCCGTGTACGACTCGGCGAGCTGCTTGAGCATGTTGTAGGCGCTGAACCGGACGGCGCTGTTGGCCGCCTGGCGGGCCGTCGTCGGGACGAAGCCCTGGAAGAAGCCGCGGAGGCCACGCTCGCGAGCGATGATGGGCACGGCGTGCAGGAAACCGCGCATTCGGGGCTTGGGGGACTTCTTGTCGTCGATGCTGCGAGGTCGGGGGTTAGCAGGCCATCTCTAACGGGGTGGTGACTTGGGTCGCCCAGCGTACAGCGTCGTCTTAATGCTCTCGAACGGTGTCACGGCCAGCGCCGACTCGGTGACGCCTGCGCCGAAGCCGGCAATGACCGTCTTGGGGCCCGAGATCTTGCCATCGGCGTCGGCAAGGAGCCTCTTGTACTGGTCGAACGCAACAAATCCTGCCAATTGACACAGATTAGTTACCGTTTGACCGCATGTTGCCTTCGGGTCCCGCAGTTCACGTACGGATTCCCGCCTTGAGCGAGTTGCCGATAATCAGGGTGGTGCACCCGGCGTACCACTGCTTGCCGAACGGCGGCCAGGGCAGCTTCTTGCCGTCCGTCAATTGCCGGTTCAATTGCGACCGGGTCTTGGCAACTATCGATCGAGTGTCAGGGGCATTTCGTCGCCAACATTCGGGTGCGGAAGGTTCTTACACTCGGCGGGGTAGGTGATGGCTGTTGTTCGTGGTGTCGAATGTTAGCGCTCTGGTCAGTGACGTATCGGACTCGCATGTGCGTCCAGTCCAGGTCCAGCAGGTCCAGGTCTTGACTCACCAATCTCCAAAGCGCCGGCCGTAGATCCGGCCAGAATGGATCGCAGGACCGTGGGGCCCTTCTTGAGGGGATGCGACTCATCCTTGGTCGCCGCGGTGGCGGGCGTTGCGGTCGCCATCGTGGAGGAGGATCTACGGGTTGTGCCGGAACGTGTTTGGCTGCCCGTAACTTTTTTTTGGGATTGCGATGCTTGGACACACTGCAGACTACACTCGTGCGCTCTTGCTTCCGAGATCGCGGGGTGTGGATCCATGTCCATACTTTGATTGGATGATGCCCACTAGGGTATGTCTGACGTAATTCCTAGGCCCTCACCGTACACCGAGTGCCACCGAGGCTGACCGAGTCGGTGTCGATTCGCTAGGGAGACCAGAGTTTACACCATTGGTCCATTTCTAGTCTGATACATAGGTACTTACCTAGGGAGGTTGTTGGACCTGTTCTTGCAGAAGGCAGTTTGTCTCGTGTTGGACAATTCTTGCCGTATATGTCAGTAACCAGGTTGCCAGGATGGAGTTGTGTAACTTTACGTCTCCTTTGTACGACCTGAGCCTTGCTCCTCAAAAGTAGACTTAAAAACCGACAATTTCCTCACTTGAAAACGCAAGATCAGTCGATTGAATCCATTCACCACGCCAGATACCCCTACTAAGACTGCCATGGAACAAGTTCACAACAAAAATACGGAGCTTATGCTACTTTTTTCGCCCTCAACGTCAAATGTGCGGCACAAAGCTTAGCCTGCAATGGATCCCCAGTGGATGGAGAGGAGCGGCTCTCGTCAACATCGGGTTGCTGACGATTTCCCTTTTGGTTTTTGCCAGTCTCTTAGTGACCTCCATATCTGCAACCGGAGACGTGAAGCAATCCTGGAGACTCTAAGTATATCGCAGAATGCAGCAGTAAAACATTAGCTGATGTTCGGTTGCATCTACTCATCAACGGACTTTCAACTGCCGTCCTCGCTTCTTCCAACTACTTCATGCAGGTACTTAACGCCCCGACGAGAAGCGACATCAATATTGCACATGAAAAGGGGCAACGGTTGGAAATTGGAATTAGCTCTTTATACAATATATCTTCCGGCTGTCCTATTTCAAACAGCTAGCCTGGTCCTTTCTACTGTTGACGTCTATTCCGATCCACATACTATTCAATAGTTCTATCCTTTCGGAGTAAGTACTCAGATCTAAACTTCTCCAGAGAACCGTTCTGCCTTCATACTGAGTGCCACTTCCAACTTTGCCTAATAGAAACAGTTCAACCTTAGCTACAAGCATGTCGCAAACAGCTCTCTATGCTTCTGCAGAGGAGAAGTATAACCCTAAGTTGCGCCGCGCTATCGATAGCAACGGCACGTGCTCTGGTCTGCAGGAGTATCGCAGTGAATTGACGGACTGTTCCTAACAGGGATCGCCGACGGCATATTACGAAGTCGGAAAAAGACATTCCATTTATTGCACTAATGTAGGCAGTCTACCGACATGTGCTGTTGTGAGTTTGGGCGGCTCAGCTTTCCGGTGTGGGTTCCATTCATCCACAACCTGGTAATGGCTTACGTGCCATTGGCGTCAAAGACAGCCGTACCCGGATGCATGCTGATTCTCAGCAACAGCTCTATTAAATCGGCGGCTGCTTGTCGGGCATCGCCGCTGTCTAGAATTCCTCAGTGTGAATCCGACTTGGTTGAAGCACATGTCACTAGATTGGAAGCGACCATAGCATCATTGAGTGCAGGCATGGATCCGAGTTCGAGCGGCACTGAGCTGCAAGAGTTTTTAACACCAGTCGAGGATGCCGAGAACGAGTCCCAACCGGGCAACGCAAAGTATATGATTTAGGTACCACCGTCCAATGTGGAGCGAGGTCAAGATGCCTGAAGACTGGCATCAATAGTACGGCTTACAAGACGACGGAGCGCCGCGGGTTGGTCATCTCAGTTTCAGCGCTTACCTATTTGGTCCGCAGCCTCCCCCTCCCACAAAAGGCCGGTTGTATGCATGAGTTCGACGAACGGCCATGTTGAAACCCGCAACTCTTAGTGGTTAAGTAGACTCATGTTTTGTTTTCAGGGTGCTAGATATCCGGTCTTGATTACGACCAAAAGCTCCCCGACGAGCTGTAAGTGTCAAGCAAGTGTCAAACGGACAGCATAACGTCAAGTTGATCTCTTGATCTGTTCAGGGGCAAAAGGTTTAATTACAAAACTGAAGGATGTGACCCAGTCTCCTCAGTCTGCAAGACTATATGTACAAGGAAACCCATTCCTCCTCTGTGAGTCGAGACGCAGCCAGTGCTTGCTTACTGCATCTTGGGAACCTTGATGGAGGCAATGGTCCAGACCTTGCCGCCCTGGCTGCTGGTGAGGCCGGTAAACTTGGCGCCCTGGCTGCTGCCGATGGTGCTTCCAAAGGTGGTGTCAGGGTTGGAGAGGGTGATGACAGTGTTGGAGTAGACCTGCTCGGCGATGGTGCCGGTGCAGCCGTTGTTGCACTCGGTGCCGGTTCCGTAGCCCCTCATGAAGGGACCGGCCTTGTGGTCAAGAGAGCTGATGACCTTGCCAGAGGCAACATCAGTGACGGTCTGGCGCCACGTGTCCTGGTCCGACTGCAGGGTGTACTCGATCTTGATGGCCTGGTCGCCCTTGACGGGGGCCGCGGTCTTGCTGTCGATCTGGCCGAAGGAGCCAAAGACGGACGCGCGAACGCACCACTGGCCCTTGGTGGCACCGCACCAGCTGTTATCGGGCCACGACTCGAGGGTGGTCTGGATAAGGTCGCCGGTGCCGTTGGACATGCCGGGCCAGAGGAACAGCATACCGGCCTGGGTCGGGGGTGCGGGTCCGGGGGTCAGGGTGGTGACGGCCTTGATAATGGTAGACTTGGCAGGACCGAGGGAAACGGCGCCGCCCCAAGAATCGCGCTTGGCGATACCATCCTTGGAGGGGCCATCGACGGGGAAGATGCCGGGGAAGGCCATGGCGGTGGCCGGGAGGGCGGCCATGAGAAGGGTAGAGAGCTGCATGATGGCGGTGGTTATGCGTATGTAAGTGAAGGACAAGTTTAGTTGGAACGAATGTAAAGGTTGAAATACAACGAACGGTATGGTTGAAGAAGCGAATGTATGGACTGAAGGAAGGCTTGAGATACAGAGACAGCTCAAGGGTAGAGGCCTTTATGTATCCCGATCTTTGACCAACGCCAGCAAGCCATCCCCGGTCTCTTGAGTCGAAGGCGCGAGATTAGAGGAGGCCAGTACTACATGGCAGCTTCCAAAGTGGGAGGGGATGTTCTAGCCCGTCGGCTGTTGGCGCGTTGCACGCACGGAGATGTCCTCCATTTGGTAACCGTAGGCGGTTGGGGAATAGCTTACTTTGTGTCTGTCAGTGTGAGGTGGGCCAATTCGGACGACAAGAACATGGGGAAAGGAGCCGCTGTGGGCATCCACGGCGGAAAGGCAAGGATTCGACGGAAGAATCTTTTCACTTTGGTTAATATTGGCCAACACTCGCGAGAAAGAGGGGCGAAAATAGCGTCGCGAACTCGTTTGTTGGAAACACTAGCCGAGTCAAGGCCTGACCACCCTCGACCGAGTCCGGATAACGGGGCAATATGTGAGTGTGATATAGCGACCGAAGTGCCGGGGCCGCTGTCCGTAGAGGTCGAGAAAGGTCACTGGGAAATTCCAGGGTTTTTAGGGAAAATATCCGAGGTCGGTTTTGTGGATGGTTGTGGGCTTTGGAAAAGGAGGCCCAAGATGAGCGGACTGTAAGGCCGTCAATAGCAAGAAATTTTGCAGTTGCCTTTGCTGGCTGTTGCCGGAAATCCGAGAGATCCGAAGAGAAGAAGAGGAGGAGACTTGAGAGAGACTAGCTGGGGCAGGTTGTTGTTCGTCTAGAAGCACCCGGTTGCCAAGTCGGCAGATAGTCCGAACCACGATGTCACGATGCCAGTTGAGCCGTGGTAAGGAACTCCCACCAGTGACAGCGACACTTTGGGGTCAGCAGAGCACAGAGGTATCGGCATCTCACCCGATTGAAGGTTGCGACTAAGGGGCATTTGTTGGTCTGATACTGCTTACTGAACCGTGGTACTGGGAGGCTTCTGAGCTCGCTCGGATTCGCTTCCACGATATCCGTACTCCTTTTACCTATCAATCCTGTTATTTATTAAACACATTTCCCTACACTCTCTCCCAGAGCACGGGCCCGTAAAGGGGAAAAACATGAGAGACGGAGCCCTGCCAGCGAAACGGTGCCGAACACCCGCAGGATGACGTAAGAAGCACTTTGTCTAAAACAAGGAGATACGGAGACAAAGGATCAATACGGCAAGTGTAACAGTCGGGCAGCGTCTGATTAGGTGCGAACCAGCGCAAGAGGGCCGCCGATGCGGAAAGCGTGAGCATCGTAGGACCTCCGTCGATGTGGTTGCGAGTGGACTCGGATCCGGGGGAGCAGACGCCAGACTTGGCGGCCGATCGGACTTGGCGCCGCGCCGTAGTCTCGGGCATTTTTCCGATGTAGAAGACCCGCGACGGCGGTTCGAAAGGCTTGCTTGCCGGAGAGCATGGTCTGCATGGGAACACGCCGAGCCAGCCGATGTGCCTGCCAGGAGCGTTGGCGTCTGTTGACAAACGGTGCCTTGGAACCTTGGATTCTGACGGGCACGCGACCGACAAGCCTCCTTGCTGATCCAGTGTCCCAACGGCAGGTCGAAGCTGACGCGAGTAGTCCCAACTGCCCCTGAGGCTAGGCCGTGGGAGGATGACTGGATGACGCTAGACTGATACCTAGCTAGTGCAGAGGACGGTTCGTCGCGTGAGACCACAGGATTCCTAAGGGATGAACAACCCCGAGGTTTAGCAGATCCCAAGATAGCAACACGACTTCGGAGGGACGTAATCGGACCCATGGATTTTCGGTTGATCACTGTGCGTGACATCACCCGCCAACCTTAACCGGCCGACACATCATCGTCAACATCGCCAGCAGCCGTGACACCGTGCAGGTGATGTAGTGAACGCGAATCGACGGCTGGCGCGGACGACGATGCTACTAGCGACGCCTTGCGCGGCATTGGACAAGCCCTGGTGAATGACAGTCAGCCACGCCTCGTGCAACGGCCAGGAACCCCGGGGTTCGTGTTGTTGACGCTACAGCGGAAGAGGTTTAGGAGAGCGTTGCCGACTGCCAGTTGGCGCGCGGACATGGATGGACCTCGCTCTCCGGTGAGCTGTTCTCATGCCGAGGCAGCGGGACTTACGCAGCAAATGGTGGACGGTGGATAGTAGTTTCGTGAGAGTTCGAGGCGCAAGTGTGGCTCAGCGCCCTCCCAAGAGGCGTTTCTTTGCTGAATCGTTGGTAGTGAGCGGCTTTAACTTGGGCCACTGGACTCATGACCTAATCAGGGGTACGACCCGGCTTGTGCGGGCTCGCAGCGTTGGACTGCCGCAGCGGGCCTGGACCCTTGACCGAGGGCGTGGACGGGGCCTAGACGGGGGCCGAAGGTCGAGGAGGCGATGGATTTCAGAGTCCGAGTCGGGTCTCACATGTCGACAAACATGACGTCTTTCTGAGGCAAACGCATCTTTTTCTTTTCTGTTTCTCCACCGACGATATTGGTCACTGAGTTACCTGGTAGTAAGCCTCGCAATCTCAATAGGGAGAACTTGATATCGATGAAAAGAATGAGACGGCCAGAGACTGGGGACAAGAGACGAGGGGAAGGGTGCGGACCCCGGCCAGGCGGCTTGCGACGACTGACTCTGCCAGATGAGCGGCCAAGGGAACGGGAGAGCGGTGCCTTCAGGGTGACGTTGATCTTCATGCGAATATGCTTGTTCGTCCAAGTCGACGGGTCCAGAATGCTTCATCCCTGCTCTTGACCGTACTATCGTGAGCTCGAGCGCTTGAGGGGCGGGCGCTCTACACCAAGTGTAGGTACACTACGCGGCTAGTGGTTGTTCACTCTCAGGCTGGTACCCCTCTCTGTGATTCTTTTTGGAAATTCTCCCAGTGTCGACCCATGGATGCATGTAGCTCAGCTCTTATCATCACCATGCTAAGGCTCCAGCTATGGTGAGTCGTCGAAGGGTCTGTTCCACACTTCAGCTGTCTCGAGCCGTGCGTGATGCACCAAAAAATCTAGGGGTCTTGAAGGGGGATCCGAGACCTTTTATCGTCATCCCGCGCTGGAGCGAGACATGGTACGGTCCAACCGATGGGCTACCTCAACCAAGTTCCAGGTCAAGCAAGGCGAGCTATGCAGGGCTGCTGCGAGGTCGAGGTGCCGCTGCATCATTCCGTCTCATCTTTAACCGTCCCAAATGGCTCACTCATCGCGGAGAGAGGGACGGCGATGAGTATGGATGAGGGAGAAAAGGATTGGATCGAAAAAAATAGCACGAAACCCATTCATTCCTCTTACTCAAGCTTTTAATACTGCGCGTACACATATCATATCCTGCTGCTCATCTCAAGCTGACGCAGCTCAATTCACCTGTTGGATTTGTGAGAAAAACAAAGCACAACCGACGATTAAGCTCAAGAGTTTACATACGCGGGACCGTACGAATACAGGCTTTTAGAGTTGTTCATCTCCTCATTGTTCGTGCCAAGACCCAGCACAAACCGCCGGCTGCCCACTTTCAATCTTTCAGCTTGGGGGTGAGGGAGGGGGCTTTAAATGAGCAACATCGCCATCGCCGTCGCCGTCGCCGGATCTGCTCACCTCAACCACCCAAAGAAGCCAGCAGCAGAAAACGAACAGCTGGGCCAAACAATCCGCGGATTAAAGCCGACCCGCGGACTCCTCGATGCTCACCTAAACCGTTCGACTGCCCGCCATCAACAATAAACAGCGGCCGACATCCTACTACTCCTCAGTCCAGATTGCAGCTCAGCTCAGCTCACTACATCACTACAACACAACACAACACAGCACAGCACAGCCCCAGACAGCTGACGACTCGTTTTTGCCATTGGATGGAGCTTGACGGCGAGTGAGAGAAAGAGAAAAAAATAGCTACCGGCAGCGGCACGCTGGAGGCACAGCGGCCCCCCCCTCGACACGGCAAGACGGAGGTCATCGTCCCTCCGCCGCTATTGCAGATCCGGGGACCTTGTTCCCTTTTTTTTCTTCTCGTTTCTTCTTTGAGTATCGATATAGTCCAGGCCTTCGCCCCAGGACGCGCCTCATTGCCGGTACAACCAACCAACCGGCCGGCTTCTTGGCTCAGAACTCTTACCCTCACTCAAGAGACACAGACGGTGGAGGCAACAAAACAAGCCGAGCCAGTGGATTTCAGGACACATTGAGGTTACCGGGACAAAAGGGCAAGAGTACGAGGATATTATTATCATCGCCTATTCGCCATTCCCGCCCCCTCCTCCTCTTCCTCCTCCTCGCATTTCGATCCAATTCAATTCATACACGCCCCCAACCACCCGCCCGCCCGCCCTGCACCGTCGATCACCCTCTCACTAGGATCCATCCCAACCACGCGATACCCGTACACTACTATCCTTCGGTTTTCTCCCCTTCTCTCTTCTCTTTCCGGATTCGTTCTCAACGCCAGGCCAAGTATCGCCAACCTCCTATAGCCTATCTACCAGAGACCCCCGCCGAAGGGAAAAAAAAAAAAAACCAAAAAACCAAATCAGAAGCTCTCAAGCACCGACCCACACCAGCTCCAGAGGCGCGAAAGTGACAGCGCCCCGCGGTTCCCTGGTCACTAAGTGCCCTGGTCATCCCCTCCCTCACTCGCTCACAGTTTATCTCATCCCCAGGGACCCCCCAATTCGCGGCACTTGGTGAGGGTTTGCGTCCCTGTACCTGTACCTGCACCTGGCTGGGCTGGCTTCAAGATACAAGTTGCTCTATAGTGGGCTGTGAGACCTCCCGCCTCACTTCACACCTCTTCTTCTTTTTTGCTCAGCCACCCAATTCACACTCACTCACTCACTCATCTTTTCTCACACATCCATCGCCTCACATACATCCACCCTCTCACACCCACCCCCTCCACAACAACAACGACACTCACACAATTGAATATTCTTACATACCGCAGCAGCCACACAGTACGTCACGTACTCACACACCATCATCTGCTTCCTTCGCTTCCCGCCGTGCAGTTGCTTGGCCAGATATACACAAAACCCTCCTGCGACCCCGCGCATTCCGCTGCCGCTCGCGAGATTCACATCTCCTTCTCCTCAGAATGGCCACCCAGATCGAGGCTAGGTCTCTGGCCTCGCTCAATTACCTGGCCGCCAACCCGCCTCAGTACCCTCACAAGCCCGCCGATGCGCGCCAGGATCCCTTGACGCTCTACATTTCCCGAGTACCAGGCACTCGAGGTGAGTTCTCATGTCGCTTTTCACTTCTCGATCATGAATGCTGATACTGGTTACCCCCTCGCCAGATATCATCCTCTCCACCTCAAAACCTCACCCGAAAAATGTCACTAGCGAAGATGTCGCCAACTCCTTCTACTACATCCACCTCGAACTCCCCGGCGAGGCCGGCCGCCCCTACGAGCCTGGCCTGCCGCAGCCCCCGCAGAACCTGCGCAACCCGGACACGCCCCGGTCGAGCATGGACAGCACCCGCAGCGGGAACCAGATCCGCCGGAAACCCCTGCCCGCCGGCGCAAAAGTCCCTTCGCCGCCAGCCGAGCCCGTGCGGGCGTACCCTCTCCCGGGCTCTCACCCCGCCGCCGGAGGCTACGGCAGCGGCTACGACCGGCAGCAGTTGCGCAGGGCCGACGGAGACACAGAGGACCGCCCAGAACTTCCGCCCCGGCCCCTGTCCTACTCGGCTCCGGCTCCGGCTCCGGTCCGCAAACCCGTTGGCCCCCGTGCCATCCCGAGCTCGAACCAGACTTCGACCCCGGCCCCGCCTCCGGTCCTCGACTATGAGGCCCCCTACCAGTCGGACGTCCTTCGCTCCTCCCCCTCCTACTCGCCGCCCCGCGGCACCGAGGAACCATACCGCTCCTCCTCCCGCCCGCCGACGTCCACCTCCCACCACGTCCGCCGCCTGTCCCGCTCGCCGTCGCCCAACCGCTTCCACAACACCACCGCCGTGCCTTTCACCCTCTCCCTGATCCGCCGCGATCCTAGCTCGGGTCATCAGTGGAACATCGGCCGCGTCTCGTCCCACCAGCTCGAGGACTCGGGCGAAGAGTACGAGTACTTCTCTTTCGACTCAGCCGGCCTCTCTGCCCACGACCGCCGCCGCGTCAACGCGCCGCAGCCGCCCATCAACATCCGCCTCGAGTCCTCGGGGTATGCCAAGTTCCGCCACATGCCCCTGCGCCAGAGCCTCGACATGCCACGCACCTCCACCTCCTCCCTACCCTTTGCCAACTCGGAAGACGCCATCAACTGGCACCACCAGCAGCAGCAGGCTCATGCGCAGGCGCAAACGCAACATCCGGCCGAGGGAGGCTTCAACAGGCAGGTCGTCATGGCGTACGGCAAGTCCTGGACGACGAACATCCGCGAAAAGTTCAACAACTCCCGCTCGAGGTCCGGCAGCACCGACGAGCCCCCCTTGGGCACCTCGCCGGCCCGCTCCCACCGCCACTCGCGCCAGCTTAGCACCCACTCGACGGGCTCCCTGTCCTCCAACGCGAGCGACTCGGGGCCCATCATCACGCAGCCGGGCCACGGGCTGAGGCCGAGGGGCTACGTCTTCGTCTCTCCCTGGGACGGCCGCTGTGAGTTCCGCACGGGCAACGCCGGCCGCAGCGTCAAGTGCAGGCACGTCCTGCCCCACGCCGGCGGCCTGAGCAACCCGCTCGCGCCCTCGGGCTCGACCGACTCGGCGCCGGTGAGCGAGCTGCGCTTCAACCTCCCGAGCGCCGAGCTCTTCCGGCAGGAGGGCAAGAGGGAGCAGCTGAGCGGGCACTTTAGCAAGCTCCTCAACATCGGCAAGCCCGGCGGCGAGTACAGCGACGACGACGACATCCCGAGCCCTTTTGACCTGAAGCTCGGCAAGGAGAAGGCCGGTGGCGGCAACCGCGGCAAGCGGGCGAAGCTAGGCAAGCTCATCATCTATCCTGAGGGCCTGAAGATGCTGGACCTGGTGGTAGCTGCCAACATGGGAGTATGGTGGGGAGCTTGGGAGAAGACGTTCTAAACCAAAAAGAGGCTGTTTTGTTGTCTTTGCGGATTCAAGATTGGGACACGGAACCACGACGATGATGTCTCTGACATGCCAGAGACGAGGCCCAGGAAACCAAGCAAGCGTGACTGTTGGGACGGCTAGCATCGAGTCGATGCTTGATTGTTGATTTAAGCCAGGCGTTGGTTGGATGAGATAATGCCCTACATGGTTGGACATCCGCGAGGATTGCGCGTGAGCCGCTTGGAGCGACATGCATGCACATAGACTAATTATAATCATCACTTCTCATACTTCTCGGCCCCAAGAATTGGTGCTGGTCATCCCGGGTGTACGACCGTCTAGTTGGGTTGGTTGCCTTGCCTCGTCTCGCCATACATCGCAGAAGACCAGTCGTGCAACAGACAAAGAAAAAAAGGGTTGCTTTTCGCGAGATATTTACACAAGTCTAGCCGATCCCGACCTGTCTGTAGTACACACATACACAGCACGCCGGAACCATTTTTGCTCCCGCTGCCTCTGCTGCCTCTTTGCTCCGGTGTCCGCCTCCTCCACTCTCGATGCGTTTATTCCCTCCTAGGCATTAAACCGAAAGCAGTTAAAAAGAAAATTCGTGGCTCCTGTTCCGACCCCCCTCCCCAGAGACTTGCAGTCTTATCTGTAGGGAGCGTCGGCGCGGATGACGGCGGCCAGCTCCGGCTCCCACTTGTCACCGTTGGACAGCAGCTTCTCCTTGTTGTACAGCAGCTCCTCGCGGGTCTCGGTGGCGTACTCGGCGTTGGGAGACTCGACGATGGCGTCGACGGGGCACGACTCCTGGCAGAAGCCGCAGTAGATGCACTTGGTCATGTCGATGTCGTAGCGGGTGGTGCGGCGGGAGCCGTCGGCGCGCTCCTCGGCCTCGATGGTGATGGCCTGCGCGGGGCAGATGGCCTCGCAGAGCTTGCAGGCGATGCAACGCTCCTCGCCGGACGGGTAGCGGCGGAGGGCGTGCTCGCCACGGAAGCGGGGAGAGATGGGACCCTGGGAAGAGGCGGGTTAGCAGGTTATCAACAACAGACTTCCCCATCTCCTCATCGATTCCTGCAGCAATTCCTCCCCCCAAAAATGCCCCGGGACTATCGATATCGTCGTCGTGGGCGGATGTTTCGACTCCCGGCAAAATTCGCATCTTCCGGGGCTCCCAGATGCTCCCTGTATAAACCTCCTAGACAAACCCCAACTTTGCCCAATTGACTTCCATGCGCGGGGGAAAAAGGGCAACTGATTGAACCCACCTTCTCAAAGGGATAATAGATGGTGTAGGGCGGGCGGAAGAACTGCTCCATGAGCACGTACATGCCGCGGGCCATCTCGGACAGGAGGAAGTATCTTCCCATCTTGTTGAGGGTCGACTCCTTCTCCTCGTCCCAGGTCTCGTGTCTCTTGGGGCGGAAGTTGGAAGGAGGGGGACCGGCGGGCGTGGCATAGGTGCGCGCGGCGTGGGCGGCCATGAGGCGACCGGTCATGAGGGCGGACGAGGTTCTCGCGGCCGGCCTCGTCGCCGCGAGGGCCAGCATCGTGACGGGCAGCTGCGCCGCGGGAGGCATTGTCGGTCTCGGTGACGGGTTCTCTCGATCGACGATGGTTGATGCGACCGGGCAGAATCGGCGGAGGGGACGGCGGTGTCCGGGAAGGATCGCGGGCGGAGGGTTGGGGGGAGGAGGTGCGTTGCTCGGGAGGCAGGATATGAGCTTGACGTTTACCGGCGTGGGCGTGGACACTCGGCACTGGAGACGAGCTTTGGCTTTGGTGCGGGATTACAAAGGGGCGGGGCCTGATTGGCCGGTTGTGGGTCACGTGGCTGCCATCCGGCCTACAAGAGGTCGGCAGGAAGGAGCAGAACGCATCACCATGATGGCAGTGGCGACCAACACCACCTTCTCAATTGATTCTCAGAACTTCAAAAAGTCTTAAGTATAATAAAAAAATAGTTGTTATGCTTATTAATGTCAATATCATATGGTATTGCGCGCAATTCCGCAAAAAGAAGACAGCAAGTGGAGTCACATGACCAGTCACGTGCAGCTCATCGGAGCTAGCCAGGCACGCCTCGGGGGGGTGACGAGAAATTTATCATCATCGCCCCGGCGAACACTGTATCCCGTCCTCCTCCACACCCGAGAGCTCCCATCATCCCAGCGTCGCTGCCAACCCCAAAACGAAACACCTCCCATCCACACCGCCGGCTTCCCAATTACCCGTCGTCACAGCTGTTCCGAAGCTTCGTCTCCGTCTACCAAGCACCCTAGCCAGCAAACATGTTCCGCACAGCAGTCCTCCGTTCCGCGGCCGCCGCCACGCGCGCCATCCGTCCCGCCGTCCAGCAGTCCGCTCCCCTCGCCCGGAAATCCCTCGTCGCGCCCCGTGCCGTCTTCGCCGCCCCCAAGGCCCTCTCCGTCCGCTTCTACTCTGCCGCCACCGGCCTGAACAAGGAGGAGGTCGAGGGCCGCATCTTCGCCCTGCTCCAGGGTTTCGACAAGGTCAACGACCCGGCCAACGTACGTCGTCGCCCCGACTTCTCCTCCTCCCCCCGCCCACCATACCGGCCCAATTGAGTCGTCGCACCCAGGATGCCAGTACTGATGTGACGTGTGAATGCAGATCAAGTCCAACGCCCACTTCGCCAACGACCTTGGTCTTGACAGCTTGGACACCGTCGAGGTCGTCATGGCCATTGAGGAGGAGTTCAGCATCGAGATTCCCGACAAGGACGCCGACACCATCCACTCGGGTATGTTTTCCCTTGACGTGTGCGATTGGGACCACGCAACTAACCTTTTACCCCTCTTGCGCAGTCGACAAGGCCGTCGAGTACATCATCAGCCAACCCGATGCTCACTAAATCACGAACCGTTTCTCCGCCAAAAAACCCGTCTCCCCCGGCGGCCTGTACAATTACCTGCCCCCGACATCGACAAACGCCACTTCGCACCTAGAAGACGGGAGGGGGACTACACGCGAGGGATGCTGCGCCTGTGCTCTTGAGCTTTCTATGGATGGGGGGATAGAGAGAACAGCCGGCAGTCACGACTTTGTCGTTCTGGGTGGACGGTTCGGTAGTGTAGCCCACATCGCGGCCCTCCCGCGCGTAACCCCGGCAATGCGACGCACGCTCTGGATGTTATGTTGTTGACATGCCTGGAGCCGGCCCCCCGCATGGCCTTGTATTAGTGTATAGATTTATCGTCACCCATTGTCGGGGCATTTGTGATCTTCATCGCCTCCCGAGCCTTGCTACCAGTCGCGTCGACGCAGGCGGGCAACTATTGGCCGCCTTCCATTTCCCGGCAGGACCCGGGCAATGCCGACGCAGCCATTCCGTTCCAGGTGTCGAATCACTCACTAGGTGTTACATCTCTCACTGCAAAGAATCGAGCATAGGATTCAGTGTCAAGAAAACTCCCCAAACAGCTTTTTGTATATAATGAACGATAATTAGACGGTGGTATCTGCTTTTCCTCTTCCCCAGACATCTCTAATGCGGCGTCGAGCCTACAAGCCTGCCGACACCGTGACGATTAGACGCTCGCCATGTTCTATCCCACATTCAACAAGACAGGACTTGCATATGCGTATGCCAATCAGTAGCCACCCCATCATCTCGTAGTCTGCTGCCGCCCATTTCCAGAGTGATCGAACCAAGCTCGTCGCTTCTCTGTGCTGCCGAAAGCCTCGCTTCCCATCCTAAACCAGGAAATAAAATCAAATCAATCGAGACATCTTTCCTCCCAATTTTCTTTTCGTAACGAGTGAAAAGCAGAGGCCTCCACGCAGGTGCCGAGCATGTGCGGTCCGACCGACCTCTGCCAAAGTCCAACATATTAAGCCTCCAAAGTTTCCCTTCTCGTTGCAAGATGTGACGTACAAGAAGAATGGGAAAGAAAAGACGAGGAAAACTCCGACAAACTCCCTGACCCTGTTGTATGAGCAGCCACCCTGTAGATCCCGATCCCTTGCTATGTCCCTTGATTTTGAAGACCGGTTGATTTTTTCGTTTTCCGCTGGCGTTTTTACCAATGTATGCTATAAATGTCGTGGCTGAAAGTGAGTCGTAGAGTGTCGTCAGGGTGTGAAAGAGTCCGAGAGTAAATATGAACGCCGCCCAAGTGGTGGCACTACACCGTCGCTATG
This sequence comes from Colletotrichum musae, assembly GCA_027406025.1. Taxonomy (NCBI): domain Eukaryota; kingdom Fungi; phylum Ascomycota; class Sordariomycetes; order Glomerellales; family Glomerellaceae; genus Colletotrichum; species Colletotrichum musae. The sequence continues at coordinate 4,082,336 of JANVYC010000009.1, read as the reverse complement.
CTTTTTTCACCCCGCGGGTGTCGGTGGTAGACATGGTTGTCGGGTCTCTCAAAACAAGACGACAGCCGCATCAGCGGCCGCCTACGGTCTCGACGCTGACCGAGGGTTCGCGCTGCTCCTTGGAAAGTCCCGAGCTGGTAGTGGCTCCCTTGCTGGAGAGGGCGTTGGCGTAGCTCCATCCACCGCCGACACCGAACCCGGCTGAGTTGCGCTTCCTGAGTCGCGCCGATGCCTGTTCGTCCTCTTCCTCCATGTTGAAAACGAAAGCGGGGTCCTCCTCGTCGATCGGAGTGGTGTATCGTCCGGTGACGGAGGAACTGATGGACCCGCTGGAGACGTGACGCTCCATGACACGCTCGCGTTCCTTGCCGATGGGACCGGCGCCTCCGTTGCTCGGAGCGCGGCCAGCGGCGGCCAGCGGGTGAAGGTGCGGGCTGCCACTTCCGTCGTCTCCGAGGCGCGTTCGCTGGAGTTGCTGGGTGAGGGCGGACATGGTCTCACTGCCGGCGCGAGAGCCTATGGGCCGGGACAGGCTGCCGTTACCCATCTCGTTGGAGAGAACGGAGTTGCGGAGGGGGCTGCCAACGTGACCAAAGGCGGAAGGTCCATGCTTGTGAATGCCGCGGCTCCCGTCAAGCTCCTCCTCTTTCTGGCGCTGGAACAGAGGGCCCCATCGGCTCGGGCTCGCGCCGGTAATGGGACTGCCAAATTTGGTGGCATTCTCGCTCCCAGGCTCACCATCGACGGTGCGCAGGGAACCCCGGCGAGCCTTTTCGGCAGGGGTCAACAGGTCCTGCAGGTTCTGCGGCACGTAGTCCTCCTCAAGGAACGCGAACTCGGCCTCCCAGTCGTGGTCCACCGTCTTGGGCATGCTGGCGCTGAGCATTTTGGGCTTTGCGTACCGGCTCGAGTGCATCGCGCGCTTGCCGTAGTAGTCCTCGCCAGACATTGGCTGGCTTGGGGGGCTGCTGGAGGCGGTGGCGTTGGCGGCAGCCAGATATTCGCTGCCGCCGAAAGCGGAAGTATGCAGCATCTTGAGGGTTTCGGATGTTCGGGAGTCTTTGGCGTTATTCAGAGAGGGGGACGGGGACTCGAGGCCGAACTTGGAGGGGACGGAGGAAGGCCAAGGGGCGGCGGGAAAGCGGGCGGCGTTGGAGATGCCCTGAGAGTCGAAGGAGGCGGGGAGCGGGGCATCGAGAACGGACAGGCCCTTGGCGTTGACGGGGGAGAGACCGAGACCGAATCGCGAAGCATCGTCGTCACGGGGAGAGCCGTAGTTGGAGCCGGGGTGGGAGTAGGTGGTATCGATGGTGGGCAGGCCGTTCTCAACGCTCGGCTGGCGGCCCAGCTGATGCTGTCTATCATCGCCGTAGGGATAAGCCGAGGCGTAAGCAGGGACGCCCTCGCGGTACAGGCCGGAGGTGAGGGCACTCGTAGGGTGATATCCGGCGGCCGAAGTCGGGTTGATGCGACCGCCGAGGGCAATGGGAGTGGTGCCGATAGTTACGCCGTTTTTGCCGTAGTTGATTCTCCGGCCGTCGGGGAGGATGTGGATGTTTGCGCATTTCGGACCGAACTTGCAATTGCCCTGCAATAGGATAGTTAGCAGACCGTCGGTTGATCAACGGTAACGGGTGAATGGTTGTTGGCCCTGCCCGCACGGGCGCCGGGCCGGGCGCGCGGGTGGGATGGATGGTCTGTGTGACGGACGGAGGGGCAGGGCGAGATTGAGGCAGCGCAGCGCAGCGCAGGGGAGGGGCTCGGAGATGAGAGGAGGGGGAGGGGGAGGGCAGGTAGACGACACAGGCGCGCGATCCATGTCGCGATGCTTGCGCTGTTTTCGGCGACCGAGGCAGGGCGGGCTCGAGGCGCCAAACTCTTCCAACTCTCAACGCACCTTTGCGAAGTACTTGCAGATGGTCTCGGCTGCGGCACCCAGATCGTGGGAGAAGGGACAGGCGTTGCCGGCCTGGCAGGCGCCTTGTCGGAAGAATTTGCAGGGAACGTGGGACGTGTCTGTAGTGCAAAAGAGAAACAGTCAGCCATGGTCGCGGGAGGCGGGAAGCGGGAAGCGGGAGGAAGGTAGCGAGAAGGGGACGACGGAGGAGGGCGAGGAGGAAGAGGAGGAGTGGTGGTCACTCAAGGACGGGTGCGGTGCGACGTGCTGCAGACTCAGACCCAGCTAGCCAGCCAGCCAAACCCTAGCGGAAGGGTTCATTGGAGAAGCCGAGGGTATCGTGAGACGCAGAGAGAAGAGGAGGAAGAGGAGGAGGCAAGGCGAGGCAACAAAGACAGTCGAGGTGAGGCAAGGTGACGTACTTGGTGGACTTCGCGGTCCGTCGAACCTGGCAGAGCCCGCGGCAGACCCGGGGCCGGGGGGGCCAGCGACGGCCGAGGCGGCTGATGGCATTGGGCTCATCATGGGGCTGGAATGACCATTCTGCTGAGGCGAAGGGTGCGAATGTTGTTGCTGTTGCTGTTGCTGTTGCTGTTGCTGGTGTTGCTGTTGAATGTTGAGGCTGCCGTTGCGCATATGGCGATACTCTGTGCCGTTGGTGGACGGCATTTTGGCGGAAGGGGGGGAGGAAGGAAAGTAGGAGCAGGAGCAGGAGCAGGAGCAGCAGGAGGGAAGAGGAGGAGAGGAGGGAAGGAGCGAAAGGTGGAGGAGGAAGGAGGGGAAAAGAGGAGCAAAAGAGGCAGGCGCACCCGGGACCTAACCAACCTCGAGGGTACACTGTAAGGCTCAGGGACACTGGAAACTGCACCGGGAAGGCGCGGCAGGTGCAGCCACAGTGGATGTTCGGTAAGGGAAGGTGCTGTGCGGGTGCAATTGCAGCGGGTGGCCTGGGCGGGAAGGAGCTGCTCAGGTTGGTGCTGCGGTAGGCGGGTTGCTGGCGGGGTTGTTGTCGTGCTACACTAGGTACCTATTGCCCACACTCGGGCACTCCTCACTCAGTGGGGGAGATGGAGGCGATACCTAACAGTGGTGGCCACAGCACAGCGAGTGCAGCCCGGCGATTGCACAAGGCAGGTAGGTAGGTGTACCTGGAAGGAAGGCACAATACCTGAATAGGTACTAGGTAACAGGTAACAGGTACCTACCTACCGAGCCACCTTGCTCTTGCTCGGTGCTACTGCCGTTCCAGTTGGTTGCAAGGAGTGGAGGTACCTGCGGTATCTTCCTGATCAAGTCAGTCCTCTGGGTTCTCAATGCTGCAAGTACTTTAACAGAATGAAGGTGCGTGTATGTACCTCGAAGTACCCGTACACTACCTGAGGCAAGGTACCTAGGTAGGTAGGTAGTTGAAGTTGAGCGACAGAGAGGCAAGTAAGCAGATAGAGCTCCTGGCCTGGCTGGACAATCACGGGTCAGAAAAGGCCCAGACCAGTCCACACGGTCGATACCTGGCGCACCTCAATCAATGTGCGTAGGGACAGGGACACGCCGCGAAAGGGATGATGGATGATGGATGGTGGATGGTGGAGGCAATGGAGGGGGGCGGATAGTGACCGGGGGTGGTGCGGTGCGGGCGGGCGGCAAAAGCGGTGCGCCTCGGTCAGACGCGGGTTTGAGGGTGACTTTTGGGGGTGACACGCGGCGATGAGATGAAGGGCGATGGATCGTCTTCCAAGAATTGCAAAGACGACGGCAACAACGGGGTGTGAGGAGAGCGTCCGTGTGTGAGAGGGTGAGAAGGAGAAAGAGAGACAGGAGAGAGAGCGCGAGGTTGATGAGACCAGGGGTGGTGCTGGTGCTGGTGTTCTTGAAGCCGGAGACCGAGTCGGACAAGTTCCTTCCCGAGTCAGCCACCCAGTGTGTGAATCGACCGGAGCCACGAGCCGGACTAACGAGGCGGAAACCGAAGTGGAAGTGGTGGAAGTGGAAGTGGAAGCACGCGATCCCGATGGCACTGGTGCGGTCGGGTGAGAGAGGTGACTCGCGGGTGGTGATGAGATGAAGTGAGGTGAGCCGTAGCTCAGTGACTATTACGCAGTGAGTTGATATGGTAATACTCCGTATGCGTATGGCGTGTATTTGTATGAGCTCGGGCTATCTTGAGAGTGAGTTATTAGTGAGTGAGAGTCGACTGATTTGAGGGGCTCCAAGTGGACAGACATTGTAAAAGGCGGGGGGCGGGGGCAGGAGGAATTGCGACTAAGATGCAGAAGCAACGGGACTGAATAAGATACCTTACGTCTTAGCCTCTAGGACAAGGTAGCGCCGCGATGCGATGCGCCCGATGCGATTCGGTGTTGCAGTGTGACGCGATATGTGTGCCTGGTGCCCAGATGAGAACCGATTGTGAGCAATGGCAGCAGATGAGGCGAGGTACCTCGAGATACCTCCTGTGCAGTACGGGCTGGGTAGCCAAGCTTGGTAGATATACTCCGCGATAAGATGGTAGGTTCTCGACGTAGTGTTGCGACCTAGGTGGTATAATAAACCAGCGGATGCCGATTTCTGGATGTCGGAGAATGAAGAAGAGGGATATAGAAGAGAGATATAGAGGGATGAATCAGAACAGACGAGAGGAACCAGAAGTTAGAACCCCCGCTCTTGCTGGTCGCAACTGATGGCGATGATGGCGGAAGATGATACCAAGATACGGATACCACCAGGCGAGATGAGGCACCTGACGAATCAGCGTCCCGACTTGGACCTGGAAAGGTTGGAGATTAGATCAAATGGACGAGACAAGCAGCAGGCATCCCTGTCGACATCTTCCCGTGCCTAAACATTACCTCTAGAGTCACAGAGTAACAGCGTATGCCTGCCGCTGGAGATGCCGCGGCTGGGTCTGGGGACCGCACCAGCTATGGACAACACTCTGTACGTACCCGGGAATGGAAAATGCGACGGGCTTGGAGCTCCAAGCCCCCAAAAGTACCTTCCTTAACGTGAGGTACCAAAAGAAGGCGAAGCCCTGATGCTTAGAAACCACACAGCGGGCGCGCCAGTGGGGGTTCGACGGTCGATGTATGAGGACGGCTCGACCGGTGCTCAGGGGTCATCTTTCAGGAGAAGGGGGAAAAAGGATGCTGGCTGCTCCAAAGTAAAATCGACAAGACCGTCGAAAGGGCACGTCAGAGAGCGCCACGCTTGTTGAGTGGTGTGGTGTGTTGGTTCCGAGTCGAGCTGCCTCCGGATATTGCAAGGCGCAGACGGGAGCTGGCGGCCACTTCAACGGCGCTAGACTAGGCAGCTTTTTGGGGAGAAGAGGCGTGCCTCCTATTAATAATTCGACTTTGCCGTGAGGAGGTGAGGTCGGGGAGGTGAGGGGAGGGGGGCAAAGGGAGAATTGCATCCGTTCATAGAGGACACAGAGAACGCAGAAGCTTGTGGCAGGCACGGGAGTACCCTCTCGTCATATAAGTGAATTTGATTCTCACCCTCGCCCTCGCCCTCGCCCTCGCCATCATCACACTCATCCACACCCCTCCCCCCCTCCAAAGAAATATGGGGGTCACTGACCGGTCAAGCGACTCTTGTTGCGTCTCATCTCGCAACCTAGGTAAGGTCAACATCTTGTGTGTCTGTCCGGGCGCGATACCGTACTGCCCCAAGGTCCCATACATCCCCGTAGCTGCCGTCGTGATCGTGGGCCAAGGGTACGTATGTGCCTCTCTGTGCCCATCCTGGGGACTCTCTGCCTAGTCTATGGCCATGGTTGGCTGTGATCAAGACTGAAGACGCGTCGTGAAGGACTCTATCCAGGTCTGTTTTGCCTGCACCTCCCATTACCCCATGCTATGTCTGCCTGCCGCCATCCATCCACACACATGCCATGCCATGCCATGCGCCTCTGCCTCGCCTTGCCTTGCCGAGCCATATCCAATGCCGTGTTAGTCGAGCCTCACCTCCCGGTGGCTAAGACACCTTTTCTCGTACGAGCAAACATCTCTTGTTTATCGTCCAGCTGCAGTGGGCTATTCCCCGCTGAATACTTGCGTCAAGGCCTTGCCGATGTCTCTATTGCTGCCCCTGTCCCCAGCTCATCCTCCCCCCCCCCCCCCCCCCCCCTCATCACCACCATCACCACCACCACCACTACCTTACGTCCACCATCAACAACAGGAACATCACCATCACCACCATCCACCCGCCCAGCCCGGCCGAGACCAGGAGACTCGGGGTGGCGTGCCCCCATCACACGCCGGCCCCATGATGCCCCGTCTTTCGCCTTCTGCTTCTACCCCTCAGCCACCGGTGCCATCCTACCCAAGGCATTGCTACCGCTGGTCTAGCAGGCGACGGTCCCGACTTGTCATGTTCCAAGTCCAGGGCCGGGAAGGGCCACAAGCGGTGGAAGCGCAAGGGGTGGAACCGAGAAAGAAGTGTCCGTGAAAGATGGGAAAGCGGGCGAAATGCGGTCAGCCGCGCCCAAAGAGTGCGGTCGGAATGCCATCACCCTCGCAGGCCTCTCCCACGCCTCTCACCTCCGTCGGATATCGGGAATAGTCGAGAGGAGGATATGGGGCGAGATGTGTCAAGCCATGCAGCATGGCGGAGGCGGGAGGGGGGCAAAGGTGAGAGGGAAAGGGTCTTGGGATCGTCACCAACTCCCGCCCGTCCACACCACACCTGCTGTTTTGTCGACGAAGAGCCGTGTTTATCTCCATGGGCGGTTAGTCCCTTGCTCTGGATGATTGCAGTGAGCATCTTATCCCAGACGGGCACTCGACGTGTTGCTCTTCGCGAGACGTCCAGCCAGTCATTTCGACCACATCCAACCCTCTCACTCACTTCTCACTTTCACAAACACATTAGAGATACTGTGATTGGCGACCATACCAATCGCGCGCTCATTGTATTGTACGACGACTGCACAACCTCATGTCATGATATGCCCTTCGCTTCTCGCTTTGACTTTCCTAGCCTCCTCTCATGCGCAGTAATGACATCGCCGACTCACGACACACCCAGCGTTAGACGAGGTGCTTTTACGGCCCCAAGGCACTTCTCCCAGCCCGAGCCCGAACCGAATCTCAAATACCCAAGACAGACTCAGATCTGGCTTCGCTTCACAGAAATGGCCAGTGGAAATAGCCGGCCCTAAAGCCCGCCGCTCACTCACTCACCCACTCACTTACCTACTACGCAGGCGAATCGAAATTCATTCACATCGCCAATCATGACTGCTACCGACCGCTGTCTCTCTGCACGTCTATCTCGTCGTCCTTTCTTTTTCCTCTTCGCATATCTCTGATCTCGCAGCACGCCTTCGCCGTCCCGTCTGCAGCAGATCTATCCAGTCATTGGTGTTCGACTTGTTCGACTGTCTCGCCGCCCAGCATCACGGGGTTCGTATCCATCTCACCTCTAGCTTGGCCGCGTACGACCCCGTTGGTATCTAGTAGTATTACCTTGGCCAAAAGGTGTCCGAGGGGTCCCCCACCTTCCACCATCGCCATCGCGGGCTGCGTCAAAAGCCGTCACTCGACGATCATCAGTCGTCAGTCGCCGCGACCTTCAGCCGGGGACGACCATGCAGAGCGTGCAAATCAAGGTCGCCGGCGACTTGCCCAACCTGCCATCTTGGGCAGGGTGCAGGCCGCGCGAGTCGTCGCCGCCCCAGCGTTGCAGCTGTGCGACGTCAAACGCAACGCGACGCGATGCTCCCATCCCACGGAGAAACATCCGTAGGCTATGCATACCTATGTGCGCTTGCATGCATAGATATGTGCCCACTGTATGCACATACTAGCTTGGCCATCTGCTTGTCTCCCTGCCAGCCTGCGGGCACCATAAACTTACTGGCTATCGCATCGCGTTGAAGGGTTGGCGAGAGAGTCAAGAGACATACAGACAAGACACGGAAGATAGAGTTGTTGGCTGCGAGACCGGCGCTCGGGTGGAATGCATGTCTCGACGGATAACGTCCTGGCAGTCCTTTTCTGACTACCCATCTTGCTTTCGCGTCTCGTTCTCCCCCACGCTCTTCCAACTTCAACCTGGGCCGGATTCCCCATCCTCCAGGGACCTTAACGATGCATGTTTGCCCAGCCCCATTCTCGGCCGATGGCGTCTCCTGCACCCGAGGGATGTCTCTCCCTCTCCAGCTCTGCTTGGAGCCGGTCACCAGGCCCCCTTCCCCTTGTATGCTTTCGTCAAACCTGCGCCTGCCTCCAATTCAAGACGACCTTGCAGCCTCGGACAGCAGCTATCCGTCTCACCAGACTCCCTTTCGGCGCCGCGGTCAGCCAGCGGCGGCCACCCGACGACAGTTGCCTCTTCTCGGTGAGCAGCGACTGGCTCACCCTCTCGCTGGGTCCCCGGATGCCTCCGGTAAGGCGTCGCCCCATGGAGTCACAGGCACCGGTGCCCGAGACGATATCGTCCCTGCCGTGTCTGCTTGTGCCCTGTCACAAGAAAGAGAAGAGAAGCTTCCGCCGTGGGTTCTGGGTGCACCGTCACATCGCACAGAGATACGGAGGCCCGGCAAAGGTCCGATGCTGCACGCCAACGTCGTTCCTGTCAAACCGCACGGAGTCTCAACTGACTGCCCATCATCGTCACTATCATCATCATGGGCAACACAGAACCAGCAGCATCGGCATCGGAATCATCACCCGCTACCTTTATCCAGTGCTAACATTCCATCAACGGTTAACGATAAACGGCTTTGAACCGCCGCCACTCACTGAGCCAGACCCCGCCCCCTCCATCCCTCCGACGGCCCGCTGCCCGTCCTCAGATGTGTGCTGATAATCCCTGTCCTTGCCCGCCTGTCCTGCCCTTGTCTTTACCCCAACCCAGCGGCATGCCGAGTGAAACATGCCAGAACAGAAGAGTTCTGCTCTGCAACTTTCAGATAGAACAGCCAAAATCCGTCTGAACCATGTCATACCGGTTGGAGACTGGTAGGGTCTAGGCTTCTGCATCCACGCATCTCACACTCAGTACAAGCGCATCTCGCGTCTGCGCCGAAAATAATGACAGTTCGTCCACCTTCACCCATCAGTGGCATCATCGCCATCTTCATCATCTACCACCGCCACACCTGACAATGTTTGTTTCTTGCTCGACTCCTCACAAGTCGCAACACCATCCGCGTCTTCCGTATTCCAAATCAGTCGCAATATATCTCGTCATGAATCATACAATCAGACCCCTGGAGTCACACTCCAACTGCGACTACGCGCCGTTCGCGGCCTATCATTGTCCACACTTCGCTCGCACACACACCGCTCAGCGATCCACGTCGTTATTTTTCAAGTAAGCCGAGTCTCGCTCGACAACACCATCTCCAACGGTCTCTCCGCCCCGGGTCCTATCTACTGCCTAGTACTCTTACACATCGTCATTCCCCGATCAAGTTACGCTCGTGGTGTTCTGGCCCGCCACGTTCTCCTTTCGTACTAGCCCAGGACTCCTCGAGGCCTTGCCATGCAGCCCTCACTCAACCCGCAAGACTCCTCCCACTCACTCGCTCCCTCTTCGCGTTTCTACGCATTGAACGTGCACAAGGGTTCTCAATACCCTACGCCGATCATCCATCAGCCTCCCCGCCCTTTGTTCTCAACGGACCCTTTCCAGGAATCTCTCACCACCAGCCCCCACCCTCCAAGACAACCCCTCCTTCAGCAAGCAAGTCGCTTGCTCTCTCGACCTCCCATGTCTTTCGTTCACCCCATGGTAACACCCATTTCCCTCCGCCAATCCAGGGCCCTGCTTGACCATGACGAACCGTTGTTGTCGCCCTCCCTGGCCTGTGGCGTCGCGTTGATTGCCTCCGTGCGCTTCGACGACCTTGGTGTCTGAATGCCCCCGCCTCGTCTCTCAGTGGCCGACGTCCCGATTTTCATGTAAGTTAGAGACGGTTGTGTATGCGGCCAGAGTAGTTACCCGCAGCAGTTCGCAGCCGCCTCCCGAGCACACACATTATCCCCAAGGTGCTACGGGCACGACATGCTGCGAGTTTCGTCGCTCTCGCTCCATCTTCTGTGACGTGATTCGGTTCCTCGCCAGTGGGATCTATTACATCAAACGCGTGGCCAAGCGGACCCATCACCGACCGGCGCAACGCTTGCTCCGACTAGAAGCTCACTTACCACACGCCTACATTTACTTCCTCGCTCACTGCGTGCCAGTTTGGTGATGAATGGGCGGTCACCGGCGCGGCCGCATGAGAAACAGGTCAGACAAATCACGACTAGCCTCCGCTCACCATTCCCGATCCTTCACACCCTCATCTTCGTCCTCCGGCACCCCACACTCTCGATCTTCTCTCGTTCGAGCCGGATACCGCCCAACCTTTCTCGTATCGACTTTGGCTCCCCCTTGGCCCGCCGCATGACTTGACCTGCCCCTTAGCTAAGCCAGCCTTGCCACAAGCCATCCCCTTTCCTTCACGTCAATACCCCATACTCTTGCCATGCTGACGGCGAAGCCATATCCAGCCACCGCTCTAGTCCGACCTGTAGCCCTACAACGATGTCATGTCAGACCTAGTCGGACCTCGCGGGCGGGCCAGCAGCCAGCTCATCGTCGCCGACATGGATCCCGCTGGATCTGTGTCGACACGACAGAGCTCTCGTTCTCGCTCGTCTGAAAGTGGCATCCGCTAAACGCGATCACCTGGGTGTCCCCTATGTTGTCATCCTGCAACTACCATTCCGACTTCCGGCTCCTCGCCCGGGGCGAATGAGAGCGCCCTGCCGTTGTCTTATGCTTAAGAGAAGTCCCGAGCCGACGTCCAGCCACGCCGACTGCTGTGGCACTGACCCTCCCCGGAGGGCAGGGTGTGGTCTCCAAACAGGGAACCGTTAGGTCGAGGCCACCTCATTGGCGAACGTCGTCTGCACACCCTCTTCCGCGAGATCGTCTCGCTCTAGATATCTTTGGCACATCACTCTTGAACCCCATGATCTCCACTCACCCATCCTTCCCGGCGCGTCCTCCCTGCCACTCCCCCCCCTCTGGCAGGCGTACACAGATAGTGCTACCTCGTTCTTTTCCCCCGAAGACAAGCCCGGTAGTCTCGGATCATGCCCTCGCGACGCGTCGTCTGTGATGGTCCACGAGAGAGTCTTTTGCCCCCGTACTCCAGAGGTATTTCTCCACTCTGGGTGTAGCGGAACGGTGACCTTCCCGTCCGGCAGAACAAGACCTGAGCCCAAGGAGTACCTAGTAGCAGTGGCAGTTCCCTTCGAACCTCGCGGCAGGGATTCGGCAGACCACACCGGTTTGGCAGTTTAGACGGGGCCTCTCCGGTCTGCTGACGAGGGTCTGGGGTTCTTGGCCTGCACTGAGGTGCGAAGGGCGTGGTATGTGGTCCGAAGGTCATCGTGGAGACCACTGTTACGAGTTGCTCACATATCCTCAACTTCAGGAGGGTTTGCTCCCGTCATTTTCACATCATGGGAGAACTTCTGCCTGTGGCTGTCCGCTTGACGCTCCAAGTTGGGTCGAGATGAGGCGTTCCTCAGCCACTCGCTCCTGACGCTCGTCCTGAGGGTGTTGTGTTGGGTCAGGTTGAAGCCTGTTTTCATGCGCGAAATCGTACCAGGATACCCAATGAAGAACATCATCTATCCAAGACCAGATCAAGCCACGTTCCCAGACTCTGGGATCCAGATGGCCTAGTCGGCGGCTAGGCGGTCACGGACGGACGCCCGTTTGCTTAGCAGTCCAGAGGAGCTGTGACTTGCCATGTGACTCAGACCTGCGGCCAAGCGGTGTGGATGGATGTCTCAGAACGCTCTCCTCCTGCGCAACTGTGCGGAGACGCGTCTTTCTTCTTGGGGGGAGCCGCAGCCGCTACTTCGTATTATCGCAGATAAACCCCCTTCAAGGTTCGCCGCCCACCCCCTTTTTTTTTGTTTTACTGTACGTCTTCCTGCCGGAAGCCCGTCGGTGACCTTGTTTCGACGTACATGATATATATGGCCAAGGAAACTGCCGGCACGACTATTCCCGATCTACTCCAGTGCGATCACTTGTCGAATCAGTATTCACAGTATTCAGGCGCAAACATTACGTCGAGGTCCCGTAAGGACTGGCCAGTAAATCAGGACTGGTGCGGTTCAGCTTCCTGATTTGCCATGATGACTGTTTGTGTTTTGATCAGCTGGACATCGGCATTCTCAAAGAGGCCGCACAGTCTCAGCTGGTTATCGTCTAATGTGGACTTCACCCACCCCCTAAAAGACTGTCTGCGGCAGTCGTGTCTCCGGAAGCGAGGAGGGGATGGATAGATCTCCTCTGTGGAGATGTCTGTGATGCTTCCCTCCGATGGCAACTGACATGGCTGATCAATGCAGACAAATGATGTTGAGTGACGCCTTTGAAAAACAAAACTCACGTGACATTTGCCGCTTTAACACCAGCAGGAGTGTTGTGAGTATCGCAATATTAGACAAGTAGAATCGAGCGGAAGATAGGGAGGTAGACATTGCCACCGAGACAGCCTCGTTCCCGTTGGCCGAAGTCTCTTTGGTTGCTTGATCAGCCGAGAAAGCCCCAGGTCTTTGCCAGGTCTTGTCAACTGTCGAGAGCTGCGGGGGGATCCTTCTTCCCACATGAAGCTTGCAAGGTGGGTGGCTTGACACACACCTTGAGGCGGCTTTGATGAACCTGCAGTGGGGTTCGAAAATCGCAGTCCCTCTGCCATTTGTCTCGAAGATGTTAACGGAGTCGGTCTGTTATTAATCTTTATATTAGCAAGAGAAAATCATAACACTCCAAAACTCCTGACTTCGTTCCCAAGGCCAATCAAGTGCCAGTTCGAGGCCCACGCCATACCAAGAATAGGTTTACTACATGCACCTCCTCGTCAATGAAGAGGAGAGCACCTTTTCTTCACATCCCAGGGCCACTAACATGAAGCGTGAAACCGACACGCCATACTGGCGTCCTAGGAATGAATGATTTTGTACTTTGCAGCTACGGCGGCATTCTGCCAATGAGCACTAGTATACGCGATGGGCGTATTTCCCCCTTATCGCCTCTCCCCGCTTCATCACCACCCACGGTATTGGTGCCATGAGAAGAGCAAAGATAGCGAGGACGGTGTTTCCCCATCCAAGCCCCAGGCCACTATATAGTGGAGGACCAGCTAGAGGAAGGAATGCGCCAAAGACACTGCGGAAAATCGTCGAGGCTGCAATTGCAGAGGCGGCGTGTGTCGTGAACGCATCGACGAGGTACGACATAAGAGGAGTCTGTGCCAAAGAGTAAGCCCGCCAGGTTTCAGTGCAAGTGATACAGTATTCGGAATGCTTACGAATACGAACATGATTCCAACTCCGACTATGGAAGTTCCGATCATCGGGACGATCCAAAATACTGTCTTCTCCGCCGTCCATCCGTACAAAAGCAGCCCGCCAGGAATCAGCGGAACAGAGTACGCCATAAGCGGCAGGCGGAACTCAGACTTTCTGATACCATCCGTTTTGACCAAAGCATCAACAATCCTGTCGCTCCAGATGGAGACAAGAAGCGTGCCGGCAACGGTGCCAATGCCGACCCCCAGAAAGGTGAGGCCGGAGGAGCCAGCTGAGAAGCCGTACTTTCCAGTGAATACCATCGGCAATGTTGTGAAGAAAAGGTACTGAATCTAACGTCAGTGAGGTGTACGATTGCAACGAGAAACATGCTTACTAGATATCCATAGATGACGGCAAAGTAGGAAGATAGAATCAGAACGATGGGGTGTAGGACCAGGAGACGAAGAGGGCGTTTAATAGCTCGAGAGAATGCCTGACCCGGTGATACACCATCATCCAGAATGGGCGTGTATCTCGAGTCTCCGGTACGGTTTCGGGCTTTCTGAGCCTGCTTTTCTAGAAGTGCCTTTGCGGAAGTTTCGCGAAGGACGAGAATCATGACGACTCCCATTGCAGCAGCCTAATATGGACACTCGCTATCAGTTTGCAAGATCTTTGCGTCATTCCTGGCCTGAAATCGGGATAGAGAAACCCAGGTAGCCGAGTGGCACCGCTTACCATAATGCACAAGGCCCAGAAGATCCAGCGCCAACCTGTGAATTCGGCCAGAAATCCACCCGCAGCAGGACCGAGTACTGGGCCGAGGAGAGGTGCGATTGAGTACACCGACACTGCTCTACCTCGTAAAGCCGGGGGCGCAACGTCGGCAATGGTTCCGCCTCCAATGGAAAGGGGGGCAGCACCCGCACATCCGCTCAGGAATCGGAAAAGCAGCAGAACACCGAGATTTGGGGCAAGCGCACAGCCAGCGTTAGAGGCGAGAAAAAGGACATTCGAAACGCTATACGAAGGATAACGCCCATAGAGCTCTGACATAGGGGCTGCCAACCTAGTTTACCTGGTAAGCTTTACTGCCCGTGGTAGGGAATTTCGATCTATATCGTGCTTATCGACCCTTCCCGTTCTTGCTTGATTAAAAACTTACACAGGACCAAAAACAAACCCAAGGTTGAATATGGATACCACGAGAGACGACATCACGCCCTCGGGGGCTCCGAATTCCTTGAGGATCTGTGGGACCGCCGGTGCAGGCATCGACGACGCTATCGCTCTTGAAGATAGCGAGTCTGTCAGATACTAAAGCTGGAAATAATTGGCAGTGATTGAGCTCAATACTTACGCTTGTAGCGTTAAGATACTCACAAGCACAATCTGAATCCATCTTGATCTCATCACCCAGTTCATCGGATTCTCCGGATCGTCCGGCTTGTCCCATTTGATGACATGGTCCTCGAATGCCGAATTTCCCTTCTCTTCGGACGGTAGGATGGAGCTATCGCTTCTGCCTGGCGGAAAGTAAGGTGATCGGATTGAATCTTCGTCGTCGGGGATGCTGCTAAAAGCTGCACCCATGTAGAGGGTCAGCTCGTCGACCGGTCCCGGGGGGCCGTTGGCGCTGAGGCGGAACCATGAGAACCCAGATGTTCGACTGCCCTGTAATGAGCTGCCACACCAGTTGATTGCGGACTTTCGTCGCGCTGCAGCCACAGGTGGGGGATATTGCAGCGTTTTCTCGAGGGACGATATCGACATGCGGCCCTCTACGACTTCGGAAACTGCCATTGCATTTCACTCAAGTCCCTTGCGAGACTCAATAGAGTTCCGACGAGGCATGAGCAGACGCGACCATCGAGAGAAGAACAGAGGCAGAGAGGAAGAGGGAGTTCGACAACAAATCGAGTCCACATGTCATGCGGAAACACGCAAAATGCATACTGCCTGGGTGATATGGGGATTGTAGGTTTCGATTTTACTGGCATCGGGCATAGCCGCAGTCCGTTTCAGTGCCACCCACTTGCCGCATTCACAAAGGGTTTTAATCAAAAGCGAGGCATATTTGGTGACTTGCCTGGCTGCTCTGATCTGTATTGTTGCATCTGACGTGGCCCCCCGCTACGAAGGGGACGTCGCCTGCGTCGGATAGATTCAACTACAGCCACTGTGGCGGACGTTGGCATGGCTGTCAATGGTATGATCCAAAGACTCGGGCATGACCGAGGTTAACATAGCCGGTTATTTTCAATAGCACGAACTGCGAATAATAACAGCAGCATTGGCAGATTGTTGGCAACGGGGGGTGACCCGGATTCTCTTACCAAGCCGATGCCGAGTGTACCGACTTGACGGGTCGAGCACGGAACCACAGCCTGTCACTTTCTTTGTGCAGGTCCTTGTAATAAACTTGAATTCGGTCCGCCTGTTTCAAGTGATTCGAGAATGAATCGTAAGAGGCTGCTCTGGCCGGCAAGCTGAAACACTGTCTTCGCTATCAATGCCACGCCAACACCAACTTCTCTCAACCGCTGATCATAAGCTATTGAATATGAGTTCCCGGCGAGTTTATGACGCTCAGAAGAGCGAAGTTTGTTGAAATGGGTCAATGGAAGCCCTCCGATGTCTTTATTGTTGGCCTCGAGGAAACGTGACGGTGATGTTGAGTGAAGACTAGGATCCGCCGCTCTTAACTTGCCTATTCATATCAATAGGTGCCAGTAGAAAATCTAGCCGCAATTTATTTCAATATCTAAACAGCCAGTAATTCCAGGTACTTCGAATGTTGGGATCGTCCAGTCCCTGCCTCAAAGTCATCCTGTGCCAGCCAAGTGTGACTCCATAAGCTTACTACTAGAAGCCCCTCCAGGCTTCCTGATCATAAAATCGGGTTAACGCGGAACGGATAGATCATATAATGTGCCAGACCGATGTCAAATGAACACTGCAACAAAATTGCGCGTCAAAGCTCATTGCGACTTGGCATAGCTCATAGGGAAGGAAATACGGATTCTGCTGAACTATCAGAAATATCTATGAGTTACCGCCCAAGTGAAAAGTCGCCGCACGCTAAATGCACCATCTCCAACAAACGTCAAAAATTCTCTAGGCATGCAAGTCAAGTTCTCGGAGCTTGTAGCGGTCCAAGCCTGAGTGAAAACCGATGTAACCCTGACTGAAAGACGCATAAGACGCATGGGCGGTCTTGTGTGGCTTCAAGACCTTGAGCGCCCTCTTGTGTGCCGCAGCAGCTTCGTCTATCAACTCTTGCAGGACCACTGCCTGGCTCACAGAGCGACACTGGGCCGTCAAGTAGACTCTATTAACAGTTTCTTTTGCAAGTTGTTCCTTGTAAAATGACAAAATATCGCTGATGGTAATAGTTAGGAATAGGACCTTCTGAACTTAAAATTGAGGTTTGTGTCTACTCACTTTCCATTGTTAATGAAGATCATCAAGTCCGGCAGAGCCTGGAGGAAATGGGATAGAGGCTGGCCAGGAGGGAACATGAACAGGGCATATGTCTCAGAAGCCCCTGACATGACTCTGCTGAAAGTTGGGAACCGGTAGGCCAGCTTTTCAAGCTATTATCAATTAGTCAGATGATGACACCTTTAATCGGAAGCTTGGATGGGCCCACCTTCACGTCTTCGAACTCTCTTTCAATTGAGAGAGCCGTGACTAGGTTCAAAGTCGACGTCGTCATCATGTTGGCTACGATGGTCCCAAAGATGGCTGGCATCTCCAACAATAGATCTGCGAAGCGATCAAGAAGATCATTGGTTTGTGGCTGGCGAGTGATGAATCGGTGGTTGAATTGCTGAACGGCGTCAATGTCATTGCCGAACATGTCGTCCAGGTACACTAGGAAAGCCGTATAAAAGCAGATGTGCACTTGTACATGTGCCGGCTGATGGCCGTAGGCGTTTCGGGCCATACAGACACCTGCGGGAATGAAGTGACCGAAGACATTGTGTTGTGGTGTGATGTAGCCTCGAGTGACGGCTTCGGAGACGCAGTGAGCTGTGAACTTGGCATGTTTGTTGTTGGCTGGCAACACGAGACCGCATCGGTCTAAAAAGCTCTTGATAGCAATCTGAATTTGTGGGCGAGCGAGAAAGGCTTTCTGTAACGCGAAGTCAGGTATATTACGGATATAACGTGAGAATGTCACTGAGAATGAGGACGCTCTACCTCATCATCAGCAACAGATGGCTTCCGGACGGCGAGAGAAGCTTCGATGGGCATGGTTGTACAACAGGACTGACTTTGACAAGTAATGAACGAAGTAAAATATGTTAGCTTCGGCTGAAGATTGGATGATAGATCAAGCTGAAAGTGATGACCGAGTCAGTTTGCAGTTAACAGGAAAATACGAGAAAATGGGAGTGCAAGAATCCCATTTATCATTTCGCGAGCCGAGTGACACCATGCATCATTCTGCTCACACTACACTGATGTTCGCTGCTTGTGTCGGAGTGGAGAGCTTCTGCGTCACATGCAAGCTTGCTGATGATACTGGACAAAACATTACTGTGCATCCTCTTGGTGGACTTGGATAGATTGACCATCAGGTCGTCGAGATGCAAGCGAGCAGGACCGGCGAATCCCTGTTGTCCTTCATAATGGGCGGCTTTCGGTCACTCCCGCAAATGCCGTCCGAGGCCGACCCGGCTGGCCGGGCCTCCAATCCCCAGTCCAAGATGCGACGACAGCTGACTCTTGAGACATGCCCCTGATGAACCGCGCGGCGCGCCCGTAGCACTCGGCTGGGAATGAGAAAACCTTATGCGGTAACTGGACGAGGAAATCCCTGATAGAGCCCGAGAACACAAGGGATCGTAGCTACCTGCCTTTGGAGGCTATCTTTGGAAAGTAGCATGCCTTTCCAGAACCGCAGTTGATGAATAACCTCGAGATATCCATCCATCAATGCCCGAAAGACCAAGAAAACTCGCAAGCTCTTTATTCAACGAATCTTCTGCAGATTTATTCTTCTACCTCACTGTTCGAAGCGTATTACATGTCAAAATTCGACACGATGAACACGACAGACCCAGACACACAAGGCGTCACCGTTACGCAATTCTTCCCAGCCCCCAATATTGCCTTCATAGTCATTTCTCTGCTCGCAATCGTCGGTGGGAAATATCTTCTCAACTTCGGACAGCGCGAGGCCCTTCTGCCTCCGGGACCTCCTACCCTACCCATCATTGGCAATGCCAACATCTTTCCGCGTTCATATCTTCAATACAAGTTTGCCGAGTGGTGTAAGTACCGATCTGTCGCCTTCCAGCTCGTTTCTGAGTATTTAAAAATTGCAGCGAAACAATATGGAGATGTGGTTTCCGTAAAGGTTATGAACCAGACCATCATTGCCCTCCATAGTCCGGCTGCCGTGAAAGAAGTCTTCGACAAGCACGGCGCTTCGAACACGAATCGTCCGAAGTCAACCATTGTGGAAATCATCACTCCCAATAACCTCAATCTGGGCACCGGAAGATATGGTAAGCACGCTCTAGGCTTCAGCTAGGCCACAACTCCGAGTTTTACGTTCGTAACTTCGGGCGTCGCTGACTTGCACAGCCAACGAGACATGGAAGTTGATGAGGAAGGCGTCCCAAAACCTTCTCACTAGCCGCAACCTCGAAAAGTTCTCGAAAGTCCAGCATGCCGAAGCGACGCAAATGATTGTGGATTTTGTCCACGATCCCGAGGTAAAACCGACATCACCAATGAATGAATATCATTCCCTACTAACTTTCTGGTAGAACTGGATGGAGCACTGCCAGAGATTCACGACTTCCTTCTTCCTTTCCGTAGTATATGGCACCCGTGGTCCCCGGCCCTCGTCACCTGCCGTTCGCGATTTCCTGCATGCCCACAGACGCTTCATGCATGCCCTGAACTTCGGCACTGCGCCTCCTGTTGATCTGTTTCCTATCCTCAAGCTTGTACCGAAGCAATTTGCCGGATGGAAGCGGGAGGCAGAGGCGGTTAAGGAACTCCACGACGACCTGTACTCAAGACTTACGCAGCAAGTCCGCGAGCGCATGGCCAAAGGAAAGGGCAATGGTTGTTTCATGGAAGACGCCATTCTCAACGCCAAGGATTGGGGCATGAAAGACGAAGTTTGGCTGAAGTGAGTAAACTTTGTCTGTCAAAACCACCCGTCTTGCTGATATATCGAAGCAACTTGGGAGGAACAATTTTGGAAGGATCAGACACTACCTCCGCATCCATTCAGAACGTCATCGTTTGTGCTGTTGCCTTTCCAGAAAAGCAAAAGCTGGTGTCTGAGGAGTTGGAGCGAGTGATTGGGCCACATCGGGTGCCACGGCTGGAGGACCTCGACAACCTACCTTACACGCGTGCATTCATCAACGAGGTAGGTGGCGAGGAGAGGGGTTTGTGGAAGGTATGGACTTAGCTAACCGACCAGTCGATGCGATTCATTCCCGTTGCGCCTATCGGCGTTCCCCACGAGATGAACAGAGACGAAATCATTAACGGAATGCTGTTCCCTAAGGGAGCTGTTCTGTTTATGAACACCTGTGAGCGACATATTCCAAAGCTTGCTGTTTACGGAAACTCATAAATCCCATAGGGTTCATGTTCCATGACGAAAGATATTTTGACAAGCCAGAGGAGTTCATGCCTGAAAGGTTCCTCAATAACCCCTACGGCGTAAGACCTGAAGCAGCAGATGATCCGGCTCGCCGAGATACCTTCCTCTTTGGCGGTGGTCGGCGCATCTGCCCTGGATCAGCCAGCGCTAAAACTAGCATGGTAGAGTTCTACACGCCAAGCCTTTGCGATGGGTAGTTCACTCATATTTGTCCCCAGGAAACTATTTCTCCCTACCTACTATGGGCTTTCGACTTCAAACAAGCCCTGGATCCCGAAACGGGCAAAGAAGTTCCCCCTGAGCTCCAGTTCGAGTCTGTAAGTAGCATTACATTCCGCGTGTTGTCAGTTCAGACTAATTATAATGTTCGCAGGGTATCGTTGCAATTCCTCAGCAAATCAAGTGCCGCATTGTCCTAAAGTCCGAAGAACGTGTCAAAGTCATCCAGCAGGAATTTCGGAGAGTCGCGGAAGAACTTAGGCGCTATGAGGTTGAAATTTCGGATGACGATGTGCAATACAACAAGGTTTATCGCGATACCGTTTAGATATCATAGTAGAAATCAAGAGGGCTGAAATCGCCAGAGAGGCCCCATACCTTGGGAGAAAACACATTTTGTAGACAACCCAAATCGTCATATTAGAGCGATCGGGAAGTTGTACCAACTGGCAACCTGGTAAAATCATACTAGAAGCACTCCAAAGAACCAGCCAAACTCGCGATACTTGGTGCCCGGAACTTCACTTTCATGACGTCGCTCTCGCGAAGCTTGATCAACATTGGAAAGAAACTGCGGACAAGCTTTCGCGCCTGTCGGCCTATTGAATCACAGGCCATCCCACTCCGAGTTAAACTCAGATACGGCATTGGGCAAGACCGGGGCTGAGTGCTCTAGACGCGCGCTCATGTTTCAAGTTCTTACGAGTTGCCTTTATGGGCGGCAACAGGCAGGTTAGGCCTGAGGCCCCCCGGGCCTTGTGGACTTGCGGGACTCGTATCAGATGAAAGTTTATACCGCACCATCTATTGCCGAGGGCGCGTGTCGATGTTATCTTGGGCATTGATTCAAGGTGACGTTTCTACTGTAGATCCCTTTTATCGGCTATACCGGAAGGAGGCGAAGTTCCAATTAGCCGGGAAGAGTCGTGGCCAACAGCTCCAGACGGGCGGACAATAGCAACGCAGATGTTCTGCGCCGTCCAATGTCACATACTCACAATTGCAATCTGAATGTTGTCCCGGCCGAAACTCTCGCCCTGCATGAGATGAACTGCCGGGATCATTTCTATTTTCATTCATGAAAGCATAAGTGGTCACATCAGTCGCAGGTTGAGTTGTTGGCTCCTCTTGTTGCAGTATACTCGCGAGACCAGTCGACGGACTGTAAGTTGACCCCGACCTGCAGCAGCACCTTCTGCTCCGGCGTACCTCAAACATTGTGGATTGCACTTTCCGCAAGCCCTGTAACAGCTAGAAGCAGCCATTTGAGACATCTGGATCCGTCGGCACTTCTGCATCAACTCGGTTGAACCAAGTCACTTGTCAGTCGGCACCGGTCGGCCTTGGCCTCAGAGTCCGCCCGAATCGGTTCCCCAACAGCCCGTCACGTTTTCCAGCCTGTCCAAGAAGGCTTGCCCCATTCTCTTCATTCCTTAGTGATCTTTCCCACTCTGACAAGTACACTTGGTAGAATCTTCCGCCTTTTTCATCTTTGCAACTGAAGCCGGTCCGGAGTTGAACTGCCCACTGTCATCATTTGAGCGCTCCCTCCCAACGTTGCCTTTTTCTTTGCCATCGCTCCTCGCTCTCGTCAATGGCTCTCGTCCAGAATGGAGGCGCCTTGGCGTCATTCGCAACCATCATAAAGCTCGTTTGCGTTATTAGCTTGTTACTTTTGGCTACTTTTGTTTACCGACTTTATCGCGTTCGATCAATGTTTCGAGATCTAACGTTAAAACATGACATCGTGAGTTCAACGCGTGTGAGACGGGAGAGTAAGTGAATATTTGCTGACAAACAGCTTCTAGCCGATCTTTCCCCATTCATTTCTGTTTGGCCACATCCTCGTTGTGGCTAAACTATTCCAGAAGCATCAAAGCGATGTTTTTGGCAACTACATTCCACTCTTTTTGTCCATGGAGTACCCGAAGCTGGCAGAAGCTGGGGTTTTCTACGTCGACTTATGGCCGTTGGCACCGCCCATGCTCTCTGTCTTCCAGCCAGACATGATGGCGCAATTCACACAAGACACGTCGCTTCCCAAACACAAAATGATGCAGCGAGAGTTCTTCCCTTTCACGCAGTGTAACGACCTCGTGAATCAGGAGGGACCTGAGTGGAAGATGTGGCGAAGCATCTACAACCCTGGCTTCTCGGCGAAGAATCTCTCGGCCATGGTGCCCGCTTTCGTTGAGGAGATCGAGGTCCTCAAAGACTGGCTGTATGGGCTTGCCAAGACGGGAGAAGTGGTTCAAATGCAGGGCCAAGTCATGAAGACTGCTATCGACGTCATCGGACGGGCTATCCTGTAAGCCCGGCTCTAGGAATCATTGGTCTCGACCGCCACGACTGACAGCACGACCAGGGGTGTACGGCTTCACTGCCAGACTCAAGACTTTCCGTTTTACAATGCGCTAAAGAACCAGGTGTACTGGCTGCTCTTCGATCGCATGCCATCCACTATCATGAAGCAGTTCAACCCATTCCGACGACTGGCAATCATGAAAAACAACTGGATCATGCGGAGCTTCCTGCTGCCGTACATTAAGCGCGAGATTGACGAGTATCAAAACGGCAAGTCTGGAGGTATCAAGACAGTCAACTCACTTGCTATCAAGGCGTACGTCAACGAGATGCAAGCGTCCCAACATACAGCTGAACAGCTGATCAACCTGAACACTCGCTTCGTTGAAGTAGCCATCTCTCAGCTCAAGATTTTCTTTCTCGCAGGCCACGACACCACCGCAACTGCACTCTGCTCTGCGTGTCATATGCTCTCCAGGAACCCACACACACTCGCGGCCATGAGGGACGAACACGACCAGGTCTTCGGCCCCGATCCAACAACCGCAGCCGCTCAAATCACAGCCAACCCGCAGCTGCTGAATCAGCTGCCCTACACATCCGCCGTCATCAAAGAAACGCTGCGCCACTATCCTCCCGTCGGCACTGTGCGTCAGGGTCAGCCAGACTTCTTCCTGGTGCAACCAGAAACAGGGCAGCGTTTTCCGACGGACGGATTTCTCGTGTTAAGTTGCAGCTTCACGGAACACCGAATGGAGAAGTACTTTCCGCGTCCGCTCGAGTTCGTCCCGGAAAGGTGGTTGGCTCGCGAAGGCGACGCGCTGTACGTGCGAAAGAACGCGTTCAGGCCTTTCGAGTTGGGACCGCGAGGATGTATCGGTCAAGAGCTCTCTCAGCTGGAGCTTCGTGCCATGCTGGTCATGCTTATGCGAGAGCTTGACATCGAAAGTGCGTATGCGGATGACGCCCCGGAAGTGCTGGGTGAAAAGGCATACCAAGTCATGATTCCAGGCGAAGTTACAGGCCATCCTAAAGACGGTATTCCCATCAGAGTGAAGGTCAGAGACTGGAGAACACACATGTCCTAGATTTGGTGCATGGTTTGCCACGAAAATTGTTATTTTTCTTCTTGCATTAGATCCTGCGTGCGTGATTCATGGACTATCTTCACAGCCTCATTACCCCCCAAGTAGACAAGAACACGACCAACCAGCCAAATTTGCCCCATCGCTGTGGTTGGGCGTTACCCGCGGCGCCTTAGAATTCGACTGGACTCAGACGATTCCTGGTCACTCTCCTATCCTTCGAAAACCCTTCCAATGTTTAAATCAAATCTTGCGAAAGCCTTATTTGGTGTTATTTTGGATGTGTGTTTCTACTTAGGTCTGCCGGTTGTCAATGGTTGATGGGGTTTACACTACAGTGCTACCATTCCATACATGTAAAGAACCGATTTGAGGATAGAAAATCAGAATCAGTGTTACTAATTACAAGGCTCCTGATATTCTCATAGACCACTCATGTACTGGTCGTGTTCTCAAATACATAGGTAGAGGAGCACCAGCAGAATTACAACTTTCCAAGGTGCCGTGGCAATATCAGGCTGAGGCCAGACGGGAGTGAGCCTCGGTAGACTGTCGGGTCCTGCGGAAACGGAACTTTAGGATCCTGCTTTCGTCTGCCGACATATAGTCAGCCAGCATTACGGTAAGCGTCGGACTTCAGTGTGCTCTGCCACACCAACGAACATGCAGCAACCGAAACAAGGAGCATCTGTACCCATACCGACATGAACACGACTCGGTTACTGCAGGTGGAGGTTGCAACCAGACGTAGCATATGCATGTGTTCGGGCGCCACAGGACCATAAGGGCAGTTGACGCGAACAGGACCTTGCTCTTGGCTCTGATGGCCTCGTGATCGGCAGGTGCTTCAATGTGCGGAGCACCCAAGACCCCGGCAAGTTGCGGTGTCAAGACGTGAACCCCCGCGACTGGGGCCGCATCGCGGGGTCCGGCCGGGATAGCTCTTGGGGGGATATTACTGGGGGAAATCTGCGGGACCGGGGTTGCGGACCGGGGCGAGCGGCGATGAGGAAATTTCTCCGTCCACATGGCTGTTCTTGGCACTATCAATAAGATAATGTGACCTTTGGATAAGTCCCTTCGAAGACGTCCGATTTGCCCAAGACATCTGGAGTCCATATCTGCGATGAGCACCCAAAGCAAGGACGTGGGCGGTAGATGTCGACGACCATTGACGGGCGGGAATCGAGACACTTCGTCCGCGGCGTTGGAATCCCACATCACGGTTTGCTGTTAATCAAGAAATGATTTTTATTGGGCCGCATAACCTCCCTTCTTGCTCTCTACTTTGTGGTTCCCATCACCGTAGGATTCGGAAAACGGTCAAGAGTCCTTGAGGAGAGATCTTTGGCAGTAAGAAATCCTTCTGGACGAAGTGGAAAGTCCACCAATGGTTGAATTGTCTTGGGTATATAATCATCGCGTATCAAACTCCAAAAATCGTCTCCGACTCGAAAATTCTCATCACGCACTCTTGCCCCCTCGTCAAACCTAGCTTACCCACTGAGTTATCTTACCACAAACCACACATATTCCAGGTGTAGCCTATCATGTACCTCTCCAAGGCTGGTCTTGTGTCCCTGCTGGCAACTTTGCCAACCACTCTTGCCTGCCTTGGCTGGGAGGGCGGCCTTCCTACCCCCACCAGCACGAAGACCAACAGCAAGGTCATCGAAGTTAAGGCTGGGCAGGTCTTCGACGGTGGCTGGGCCAAGTATGACCGTGGCTCTGGTGCTTGCAACGACCAGGCCGAAGGAGGTAAGATGATAACTGCTGCTGCTAACGAAGAGGTAAACTGACGAGGTTTGCAGGCGACGCTGATGCCGTATTCTTGCTCCGCCGAGGTGCTACACTGAAGAACGTCATCATTGGCAAGAATCAGGCTGAGGGCGTTCACTGTGACGGTCCCTGCACTCTGGAGTTTGTCTGGTTTGAGGATGTCTGCGAGGACGCCATCAGTGTCGTAAGTTATCGCATTTTCGCCATCTGTAACTATGCTCTGGTCTTTTTCTGACCTCCAATATAGAAGAATGACAAGGCCGGCGACCACACATGGATCATTGGTGGTGGTGCCTACAAGGCTTCGGACAAGATTGTCCAACACAACGGCTGCGGTACCGTGAACGTGAGTCATTGCTACACCTATCCTAACAGCTAAATACTGACTGCTTGCGCCTGCTATTAGATCATTAACTTCTACGCTAATGATTATGGCAAGCTCTACCGCTCTTGCGGCAACGTATGACCCCCCCCCCCCCCCCCCAAATCTCTGAATCCCCTCAACCCCATGACAAGATGCTAACTCGTGGGAATAACAGTGCAGCAGTCAGTGCCGCAGAAATGTGTTCATTGTATTAATTCACCATTAGCCCTCTCTTCTCTGCCTAACATACTAATTATTCTCACAGGAGGGCGTCACTGCGAAGAATGGTGGCGAATTGGCTGGTATCAACTCCAACTACGGCGATACCGCCACGCTCAAGAACGTCTGTGCGGACGCCAAGGTCCGTTGCCAGATGTACAATGGCTGTGCCGGTGGTTGCGAGCCCACGAAGTCTGGTGTCTGCTCTGGATAAATATCTGGGTCGAAATCCTCGTAACCTTCGCCTGTCAGCATCCACCATCTGGTGACACGGAATCTGGTATAAGGAGATGACCGAATCTGTTGCGTATCTTCTTCTTCGACCGGTAACCTTCTTCAAATGCCTTTTGTACATACAGCCATTCAGATGTCGGTCAGGTCTTCTTTTGTGACAGGGACATACATAGTTTGATGATGCATGTAGTCACGATGAATTGTTACGCTTGAATGTGTGGCTATTGGTTTTATTTCTGACACCATTGCACAGCTCGTTGGACGGTGTGTAGTCAAAATGTAGCTTTTGATGCCCATGTTCTTCGCTGACTGAAGCCCTCGTCCTCGGCCTCGCGACGCTGACGACCTCGGCCGTCCGCAGCGTCAGCGACGGCCTGGGCTCCGACTCGTCCCGCGTCCTGGCGCGCAGCAGCATACCCTTCCCTTCTTCCCCGTCGTCCTCCTCGTCGTCGTCCTTGGGCGGGGGCAGGTGCTAGAACATTTGGCCCGCATTCAATAGGTCGATGCCGCCAGGACGGCAGGTACCGAGGAAAGGGGTCCCGTCCCGTGAGGACGTGGACACTGGACTGAGTGGATGCTAGCCTAGGTAATCTACCTCCTTGATAGAACGGAAGTGAATGGAAACGCCCAGGCAATGTCATGTCCACATAATATTCCAGGTCCTTAATATGAATAGAATATAGTCACAGTTTCGAAATGTAACACGTGGAAGAGTCTGTCCACAAACAAAGCTCGCATCATCGCTACTAAGAATCCAAGCCTTGTAGCCCCAAAAGGCTCACACACTCCAGCCTGTCTGCTTCTAGTAAGCACCCAAATTTAAATGTTCCGATCTAACCCAGGACGGAAGCGGTTGGGTGTCGTCGTCCAGCTCAGTCACTACATTTAACTGCGATCAGCCCAGGTTCATACTAGTAGTTCAAGAGCTGATAACTCCCTCCGGTACGCTCTGCTGGAAGGAAGGACGATCTAGGCACGTTCTAGCTAGATAGCAGAGTGGCCTTGGTTGTATTCCCCTTGGTCTCTTCCTCCTACTCGTCATCCTGAGCATCAACATCTCCCCCTTTCTTAATATGTCTCCTCTTGCAAAAGGTAGCCACTTAACTTCTTTATCTAAGTATCGTGGAGGTTAAATATGGTCTGTACGCTGTATCTGTAAACATAACGTTAATCCGTCACATCCACCACCAAAAAGCGGCCATTTCCCACTACGCGCACTGGCCATTTCGGTTTATGGCCTGTCAGCCAGTCCATGACTTTCCCATCTCGCGTTTTCACACAAACATCAACTTTTCAACGGACAAGGAGGAAGGCAGCAACAAATCGTCTCGAATCCTCGCGAATCGCCATCTCGATTTTCCACGCAAACATCAACTTTCAACGCACAAGGAGGAAGGCAGCAATAAATCTTCGCGAATCGTCGCGTTCTCGATTTTCCACACAACCAGCAACTTTTCAACGGACAAGGAGGAAGGCAGCAAAAAATCGTCCCGATCTCGATTACAATGGCGAAATCTCTCCACGAAGTCAGCAATCTCAGCGGTAAGGTCTCTTCCTCCAATGTCCCCTTCCTGCGATATCCCTCTTCCTGCGATATCTCTCCTCCTGCGATGCCCCTCTTCCTCTGGTGTGATATCATGCGCTAAACAACTTGCAGCCATTCTCGACTGGAGATTCAACGACATCTGGTAGGTCTACGGCCGAGGCGACCACGAGGATGCGGAGGACATGGCTGAGAAGCTCTTGATGGAGCCCTACCTCAGCTCCGTTTATCGAGCTGGCATGCACCTTCTTCTCGCCGCGTCACCTACCGACTACGTCGAGCACGCCCGGCAGGCAGTCCGTCTCTATAACGAGGTGCTTCAACGACATGATCTCACAGCCAATGACCAAGCCAGTGTTCGCAAGATGCTTGGCGCAGCAGAGACCGCCTTGGTAAAGGCACGCCGCGACCAGAGTGCCATTGCCCTCGAAGTAGACAAGATTCTGTGAGCATCATCCTGGCCTTTCTCGTCGGCAAGGTGACTAACCAGCGCCGTGTCTACAGATCCAGCGGAAAGACCATGTCCGACCTTCACGATGCTCAGATCAAGGAGCTGAATGACTTCCTTCTGGAAGAGGAAATCAAGAGAGAGGAACCTCGCCAGCAAGTGTCTGGTATCCTTCCTTCCGGCCAGAGCGTCCCGGGCCAGCAAGTGCCTGGTATCCTCCTTCCTTCCAGCCAGAGCGCCCCGGAGGCAGTTGGCGGCGACTCTCAAGCCACTGATGTCAACCAGGGCCGATCGCAGTCAACCGCACTTACCGAGCTGGACGATGATACCAAACCTCTTCCTGCCTCCTGGAGATCCACGCCGGAGCATTGAATTGAAAATCGGGTACAGCAGCCGAGGACACTGGAGGAGCGGGGCAGATCGGAGTGTAAACGGTCAGATTATGTGGATTTGAGATTTCGGTGCTCCGCAACGGCCGATGGCTGAGCGCCGCGCCGGATCAATAGAAGGTCTAGTGCCCAAGCCCCTAGCACTTAGACAAATACTAGATCTAGAGACCGCCTATTGTGACTGTGCTGTTCTAACTACCTTGACTGCGCATACTTAGGCGTCTCTAAACATTTCCCAGGGCTGATACTGAATAGGGCTGTTATTATTATAGATGTTCTTGTCCGTTGTCGTCGCTGTTGTCGTTGTCTTTGTCCTTGTTCAGTGTCTTCGTCTTTGTTGTTGCCGCCGGCGTTGTCCGTCATTGTCATCGTCGTCGTTGTTATCATTATCATTGTCGTAATTAGGTATTGTCGGACTGCGTAGGGCACCGTACTACGGATACATAGTCACGATTACCAGCGTTGTAATCGTGTTTCCACTTTTGCAGCGTCGCAGGTATTGAGTCAAGCCATAGAGGGGTGTTGGATACTAGAGGAGGGGAGATCAATGAAATCTCCCTTTGATAATCGCCAAGGAACTGAATCATCGTTGACAACAGGATATGGAGCCGGACTTCAACATAGCATCGGACATAGACGCCGCGCAAAAAAATGACGAAAAACGACAGGGAGGAGAGTTCGGGCAAGCTAATACTGTATGCGGGGTTTGTTGCCCGATTCCGCGCGATTTGATTCGAGCGCGTGTGGACCTTGGCCTCGGCACATCTTTCGTGCGATGTCACGATCGAATGCAAACAAAATCATCCAATAACCTCAAGACCTCTGCCAACTTCCCGGTCCAAGCCACCTATCCCGTCGGCATGATACTACTTTTGAGGGCTCTATCCCGGGAGCTCTGATAGCACGTGAGCCTTAAAACTAGCCAGAATTGGCCAAGCCCATGGGATTCTCCATACCAATTACGACCATCTTTCGCGCTTCTGCCCTTCACCCGACGTCATGACGACTGCTGCGAGGCTCTCGCATTCATGTTTTTGCCGGACAGTTTAAGCAGGAAAAGCCTCAATGTGATAATACGAAGATCCGCCCCCATCACCGCTATCGCCGCCAGCCACCGCTCCGCTATAGCCGGTCAACTCACAGTTTCTGACTCGGGTGATCATCTCTTGGCCTGGCAACCAAGTGTGACTCCCCCGCAATCTAGCTTTCAATGGCCGTGATGCGCATCATCACGAGCGGTTCCTTGGAGATTGTGGGGTAGTAAGAATGCGGAGAAGCAAGGGTATTCGGGGTAGCTGCAGAGACTACGGCAAGCTCCCCTCGTTTCGGTGTTACCGTTAACACGACGCTTTGCCTTTACTGATGCGCTTGGTTCCTGATGACAAGTCACGAATCATCTGCTTCTGGCTCGAGGCCTGCGTCACATCGCGATGAAGTAAACATCCATTGGATCGTGGGAGGGCGCAGACCCCATCCCGTTACTACCCAAGGCGGCCGGTCCAAGTATCGGACCGTTCGACTCGTGTGTCTCCCAGCCATGTGGTTGCTCATGCCGCGGTTATGTATTTCGGGCCTAGAGACCGTCTCGGTTTATAAAGACGAAGTAGCTCTCTCTTGCTACAAACAGTTTGCTATGTGATGTCCCAGTCGAACTCCCCAGCCACCGAGACCGACCCTTGCCATGCAGCCCCTTCGAGCCTGGCTTCCCTCAGCCCTCGCCCTTGCGGCGATCGCGAGAGGCCAAGACGACGCCACGGCGAGAGTTGAGGCAGCTCTTGCTGTTCTCGCCGTCACGAACATCGACGATGTGCGTGGAAACCTCCATCTTCCAACCACTGTGGATGGCCTGAGTGTCACGTGGACGACCAACACTTCTTCCGTCGTCTCCTCCGATGGTGTTGTCAAGAGACAGCCCGAAGACGTCCAGGTTGCCCTGACAGCTTCCATCGAACACGAGGGCGTCTCGCAGGCCCGTGAGCTTGTGGCATTGGTACGAAAGGCCGTGAGCCCCGAGCCTTTTGAAGGATATGCGTTCTCGTATTTCACCGGCAGCTCTATCGCCGGCGAGAACATCTTCTTCGCGGCTAGCCAAGGCAACAACGCTCTACAGTGGACCGAGCTGAACGGTGGTCAACCTACCCTCAAGTCCTCGTACGGCACGAAAGGTCTCCGCGACCCATTCTTGATCAGAAGCCCTGAGGGTGATACCTTCTACCTGATTGCGACCGACCTTTCCATCGGTTCCGGCACCTCCTGGGGCGACGCCGTCCGCATCGGCAGCAGGTACCTCGAAGTCTGGGAGTCGAACGATTTGAAGACCTGGTCGGAACAGCGCCACATCCTGGTGTCCCCGCCAGAGGCCGGCAACACATGGGCGCCGGAGGCGTACTACGATGAAGAGCTTGGCGCATACTTGGTGTTCTGGGCCTCTTCGCTCTACGAGCCGCACGACGTGAACCGTACCGGAAGCACATACCATCGCATGCTGTACGCAACCACCCGCGACTTCGTCACCTTCAGCGAGACTCAGGTGTGGCAAGATGCTGGAATGTCACGCATCGACTCCACGGTCATCAAGTCAGGGGACACGTACTACCGCTTCACCAAGGACGAGGGGGCTAGTGGCACTGGATGTAGCGACATCATCCAGGAGAGCTCAGCTTCTCTTCGCGCGACCTTGGAGTCGTGGACTATCATTGACTCCTGCATCGGCCGCAAGGCCGGAACCAGCGCCGTCGAAGGCCCTACCTCATTCAAGTCCAACCCGGGCGATGTTCACGGCGAGAAGTTCTACCTCTTTGTCGACGAGTATGGTGGACGAGGCTACATTCCACTGGAGACTGCCGATATTGGGAACCCCAGCTGGACCGTCTCGAGCTCCTACAACCTGCCGTCCAGCCCTCGCCACGGAACCGTCATTGCCGTCACTGCCGCCGAGCTTGCCGCTCTGACGGCGGCTGCTCCAGCACGCAGAACTGTCAATGCCGACGGTGAGATTCTGCGCTACGACTTCACCGCAGTTGAGGGAACTGAAGTTCAGGATGTCTCGGGAAACGGCAACCACGCAGTGATCAACGGCGAAGCTAGTGTCAAGGACGGTGTTCTCACCTTCGATGGCGTCGACGACTTCGTGCAGCTCCCGAACAACATCATCTCAGGCGTCGAGAACATCGCCATCGAGGCGGAAGTTCTTCTCGATGCCTCCCAGGAGACGCCGTACTTCATCTATGGCCTCGGTAACACCGCCTCTGGCTCCGGAAACGGGTACCTCTTTGCGACCGGAAGCCCCTACAGGGCGAGCATCACCACCGGCAACTGGGAGACGGAGAGGACTGCATCCTCTGGGTCCCAACTGCCTACAGGCTCCTGGTTGCACCTGGTCTTCACTCAGCAGGGCCGCACAACTGCCATCTACTTCAACGGCTACGAAGTCGCCAGGAACGAGGATGTCAACATCCGACCGAGCAGCATTGGGAACGGCATCACCTCCGCGAACTATATCGGACGATCTCTGTACTCTGGTGACAAGCTTTTCAAGGGCCAGATCCGTGAGTTCGCCATTTTCAACAGGTCTCTGAGCGCGGCAGAGGTCCTGTCCCGCTCCGGCAATGTCGGCGCTCTCACGCAGGTGTCTCTTGCCGACTCGTCCGCCCAGAAGGTGCCGCCTATCATCAACACCACGGCGAACCACGTGCTGTTCCCCGTGAAGCCCGGCACCGATCTCGGCGCCCTGGCTCCGGTATTCACCACGACCGAAGGAGTCACTTCGTCGCCGGCATCTGGCACTGTGGTCGACCTCAGCTCCGACGTCACGTACGTCCTGACCAAAGGCGACGAGGTCGTCGCGGAGTGGAAGATAAAGGCAGTCGAGATGAGTAGTCCCGTTCTGCCTGGTTTCTATGCCGACCCCAACGTCGCCGTCTTCAACGGGGTCTACTACATCTACGTGACCAGTGACGGGGTTCCGGGCTGGGGCGGCAAGACGTTCTACGTCTGGAAGTCCAACGACCTCGTCACCTGGACGCGCGGCGAGGAGCCTTTCCTGACCCTCGACGGAGCCAACGGAAACGTTCCTTGGGCTACCGGCAACGCATGGGCGCCGACAATTGCTGAGCGCGATGGCAAGTACTTCTTCTACTTTAGCGGACACAACGCGGCTCTCAACACCAAGACGATCGGCGTTGCGGTCGCGGACGCGCCCGAGGGCCCCTTCACCGCGCAGCCCGAGGCCATGATTCTCAACAACGAGGCTATTACGGCCTCTCAGGCCATTGACCCTGCCGCCTTCCACGATCCCGTCTCCGGAAAGTACTACCTTTACTGGGGCAACGGCCGCCCTCTCGTGGCCGAGCTCAACGACGACATGGTGTCCGTCAAGTGGGACACGCTCCAAGCCATGACTGGCCTGGTCGACTTCAGAGAGGGTCTTTTCGTCGTGTACCGCGAGGGTGTCTATCACCTCACCTATTCCATCGACGACACCGGCTCCGAGAACTACCGCGTCGGCTACGCCACTTCGGAGTCTTTCGCCGGCCCTTGGCAGTACCACGGCGACATCCTGCACAAGGATCCTTCTCAGGGCATCCTCGGCACCGGTCACAACTCCATGTTCAATGTCCCCGGAACCGATGATTGGTACATCGTCTACCACCGTTTCGCGATTCCCAGCGGTGGTGGCTACCGACGGGAGACGACCATTGATCACGTCTACTTCGACTCGGAGACAGGCTTGATCAAGCAGGTCGTGCCTACGCTGACCAGTGTCGGACCGCAGACGGTCCCCAAGCAGATGCGTCGGCAGTCGCGTGTGATGCGCTTCTATTGAAGTCACGGTGAATTCTATAGGGAGATCTTATTCATCGACCTCTCCTCTAGTATTCAACATCCCCTATAGATATAACTACATAGCTAGGCGTCCCTGAGTATTTTCCCTAGCATTATCGCAAGTTAATAAAGGCTCTATATGCTTAGTGTTGTAGTCACGATTATTATCCGTCTTCGTTGTCGTTGTTGTTGTGGGAGAGCCAAGCTATGTAGGGGTGTGGGATACTAGAGAAGGGGTGACGAATGAGACATCCCATTCTATATGTGAATACTTCAGTAGAGAGGGAGTAATCGATTCCTCAAAATTTAATTGGCGACTAAATAAAGGGAGCGTCCTCGTGACATTGTACGGCACGAGTCGTAGTGAAGAAAAGACTTCAATAAGATTTAACAATGAGCCCTTCGACTCAACGGAGCGATGCATTTCAAGCCCAATCATCGTCCCCCCATCATCAATGCAACCTGACTTCCCTAAGAAGCCGAGGCTGTACAAGTTGGTGTGTTGGATGCATAGAAGTATTGCGTACCGGCACAGCCTCCGGGGCAAGGCCCGTCGCAAGGATATGCCACGGAGACAGTTGGAACCGCAGTCGGGCAGTGGCACAAGTTATAAATCTGGGACAGCTTCACGCACTGGGGTTGAATGCAAGTGCCGCAGACAGTGCCGGTCGTGTAAACCGTAGGACACTGCGTAGGAAGAGGCGTGGGGACGGGAGAGGTCGGGAGGATCGGGGTTACGGTCGGAGGCGATCCCGTAACGACAGTGCCGCCGTTGATACAACTGCGCGTCGTCGTCTCGTAAATGTAAGAAGTCCCCATGCAGCCGCCCGGGGCCGGTCCGTCGCAGGGGTAGTTGACTGTTGCCGTCGGGGCGACCGTAGGACAATCGCAACGGCTGAAGACAGTTGACAGTTGAAGGCATGCGTTCATCGGAAATGTTGGGCACATGACCCCGGTCTTTGTGACAGTAGGGCAAGAGATTGGGTCTTCTGCCTGTACTACAACCCAGCTGAATGGCGTTAGAACATTCGCAGCGTTTGGGAGAAAGGGATGTCTCCTCACAGGGCTGCAAAGCAGAAGACGATGTTTTCAAGGGTCCTCATGACAGGATATTTTGGGTGGATGGTGTCTGCTGACTCAGAACAGAATTAACCAACAGAACAGACTCGAGAGCCGAATTACATTCAGAGTTGACGAACAGGGCGATGATTTAT
The DNA here is from genome assembly GCA_027406025.1 of Colletotrichum musae. Lineage (NCBI taxonomy): Eukaryota > Fungi > Ascomycota > Sordariomycetes > Glomerellales > Glomerellaceae > Colletotrichum > Colletotrichum musae. Next base: position 4,047,865 of record JANVYC010000009.1, on the reverse strand, counting down.
ACCTTCCATTCCATCACTGGGCACTTTGGGGCATTGTGCGCGATGCTCCATAACTCCTCACCGAAAGGCGTTCCGCCGTTGCGCAAGGAAGTCGGGTAGCAGGTGAAATCATGTCTCAGTAGTATCTCGAGGCCAAACACATGATTATCCGCTATCTCAGCATTGGAAATGATCGCTCAGGTTGCTACACTACGAAAGCTCTGATATGAGGGATGGGCGTGGTTGGCAGAGGCCGGTATCTTGACCGACATCATCCGGCGAGGAGTTGAGCCGGCTTAGCATTCCAGTCCGCAAACGGGCCGCCCCCCTTGGAGGAACACGAGGGAGTGGCTTGAATTCTAACGGAAATTTAAACTGGATGATACTCGTTTGCGCCCAGATCTTGGAAGCTTTCATGTTGTTGGGTGGGCGCTCTGATCTGCTCGTCTGACGCTCCTTCCGCTGCGACTGCGGCGGACACAAGAGACCGCAAGACCAGATGGCAACGGACACGAGCTTGCTGGTGTGCTTGGCTGAGAAACGCTTTCAGTACCACCACCATAAGCTGACTTACATCAGGATCGTCACAAATCGCAGCCACATAGTGTCAGGTGTCGCACTTTTCTTGAACCACAACTCTCGGCTTCGATCAGCATTTTACCCCGCAAACACTTGCCTTCACAAAGAATGACTTGTCCAAAAATAGACTGCGCCATCGTTAATCAGGTTGGCTAGCAGTTGTTCTGCCCAAGCCAGGCGTGCAGATCTAGGTACGCCGCGGACGACGCCTTGAGCAACCGGCAATTGGGTAGAAGCTCCATAAAGAAGACAACTAATACTTACACGATTCAATGCGTGTGTCGCAAAGAGTTCGTGTTTGAGCGCCTCTGATGCTTCGTCTTTGAGATTGGGCTTTATGACTACTTGGCCATGATGATAGGTCAAGGTAAATGCCTGGCTCTACTGCGGGAATGATGGATAATGATGGGCCTGTGCAACCTTGATCTCAACTGTGCTGGCTCATTCGGCTGTCTTACTTCGCATACACATACCAAAGACAGGAAAACCGGCACTCCGCATCGCGACGCGAAAGGCTCGGCCTCTGATTCTTGGCGGGTTTTCATGGGTTCTTCTTCGCGCCCGAGTGCCAACGCAAGTGGCGATGTCGTCGTGGCCCGCTGCGAATGCTCGGGTGCTGTCGTCAGCAAGTTTAACAGCACCATGACTCGAGCGCGGCGGAAGATCGGAGACGGAGGAATAACCAGCCCACGATATTCACGGCGACCCCTATATCACATCAAGTTCGGGCCGCTGGTTGACCGTTATCAGCGGCTCATTAAGAGCGGTCGAGAGCGTGGCCGACAGGAACCCATGACTGCGACGCGAACGCGAACCCCGGAAAGTCTGGCCGGGTGTTCTAGCCGTACGGTCGGCCTCTGTCGGTGGACCCTTGGGGGCCGATAGTAGACGGCGATATAGGCCGTGCCCGGTTACACATATATTGCCCAGTGCCGAGGCCCCGATAGCCCAGAGGGCGCGTTAGGCAACTTGGGGTAAATGAAATTTAGCGCATGATGCAGAGCTCATGGTGAGGCTTTCAAGGGGCTTCGTCACGAACTAATTCTGAGACTCGGTCGCTCGGCTGCCATCCGTCCATTGCAGCTGGTGTTATCGTCCCTGAGCTGCTTAGCAGTGCAACCAAGAAGTCCAGGGTTCCTGTGGTGCGACGCAAACGTCCCAGCATCCCCGCAAGATGATGCAGAGTGACCCATTGCCGGAGAATTTCCCACGAGCTTCTGGATTGAGTTGGAATATCCTCCTAGCGTTTCTGGGGACAGACGGAGGAACCACTGTTTGTGACAACAGAGCACGTAATTCAAGTCTGCGAATGTAGGTACCTGAGTGAGTACCTCACAGAATGTACTGGCCGGCGCCGGGCCGAGGGATCCGTCGGTGCCGGGGGCCGGGTGGAGCCCCCACCGGCATTTGGGGGCCGAATTTGCCTCCTATTCCGAGGCCGTGCCGCCTATTACCTAGGTGGGTAAGTACATTCCCATGTACCTCTTCACACCGAGCAGCGTAGATTTAGAGTTGTCGATTTGCCTTTTAACCACTTGGTCAATTCTCAGCTCGATACCTATCCGCAAACACCCTCTCCCCTTCCCCTATTCTGGACACAGCCTCGATCTTGGGCGAGACAGGAAGCGGAAAAAAAGGCTTGTCATTATGACGCGCTTGGCGCACACGCACGCTGGTGTGGACGATGCGTTGCCCAGTCCAGGGAACAACCCATCATGAGTGCCCAGCAGAATGGGTGCGGACCTCGTTCGTCACAGGATATCGACTCGGGGTCTCGTGTTTCATTCACTGCGTCTGCGCCCAACTTGACAAATCTGCCCCGTCCAATCCAATCGAATCAGTCCTTTTCATTCCAGTCCCATCGTTGGTTGGTGCGTCTGCGGTCTCGGTGTCGATACGAATGCCGATGTTTGGACGAGGGAGATGGCTCTCAGTCTGTTCGCGAGGAGAACGAGGGGGTTGGCTTCTACCTACGTTTTGCAGTCAGTCGTGCGTAAAAAGAACAGTTCCATGTCACTCCCGAAGAGTAGAAAGAGTCCGGGAGTGCAAAGATAGGAGGCCTGAGGGGCGGCCGCTTTGATGTCACCCAGCGAAACACTTTCGCACACACACACGCTCTCTCTCTTTTTCTCGTCTAAGCCCAACGTGGGTAACACGACGTCTTACGAGAGACAGCTTCCCCCCGAGTCTCTCTCGCGACTGACAGCTATTCTTCTCGAACGAGAGGGACCCCTGTGCCGTCTCACCTCCCCCGTTGATTCGCCATAGTTTTGGATATACGGCATCATCCCTGCGTCTCGTCCGCCGCGTTGGTCCTCGCAGTGTGGCTGCACGTACCCGGATCCGCGACAGGGGTATGCCGTCCATGAGACTCCTGGCCCTCCCCCTTCTCCACGCAGGTGATACTCTCGCCCAGGAGACGTACGCACCGCACACGAGGCGAAGACAGGTGAGGGGTCGAGGGCCTTGGTTCGTGCTGGACTTCGGACGCAAATGGTGCTCGTGGAATTAAGGTGGCATGCCTTTTCGCTATATAGTTCAGATCGAAGAACCCGTTCCCGTCGTGTTTGGACCCCCTCACCCCTCACCTCCCCCTCCACCTTTACCGGCTTCTGCATCGTTCTTTGCTTTTATCTCACGGTTTCACCCCTGGCAAACCAGCAGCCCGGTGTCGACAATCCTCACACTCACTTCTGCAAATCATTCGCAAATCATTTTTTGACTCGAGAAGTCTTTCCTGCCGTGCCGCAACCGACAGTCGTTTCCACCGCGCCAAGTTTCTGGGAATTCGGTTCAACACGCAAAACAGACGTATTACGCATATCCATCATAGCACCCGAGAAGATGCGCTTTTCCATGGTGTTTCTTGCCTTGTCGGGCGGTGCATCGGCTCTGGTATGTCTACTCAGCTTGAAAGACAAAACATGCACCTTTGATCAAATACTGACGCTTTTTCTGCCTACAGCCTACTCTTAGTGGACTCGCCGCACACCAGCCTGTCGATTTATCCAACCGAAATATCGCCGGAGCTCGCTCGGTCGCGGACGGCTTGAAACTCGCCAGCGTCAAAGCCGAAGTCATCACAGGCGACGTAGAGGAGGCGGACGCGAAGAGGAGGAGCCTGGAGATCGCAGCGAGGCAGACCAAGAACGGGGGAACCGCCACTGCGCCCGGGGACGGCAGCCCCCGAGCCGAGGCGATTGGGGACAACAAGGTCAATCCGACGACGGGCCTGACCGACTCGGAGGCGGCCGAGATCGTCACCGGTCTCGACCTCAAGGACAAGAAGGCTCCAGGCTCCATCAACGCCAAGGGCCAACGCAATCCCCTGCCGGGTCTGAGCGCGGACGAGACGGACGCCATCGTGAAGCAGGGGCAGACCGCGCTCAAGGAGGCCGGCGCATGATCGACAACGGATCACCGTACGAAATAATGAACGTAAAATATCAAAAGCAAAAGCAACACTTTCCCTAGTATTTGCAGAATTTCTATGATCCTCCAACTCGCGTTATTCTGTGATTAGCATCATGTGCGAAACGTGACAGCGGGAGATGAGCTAAAGCAGAGCAAACTGGGTGCTCAGAATCCGTCAGCGCTTTGACCAGAGGTTTGTCACACGAAGGCAACGGGCAGACAGACGAAGCCGAAGGAGTTGAGCAGAAGGTTTACCGTCCGAGGTTTGGACACATGAACCCATCAACCCCGTTTTCGTTTTCCACGCATGCAAGCCTCCGTTATCTCCATCATGAAAAACTTGTCAGCTATTGGCAGAAGATACAAGCAGCCGGTTCCCATCCCATCCTGCTAGCCGGCAGCCCGTCGGAGACGCACTGTTCATCGCGGGCGTTGGAAGAAAAATCCCTCGCTGATGTCACCAAGGCAAGAGTCAGTTCCCGGCCGAGCTCCAGCAGATAAACTTTTCCCCTTCGGAGACACCGGCGCAGAATTTTCTTATCCGGCACCAGTGCCTCTCCTCGGAACATCTGTCAGCCGGAAAGTGGACGAGCCCAGAAGTAGGTGAGTTGCCGACGGGCGGGTCACGATATCTTGGGCACGTTGAGCTTCAAATAGAGAGCACATGAAACTTGACAACTCCAGAAGAGAGAATGAGAAAGCTAACAATGTCCACTCTGAGGAAACACCGCCAACGGATCGTTTCGGTGCCCTTTTAGTTGTGCGGCCCCTGCTTGGTCCAGATGTTCATCCCGACTTTAAGCCCCCGCGCAACTGGCAGGCCGGCATGCAGCACCCTCTCGTCGCCTCCCCCTTTCCCTCCGTCGACCAGATTTGTCCAAAACACGGCGTTGCCCTCCACCGGCCGGAACGTCACTCCCGCGTCCCACGGCTCGTCGCAGTCGAGATACCTGCACCACTCCTTGCCCGGCGGGGCCTGGAGCCGAGGGAAGTTTGTCCCGCCTCCGACAATGTCCTCGCTGGCCTCGACGTATGCGAAGAAGCTGCTCACGCGGTTGCCGCCCGCCCTCGCGGATCCATGCCCGCCGGCGTACTCTTCCCCGAACCAGTCCGTGTGAAAGTGATACTGCTCCCCAAGGCCGTAGTGGACCAGCTGAATCGGCTCCAGATGCGTGTGCGGCAGGTCGAGGCCCTGAAACTGCCGCGCCCGTTCGAGGATGCAGTCGCTTACGATATCTGGTATGACGGTGGTCGAGCTTGACGTACGCTGGGACGACACCGTCTCGCCGTCTCTCGAGAGGACGTTGGAGCGATGGAAAGTGCCGTTCCTACAATTGCAGTCAGCGACACCATTGTGATGGCAGCGTCGGTCATGGGCACGAGTATTGTTGGAATGCCAATAGCATTGACGTTGTTTTCTTGAGATGCTCGCGTTCGAAAGGAGTTATGAAGTTCGTGATGTAGATTACCAGCGGGCTCTGGGAAAAGATGTGAATCTGGTAGTTTGAGTGCTCGCAGATGTAGTCTTGTAGTTCCTTGTCGTTGCCGTCTCTGCAAGCTACACTTGCAATTGCGCACAATACGGCTACCCAGTGCAACCGCATCGTCAGAGGGCTTCGTGGGCTTCGTGTCGATTCTTTCAAAGTTTTGTACTGCTCAACAACGAGGCGCTGTTCGGGGGAGTTTGCGTTGGGGGGTGAGATCCTAGGTGCCAGCGATCCCCTCGGTGAGCTTTTCCCCAAGACGGTAGTCGGAGCTGCTTTCCGCAATGTCCCTCTAGGATCACGGAGCTGCTGTGGCAGCCGATAAAATCGTCAAATCAGATGCGCATGACGCGGGGCGCATGTTACATCGCGTCCTCTACTCCTCCTCGGCCATAGTGTATTTGCCGATGTTTGTCATTTGCCCATCCTTTTTTTCCGAGACTGCCTATTGTCACGTTCCAGACTCTCGTAGGTGGCGAAGAATCCCAGCAACTTCGGCGACGACGTGGAAAGTCTCATTTCTCTAATCTGAGGGCGGTTTCAAACTTTTTCTCGTCGTTCAACTCGACTCGCATTCCCAGCAAAACTTTTCATACACTCCAAACGCACGAGATTCCATGGCTTGTTTGAAAGGTTTCTTATCCCTTGCTCTGCTGACGGTCTCTGTCCGAGCATGGGTTCACACAAGCAGATCAGACCTCGAGGCAGTTCTGGAAAACAGGGACAATACTCTCGTAGCTTGTAAGTAATCCCCAGACGCAAACGTAGGAAGGGCAATGACCAACATTAGAACTGCACAGTTGTCGACGTAAGTTCCACGTCGTAACTTTGAACAAAGTATATACCTGCTCATGCCATCTATGAATCGGCCCTTTCCAGCCAGATAAGTGCGTTTCGTCTTTTCTGTTCAAAAATTTCGCTCACATTAAAATAGTTGGAATAGCCAGCTTCTCGAGTCGGAATGGAAGGCCATCTCAAACCACGAGAACAATCTCCTGAGCGTCAACTGCGCGGTTGACTGGCCGTTATGCGAAGAGCAAGACGTCCGTTCATTCCCGGCAATCCGGCTCTACCGCTCGTCTAAGACATTCGAGCACTACCGCGGGCCGAGACAGGCAAATGAGTGAGCCACCCATTTCATCCGAAGACAAGGATACTCAAGTTGCTGATCAGCAAGCAGAATCGCAGCCTTTGTAAGCCGCTCTCTGCGCCCCCTCGTATCTGGCTTGGGCCCAGAGAACATCACGACCTTCGCCTCCGCCGACTCCTACGCGTTCGTCCTGCACCTGACGGACGAGGACGCGGGCGCGGGTCTCTACCGACGCTTCCATGGGCTGGCCTCCAAGAACGCACACCTCTACTCGTTCGGGGTCATTCCGCGGAAGCCTGTACACGGGCCGTCGTTCCTAGACTGCTTCAACAACCTCGACGGCACCAAGAACTCCACGACCGAATTTTACACCAACGTCTTCTCGCTGGACGAGTTTGTTGAGGGGTGCACCATCAGACTGGTCCCTGAGATGACGCACAAGAACAAGGACGCTTACACAGAGGTACCATCATCCCATCTCCCCAGAGTCTAAAACCGTTCTGAGGAGATGCACTAGAGCAAGACCAACGTTCTCTACTTCTTCGACTTCAACTCTGCCCGCCGCGAACAATTCGCCTCGGACGTCAGGGACATCGCCCGAAAGGTCACCCGAGGCCTCAAGTTCGTCACGGTCGATCCGCCATCGTTCCCAGATGTCCCGACCAAAGTGGGCTTGAGATGGAATTTCCCGGCCATTGCCCTCCAGAACAACGGGGATGGGCTCATGTACCACTCCGCGAGCAGCAACGGCATCACTGCGGACTTTGTCGAGAGGTTCATTCGCTCTGTAGCCGACGGGAAGGCGAGGCCTGCATTTCATGATGACGAGCATAGCCATGACCAACCTAATATGGATGCTAGCAGTGCACGTCGGCATGATGAGTTGTAACGGGGAACTAGACCCGCTACGAGTTTCGAGGTTCAGGTTGAAAAACAGTCCATTGTATCTGTTTAATTCTATACATTGTGTGGTTGATGTCGGTCATGATATCGCTGCAGCTAATGTTCTTAGAGCAACGGTCTACTGGATGAATTTCATATTTTTTCTGGTACTTGATCAAACGAAAAAGAAAGATCTGTTTAGTTTTATTCATGCAGAGTCTATGATGTAGAGCCTAAATCTACTCAGGCCTGTAACTGGATAATAACCCAGCGTCCAGTATTTAACCTTAGACTATGTACGTCGTTGTTTAGAACTATTTTATTTCTGCTTTCTAGCGGGACTGGAAACCCGAGGGAACCCTCCCAAGCTTCCATCACCTATGACCACGTACTTTAGCTAATTCCAAGCCCCGTCGCGGGCTTGAATTGCACCCATTTCTGTCGCAGGGCTGACTTCCACTCGTCTAGCCGCTGAACCTGGCCGTTGACGAAAATCTCACCTCCCTGGAGCTCTTTCGGCAGAGGCGGCACAATCAACCAGTCGTGGCTAGCCTTGCATGGGGAGGTGTGGCCCGGCGTGAAATCCTGGCTCTTGATGATTGCCAGGCAGGGCAGGCAGAACTTCGAGTCGACGCAGTACCAGCAGACTGCGAACTTGTCGGTCGGCTCGAACCTCTTGAGACAGTGGTCACACGCAAAGTCGCTCGTGTCGGAAAAGACCTTGGTCAGTGTAATCGTCTTGCCGCGCCTCCGCGGGGACACACCGCCAATTCTAGGAGAACTAGAGCGTCTTTCGTTGACCAAGTGGCCGGCAAGGTTTGCCGGTGCGGGTGGCGCTCTAACAGACTGCCACAACGCTTGCGCGTTCACTTGATCCCCAGCAGCAATCAGGGTTCGCTGGAGGTTTCGGATGCTTGTCTCGTCGTTCTGAGGCTCATCATCCTCCAGGAGGTCCAGGCTCTCGGAAATCAGGCCCTCGAGTAGTTTTCGGGACTCCTGCTCCCTCCCGCGAAGACGGTACAAGAGAATCAGAAAGATAGAAGCCTCATTAAAATCAAAACCAGCCATGTGCAGGGGCACATCCCTGTTTTGGTGTTTTCTCTGCTGTGCCATCAGCTCTTCCAGCTTCTTGATCCAAGGGTCAACAGCACCTGATCTCAAGCTCTCGTCAGCCTCGAGGGCCTTGAGCGAGTATGCCATCGCAAGTTGTTTGAAAGACGCGATGTACTCAATCCGCACCCCAAGACTGCCTCTAGCCTTGTAGTCAAAGAAGCAAATAGCCTCCTGGATGGCGATGGCATCATCATAATGCTGAGCTGACATGTACACGTTTCCGAGCGAGTTGCGCAGATAGAACTCCTTTCTGGAGTCTTGGGCACTGCGAGCCGAGGTAATGGCATCTGCGTAGCGTTCGGCCAGGGCATCCGTCTTGCCGGTCCTGGCAGCGGCCTGGGGGAACCAGTCTCGGATCGAGGGGTCGGGAATCTGGCTCAGGAGGAACATGACGAAGCGGGAATTGCCACGTTCTGTGTAACGTCCATCTAGCTCGTCAAAGAGGCCCATCATCTCTGTGACGCGGTTGTTCTCGGCAAGAACCCTCACGTAAGCGGCCTCGGGCTCGAAGTCGGGCGCATCGTAGGCGTTCTGAATGGCCTTGCGGCAGTACGCAATGGCGCTTTCGATACGGCCCATGCGGTTGTAGCACTCGGCAATCTGAGCCTGGTTCTTGTAGAGCCGCCATTTGCTGCCCTTGATCTCCGAGTCCGTTTGGTAGAGACCCTTTTTCATACGGTCCTGCTCTACGACCTCGGCCATGAGGTGAAGCTTGAGGGCCTTCGGATAGTTGCCGCTCAGCGCGTAGCAGAGACCCATGCGGCCACAACTCTCCACGATGTTGGAATCGGTGCTGAGGGCCTTGTCAAAGTACTCCAAGGCCTGCATGTGTTCTCCCAAATTGAGGAGCGTGCTGCCTATTCTGCGATACCAGTGTCCGGTTTTGGGATGGTTTGCCCAATCGGCAGCTCTCTTGATCCGGTCCTCCACGCGCACCTCCTGCCAGTGAAGTTCCGAGTAAGACCACGGCTTGCCCTCCTCCAGGAGCGGCAAGGACTGGACTACACCAAAGCAAAAGAGAGTTGGCATATACATTCCAAAGCCTTCCACCAGCCAAGCCTTGGCAAATGTCCTGCCCATGGGCTCCAAGAGGCGGGCTGAGCTTGACGCCGCTGCCGTTGCCCAGGTCTTTTGCTCAACACTCAGCCCGTTGAGCACGTCTACATCTCTAAGCCAACGGGAGACAACCTCGATGTTCTTGTCGGTCCAGATGTCCAAGCTCTCCTCGAACAAGTTGGTCCAGGTGAGAAGGACGGTCGGGTCGGTGAGCATGGTGTAGAGACGTTTACCGATGTCAGCCTTTTCTGCAGCAGAAATCTCGGACAGCTTGACGTCTTCCAGATGCTCCGGCCAGTACCAGGCGGCGTACCGTTGCAGCGTAAGCCCTTCCCGGCCCAGCGTGAAGTATGTCGGATCGGTGAAGATGCGCAGACAGGTTTTGAGAACGTGGAGCCTCGCATCAGCGAGCTTGAACCCGATGGCTGGGGACTGGGCATCGGCTCTCAGGTCCGTGGAAACGTCCTCGCGGAAGAACTCCTTGACCGAAAGGTGGAAGAAGGTGATGTATGTAGTGCTCTTGTTGGAGAAGTATTCGATGTCCTTGTCGGCGTCCAGGAAATCAGGGCTCGTCCGCTTCGTCGCGTCTAGGTCAACGAGAGAGTTGCGACGATGGAGCTCGTGTCTATCGGCCAGATCGGCTGTCGAGAGTCCGTCCTCGCGCTCGAGCGTGAAGAAGCAAGAAAACTGTCCTCTCAAAGATTCCTCGAGACGGAAGGGCGCGTCGCCCATCTTCAACGTCAGCACTGCCTCAATCTGCTCAAGCGTGAGGCCCATCTCGGCGACGGAGACCCAGCGAAGGATCTCGTTCAAGTCGTCTGCTTCCTCTTGAGTGATGGATGAGCTGAAACCGAGAACGGCTTTTTTCAGCATGCCGTTGATTTCCTTGGGATACGACTGAAGGCTTTCGATGATTCTTCTGGGGTGTCGGATCCTGCTGAGTTCTGCCAGCATGAACTTGGCCAGGATGAACAGTCCATCAACTTGCTTGACCATGGCATTGATGATGCTGTCCTTGAAGTCTTGGGTTGATCCCCTCAGAATCCGGGCCGAGTTGACGCCCTCGACAATGTAGGAGACAATGTCGGAACCGTTGCGGTCGGGAGTGACATGTACCGTCCGAAGCTGCTGGCCACCGGTGGAATCGTTGCCCAGGTAATCCATAATCTCGTCCTGCAAACTTGGTCGTCCAATCAAGGCAACTTGGACTCTTGTCCCTTCGGCGGACTGCTGATTGAGATCGTCCAGCAATGACAGAAACTCCTTCACCTCTCGGGGATCTGCCTCGTCCAAACCGTCCAGCAGAATGTAGATGTGTCTCTTCCACCTGTCGGGCACGCAGGGCTCCACGAGCAATTTTCTGAAGGCGCTCGAGACGGTCTTGATCTCGTCGCTGTTGGAGACTTCGCGGATGAGCTGCTTGCCGTAAAAGACGTCTTGCTCGCTGATCTGGTAGGCCATGTCTCTCAGAGCGCGGGTCATGGAGCGAGACTCGGGGTTGTTCTGGCGGAAGAAGAAATATCCCATCATGCTGTTGGTCTCCTCGTTGTTGAGGAGGTCCTGGCCCCACGAGACGAGGCGCGAGGTGAGGTACGACTTTCCGGTGCCGGGATTGCCTACGACCCAAAGAAAGCGGATATCGCCAGCGATCCAGGCCTTCAGGGAGGGATCTCGGAGGATCCAGTCGCAAGTGCCCGGCGTTCTCGTCCTGTTGAGGGCGGAAAGGGTGTCTTCGGGCCAGACGGAGGGCTGGAGGATGCCCTTGAGCTTGTCTCGGTTGGACGAGAGGGCCTGCTCTCTTGTCTGCGGGACGCGGGTCTCGACACGAAGGGTCTGGACGTTCGTGTCAACCCTCGACATCATTTCGAGCAGACGATCTTGGTTGGACAGGGAGCGCTTGACACCGGCGCTGGTTTCGGCAATGACCAGGCGTTCCTCGCCCTCGGTGAGGGTTGCAAGCTTCTTCATGGCATCCGGGACCTTGCTCTCCTTGCCAAAAAGGCGCTTGATGTAGGACTTGAAGCGGCCGCTCCTCACCTCGTGCTCGGCGAGGACGAAAATTTCGAAAATGGTGACGAGGATCTTGACAACCTTGTCGTGCAGCTCGTTGGATATCTTTTGCGAGACGTAGAACTTGAGGCGGACGGTGAAGTCCTGCATCTGGTCAAACAGGTCAATGATGGAGTCGTAGCAAGCCGAGACGTCGTTGGCGGCGTTGACCAGGTAGACGACACTCGCAAAGAGGACCTGGCCGGGAGGAAAGGCCTCCTCAGCGGCGCCGGCCAGAGCCTCGCCGACGACCTCGAGCGGCTTGCAGGCGGCGGAGAGGTACTGGAAGAGGGTCTGGCGCTTCTCGCGAAAGGCCTGAAAGTGGCCATTCTGGCGGTTGACGACGTTCATGAGGTCCTCGGTGGACCGCATGGGGGGGTTCATGTAGTCCTTGAGGTCGAGCCCGGTGGAGACGGCATACTGCTTCTGGGCGTCGGCAAGGATGGCGGCGAATTGACGATTGATGCTGTCGGAGCGCAGCAGCTGCACCTTTTGGTCCATGGTAGGTGGACTGGGCCGGGTCGGGTCGGGTGCCGCTGGAGAGTAGACGACGGGACGAGGGGGAGGGGATGCAAATCGCGATGCAGGATCCGCGATGTCGGGTGGGTGGGTGTATCCGCACACTGTGACTGTGGTGTTTGTGGTGTTTCCCCGCGCGATTTGGCGGGGTAGTCGTGGTGTTCGCTTGCTCGGCGGGGCTGGATCCCCCCTCCCCAAGCGAGCGAAAACGAGAGTCAAGATGGGGGAACGATTGACGACTTTCGGTGCCTGCTGTACGTGTAGGCGATGCCTGGTTACCTGGATGATGGCGATGAACCCTTCAAAGTTATATATACCTAGGCACCTAGGTACCAGACGGGGCAAGGCTGACGACCTAGCGGGAGGAACGCGGGAAGGGCCGTGGCAGGGCAGGGCAGGGCAGTGCTGCTGTGTTTGTGTTTCAACTTGGAGACTGATCTGATCCAGCCTGATGAAGACACGGTAGAAAGAAGATCAACGGTGGCAGCAAGCTGAACCAATCGGTATGAGGCCAGCAAAAGCCAAGCCAATCCTGTTCAGGCGACGCAAGGCGGTGACTGCGGGCCCTAAAAGGAAACGCTGAGGAGCGTGTGACAGCCCTGCCCTGTCATGTCGTCAGCTTGTCGGGTGGTCTCATGCAGTCAGCAGCGTAGGATCCAACATGGAGCCTCAAAGGGGGACCCTCAAGGACCGATTGCTTCGCGATGATCGGCTGCGCGAGGGCGGGAAGAGCGGGTTGCGGGCGTGGAAGACGTGGATGGATGCATGTTGAAAGAAACAGTCGACGCGGAGGGGCAGTGAGGCCAGGCGATGTCAGGCAGGTGCGGTGATGGTGATGGTGATGGTGATGGTGCTACGGACGAGACGGGAGGCTGCTATTTGGAGACCAGCCCAAGGAGTCTTGTTTGTTTGCTTCGACCGGTCATCAGGCTGCGAAGCGAAATGGGTATCAAAGGGAGGCATGGATAAGTATGTAAAGTAATTCTTCGTATTATGCGGCTCTGCTCCGCCCTGCTCTGCTGTGTAGGTTGTATCGCCATGGCGTGGAGCAGATATTTTTCTGGTGGTTTCGGATGAGAAGGGAAAGTAGAGTCACTGGACTGGAATCTGGGCGACTCTGAGGGAATCTGCCATGCACGTGCCTCCTAGGGTCCTGCGCCGATGCTGATGTATTAATTGAGCAACCTACCTAGGTAGGTATCTAGATGCCTACACCTACGCAAGCATTCCAAAGGTTAGCGTGTTACCTGGTGGGGCTTACCTAATCGTCTGGCCCCACTGTGTAGTACGCTAGGTAACCTTTGGAATGCCTGCGGAGGTGTAGGTGCTTGACTTACCTAAGATACAATAGCTAGCTACCTTACCTAATCGGTAGGTACCCTAGGTACCTAGGTAGGTCCCGGTCGGTCCGTCGGGTCCGTCCAGCGGGGCACGGAGGGTCGGCCCCAGCCCGAGCCCATCCATTCCGCTCGGATTCGGCACTTCCTTTCTCCGCGGCCTGCTGCAGGCCCGGCGGGGGTACCGTCGGGTTAGGTACCTAGGTAATAGCTGCCAGCCAATGAAAACCTGCAAGACCACCGGAGAATCGTTCCGTGTCGCTAGACCCTGCGCCAGCCAATCCCGCTCCGTCTGGGCCCTCCGATCTCGATTGTCCCGGTCCAGCCCCACGGAGCACAGCGGCATCCCATCCCTCTCTACCTTGCCTTAAGGTAGGTAGTAATAGTGTAGGTATTGATCTCGCCCGTCGCTCCCAGTTACCTAGTTCAGTACCAGTTATGACTCCGTAGGTTCCTCGCCTCTGGGCCATCCCAAGGCTCCATGTGCTCTATCAATAATAGGTAGCAATTCTGCCCCCGACTGGGCTGGGCTGGACTGGACTGGACTGGCTGATCTCGATCGGATCCCAACTTCCAAGCTCTTTTCCCTGCTTTCCGATCTGCGTGACACTGCGTCCATCCGACCATCACCATGACTTCATGTTCGACACCCTCCTCTCCTGTCGCATTCCTCCATTTATTGCCCGCGTCTGTCCTGAAAGTTATTTTGATCCACGCTGGTTCCAGGCCCTTAGCCGTCGGCAGTCTCACGTTCCTCTACAGAGTGTCTTGCTTCCATCTTTGCTGGCTTTATTTCAACTATCTCCACCCCGACCTCCATCCATCGTACTCCTCTCTCCATTAACAGAAAAGAGCTGCCTCGACTTGTCTTCTTCACTGCAGAGGCACACACGAAGTTGCTGTGTCATCTCCCCATGGAACTCACCCCGGAGCCCAGTGAAGGTGCGCTTCGGCTGCCGGTGAACTTGACATCGGCCTCGCTTGCTTGCTCGGTAAGCAGTGATGACTGTCAACATCAAGCATGCACCGTAGCTGTAGGTGACTCGTCTAACATGCCACAGGATTGTTCTGGTTCTCATTTCCCGTGGCCATGGCATGGGGCCTACGATTACGGCGACCACCGGTCACCGAATCCGACCCCAGCAGACACTCAGCTTCCCAAGGCTCGGCCTTCATTCTGCTCGATGCATTTGGCAGCTCCCCCCGTCGTCCGCTCGGGCCTGTAGACCCTTGAAATGTCCCCAGGCCCTTAGCGAGGCTCGCCGGCCGCCGCAAGGAGTCCCACGTCCATTCCCACACTTTGCTGCCACCGAACAATGCCCCGCCCGCCCTCCGAGGGCTGTCTGAGCCGCTCCTCGTACATTGGACTCCACTGAGACGAGAGACCAACAAGACAAGACGGCAGACGCGCATGTCTTGTCTTCGCTATTCGCTCCGATTGTCAAAGGTTAAAAGACCCGGCAATGATACAAACTTCGGCTGCTCATTCGCGATGCATGCTCTCCTTGCGATCCGTCCCCGATCGAGAAGAGAAAAGGTCACTCCCCCGGCCATACGCATACGGGGCGAACGCACTGCACTGGAAATACCGGTTTTGCCGTGCTCGCGCGCCAGTCACATGCCGATCGATGGCAGATATCTTGGCTGATCGCGGGGTCGAAAAGGGATCCCGCATGAAAGCCAGGGACGAGACGAGCATTGAACCAGACACCTCTCCTCGGCCCCATTTGTTCTTTTCTTGCTTCGGACGTCATCTCAGATCATCCTGCGTTTTGGAAGAAAGAGTATCCTCAGCGTTTGTTACCCCTGACGTCGGCGCTCTCTTCGCACTCGAGTTCTCCAAGCTGGAAACAGATTGACCTCCGATCCTCCCGACGAGGATACGGAAAAGCCCGCAGGAGAGAGAAGGAAACAGAGGGAAAGATGAGAAAGAGAAAAATAGGTTCAGTCTGGGTGAGTAGCTATGACCAACGCCAGCACCAAGGGCGAGTTGAGTGCTGTGCTGCCAAAAGTCATCTAAACCCTTTACGGGGGGCTGGGTGATTCCCATGGAAAAGTTAAGGGAACACAGTGTGAGGCTTTTCCCAAGCGACTTGTTAGGCCGCCATCCCGCAGCAGAAATTGTTATGCGGGTACTCCGTACATTTGTCGTATCGGAGTCAACACCCCCCCTGTTCGCCCACCAGCACACACAACACGCACACGCGCACGCACACGCACACAATGTGCCTCGCCCTCCACTTCCTGCCAGAGACTGAGTGTGCTTTACCTACCTACTGTATAGCCGTTGTTTGGCTTGTGTATCCCACCCTCTCTCCAGATAGCCGAGCGCTCTTGGTCCATCTTGCAGACTTGTTTCTACTACCCTACCCTCTCAACTCAAACCCCCCCCCCCCCCCCCTTTTTCCAAGCTCGTTTGTCATCCCAAAATACCGACAACCCTTGCTGAGTATTATGAAGCCGTCCTCACTTACTGTTGCTGTCACGCTGTCTGGTTCCCCCGATCGCTCCGCCGGTCTCCCTGCCATCCCAAACCATTCTCGAGACGCCATCTCGCTGGACCTCAGCAGCCCATGCAACCGGAACGCAAATATCGGAATATTCTCCCTGGACCTCCCGCCAATAACTCAGGCAATCTCGACGACAATGCCGAATCCGTCTCATGGCCAGGTGGGGGTCAGGAAGGGGTCAAGAGGAAGCGTCGTGCAACCACCAAAGCTTGCAACAGCTGCCGCGAGAAGAAGATAGGGGTAAGTGCACGCCTCTCATTTCCAGCCTACTCTCTCTCCTTATGTGAGGGCTGTGTGAAATGGCTGTTGTTCTTGTTCGTTGGGTGGCGTGTTGCTCCTCGCATCACGCCCGTCCGCTTTCATATTTCGGGGTTGGTGGGAGGGGGGACTTTAGGGGTGGCCTGTACATCGTCGGCCAATCTCTCTCCCACGCGCCCAGGTTCGAAATACAGTCATCCACCCTGCCCTCTTCGTGTTCCTTTTCGTCGTGCTGCTGACAAGAAGTGTCTACAGTGCAACGGCCTACACCCATGCAGCCACTGCCAACGCCGGGGGCTCGCCTGCGAGTACACCTCCATATCAAAGACCATTCTGAACTCCATCCCCACTGGCATGAAGCTGCTCGACGAGACGACGGCAAGGACTCACCAGCACGCCGCCGAGCTTCTTGGTATCCTCCGCTCCCTCTCCGACGACCAGGTTGGGGATGTGCTCCAGCAGCTGCGGTCTGGCAAGGATGCCTCCAACATTCTCTCCGCCCTCCGCGGCCAGCTTCATTCTTCGTATGACCTCCCCTCTCAAGGCATTCTCCATGGCGTCCCGCCGCCGGATCAGAATTCTCTCGAGTTTGAGTTGATGGTGCGGCATGCCATCGCTTACTCGCCGTGGGCCCCGACGGAACTCCCGCACTTGGACTTCGAACTGTCCTCGAAACTGAATCAGAATCTGTCTGTCGACACTCCCTCCACAGGGTAAGCTAGTCTTTTTCCCCCTCCCCTTGGAATGCGCCCAACATGTTTCCTCCAATGTTTGTAAAAGTCGTGCTCGTGCAGGGAATCACGCACTTGGAGCATCGATTGCGAAGCTGACAATGTTGACTCGGTCCAATCAGAGTCTCTCCAATGTCTGGAGATGCACCTTCTCCACTCCTTCCGGTGGAATCGGAGTCGTCCTCCTCCGGAAGAATCTGGTCCACCCCTGGCGACTCAAATCTGAGCCTCAGTCTCAGCCATAGCCATGGCAGCCAGTCCAAGGTCAGTAGCCGCGAAACGGGCCTAGCAGACGTCCCGCCTCTTTGCGACGAAAGACTTGACAAGCTCGACATCGCTGCGTGGTCAAACGTACCGATCCCGAACGAAGCGGCGAAGAGAGCCCTCTCGCTCCACCTCGAGACCGATCACAGCATCGTGGCACTGTTCGACGCTGACTTGTTCCTGGACGACTTGGTCTCCGGCAGTACCCGCTTCTGCTCTAGGCTCCTCGTCAGTTCTCTCTACAGCTGGGCTTTTGTGAGGCGAATCCTTCCCTTTCGGTGACACTCCTGTTTGTCTTTGGGAATTTCCACCTAACACCGCCGACAGCAAGCTTACACGGCGTTCGATTTCGAGGCCGTGGCCTGGAGCCACATGTTCTACGACGAGGCCATCGAGCTTCTTTCTCGGGAAGAGTCTTTGGGCCTCGGCTCCCCGAGCACGGTTGCGGCCCTGGTCTACCTCAGCATGGCCTCGACATGCCACGCGAAGAACACAATAGACGCCTCGAACCATCTGGAAAGCGCTGTCGAGCTGGCCAAGAGCGTGGGGCTCTTTGGTATCGCGGCCGGGGAGATGGCAGGAAACTGGGCAGACGGGTCTCTCGACGCTCGATGGGAGAGGGCCAAGGCGCAGACGGCTTGGGGCAGCTTTGTCTACATAACGTGCGTCTTCTCCAAAACAAGCAAAGACTTTCCTCTCCAGCTGGCATTTGAAACAGAATCCAGAGTTTGTTTTTGAAGCGACGGAAGGAGACAGCTAACACGTTGGGAGGAAAAAAGGACGCAATGCGCACATAACCAAACCTGTAAGATCCCATACCCACCGAGGGCACCGATACCAGGAGGCGAGGACGAAGCCGACACGCTCGCCGTCCCAGAGAGGCAGCCGCCGGCTGGGCTCAAGGGGAGGATGTTTCCGTTTCTTTGCAAGCTGGCGCTGATTGCTCACGATATGGTATGGATGAACTACGCCGACAGCAGCTTTGGATCAACTGCATACTCGAGGGTCGAGCCCATGGAGTCTGTGTACCAGCGCTATCTGGGATGGGCTGACAGCTTGCCGACGGAGCTGGTGCGAAGCGCCCAGAGCCCGCATCACGTCCTTCTCTTACAGTAAGTCGAAGAGCCCCTCTGCCGATCAATGATACGATTCTGGACGGACGGAAACTTTGAGGAGTAGGGAAACATGGCATTGGTTGCTAACAAAGGATCCGGCAGCATTTACCTCCACGCGTTCGTACTCGATCTATTTCGCCCCTTGGTCCAACACGGCGACGCCATGCGCGTGAAGCTCGAGTCTTTCACCTCCCAGCAGGCCTCCCCCGAGGCGGTCTGCTCGGCCTCGATAACGCAGCTGAGACGGATAGCAATCACCTACCTGCAGACCTGCAGCTCGGCGTCGTACTGCTTCAGCTGGCAGACGGCGCTCTTGTACGTCGCCAACGCCGCGCTGCGAAGGCAGCCGCACAATCTCGAGCTTTCCGAGAGGCGATCCTACTTCCGCACGTGCATACTGGGCTACCAGAAGCTGCAGCGCTGTTTCCGGCTCCCCCAGGGCGTCATACGGGGCCTCCTGTCCATGGCGTTACGGGAGGATTTGCTGACGTGGCCGGAGGCGAGGGCGATGATCAAGGACTCGGAGGAGAAGGGAAAACACCACCAGGGGTCGGAACAAGTGTTGGCACCATTCGTCGTCGACCTCGACCTGGCCTTGGTCGACCCAGAGGCGGCGCTCGTCGACAGGCTGGCAGCCGAGTTTGAAGAGCTTGCAATTTTGAACGAGTTCACTGTGGTGAGCACGGCGAGGGAGCCAGCTGAAAATCCCTTAGAAATGACTGGATCGGATTTGGAGTTATGAACGACGCCAAAAGGGGAGATAGGACGACCGCACAGCAGGGGCACCAAGCGACGATATGAGCCAAGCAAAAGACATTGGAACGAACGGCAGGGTAGGCAGTTGCAGCTTGGGCTGAAAACCGGAAATGAGAAATATCAAATACCCATCACGCGCTGGAATTGAGCAAGAGTACGACTAAGTCAAAGGACTAACAAGTTGAAAAGTTGGATCATACGTACTTACGTTGGAATGGAAAAATAAAAAGGAAGAAAGTTTCTTTAAAAAACAAGAAGGGAAAAAAGGGCCGCCGGCTTGTATCCTCTCTGCTCCCCATGTCTCTTCGGATCGTCCATGTTTCTTCTCGAGGAAAATGTCTTGCACAACACACGGCAGGCAGTCCCGTCTTTTTTTCATGCCCGTTCTGTCCTGGTCTTGGGTTGACCCGCCGGTTTCTTTCTTTCTCTTTTTTCCTAGCCTCCTACCCAGTCGTCTGTTTCTCTCGTATCGGTTGATGATTCATTCGCATTGTGGCCGACCGAGACGGATGGTTCCTAACGGGGTACAGTTACTCATTGTTCTCTATCCATGTCCCTGGCGAAGGGACTACAACGACCTGACGAGTCTGCTCTGGAAGGGATGACTTGCCGCTCGATCGTCTTGGCTGGCTGCTCGAGGGTCGACCTAATCGCTTCACAACTTACTGGAGTTTCGACTGGTCTGGGACCGCGGCTTGCCTCTGTCGAGAGAGACACAGGAAGAAATCGACGGATGGACGGGGTATTTCGGGATCGGATCGGAGCGTGACTTGTTGTACCTTGCGCCTTGGACGCCATCGTTGGTCTTCGGTCTGGGCGTCGACTAAGCTTGACGATGGAGAGTAATGGTCTATAGGTAAGTGTTCAAAGCCATCGGGATGCCAAAGCGACATTGACATCAAGCAAGCCTGGACGGGGCCGGGAGGGAAAAGAACTTGGCAGTCGGGGATGTGATGGAACCCCCACGGTGACGTGACCAACGTCTCCGCAGGTATGCGATGATTATCTCGGCGTACAGCAGTGGAAAGCCCGGTACCTACATAATGATAGAAGAAGAGCGACCTAGCCATGAGATATCACAGGCAGTCGGACTCTACAAGCCCGCCGGGTAGGGTGCCCGCGGGGCTCAAAAAATGCCATGTCTCGGCACCAGCTCATGTACTGAAGGCGACTTGTCAAGCCACTAAACGAGCCCAAGTGGAAATCGACTGGGACTTTCATGCTACTGCCAGCACGGCGCTGTCGTACGGCGAAGACAGTAGAAGGAGTGCATTCGCCCCTCGGCTCTCGGGTCATAGTGAACACATCTTTGGACACCCGAGATGGTTGGTTAGAGGATGGATGGATGGACGGGTGGATAGAACTTCCGTTCACTTATTTTCATGAGCACTTGGCGAACAGGCAGAAATGCCAACTTGGCCAAACTTGCCGCGCAGAAGAACAGTAGCAGCGAGTGCATGTGACTCCTCCTGACGCCCTTACTCGTCATACCTATGTACGGGTAACGGGACAGGTATACCACGTCCATTCCATGCCCATCCTTCACAAGGACCCTGGAACGAGGAGTCCAGTCCAGCTGAGCCGGCTCCATGGATGAGAAGACGAGAAACGCGATCTGCTGTGACGGCGACATACCCGTCCATCCCGCCAGCCATCGACCTGAAAGCCGCCTCCGAGCTACCGGACCCCTTCTCCGGCGCAGCGAGACTATCTGACTGGCCGGCCTGTTCGTCTCGTGTCCCCCCGCCGCCAGGTGACCCCTGACGCAAAACGAACAGGACAGTAAGGGTCCAAATGTCCCGACACGGTGTCTACTAACGCCTTATTGGGGACGCTGATGCCCGACGACAACGCTGGACCTGGAAAACAGGAGGGATGAGGGGGGAAACCTAATCACGGCGACAAGGGGAGGGGGGTTGGTGTTGAGCCTACCTATCCGTACATGTACCTACCTACCTAAGCAGAGGAGGAGTTTTCTAACAAACAACGCCTGCTCATTGGCGGAGTCTTCTCCGAGAATCCGTAATTGGATCGGATCGCCTCCGGTGTCTTCTCAAACAATGATTGGTAGCCCTTTTCGAGCCGTGCCTAGGTACTATTATCTATTCGTTTGTCCGTCATGTCTTGGGTCTCTGTCCCTTGTCTCGTTGCTCGACCTACTGATAAATAACTATTACCGTATTACTGCGTATTACCTACCTATCTATGGTCTTTGGGTCTCCCGGATCAAGTCAAGAGCTGAGAGAAACATGCCATCAGGCCACGTTTGACTCCAAAGTAGCCAGTGCTTGGTGAGCCCGACAAGCTACTGTCTGCTGGTCTTGACTTTTTCCTTTTGTTTCATCACTGACACTGTCATGGGCGTGTCATGACTGCGCCCCCGTCGGAGCTCACTCCGAGTTCTCGAACAATCTTGGCCACCCTCGTTCACGGTTTGCTCTTCCATGGCATCCAAGTTAAAAAAGGTTTTTAGGTCGCAAGCTTCGAGTTGGACCCTGGCTTGACGGTCTGCAAGGACCCTGAAAACGTCGAGCATGCTAATCGCACCCTTAGGCCGTCTCTGAGGTTATGATATCGGGCTACCCTCCATGGTAGTACCTATTCAAATAACCTACATTGGTCTCTCCATTAGAAGCCCTAGGTAAGTACCTGCGTTGCTACCTAGGGTACCGCCGTATTCCATGTTCTGTCCGACTAGGTACCCGTACAGATACCCGCCCAACCACCTACCTAGGTAGATGTTTTTCTCGACATTTAGGTAGGTATGTTCCTTCGCACGCAAAAACAAGGCCGTGCTTGTCCATGCAGTCGATCGATCGTGGTTTGGGGGAAGGGGGGAAAAAAAAAAGCATGGCTTGCAAATCGGTATGTGGAGGCAGGATTTGTTCGGAGTTGCTCCGGTGCTTCGGATTGGATGCATCGTCCCGCACGAGATCTCGATGAGTATTTGCCGTGACCGATGACCGACCGCATCACTGATGCTCAACACCTCGGAGAAATACAAATCCTCCCCCTCCCCCCCCCCCCCCCCCCCCCGTTCCCCCCTCATCAAGACGCCCCGGTTCCTGTTCTCTTTGATCGAAAGAAGCTGCTGAGGGCACCCATTAATTGAGGCAGGCCCCTCTCGTGGCTGTCGCTGCTCATCCCGCCCTGAATCCAGCCCGGCAGCTTCCCCCGAATCCTGTCCGTCCCGTACCTTCGATCGACGAGCACGATGGCAGCGTAGTCGCCCCGGTGCCTGATGGCCCGCCCGATGCTTTGGTTCACCGCCCGCATGCACGCGTTCTCGTAGAAGTCCCTCGCCGTCTTTTTCGCCGTCGCCGTCGCCTCCTCCCTGGACATGACCGTAGCATTCGCTGGGTCCGTCAGCCGCTGGACCGTCGTAGTTTCGATGTACTCCGTCTTGGCCTTCCACTCGGGCGAGTTGATGTTGGGGTACGGCAGCCCAACGATGATGACGCAGCGACCGAGTCGGTCAGAGAAGTTGATGCCTTCGCTCATCTTGCCACCGACAACGCTCAGCAGAAGGGCACCGCGAGGCCGAGGGGCTGCGCCCTGGTTGTGTCCTGCGTGATTGTCGCCCAGGATAGCCTGGCTATACGCCTCCAGCACCTCGTCGCTCGAGCCCCCGCGACTCTCCCTGAAAACCGCTTTTCTATCTTGAAGGCGCTCCCACACTGACTTTGGCTCCCCAGCGTTCTTGGTCTCCCAAACGGCAACGACTTCATCCAGGTAGCCGTAGCTCGGAAAGAAGACGACAACGCCATCGGGCACGACGTTGCACATGTTCAGGATGGACAGACCGAGCTGGGTCACCATTGCCTTGTCACTCCGGCGCTGGAAACTGAATTCGAACGTCGATCCGACGTCCCTGTTGGGACCGGGCTTTGTGCCGGCCAGGGTCCATACACAGAGGTTCGACGGCGGGATGACGTGCCCGCAGCTCAGCGTCGTGAGCTTCGACTCGGATAGATAGGGGAAGAGGTGCGCCTTGTAGTCGTCAAAGGGGGACATGGTTCCGCCCGCGAGGATGACTGCTCTCGCGCTGGTGGCGATGGACGAGAATGCGTGGGTTGGCGAGAGGAGGAGGTAGGAGAGTTGGATATCTTGGGGGTTCGACGAGACCTTTTCGTAGAAGATGCGGCCCTCGGAGCTGAGGTTCGTGAGGGAGATGAGGAAGGACGACAGTATGTGAAGAACCGGCGTCGAGGACTTTGGCGGTGCCTTTCCTGCGCTTGCCTGGGCCGTTTCCTCCTCGACGTGTGCGACGTAGCTCTCGATCTTGTACGCCAGCTTCGACTCTTGGATATACTGGATCAGCTTGAACAGGTTGATCTGGTCCACACCTTTGCAGCGGAGGAGAACCTTGGAGTCGACGATGCCCTGCGTGGACTGGGAACGGTTAGTCCAGCCCGGCTTGTCATGTTTCGCTCCTCTTTGGTAGTGCATACCTTCAACTTCAATGCGCCATCCATCCACTCGGTCAACCCCTCTATGACCCGACCAACCTGTCCCACAAAGACGCGATTCTCCCCCTTCAGCTTCTTGCCGAACCGCCTGACGTACACACCTAGCATCTGTCGGGCGCGTCTCAGCTCGCTCAGCTTCACCTCGGATGCGTAGACATTGGCGACCGCGTCCATGATGTTGTGCGCCTCGTCGACAATCACGATGTTGCCCTCCAGCTTGATACCCAATGCGTCTCTCGCGTTCTTCTGCAGGAGGAGGGGATACGGAAGGGTAACGATCTCGGCGCCCTGGATTGCGGTTCTCGATGCGTAGTACGGGCATACCGACAGCTTCTTGCCGAGGTGATAGAGATCCTCGATGTCGGGTAACGTGGCGTGGGCCGTGTCTCTGAACTGGTGCGTCTCTGCGAGGTTGTCCTCATTCAGCGTGTACGGACATTTGTCTTTGGCTTTGGGCTTCTGCAACTCGGAACACCGATCATTGATGGCAGAGAGAGTGCCGAGGCGGGCAACAGACGGGTTGATGCAGAGCTTCTGGCGAGACGACAAGGGCAAGTGCTTGACGGGCTCCCTGGGAGGAGGCGCGTCTTCACTCTGGCGTTGCACAATGGACGGCGGGATGGACGACGGAAAGGCGGGTCGTCGCAGTTCAGCGATGAATTGGGTAAGCTGGGAATGCGTTCTTGATGTGTAGTATATCTGACAACGTTCACGTTACCACGGAGCCCACCAGCGAGAGGGGGCTTGCGCACCTTGACTCCGTCCTCGACCCTGTCCTCCTCTTGCTCTGGCTTGAGACTGCCGAGTCCGAATCTCGTCAGAATCTCTTTGGTTTCCTTGCTCAAGCCAGACATGGCGTCTCCGTCGCCAGCAGCAGAGTCGTCAGCCTCGTCCAGCAGCCACTCGTCGTCCTCGTCGATGTCGCGAGCCTTCGACTTCGAAGGGCCGTCATCGAAGCGACGTCGCTTGGCGCTGCGTGCCTCGAGCGCCTTTTCCTTCTGCCGAATCTGCTCCAGCTTCTTCTCTCGCTCCTCCCAGGTGCGCGCGAGGTCCTCCCTCTTTCGTCGGAGCATCTGCTCCACGATCCAGTCAGGCTCGTCCTTGAAGTCGTCCAGGTTGATCTTCATCGAAGCTTCGTGCTCCTCGATGCGCTGATTCCGCAACCATGTCAAGGAAGCGCAAATGAGCGACAGAGACTTGCCCTGGGAGGTGATGAGCACATGCGCCAGCGTGCAAACAGGGGTGTTGTCGTCACTGCTTACCGTGCCCGTCGGGCTCTCAAGAATGCCAACCTGGCCATTCCCCTTTTGAAGCACGCCATAGGCGGTTTTCATGAAGTCAGTTTGTACATCATACGGCGTGTAGGGATGGTTGAAGTCGATGTCGCCAGGTGCGGGCGACTCGCCATCAGGGGCCGACATGATCAGACAACGGGGAAAAGCATGTGGCGGGGAAGAATGGGACCGAAGCTCGCGTGGGGGTAGATATCTAGATAGTTGTTTCTTCTGATTAATCCGATAGCAAAGCGGTTCCGGTCTTTTGTCGAGTGCCCCCAGAGCGTGTTCGGCGACCGGTTGGGAATGGCCTCAACTGGATTGGACGGAGGACGGACGAGACACTGGGAGAGTCACGTCACGGGTCTCAAGATGGATCCACATTAAAAGAGCTTCGGTGAGGAAATGGTCAAGGTTGTCGCTTGCTCGGTCAGATTCGGTAGAGACAAGGTGAGAAACACACACAAACGACAGCCGAAATGGATGTGGGTGGGAGCAGCCCTGGATTACCTAAGGCAGAAAGGCCCAAAGAAAAGAAACGGGGATTTTTGCCCAGCGTTCACTTATTGAGAATGGAACTCGGGGGGAAGGCGCACAGGCCACCCACTTCTAGCCAGTCACTCCTGCCAAAACGCAAGTGCACACCACACCACACCACACAGCTTAGGGTTGTTCTGCCCTCCGCCCCGCTTAACAATTTTTGCGGAGCTTGCCGGGCTGCAGAGGGCCATCACAAATTCCTGCGTCTTGCGACCTTACGAAAATAATCCCCATCCGCGACACCAGCAAGACGACCAACGATCCAACACCGTCGCCATGCCTACCCGATTCTCGCGCACCCGCAAGCAGTACGTCTTTTTCAATCCCGTCCGGTCATCCAGAGTTTCTCCCGCGATTGTTGTCGGCGCCGTTGGGCGGAGGCGGAAGTGAGGGCTGAAGGGGTTTTTTCGGTCACGTTCGTGGGGGATGAGGGCGTTCACGATGAGGACGAAGAGAAGGAAACCACAGACACGACTGGCCTTCGCGACGCGGGAGAAACACACGACACGACCGAGGTTCAAGGCTTGAATTATGGCAGCTGACATTTTCTCTTTCTCGCAGCCGCGGACACGTCTCCGCCGGTCACGGACGTGTTGGCAAGCACCGCAAGCACCCGGGTGGTCGTGGTCTGGCCGGTGGTCAGCACCACCACCGCACTAACCTCGACAAGTACCACCCTGGTATGTTTCTGCCCGTCATCGCGAGAGTTTCAAACGACGATTGCTAACAGGATCGCAGGTTACTTCGGTAAGGTCGGTATGCGGTACTTCCACAAGCAGCAAGCGTACGTCTCTCCCCCCGAATCCGAATGGCGTGCGGCGCCCGACTGTGCTCTACGATTTCGACGGCTCTCCATCTTGGACGACAAGGCGACGACATGACACGCCAGTTTCCATCGACCTCGACAAGCAGTCACCATTTGCGGGAACGCCTCAGTCACGCACGGTTCTCGGTTACCGTCTGCAACTCGACACAAATTTTCAACACGCAGCAATCCCGACAACTACCGCCAGGAATCGTAGAGCACATCGCGACGCCACACGACCCGAGGATTCCCCCCACTGTCGCGTCACGTACTGACCCATGTCCGCAGCCACTTCTGGAAGCCCGTCATCAACCTGGACAAGCTCTGGACTCTCGTCCCCGCTGAGAAGAGGGATGAGTACCTCGCCGGCAAGAAGGACACCGTCCCCGTCATCGACCTCCTTCCCCTCGGCTACTCCAAGGTCCTCGGCAAGGGCCGCCTCCCCGAGGTCCCCATCGTCGTGAAGGCCCGGTGGGTTAGCAAGCTGGTATGTTCCTCTCCCTATCTCTTCGTCCCCCAACCAGACGTGGCTGACTCCTCGGACAGGCGGAGAAGAAGATCACCGAGGCCGGTGGTGTCGTTGAGCTGGTGGCATAAGTTCGGAAAACCTCCACGGGAAATCCAAACACAAACTTTGACGTATTGGGAATGACGGCCATGCAGCCTCGGAGCGGACGGCGGACCGCTTTTTTTGTCACAACTTGCGCTTGGCGGGACATGGGAAAGGGCCAAGGGACGGCTTTTCGCATTGCATGAAGATCTGACTTCCAAGGAGTTAAACCGAATAAAAAAAGGCTCTTGATCTCACGCCATGGCGGGCAACGCCGCGCAGACAAAAAATACCCATCGTCGCGTCACATCAGAAGCGCGTGCCGCGCTGCGGTGATGACGACGACGGCCCGTCCTGTCAGTCATTCTGTCTTGCTTTTTTGTCTCGGGTTGGCGTCTGGGTCAAAAAAACGGGCGGGACGGTTACTCTTCAATGGTATTATTACTTTACGTCGACTGTCTTTTTGTATCTTGCTCGATATGTGCCGACTGTGTGCCTTGCCCTATCGTCGTCCCGGTGCGGCCGTCATGTTGATCTACCTAAGATATAGCATTGAAACGCTTCGTGCCCTGCCAACGCCGTCTGTTTAGACCGTCTAATCGTACAAATACATTCGTGTCATGTTCACTGTCGCGTCGCACCTTTGTGCACCAAGAGCCATGGGATCCCAGAAAAACCAAAACATTATCATTGCGCCTGCAGCATGTCCATCTCGTCGTCGTCGGTCTCCGGCCCGGTAGGGGACCTGGTCTCTGGCACGCGCAGGAATTCGTGCTCCAGGGCGTCCTTGGCGCTGATCCTCCTGGACGGGTCGAGCTCAAGGCAGCGGCCCAGAAACTCGACGGCGAGCTTCTCCTCTTCGTTCAACGGCAGGCCCGGCAGGCCGTCTTTGCCGCCGTCGGTTCGGCAAGTGGACCACAGAATAATCTTCTCAAGCGAAAAGCCTGCGCTGCCCACTGTGGGGATGTTGGTCTCGAACATGCAGCCATGCAACAGGCCTGCCTGCTTCATACGCTTGATGCCGAAGATGGTTGCGATTTCAATCATTGCCTCCACATCGTCAGCACTATTGAAGAACGGAAAGCGCTTGCTCATGATGGTCAGGAGGATGACGCCCGCCGACCATATGTCGATCTTCGTAGTCTGCTCGGTGCACTTGAAGAGCACCTCCGGGGCGCGGAAGCCTCTCGTGCCGGCACGGTTGGCCCGCCGCGACGGCCGGGTGTCGGTCTTGGGGTAGCCCTGCTGGGGGCCGTTCTGCGATGCGGCGCTGCTTTGGATGCGCTGCTTGCGCACCTCCCTGGACTCGTGGCATAGGCATGGCTTGCTGTCGGAGCCCTCGCGCTCCGCCAGTCCAAAGTCGACGAGCACGCCGCGTTGCGAGCTGGGGTCGTACAGGAAATTGGTGGGCTTGATGTCGCGGTGTAGAATCTTGTGTTCGTGGACGGCCTTGAGCGCGGTGAACAGGCTGCGCAGGTAGATCTTCATATCCTTGACCTTCATCTGGCGGAAGTAGTCACGGAAGTCCTCGTGGCGGAAGTACGGCAGGATGGCGACGACCTGGTCGGTGCAACGGAAGGCGGTGATCAGCGGGCAAACGGCCGGGCAGTTTCTCAAGTCGTGGAGGAGTTCGAGCTCGTTGAGGATACGCGTGGGACTCGACGTGACGTAAATCTTTTTGATGGCAACATATTTGGTGCGGCGGCGTGTTTCTCGCGAATCGGCCGTCTTTCGCTTGAGGGGCGGCGTCATCCATTGGGGAGTGTCGTTCTTCTCAATGTCCCAGTCGTTCTCGTATATGTCGTAGTACCTGTCTTCGGCTTTGTAGACGGTCGAAAAAGTACCTAGAGACAGAGAGAGAGCAGGGTCAGCGGGAGTGGCCTGGATATGCGGCGGTTGATACCGAGAGAAAGAATCAACCTAAAAGCAGTGCCTACCTTCGCCTATTCTCTTGATCAGACGGTACTTGTCCCGGAAGCCAGGGAAGCTGTCCTGGAGACGCTCCATGTCGCGCTGGACGCCGGAGTCGGGCATGTCGTCCTCGTCGGAGCTCTCCTCCGAATCCTCGACCGTGTCAACGTCGGGGCCGTCGTCTTCTTCTTCTTCGTCAAGCTCGGTCTGATGCTCGGAGCCAGGGACCATCTCAGTGTCCTCGGTGCGAGCGTGAGGGGGATCCTGGAGGACCTCGAAGGCCTCGCGGCTGCGTTTCCTCGTCGCCGTGGCCATGGTGGCGAAGGGGGCTGCAGGTGCGGCTTGTTCTTCGCCGTCTCGTTCGGAATTAGACTCGTCGGTGGCGGTCACAGGGCGATGTGCCAGTTGGCGCTGCGGCGGCTGCGTCGGCTGTGTCGGTCCCGGCGCGTGGGAGTGGGCATGGAAAGGCGCGTACGACTGTAAGACACTGTCTGGTGTAGCCCAATGCTCAACGTTGAGGGCCTGGCCGAATCGGGTCAATTGGTTGATGGCATCTAGGTTCGGTTGGTTGAGGCCAGCTGAGGAATCCCGCTGGGTCGAACACTGCGTCATCAGGTTGTTTATAAGAGAGGGAGACGGAGAGAGTGGGCGTGTGTTGTTGGTGGTCGCGGCTTTGCTTATTATCCCGCTTGCGTGCGTTCGTGCGTTCGTGTGTGTAGGTACTACTGCAGCGAAGGAGTGCCTGCGTCGTGCTGCATGCAGTGTTGACAGTGCCAGAGGCACCTGTGGCTGTAGGCTGCTGTAGGTAGGTAGCAGTCGTAGCGCTGCCGTCTAGGTAGTCCGATTGAGTTTTTACTAGAAGGCGGTCCGTCCTGTTGGCATTGGTGGTCTTAGATAGGTACCTAGGTAGGTAGGTAGGTAGGTAGGTAGGTAGGTAGGTAGGTAGGTAGGTAGGTAGGTAGGTAGGTAGGTAGGTAGGTAGGTAGGTAGGTAGGTAGGTAGGTAGGTAGGTAGGTAGGTAGTTGTAGGTGGTTTTGGTTTTGGTTTTGGGTGTGGAGGTATCCGTAGGTTGTTTGTGTTTCTCTCTCTTGCCAGTGTTTACTCGAGTCTCCTCACAACCAGATTCTTTCTCCAAGAAGGCGGGCTTTCACCTGCTTTCTATCTAATGTACCCAGGACCTTATTATGGTACGGGGCCCGGAAGGCCTGGACTTTGAGGGTACTACCGCCGCAGCATGGAGGGGCAGCACGATGGACCGTCCAACCGCTTGTCGCCATCTAAGGGTACTTCCTCCACTAGGACCATGAATACGCCAATGAAAGGTCTTTCTGTGACCCCGCACCACCACTTTGGAAGGAAACTGCGACCGGGATCGCGTCCAGGAAAGAAAACAATAAACAAATTCCCCCTCGGTTGCTAGGCGCATTTTTCGGGGGAGGGAAAGTGGGAGCAACACACTGAAATAGGTGGTAGGTACACAGACACACACTACCTACCTAGGTGAACACCTACGCCAAACATCGTCACACTCACAACATCACAAGGCCGGCCGACTCTCGCCTTCCTTCCTTTCCTCCTTCCTTCTTTTTTTTGGCGCGGCGCATCCATCATTACTAACCACCGCGCATAGGTAACCACGGCGGCCATCTGCACCAGTCAGAGGGCGTGCAGTGTGTGTAGTCCAGTCCAGTCCAATCCTCCTCCTTCGCTTGACTTGCGTCGAGTATTCTTTTGATCTGTCCTTCCTCCCCCTCCCCCTCCTCTCGATCGCATTCTTCCTCCCGCTGGGTGCCCACGATCTCGCCTCCCGACCGCCACCATGGATTCGGTCACGTTCGACATCAACGATGCGCTCAAGCATTACATGAGCGATCCGGCCAGCATCCCCACGCCCGAGGCTGATGGCTCGCTCTTCGATTGCGAAAACGACCCAGAGGGCCTCACCAACGGCGTCATCAACCCGGTGCTCAACCACATCGTCGACGCCGTGGCCGAGAACCCCGAGGCCATCACCCGAGCAGCCCACCTCGACTCGCTGCAGTTCCTCCTAAAGTGCGCACCCATCTCCCTCTCCCCTTGTCTTTCGTCTTCCTCCTTGTCTTTCTCCTCCACGTCCGCCTCCAAAACTATACGAGACCGTAATTCTGAACTGTTCCATCCTTCCAGGTATACCACATTCTTGCCCACACATGCCCTGAGCAAGATCTTCGACCTCATCATGTCCGGCCTTGCTGCCGAGGCTGATGCCATTAACCACGACCTCGAATCCCCGGACGAACAGGAGACCCTCGCCCACCACAAGCAGCTGCTCGAGATCTACGGCTTTCTCCTGCAGTGGACCATCGCCGCTGTCGAGACCAAGGCTGCCGAAAAGTCGTCGACTGCCCCCGTCGCGAGGGGGCGCGGGAAGCCCAAGAAGAATGCGCCCAAAGACAAGGACGGCGTCTGGGACTCGGCTGCCCAGCTCCAGTCTGCTCTCGACATCATGAGCAAGGTTCTCAAGCTCAAGCTCTCCAAGATCTTCCTCACTACCTCCGAGAGGGACACATTCATCGGTCTGCTGACCCGCCCCGTCT
Organism: Colletotrichum musae; assembly: GCA_027406025.1. Lineage (NCBI taxonomy): Eukaryota > Fungi > Ascomycota > Sordariomycetes > Glomerellales > Glomerellaceae > Colletotrichum > Colletotrichum musae. The sequence goes on along the minus strand of JANVYC010000009.1, from coordinate 4,016,604 downwards.
ACATGGTGCTGGAGAGCGAGCAGAGGGTCAAGAGCACGTCGATTAGGATGCACGCCTTCAAGGTCCTCTGCATCGCCGTCAAGCATCACGGCCACGCATACGGTAAGCCATTCCGGTGGGGGCAACGGCGGTTCTACGAAGTACATGCTGACTGGTCGTAGCGGCGCAAATCTCCATCGTACAAAACTTGACCTACTTCGAGCACCTCTCCGAGCCCATGGCCGAATTCCTCCACATTCTGGCAGAGACCTACGACTACCCCCAGCTGGCTGACGAGATCCTGCGCGAGCTCAGTAACAAGGAGTTCAACAGCAACGACACCAAGGGTCCCAAGTCCGTCTCTCAGTTCATCGTCAAGCTCTCGGAACTTGCCCCCAGACTGGTCATCAAGCAAATGACCATGCTTGCGAAGCAGCTGGACAGCGAGGTAATGCCACACATTCTCCTCCCCTTGCGGTTCGAAGACAATTTCCTGACCGTCGAACAATAACAGTCTTACACACTACGCTGCTCCTTAATCGAGGTCTGCGGAAATATGATCGCGCACCTTGTCAAGCAGGACGAGCGCGGCGAGAACCACAAGTCACAATTGAACGCCTTCTTCGACGTTCTGGAAGAGCGCTTCCTCGACATCAACCCCTACTGCAGATGCAGGGCCATCCAGGTCTACGTCAAACTGTCCGACCTCGAGCAAAAGTTCCCCAAGCGACGACAGCGCGCGGCAGAGCTGGCTTGCCGCAGCCTCGAAGACAAGAGCAGCCACGTCAGACGAAATGCCATCAAGCTCCTCGGCTCCCTCATCAAGACGCATCCCTTCACCGTCATGCACGGCGCACAGCTCTCGCGCAAGGAGTGGCAGGCCCGCCTCGACAAGGTGGACGAGGAACTCAACGCTCTGCAGCCCCCCGCGGGTGCCCCCGGTCTCGGCGACAACACCACTGTCGATAACACTCTGCTGGACGACGCAACCCAGGTTGAACAATCACCCCAGAAACCCATGACCGACGAGCAAAAGTTTGAGGCGGTTCGCAAGGCGCGCGAGGAGGCGGCCACTTCCGAAGCGATTGAGAAGCTCACTCTGACGAAGCGGTACTACTCGGAAGCGCTCAAGTTCATCGACGTGCTCCACGAGGCCACCGGCACTGTCTGCCAGTTGCTGGGCTCCAGAAACAAAAGCGAGGTCATCGAGGCCATGGACTACTTCGAGGTCGGCGATGCCTACAACATCGAGCAGAACAAGGTCGGCATCCGTCGCATGCTGCGTTTGATCTGGACAAAGGGCAACAGCGACGAGGGCAAGGGCGTCCAGAGCCACCTGATCGACGTTTACAAGCGCCTCTTCTTCGAAGCCCCCGATACCTTCAGCTCGAACGACGCAGCCAACTTCATCGCTCGCAACATGATTAGTCTTACGTTTGGCGCAACGCCGGCCGAGCTGACCTCTCTGGAGCAGCTTCTGAGCACCATGATGAAGGGTGGTATGATCCCCGAGATTGTCATTGCCAAGCTCTGGCAGGTCTACGGCGTGCAGAAGCGCGAGATCTCGAGAACCCAACGCCGCGGCGCCATCATCGTCCTCGGCATGTTGGCAACGGCTAGCCCCGAAATCGTTGTTGGCGAAATGGAGACCATGCTTCGGACCGGCCTGGGTGCTCATGGCCGGGCTGATCTCCAGCTGGCCAAGTACACGTGCATCGCTCTCCGCCGGATCAACCCCATCGGCAGGCAAGCAAAGGAGTCCACGGTCAAGTTCTCCCGTCTTCCGAACGAGCACGCTGTCCTCTCCAAGCTCGCCGCCATCACCGAGGTCCCCTCGGAGAGCAAGGAGTGGTACGGTGTTGCCGAGCAGGCGATCAACGCCATCTATGCCATTTCCAAGCACCCCGACATCCTTTGCTCCGACATCATCCGCCGCAAGACCAAGCGCGTCTTTTCTGCCCCCCAATCCAGGCCTGTGTCGAGAGACGAGAGGCCCGGCTCTCGGGACGATACTGCCTCTCGCTCATCGCGCGCCGAAAGCAAGGAACCCGAGGCTGAGGAAGAGGGAAGCGACAAGGACGGAAACGAGACGGTCGTTCCCGAGCCGAGGAAACGCGAGGCTGCCATCGGTCTCTCCCAGCTTCTCTTCATCGTTGGACACGTTGCCATCAAGCAGATTGTCCACCTCGAACTTTGCGAGCTCGACTTCAAGCGCCGTAAGCAGGACCAGGAGAAGGAGAAGACCGCCGAGAAGGCTGCCGATAAGGCCGGCAAGAAGGATGAGCCCGACGACCTCGACCTCATCGGCGGTACGACAGAAGACGACTTTACGGAGGCGATGGCCCACATTCGTGAGCGAGAGCTCCTGTACGGTCCCGACTCCCTGCTCGCCATGTTCGGTCCTCTGGTTTCCGAGATCTGCGCCAACAACACCACGTACGCGGACAAGGGACTGCAGGCTGCCGCGACTCTGTGTCTGGCCAAGCTCATGTGCGTCAGCTCCGAGTACTGCGAGGTCAACCTGCCTCTCCTCATCACCATCATGGAGCGCTCGACCGACGCCACTGTGCGCTCGAACGCTGTCATCGCTCTCGGTGACATGGCCGTCTGCTTCAACCACCTCATCGACGAGAACACCGACTTCCTGTACCGCCGCCTGGCCGACAAGGACCAGTCCGTCAAGCGCACTTGCTTGATGACGCTGACGTTCCTCATTCTCGCCGGACAGGTCAAGGTCAAGGGTCAACTGGGTGAGATGGCCAAGTGCCTCGAGGACGAGGATCGTCGCATCGCCGATCTTGCGCGCATGTTCTTCACAGAGCTCAGCACCAAGGACAACGCCGTGTACAACCACTTTGTCGACATGTTCAGCTTGTTGTCTGCCGAGAAGGACTTGGGAGAGGAGAGCTTCCGCAGGATCATCAGGTTCCTCCTGGGCTTCGTCGAAAAGGTGCGTCTCAATCTACCAAATCTGCCGAGTCTCGCTTTGCTAACCCCGTGTCCAGGACAAGCATGCCAAGCAGCTTGCGGAAAAGCTTGCTGCCAGACTCAGCCGCTGCGAAACGGAGCGGCAATGGAACGACGTCGCCTTCGCGCTCGGACTGTTGCAACACAAGAACGAGGAGATTACCAAGACCGTCAGCGAGGGATTCAAGATGGTTCGGCTCCAAGCATGAGCCAGTGTGGAAAAGACAGGACGAGCTGGCCTTGTGGCCGTGTAAATAGAAGGTCATGTGTCGGCGTTTGGCGGTTCTTGTTTGTTCTGGCTGGCGGCTGGTTTGCGCCACTTTGGGTATACCACAGTACTGTACGGATCATGAGAGTTAATGACGTTGATGAATTTATTTACATATTGCCATCTTAGTCTGAGGTTTATGTGTCCTCTATGCTTTGTTACAGGACTATGGTACAAGATTCAAAAGAGGCTGTCCATGTCCAGCCTTATTAGTAGCGTTGCTGGGACAGGACAAACTCTTCACCCCCACGCACCTCGAACTGCGTTCCGTTCCGGACAACGCCATTGACCCGGATCGTGGACTTCTCGAGCGACGTCGGCAAAGGCTGGGGCAAGAAGACCATACCCTTGCTGTTTCCGGCAGGGCTCTCCACCCGCATGCTCAGTAGTCCATCCTCGAACCGCCACTCGACGTTGAAGGCCCCCAAGACCGTCGGGTACCGTCCGCGGGCCCATTCCAAGCCCAGAGTCTGCGGCTCAACCTTCCACTCCGCGAAGCCCGGGGCCGTCGGCTGCACGCCCAGCACGTGCCTGCTCAGCTCGGCCGTCGGGCCGGCGGCCCATCCGTGGCAGAGCGACGTCACCAGCCCGAGCCCGGGGGTCCCGTCCGGGTCGAGCGTCTCCCATAAGGTGCCCGTGTAGTTGGCGTTCGCCGGGTCCGCCATCGGCGCCCAAACCTTCTTGAGCAGCGCTATGGCGGCCTCGGCGTCGCGCGACTCGAGTGCCGCGCGGAGGTGGTACGCCGAGGCGTAGGGGCTCACCTTCCTAGCCCATCCGGCGGCGACGGCGGGCTCGGAGAAGGCGAGGACCCCGGCTGGAGCGGCGAGGGCGGCGGACATGGTAGACAGAAGGGCGGACGCGTTTGCCGAGGGCACGATGTTGGCGAGGATGGCGAGGGCGTTGGCGTCCTGGGAGATGCCCGTCTTGAGGGCGGGCGACATGATGTAGGCGCCGAGGTCGGGGCTGTAGAGCTGGGAGTTGATTGCAGCGCGAAGGCGGTCGAGTCTCTCGCTGTAGTTTGACGTGTTGTAACCCGCGTCCTCCAGCAGTCGGATTGACTGCTGGAGGGAGTAGGCGTACACGGCGTTGAACTTGGTCACGACGCCGGACTGCGTGGGGTCGTAGTAGTTCCAGTCGCCGCCGAAAGACGCGTCGGAGAGGTTGAAGAGGCCATCGGAAAGGGTCTGCGAGTCCGCCCAGTCGAGCATCGCGGCGACCTTAGGCGCCCACGCCTGCGCGAAGGCGATGTCGCCCCTCATCTCATAGTTCTGCGCCACGGCAGTGACCAGGTTGAACGAGTACCCAATCAGGCCGGTGATGTTTGCGTCGATCAGCGCGGCGAGGGGCGCCTGCTGGATCTTGGCCGTGGGATTGAAGAAGCCCGGCGTCAGCTGGTACGAGCCCATGAGGTCCAGGGACCCGTCGATGAAGGACGTGCCGAATGTGCTTGCAAAGGCCGCGCCGACGGCCACGTCCAGGTCGCCCGTGTACGCGATGCGGTCGCGCCGGGAGCCGTCGACGATGGTGTCCGCCGGGTTGGCGCCCATGAAGAAGTCGGGGAGAAAGCTGCGGTCCGTCAAGGGGTGGGAGTAGATCACCTCCCCGGTGGGCGTCGTCGCCGTGATGTTTTTGAAGTATGCGGCGTGGCCGAACGACGCGCCGACACCAAAGGAGCCGAAGAAGCGTGCGGTCTGGGAGACCTTGAGGACCTCGACGCCGTCGATGGACACCTTGACGTCGGTGGTGTCGACGGTCGCGTGGACAGAGTGCCACGTTCCGAGTCCGAGAGTGAGGTTCGCCGGCAGTGTCACGGCCGAGAGCTGGGCATCAATCGTCGTAGAGCCGGCGTGAGCAGTGACGGCCTTGTTGACGACGTCGACCGAGATGTACACCGCGTTGTTGAGCGTGTCGGACAGCACCGAGAACCCGAAGCCACCCTTGACGGGCTTGACCAAAAAGTCGAGACGGTAGTTGAGAAGCTGGGCGGCAGCAGCACTGCCGAGAGCTTGGGGTGCTGAGCTCTCAGCATACGCACCCTCCTCGGTGACCTGCATGAAGTCCGGGATGGTGTCCTTGGGAATCTCGGTCAGCTGGACCGTCCTAGCACCTACGCTCCAGATCCTCGTGAGGTCCTCATCGGAGCACTCAAAGAAGCCTGGAAGCTCGTTGAGCGGCGTGGTCGAAGTCGTTGGCTTGACGCCAATGTTTCTCAGGGTGAGGGCTCCGGTGGTTGACAGGTTGAGTTTCTGGTAACGAAAGGCTCCTTGTACGAGACTGTTGGTGAAGATCTGAGGTCCGGTGATGTTGTACTGATTGACTCTGTACGTGTCCATAGCTGCTGCAAGGGGAAGAGGTCCATCGCTCTTTGGATTGTCAGCTCCTGCCCGTCTCAGCTTGTTCGTCTTTGCTTACCATGTACTTGTCCAGTGCCGGTTTGCTTTCTCCATAAGAGACTTCGAAGAGAGAGGTGTCGCCAGAGGCCGAGAGCACCTCAAACGTGGGAATGCCCTCGACGCTGTGGCCATGGTCGAGAATAATAACAGCTGGAGCTGTCCCATTGGAGGTAATGGTCGTAGTTCCGTTGCTCGCATATATGATGGAAGTGTGGTTGGAGGTTTTGAGAGACTGGACGAGGGACCTTGGAGTGCGAGAAACCGATCTACCGCTGGCACTATCCAGTAGGGCAAGCACGGTGGCTGCAAAGGTTGTGGCCGCTCGAGAGGATATCAGCATGATGGTTTCAATGAAAGAAAACAAGAGGGGAAAAACGAGAGTGATGAATGAGCGGCAGAATAAGGAAGTTAAGGTGAGTGAGTGTCATACTATAATCTCAACATTACAGGCGAGTATTTATAGTGCCCGAGTTCTCTCCTATTATTATGTTGGCTTCGAACCCCCAACCCGAACTGCCTCGTCATGATCATCATCCTAGTCGTATTAGTGCTGGGCTGTGGTGGAGAACCCAAGAGCGCGATGACCTCGGACAATCGCATTCCCAGTCTGTAGCCGCGTATTTCGCATTCGCGCGTGGCTCATCGGCTTTTGCCGAACACAACTCCCTGTCATCAAAACATCCAGATATGCCAGCCCGAGATGCGCGGAAAACACGAAGGTTAACAACGGTAAGTTTTCCCCAATGCTACTGGTCCCACCCACTTCTCTCACTTGTACGACATACCCTCTGCAAGCCAAAAACTCGGTCTATATCCCATGGGAGGCATCTCGAGGAGCGAAATGCTATTCAGCAAATCTTATGAACAAGCAATTGCGCACATAAAGAAGACGCACCATGTTTCAGTTCACGGAAATGTATCTACTGGGACTTGGATCAAGGTGGAAGGGCACTGTGATATCTCGGACCAAATTTCCCCGATTTCCCTGTGTAGTCAGACGAGATTACTGATGCATCTACGCAAATGATCCAGGAATAGTTGAACAGGCAAAAAGTTACACTTAGCAGAGAAGTACCTTGTCTGGAGCTGGGTTTCGGGACATATCTGTGATGAAACATGGGGGAAAGCTCCTGCTGGATGCGTGGCCGCTTCTATGTCACGTTTGTTTGCTCAGAAAAAATGAAGCTTCTTTGAATGAACTTCCGTCTCTTGAGTCGCCGTGTCCCAAGTCTATGTATGGAGGTCCAAGGTCACACGAACGGGTCTTCAAGCCACCAAGTCCGTCAGTCCTATGAGGTTGGATTTCACGGCGTTTTTAACCCATCAGTAGTGAATGCGACTCATTACTGATCACGGCTATCGTTGGGTAGCAATAGTCGACTTCAAGCCCCGCGTTGCTAAGGCCGAACCTCCATCCATTCTCACTGCAATCTCGACCACAGACGGGGAGTCATGGTCTGAAGGCGCAGCCAGCCGGCGCCCCGGTGTGGCGCAGCAGTGCCCAGCCCCAACTTGACCAACATTGGAATGGACAGACGCATCAGCTGCGCGAAACAGCACATTCAACCCAGTCTCTATTCCCTCCCTCCCAAAAGTGTCATAAATACACGCCAGCCTTGCCGGCAGATATCCTCCCTTACCAAGTCCACAAAAGGACAACTTATTCCGACTTCTTCAGGGGTGCGACGGCGAACGTGGGACGAACGAATCTGTAAATCGATCAAAAAGAGTTAGCCTCCTGTACCACCCGCGAGTGCGCAGCAGGGAAAGAGGAACGACGGCACGTACCTGTCAGAGTGGTAGACCCTGGTGTTCTCGCCCACCAGCTCCTTCTCTCTCGCCTGGTCGGCGTACCACCTGCGGACCTGGTCGCGGTCCTCCTCCGCCTGCAGCAGGGGGATGAGGTGAATGCGCGCCCACATCTTCTCTCTCGCGAGCTCGCTGTGCGCCGTAGGCATTAGCTTCTGTTCCCTCTCCTGGTGTTGTCCAGGTCGTTGAGAGGAAAAGGGAAAACGTACTTGGCTTCCCGGATACCCTTGATGAGGTGGTACCATCCGTATCCCATAACGAGTCCCATGCCGATCAGCATCGTTCCGGGACGGAAACCGCGGGCGGGTAGGTTGCGCTGTTCCCCCAAACGTCAGCCTATGCACTCCCAGATGTCCCATAGAGTCCCCCAATTCGATGCCGGGGCCTGATAACCCCTCCACTCCATCCGTTCCACAGCGCCCTCGTGAGCCACGCAGCCTCCAGAAATCTGAAAAACGTCGTGGACCACACAACAGACGCAAGAGTTGACATCCAATCCCTCAATTCCTGCTCTTGCCGTCCTAGAACCTCCAAGCCCTCTCCCTCGTCCCCTTCACTGCCCCGGCATCTCAATCCTCGGGAAAGCAGCCGGCGCTCGCTCACCTTGTACTGCACGGCCTGGTAACCGCCGACGGGGGGCATGTCCTGAGGCATCTTGACTTCAATCGTTCCTACCGACCCTACCGCGGTCGGCTGCGCTCGATTTAGGTGTGTGTGTGTGTCGCTTCCGTAGCGGTCCAATTGCTCCCGCGCGCGCGCCGGTGTCGGAGTCAGTTGGTTCGGTTTCGATCGATCGGTGACCGGTCGTTCGTTCGAGGGGTAAATCGGACGTCGGTTTGACGGAGGGGTGGGTGATGTCGGTGGTCGTCGAGCTCGAGGTTCGGGGTCAAGCTTTGGCCAGGCCGGAGGGTGCCTGAGGTGATTGTTTTCGGGTCGATGGTAATTCGCTCGATTGGCCTGTGGATTACATAAGGCGCAGAGTCTGCCCCACTTGATTCCTGACCCGGGCCTCACCGAACCTGACCTCGGTGGGCGCTAGGATATCACAGAACAAATTCGTAGAATCTCGTGATGAAAATAACGAAGAACAATTCAACGTAAAGTATATAGACATATCACTGACCTCTTCTTTTAGTATCTAGCACCGCTCTAGATATAACTCTATAGCTAAGTGTCTCTAGGGAAGGACTCCTTAAGATTAAGACTATTAAAGGCTGTACATGCTTTTCATTGTCGTCGTCGTCGTCGTCGTCGTCGTCGTCGTCGTCGTCGTCGTCATCATCGTTGTCGTCCGTCATTACTGTCCTCGTCCGTCATGGCTGTCCTCGTCCGTCATGGCTGTCCTCGTCCGTCATGGCTGTCCTCGTCCGTCATGGCTGTCCTCGTCCGTCATGGCTGTCCTCGTCCGTCATGACTGTTCTCGTTCGTTACTATTGTCGCCGTCGTTCGTTATTATCGTCGTCGCCGTCATAGTAATAAAGGGGAGGGAGGCCGGCGATTCGGAAGGCAAGCCACCCGAGGTTGTTGAACACTCGAGGAGGGGGTGATGCATAAGACGGTGGGTTAACATGAATTTGTAGAAGCCATGATGCCAAGTCTTGCGTTGTGCATCAAGCGTTTGTTGTCTATCCCTTACCCCCCAATTCCATACTTCGCTCATAAATCCTACAGCTGTGTTTGCACATCTCTCAACTCCATGCCATGCATCAACGGGAAAAAAGGCTGGGTATAAACCGAACGAACCATAGCCAACCACTTCCACCTCGAGAAAACAACCCGCCTCGTCTCTTCGATCCCTTCCCATATGCACATTGTAGATAATAATGCATGGTTCGCTTGCTAGTCCTCCCCAGCAGCCAGCAGCTCGGCCTCCAGATCCGCCTCCAGGTCGTCCTCATCAAAGTCGGCTCCGTCGTCGAAACTGACACCTCCTCCGGGTGCGAGCGATGCGTCCTCCTCGTCACCGGTGACTTGCGGCGTCGGAAGGCTGCTCGACTCGTTGTCTTCGGCGTTTGGTGTGCGGACGGAGCTCAACTTTGACGCCCCTCGGCTTTTAGCCACCCGTTGCTTCTTAGACAAAGCACTACCGCCTTCATCTGAGGCAGTGTCGTCGTCGATGGCCTTTCTCTTTGTGCCGCCGACGTTGTTGGATGATTGAGATGCAGGGAGCTCTTCGCCCGAGTCTGTATCTGTATCGGCGTTTGAGCTGCTGTCGTCGTCGTCGCTGCCAAGGAACTCCTTCATCTCGTCATCCACGCCTTCCCAGTCAAACGTTTTCAGACCGTCTATGGGGCTGATCTGGCCGTCTTCGAACTCTGGAAGTAGGTTCTCGTCGTCGCCGTCGCCGTCGCCGTCGCCGTCGTCCTCGTCCGAGGCGTCGTCTTCTTCGAGGATACGATGCTCCCCAGTCTCATCAATGATGGTCAGATGTGGCTTCGACTGGCCATCGTCGCCAGCGTCTCCTACTGTATTTGAAGCTGTGTATGGCCGTCGGTCTGCGGGATGGACCTCGACGAGGTAAGGGGTCTCGTCCACGCGTTGCCACTGGCTCAAGCAGTCGGACAGCCAGTTCTGGTTGACGATCTTGATGCTCGGTATCTTAGCCGCCTGTCGGACCTTTTGCGTCCGCGGTCGGGATGTGGAGATGACCAGGTGCGTCACCGCCTCTGACACCCTGGTCGAGATCTGTGCGCCGAAGCTCATGGCCTGAATTCCGATCTCCGACTGCAGCACGTCAACACCCAGAGGAACCAGGCCAGACAGGACAATCGTGGTGCCTTCAAGCGTGGCGGCCTTCATAGTATCCAGGACGTAGCCGACGTCGGGAACCGCCGTGAAATCCACGTCTTCGGCCGACTTCTTCTTGGGTGCCGACTGCTGCGGCATCGACGCACGCTTCTTGTCGTACTCGAGGTAAAATTGTTCGTGTAGGCGGGTAAGGTGTTGTTGCAGGAAGTTCAGTTCCACGTCGTCGTCGCGGAGGACTTGCTGCCGGTGCTGGACCGTCATGACCAGCGCGCCGTCCTCGGTTTCGTGCGTGGTCTTCTCCTTCTCCTCGTCCTCCTTGTCGAGTGCTTCCTGCATGTGTAGTAGAGGTCGGTCCTTGATCTGTTGCTCCAGCGACTTCTCCTGCTCCTTGGTCTGCACGGCCTGCAAGGCCTTATCCTCGCCGCTGCTCATGCCAACAAGCTCGTCTAGCGCGGACACCTTGCCGTTCGTCTTTGGCTCGGGTGACGCGGATGCGGGAGCCTTGACGACCTCGGGCTCTGGAGGCGCGGGCAGAATGTCCTGACGTTTTGGAAGGAAACTCGAGTTGATGTCGCCGATGCCTCTGAAGAAGTCGTACGGTACGACCTTGATCAAGTTGGGACGGTTGCGCGGCCAGACGTCGGCCCTGTCATCGATGATGACAACCATATTTGTGTTGACGGGGAACAGCCGCTGCAGGCTCTTGGAGATCATGCTACCGTTCTCGTCGCGACTGATGACTCGGTTGCCGAACAGCTTTCCTCCCGGGTCGACAATCTTGGCGATGTTCATGGCGTAGGCGCGGGTGCCCATGGTGTAGACGTGCAGCTCGTAGAGCTCCGAGACCTTTTCGAGAAACTCCTTCAGGCCGGGGCGCATCTTGATGTAGTACCAGCACCCGGATGTGACGATGCCCCTAGGACCCTCGTCGTTCAGCTGGAACTTCTGCACGTCCTTGACGGCTTCGTAATTTGGATTTGTCGGGTCCTCCATCCACTCGCCAACGGTAGGCTCGATGCAGGCGTGGATGATGGTCTGGTCGAGATCGACGACGAGGCTCAGCTTGCGCTGGTGGAGCAGGCGCCTCTGGGTATCGTGCTCGGCGCGAGCGGCCAGGTCGCCGCTGACCATGAGGCCGGTCTGGTCGTGGGTCATGTTGATGGTAGCGCGCTGGGTGTCGCGCTGGTCGCTGGCCCAATTGACCTCGGTCATGTCCTTGCCGCAGATGGCGCACAAGCCCTGGAACTGGATCTCGTGAGAGCAGGCCTCCTCAACCTCCATACAGGGCGCGTCGCGTGTGAAGGTCATGCCCTCCTTCAGGCGCCATCCCTTGATGGTGCCCTCGGCAGGACTATCCCAGCCGACGACGGTGGTCTCCTCCTCCTGCCAGGTATTGCCGGCGATAGGGTCGCCGACCTCGCGCATCCATTTGAACGAGTATTCGAGGGCGGGCTCCTGTTTCGCGATGGTATCGCCGACGTTCTTGAGGATTTTTGTAATTGTAATCGGGTAGCGCAAGCGCGCGCCGAGAGAGAGCAGCTTGCCCATGGTTGTGATGGGGAGAGGCCGAGACTGCGCTTTCGTGGGACTGGATGGCTAGGTAGGTGACTAGAAGTAAAAGCCTGACGCGATGGGTTTTATAGTCAGCGCTGCGGGTGCTTGTGGCGTTGGTGCCTTGGCTGAAGGGAGGAGGAACGGCGAGGGACAGAGCCGGACAGAGCCAGACGAGGAAGGACAGAGCCGGACAGAGGCAGGCAGAGGGGGGAACAAACCTAAATAGATTCCCCCAGTCAAGATCAATGAAGGTGCCAGTGGTGTCCTCAATCCCATGGCCCCTAAAGGTAGGTATGCGCGTCGAGCTCGAGAGGTACGTAACAGTCGGGACAGCGCTGGAATAGTGGGCAGGCGCAGCTTTGACGAATTACGCAGCTAGACGATGGGGACCTTGATATCCGAGGAAGGTGCGTTGTGCGAACCGTTGCAACCTTTTTTTTTCTCAATCGTGTAGTAGGTAGGTGGGTAGGTAGGTAGGAGGTAGCTTGGAGCTCGACGGGAAGGCGTCTAGACCGGCGCTGGACACGAGACGTGGATGGTGGTGGAGCTGGTTACAGTGTACCTGCGCTGCAAACGGAAAGAGCAAGGTGAGCAAGGTGAGCCGGTGAAAAATGGCAGGCAAGCACAGCGCCACAAGGTGAGTGTGAGTCGAGACGCGTCGGTGGGGTCAGGTGCGGAGACTTGGAGGAGGGAATGCACGGACCTTTCTAATGATACTACTACTGGAATGGAAGCGACGGCAGGGCAGGGGCAGGGGACGGGATGGGGATCGGAATATCGGCAAATATCTAGTCCGAGTGGGGTTCGGTAGGTAGGTAGCTACCTAACTAGAGGTAGGTATCTAGGTACAGTCGAGAAGGTGGTGATGCAATTGGCGCGTGGAAGTCGCGGGTGGGAGTTGGTGGGGCTCAGGTGGGGTGGAAGCTCAAGTGCAGTGGACGGGCAGGAAAGTGCCAGAGAGACTAACAGAAGGTGGCGTGGTACGGATGGGAGGAGGTAGGTACCTTTCAGAGGTGAACAGTACTTGCGCAATGTTCTGGAATTGCCTGGAGTGTAGAGAGTAGATGTGATGTGATGAATGGCTCGATGAAATAATGACGAAGAAAGAGCAACCCTTCTTCAGAGGGGATGGCCCTGGGTTCTGGTCTTATTTTGTACGGCGGCTCGGAGTTGGCTCGTGGCCGGCAGTCTGTAAAGTCCTCAGCACCTTGCTGGCTGTGGTGTGATAGAGTTCGTGATGCGGAGGAGGTGTACGGATAGGTCGGGTGGAAGTACCTATGGCTAGGAAGAGGTACCTTGAGTAGGCGATGATAGTGGAAAACATGGAAGAGGAGAGGGAGAAAATTGGTGCCGTCGACCGCTATCAGCCGTGCCACCCCCTTCTGAAAGAGTGGGATGCTCTGGCCTATTTGTACCTGCCGTAGCACCCCAGTTATCCATGTCCCCAGCTTGCCCCGGGCGCTGCTGGTGGTGCCAGCCGGCTGCAGGTGGTCGGAGACTGACCCCTGTTGGCACACCACACAAATATCTGGGTGAGGTGTGCCAGACCAGACCGGACAAGACCCTTGCCGCCGCGGTTGCTTTCCCCACTGCCTTGAAGCTGAGGTGCTGCGCTTCTAGTATTGAGGGGAAGCTCATCAAGCTCGAGCTCGAGCTCTTCTTCTCCCATCCTCCGGGCATCCAGTGTCTTGTCTTGTTGGCTCGGGATTCTTATCCATCCCCACCCACAAACCAGTCACACAACAGCGACCCATCATCGTCATCAGGTGCTACACAAATCCAAAACGAGTCACGTGAACTTGGCTTAGAAGTTGGTTGGAAAAGAAGTATCAATAGTAGTTGAGGTACATCCACCAAGGAACCTAGGACGGCATTCGACAGCCCATGTCACTATAGGGAAAAGACCTCTTCCCTCCCTTCTGCTCTTCGTCCTCAAATCATCATCAAAGCGGCCTCAAGCAGAAAGGTCTCTGCCTAGCATGGTCACTGAGAGGGAAGTACCTTGGTAGACATTGCTGGAAATACCATCAGCCTGGGCGCATCGATGACTCCTCCGCAGTGGCGTGAACTCAACCTCTCACATGAGCAACTGCCCCTCCACCGTGTCTCCTGATCTTCTCAACCCACCCCATATGGCCAACCTCCACTGCTGCGTTCCATGTTTCTTCTGCCGCGCCTCTACTCAATCTCTCAGTAATCTCGGCCAGCATCTGCCAACACAACTCCACATGTAACCCCACAAACCCCCCAGATTGCCGCATGCTGCATGTCTAGGAACGCCCAACTGTCTTGCATCGTAGAGACCGCCATCGTTCCAAACTAAATGAGAGATCTCATTTTTCACCTCCTCCTTTAGTATCGATCATCCTTCTGTGGCTTACCTGACAACGACAGTGACGGACGATGACGGACGACATCAGCAATAACAACGACGGCGACGACGGCGACGACGACGACGAAGGACGACAACAACAGCGACGAAGACAACAGCAACGACGAAGACAACAGCAACGACAACGACGAGGACAATGATAAGCCTGAACTAAACTCAACAGTAGTAGTCGCAGGGAGCACTCAGGAACGCTTAGCCATGCAGTTGTGGCTGGAGGGGGGTAATAACAAGATCTCCGAGCAAAAACCCAATGCAAAGGACCATTTCTCATCTCTTAGTTCAATTCAAGGTCGTCATCGAGTATTAATGTACTCTACCCATGAGTATCCATCCCATGGCTTCATAACCCAGAGCCTCTTATCCCAGAGCCTCTCGTCATGCCACGCCCCTTGTAAAACAATCATCAGGCCGGCTCTTCCCATTACGCCAGGAAGGAAACAAAAAAAAGCCCATGCCCGCCATCCGGCACAATGTCTAGGCCTAAACGCCATTCTCCGTCCGGTTCTTGCCCACCCGCTCAGGTCCAAAGACTCAAACGAAATCCCAGTCCAAATCAAATCCCTTTTCCTCATCACGCGGGGCATTCGAGAAAGAAGCAGGTCGTGTGCCGACTTGCGAAGCCCCTCTCCACGCATCCTTGTTCACCTCCTAGGCGCTCGGCTGCGACGAGGGTGGCCGCAGGACCCTGGTGCCGAGAGGCTTCGAGTCTGTCGTGCCCGGCAGTCTCAGTCCTGCCGTCTCTGAGTCGCTGCCCTGGAGCGCGCCCATGTCCGACAGCTTCTTCGTCATCATGTCCGGGTCTGGCTCATCGTTGCCTATGAACGTCCAGCTCTCCTCTGCCGACTCTTCGTCTTCGTCGGCATCGACCTGGGCGTTCTTGCCCGCTTTGCGCTTGATCAGGCTCTTGGCATACTCCATGTCGCGGTAGATGGACTGGATGGCCATCTCAACCCCGTTCTCCTGCAGACATCATTAGCAACTCGTTGCGTATGTGTGGGAGCCCAACTTGAACTTACGCTGCGAATCTGCTCGCCGAGCACGCGAGCCTTGACAATCATTCTGTCGTTGTGCGTCGCCTCCCAGAGCGCCCGGGCGAAGGAGACGGCTCCCCACTTCTTCAGGCAGATGCCCACACCAATGTCCTCCACCCGGCTGCCGAAGAAGAACTGGTCTCCGAAGAACGGTCGGATGATGGTAGGAATGCCAGCCCGCAAGCTGGCGCCCGTCGTACCGGAACCACCGTGGTGGGCGGCCGCGTCGATCTGCGAGAACAGCCAGTCGTGGGGCGCGCTCTTGATGACGTGAATCTCGGGCGGCATGACCGGCTCCTCCTGCGATCCGGCGTCTTCGCCCTGTTTGCCCATTCGGTCCGACCATCCCTTGGACAAGATGCAACGGACGTCGGCTTTGAGGACCGCATCGATGACCTCTTGCGTCATCTTGACCGTGTCGTTAACAATGATCGAGCCGAAGCCGACGTAGACGAGCTTCTTCTCGTCCGCTCTCGCCTTAGCGATGAAGTCCGTAAGCTCCTGCGAGGGCTTCCAGTCCGAGCCCTCATCCAGGAACCAGTATCCAGTGACGCGAATCCAGTCGGAAAAGTCCAGAGGAGGGGCGACAACATACTCCGAAAAGTTGTACAGGAAGGGCACCTTGTTAGGCTGCATCTTCTCAAGGTTCGTGTTCGGGAGCTTCAGCGTGTTGTTGCGCCAGCGGTTGACCTGGTGCGCCGTTGCCTTCCAGAAGATGTTGTCAAACATGACGTACGTCATGTAGTTGTACGCACCACCCATCTTGTATTCGGGCATGACGAACGCATGAGGGTAGGCTCTGGTACGGGTCCACGGCATGGTGAATGCGCGAAAGTAGGGGATCGACAGGGCTTCGGCGATGTGGATGCCCGCCATAGCGCTGGGGCTCTCGATGAGGAGATCGGAGCCCTGGCAGGCATCCCAGGCAGAGGCCAGCAGCTCGTCCAGCCAGCCTCGGAACATGGAATTCGCCTCCCGCAGGAAGGCCCAGGTGAAGGTGCCGTTTTCGATGCACAGTCTCATCAGCTCACCAGGGTCGCCTTCTACCTTTGCGAACTCGATGCCGTGGCCCTCGATCCAGTCCTTGAACTCGGCATGCGTGGCGATCCTGGGCTTGTGGCCCTCGGCAATAAGACCTTTGCAGAGCGCAATGTAAGGCTGGACGTCACCTCGGGATCCGATGGTCAAGCAGGTAATCTTGAGGGCATTGGGAGGCTTGAAGTTGAGAAACGAGGCCTTGGGGTCGTCGAAGAGAATCGTCGGCGCATCGCTGACCCCCGAACTCTGCTTCGGCAGGCTAATGTCGTGATCGTGGAATTCCTCGACTTGACGAGCCTCCTTGAGCGCGTCGCGCTCGGCCATGGCGTTCTCCTCCTCCTCCTTCTCCTCCATGTCCAGGTCTCCCATCTGCCGCATGTAGCGGGTCGTTTCCAGGCTCTGTAGCAACGTCACTGCGCAGTCGTCTCTGACTTCGGCCTGGCCAAACTCGAAGAAGACTTCCTCGTGGCCGCGAATGACGACCACCAGGCCAGAGTAGCCGAATCGGAAGCCCTTCTCCTTGTCTACATTCTCAATATCCTTAAGAGGGAGAATCAGCTTGGTTCTGGTTCCAGGCAGCAGACTCCGGAAGCAGAACGACTTGTCGCTGATGTAGATCTTGCCATACAGGGGCAAAACGCGCAAGATGTAGCCAAAGTACGTTGCCTGCAGCTTTTCCGTCTCGGGAAGTGCAAAGTGCGCGCGGAAGCGGTCCATCGACGTCTGTATCTTGCCCTCGGCGTCCTCGTATAGGTCCTCGTCGTCCGTCTTGATCTCGGGAGGGGCATCGTAGTGCTTGCGGCCGCCTCGCCACATGCCCGAAACCTTTTCCACATAGCCCATAGATTCGGTGGCAAGCATCGAGCCCAGCTTGCTGCTAGTGCTGTTGAGGTACTCGGCGAATGCTCCCACGCGCTGCAAGGGGAACGCGCCCATCTTCGTGATGCTCTGCAAAGTCGGGGTCGCAGGCGGCTTGTCGCCCTCGTTGAGGGATCCGGTGGTCGCGGCGTGCTGGCCGCTGTATGCCGCCAAAGCAGGAGGGTTTCGGGCCTCCCGACGTTGTTGCTTGTCGAGCTCGGAACGGGAGGCCGAGGCCGATCGGCGCATCGTCGGGTTCTGAAAGACGTCGCTTCCTCGGAGAATCTGGCTGGCCGAGGGGTCCTCGTTCGAGGACGCGACCATGCCCGAGAAGCTGGGATCCTCCATCGACGATTGAACATAGGAATCAGTGGAGCCTTGCTTGTGCGGCACGCTGCGCTGTTCGTCAAGACGATTTCTACTCATGGAGCGCCTGTTGCCGGTGAAGCTCCGTCGGGGCGAGGAGTCGCGGATAATGGTTGACAGGTCCAAACTCCGGCGCCGGAAGCCCCTGAACGCATCAAAGCTAGCCCGAGGAGCGTCGGTACTAGGCCTTGGGCTCAGAGCGGACGGGCTGTGAGCGGACATGGGGGAGAGGGTCGCCTTGACGGCCTCTGGGAGCTTGGTCGTCGTGAGTTTGAGCGGGACGGCACCGCGTCGACTACCGCTCATCGAGCTGCGCGCGGAAGGCTGAGTACCCTGATTCTCCTCCTCGTGCACAGCCTTCAGACGGGCAGCGTCCTTGGCACTAGAAGAAGCGTCCTCGATGAGGATCTTGAGGACGTTGATGGCATCTTTTCCAAAGGTGAAAAAGGAGAAGAAATACTCGTCAATGGCGTAGGTCTCGTCGTTGTCGATAACGCGGATTTTGCACGTGTCGGCGAACTCGAGCATCTGAGTGTCCTCAATGTCGATGACGTTCTCGATGGGCAGCGAGATCTTGACGCTGTCGCCTTCATTATGGGAACGGAAGATGACCCTCTGGAGGCTCTTGACCCACTCCGTTGCGCTGGGTGCGCTGTCGGCTCTGAAGTGGTATGTACGGTGGTGAGTGACTACTGTGAAGTTCAGACCGTCCTTCTTGTCCGTCACGCTGGCGGAGATGCCATAACGGAGGTCGATCTGGCCGCTGGGGAAGTAGACATCAACCGAGTCCTTGTAGTATGCCAACACGTCGCCCTTGAGGCGGAAATAGTAGCGGTTGTACTTGGGATTGCGCTTGCCGCTCTTGGACAGATAGCCCGATTTAACAGTTTCGTGCTGCGGCGGCTATGGTCAGTTTTTGGTAAGAGGAGGGGGGAAGGGGAAGGGGAAAGGGGGAGGGGACAGGGGGGACGAACCGCTTTCTTGGGTAGGTAGGCGTAAAAGCAAATGTGCTTCGCCGTGATGTACATGTAGCCCTGAAGCAGGACGCTCTGGAGCAGCCAGCAAGGATATTCTGGCAGGAATCAGTTAGACAGTTGTCGAGGTAATGGCCAGAAGACCGAACGGGGGCGCAGACATACCTTGTACAACAACCTCGGGCTCATCAAACTCGAAGATGTCCTGGAGACGTCGGGCGAGGGCGGTGCCGTCGGCAGAGTCGCTGTAGGTGAGGTGGTCAGCAGAGCGACGGCCGATGTCGAAGCTAGGCCTCGCAGACATCTCGGCCTTGGCCTCGAGCATGCGGCTCATGACAGGGGCGAGGCGGTTGTCGCGCTCGTCCTCATCATCCTGTGTACCGTCGATGGGGTATGACGCAGCGGCCTCGGAGGCGTCGCTGGCCTCTTCCGAAGGGGGCTCCAGCTTGGATGACTCCTTTTTGGATTTGTGACGCGATAGGCGGGGGAGGGCGGGTAGGGACCGAAGTAGCTTGTGGCCCGAGATCTTGCGACGGTGTTTTTCGCTCTTGCTAGACGAGTCTTTGCGCAAAACAGTCGTCTTTGCGATGTCGGGCTCGTCGTGGCGGGAGCGGCGCTGCTTGCGGTGAAGAAAGAGACCGACGCCGTGAGGTTTGGTGGTATCGTCGTCGTCGGCGTCTTCGTCGTCGTCGCGGCGGCGGGTGTGATGGTGGTCGTCTTCGTCGCTATCGTCGTCGCTCGACTCGAAGCGGTCGTGGAAGTCAACACGTGAGCCAGCAGCAGCGATGAGGCCGAAGATGGATTGGTTCATGTTCATGAACATAGGCGGGCCCTGGGTAGGCATTAAATCCTCTTCGCCGGCGTCGTCAGCCTCTTTCAACCTTTGCGGCAGCTCCATGGTGGACATTTGTGGTTCGTGGCGTTTCTTCTGAAGCTTCTTCCCCACGCGCCTCTTGATGTCGTCGTCTCCGAAGCTGACGCTGGCGGCGCCAGCTGGGGCGAGCGGAGCCATTTCGACGAGGTGCAGAGTATGCGCTCGCGGTCGCGCGTGATTCGAGAGCGTCCAAGGAGGCTATTCGGGGGAGGGTGTCTGGCTCCTGGTGGCAGGAGATGGAGGAGGAGGAGGAGAGTTGGATCGCCCACGTAGGGAAGGAGGTCGCACAGCAGAGGAGGCGGAGGCGGAGGGCGTTTGGGTGCTACAGCGGGGACATTCGGACGACGATGATAAGGTTCGAGCTCAAAAGGGTGACGGTGACAAGCTGGGGGCGAAACGGCCGTGAGGAAGACTGAGAAGGCAAGGTATCGTCAAAAGTCGAACAAAGGTGAGCCACACAAGGTCGAGGACCGCAAGGTTGAAGGGCTAGAGAAAGAAGCTGGTAGAGTTGGTAGATAGAGCAGATAGGTAGGTAGAACAAGTAGGTAATCAATTTGGTAGAGGAGAAAGAAAGGTCAGAGTGAAGAAAGTGGTAAGTAGGTTTAGGTTAGGTATGGTGAGGTAAGATGGATGGATGCAAATGGCAGTATCCGTATGTATCTGCTAGTGCACCTTGACTAACAAGGCGAGGGAGGTGATGTACCTCTAGGTCCCACTGGTAGAGGAAGTCCGAGAGAGTGACAGCCTGAGCCCAAGTAACAGTGGAGAGGGAGAGGCATGGGCTGCCGCTGCACCAGTGTGCTGGACTGCTGGGGGTGTTGGGTCTTGGGGTTACTTAGGCTGCGAGGATCAAGGGTTATTTCCGGTGGGTGTGTGTCACTTGAAGCACCCGACTTGTCAACCTCTTGTGTAAAAAAATAAAAATAAAAAAAAAAGACAAAAGTAAAAGCTCTGCTTGTAAATAACCCCTTGTATGCAAAGAATGCTCTGAAAACTGAAAATCCTGACTTGTCAACCTCAGGAAATAGGAGAGAGTGAAGTCTATATTCTAGCTTTGGTTTTTACTGAGGCAGCAATACATTCTGGAAGAAGAGGAGGGACTTTGTGATGTGTGATGCAGTGTGAGTAACTGTTAGTGCATCTGCCTGCACACTGGACCTGAGGTGATCAAAGGAAGCAGCAGCAGGAGCAGCAGTAGGCCTGGATACCTAGGTACCTTGGAAGCTTCACAGGCAAACAGGACAGCAGCAGTGACCATCAGGTACCTCTGCCCTTCCAAGGTGTTGATAGTGTAGAGATGCCCCTGTCAGGGGTCCAGTCATTTTCTGCCGGTGCAGGGTGGGCTCGTCCTCATCTTCTCAGCTCTGATTGCATGAAGCTTGTGATGGTCATGGCCCCTGCTTATCCTGACCCCCTGTGGTTGGCCAGGCCAGATCCACTTGGCTTACCTTGGGTGAGTGTGGTGGTCGTGTTCGGTTTCCTCCTTTGGGATTTGTAGCACTGGTGGCTTCCTCTTCTTGATGTGTCACTGCATCTCAGGGGTCTTTCTTACCTTCTGTCTGCTGCTTGTGTTCCCATCTCCCAACTGCTCTTGCCTCAACCCCGACATGCAATGGCACTGAGCAGCAGGGTGTCCATCCAGAGCTGGACACCAGAGCTGGAGGGGCAAGAGCACAGTCAGTCGGTGCTCTGGTTGTCTGGCAGGCGCCGGACGCCGTGGGGGTCCACCGACACGACTCCACTCGACATTTCCTCCGCTTCCCATTGGCCACAGATTGGCATTACCTTATCGATAAGCCACTCCCATGACGCCCAAATGCGCCATCCGGGTCCCATCACAAGATCGCGCCTGAAAGACATGGATGTGCCATGTGAGCCGGCCCTTCCGTCACGTCCCGAATGCCATTCCATGCCATTGTCATTGCTCTTTCCCTTCTGATAACATAGAGGCAGGTAAACACCTACCTACCTAGGTATCTACCTATGCATCCTTTTAGCGATCAAAACCATCAAGCATCCAGTATCATGTCATGTCTACGGATACCTACCTATTATCTCAACTTGCCAGCGCGGATCTCATCTGCCAGCGCTCGGCCGTAGGGGACCAAAGCGCAGAAAAAATGACATCAGCCCAGCTCGACCGCAAACAGAACGGCACTGCTAATTCTGCTGGCTGCCGGCCCATCTCAGATTCCTCATCGCGGGGAGTCCCAGGCAACCAGGCAACAAGGTCCCAGACCTGCCCCGTTTTCCAGTCTCCTCTTTTGTTGAGAGCCAACGCCAAGCATGAAAAAAATAACGAAAAAGTAAAAAACAATAATCGAGAGGTAAGTCCATATCCGTATGTACGGAATAAAGACAAGAAAAACAACAGACCCAACATCTCTGCTCGGACAAGCAAGACTGGGTGGGGCTATGCCTCTGGCATAGATGCTACATTCAGTTGATGAAAATTAGGAATCTACCGACAGCAACGTGATACCTACTCTGACATGTCCCCAACGTGATGACAATACTTACCTCGACTTTGATTGATTTGTGACTCGACGTAGGCAAATTGAATCAAGAATGCCTCGACGGAACCCACTCATGAAGAACAATTGCTCCAAGTAATTTGGCACTTACAGCAGGCGAAATACACTAATGATGCAGATACAAGCAGCTACCATCTCAAATGTTTGGTGGCGTGCAACGTTCGAAACGACACCTTCTCCGCATATCAGCAGCAACCAATAGCAGATTTACCGGAACTCCAACTTCATTCAACATCTTCAACGTTCTTCAAACCACAAGCCTCATGCTAAACCGCTACAGCCCGACATCCGGATCCGAAATGCCGGCGCCATCGCCGAGTACCACTGCGGGGGCGGGGCAGATGAAACCCACGAGAGGGGTGCCGACATTCGGCCCTCACGATCCGCATAGGATCCCTATCCCTATCGAACAAACTCAATGTCACTGACATCATCCTGCTCGTCGTCTAACTTACTACAGTACATTTCGACTGTGCATCTCAAACGCCCACCAGCTTGAAGCGGCAAACCCCAAGTCTCAAGGTTAGACACCCAACCCAAACTCTCTGTGATCCCCTCGCTAAACTCCCTCCCCGTGCAGTACCTACATCTGCGTCCGTATCGAAGTCTCCCAGCTCATCGTCTCATCATCTGAGCGTCAACATCACGGCCCAGCATGAGGTAGCTCAAAATTTCCTCCGCTCGCACGCATCCTCATCACCAGAAACTGACTCGCAACCGCTCTTCCCCCGCCCCCAGTCCCCCTCAGAAGGAGCAGCCTTTCCGCGAGGACATCCTGCCGCCCAATCTCACCCGCGCAGCCTTTCCCCTACCCCTGCCAGCCCTCGAGCTCGACTTCCGCATCGTCGTCGACCTCAACCCCCTCATCCCCGTCGGCGTCGGCCCCTTTGGCCAGCGCAACTGGATCTCCTTCTCCGGCGGCGTCTTCACCGCCAAGTGGGGCACCGGCACCGTCGTCCCCGGCGGCCAGGACAGCCAGCTCGTCGTCGCCGAGAGCCTGAGCACCGCCGTCGAGACGTCCTACCTCCTCAGGACCGACGACGAAGTCCCGGCCTACATCACCGTCCGGACCACCGGCTGGCGGACCGGCCCCAGGGAGGTCATGGAGAGGCTCTTCGACCCCGCTCGTGCCAACGACGTGAAGCCGGACGAGTACAGCTTCCGCCTCAACGTGAAGATGGAGACGGGCGACGAGCGGTACAAGGACGTCGTCAACACCGCCATGTGGGTGGGGAGCGGCGCGCGCCTGGGTGCTACGGTTATTTACGACGCCTACAGGGTGGTCTGAGGTCTGGGACGCCAGCACGACTCGGACTTGTATATACTTGGATGGTACGGGCTCTCGTGTCATTGAAAACAATTAACAGACTCGTATAAAAACCCGGGGGAAGTTGTAATAACATCTTTCATCATATTAATTTCTTAGATTAGTCGGAGACAACCTAAAATGGTTGCCAAGATTCCACTTGAGTACGAGATCATGCATGACCCAAGTCATGCGGTATTGTTTATCATTTTCGTTGGTGTTCTCTGGTTTCTTTTTATCATCTGCCTGTTATGTCACGAGATCTTGATATCTTGCAGCATGCGGAACCGACTCACAGCAACCGAGTGATAACCTAGACATCAATTTCGTGGTGGCATTGTAAGTCAAGGCTGCTTTCCTGCCTCACCACAATTCAAATCATGGTGCAACACAGTCAGACTGAGAAAAGACGGGCATGAAGTAGACTCGGCTAGACAACACAACTCGTCGCAAAGGAGGGCAAGCAGCTGGATGGAGCAAATCTTGTTGATATAAAACTAGTATAGGTAATAGAGCAAAGTCCTTCACGGACATCCGATCACTCCCCTCGACGTTGCCCTCGCCAACGTCTGCGACCAACACAGCATCATGATGTCAAATATCCGACTCCAAGTAGCCGTCCACAGCTGCTGCTGATAACCCAGCGGCAGCGATGGGCCACCGTGACCACGCCAATGCATATCCTCCCACATGCTCAACCATGCTTTCAAACAAAACAGACGGCCATCCCCTCGACCATCCAACGCCACGCAATCCATGTCCAAACAACCCGCCTAAAGCTATAGGGCGGGTATCATAGTGTAGTGTCCCAGCCACATGTCCACTTCGACAAGAGCAGGGTCTTGGGTAACACAGCCTTCGAGCCCTGAGCGAAGAACCCCGTTCAATATGACGATTCCGAACAGCGCATATTGAGCGACAAAATAACTCCCCGAGTGCAGAAGTGCGAGACGCTCACATCCACAAGCAGAGCTTGCCACTGGCTGTACCACCGGCGACCCAGTCCATCGTGGGGTGGAACTGAGCAACAGCGGGCACGGCCGAGATGCCATCTCCCCCCAGCTGAGCAAGCTGCTCCCCGTTTGCGGCATAAACGTCGACGAACCGGTTCATGTTTCCTATGACGAACTTCTGGATGCCGTCCTTGGGGCGCTTCTGCCACTGGGGCTTGAGAATCGTCACCCAGCGACCCGTCTGGTTGTTGTGGCGGACAACGTGGCTCGGTTCCATCCCGTCCTTGTCCCAGGTTTCGTGATCGGCATAGTTGTAGATTTTGATGGTATCGTCATATGACGAAGTCGCGACATGACCGGCGGAACTCCAGGCTGCGTGCGACACGCTCAACCTAGAATCGTGTTCGTATAACATCTCGGGATACCGCATGTCGCCCTTCCCAGAGACTTTGCGCAGGTCCCAGATCTTGACGGTCCTGTCGAGAGAGGCTGTGGCGAGGAGGTGAGGCTCCCGGGGGTTGAGAGAAAAGCCGCCGATCTTGTTATCACACAACGACCAAATCTCGGAACCCTTGGGATCACGGATGTCGACTTTCCCAACCTGGCCATTGAGGGTCGAGAAATACATGAGGTTTGGGTCATTTAATGGAATGTCCATCGCCGAAAGGGGCATTTCATCATCCTTGTTCTCAGGCTCCCATACCGGGACGCACATGTCGGCCTGAAGGTCGAGGACTCGGATCGTGGAATCGTACGAGGAAGTGTAAACCTTCTGTTGCTCGAAGGGAGAAACGACGATGGACGAGACCGTCCTCGTGTGCAGCTTGTATGCTCCGATGACTGGCTCGAACCACTTGTCACCAGCGTCCTCGTCGTCATCGTTGATCTCCGGCCCGGCCTGCGACGCGTCGAAGATGCCCAGAGCACCTTCTTTGTCTCCGGCGAAGATGAGCGGCTTTTCCTCTGTCGGGTGGAACGCGGAGCTGTAAACTCGGAGGGGGCAAATTTTGATGTCTACAGGATGTCAGCGGGAGCGCACGGGAAGGAGGGTGGGAGCGCTTGCCATTGGGAATCCACTGATCGTATAGTTGAAGCCCGTTGATTTTTTGCCGCAGCTCTTTGAGATCCTTGTCTGAGGTGTTTTCAACGTCTTCCTCGGTGAAGGTCGGCACCCCAGGCTGTGCTCCGCGGGGAAGCAGGGCCCCTAGAGTGTTGATGCCATTATTCCATTTCTTGCCCTCGACAGCAATGTCGTCCAGCTTAAGGTCGCCACTGACTCTCGTTCGCTTTGCCTTTTCCTTCGCAGCTTGATCTTCCAGTTCCACCTCGTACTTGCGCTTGAGGGTCTCATTGTCGGCGTCCAAGCCGGCCACGCGGGCACTGCGCCGCGTCGGCATGATTCGGGTCGGCGGCGCTGGTTCCTTCTTCACATTTGCTCTGGTTGATCGCGCTTGCTTCACAGCGGGCTTCGCTGCGGGCATCATCTTCTTTGATGTGTTGGCCAGGTCCTTCAAGATCGTTTGGTTGTTCGCGATATTCTCTAGGCGCCGGCGCTCGAAGGCGCTCATGGCCTTTTCCTCCTTGATCTGCGGCATGGCGGCGGATAGAGTATTGGCAGTTTGGACGTATGAGAAAGAATGATCCTGTCGATGTCAAATAGGGCGCGCCTTCGAGTTGCGGATGACAATTGGGAGTTGCGATCGAGATGCGAGGTCGAAGTGCGCTCTGTTCGGCGACGAGAGGGGCGAGGAAATGCGACAGATGGAAGATTCGTGAATTGAGCTCGGAGTCGAACACAGGGAAGATGTTGACAGCTGCTGAAGATATCGAGGGAAAATTAGCCAAAAGAAAGAAAAGAGACGAGGCAGAAGGCTGCGACTGCCGTGAATCAAAGGGGAAATCCCGGTCTCGGTCACGACCTCATCACCCGGAAGGTGCGGCGCGTCAGCGGCTTCCTCCTAGGCAACCGACGCAGTGCAGGAGCGTGTCGCGACGCGTTCCTTCTGCAGGGATCTAAAGTCTATTACGTCAGCTCTCCTAGGTAGGTACTGTTCACTGCCGTGTGCCGTACCTCTATGCCTGTGCCCCTGCGGATAGGTACCTAGTGTAAGGTAGGAAGTAGATACCTATCCATTGGTGTTGAATTACGCGTCGATTAGTACGTATATTAAAGTATGTGTCTATATGCTACTACACGCGATTTTCGCCCCTATTACGCCCCGCGCCAGCCGTCAGGGGCTTGGCCGCTAGACCTTTTATTAATCCGGGCCGGCCCTCAGCCATTGGCTCGTACGAGTGGCCAAAATCCACTCCTACGCTGTTTAGAGTAGTAGGCTCAAATCCACATAATTTAATACACCTCCCTAGCAAGGGCCTCTATAAGGCTCTTACTACTATATTAATAGCTAAAAGGCCTTTTAAATATATTGTTTTATTTACTTATTTTAGTATATAATCTATAGCTTAATTACTCTTTTAATTACTTTATAATTACTTAGTAATTAATACTTTTTAAATACCTCTTTAGAATAGTATCTCTTTACTCTATTTAACTCTAAAGTAGTTCTATTACTCTTATTAAACCTCTACCCCTATAGTAAAAAAAATAGTACTGTTTTTAAAGTATTTAAAGTTTGTAATCCTTTATTTTATTCTTTATTAATAAAGTTAAGTCCTTTAAGTTATTTATTCTTAAACTTAGTTTTATAAAGTACCTTAAGTTACTTAGTTTAATTAATAAGATTTAGCTACTTAAAGAATACTTTAAAGTGGGTACTAGTAAGTAGCTTTGTAAATCTATTAGTTATTAGTTACGTTATAGGGGTATACTTAATAATAATATAGCTTTTTTAAGCCTCTTAATATAGTTAATAGTTATAAATATTAATATAGTATAGCTTTGTTTATAGCTAAACTATCTCTTTATTAATAAAGCGAATTATTTATTAATTATTATATTAAATCTATATACTTAATAATAGGACTACTAGAGTAGTTTTAAAAGTCTTTTTTTTAAGGTTTATACAAAAGGCTATTATTAATTAGTTTATAAAAATCGCTTTTTTACTACTTAAAAAAGCGTAAGTAGCTTAGTCTTTATAGTTAATATAGTAATTATATTCTACTTATTAATTTACTACTTAATTAATTTACTAAAGAACTTAATTATAAAG
Source organism: Colletotrichum musae (assembly GCA_027406025.1). Classification (NCBI taxonomy): domain Eukaryota; kingdom Fungi; phylum Ascomycota; class Sordariomycetes; order Glomerellales; family Glomerellaceae; genus Colletotrichum; species Colletotrichum musae. The sequence goes on along the minus strand of JANVYC010000009.1, from coordinate 3,989,387 downwards.
GCTTAAAAGCTTTTATAATTTACTATATTATTAGTAAAGCTTGTGTCTATAGCAACTATAAAGCTATTATTAGGTCCTTTTTTTTTATAACTATATTTAAAGTACAAGGCGCGCTAGTAGATAAGGTAGGCTATAGCCCTCTTAGCCTCCTTAGCGTACTTTAGGCTGGGGTTGTAGTTAAAGTAGATAAAACGGCTGGCTAAAAGGGCAATATTAAGCTAGACTATTATTACTAAGTATATTACAAAGTTAATATTACTTTAGTACTAGTTAGTCTTAGTATATATAACCGTCCCTTTATATAAAAGGAGCTTACTTAGTTAGAGTAGTAAAGTATATACTTTTTTTAATTTTATTGCGTATTACTAAAGTTATTTAGTAAGTTTATTAATATATACGGATTATAAAAGCTATAGTTACTTTATAGTATAATTATAGATAACTTTAATTCCTAAGAACTACTATAAGTCTTAACTACCCTTAAAATAATACTACTTTTAAAAAGCTTTAATAAACTCTATAGCTTTATTATAGTACTCTAAGGAGAAGTAAAGTATATAGTTATTTATATAAAAAAAAAAAATTATATAGCTATATATTTAATAGTAGTTTTTGCTAATAACTTACTTTAACTTAAGCTTTTATAAATTTACTTTAAAATAGTACTACTAAAAAAGTAGTAAGTAATGTAATCTATAAAGCGCTTTAATAAACTTAAGAATAGTACCCTTTTTTTAGTAACTAGGGAGTATTTGTATATAAACATTCTTATTAAGCTCTATGTATATAAATGTATTTATAGTGTTATATTATAAAAGTTTAAAATTAAAGTAATTAGTAATAGCTATTAGTATTTAAAAGGACATATTAGTAAGTATTAAAGTATACGTCTCTTAATCGTTTTAATACTACTAGTTACTATGTATAATAAGTTAAGCTTTAATTTTTAAAAGTCTATTATATTTATTTAGTTTATATATATAAACTTAGTAGTAACTAAGAATCTAAGTGCCTCTCGCAGTACCTATAGGCACCTCTTTCTAAGAGTTTATTTTTAAATAGCTTTTAAAATAAGTTACCTTAACTACTTATATAGCTATAGTATATAAGTAAGTTAATACTTCTATATAAAATATAAGTAGAGGTTAAAGATCTTTTTAAGGGGTACCTAGTGCTAGTAAATTACTATGTACTTTATATAGCTTTTTATACTTACTTAATAAAGAGGTCTCGTTTCTCTAAGTATCTATATCCTCTCTCTATAGCTAAAAATTACTATTAAAGTATTTAATATCTACTATTTAAAATACCTTTAAAGTATATTAAATACTAGGGATCCCCTTTAATAGTTTATAAATAACTAAGGGGCTAGTTTAAAAGTAGTAATACTATAGAGTATCTTAATATAATAATAAAGTCCCTACTAAAAAAGCGGTTTTATAAGAGCTTTACTTTTAATGGGGCCTAGTAGGCGTATTATAATAGGTCTATTTAAAGTCTTTTAAATTATTATAACTTAGTACCACTCCTATATACCTCCTTAAATACTTTTCCTTATAAATAAGTACTTAAAAAAAAGTAGTAAGTAAGTTAAGTAGTATTAATATTAATTTAAAGTGGACTATTAAGTAGAAATATTTACTAGGGGGAGCTTACTTTGTAGTAGAGTCTTTAGAATTAAGATTTTTAAAAATTTTACTAGGGGCTTCTATAAAAGGTATAACTTTATTATTCTCTTTACTTAGTAAAAGGGGTTTATATAGTACTTAATAGTCACTCTCCCTATTATTAATAAAGTAGTTATAAACCTATATAGTAATAGTATTAAAATTAAAGTTTAAAGTATCTCTAGTAAAGGCCTCTAAGTCGCTATTAAATTGTTAAGTTTTATTAAATGTTATATCTTTTATAGTAATAACCTTTCTAGTTAAAAGGATTTATATATAGTACTAATTTATTAAAGTATATCCTATAAAGAACCCTAAAAGGGCATAGTTAGTAAAGTAGTTAAAGTGCTTCTTTTTAAGCTAAGTAGTAGCTATAAAAGTATATACTTTATAACTATATACTTATAAGTACATAAGACTTAACTTTGTAGTATTGTTATTTTTAAACTACTAGTAAAGTACTTTATATAGAGTTTTTTAACTAAAAGCTACTTATAGTGTATAATTATAGAAATATACTATAGACTTATATATATTAAACTATATCTCGTAGGGGAGCTTATTACCTTCTTTTATAGTCCTTACTTTAACTTTAACTATAGTACTAATATACTTAGCGCTACTATTTTAATTTTAAGTATTTAAAGTAGATAGTTTAATAAAACAGCTTTATACTTAAAAAGCGGCTATTAGTCTTTTGTATTTAATAAGTTTTTTATTGTATTTAAATACTAGTACTTCTATATTGTATTAAAGTTTTATTATAAAGATAAATTTATTAAAAGTTTTAATAAGGGTATTAGTAGAGTAGTTAAAGAGGTAATAGTCCTATAAGTACTAGGTGATATAGTTAATAAATACTAGTATAGATATAAACTTACTATATCCTTTTATATATAGGTAGAAGTTAAACGTAATATACTTACTAGAGTAGGTATACGCGTTACTCTTTTATAACTTATAATAAATTATTCTCTTTACTTTACTAATACTATACGTATTATAGTAAAAGTAAAGGGCCTTATTATTATTAAATCTAAAAGTACTAACTATAATATAAACTCCTTTTATAAAGTTTATTAAGTAGCGGAGTAGCTTAGGGCTAGAGTAGCTAAGCCACTAGTACTACGTCTTTTTACTACTTTTAAAAAGCTATTACTTTATAGAGTCGTACTTATTTTACTACTATAGAGTATAAGTATACTAAACAGTCTATATAAAACTATAGCTACTATATACTATTTTAAGGGTAAGTTTATTATACTTAAGTATATATTAACTATATTTAACTTTAATAATACTAAGTAGGCTATAATTAAATTTATATAGTATTAATTAATACCCAGGGCACTTATCCTACTAGTATCCTTATTTATATAGCTACTAGTAAAAAACGAAATTTATTACTATAGACGTATAAAGTATTATATTATAGAGGTATATTATAGATTTTTTTTTATTAACTTAAGTAACTTTAATACTTACGTTTCTATATACCTTAATTATAAGTAGTTTAAAGTCTACTTATAAATAGTTACTTATACTAACTACTTAGAGTCTTATAAATAGCTACTTATTATAGAATATATAGATTAACGCACTAGAGTTAAAGAAGTAGGAGTTTTTAAAAGGGTAAGCTTATAGGCCCTTATAAAGAGTAGCCTAAAATACTACTAATAGCTACTTAAAACTCCTAATATATTAACTATAAAGTTATTTACTATAAAGATCCTTAATAAGTTTAATTAATTAATTATTAGTTTTTAAGTACTTATTAATATACTCTTAATAAACTATATTATAATACTATTCCTTAAATACTTTTTTAAAAAAAATATAATAATATAAATTAAATAAATAAATAAAGTTATAAGTAAAGTAAATATTATATTATAAAAAGCCTTAGTAATTACTTTATTTTAAATAAGTACTTTATAAATAATCTTTATATTACTTATTTAACTCTAAACTATTTAATTAATTAATACTAAATACCCTAGGGGTATACTAAAATCTTCTAGTTAACTCTAATAAGTTATTAATTACTTTAGTAATTAATAAAATTATCTCCTTAAGTATAGCTATATACTATACTCTAAAGTACTTTAACTTAAAGTCCTAAATAAAGCTTTAAATTAGTAAGTACTTAAAAGTTTAGTATATATTAAGTAGCTAAAATTCGTTTTTTAAAAAGGCTTTAAGTAAAACAGCTTATCCCTTATATATCTTAGTAATTTATAAGTTAAACTACTTAGTAGTAGCTACTTTTAATATAAAGTAATAGTTATAAGGGATTGTAAAGTAGTTTTAGAATACCTACTTTGTACAGTTATAGTAAAAAAATATAGTTATATTAAAACAGCTCTTAAAACGCAATAACTAGTTAACTAGTCCCTTGTTTATATTATAGTACTAGTACTAAAGCTTAAGAAATACAGTTTTTTATATTTATATAACTAAGTTATTTTTATTCTTTTTATAGTCTTTATAGTAGTAGCTAATAGCTCTTTATATAGTTTAAGTATTATTATAAAGCTTAAAGTACTTAACTAAAAAGTCCGTAATACTTATAGTATAGTAAAAGTTATTAATACTATATAAAAAAGGAACATTCTTAAGAATAGCTATTAAAGAGTTAAATTTTACGGGTATTAAAGAATAAAGACTTAGTAGTTTAGGTTTATAGTAAGTAAAGCTCTTTAAGTAGTTACTTAAGAGTAGCTCTAGAAGTAGTACTATAGTATTAATTAGTAGCTAGTAGTCCGTATCTAGGTTAATAGCGTCCTAGAGGTTAAGAGAGACCCCCTAAGCCTAAATAGTATTTTACTAGGGGATTTAATCCTTAGGGTTTATAAAAAATTTTTTACTAATAACTAAATTAGTTATTATAGTAATATATTTATTTAAATAAACTTATAGTAATTAATTAATTATATATAATAAAGGGGTTATAGTATAAGACTCTTAATTATTAAATTACGCGTTAATTAGTATATATATTAAAGTATATATCTATATACTACTATACGCGATTTTTGCCCCTATTACGCCCCGCGCCAGCTGTTAGGGGCTCGGCCACTGGACCTTCTATTGATCCGGGCCGGCCCTTGGCCATCGGCTCGTACGGGTGGCCAAAATCCACTCCCACGCTGTTTGGAGCGGTGGGCTCAAATCCACGTAATCTGACAATTGGTCCCTGACATCAGGTGGGTTGCATGGCCCGAGCTCCCCCCTGTCGCTGAGATGCTGCATGGAAAATTTCCAGAGCACAGCGCAGAGCAGAGGGCCGTTCATCGCGAACTGTTGCTCAAAAGTTTCAGTCAAAACATTCGTCGAGACATTGCGCCAGTTACAGGACCGCCACAATGGCCACGACGATGACACCCTTTCTCTACCAGACGAGGACTATCCTACGAGCCTCCATCGCTCTCCGGTCCGCATCATTCTCTACCAGTGCATCTCGACTGCACCGTCTTCCAGGTGGCCGCGACAACTCCATTCCCTTCGACTGGGAGACCCCCGCAGAAGAACGAGCCGATATTCCCAGCGGTCCCGAAGGCGATATCAAGTCGACAATTACCCCTACCGAGCGACATGTTTTCCGCAAGATCTTCGACAACCTCGCCAGACGTCCCGGCCGTGTCCCTGCCGAGGCCGCCGACGATTCCGCCGCCGCCCCCGCCGGTTCCCGCGATGCCCTCCTGAGCCAATACCCGGCGTCCCTCCGCCGCGCCGCCGAGGCTGCCCTCTCTATGCGCGAGGCTGCCGATAGCCAGGCGGAAATCCCCTTTGTGTCGTCGCCCGAGCTCGAGCGGGACGCCGAGATGGACGAGCAAGCCAAGTTACTGAAGGCGGCGCGGGACGAGCTACAGGCGAAGGAGGTCACCAGGTTACAGATGCTCTTCGACCAATGCAGCACCGATATTGAGGTGTGGGACGTCTTGGAGCGCGAAGTCTTTTCCATGGTCGCAAAGTTGGGCATCGCACCGGAGAAGATCATCCGTCACTCCGCCAAGGGCAAGGACTCTAAGGAGCTGGCCAAGGAAGTTCAGGAAGCCGAGGTTGCGGCCGAGCTGAAGAGGAACCCTCCCCTCGACATGGACTCCTACGGCCCCCTCTACTCCTTGCATCTCCTCCAGGGCCTCAAGACGCTCGACAGCGACCTCGCCCGGCCGTCCCCCTTGGCCCTCAACGTGCTCCCCCGCATAAAGAAGCTAGGCATCGCCTCTTACGTCCTCGGCGTTTCGACGCCATTCTATAACGAGCTGGCCTCCATCTTCTGGCATCGCTATGGAGACACCCAGGAGGTTCTCACGCTGCTGGACGAGATGCAGTACGCCGGCCTCTCATACAACAAGCAGACGCTGCGCCTAGTCGATACTATCGAAATGGCACTAGACTCTTTCCGTGATCGCCAGCTAGGCGTCTTTTCAAAGGCAGTGGGCACCATCCCCGGCTACAACACAGATGCCAAGGCCAAGGTCGCGCGTTACGCGCGCCGCATCCGCCATCTCACGAGGCAAACGGAGGGAAGCGCGAGGTATTAGCATCAAGTTGGGAGACCTGAGAGACCTGGGAGACCAGCCCTGGCAGTTTGCTGCCACTTTACTGCCTACCTATCACGCGGTTTCCCGGGGCGATTTGTACAAGATATTGTGATACTGTTGTAACATACCTGTAAAACTACACTGCTCATACATAGAGGTTAATCGCGGGGGCCATTTGGGTTGGTCCACGGAATGACGCCATGCCGAAATGCCACATTGGCCCGGCGGCTAATAGAGAGACAAATTCGACTGTGTACACACATCTTGGTGTCCTGGCGTGGCCGAGACAAGCACGAACACTAATTTACCTCGCGTCCGACACTCGGCACATACTCACCTAGCTGGAGACGATGTCTACGCGAACTTCGACGAGGCTGTATACCGTCCCAAGGCGCGCAGCCGGGGCCTGGATATTATCAAAGAATGCCAGCGAGGCGAGCAAGTTGAGGCGGCGGGAGCTAAGCCTAGTACCCAACCCGTGGAAGCCAGCATGCGCCATGAGCCCATATTCTACTCCCATCCTTTGTTCTGAAGCATGATTTGTCGACTGCCATTGGGTTCCAGCTGCCCGGGAACCGCGTCTTTCATCCCGCAGCCCCAAGCACCGGGCTGCTCCTGTCGATCTCCCGATGACGCGCATGGGGGGCGGGGATGGCTGCTGGCTGGCTCGCGATGCTATCCAACGCGTCTGCACACACCCCTGGTCTGCCGTGTAGCTAGCACCAGGTCTAACGAATGCCACGCCCATGGGCCCGGGTGCGACCGTGGGTCTTGGCGAATAGCTCTGGGGGTGGTTTGAAGGGCCAGGTCGAAACTATCAGGAGCGGGGTCCGGTCCAAGTCGTCGTGTGATGGTGTCTTGTCTTAAACTGAGGCCTCGATTGATAAAGACACCAGGGACCTCAAAGAGTTCGCCGGAGCTTTTTATCAACAACCCCCCCTCTCTCGAGAGTGAGACGCAACACATAACCAGGTGCGCCGATAATGGAGACCGCTGCGAGGGAAGGACGTTTGGGCCTCGCTCTCCTCACCGTACCACGCGGCCGACATGAAAGAAGCGAAGAACGGTCTGGTGAAAGAGGAAGGATGTGACACCAGACAAGGAGAAAATTGCCGACACGTTTAGCCACAGTCTTTGTCGCTGGAAGCCGGCCAGCAATGTAGCTCTAGTCCATGGAGGCACTTGACGTCGATGGCGAGAGAGCGTAGTAGGCAGGCCGGCACTGTAGCAGTACCACGAGTCCCAAGCAAAGCTTCGCTCACAAGGCATTACATTACATCCAGGGTACCATAGAAACCTAGAGAAGCGAGGCGATACCCGCCACGAGGTGCCGCCAGTGCAAGGTGTTGATTCTTCAGCTTCGTAGCCACAGCATCGGCTGCCCCTGTTGGTGAGATACCAAGGTAAGTATTAGAAAGCTCAGCAGCATGACGTTAGAACAGATACTTACGAGCAACAGTCACTGTAGACAGCAGGCTGAGCTTCGTATTCCATAGCTCGCCAGTTGAGTTGAAGGCCCATATCACGATGCGGCGGGTGATAAATAAAGATGAAAGAAAGCTGGTTGCCAATGTATGATGAGTGCGCTATCAGAATCAAACTGCACTTTGTCAACAATCATTGATGTCGCTATTGAGTCGTCTTATTCTTAGTGCTAGTGATGCTTCAATAACGTGAGGAAAGAAGGCTTGGGCAGCAGTCAGGTGGGCAGTTCCTCATTACACGCAAAGAAACCATCCATCCTATCCATCCACCACCCAAATCATAGAGAAAGAAGAGGCTGTCAGTTAGTTCGCGAACAAGAAGGTCGCGGTTGGTCTGGCACTCTGGCCGTGTGGGAGTGAGCGATTAGTTGAGTGATTAAGATGGAGGAGTATGATCATCAAAAGAGTGAGTGAGTGAGACGAGATAGCCTCTCTCTCATTCCACTCACTCACTGACTGGGATTGGTTCCACGACATCCCACCGGATTATCAAAAAGAGAAGTTGCGGCCAGTGTGGATTGAACACACGACCTTCAGATTGATTGAATGAAGTTTCTAGGGTTGAGAACCCACTTCAGTCTGACGCTCTCCCAACTGAGCTATGTCCGCCGCTATCTTCGAGATCCACTGCATCGTAGGCCTCTCATGAAGCCGGTCGGCCACGGGTGTGGACACGAGCTCGACAAAGGTTTCTGAGACGCGTCAAATCCGTTGCTGAATGAAGTACTGCTAGATGGAAAAAAAGAGTCATGACCCGAGAGACGACGGGCGTCGGCTTGGCTCGTGCTAACTTCCACATGGATGCCAGCTTCGGCCAGAGGCGAAGTGATGGGCTCACGCGAGTCGCTCTCCCGAGACACGGTGCACGGCGCATGCAATAGACTCAGCTTCTTAATCAGTTTTTATTATGCCGGGTTTCCCCTTATGCTCCTCGCTGTTGAGGATGGCTGCTCTTCCGACCTCGCCGGCCTAGATGCGATGCGATGCGGCCACAATGCCCATGTTGAATACCATTTTGTCTAAGAAAGAAAAAGAACGCAAAAGCCAACAAATGAGAGCCTGCAGTTCATGTCGCAGAGTCATGACACGCCCGTCCGTCCTGTATGAACACCTAAATCATTCGCATCCATCAAATGCCAAACATTCAATGCTGGCGACAGCACCACGTGATGAACACCAGTCTTCTACCAGCCGCGGCCGGCCATCTTCTCCTCGGGCTTCATGGTGTCGCAGTTGATGCCGACCATGGCCTCGCCCAAGCCCTCGCTGCACTCGGCAAGGACCTTGGGGTCCTTGAAGTGCGTGGTGGCCCTCACGATGGCCCTGGCGCGCTTGGCCGGGTCGCCCGACTTGAAGATGCCGCTGCCGACGAAGACACCGTCGCAGCCGAGCTGCATCATCAGGGCGGCGTCGGCCGGGGTGGCAACTCCGCCGGCGGCGAAGTTGACGACGGGCAGGCGGCCCAGCTCGGCCGTCTGCTGGAGCAGGGTGGGGTCGACGCCGATCTCCCTGGCCATGGCGCGGAGGCCGATGATGCCCTCGGTCTGGAGAATGCCCTTGGCGCGGGCGATGTCCCTGGTGACCGTCTTGACGTGCGTGACGGCCTCGACGACGTCGCCGGTGCCGGCCTCGCCCTTGGTGCGGATCATGGCGGCGCCCTCGGCGATGCGGCGCAGGGCCTCGCCCAGGTTGCGGCAGCCGCAGACGAAGGGGGCCTTGAAGTCGGACTTCTCGACGTGGAACTCCTTGTCGGCCGGGGTGAGGACCTCGCTCTCGTCGATGTAGTCGATGCCGAGCGCCTCGAGGATCTGGCACTCGACGAAGTGGCCGATGCGGGCCTTGGCCATGACGGGGATCGTGACGGCCTCCTGGATCTCCTTGATGACGGCCGGGTCCGACATGCGGGCGACGCCGCCGTCCTTGCGGATGTCGGCCGGCACCCTCTCGAGGGCCATGACGGCGCAGGCACCGGCCTCCTCGGCGATGCGGGCCTGCTCGGCGTTGGTGACGTCCATGATGACGCCGCCCTTGAGCATCTGGGCGAGGCCGGCCTTGACGGCGAAAGAGTTCTTGGCGGCATCGCCGTTGGTCTTGGTCTCGTTGTTGGTGGTCATTTTGGCTACTTGTTGAGCTGAGATGTTGGGGGTGCGCGGGAGAGAGTGATGAGCAAACACCAACTATGTGAAATGGTGATGATGGTGACGATGAGAACTGCCGTACAAAAGACCGGGAATAAGGCGGCTCAAAGAACGAGGGGCAACTTTTTTAAGAATTGCAGCGGTAGGATGAGCAAATGGGGATGAGAGAAGGATTCCTCAACGAGTAAGTCAAGCTCCGCAATGGATCTTTTTTGGTTCGGTGCGATCGGTAATGAAATCCGGGGAATAGGGGTCTTCGGGAGATGATGAAGAACTTGGGGGGGAGACAATAATTAAGTAAACGACGGCGGCAAAAAAGCCAATGGATGAGTCCTGTCGACGATGAAAGTCCCAGGCATGTCACCACCATCCGGACGCACGACGAAAATTTTTCTAACCGTACCGAGTCATCCCGTCTTCCCCGCGGCGTTCCTCGAGGTCTGTACCTTTCCACAAGTACACAGCCCGCGTGGCAGGCTGGCAGCATGACACTACCACTCCGTCTGCCTCTTTGCCTAGGCGAGCCGAAGAAGGGCGGCGAGGTGAGGAGAACTGAGTCGGCGGCGACGTCTGGGCCCATTGGGGGAACCCTAGAGACCGCCGAGGCCAGGAGATGGCCACCACCCCGATCTCGGAAAGTCAAGTTACGGTTACTCCGGGACTTGGAACAGGGGAAACCTTCTCTCTGTACTTATCTTGGTGTCATCGACGTGAGGCGGCGCCCGGCGTTTGCGTTTGAGCGGGTGGCGGAGTCTGAGCGGTACACCAGTGGCCAGTGAACAAACACCGGATTCCTCTTCTTAGAGCAACTTTGGAAGGTCGGTACGATCCCCTTTCGGAGCAGAACGGCACGAAGGGCGCGGCATACAGCAACTTAGACTCCATAGCGGGGGATATCATTCAGTAACAGGAACTCCTAGCGGAGGTTCTGAGGCCAGAAGGCCTCCGAACAGCGGCGAAAGGACAAGGGGAAGAGTGGACACATAGCGGAGGGCGGCTGTCGTCGGATGTGCTTCCGTCGGACGGTACTTCCGCGCGGAATCTCTCCATATCGTTGTTCCTATCGCTCAACAATGCAAGTAGTACTATTAGTTCCTCGCCGCGGGCGAACAAGCGGCGTGGTCAGGTCGAAGGCGCAACGGAAGTTGTATCTGTGTGTGTGTATTTGTTCGTACGGATACTACGGAATTGACTCCGACATGGTGTCTGCTGACAACGCCGCCGCCGCCGCCGCCACCACCTCCGCTTCCGCCTCTACGGATGGCACAGAACCGTGACTTAACTAAACCTGCTCGTCCCAATCATCAAGCAAGGGAGGTGGCTGGACGAAAAAGCCGTTGTCGCCAAGCCCGGTATCAATCTGATCCTGTGCAGGTTCCATCTTCTCTCCCAAGTCCGAGGCTGCTTGCTGTTCGGCCCATTACGCGATCAGGGTGTTCTCATGCGAATGACTCAAACACACAAAGTCGGCACATCCTCATTGATTCAACCCTTCATCCTAAAGAACGACAGCTCTTCTCATACCCTCCGACATACCTGTCATTATCATCATCATCATCACCAACGCCAACTGACGATGTCTGCCGTTACCGTCGGCGTGCTCGCCCTGCAGGGCGGCTTCCAGGAGCACATCGACCTCGTCCGAAAAGCCGCAGCCGCTCTCGCGTCGGCCCCGGCGCCGAGCCCGGCGCCCGAGATCGTTGCGGTCGAGGTGCGCACCGAGGAGGAGCTCCGGCGCTGCGATGCTCTCATTATCCCCGGCGGCGAGAGCACCGCCATCTCGCTCGTTGCTACACGATGCGGTTTGATGGAACCATTGAGGGAATTCGTCAAGTAAGTTGGTTGCCATGGCCGAAATGCATGATGTCATTGCCGCATTCCACGTAGTGGGTTTTGTTGTAGTATTCTCGACCATTCTCAGTCATCTCGTCTCATCTCACTCGCTCATCTACTCATCCACTCATTCTGAATCCACTCATTCACTCACCCCTCCGCTCACTCACCTCTCCATTCACCCGCCCGCCCGCCCACTCACCCTGCCTCGTGAGACGCTGGCTGATTCTCTCATTTTTTACCAGAGTCAACCGCAAGCCCGTCTGGGGCACATGTGCCGGCGCGATCCTGCTCGCCGACGAGGCCAACGCCACCAAGAAGGGTGGCCAAGAGCTCATCGGTGGTCTCGGTGTGCGCATTCACCGTAACCATTTCGGCCGCCAGATCGAGAGCTTCGTCGCGGACCTCGACCTGCCGTTCCTGTCGAGGGGCGACGGTGCGTCGAAACCGGCATCTGCGCCCTTCCCTGGAGTCTTTATACGCGCGCCGATCGTCGAGAAGATCCTCTCCAGCGACACCACCACCACCACCAAGAAGCAGCCGTCGTCGTCAGCAGTCAACATCCTCGCCGTCCTGCCCGGCCGCAAAAGCATGGTCGATGGCGTCAGCCAGAGCACGGCGGACGACTCGGTCGGTGACATCGTCGCCGTCCGGCAGGCCAACATATTCGCCACGAGCTTCCACCCGGAATTGACTGACGACATTCGTATTCACGTCTGGTGGCTGGAGCAGGTCCTCCAGAGCCTGCCTTCGATATCATCTGCGTGAAGCGCCGCCGACTCGCGCAGCGGCTGATGTAATTTAATAACTCGCGGGCTAGGAAATGGCCCAGCCCGTATCACATCACACACATTTGCACGCATAGGTACACACGCCTGAATGTAATTACACGCATGGAATTCTGCCGCCCGTCATGTATCGACGTTAGAGGGGGAGGGGTGTCTAGACAGCGTTTTCTTTCGGGGCTGCATCAGCGGCAAAAAAGACGTGGGAGAAGAGCCCAGATTTACATCAGAGGCATAGACGCATAGACGCAACGGGCGAGAGAAAACGCAGATCCTAGCGCAGCGGTTGCTGGCTTCAGGGAAGTGCTGCGTCGCTCGGCTTTGTGCTGGAATGAGGGGGAGATGGCGGGTGACATCCGTGGCTTGAGACACACAGCATCACGGCCAAGTCTCGCCATCCAGTCACGAAAATCACGTCGTGCAGGCCGAACTTCTGAAAAACTGACACGGCCCGGGGCAGAGGTTTTCGTACCTGGAGAACGGAAGAGTAATGATGCTGGGCAAAACATCATTCATAGAAATAGGCTAGAGACACGATCGTCCAAATGGATGCACGAGTAAGGGCTAGACAAAGCCCCCAAGGACGGGGTTGCATCTCACGAGAATATTGACATTATGACCCAATAATGAGAAAAGGCATCGGATTGTCTCACGACACCATGCTTGAACAATCCAATCCTCTCAGATCACCTAATCGAGATCGATGATGACGCAGCTAAGTACGAAGTGTGAATAACATCGTGTCTGGCACTTCTCTCCGAGATCTACACCTATTACCTGCAGAAACATTGGGTGTCAGCGACCGAGAATACGGGTCGCACGTGGAGATCGTCGCCGAACTGATGCAATCTTAAAACAAAATGACTCTTAGGCGTATAAAACACAGAGTGATGTAGTTGCTCATCCACATTGGGGGTATATGTGTCGATGAAGCTCCTGGACATCCGCTTGACGATTCGACGTTACCTGCAAGCTGGGCCGAGCCGCCGTGGATGAGGGCATCCGAAGCAGTGGGCAACTGTGCTGCTAGGAACACTGGTAGATATTGAAAGCGATGTGGTGACAACACAACCTCGACCTACACGCATCTAAGCTAGGGTTACTGAGTTGTGGAAGAACGGAATGCGATGAAATATGGTTGGAGGATGTGATTAGGATGTCAGTATTGAGCTTCCATGCTTCTATCTCCATGAGCCCGATCGCTACCTAGTATACTACTAGAAAATATTTTTTAAGCTTGGTGTGAACAATATGCTTGAAGAATCCAAAGTGAGAGAAATGTACAGGGAAGAAAGTAATAATAGCCCTAGGAGGCGACAATTAAGAAACAATTGGTATCAAGTATTCTTCGAGAAGTAAAACCAAGATGACCCAACCTAAACCACCGCTTTCGCAAATACTCATGAATTTCTGCGCTGTGATATTCGAATATTTCCAAACCACTATCCGGCCGCCGCTATTTATGCAGACAAAAGAAACAGAAGAGCAAAGACACTCGAGGTGAAGGCCAGAGCCTTGTTCGACGAGACCATATGGCCCGCGCCGCTGTTGAAGTTGTTCGGATTGAAGCCTTGGGGATCTGCGGTGACAGTGGCCGTCTCCCGCTGCGTGGCGGTCGTCCGGTCGGTCACCCTGTCAGTCACCCTATCGGTCGCCGTCTTGGTAACCGTGACGGGGACGATGTTGCCGCCGTTGATGGTCGAAACACCGCCCTCGGGGACGGCGGCAGCCGTGATGTCGGGCAGACAGGGCCCGTCGCGGCAGGTCTTGGTGACCAGGCGCGTGGTAGTCAGGCCGGGCTCTGTGACAATCTCTTCGACGGTCACGGTGATGACAGCGTCCGTTTCTTGAGGGACGGTGAGAACCGCCGTGAGAGGTGTTGGACAGTCGGTGCAGACGGCCTGGGTCGTCGTAAAGCCCGGCGGCAGCTCGTCGCCATATCCATGGCACTGGGTGATGGAGCCGGTGCAGGTTTGCGTGATGGTGTAAGTCTCAGGCCGCAGACCCTGCTCGCATTCCGGACAGAAGGTTGGGTAGACGGTCGTGTAGACGGCAGTGTAACGCTCGTCGTCTGTCCCTGTGGGTGCCGGTTGCTGCTCTGCCAAGATGTATATCGAGATGGGCTCAACCCTGGTGACAGTGAGGGCGTCTAATGTCCTGGTGGTAGAGCAGTCTGCCGCCGCCTGCCTTGGGTGGATGTGAACCCTACCGCCGGCAGCAACGGCTGCGAAGAGGAGGAATGTGAACATATTTTGAGGAGACATCGTCGGGTGTCCAATATGTCGCAGTCAGATGTCGCAGAAAAGAGTTGAAGTGGTGGGATAGAAGCCTCACGAAGGAATGCAGACAAACTCTATATCAGGGACACGATCTTGATAACTCGGATTCATACGGCTCGCTTCTACTTAGACCCTGCCAAGCCTTCCATTGACTGTGACGTCCATCTCCGGACGTCATGTCACACGGGCGTCAACTCAAATGTCCACAAACCTCTCGGGTAGACGCCCAGAAGCCCTCCGGACCGGAGGACGCGAGGTGCTTGCACAAAGCAAGGGGGGTTCAGTATGAGCGGAATTAGCGTCCAAAAACGCCGAAAACAACCTTCGCCAAGTCCAAGGGCCTCAAGATCGTGATCACGTATGCCTAGAGAACTGCCATACCAGGGCTGGCCCCACGCCCACACCGGGTGCGGCCACGTCTTGGATCATCGGGTAAAGTACTCCAACAGTCCCGGGCCGTCCAAGTCCATGAAGCCAGCCGGATCCGCTCAAAACAGACCCTGAACAACAGTGGATTGTCCGTGGGAACGGTGTGACCGAGTTCATGGGGGCCCAGGCTCGTCCTTCTTCTGGGGGGGTGTGTCTTAGAAACCGACCAACCAAGCGAGATGACCGGCGACCGCCTTCCCAACTGTCGCCAAGAATTGCATTCCCGTCTTTAGTTGGCGTGCTAAGTACTTAGTCTAATATGCATAGAGTTCTCCGTGCCCTAGGCACCGGAGCAGAAGCTGCTCTTGGGGGGTGGTGATATGAGACTAAGCCCGTATTCAAATCGAAGCTGTTGCTTCCGGGATGTGGCGGCGATAGGACGGATGGGGAGGTCCAGACTGGAGCTTGGGTCATCGAGTGCGGGCAAACGCAAGGCGCCACAAGTCTCCATGGAACCAGTAACGGCCTTCCTACATCAACGCCTTCCGATGGTAGTTCGGCCGCTTTTGGGACGATTATCTTCAGCTCCTTTTGCCAGCTTACATTTCCCTACTTTTCACTGTCTATCTGAATACGCATACGTGTCGAGGCTTCCCCGGAGTGAACGTTTTCGGGCGTAGGAATCACTTAGCGTGTCCAAGGATAGATACCGTAGACTTGCGGCCGTTCTAGGCACAGTAAGTTGGAGTAGCAAGGGAGGCAAAAGCCGCAAGTTTACTCGCGGAGGCTTTCTAGATATCTCCGCAAAGCTAGATGTTACCGTCCCAACCGTCGTGCTTGGGTGGCCGGTGCAAACTCCAGTCGAGCCTCTTCCGTTAGATCCGTCGGAACTTACCTAATTATGCCCATGTCTTCCACCTTACGCCCGCTCACGACCAACCAGAGGTCGACAATGACATTGTCGAGGATGCTGATCTCAGATTACTCACCCAGCGAATGTCGCGATTCCCGCAATTTCTGTCCCCGAATCGGGCTCTAGCTCTCTTTCGGTCGACGAAACTGTCTTAGATGCTGGTGCGCTCGGGAACACCTACGAGACGGAATTCTGCTCAACTCTGGCCGGAAAGAGTAGCCGTGGGCCAGAATCAGTCGCCGAGAAGGCGAAGATGAAGTCAGGGAAGAATCATCTCCCCTGCTTTCGAGCGGGATGCCCTCAAGTCTTTCCTGTGCCATCGATGAGGACGACTCGGCCCGGCGGACATCTTTGCCACGGGTCTCTCACACACTTTCTCCCCCCGCCTCCCATCGCTCTCCCCCCTACCTCATGTATTTCTGTTTCCTCATCTTCACCACAATACGAGAGGCGGCATCTCGCAGCTGAAGTCGAAACATTATCACCTCGTCATAGAGACCGGATTGTGTCCATGTGTGAGCTTGGCACGCGCTGGGGCTGAAGACAGAACCTCCCATAGTTCTCGCAGAGGAGCGACATTCCTCATCCCACCAAGCCCATTCCGCCTGCTAGACACGCAGCAGTCTCACGGCAACGAGTGCGACAAGCCTCCGTTTCCAATACAACAATCGTGTCGTTCACCAATATCGAACCTTAATATCTTATTTGTTTCACGGCGTTCACTTTCCAGTCGTTGCCAATCCCCTTCCCCCTTGTTCCTCCTCCCCCTCCGCGTTGGAACAAACGGCGCCTCCCGTGTTATCGCGAGATGCCAGGTCGTCTTCACTAGCGACCCAGCTCAACGCTTCACCTTACGAAAGACCCGTGGTCTTCGTCATTGCTCCGAATAATATCATCTCTTCTAATCAGTAATACCGAATACGACCATCGACAAGAGTGAAGCTTGCTTGCTGCTGCAGGGCTTCCGGACCCCGTGTCTAGGACGGTCTCGACACTCTTCGTGCTGAGTATCACGCAGTGAGCATCATCAAAACCTTTCAGCATGAGGTTCTTCACAGCAGTCAGCTTGCTGGCTGCGGCCAGCCAGTACTGGCTCGCCTCTGGACTGCCGCAGTTCCCAGACAACCCTATGTGTACTGCTGGCATCACGTCTGTCGAGGTCCAACCGGTCCAGTTCATCGTGCGCCGGCCAATTTACATCAGCGCCTTCCTACCGGCCAATACCGTCCTCGTTCTTGATGATGGCCTCACCTTAACCATCACCAATGCGCCCATGACCCTCGTCACTGAGATCGACAAGCTGGGTACCCTGACTTCGCAGGTGACCAGGTAAGTGGAGAGCATTACATTCAGCCTCCTGGTCCACCAAGCAGTCCTGCTAACACGACCAGGATCGTCGAGCAAATCTCATCTCTTCCCAACGCCTATGTCACCATTACGAGAGGTGGCCACTCCGGATCCCTGGCGAGCACCATCACCGTGCTCCCCTCGGGCTCGGATGGAGTTGGAACCTACCTGGTCTTCACCCCCTTCTCGCTGGCCGACCCTACGACTGGAGCTGGCATCCCCCCTCCCCCAACTGTTGGATCACCGGCGACAACCATCGTTGGCTCGCCGGCTGAGGTGAGCCGTCTCGTCACCCAGGCTCTCACGACCACCGTCACTGTTGGAGGTATGCGAGAAGAGGACGGCACATTGTCGAGAGTTTTGAGCTTGATCCCCGTCCCAGGCGAGAGCATCGCAACCGTGCTCGTGGAGACTGCCCTCGGCACCGACAGCGTCTTCAACGGTCCGGTGACCACCAGATCTGTGCTCGAGATTTACCCTGAGCCAGGCTGGTTGGGAACCGGGACCATCCCGCCCAGTGGGAGCAACACCGTTGGCACCATCATTGTCGGCGTTGCGGGCGCATCTCTCCTCCCAAGCTTGAGCGGCGCCGGCCCCATCACCGATATCCCGGGTGTTACGCCGGCGAGCCCGGCATCAGTTCCGGTCACAATCTTGCCCACCGCCGACGCCGCCTCGCCGTCTGCTTTGCCATTCACTACAGTCATGTTTGGCGGCGCAGAGGGCGTTCCCAGGAATCTGACCGTGACCGACGGAAATGCTGGTACTGTCTTCATGCAGACGTTTGACAGATTCGAGGTTACGGTTACGGGTCCCGAGAACATCATCACCGTCCTTGGAAACGCCGGAGTGACGCCTTCTGCCATCACACTCGGTGGCAGCAAAGCTCCGCAGACTATCGGCAGCGGAGAGGTGTTGCAGATCATCCAAACTCCAGGTGGCGAAGCCGATTTCCTCGAAAGGCTCACAACTATCACCGTAGGTGTCGCGGGTGCTGAAAGCACGGGGGTCTTTACCCTCATCCCGACCGGTACCGGAAACGTTGGAGCGGTTGTCGTTCAGACGGCTCTCCCAGTTCTCGCCGGCATTTTCAGGACAACCACCGTTCCCGGACCAGTGCCAACGACCATCTCGATCCCTGCCCCCGAGGGGAGCACCGGCACGGTGATTGTGCAGACTACCGAAGGCTACACCGGCCAGGCTCAAGGCACCTTCACGACGATTGGCGTTCCTGGTGGCCAGGGCGGAGACCCGGCAACGGTTACGCTTCCGCCTGCGGCCGGCGCTACCGACGGCATCTTCACAGTCCTCGTCCAGACGTACGATCCAGCCTTTTTCACCGGCCCATACAGAACAATCACTGCCGGAGGAAACACAGGATCGGACCCAGTAACATTTACAGTCCCTCCTAGAGGAACTGGCGAGACGGGTACGGTTGTCGTCCAGCCTGCCCAAACTCCTTTCACCGGCCCATTCACGACCATCACATCTGGCAGTGTTACTGGATCTCTCCCAGTTTCTCTCACGATTTTGCCTTCCAACAACCCAACTTTGGGCACCATCATCGTCCAGACGCCTTTGGCAGTTAGCCCAGCCCTGTTCAGAACCCTAAATGCACTGGCGATTCCCGGTCAGGGTGCCCGAATCACGTTGCCTCAGGTAGGCTCTTCGGTCACCGGCGTCGGAACGGTCATTCAAGCTGCAGGATTAGGCGGCGACGACCCGGCCACCAGCGCTCCGGCTGCGCTGTCTGCCTCTATCGTCACAATTCGTGGCACCTTCAACGGTACGGAGCCTCAGACCCTGACTCTTCCACCGGCCGGAGAGAACGCGCTTGCCACCATCGTCGAGCAGCTTCCAGTCAACTTCTCTCCTGGTATTTCTATTTCGATCGGCAACCCGTCAGCTAACCCAACGGCACCCGCTGTGCCTCCGGCAACTGCACCTAGCGTTCCAGGGCAGAGCAACGCACCGGCGCCGACTGCAGGGCCTTCCGTCAACCCGATCCCCAACCCGAACAACCCGGTTCTCCCTGCTCTCACGAGCGGCTACTCGGGATCGGTCCCAACGACAGTTACTCTGCCTCCTGCCCCAGGCCAGTCGGTTGGACAAGTGCTGGTTCTCACCCCCTTGCCAAACGTCGGAGCGCCAGGAGGCCAGGGGGCTCCCGGAGTGACCAACATCTTGCAGGGGCCGACGACGATCACGACAGTAGCCTCAGTCGCTGTTGTCACCACGGTAACAGTTCGACCAGCTGCTGCACAGCCAGGGCAGACTTCTGCTCAGGATGTGGTGTTGGTGTTGACTCCCGCCGTCTCTAGCGCAGGTCAGGGAGTGCCTACCCAGCAGCCAATTGCTGCGGCATCGTTCACCACCATCTCTGGAGTCGTTGATGGAACCAGCCCTCTTACTCTCACGTTTCCTCCCGCGAACACGGGCGGCGTTGGGACCGTGGTAATTCTCCAGAACCCGACTGGTGCTGCTGGTGCGCCTCCCATCGCTACACCAGGAGCTGGCCAGAGTCAGGCTCCCGGTGCGCCGGTCCTTCCGGGCCAGTTCGTCACTATCTCGACAGGATTCGCGGGTTCCGTCACTTCGACCACGACCCTTAACCCCGTGGCACCGCAGTCTGTCGGGACTGTCGTTGTCTTCACCCCTACAGGCGCTCCGGGCGTTCCGGGCGTCCCGGGCGTTCCTGGCTCCACTCCCGGCGCTCCGGCTCCGACCGGCGGTGCTCCCGGCATCGCCCCCGGACTGCAGTTCACCACCATCCAGTCGGGATTCAGCGGAGCCGCTCCTACAACTTTCACCGTCCCTCCAGTTGCGCCTGGCACTGTTGGAACCGTCGTCGTCCTCACCCCTACTAACGCCGCAGGCCCCCCTGCCGCAGGTCCCTCTCTGGTATTGCCTGCTGGTATCCCCTTCGTGACTGTGACCACTCCCTTTGCGGGAGCGACCCCTCTTACTAGCGTTATTCTCCCATCTGGTACTAACAGTGTAGGAACCGTGCTTGTGCAAGTCCCCTCCGCTCTGTTTACTCCTGCGCCCGCGCCTGCACCCGCCCCTGGCGTCACACCTGCGCCTGGAGGAGGCAACGGCATTCTGCCATCTCTCGGTGGTCCTCTGCTTCCTGGTATTAGCATTGGAGGGCTATCGATCAACCTCCCGGGCATCACGATCGGAGGTCTTAATCCCTTGCCCAGCATCAACTTGGGCTCCTTCATCACGGTGACCCAACCTGGGCCTGTGCCGCAAACCGTAGTCCTCCTCCCATCTGGTACCAACTCGGTGGGCATCGTTGTTGTACAGACACCGACCGTCGCCCCGACTGCTGCTCCTGGCGCTGGTGTTTTCACGACCATCGTTCAGGGGTACTTCGGGTCTGTTCCGACGACCACGACTCTGCCTCCCACTGGAACCAACAGTCTGGGCATCGTCCTGATCCAAACGCCGCTGATCGACGTCCTAGGAACCACGACTGTTGGATTCCTCGGCACAGTTACCACCACGGTTACCGTGCAGCCCCCAGGCGGTGGCTCTGGTATTGTGGTTGTCGAGACTCCCCTCGTCAACCCGTTGCTCCCCACTGCCGTCGCCCCGGCCAGCATCTTCACGACTATCAACCAAGGCTTCACTGGGACTGCGCCCACTACCTTCACTCTCCCACCTGCCGGAACCGACACTGTTGGGACAGTGGTTATCCAGACTCCCATTTTCCCCGGCGGAGCTACCCAGGTTGCTACCGTGCCCCCACCGGGCCAGATTACCACTCCACCTCCCCTCATCAATATTTTTGTCACGATCTCTCTGGGTCTTTTGGATTTGCTATTCCCACAGACAAGGACAGTATTCCCCACGGGAACCAACACCATCGGTACAGTCATTGTCGAGACCCCTCTTCCTTCAACCGGTACAACTGGACCTGCTGGACCTCCAGTCGTGCCCACTTCGTTCGTCACGATCTCCCTGGGCCTTCCTGGAGTGTTGAATCCGACAACGACGACAATCACCGGGACAAACGGCGTGGGGACTGTTATCATTGCATCTCCTACACCCACGGGTGCCCCTGCCCTGACGGCAGCGATAGCAACGCCTAGTTCATTCATCACCATCTCCATCGGCCTGCCTGATCTGACGCTTCCCACTACGACGACGATCACAGGAACCGACGGCGTGGGAACCGTGGTCATTCAGACTCCGGCCCCCGCCGTCACCCCCGGTCCCAACCAACCGGCGTCTTTTGTCACGCTTGCCACTGGTTACTCTGGAACCGTTCCTACCACGTTGACCATCCTGCCCGCGGGAACGAACTCTATCGGAACCGTTCTGATCCAGACACCTACTCAAGGTCCTGGTGTTGTCGTGCCATCGCCAGGTGTTACTCCCCAGCAGAGTGTCATCCCCGATACCCTATCAACCATCACTATTGGCGGTAGCGGAACCGTGCCTACGACGATTACATTCCCGCCCACGGGCACTCAGACTGCAGGAGTTGTCGTTGTCCAGACTCCCACCACTGGTCCCTTCGCGTCGGTAGCACCGGCCAACTTCGTCACTGTTTTCACCGGGTACGGAGGTTCGGTTACGGCCACGTCTACTATCCTGCCGACCGGTGCTGCTTCTGTTGGTACAGTCTTGATCCAAACTCCCACGGAATTCCCCGCCCAGACTCCTCTGCCTGTTGTCCCGAGCGGCTTTGTTCCTACGACCGCTGGGTTCTCCGGGTCAGTCCCGACAACTATTACTATTCAGCCTTCCGGCACTAATCCGGGCACTGTTATTGTACAAACCCCCACGGTCAATCCGGCCGAAATCCCTACCGGCTTTGTCCTGACGACAGCTGGCTACTCGGGATCGGTACCAACTACTATCACAATCCCGCCTTCAGGTTCCGTCCCGGGTACTGTTCTCGTGCAGACTCCGACAGTCAACCCAGCCGAAGTTCCTACCGGTTTTGTACTTACAACTGCTGGTTACTCCGGATCAGTGCCAACCACTGTTACCATTCCACCTTCAGGTTCCGTCCCAGGCACCGTCCTGGTCCAAACACCTACAGTCAACCCGGCCGAGGTCCCTACTGGATTTGTCCTCACAACGGCTGGCTATTCCGGATCTGTCCCGACTACTGTTACAATCCCACCCTCAGGCTCAGTTCCCGGCACAGTACTCGTCCAGACTCCGACGGCCAACCCTGCAGAGATCCCAACTGGTTTCGTGCTTACAACGGCCGGCTACACGGGTTCTGTTCCTACAACGGTAACAATTCAACCCTCGGGAAGCAACCCTGGAACTATTCTCGTCCAGACTCCCACTGTCCAGCCTGCTGAAGTACCCACTGGCTTCGTTCTCACAACTGCTGGATACTCCGGCCTTGTCCCCACGACAGTTACTATCCAGCCCTCGGGAACGAACTCTGGAACCGTATTGGTTCAGACCCCGACCGTCAACCCTGCTCAGGTACCCAGCGGCTTCGTCGTAGCTACCACTGGATACACCGGCTCGGTGCCCACCACGGTGACCATCTTCCCAACTGGCACTGAAAGCATTGGAACTGTTCTCATCCAGACTCCCACGCAGGCTGTAACTGGAGGGCCCGGTAGTGTTTCTATTGCTCCCGTTGTCTTGAGCAGCGGTTATGGTGGATCGGCTACGTCGACGCTCACTCTGACGCCGTCTTCTCCCGGAGACCCGACGACTTTGGTCGTACTCACGCCGTCGGCACCTGGTGGTGTTACCCCGACCCCAACAGCTTCTATTCTGTTCATCACCTTGACCGTTGGATACCCAGGCCCGACGATCAGCACTTTGACGATCCTCCCAAGTAGCGGCAACCCCCTGGGAACTGTTCTCATTCAGACCCCGTTCTCGTCCGGCCAGAGCAACACCATCACGGCAACCCAGTTTACCACCGCGACTGTCCCAGCCGCTGGATCAGTGCCCACGACGGTCACCATACCTCCGGCAACTGACGACCCCAGCGGCGTGGCTACCGTCATCGTACAGCAGCCGATCGAGTCTTTCGTCACCCGCACGACTGGATACTTTGGCTCTGATGTTGCCACGACGACGCTTGCGCCGGCCAACGCTGGTGATCCGGCAACTGTCATTGTCCAGACACCTCTGCCTGCGTCTTTCATCACCACCACCGTTGGCTATTCTGGCTCTGTGACGACCACAACGACGCTTCTGCCATCTGGAACCAACCCGGTCGGTGCAGTCATCGTGCAGACCCCCTTGGGCACAGAGTCGGCACAAAGCGTCAGCTACACAACTGTCGTCAGCGGATACGATGGGTCTGTCACGCAGACGACGACGCTGGCTCCTACGGGCACCGAAGCCGTCGGTACCGTCGTCGTTCAAGTTCCTTCGTCGAACTTGCCCCCGAGCAGCCCTGGTGTCTTGTATGCAACCACGACTGTCGGATATTTCGGTTCAACGACGCAAATCACAACTGTTCCGCCTGGCCCTGGCGAGTCGGTCGGGCAAGTCATTGTCCAGATCCCCACATCAACGCCCGCCGAGGCAACTCCCCCCGGCGAGGCGACACCTCCCGTCTCGTTTGTCACCGTCTCGACCGGCTACGATGGTACTGCAACCCAGACCACTACTATCCTACCTTCTGGCACCGACTCCGTCGGACTGGTCCTGGTCCAGACTCCGACGGCTGCCGGGGCAGTTACAGAGACGCAGACTCCTGCAGCCACGGGTGCTGTTACCCAGACTCCCGCAATCAGTTTTGTCACTTCCACCTTCACATGGGACTCTACAGGTGCGGCCACGAGCACGGTATTCCCTACCGGCAGCGGTACCGTGGGTACTGTCTTCGTCGCAGCGCCGAGGTTCGCGCGGTTTGCAACTCGCACTACTGGTTACTCCGGAAGCGGGTTCTCTACGACTACGAGTGCGATGACTAGCGGCACCGAAGTTGTCGGCATGGTCATCATTTACACGCCCACAGATGCTCCAATCTCCGCAACGGTCACTCCGACGCCTGGCGAGTCTGTTACTCCTGGCGCAACTCCAAGCATTACTTATGCCACCCTTGTCAGCACGTACAGTGGCCAGGTTCCTTTGACGTCAACCATCGCTCCCACAGGAACAGATACTGAGGGCACTATCGTGGTTCTGGTTCCAAGCTCAATAGCAAGCCCCGAGCTTGCCATTCTCACCAGCACATACGGAGGCTCAGTTATATCAACGTCGACCATCGCGCCTACTGGCACTAACGATGCTGGCACTCTTGTTGTTCTTGTACCCAGCAGCTCTCAGCCCCAGCCGACGGGAACCCCTGGAGCCTTTTACCAGACGCTTACATCTACATACGGTGGTTCCGTTACGTTGATCGAGACTCGACAGCCTACGGGCGCCGATCCTACCGGCACAGTTGTCGTATTTGTGCCGAGCAATGTCTTGGCCTCTCCAACGGCGACTGGCGGCGGTGCCCTGACCACCATCACATCTACTTACACCGGATCTGTGGTCTCTACCGCTGTGGCTTCTCCCGCAAACCCTGGAGACCCTGGTACTGTCATCGTCTACGTGCCCACCAGTGCTGCCACTGTTACCGGCAGCGACAGCTTCACGACGGTATTCTCGACTTACAGTGGCACCGTCCCGGCGACGACTACCGTCCTCCCCGCCAATGTCAATGACCCGGCAACGGTCATCGTTCTTGTGCCAAGCAGCACGCCTGCGACGAGTGTCCCGGCTGCCACTGGTGGAGTGGTTACGAGCACCTGGACTGGCTCTTTCCTCACAACGTCGACGTCGTCTGGTTCTGACGGCCTCCCGGACGTTACCTTAGTACTCGTCCCTAGTGCTACAAGCGCGCCGACGGTCTCCGGCACTGCCCTGGAAGCTGGCCTTTACACGAGCACATATGGCGGATCCATCACCTTCACCTCCACGATCCCCCCAGCTTCTTCTGGCGGCCCTGGAGCAACCATCATTTATATCCCGAGCTCCGTCGGCGACACGTCCCCCTCTGTCACAAACCCCGGTGCCGGAATCATCACTAGCACCTATGGAGGCTCCATTCCTTTCACGTCCACTATCCCGGCCGGATCTGATGGTGGGTCACCAACCACAATCGTTTACGTTCCAGGAGCGTCTGCATCTTCCAGCCCCACTGTTTTGGATGGACTCATCACGAGCACATACGGGGGTTCTATCACCTTTACTTCTACAGTTCCCGCTGGTTCCAATGGTGGTTCGCCTACTACTATCGTTTACGTCCCGGGAGCTTCTGCATCTTCAAGCCCCGATGCCTTGGAGGGACTGATCACAAGCACGTACGGAGGCTCGATCACCTTTACCTCCACAGTTCCCGCCGCCTCTGATGGTGGATCTCCTACCACAATCGTCTACGTCCCTGGTGCTGCTTCGTCAAGCCAAACGCCGCTCGAGAATTTGGTTACGAGCACGTATGGAGGTTCAATCACGTTAACATCTGCGGTGGCTCCTGGAACAGGGGGTGGATTGCCGACCACTATCGTCTACGTCCCTGGTGACGCGTCTTCAAGCCCCATTCCCGCCAACAATTTGCTTACAAGCACATACGGAGGCTCGGTCACGTTCACATCCACAGTGGCTCCTGGAACGGAGGGTGGATCTCCAACCACTATTGTTTACGTTCCTGGTACGACATCATCAAGTCCAGTTGTATTGGATGGTCTTGTTACGAGCACTTATAGCGGCTCCATTACGTTCACATCTACAGTACCCCCTGGAACGGACGGCGGATTGCCAACTACTATTGTTTACGTCCCCGGTGTGACCTCCCCTGTCCCAGCTGCTTCGGACAGACTTATTACGAGTACCTACGGTGGCTCTATTACCTTTACGTCTACGGTACCTGCTGGGACAGACGGGGGGTCACCGACTACGATCGTCTACGTCCCTGGAGAAACAGCTGCTCCGTCCCCAACACCCACGGGGCTGGAGGCCGGCTTGTACACGAGCACATATGGAGGTTCTGTTGTCTTCACATCCACGATTAGTGGTGCATCTGGACTACCTGGAACTACCATCGTTTATGTACCCAGCCCGGCAGTCTCGGAACCCACGAGCGCGGTTGGAGGTCTCTTCACAAGCAGCTATGATGGATCCATCACGTTTACCTCGGTTGCGTCCGGCACTGCTGGCGAGCCAGATAACACGTTCATCTTTGTGCCTAGCGCTACAGGCGGCCCCGCGTTGCCAAACGTCCTGACAAGCACATATGATGGCTCGGTAACCTTCACAACTACCCTGCCTCCTGGTTCTTCAGGGGAGCTTGGCCAGACAATCGTCTACGTGCCCGGCGCCACGACGACGCAACAAGGCGGAGGCTTTTTCACAAGCACGTATGATGGCTCT
The DNA here is from genome assembly GCA_027406025.1 of Colletotrichum musae. Lineage (NCBI taxonomy): Eukaryota > Fungi > Ascomycota > Sordariomycetes > Glomerellales > Glomerellaceae > Colletotrichum > Colletotrichum musae. The sequence goes on along the minus strand of JANVYC010000009.1, from coordinate 3,962,668 downwards.
GTCATTTCAACGACGACTTTCCCCGTGGGAACCGATGGGCTACCTGGCCCGACTGTCATCTTGGTTCCAAGCGCGACGAGCGGCGCTTCCCCGCTCCCCAACGTCTTCACCAGCACGTACGATGGAACTGTCGTTTCGACAACAACACTTCCGGCTGGAACAGATGGTCTGCCTGGACCGACTGTTATTCTTGTGCCCAGCTCAACCCCCGCTCCCAGTCTGCCAAACGTGCTGACCAGTACATATGATGGATCTGTCACTTCTACAACCGTGGTACCCGGAACTGTCGGCGGACCAGCGCAGACGATCATTCTTGTACCCAGTGCTACGAGCTCACCAGTGGCTGACGGTCTGTTTCCGAGCACTTATGACGGGTCAATCATCTCTACCACGACTTTCCCAGTTGGAACCGATGGAGTCCCTGGACCAACAGTCGTCTTGGTTCCCAGCTCGACCGATTCTCCCGCACTTCCGAACGTCATCACCAGTACTTACGGCGGGTCGATCACATTCACTTCGACCATTCCGCCCGGCACCGCAGGAGAGCCTGCTCAAACTGTTGTTTACGTCCCGGGATCTACGGCGCTCCCGAACGTCTTCACCTCCACCTACGACGGCTCGATTACATTCACGTCGACGCTTCCTGTAGGAACGGACGGTCTTCCTGGCCCAACTGTTGTCTATGTCCCCAGTATTACACCCTCTCCCACAGGTGGTTTCCTCACCAGTACTTACGATGGTTCTGTCATATCAACTACCACTCTCCCCGTTGGCTCTAATGGAGAACCTGGCCCAACCGTCATCCTGGTGCCTAGTGGAACTCCTGTGCAGCCGACACTTCTGACAAGCACATACGATGGATCTGTCACCCAGACTACAACAATTCCGATCGGAACGTCCGGAGAGTCCGCTGTTGTTGTCCTCGTCCCGAGCTCAACTACTGCACTCCCCAACGTTCTGACAAGCACGTATGGAGGATCCATTACACAGACCACAACCATTCCAGTTGGAACAGCTGGAGAGTCTGCTATTGTTGTATTGGTTCCCAGCTCGACGGAAGGACTCCCCAACGTTCTTACCAGCACCTATGACGGATCTGTCACCCAGACCACAACGATACCCGTCGGAACAGCGGGAGAGTCTGCTGTTGTCATTTTGGTTCCCAGCTCGACTGAGGATTTGGACAACGTATTCACGACAACCTACGAGGGCTCCGTTACCTTCACAAGCACCTTTCCGACAGGACCCTCAGGGCAGCCAGCTTCGACCGTCGTCTTTGTCCCTGCCTCGACGGAGGCACTCGCCGATATTTTCACGACTACGTACGGAGGATCTATCACATTTACCAGTACTTTCCCTGCAGGTCCCTCCGGGCAATCGCCTTCTACTGTGGTGTTTGTGCCCAGCGCTACCGACGTCTTGCCCGGCATTCTCACGAGCACCTACGATGGATCGATCACTTTTACCTCCACTATCCCTGCTGGCCCGTCTGGAGGCCCTGACACAACTGTCGTATACGTTCCTGGGGAAACTGGTGTTCTGACTACCAGGAGCATCTCCTTCGAGACCATCACCAGTGGATACACAGGTACAGTGCCCTCGGCGACAACTGTATTCCCTACAGGCGACGAAGATGTTGGCACTGTCATCATTCTCGATCCTATCTCATCTGGTCAAAGTGTTGGACCAGGCCAGTTCTTCACTGTCACTAGCGGATACTCTGGTTCCGTCACATCTACAACAACTGTTCTGCCTACCGGTGATGAGACACTCGGTCAAGTTGTTATTCTGGTTCCAACTTCCACTGACTCCGCCGCCCCGTCGGTGAACTTTGCAACAATCACGAGTGGTTACACTGGCCTCGTCCCGTCCACTTCTACTATCTTGCCCACCGGCACGGAAACAGAGGGTACCATTGTCATTCTCGAGCCAACATCAGTTGTCTCATTCGACTTTACGACAGTCACCAGTCCGCTTACCGGTTCAGTCGGATTTACCTCAACTGTGTTCCCCACGGTCACTGGCGAGCCTGCAACTGTCATTGTTTTTGATCCCGAATTCACTGCTACCTCCGATCAACCTGATTTTACTACAGTTACAAGTCCTCTCACCGGTTCAGTCGGCTTCACGTCGACAGTTTTCCCCACCACAACCGGTCAACCTGGAACTGTTATCGTTTTCGACCCGGACTTCATTGCTACCACTTCTGACCAAGTCGATTTTACAACAGTCACCAGTCCCTTCACCGGCTCCGTTGGCTTTACTTCTACAGTCTTCCCGACGGCAACTGGCCAGCCTGGTACTGTCATCATATTTGACCCAGACTTCGTCGCCACCACGTTGGACCAGTCTGATTTTACCACTGTAACCAGCCCTCTGACGGGTTCGGTCGGCTTCACTTCTACAGTTTTCCCTACCGCAACTGGCGAACCTGGCACGGTCATTGTCTTTGATCCGGATTTCCTTGTCACTACATCAGACGAGATAAGTTACACAACTTTGACAAGTGGCTATACAGGATCGGTCACCGCAACAACGACGTTGCCGCCAGCTGGTACTGACACAGTTGGCACGGTCATTGTCTTGGATCCCGATTTTGTTGCTACAACTGCCAACGAGGTATCCTATACCACTATTACAAGCGGCTTCACGGGATCCTTCACCTCAACAACCACTTTGCCACCTGTTGGCACCGACGCAGTGGGCACTGTTATTGTCCTAGATCCAGACTTTTTAGTCTCAACTGCTGAGGACATTCCATACACCACGATCACAAGTGGCTACCCCGGCTCGGTCACTGCCACAACCACCTTGCCACCTACCGGCACCGACACTGTCGGGACCGTCGTCATCCTGGACCCTGAATCTCCAGTATCAGTCACCGACCCTGTGTCGTACACTACTGTCATCAGCACCTACGATGGATCTCTTCTTTCCACGTCTACCCAGGCGCCTGCTGGTACTGACACCATTGGAACTGTGGTCCTTCTCGTGCCAAGCTCGAGCGTTGTGATTCCTGGCGTCTCTTCCTACACGACTCTCACCAGCACTTACACTGGCTTAGAGCCTTCGATCACTACCGTGGCTCCGTCTGGCACTGATACCGTGGGGACCGTCATTTTCTTTGAGCCAATTGCAACCTCTGACCCAGCGGCGTCCTACACCACAGTCATTAGCACATACGATGGATCTGTGCTGGCGACCTCGACTATCGACCCCGCCGAGTCAGGTGGCACAGGAACCGTTGTCATTCTTCAGCCTAGTTCTGCGGTCAGCACCCCGGCCGTTTCGTCAGCCGCGGCCATCTTCACCACTATCACCGAAACATACGACGGAAGTATCGTGCAAACAACGACTGCCTTGCCCACGGGCACTAAGATCGGCACTGTTATCGTGCAGGTGCCCACCGCCTTGGCTGCGTCCCTCACCACGGTTACTTCTACGTATGATGGAAGTGTCACCCTGACGACAACCGATTTGGCTACCAACTCCGACGGCGTGGAGGTTGGAACCGTGATTGTGCAAGTTCCTGCACAGTCAGCTACCGACGAGCCAGCTCTCAGCTTTACCACGATTACCAATGGATATGACGGTTCTGTTACACTGACCACGACTTTGCTGCCTGACCAGACAGATACTGCCAGCATCGGCACTGTCATCGTGCAGGTGCCTTCATCGGGCCTGTCAGCATCTGCTACAGCTACAGACGACGCCACGGATCTTCCTGGCCTGATCTACACTACTCTTACCAGCGGCTACGACGGTTCAGTCACTTTGACCACGACGCTCCTTCCGGATGAGACGGAGTCGGCAAGCATCGGCACCGTCGTCATTCAAGTGCCGACGCAAACGCCGTCTGCCGCGGATGCTACGGATCTTCCTGGACTCATCTACACTACGATCACCAGCGGCTACGATGGCTCTGTTACTCTGACTACAACCCTGCTTCCCGATGAAACGGATACCGCCAGTGTCAGCACCGTTGTCGTCCAAGTACCGACTCAGGCATCGTCAGCTACAGATCCAGCCACGGATGTTCTAAGCAATGTGTTCACTACCGTTACAAGAACATACGACGGCTCTGTGACATTGACGAGCACCGCTTTCCCCGATCCATCAGACCCCGCTGGCACCGGTACTGTATTTGTCCAGATCCCTGCAGACCAGGTGGCCTCAACTGATGTCGACCCCTCTGTTACGGATGCTCCCAGCATCTCGTACACTACAATTTTCTCCACCTACAGCGGATCGGCACTGTTCACGTCAACTTTTGATCCAGAGGAAGGAGACCCGAGAAACATTGGAACGGTCGTCGTTGGCATTCCACTTGAAACCGGCATTAGCAGTTCAGATGGCGTCACTACATCAGATCCTGCCGTTACAGATGCGCCGAGCATTTCTTATACCACCATCTTCTCGACCTACAGTGGGTCTGTGCCATTCACAACGACCTTCAACCCAGGGGAGGGAGATCCCAACAATGTTGGCACTGTTGTCATTGGCATCCCTCTTGAGGCTCAAGCCACCAGTATTCCAGGGGAGGTTACCACATCAGATCCAGCTGTCACGGACGCCCCTAGTCTCTCTTACACCACCATCTTCTCCACGTACAGCGGCTCCGTTCCTTTTACCTCGACATTCGACCCAGAAGAAGGAGATCCTAACAATATCGGCACAGTGGTTGTTGGCATTCCTCTTGAAGCTGAGGCTACAAGTGCCCCGGAGAGTATTTCAGCATCTGATGGTATCACCGCGTTCCCTGGTGTTTTCTACACAACTGTGTTCAGCAGCTATTCTGGTTCACTCACACTCACTTCGACTATTCCACCGGATACTACGGACTCCTTAGGATTCGCAACGGGAACGGTGCTCATCCAAGTTCCCCAGTCGGACGTCACCGATCCCAGCACGTCGGAAGAACCACTGGCAGCTTCTTACACTACTGTTTTTAGCACCTACCCTGGATCCGTTACATTGACTACCACTTTGCCGCCCGCATCTACTGATCCATCTGGCCTCGGCACTGTAGTCGTCCAGATTCCCGACACCGATGCTACTTCCACTGAGGATGTTCTGGCTGCGTCCTACACCACCCTCGTCAGCACATATGATGGGTCTGTCGTCTTGACCACCACTCTGCCGCCCGCGGCCACCGACACATCTGGCGTTGGTACTGTCGTTATCCAAGTTCCCGCAAGCCAAACTACGGATGTCTTGGCTGCTTCTTACACAACTGTTGTAAGTACTTACGACGGATCGGTCACTTTGACCACTACTTTTCCTCCGGCTCCTACAGACACATCCGGAGTTGGTACAGTTGTGGTTCAAGTACCCGGAACGGACGATGCGTCTGAAACGATCTCGTACACCACCATCATCAGTAGCTACACTGGGTCGGTGCCTCAGACTACCACCATCGCCCCCGCGAATCCTGGGGATCCCGGGACGGTCATTATCCAAGTACCCAGTCTCACAGTCGCACCTGGCGTCTTCCTCACTACAGTTACAAGCGGTTATGATGGCTCCATTACCCAGACGACGACATTGCCTCTCTCCACTGTCGATGGCTCCAATATTCAGACAGTGGTTGTCCAAGTTCCGACTCAGACATTGGATGACGATGTTTCCGTCACGACACTCACCAGTGGTTACGATGGATCTGTGACCCAGACAACAACCCTGCCTGTCGGCACAATCGGAGGCACGCCCGTCCAAACAGTGATTGTCCAAGTTCCCACTGGCACTGACGCCGTGGATGACGATGTGGCTCTGACGACTGTCACGAGCGGTTACGATGGCTCAGTTACTCAGACGACCACACTCCCTGCGGGCACTGTTGGAGGAACAACTGTTCAAACAGTTGTTGTTCAGGTTCCTACCGCTGTTACGTCCGATGGAGTCCTTCTGACGACCGTTACAAGTGGCTACGAGGGGTCCGTCACTCAAACAACGAGCTTGCCAGTCGGCACAGTCAGCGGCATTCCCGTACAAACGGTTGTGGTCCAGGTCCCGACCAGCACGGATGTTCTTGCCGCTTCATATACAACTGTCACGAGTGGCTACTCTGGATCTGTAACCCTCACTACCACTATTCCTCCGACAGGCACAGGCAATTCCGACGTTGGAACCGTTGTGGTACAAGTTCCCACTGCCGCTGGTTCACCTGGCATTTTCTACACCACGGTTACATCTCCATATGCTGGATCGGTTACCCTCACGTCTACTGTTGCCCCGACTGGAACCGACGACCCTCTCTTCCAGACAGTGGTTGTTCAAATTCCAGAGGAAGACTTTACCAGCTCCGACATTGGCCCAACCGCTACCGACGGCGACTTGTTCACCACCATTACGAGTGGGTACGACGGATCAGTTACTCTCACTCAGACAGGCACTCAGACTGGCCCTGACGGTTTCGCCACTGTTGTTGTGCAGGTGCCAACTGAGAGCGCACCAGCTACCGACTCAATTGCACCCACCGACTCAATTGCGCCCACCGACTCCATTGCAGCTACCGACTCAGTTGCAACTCAATACACGACTCTCACAAGTGGGTATGATGGCTCGGTCCTCACCACGCAGACGGGTGTTAGTACCGGACCTGACGGTCGCGCCACCGTCATCGTGCTGTCACCGACAGGTTCTATCACTGCTGACCCGTCTGGAAATGCAAACGCTGCCCGGTTCAGGACAATTACCACTGGATATGATGGATCTGTTACCGCAACGTCGACTGACAGCGTTACTGGAACTGATGGATTTGCAACGGTGTACATCCAAACGCCGACCGGCATTATATTCCCCGGGATATTTACGACAATCACCACTGGGTATGCCGGATCAGTCACTTCCACTCAAACTGGTTCAATCACAGGGGCCGACGGGCTCGTCACAGTCGTCGTACAGACACCCACGGCTGTGGCTGGTCTTGCTTATACCACAGTTACCAGCGGCTATGGCGGTTCCGTCACCCAGACGCAGATCGGTTCTGTTACTGGACCTGACGGCCTCGCGACTGTTGTGGTTCAGGTCCCGACTGCTGCTCCCAGCCTCGTTTACACCACTGTCACCAGCGGCTACGATGGATCACTTCTTCAGACGCTTATAGGCACCCAGACTGGCCCTGATGGTCTGGCTACCGTTGTAGTACAAGTTCCGACTGGATCAATCACGGCTACTCCCACGCCTACCGGCGGCATTCCCGATCTTTCCTACACCACCATCACAAGTGGCTATGGTGGATCCATTGTCCAGACATCATTCGGCTCTGTCACAGGCCCTGATGGATTGGCCACTGCCATTCTTCTCACTCCGACGACTGCACCCGCTGTCACGCCATCAGTCACCGAGAACATCATCTCGTACATCACCGTCACGACGGGCTACAGCGGCTCAGAGACCCTCTTCCAAACAGTCGCACCACCGGCTTCCGGCCTGCCTGGAACGGTTCTCGTCCAGGTCCCTACTTCCGCAGCGCCAACGCCGAGCCCGGCAGTTACCGTTTCAGACGGCACGACTTACACGACTATCACGACCTTCAACACTGGCTCAGTTTTCCAGACCTCGACGCTCACGCCTTCCCGGCCTGGTGATCCCGTCACGGTGCTTGTCGGAGCTCCTCGCCGCCTTTTCGTCGTCACAAGTACCGTCAGAGGTATCTCTTCCGTGGTCACGACGACCATGCCAATTGGTTCGGATGGTGCCCAGACTATCATGGTCCAGGTTCCCGAATCCCTTGCTTCACCAACAGCTGGTGCATTAACTACTGTCACGACTACCTACGCCGGCTCTGTCACTCTCATCCAGACCGGCACACCGGCTCAGCCTGGAGACCCCACTACCGTTCTTGTCCAGCTCCCCGGCATATTCCAAGAAGTCACTACGACGCGCTTCGGGGCCTCTTCTGCCGGAACGACGACTGTCTCTCCTGTCGGTACCGGCGTCCCCACCGTCATTGTCGATGTCCCGGGCGTCTACTCCACACTTACAAGCGGATACACTGGTCTCATCCCGTCAACTACCATCGTCAATCCCACTGGTCCTTCTGATATTGGTTTCGTCATTATTCTGACGCCAACTGTTACGACATCTGGGCTGCCTTCAGCAACTGGTGGCACTGTTTTCACTACGGCTCCAGGAACCGGACTTGTTCCTACGACTACTACAGTCACGGGCACAGATGGAATTGTCTCCGTTATTGTCGAGACCCCTACATCTGGAAATCTCCTTTCGACCATCTTTACCACGGTCCCCGGTACTGGTCTCCTTCCCACGGCTACGACTGTCACCGGTACCGACGGTATTGTGTCTGTTATCTTCCAGACACCCACAATTACGTCTGCAGGAGGAACCGTCTTCACGACAGCGCCAGGGACCGGACTTGTGCTAACGACTACTACAGTCACGGGACCTAATGGTATCGTATCTGTCATTGTGGAGACTCCGACGATCACCTCTGTGGGAGGAACTGTCTTCACTACGGCCCCGGGCACTGGGCTCGTACCAACCACGACCACAGTTACTGGCACTGATGGCATCGTTTCGGTTATCGTTCAGACTCCCACATCGGCAGGGCAACTTTCGACGGTGTTCACAACTCTACCTGGCACTGGTTCGCTCCCGACTACAGCTACAGTCACTGGAACCAACGGCATTGTGTCGGTCATTATACAGACACCTACGTCAGCAGGACAGCTCCCAACAGTATTCACGACCATTGCTGGTACTGGTTCTCTCACTGTTACAAGCACAACCACTGGCACGAATGGTGCTGTGTTTGTCGTTGTCCAGACCCCCACATCGGCAGGGGAGCTCCCTACAGTATTCACAACTATCGCAGGACCTGGGGCTCTCCCGGCGACGACTACAGTTACAGGCACGAATGGAGTGGTTTCAGTCATCTTCCAAACTCCTACTATCACAACAGGCGGCCTGCCAGCTACAGTGTTGACGACCGTTGCTGGTACCGGTGCTCTTCCCACGACGAACACCGTTACTGGGACGGATGGAGTGGTTTCAGTCATCGTCCAAACTCCGATTACTTCAGCAGGACAATTGCCTACTGTCTTTACCACAGTTCCAGGCACCGGCTCCATTCCCGCAACAGCTACAATTACTGGAACTGACGGAGTGGTCTCGGTCATCATTCAAACACCAGTTACATCGGCAGGTCAAGTTCCAACTGTTTTCACAACTGTCCCAGGCACGGGTTCGCTCCTATCAACAGCCACGGTAACCGGAACCGATGGAGTTGTCTCGGTCATTATTCAGACTCCAATTACTTCAGTAGGACAGGTTCCCACCGTTTTTACTACGATCCCAGGTACTGGCTCCGTTCCTGCGACAGCCACGGTAACCGGAACCGATGGAGTTGTCTCGGTCATTATTCAGACTCCCATTACCTCTGCTGGACAACTCCCCACGGTCTTCACCACAATTTCGGGCACCGGCTCTCTCCCAGCAACAGCTACAGTCACTGGAACCAACGGAATCGTCTCGGTCATTATCCAGACCCCCACAACTGCCGCACCCGGAGTACTATCAACGGTTTTCACTACTGCTGCCGGCACCGGACTTCTCCCCCAGACTACCACCGTAACGGGCACAGATGGAATCGTGTCTGTTGTTATCCAGACCCCGACCACGGCTCAGCCTGGCGCGCCGACGACGGTCTTTACAACAGCCCCGGGCACGGGATTGGGCTTGGCAACTACTACGGTCACAGGCACAGACGGCATTATTTCTGTCATTTTCTTGACGCCTACACAGACTCCTCTCTCGCCGACCACGGTATTTACTACCGCACAAGGGACTGGCTTGCTGCCCGCAACGACAACAGTTACAGGTACGGACGGCGTCGTTTCCGTCATCTTCCTCGAGCCCACCACTTCAGGCCAGGCTCCCTCCGTGCCCACCACAGTCTTCACCACCGCTGCTGGCACTGGTTTACTTCCTGCAACCACTACGGTAACCGGAACTAACGGAGTCGTTTCTGTGATCTTGCTTACGCCTACTACGGCTACGCCTGGATCTCCAACTACTGTCTTCACAACGGCCCCGGGCACGGGTCTATTGCCTGCGACCACGACCCTAACCGGGACGGATGGTGTTGTGTCTGTCATCCTGCTTACACCGACTACGTCGGGACAGACTCCGATCGTACCCACGACCGTGTTCACTACTGTCATTGGCTCTGCACTGGCCACGGCTACGACAACTGGCCCCGATGGAGTGGTTTCTGTCATTTTCCAAGTGCCGAGCACTGGCCTTCCATCCGGTGCCATCACGCCTTCGACCGTCTTCACCACGATCCCGGGTACTGGAAGCCTGCCAGCGACGGCCACAATCACAGGCACCAACGGCATCATTTCCGTCATCGTGTCCGAGCCCACCGCGACCAGCTTGCCTGGCGTCTCGTACACAACGATTACGCGCGGAGGCCCCATTGCTGCTACTACCACGGTTCTGCCCGCAGTCATCGGCGACCTGGCTACCGTCATAGTCGAGACACCTACCATCACGGGCAGCCCCGGCGCGTTCTTTACCACGATCACTGTTACTGGTTCTGTGCCAACAACGTTCTCAATTCCCCCGGTCGGTACTGGCCCAGGATCCGTCATCGTTCAGGTCACCGGGCCCATCTCTTCACCAACTGCCGCGGCGCCGTTCACAACCGTCACCTCTTTCGGAAGCGTGCCGACGACCTACACCGTTCAGCCAGCATCTCTTGGTCAGACGGGTACCGTGGTCGTTGAGCTTCCCTTCACCAGCTCAGATGCTCCTGTAGATCCTGGCTTGGCTCTCACGACTATCTTTTCTGCAGGGCCTGTTCCCACCACCTACACGATCCCCCCTGCATCGAGCGGTCTTCCCGCCACTGTTGTCGTGCAGTCACCCGGCATCTTCTTCACCACGGTCACATCAACTTACACCGGATCCTTCCCGACAGTTTCAACTATTTTCCCAACTGGAGGAGACCTCACTGGAACCGTTATTGTCCAAGTTCCCTCGGTCACGGCGCCGGTCATCCCGTCGCCGACGGCAGACGTCAGCCGTAGCTTGGTTACCGTTACTTCTCCTTACTCTGGAACAATTCGTTATACCACGACGATCCTAGTCAGCATCAGTGGAGACCCTACTTTGCCCAACACCGTCATCGTCTTCGCGCCCCTCACAGAGTTCGCATCATCGACGCCCTCAGCCAGCCCTGGCATCTTCTACACCACGGTGCTCACTGGCGTCCCCGGAACATTTTCTGGCGTCCGCACAACCACTCTGCCTGCCGGGTCTGATGGTTCTGCGACAGTTCTCATCCAGACTGCTCTGCCGACCGCTGTCCCGAGCCCAAGTGCCACCGTTACATACACGACCATTTTCTCTGGAGTTGTTGGCACTTTTGCTGGCCCCCAGACAACCACCCTCCCTGTCGGAACCAACGGCATTGGAACCGTGGTCATTGTCACGGCTATACCCTCAGACGGAATCTCATACGCTACCATTCTCACTGGCATCCCAGGCACATTTACTGGTACGCAAATCACGACTCTGCCGGTGGGTACGAACGGTATTGCTACGGTACTACTGCAAACCGCTATTCCCACAGCTTCAGTATCATACACGACGGTTCTGACGGGCATCCCCGGCACGTTCACTGGCACACAAGCAACAACCTTACCGGCTGGAACTAACGGCATTGCTACCGTTTTGTTGCAAACCGCTATCCCCACGGCCTCAGTTTCTTACGCGACTATTCTCACGGGTATTCCGGGCACATTTATTGGCACGCAGACGACCACTTTACCTGTGGGCAACAACGGCGTTGCGACTGTTTTGCTGCAAACAGCTGCTCCAACGGCTTCGATCATATATACGACTATTCTTACTGGCACTCCCGGGACCTTCACCGGCACCCAGGCGACTACTTTGCCCGCTGGTACCGACGGTGTGGCAACCGTATTGTTGCAGACTGCTCTTCCTACAGCAGCCGTCTCCTACACCACAGTCCTCACCGGTATTCCGGGTACCTTCACCGGCACCCAGGCGACAACCCTGCCAGCAGGTACCAATGGCATCGCTACGGTCCTCCTCCAGACTGCCCTACCGACGTTCGCAACCGTCTCATACGCGACACTCATTACTGGAGTCCCTGGCACTTTCCTCGGGACGTCAACGACGACGTTGCCTGCTGGCAGCGATGGAGTTGCAACCATTGTCTTCCAGACTGCTATTCCAACGGCCGCGGTCTCGTACACTACTATCTTTTCTGGAGTACCTGGCACCTTCTTGGGCACCTTGACTACCACCCTTCCCATCGGAAGTGACGGCGTTGGTACTGTCATCTTCCAGACTGCTCTTCCAACAACGAGCGTCCCTGGAATCTCGTACACGACAATATTGACGGGAGCTCCCGGTACCTTCCCAGGCACGCAGACGCGGACACTTCCCGTGCTCTCGGGCTCGATCGGAACCGTCCTTCTTGAGACTGCTTTGCCAACCATCAGTCCGGTATCCTACGTCACACAGTTTACTGGTATTCCTGGCACTTTCACGGGAGCCCAGACAACCACACTTCCTGTCGTCAGCGGCACCGTCGGTACTGTTCTTATCCAGACCGCCCTACCGTCCGTCTCCAGTATCAGCATCACATATATCACCGTGGTGACGGGTATTTTCGGCACCTTTACCGGCACCCAAGTCTCGACTCTCCAGCCCTCGGGCTCCGGACTTACAGGGACAGTGTTGTTACAAACAGCCATCCCGAGCATTTCGTCCAACGTTGTATCATACATCACGATTACTGCCGGTGTTATTGGAACCTTTACCGGCACGCAGACCTCTACTCTTTCAGGCATTGGGACGAATGGGCTGGGCACCGTCGTGCTCCAAACAGCTATCCCGAGCACCTCGAGTATTTCATACACGACGATTACCCAAGGCATCATTGGCACATTTACTGGAACGCAAACAACAACTCTTTCCATCATTGGCACTAATGGTTTGGGCACCGTCGTCCTCCAAACTGCGATCCCAGCCACGTCCGGCTTGACATATGCTACAATTGTTACTGGTATCCCGGGCACTTTCACTGGTACTCAGACGCGGACTTTGTCAGCAGTCGGTACTGATGGCCTCGGGACCGTCCTTTTGGAAACTGCTATTCCCATCAGTAACCCGATTTCTTATACCACCGTCCTTTCAGGTGTCCCTGGAACGTTTACTGGCACCCAAACGCTTACCCTCTCGGGCACCGGCACCAACGGTCTCGGTACTGTCATCCTGCAAACCGCACTCCCCACAGCCACAGCTCCTGCACTATCATACACAACGGTCTTTTCCGGCATTCCAGGAACTTTCACTGGGACCCAGACGATTACTCTCGCGGGTACAGGTACGAATGGCCTTGGTACGGTGGTCCTCCAAACTGCACTGCCTTCAGCCTTGGCTCAGTCTTACACGACGATCCTTTCTGGTATCCCGGGCACTTTTACGGGAACTCAAACTCTCACGCTCTCTGGAACCGGCACAAACGGTCTCGGGACAGTTGTGCTTCAGACAGCACTTCCTACGGCCCTGGCGCAATCGTATACAACAGTTTTCTCGGGCATCCCAGGAACCTTTATCGGTACATCAACCCTCACACTCTCCGGCACTGGAACGAACGGTCTTGGTACAGTTGTGCTCCAGACTGCTGTGCCTACTCTCACCCCTACTGGCCCAGCTCAGTCTTACACGACGGTCTTTTCAGGCATCCCAGGGACCTTTACAGGTACATCGACACTTACTCTTTCTGGCATTGGGACCAACGGTCTTGGAACAGTTTTGCTTCAGACTGCCGTACCTACTCTTTCTCCCACTGCCCCAGCTCTCTCCTACACAACAGTATTCTCGGGTGTCCCGGGCATCTTCACTGGCACATCGACCATCACGCTCTCCGGTACTGGAGTAAATGGACTTGGAACTGTCGTCCTCCAGACCGCTGTGCCTTCACTCACTCCTACGGTCCCCGTTTCATACACAACCATCGTCTCTGGTATCCCAGGAACCTTTGTTGGGACGCAGACCGCCACGCTTTCTGGCACCGGTACTGACGGACTTGTTACTGTTGTTCTCCAAACCGCAATTCCTACCGCTAGTCTTTCGTACGTTACCTTGGTCACCGGCGTCCCTGGGTCCTTCACTGGAACCCAAACCACAACCTTGCCAGTTTCTGGTACTGGCAACGTCGCAACAGTTTTGCTACAGACGGCTCTTCCGGTTGCCTCCTACACGACCCTCGTAACTGGCGTCCCTGGTGTCTTCACCGGAACTCGAACGACCACGCTGCCCAACGTTGGTTCTGGCAGTGTGGGAACTGTGCTTCTCCAGACAGCTCTCCCAGCAGTTTCCTACGTCACGGTCATCACTGGTATTCCAGGAACCTTCATCGGAACTCAAACAAGCACTTTATCACTTGCTGGGACAGATGGCTTGGTCACTGTCGTTCTCCAGACCGCCGTTCCAACTAGCTTGTCAGCAAGCCCGACGGTCACGGTTATCAATACCTCTTATGTCACGATAATCACCGGTATTTTTGGATCGTTCGACGGTACCCAAACAACCACACTGCCGCCAGCCGCGACCAATCCAGGACTGGTTACTGTTGTTCTCCAGACAGGCATTCCTAGCGCCGGCACAATTTCGTACACAACGATTGTAACCGGAGCGCCCGGCACATTCACAGGCACCAGGACAACCACTCTTCCAGTCATTGGAACCATTGGTACTGTTCGTCTCGAGACTGCTCTTCCAGACGCGCCAACAACCTCCTATATCACAATCCTCACTGGCGTACCGGGTACCTTCACTGGAACCCGCGCGACTACCTTACCTGTCTCTGGTACTGGCACTATCGGTACAGTCTTGCTTGAAACCGCTCTGCCGGAGGCACCGACAACATTGTTCACGACCATCCTCACTGGAGTTCCAGGAGCCACATTTACCGGCACTCAGACTACCACGCTCTCTGTCACTGGAACTCTTGGTACGGTTTTGCTTCAGACTGCACTGCCTGCCATCCCAACGACTTCCTACACGACCATCTTTACGGGAGTTCTGGGTGCCACTTTCACCGGCACTCAAGCTACTACTTTGTCTGTCAGCGGTACGATTGGTACGGTCTTGTTGCAGACTGCGATCCCGAACCCAGCTACTTCGTTTACGACATTACCCATCTCAGGCATCCCCGGAACCTTTATTGGAACCCAGACTAGAACACTCTCTGGTACAGGTACTATTGGGACTATCGTCCTAGAGACTGCTCTCCTAAGCCTTCCCGCGAGTGCATTCACAACTTTACCAGTTTCTGGAATTCCAGGAACCTTTTCAGGAACACAGACGAGGACACTCTCGGGCACTGGCAGTATTGGCACCGTCGTCTTGGAGACTGCTCTTCCGAACATCTTAGCTACATCGTTCACAACGTTGCCGGTCTCGGGCATTTCAGGGACCTTTTCTGGAACCCAAACACGAACACTGCCGGGCACCGGTATCATCGGAACCGTTGTTCTGGAGACGGCTCTTCCCAATATTCTCGCAACGGTATTTACAACCTTGCCAGTTTCAGGCATTCCTGGAACCTTCTCTGGCACTCAGACTAGGACGATATCTGGTGCTGGCTCAATCATCACTGTTGCACTTGAGACCGCCCTCCCAAGCATCCTCAGCACAGCATTTACTACCCTGCCGATCTCAGGCATCCCCGGAACTTTCTCTGGCACTCAGACTAGAACACTGCCTGGAACTGGTTCGATTATCACCGTTGTGTTGGAGACTGCCCTTCCGATTGCTCCAGTCACCTCGTTGACCACGCTGCCAATCTCCGGAATTCCGGGAACCTTTATTGGCACTCAGACAAGAACTCTGTCAGCAACGGGCACCATCGCCACTGTCGTCCTGGAGACCGCTCTTCCTTTGCCGCCGGTCACTTCATACACCACGGTCGTCACAGGAACTCCCGGCACTTTCGCTGGCTTCCTGACTACCACACTGCCGGTCACCGGCTCCATCGGTACAGTGTTGATCCAGACTGCGCTGCCTCTTCCAGCGATCACTTCGTTCGTCACCATCCCTACGGGCGTCATCGGAACCTTCACTGGCACTTCAACAATCACTCTGCCTATCACCGGAACGTTAGCTACGGTGCTGCTTCAGACCGCTATTCCGCCCATTTCAACTGGCTACATCACGCTCACTCGTGGTGTCACTGGCGGCACCTTTACCGGCACCAGAACCACCACTTTGCCTATCTCCGGCTCACTCGGCACTGTCATTGAAGAGACCGCGATTCCGGCCATCTCCACTGGTTATGTCACCGTTGTCACTGGTATTCCTGGAACCTTCATCGGCACCCAAACAAGGACACTGCCCGTCACCGGAACCGTCGGCACCGTGTTGCTTGAAACTGCCATTTTGCCTACGACCTCTTATGTCACGGTCACCACGGGCATTCCGGGAGCGTTTACTGGCACTCAGACAAGCACTCTTCCAGTCACTGGCAGCGTCGGCACTGTTGTGCTTCAGACGGCCCTTCCTTTCCCGACATCGTACACCACGATCCTGACTGGCACTCCAGGCACGTTCACTGGAACGCGCGCAGTTACGCTACCGGTCACGGGCACGATAGGCACTGTGTTGTTGGAGACCGCCCTACCGATCCCGACTTCGTACACCACGGTCGTCACAGGTGTCTTTGGCACCTTTACGGGCACTCAGATCTCCACCATTCCTGGATCTGACACCGTTGCTACAGTTGTCCTGCAGACGGCTATTCCTTTCCCAACGTCGTACACCACCATTCTTACCGGTGTTCCTGGAATCTTCACAGGCACCCAGACAACGACTCTACAGGTTTCCGGCACGCTTGGGACCGTACTGCTTCAAACCGCCCTGCCTTTGCCCACTTCGTACACCACCTTGCTTACAGGTGTACCAGGAACCTTCCTTGGCACCCGGACGACAACAGTGGGCTCTGGAACATTGGGGACCGTCGTGCTTGAGACAGCTTTACCTCTTCCCACGTCTTACACTACTATCACTACAGGTGTATTGGGAGACTTTACGGGTACTCAAACGACGACCGTTGGCAGTGGAACGCTGGCGACTGTTGTTCTCCAGACCGCCCTACCCTTCCCTACGTCTTATACGACCATTACTACAGGCGTCTTAGGAGCAGCCTTTACAGGCACTCAGACGACCACTGTTGGCTCTGGTACTCTCGGGACGGTCTTGCTCCAGACTGCACTTCCTTTCCCTACGTCTTTCACGACCATTACCTCGGGCGTCTTGGGAGCAGTCTTTACTGGCACTCAGACCACAACAATCGGCACGGGCACTCTGGCAACTGTTGTTCTCCAGACGGCACTGCCCTTCCCTACGTCATACACAACAGTCACTACCGGTATCCTAGGTGCCACCTTTACCGGCACACAGCTGTCTACCGTAGGCACCGGTACCCTGGCAACTGTCTTGGTACAAACGGCACTGCCCTTCCCTACCGGATACACGACGGTGACCACTGGCATACTGGGTGCCACCTTTACTGGTACGCAGGTCTCTACTATCGGAACTGGCACTCTGGCAACCGTCTTAGTGCAGACAGCGCTGCCCTTCCCTACCAGCTACACAACAGTCACTACTGGTATCTTAGGCGCTACGTTCACTGGGACGCAGGTGTCTACTGTTGGAACTGGCACTCTGGCAACTGTCTTGGTACAAACGGCATTACCCTTCCCTACCGGTTATACCACGGTCACAACTGGCATTCTGGGTGCTACTTTCACCGGAACCCAAGTGACTACAGTTGGAACTGGCACATTAGCTACCGTCCTTGTTCAAACTGCCCTGCCCTTCCCCACGTCGTACACAACGATCACGACCGGAATTCTTGGCGAGACTTTCACTGGTACTCGGGTCTCCACAGTCGGAACTGGCACCTTAGCAACCGTCCTTGTGCAAACTGCTCTACCGGTGCCGACTTTGTTTACTACAATTACAACCGGAGTCTTGGGGGCAACTTTCACGGGAACACAGACAACCACGGTCGGAAGTGGAACCTTGGCTACAGTTCTGGTTCAAACCCCTCTGCCTATCCCAACCTTGTTTACAACTATTACAACAGGGGTTCTTGGGGCCACTTTTACAGGCACACAGACAACGACAATCGGCACTGGAACTCTGGCCACCGTTTTGGTTCAAACTGCTCTGCCTATTCCAACGTCGTATGTCACACTTACAACAGGGGTCATTGGGGCCACCTTCACAGGCACCCAGACAACAACTCTTGTGGGCAGCGGAACCGTCGCAACAGTACTGCTTCAGACTTCCCTTCCCTTCCCGACATCTTACACCACAATCTTCTCGGGAGTCCCTGGGGCGGTTTTCACTGGGACACAGACAACCACATTGGCAGGCAGCGGAACGATCGCAACAGTCGTTCTTCAGACAGCTTTGCCATTGCCCACGGCATACACAACCATCTTCTCGGGCGTCCCCGGAGCTACTTTCCCAGGTACTCAGACGATCACTCTCTCAGCCACCGGTACTCTGGCTACCGTACTGGTTCAGTCCTCGGTCCCCATTCCGACGTCATACACGACCGTTTTCACGGGCATCCCCGGCGCCACATTCGCCGGTCCTCAGACAACTACGATTGCAGGCACGGGCAACATCGCAACCGTTCTGATCCAGACGGCGTTGCCCATCCCGACGTCATACACCACAGTCGTCACGGGCATTCCCGGCACCGTGTTCCCTGGAACCCAGACCGTCACATTGTCAGCAACTGGAACCTTGGGTACAGTGTTGCTTCAAACCGCGATCCCTTACACTACTGTGCTTACTGGAATCCCTGGAACCTTCATCGGCACTCAGGCAATCACCATTCCTCCGGTTGGAAGCTTGATCGGGACTATTCTGCTCCAAACCGCGCTACCGCTGTCTTACACCACAGTCACCAGCGGCATCAGCAGCGACTTTACGGGCACTCGCACCATCACATTGGACGGCACTGGTACCAACATTCGCACTGTCGTCCTCCAGACTGCGATTCCGAGGACTGTCATCGTCTCGTACACGACAATCATCACCGGCGTCCTCGGCACTTTTACCGGCACCCAGACATCCACTGTCCCAACGACGGGACCTGGCCAGAGCCTCGTTACTGTGCTTTTGGAGACTGCTATCGCCCCGTTGTCGTTCGTGACCGTCACTTCTGGTGTTGTTGGCACTTTCACTGGCACCCAGACAATCACCCTATCCACGACTCCGGGCCAGACGCTCGGAACCATCGTCTTGCAGACCGCGTTGCCCGCCACCTCGTACACAACCGTCCTGTCAGGCGTGCCCGGAACCTTCACGGGCACTTCGTTAGTCACGCTCAGCGGCACTGGCCCTCTCATTACAGTCATTGCAGAGACGGCTATTCCGACGACCTCTTTCACTACGGTTATTTCTGGGGTTCCCGGCAACTTTATCGGGACTTCGTTCACCACGCTTCCAGGCTCCGGTCTCGTCCGGACTGTGCTTGGGCAGACCGCAATCCCGACCACCGGCTTCACAACGATTCCCACTGGCGTTCCCGGCAACTTCCAAGGGACATCTCTCGTTACCCTCACAGGTTCGGGCACGCTCATCACGGTCCTGGCCCAGACGGCCGTGCCGACAACGGTGTACACCACTGTCCCTACTGGGGTACCTGGCGCGTTTACAGGAACTTCCTTGGTCACTTTGAGCGGCTCTGGCACTCTCATCACCGTCCTCGCCCAAACCGCCCAGCCTACAACGTCGTACACGACAATATTCACGGCCGTACCTGGTATCTTTTCAGGAACGTCGTTGATCACTCTGACGGGAAGTGGAAACATTATCACGGTTCTCGCCCAAACCGCTCAACCAACGACCAACTACGTGACCGTCACATCGGGAGTCCCTGGTGCAACCTTCACTGGCACTTCGTTGACCACACTGGATGGCAGCGGGCTTACTCGAACTGTCGTCGCCCAGACGGCACTACAGACGACGTCCTATGTTACGATCCCCTCGGGAGTTACTGGAGGTACTTTTACCGGCACGTCACTCATCACGCTAACTGGCCCGGGGCTCGTCCAAACGGTCCTTGCAGCAACAGCAGTGCCGACAACCTCATTTATCACAATTCCCTCTGGAGTCACTGGTGCCACGTTTACTGGCACCTCACTCTCTACTCTTCCTGGTGATGGACCCATTCGTACTGTCATCGCGGCAACTGCAGTTCCCACCACATCCTTCGTCACTGTCAATTCGGGTGTGACGGGCGCAACTTTCATCGGAACCTCGTTGACTACTCTTCCGGGAAGTGGACTCGTAAGGACCGTCATCGCCGCCACCGCCGTCCCGACCACTTCGTACGTGACTGTCACTTCAGGTATCCCGGGCGCGACTTTCACCGGAACCTCGTTTGTCACGCAACCCGGATCAGGCCTTGTTCGGACGGTGGTTGCGCAAACAGCAATCCCCATCAGTACCTCATACGTAACCATAACCACGGGAGTCACTGGCACTTTCGTGGGAACCCAGTTCACTACTCTCCCTGGAACTGGAAGTATCGGTACTATCCTGGCACAGACGAGAATCCCCACCGCGACTCGCGTTGTCACCACCACCTCTCAGCCGGCAGGATGTATTCCGACTCCTGTCGCGTCCCCTGTCGGCTTCTGCTTGCCTGCGGCAGCCTCTACCCAGCTCGGAAACCTTATTCCGCAGGCTTGTAGAAACCTGGACGCTACCGGTCTCCTGGGTCTGCCAATCGTGCCGACTCTTCCCCAGCTCGCGGCCTGCGCGGACGCCTTGGGCTCCGCTGCCGGCATCGGAACGGTTCCAACCTGTCTTGTTACCAGTCTCGGAAACATTCTCGGTCAACTGTTGGGTGGTAGGTACGAATCCTGTATCAGGAATGGCCTTGGAAACCAGTGCATCACTAGCCTGCCCACGACTTGTATACAGATCGACGCTGCTACCTCCGCCAACATCAATGCCCTCACAAGCGCCTGCATCAACGACTTGGGCCTTTTCGCCACCTTGTTTGGCGTGGCTTCCTGCGTGCCCCAGCTGCCAGGCCGCGGCGTCGTCAACTGCATCGAAGGAAGACTTGGTCTTCCGATCAACTCTTCCCTCAGGAATGTGGCGACCCTTTGCCCGACACCGGGCAGGGCCTGTCCCCAGACACCTGTGAATTGCGGCGCCCTCCTAGATGTTTCGCTCAACCTCCAGGACGGCCTCCAAGCGCAGGTCGACCTTTGCAACGCGGCCCTCCTAATCAACGGTATCACGGGCGTGCTGCAAAGCACGGTATCCAATGTCGTGTGTACGCTCACCGGAACTGTTGGCAGTCTCTTGGGCGACAGATTGGCATACGGCAGGTGTATTCAGCAGCAGCTCGACGCACAATGTCGGACGTCCTTGCCCGACAGCTGTCTCAGAATCAACGCGGCCGCGACTGGAGGCGCTATTACAGCAGCGCTTCAACTTACAGATCTCGTCCCTTGTATTTTGGAGCTCCAGCTCCTGGCCAACAGGATCGACCCCAACTGCTTCAACTTGTCTCTTGGCAGAGAAGGCATCGTCAGCTGCATCAATCTCAGCCTGTTCGGTGTCGCTACCGCCACCGTCGTCACGTAAGACGTCCCCTAGGCTACGTCTACGGCTTGTCTCAATTTTTCTTTTGTCCTTTCATGCTGCGGAAATTAAGATTGGTTTGCTTATACATGCATACCACTACGCTCCTTGATATTTTCACAGAACTGCTTTCACTCTGACGCTGGACGCAATCATAACAATATTGTTGGCGGATACAAGACTGCTTAATCATGTAATCATAATATCAATAACACCTTCATTTCTTTTCGACATCTTGACTCACCAGACCAATCGTTCATAGAGGGAGATCTTATTCATCACCCACTGGGCCCCTTCTCTAGTATCCGACACCTCCTCCAGCCACAACTACGTGGCTATGTGTCACTAGGTTAAGGGCTACGTAGGGTTATTATCGTCCCTTTTTGTCGTCCTCGTCATTGTTATCTATTATCGTCGTTATCGTCCGCCATCGTTGTCCGTTGTATAGTAGAGGGGGAGGGAGGCTAATAATTAGACAGTCAAGCCACACAAGGGTGTTGAATACTAGAAGAGGGGGTGATGAATAAGATTTCCCTCCGTAAATTGTGCTCTGTTCGTCTTTAAATTCATACAACGCTGTCATTTATATAAAACTCTGATCACCATCATCGTCAACACAATTCTCACAACCAGGCACTGAACTGCTCTTGAGTCTACAGCCGCTAAGCAACATCGGCGTACTCCCAAATATACCTCTCCACACAGTCGAGCGCCTTCAACTCCTCGTTCTCCTTCTTGACCTCCAACACCCTCTTCTTGTATTTCTCGTTCGCCAACACCTCTTCGACGCCCGCAGCGACCTGCTCCGCAGTAGGGCTTCCAGTCTTCAGGTTGTGCGCCACGCCGGCCCACTCTGCTCGCATGGCGACCTCGGGCTTGTCCTCGGTGTCGCCACCGAGGACCATTGGCACGCCGTTGACGATGCCGTGCAGGAAGCCGCCATAACCTGCGTTCATGACCCAGACATCCGTATGCGGCAGCAGTGCGTCGTACGAAAGGAAGTCGATGACCTTCGTGTTGGCGGGAATATCGACATCCTCGGGGAGTGAGGCTCCCTTGACGCCCAGGATGGCGATGACGATCATGTCGTCGCGGTGGGCGAGCCCCTTAATGGTTGGAATGATAAGGTCGTTGTAGTTGGTCGCGACGGTACCCTGCGTAACGCCAATGATTCTTTTGTTCCCGGCCGTGACCTCAGCCCACCACTCGGGGTACTTGTAGTTGGGGTCGATGGGCTTGGGGGGCAAGCAACCGGCGTACTTGATGGACGCCGGGAGGTCAACCCTAGGATACTCGAGGCTCGGCGAGCACATCTGGAGCGTGACGTCGTAACTCGTCTGCCAGGTCTCGAAGAGGGTAGCCGGAAACTCCTTGGTCGCCCCCAACGACCTCAGAATGTCGTTGTATTCCTGGGCAGCCTTGCCAAAGGGGCCCATCGGACTGAAGAACATCTCATTCAGTAACTTGTTGCGAGCGCGGCCGGACTCGGTCGAGTCGGGGGGCAGGCCGGGACCGAAAGGGGCTGTGTCGATGCTGGAGGCGACGACGGGAATGACGTTGATGTCGATGACAGTTGGCCTTGTATCAAAGCCCTTCGGCAGAGGGGCGCCGTACATGATGGGCATGAGGCCCATGTACATGGTCTCGTGGACGATGATGATTTGCTGGGAAGGGCGTTCTTCGCGAATCTTTTCGAGGGTGGCCATCAAGACCTTATGCATCGGGGTGACCAGCTTGATGAAGACCTCGCTCAGGTCGAACATGAGGCGAGCGACACCGATGGGGATCTTTTCACGAACCTCGAAAATTTCCTGGTTCACCATGGCCGGGATAGGGATGTGCTCGACGCCAAGCCTCTTGACCCGAGGATGGAACTCTTCGCCTGCGATGAAAGTGGCTTCAAAGCCTCTCTGGATCATCTCAGCGGCGATCTGCAGCATTGGATTCGTGTGACCAGTGGCAGCGGCAGCGCAGAATAGAAGGTAAGGGCGCTTCTTGCTGCCGTCGCCGACGCCGTTATTGGCGACGGCGTCGACAGCCTGAGCAAGAGAGTCTCCTGATACCGTCATATTGGGTGAAGTGAACCTGTGAGGGCTAGAAAGACGGTCTTCGAGTCGTCTATGTGAATAAACCAAGGCTAGAAAGAAGAGACTGGAGAGGGATGGAGGGGGTTTGATGGTTGGCTCAGAACCTCAATCGATATCAGCAGCAGCCTGATACTTATACAAACAACTCGGGTCCTCCCAAGACGATCATCAGGGACAGGGCTGATATCGCCGCTACTGTCCTCTCGCCCCATAGATGTGATCCATCCGCGGCAGGCTGGATTAAACGCTGGACTTGACGTGGCCGTGAGCCGCGACGCTAGAACGACAACGACTTACTTACAAAAGGATGGATGTGCATGGGTTGACGTCTGACGGCAGATTTTAGCTCGAAGAGTGACACACATGGCCCTTTTTGCAATGATCTAGCGCACTGGGATCTCGAATAGAACCACACCAAGCCGAATGGACCAATTGCGTGTCATGGAGGCGACCCTTCTTCACGCCTGAACCATGTCAAGAACAAGTAGGCTACAGCCAGTCAACCGGCCAAGTTCGATAGATAGGATCCGGCCGCAGATATTTCGCCAGAACCTGAGGGGACCAAGACGCAAAGCACGGAGGAACCAGATGCTGGTACGCGCTCAACGAATTCCATGTCGTTGGTGGCGGCCTAATCGCTGGCTGGGATGCGCAATACGGGGCAACTCGGCACGAATCCAATGATGACGTCCTGACGAATGGGGCCGTAATACCAGGGCATTTGCTTACCATCGGCTATTGCTCGTGCTCAGCCCGTCAGCACGACCTTCAAAGGGGGTTCGGACGACGCTGGACATTGCTCCGAGCCCAGACTGACGCAGTAGCACTAACAACAAATGCGTAGGTGGCCCGAATCAGAACTACTCTTCCTAGCTTCACGGCAGATGCTGTCTAGTACGACAAACGGGTCCTGATCGACACGACTTGGTATGGAGTAGAGGGAAGAAAAGGCGCCGTCCCAGGGATTCGCTTTTTTGGAATCGACCGAGCCGCGAATGGTGGACGTGTACCAAGATGAGATGCAGTTGTCCAAGACTCTTCTGCATCACAAAATGTAGACACGAACTAATGAAATCGTAGGCAGTATGGTCGTATCAACGTATCCCAGTGATCGTGGCTCTTGGCTTTGTGGAAACGTTGAGTGCTACCGTGGTTTGTAAGTCACGGCCAGAGCCGCGACGCGAGCGGACCGCGAGGTTTTCCGCCTGCGCCGAAGAAGAGTCGCATCGTCAAGATGCAGCCAGCCATTCGGCCGAAGCCACCCGTCGGAGAGCCGATTGCCAAGAGAAGAAGCGGAGTTTGTGTGCGAAAGAGCCTAGACGGCGGCTGGTAGTAGAGCACAGTTACGGAGTGACGATCTCAACGGCCATGCCACATGGGTACCATATTACCAAGCTCGCGCGCGGGACGGGACGGGAATCTGCAGCTTGAGATTTACGAGATGAGCCGATGCCATTCCATTCTCTCTGCTTATCAATCGACGTTGTTGCTGTAACGTAACGCACGTGTCAGTACCGGTGCATGGGCATGTCTGTTGGACATCAAATGTCTTGTATTGAAAGCTGTGCTTTTTTGTGATGATGATCAATCCAATGAATGCCCTTGGAAAACATCCGACCAAAACGGCATTGCATTCTTGTTTTTTCTCCCCCTTTTAATCGTTTGCAGGCCCATGCAGCTGCAGCGGATGTAACCGCCCTGTTCGAAGTGCTCGTTATCATGAAGTTAGGACCCCTTTTCCCTTGCGGTCGCCCGTCCGCCCAAAGAGTTCTCGTAGACTCCATGGTTTCTTGTCGGATCCGCCGGACGGTGCAGATGTGTAAAATGTAGAAAACCTCGACAAGGAAGAAGACGATGATGTGGATTTTGTCGAGCCGTAGACCTCGGTCGGTCGTCCTGCGAGTGGAAAAGTCAGTCAGAATCGCATCCTGGAAACGGCGGGTTTGACTTGCTGATGTTCCCGGCACCCCCGATCCCGTATCCCCTAAATTGTCTGTCCCTCACCGCCGTCTCCTTCACGTCGTGCTCCTCGGCGGCGCTGTCGCTGCTCGCGTCGTCCGCGCTTCGCCTCCTCCCGGTCCTCGCGGGAGGCACTGTGCTCCCCGCGACGCCTGACTCGAATCTCGGCGTCACTGGGGTCGTCGTCCCGCCCGGGACGACCGGGGATGGCAGCGCTGAAGCCGCAGGCCGTAGGTTCACTGTGGACACGCTGCGGACGACGGCCAGCCTCCCCTGGACGCGGACGCGGTGCTTTCGCTTCCGCGCGGGTATGAGTTGGTCGGTTTCGGGATCGGTCTCGCCCACGTCGTCTTGCGAGTGCCGTCGTTGATTTGGAAGGGTAATCATGGTGACGAGTTCGGATTCGCGTCGAGAATTGTTCGAGGGCTTGGCGAGGAGGAAGCGCTGTAAGCTGGACCTGTAGGCAGCAAGAACGATTGAAGGATTGCCCAATCGTCAACCCACGGAAGGATTCTATCGGTGATCAAATGAGCGGACGCGACAGACGACAATTGTCCAGTCGTCGCAAGGAGACACCCCTAGGTGGGAGTCTACGTGTATCCGACCAGCTTCACGGTTCGGCACGCAAAAGGGGCAAAAACAAGACGCCGGCAGAGAAACCGGTCGTCGCACTAGCAAAGATACGAGGACGGGGGCACTTTGGTCTTAAAAGACGCCGAGTAGTAACAGGTTGTGCTAAGCTCAGCCATCAGATCTTAGCTCCTCGAATTGATTCAACCCTCCCAACAGCCAAACCATATCCATGGAACGAACTCTAACAAGATAAGAGAGCGGCGCAATAATTCTAAAGCGTCCGGCTCGCAATGCGATTTCCTTCTGTCAAACATTGCAGCAATCTAAACAACCCTCTCCCGTCACCCGTGCTGGCCCGGTCTCCCCCCTCATTTAACCTTGCATTGGGACCGGCCGGGATGCCCTGGGAAACAGGGCATGTTGGGGGTCACATCCCCGGCCACTCAACCCGGATTTGCGCGGGGGCCTGTGAGTTGCGCGCCGGCAGCTTCGGAGCTTGAGTGTTTTCACCGTCCTTTGTTTTCGCCTGTCTGTTCTTGCGAATAGACGAAAACTTGGATCCAATTGAGTACATAGGAAGAACCTCTGAACCCATGAACTCTTCATTCTTCATTCCTCCGCGTCAGTGGCGGAACTAACAGCTTGTCAGCCCCAGCCAAACCCCTGTTCAGGAGCGCCGTTGGAAGCCTAAACGGGTTCGCGGGATGATAGGATGACAGGGGGCGCTGCATTTTGCTCAATTGGGCAGTGGTGTAAGCAGCCACCTGTTTGCCTCGTAACTCGACCTGCCGTAACTTGACCCTGGACACACGCAGTAATCCAAGCTTTTCTCTCGTATTTTCGATTTTGTACCAGTGTATAGTAGACACTGAAAATGTGGCTGGAATTGTGTTGAAAACCGTGTATTTTGCCTCCACCGTTGGGTCGTTGAGGTAAAGGAAAAAAAAAAAAAAGGTAACAGGAATCCAAGCTGACGAGTTGCCGTGGAGGATGGATTGATGTGCTTTGGCCCATGTTTTATTCATCACGGATAGACATCAAGGAGTAATACTCTGATCAAGACTTGCATCTAGATTCCCAGTTGCCTCATGTCGGAACATTTCTGTTCCCAAAACTCGTAACATAGTTCATTGGGCCGCGGCTTACTCGTGTTAATCAAGAACTACTCTGTCGACGATAAACACATACAGCGTGCCTAGCTAGGATCAGGTTGTGGTTGACAAGCGGAAAGTGCAGTTGGTTTCTCAAATATGGCCGTGGTTCGACTTTTCGCGACACTGCCAGTCAGGGTCGAGACATACATGGCATCTATTCAATCCCTCAGCCCCTCGATGAGATTCTTGATGCCCTCGCCCTTGGCCGTCTTTTCCCAGGCAGCGGGTGCATTTTCGAACGGTGTCACGCTCGACAGCAACGCCTTTGGCTTCACGCGTCCCTCGGCAATGAGAGAAAGCGCCATTTCATAGTCCCCTGAAGCAAGCGGAAGCAACCCCGGACTTTGAGTTCCTTCTCGGACAGTGCAAGCATTGGAGCCTCGGGTTTGGCCTTCCCAAGCCCAACTGGAACATAGCTGCCCCCGCCTTTCAGGACGTATATGCCCGTCTGAATCGAAGATTGTGCGCCAGACGCCTCGATGACGGCGTCCACGCCTTCTGTTATGCCAAAGGATTCCAGCAGCCTGGCCGCAGTATCTTCACTGGCAGACTCGACATCTGCGAGGAACGTTTCGCACTCAACGAAGGTCTTCGCAAACTCAAGTTTGTTCTCCAAGATGTCAACCACACACCCGGCGTGCGCCGAAAGCCTTCGCAACAGCTGCACAGAGCAACCCGATTGTCCCACACCCGGTCACAACGACGTCCTGCCCGTACTTGATTTCCGCCAGTCTGGCTGAGTGAACCGCGACGGCGGTCGGTTCGACCAGGACAGCTTCCTGGAGGCTGACTTCGTCCGGTATCTTGTAGACAAAACCTTCGGGGACCGCGAAGTACTTGGCGAGTGTGCCGTGGGTGTCTGGAGGGGCCGCGGCAAACTTCATCCCGGGACACAGGTTGTAGACGCCGTCTTTGCAGTTCTTGCAGCGCCGGCATGGAAACCCGGGTTCGATAGCCACTCTGTCGCCGACCGTGACGGATGTCACATCCGTACCAACGGCGTCAATTGTGCCTGAAGCTTCGTGGCCCATGACGATTGGCTTCTCGTTGCTGACCTTGCGCCGAAATCCGCCTTCCTCCCAAAAGTGTACCTGATATTGGTGAGCGGGAGGATAACGTGGATGGTGACCGGTGGTGTAAGTGCTCACATCACTGCCGCAGACACCGACGTATCTAATCCGAACTATCACGCCGTGGCTGTCGTCAAGTTTCGGGGGCTCTCGATCTACAACTTTGGCTGACCCAGGCCCGTAGAGAAACCACGAAGGGTTCTGCCTGTTTCACAGGCTGGGTATGTTGGTTCAAGTCTTCGACGGAGGCGGCACCAGGTAGGGCCTTGATATGAGCCTTGAAGTGGTATTTCTGTCGTTGTTCTGGCTTTTGCTTCGAATTTGACCGTAGTCAGCGAGATCAGGATGGTCGTTCTTCGATGGCTCTTCTCTCCATATGTATGCGAGATGACACATTCCCCCGCACCCGATTGCTTGTCGTAGCAACCCTACGGGGTGACAGTCGCCCGAGTCAACCCCGCTCTACAGCCATTGGCCAGAGATGGCCAACAGCATGAGATGAACATTTTGGTATGCGTATTGATACTATTGTTAGAGGCTTCAAATAATTCATGTCGTTCTTGAGCCACTCGAAATCAGGTATAGAGTTTCTTCCTGGTGAAATTCAACACATGTCCTCCCATCTCAGCCCAGTCCGCAACGATCAGATCGTCGACACCATCTTCGGTTTTAGTATCACCAAATCTTACTTTGATATCCTCCAAAAGCTTACCCCTAGCCTCGTCCGTTAATGCTCCGCCGCCAGGTGGTACCCAAATGTTGGGGTTGCACCTGCTCAAAGTTGTCATGTTCATCAATAATCGCGGAACCCATATTTGCAAATCCAACACAAAGCCAACGCCTGCCGCGAACAATACGAGCAAGATAGATACGATGAGAACGACCATCCAACCCTTGTCGTGCCAGAGGATGTGCAACTGAATGTGAACTGTGCCCTGTGTCTCGGAGAAGTTGTAAGCATTCGACGGGTCCGTGACAGTTGGCGAGGCGCCGTACTCCATGAACGTTGTTTTGCTATAGTCTACAGGGTAACCCAGGAATAAGGGATCAACCCCTATCGCTGCCATCCAGTAGGTTTTCAGGATCTGCTCGTCGAATTGAGAACAAGCGGTCACCTGTCGTATGCACCGGCGGAATGCCCCAAAGCCCGACCTGATAGAGCCAACTCTGGCTGAACTAGGTACGATTGAATAGTGGATAGCTGGTCTAGTTCGGTACCGTTATTGTCTGTGACGGTTTTGAGAAGCCAAGAAAACTGTCGTAGGTTGAAAATTGAAATCTCCCAGGGCACCCGTCTGAATAGGTAAGGTTTGCGCTTGGATTTGACGGCAACATAGACCGTCGAATAGCTCTCAGTTTGCAATCCCAGCCGACGCATTCGACGTGGACCCGGACATATGAAGTAGTTGAATAACAATTTGCCGAGCTCAGGGTCTTCTTAGAATCGTAGTTGTAATACAACAGCGTGGCGGCAGGTGCTCGAGGATCTTGACATCAACCGACAGTGTAAGTTATCGCAGTACCATTATCTACCCGATATTTGTCTTGCTTTGGAATACTT
This sequence comes from Colletotrichum musae, assembly GCA_027406025.1. Lineage (NCBI taxonomy): Eukaryota > Fungi > Ascomycota > Sordariomycetes > Glomerellales > Glomerellaceae > Colletotrichum > Colletotrichum musae. The sequence goes on along the minus strand of JANVYC010000009.1, from coordinate 3,932,580 downwards.
CCCTCGGGTATTCGGTCAAGCCAGTTGAGTCCCATCGGAATTCGATCCCGGCTTTGGTGCCAGAGGGTCGAGCAGACTAGGAGGGCTTTCTCTGGTGGAGATGTTAAGGGCGGCTGGCCAACAGCACCACACCCGTTGCTGATTCTACAAAGTAGCGGGTGTGGTGCGTCTCGTTTCCTGGCTGCTATTTGAGGCGGAGCAGCCGGGACTCACAGGGGGTGGACTTGAAGCTTGAGCCTGGTCCGCAAAGCAGCTGCCAGTTTTGTAGAGTGTCATTCCAATTGGCATGTCTACTGCTTGCCGTACCAGGTACCGAGAAGAGATCTCGATTTCTACGTGTTTGTTACGTGGTCGACTGTCACCTGTGAACTCATCTAAAGATGTCCCGCCCCCAACCAACAACATGCCACCAACCAACCAACAACTCACTCCCCACGAATATCGGGTGACGGTGACCCTAAGTTAGTCCCACTGTCCCCATCGATTTGCCGAAAGCTACATCTCTCTTTTAAAGGCCTATCGGAGTCGAAGGGGGTACGGGAAAGAGAATGAATGCCAGGTTCCGAGACTGTTAGATATCACTACGTTTCGGTACGAGTTCCTCAATCCAAAGAACACACGTCGAAATTAAATATCGATACAAAGTTGGTTTCTAGTCTGAGTATATTAATGCATCATCAGTTCCGATCACAAAAAGTGCAAGTCAAACAACTGCAGTAGTTTCGCGTTATCTCCGGCCGGATTGAGCCCTGCATGAGGCGACGATGTCTCATTCCGCTGGCTGCATGAAGCCCTTTTGGGTCTGCCCAACGAAAACCTCGGCCGATTGGCAGAGTGTTGATGAGGGGTAGTGGTAATACGCGGCCGATCTTGGTGTCCCATTGGCCATTTCTGAGCGGCCATCTGCCCGTCAGATAGACAACGTGAACGCAGTCAACCCCGAAAGCGTGCCTAGAAACAAGGAGGAGCTCTTCGCAACCAGTAGGAGACTGTTTTCCACTCTGGGACAGTGTTGCCCAGCTACCCCGATGCCCGAGGTCGGCCGCAAGCTTAAGACGTCAATCGGTTCGCCCAGCTCTCTATCAGCATCCTCTTTTCTTTGACTTTGAGTATATACTCTCCCGCCGACACTCACACCAAGCACGAACGTATTGCTTCGACGTGGTCCGTATACTCAAAATGAAATCTACCAACTACGTCATTAAACTGCCCACCTTCCGCGAGCCGCCGTCCAAGACACCCGAGAACGCGCACAAGATCGTCACAGAATGGACCGCCAAGTTCAACGACACACTGGCCAACCAGAAGCTCGACGCCCTCCCCGAGCTCTTCCGCGACGACGCCTGGATCCGTGATTTCATCACTCTGTCCTGGGACTTCCGCACCATTCAAGGCCTGGACGGGATCACTGCCTACTTCAAGGAGAACCTGGAGCGGACGCGTCTCCGCAACATCCAGATCCGCGAGCATGGCGCCTTTCAACCGACATTCCGGGATTTCGGCCCCGGCATCCATTGGGTGGACACCATGTTTGACTTCGAGACCGAGGTCGGCCGGGGGAAAGGCATGGTGAGGCTGACGTTGGAGGAGGACGACAGCTGGAAGGCGTTCATGATCAACTTCATCCTCCAGGAGCTGAAAGATGTCAAGGAGAGCGTGGGGATCAACAGACCTACCGGCTATGTTGATCACACAGGCGGGAACTGGAAGGAGAGACGCGACAGGCAAAAGGAGTTTTTGGATGAAGACCCAGCTGTGTTGGTCATTGGTTCCGGTCAGTACACCCCTCCTACGATCAACAGTATGTGCGTTTTGAGACTTTATTGATGTGGTCATTGCCTCTAGGCCACGCAGGAATCAACATCGGCACACGACTTCGACATCTTGGCGTCCCAACGCTGATGATTGACCGCAACGAACGCGTGGGCGACAGCTGGCGTCAACGTTACAGGGCAAGTTTCTCACGAGCCTCACCAGAACAAGAACAACAGAAGTTGACTTGCTTCAACAGACCCTCATGACCCACGACCCGATCCAGTACTGCCACCTCCCCTTCATCCCGTTCCCCGCCGACTGGCCCATGTTCATGCCCAAGGACAAGCTGGCGGACTGGCTCGAGTCCTACGCGACCATCATGGAGCTCAACATCTGGACGAGCACAACGATCGAGAGTGCCAGCTACGACGATGCGGCCAAGATATGGACAGCCAAGGTTCGCAGAGGCGACGGCACGGTCAGGACCCTCCGCCCGCGCCACCTCGTGCTCGCGACGGGGCAGGCCGGCGACCCCATCGCGCCGACCTTCCCGGGCCAGTCCAGCTTCAAGGGCACCGTCTACCACGGCAGCGAGCACCGAGATGCATCCGCTATCGAGGGTCTCTCGTCCAAAAAAGTCCTCGTCGTCGGATCCGGCAACTCGAGCCACGACATCTGCCAGAACTTCCACGAGGGCGGCGCGGCCAGCATAACGATGATCCAGCGGGGCGGGACATATGTTATCACCGCCAACAAGGGCGTGTTTCTGATGCACAAGGGCATGTATGATGAAAGCGGTCCCCCGACTGAGGACGCCGACATCTGCGGGCAGAGCATGCCGAACCCCGTGCGGTTCGCGCTCCACGTCGGCGGGACGAAGTTGATTGCAGACGCGGACCGGGAGCTCCTGGACGGTCTCACCAAGGCCGGGTTCAAGCTCGATTTCGGCCCCGAGGGGAGCGGTATCTACCGCAAGTACATCACCCGGGGCGGCGGTTACTACATCGATATTGGGTGTAGTCAGCTCATCGCCGACGGGAAGGTCAAGGTCCACCACAGCCCGGATGGTATCACCGAGTTCACTCCCGCTGGACTTGCGCTCGCCGATGGGACGATGCTGGAGGCTGACATCGTCGTTCTGGCAACGGGGTACGATGGGATGAGGTCCAGCGTGCGCAAGATACTCGGTGACCGGGTGGCAGATCGCGTCAAGGAGTGCTGGGACCTGGATGAGCAAGGAGAAATCAACTCAGTGAGTATTTGACCTCTCAGACATGGATACACCTACTGACATTTGATGGGACAGATCTGGCGGAGCAGTGGGCATCCCGGATTCTGGTACATGGGTGGCAACCTGGCGCTGTGTCGTTCATACGGGCGATTGTTGGCGTTGCAGATCAAGGCGGTGGAAGAGGGGTTGTACTCCCAGACATAACGGGCGGACGCTTGAGTGAGCATATAGATCTTGGAATAGTACAAGGTTGCTGCAGCTCTGGCAGCCTGGCTAGGTCATTGTCTTGGCTCAGAACCCATCAAACAGGGCCATGAGAATTGAATTCAAACTTCTGATTAAAGACGAACCTATCTCACCATTTACTTCACGGCATGGAGTGGTCATTTTCATGGTAAATTGGATATGGCAAACCACATCTTTGAGTAAACCTAGGCTTGGCAATGCTAGCCTGCTTTTATCATAAACACATTGGTCAAGACTTGGAATGGCAGATTTCCTGTGCAGTCCTGTTATGACGGGCACACACACAAGTGGCGTGACAGTGTCCTAGCGCGTAGACTAGGAGTTGAGCAGCTTGTATGCCCGGAGAAGAAAGGCAGAGGCAACAGTAGACAATGAAGTGCCCAAGCCCCCCACCAAAGCAGTGGACACATGGCCGAACAATGTATATGGAATGGGGAATGGGGGGTGAGGAGCAGCCCAAGTGGGAGCTGGGGTTGAGATCCCTCTCACAAAACCACATGTCTATATGTTCCCAGCAAACCCGCCATGGTTGGCGAATCGCTGTTGGTAATCACGCAGATGGGCCCAGTTTCGCATCTCTTCCTCCTCATCATGCGGCGTCATGTTCTCCCCGGCCATGTTGCTACCACTCGGGCCGGTTCCTTCAAGCTTGAGAAGTACGTCAATGAGGCGCATCAGGGCTTCCTCGGATTTCATGGCGACCGGGCCCTTACGCTCCGGGGCATCATTGAGTAATGTCGAGGCCACCTGCCGGATCTTGTTGATGAGGGAACCGCCATTAGGCTCTAGGTTGCGTTGGGAGATGGACCCGAGGACATGAAGGAGATTCTGCACGATAAGCTCGCGCTCAGCCGTCATGAGCTCATAGACACGAGCTTCCTCCTCGTCTTCCGCTTCTTTTGCAGCCTTCTCCTCGGGTGTTTCGCCTTCCGGCGCATCTTTGGGGTCGGACATGTAGACATCGCGAAGGTTGAAATACAGTTCGACGTAAAAGGAGCGCGTAGCCAGCTGCGAAACGTAGACGTTGGCCTTCTGAATCTCGTACTGGAGCTGCCTTCGCCGCTGGGGCTGGTTCTTGATGACGTTGCGGACGTCATTGGGAGGCTGGCTGTTTGGGTACGCGGGGGGCACGTATTGCAGGTCGGCGTCGTCGAGCGCGCCGAACCCACTCGATTGGTCGTGAGATGCGCTGAGCTGGAGCTCTGGCGGAAGGCGGTCGATAATGTCCTTGGCGGCAACAAGAGCATCTCGCAACAATACCCTCTGGTCAGGCCAGGGAAGTGTGCTCATGCCATACACCAGCTCGACACTTACAATGGCGTTCATGGTGGTGTAGATGTCGACGCCGAATCTAAATCCCGTGAGAAGGGTGACCGAGCTCTCCGGGGGGTACACAATTTCGTGCGCCATGATGTACAGATCGTCGACATTCTCGGGCAAGGCAGGATACGGCAGGCTCGGGGTGGATGGGGCGATGACCAGGTCGGCATGCGAGGCTCCCAGTTGTGAAAACGACCTGATGATATATGTTAGCTATGACACAAGGCGACGATGATCTTAATGTTTAGCATAGACATACCGAACGCCCAGCAGCAAACACCAGAAGATTCGCTTCCCGATCTGGTCCTTGATGTGATGGAAGGGTAAGGGATCCGGCGAACAGTTGTCGTTTCCGAAGGTGGGAAGCTCGTTGGGGTGTTTCGGGCGGTGGAAGCCCAGCTCGCGGATCAGTGACAAGCATTCTGCCGTGAAGTGACGGTAGCGGTTGACTTCGAAGGTGTAGCCTGCGGCCAGGCTCAAGAAGTAACTGGTGGCAGCATCATCCAGCGTCTTGGGTTGTTTCACGGCCCAGCGAGGGCCTCGCGAGTCGAGGGCAATATCCCTACACTTCTCGATCATGACTATGGCGCGGGGGAACAGGTGGGTGCTGTGTTGGGTCTTGAGGTGTTGTCTTGCGCTCCGCGGAAACGAGGCCACGAGGGCACCGATCATGGAGGCGAGCAGGCCAAGGAACTCGGGTTTTGTCCTATCTTCTCGATTCGCAAACGAGGTTCGGAATGTGGGTTCGTGGGGGAAGGGCGCGAGCGGGTGGATGTAGGTAAAGAAGTCGTCGACGAGAAGCTCGAGAATGGGCATCGGGGCGATTGCTTCGGCGTCGAGACGGGGCGGGACCGGCCCTTCTGCTATGGAGACGAGGGCCTGCGCGGCATTGTGGGGCGAGGGCGACGGGTTCGAGGGAAGGCCTCCGTAGGCGGGGAAGACGGCGTTGCCAGGTTCAAGCCTCTGCTTCCGAGCAGCTCTCGCGGCCTCGGCGTGTTTGTTAGGAGGACCTCGTCTCTTAAGCTCGCGATGGAAGGTGCAGTCGACGTTCAGCTCCCGACAGGGCCTACAAGGAGGACCGGACTCGTCGCATTTGACCTTTCTCTGGGAGCACATATCGCAAGCTCGGCGCAGGCGAGTTAACTTGGGGTTGACAGTAGGGTCTCGGGACAGCGACATCGGTCCGGGCCCGGGCATCACGGACCCTGGAGGTCCGGGGATATGCCCGGGGCCTGGTGCTGGGACCGGGGCGTAGGACGGAGGGAAGGGACCCTGCGGGATGATGGTGATGGGTCCATCGGCGACGACAGAGGGAGGAGGAGGAGGGACAGATGCCACGGTCGATGGTGGAGGTGGCATTGACTGCTGTTGCTCTTGATGTTCGTGATCGGCCGGCGACTGCGAGGAGAGATGTTGCTGTCCATCGTGCTGCTGCTGCTGCTGCTGCTGCTGCTGCTGTTGTTGCCCCTGCTCCGTTGACTGCTGGTCCGTCTCTTGTTGATCATTCTGTTCTTGTTGTTGCTGCTGGGCAATATCGGTAGCAGCGGCGGCAGCAGAGCTCAGGTGTTGCTGGACGTTGTGGATAGCAGCAGCAGCAGCCGCATCGGACGCGGCCTGGAGGATCTGGAGGCCATTGCTGGCATAGGCGTGGGCGGTAGCTTGCTGGGAAGCGGTCGGGGAGACGGGCGGCGGAGACGTGGCCGTGATCGTCGCGGTGTTCGTCGTCGTCGTCGTCGTTGTTGTTGACGTCGTGTCGACTGGTGGTTGGGATTGAGGCTGCGGCTGCGGCGTCTCTGACGGTTGATGATCGGACATGTCGACAGCGGAGCGAAGGGGACCCCGTTAGGCCCAGGTCTTATCTCTCTTTCTTGGATGCGAGGCCCTGGCCTGCTGGGTCGAATGGCTGATTGTCGGAGAAGCTCCGGATGCGATTCAGCCGGGTGAGCGGGTTTTCTGTGGTGTGTGTCCAGTGTGTGTGTGCGCGGTGCGGGTGGGTGGTGAGTGGCCAGACGCGGATACGGGGAAGTGGGCTGTGTGAGGGAGCGTCACGTGAGTTGGAGGACAACGGCGCTCGTCAATGATTAGGCGAGAATTTCCGATCCGGTCACGTGATACTCTCAAGTATCCTATGGTATTTGCTTATGTGATCACCCTCTCGAGCGCATCGCATGGATAACACACTCCCACGTAAATTTACTGTTCGCCTGTTAGGGAATAGAACACACTGCACAATGCTCCTCTTGGTGTCCCCTCGCTGAGATCACAGCAACAACACAGAGTCAATAGAGACTGTCAAACAAAACTCAACAATCTCTTATAGCCGCCCTCGTCCCATGCAGAAGTGGTCTTCGCTTGACATTACTTTCGCTGTCATATCGTCGGCCCTTCTCACAACCCAACTCGTCATGTCCTATTACGTGACCAAACACTCGCCCAGCCTTTCTTGTTCATGAGCCAAGACTCCCAGGATGGCCGTGGTCGACCCGTTCCCAAGCCAAATCCGCCTACAGGCCGCTACTGCACGTGGATCGGATCAGCGTCCAGCCAGCTCGCCGCCAAGAGCCCGCCAGATGAGGCCGGTAGTGTTCTGGCGACACGTCAGGAACTTGGCCCTCCAGCTTGCAACGACGTCTCCTCTCGTTCTGGCATGACCCAAGACGAGTCCTTTGGGTTTCGATCAGCAACTTCCCGTGGGCTAAGGCCATGTTGACGTCCTAGTCGAACGGGGTCCCTCATTCCGTTTTTCCATTGCTCGGGCCCTTCGAGCGCCGCAACCAGCCGCCGACCGAATCACTCTTATTCATGCTCTTCTCCAACCACCAGTCCGATACTGGAAAGTCGCAACCGGCTTTTTAGACCCTCAGCTGTTGGTTGGACCACCTGCCCTTGGAGCACTATCGACTTGCCAATGGGCGCCGGTGACGTGGAATCGAGTTCATATATCCTTTCGATGTGACCCCCTGTTACCCCACCTCAGCGCCGTCGACGTTACTGGTTCGCGTCTGCTTACCCTTCCTCGAGGCAACGGCAGTGCCGGACATGTCTGGTGGAATGACTTCTGGTCGGCCGAGACCCAGTCGGGCTGCATTGATTGCCGGTCGTCTAGGGGATTTACCCCAGACCAGGGTCACATCCGCAACCACACCTTGTGTAGCCTCGAGCCACATGACAGCATCCTTTGTCGTCGTTATTCTGCCTGCTGAGGTCGAGGGCTGCGGGCTGGAAGGAATTCGATGTAGTTCCTCAATGGCCATGCTGAGGATATGAGGCCAAGTCTTGCCTGTCGACTGTAAAGAACAAGTTGCAATAGTTGTATGTCTGAGGCCATAACCAGGTTCGCGTCTGTCAACACGAAATGTGCCAACAGTTAGGCAAAGCGACTATTCAGAACAACCAGTGTCCCATCGAACAAAAGGTTGCGTCTTGTTAATACAACCTGCCGGAAACCTTTGTTCTAGCTCCTGAGCCAGCTGTTACTTGTGCATTCCCCCTCCGTCCTCCGCAATGATCCTTCCGAGATTTCCTGAATCGTTATAATGCTACCTGCGTCTAGACTCTGATCTCTCGGGCTCGACTCTTGGCTGTCCCAGACCATAGCCCAGTGGCTTTCGCTCGGGGATTTGAAGGCAGCTAACATGCCCAGACACTTGGCGGTGAAGGCTTGTTTGGAATTGGCTCAGTATTTCTCAGGGTTCTTGATGCTTGGCAGTTGAGGCTCTCCAAGCCCGTGTATACTGGCAGGCTTTTCGCCCGTTCTTTTTGTGTCAAACGTGAGGCATGTCCGCTGTGGGAAGTATAGGGGAGCATCTTCCAGGTTTGGAGAAGGCATCAACAGAATAAATGAGGTGTCCAAGTGCGACGAAGCAGGGCCGTGTGCCTGCCTACTCGTATGACTATGGTGTGTCATATGGTGCTGGAGCAAGCTCGAATTCCGTCCAATCCTTCATCGTCGGTCGATGCGACCCTTGCTTCCACTGCTCGACAGCCATACTTTGCCTCCCCCGCATCCACAAGACTGGCTGCGATATATTGGTTGTATATTGGCTTGATCAATTGGGCAACACTTCTCACCACAAACTAGCTCACCCCTTGGTGCACATTCACGCTTCCGCATATCCCATCGGTAACTCTGTGTCGTGTTACAGTGACGGATCTGGGCTCCCTGAAATTCGACGGATGTTGTCCTCCGCAGATGTACCCTGGAAGATCCCGCCTCTCATGATAATCTTGCCCTGAATACTGCCGGAACTTCGGGCGAGTTGATCATCGACCTCCGGAATCTGGACCTCCTTGGGCCACAATATGCCAAGATCTACCTTCACTCCTCAACTATAAGAAGGAGACGCAATGGCATGGAGAAGACAAGGAAGCTGGGAGCTCAAAGCATCAACTCGCCTCTTCCACTCATTGTCAAGCCAAAGCGAAAGACAAGCTTCCCATCATGATGCGGTCACTCTCCGTCCTCCTCGCCGCGGTTGCCGCCGTCACGGCGCAACAGGCCGGCACTCAGCAGACGGAAACGCACCCCAAGCTGACGTGGCAGAAGTGCACGGCGTCCAGCTGCTCCAACGTCAACGGCGAGGTCGTCATCGACGCTAACTGGCGCTGGCTCCACGACTCCTCGGGCGCCAACTGCTACGACGGCAACAAGTGGACAGGCAAGTGCACCACGGCCACCGACTGCGCGTCCAAGTGCGCCGTCGAGGGCGCCGACTACGCCGGCACCTACGGCGCCACGACCTCGGGCAACGCGCTCAGCCTCAAGTTCGTCACGCAGCACTCGTACGGCAAGAACATTGGTTCTCGCCTGTATCTCATGAACAGCGCGACAAAGTACGAGATGTTCACGCTGACCGGCAACGAGCTGGCCTTTGACGTCGACCTGTCCCAGGTTGAGTGCGGCCTGAACGGTACGAGGGATTCCTGGTTTGGAACATAGAAAGAGACGTGGCTGACCGAGCATGACGCAGGTGCCCTCTACTTTGTCCAGATGGACGAGGACGGAGGCATGGCCAAGTACCCTACTAACAAGGCCGGCGCCAAGTACGGCACGGGATACTGCGACGCGCAGTGCGCCCGCGACCTTAAGTTCGTTGGTGGCAAGGCCAACGTCGAGGGCTGGGTGCCCTCTTCCAACGATGCCAATGCCGGTGTTGGTCCGTACGGTGCCTGCTGCGCCGAGATGGACGTCTGGGGTATGTTCATGCTCATCTTCCCAACATGAAGGCACTGTGGTCCTCGTCGACGGCTCGTGCCAATACACACTCGTATACTAACGACAGCTTGTAGAGTCCAACTCCCACTCGTTCGCGGTCACGCCTCACCCGTGCCAGAACAATGCCTACCACGTCTGCGAGAAGTCCGGCTGCGGCGGGACGTACTCGGACGACCGCTTCGCCGGCGACTGCGACGCCAACGGGTGTGACTTCAACCCGTACTGGATGGGTGCCACCAACTTCTACGGCAAGGGAAAGACCGTCGACACGTCCCAGAAGTTCACGTGAGTTCTGGCACTCTTCCCCATTTTTGGTGGAAACGACATGATGAAAACAAACCACTGACCTCGATCAACAGCGTCGTCACTCAGTTCTCCAACAACAAGGTGGCACAGTACTTCGTCCAGGGCGGCAAGAAGATTCAGATGCCCAACTCGGCCATCAGCGGCGTCAGCGGCAACGCGGTCACGCCCGAGTTCTGCTCGGCGCAGTTCAAGGCGTTCAACGACCGCGACCGGTTCTCCGAGGTAGGCGGCTGGTCGAAGCTCAACTCGGCGCTCGGCGGCAAGTGGGTGCTCGTCATGTCGCTCTGGGACGACCACTACGCCAACATGCTCTGGCTCGACTCCGTCTACCCGCCCGAGAAGGCCGGCCAGCCCGGCGCGGCCAGGGGCGACTGCCCGACGAACTCGGGAGTACCGTCCGAGGTCGAGTCCAAGTACGCCAGTGTATGTTTCTCCCCATTTCCGTCCTTTGTTCTGCCCCGCTCTTTCATTTCCGTCTTGATGTCCTGTTTCGAAGCTTCATTGTTGTTACTCGTGTCTGTGATGCGTTTTGCTGATGATGTGTTGCCAGGCCACTGTCACCTACTCCAACATCCGCTTCGGACCTATCGGCTCGACCGTCAAATAAGTTGCGACGAGCAGGCTTTGGTAGGTTACGGGCAAGCCAATTGCCGGTGCTTGTATTTATCGGCTTCCGATCCTTTCGTTTGCGTGCGTTGGGTTTATGCAGGAACGCCATCGCGGTGCGGTACGGTTCGTCTCCGATAGGGGCACAAAGGGGAGGAGAGTGTCGTAAAGCACATGGCAGGGTGGAGAGAGGGAGGGAGGGAATTTCGATTCAATGACCTGGAGAATGTTGAGCGTTTCTTCTTCGTATGTTGTCCGTATATTTACCAGAACGAACTTGCTTTTAACGATGCAGAAACGAAAGTGAGCCTTGTGTGGGAAAGACTCTTCTTAGCTTCGTTCAAGTTGTCAAAGATTGCAGCCGGCATACCACGTGGACACCCCTCGTTGCAAGAGTGATCGAGTTCGAGGTGGAAAGAAGGCCCTGGTTTGAACTTGCGTGTTTAAAGCTACCGGCCACGACCCGGATGCAAGGCCACTACCGCATCCATGGGATGAGAGACATGGGGAAAACGCACCGGCTTCCTCTTCTAATTCCAGTGTCTTGTTGATGTAACCGGACTCGCCTGGTCCGTTACTTATCCACCTCGCAAGTCCCCTCCTCACCGTTTTCTCCCGCCCGCCGATAATACATGCCGTAACCGTAACGTCCCTAAGTACCTCCAGGAACCAGGGCTACCTAAGTACAATAGGAGGGTGAGTGACTCTTCTTAACTCTTGTTAGAGACTCGACACCATCTGTATACATTTATAAGACGAATAATGACTACCTAACGTAAGAAGAGGTAGGTAGATGCCTTAGTAAAGCCCACGCTCTTGTCTGTGGTTATGTCAATGTACGTTACATGCAATAATCAGTAAGATATCGTTGTTAAGGCTTAAGGCGCTTGCTTCCGCCCAATCAGCGGCCTCTCGCTGTTTCCCCCGCCTTGGCGTTCTCCTTCTCCGTTTGGAAGATTTTGGCGTGCAGCAGGGCGAGCGCCTGGTTCAGGGGGGGCGACCAATGGGCTTCAGCGCTCACACCGGAAGCACTCCGGTGACGCAGCGCTGTTGTCAGAGCCTTCGCAATTGGCCGTTTAACCAGGTAGGTACCAGGTACACAGACTCTCAGAGGCGTAAAAGTGGTCTCCAGTGCTGGCCTGTTCAATGTGTCTGTTGTTGGGCTTATTGTGTAATGTCTTTACTACCTACTACTAGATAACTAATTAAGCATCGAGATAGAGAAGACACGATGGAACAGAGTTCCTGCGAAGGAGGGGGTCTGGACCAACCTACGGATACTCTATAACCGGCCCCTCAACACTTACGCCGCGGCAATAAGCTCCCGCATCACATCTAATGCCACATACTTTGTTGTGCCAGTGGCAGGAACATGTGTCCTTCATCGAATCAAGAGCCTTCCTCATCGTGTCGCAGAGTCTGATCTATTTTAGCCTCGCAAGTCAACCCCTTACCGATACGGACCAAATCCTCCGGCCTAGAAGCTTCAAACCCACTGAACTACCGTCACAGTTTTAACATCCCCTCCTTTTACCGGAACGCACTCCGTGGCGAAACTGATTACGAGGAGAGTGTCATTTGAACCATCAATTTGGTACGACACGATCGGGGTCACCGTCTGTCGGCCTGCGTGCGTGGATGGGTGGGCTATGGAGTCTCCAATGGTCAGTCAGCCTTAGCGGACTTTGGCCCAGTCCAGACCGCGGCTTGCCTGGGCAGTCCAGGTTATCGTTTATTATTGCTTGGCCTGCCCACTGCAGGCAACCGCTCAGTAGGTAAATACATCAGGCAGTTAGGGAGGTCGCCGTTTTATCATGAATTCATAATCAAGTCCGTCTTTATCTAGTAGTTGGTTGGACCTAAGATTGAACTCTTCAAACGCATAACCAAACAATGTCACCCCTCCCCATCCCCTTTGCAGTGACCCCTTTGCCGAGACTGGGTCATATTGGCTTTGAGCTGTCTTAACGACTACCCCGAGCAGCACAGGTTCGGATCGGATAACACTGAATTCCAGGGTCCAGTACTCCATCCAAAAACAAAACCCACAGTTCCGCGGCACAAATACCAATCTACCTCAGAACGCCAGGGGAGGGGGCCTATCATGTCGTGCTTCGGTCTCCCGAACAGACCACGCTTCACAGTCTTCCACCCCTCATCCTCCCTACGAAACCACCAAACCCCTACCATCAACGTCTTCCTCCTCTTGCAACACCTCATCCCTAACGGCAGTCAACACTTGTGGGCTCGCCATCATGGACTCGCGGCCACCAGGCGCCCATCCATCGGCTCCCGAGGCCGAGTCGAGTGCGGCATCGACTGCCTTTAGACCAATCCTCCCCGCCATCACTGCTGGAACTAGCCAGGGACTCGGAACTGCCACGTTCCCTGAGCGCTTGACCAAGCACCCACGCCACCAGGTGCCGTCGGCCTGCCTTCAGTGTCGCAGGCGGAAAGTCAAGGTAAATGATGAAAGATCCATCAAACACTCGTAAAAATAATCCGTTACCCCCCTTCCCCTTAGTCCATCCCCTCTGGAGACTCAGCGCAGATCGCCAATCCGGGTGTGTTCGCCAAAGTCTTGCGTTCCACCCCGAATGCTCGCAGCCCCCCCCCCCCCCCTTTCCTCTTATCCCCATGTTTCGGTCACTCCGCATATTTCCCGCTCCGTGTCATATTGGCCGACAATCTTGAGCTTTTTACCAAGTGGGGGCAACAGCAAATACCACACGCGTAAACAACTATAGTCTCTTGTCTATCTCCATTTTCGTCAATTTTGTCAAGTATTTAACCACCTTCTTGGGAGAACAACGCGTGGAAGGCTCCAGCATTGCCAAGGAACAGCTATACCGCGGCTACAAGGAGGAGTCACAGGAAACGCTGACATAATGCCACGAAACTCATAGTGCTCGGGAACCAGGCCGGCGTGCTGGCGATGCGCGAACCAGGGCATCGAGTGCGAATGGGACACGGAACCCGACACGTCGCGTGTTGTCTCGATCCGTCGGCGCAAGGAGGAGCTCGAGCGGGAGAATGAGGATCTCCACGAGCTGCTTCGCTTCCTCCACGCGCGCCCTGAGGAGGAGGCTGTCGAGATCTTCAAGCGCTTGCGCGCCTCAGGCGACGCCCTCCAGGTTCTCGATTTTGTCCGCAGCGGTGACCTCCTTCTAGGCAGGCCTCCGGAGCCGGACCCCATCGTTGGCAAAGGTGCCGGCCCAAGCAACCCCGTGCTGAACGCTGACGATGTTGACGATGATCTACCCGCAAGCTCCGCGTCCATACGCGTCCCCGCCCGCCCGTGGACGACCCTGACGAACGACGGCGTCGTCTCCGAGCTGATTGCCGCCTTCTTCCTCTGGGACGAGCCCTTCCTGCTCGCCTTCGTAGACCGCGACGCCTTTCTCAAGGACATGCGAGACGCCTCTCCCGAGACCGCCCGGTACTGCTCTCCCTTGCTCGTGAACGCCATCTGCGCCCTCCGTAGTGTGAGTCCAAACACCTCCACCCTACCCCGCGACAGCAGACAGGATTGTTATCGGCTGAACATGCATCCTCTGGCGCTTCCAGCACACCTCGAGACGCGCAAAAGCCTACGGACACGTGAACGGGTGCGACATGCGAACACGCTTCTTCGACGAGGCCAAGCGCCTGCTGGACAAGGAGAATGGACGCGTCTCTTTGACGACGGCGCAGGCGCTGTTCATCATGCATCTCTCGGCGGCCGCTACCGGAACCGATCGCGCGGCGCGCATGTATCTTCTGGCAGCCTGCGACATGGCCCAGAGCCAGAAAGTCCTCTCCGGCGGCGGCATCGGGGGCGCAGGAGAAGGAGGACCGGCAAAACACCAGGAGCGACATCGACAGATCATGTCCAGGGCTCTTTGGGGGATGTACTGTTTCGAAAGGTTGGTCAATATTGCAAGTCGGGACTTGATAACGGGAACCGCCGTTTCGGCCGACTTGTTGACACCGTCTTTCGCGTAGCATTTTCGCCTTCGCGTACCTTCGACCGTCCTTCCTCCCAGTCCCGTCGATCCCGCGGCTATTCGTCGAAAAAGTCCCCCTGAACCCGTCGGAACTACTGTCCTCAACCCACCGAAACGCCCTCCTCCTCGACGCGACGTGCGATCTGTCGATATTGTCCAATGAAGCGATGCTCTACAACCAGCGTACACGCGGGAGTGAATACGGGAGCGAGGAGGACGTCCAGAGGCGGATCGCGCTGTTCGACGCTCTGCGGTCGTGGCGAACTCTGATACCCCAACAGCTACACGAAGTGGGTGGTTTCTGGCCACCTGCTTACTACCTGAGGTTAGCATCCCAGTCGCCTTGTCCTTTTCCCTCTCAGACGCGATGTCTTTCTGTCTGCCTAGAGACCCTTCGTCTTCGTCTTGGTTCTGCGACGTTGTACTGACCGCTGGAAAGAGCCTTCGAAGACCAGGTAATCCTCAGCATTTTCCGGCCGCTAAAGCCGGACCTTCAGCTCCCACAGGACGGCCGCGCCGGCGACCTCCTCGTGGCTTACTGCGAACGAACGATCGCCGGCGTCGAGGAGTACGAGCGCGTGATCTCCTTGAGAGACTGCTCCAGCATGATTCTCTTGCCGCTTTTCCACACCGCCGTCACGCTGGCCAGGCTCCTCGACAGGCCGAAATCACACGATGTGTTCGCCCGCACGAGTCGGCTAATACGAGACCGGGTCGACGACTTCCCTCTCGCCGCCTTCCTGCTTCAGGGGCTCTTGGCCATGGCAGCAGATGGCGGGACGCAGATCCCGCAGGCCGCGAGGCAGTGGTTCGAGGGACTGCCGCTGGACGAGAGGATGCTCAGGGACGTGCCCATCAGCTTCGTCCTCCCCGCGCAGCACGAGATCACAACCGAACAGGAACACGGAGACGGCGGCGGCATTCAGCTCGGGCATCTCATCTCAAGCTGGAGCTGGCTGTCCGTTTCCGACTGAGAAATATCGTCACGGGCACGTCAACAGAGACCGTCGCTGTCGGGTAGCGTCCAGCAACTCTGGGAAGATGAAAGGCGGGGAGGGAGAGCCAGGTGGCGTGATGGGACATGTGCGTGTTTTCTACCGTGATACCCCTCCAGCCGGAGCTCACCCGCTCCCATATTGAATCAATCGCTTCCATTTTGCATGCAGCGTTCCGTCATACCGTACAGTTCAGTGTGGCTATTGAGGTCAGCTGCGCAGCCCGCACAGGGAGGAACCTTGGCGCTGTCATTCGACCTCAAGCTCGAGATCCAATGATGATAAGAGTACTTGATCCAAGCGTCCCCCTCTAGTGTAGTATGTCCGGTCAAACACAAAAGACATCACTTTGGCTGGCGGCCGTAGGTTCACACTTGGCCGGCACGGCTGTGGGGCCGATCGGGGCCGGCCTCAGCCGGAAACCGGAGACAAGTTGTAGACGCGATTCCCCTGACATAGGATATTTGGTAGTCCTTGCGGCAACTAATTCAATCGCCAGCTCAGATGGACTAGCCGGCCAATTCCAAGGCCATGCAGAAGTCTCAAGTTCCCTGCGCATTATTTCTGCTGCGCCCGATTCTTTAGGGCGTCACGGTTGCTCAACGATGGGACTGCCTTACATCCTACGGAGGCGTTGCTAGCCTATTGCTTCGCCAGGCTTTCTGTAATGAACAGCCGCCAACCAACAAATAACATAGGGACTTTGGTGTCCGTGTTGGTTAGGTAAGTTTCAGCAGCTCGGCCCCCAGATATTGCCATTTGTTGGTATCTCGTCGCATTTGATTTGCACTGCCTCGGTCTCTGCTGCAGGGACAGGACAAAAAAGTTCTTTCCAAGCGTTGGTGCAAGCGGTGTGGTGTCTGATCAACCTGGTCTCCCCAGTTATAGCCGCAGCACCATCCTTACACGTTTGCGGGTTGAAGCTCGGAACACTAGGTAATTGTAGATGCATCCACCAAAGCGTCGGTCGACGGTCGATCGACCAGAGAACCTTCAACCGGGGGTAGCTTCGAAAACCTCCCCTTGAAGCGCCCCCAAGCGGAAAGTTCTCTCTTCACACTAACTGGCCCCCAGTCGCCTAAGCATTGGACACCTATCAATACGTGTTGGACATGGCTCCCTGGCTGAGAGCCGGACGAAACCCAAAAATGCCCAATTGCATGCCCTCATTCAAGCTCTCGGCCGAGGCTCCGAAAAGCTTCCCCTGCCCTGCATGGATGTCATGGATACTCGCGAGGCTTATTCTGATCTCGTGTGGGCTTGGAAGTCAGCCTCCAGAAACATCTATTCACATCACGATAGTGCATGCTGCTGGCAGGGAAGCAGAGTGCTTGCTCGACGGCCATATAAGCCCGGTCGCGTCTCTTTTTAAATACCCTTATTCACTCAGTTCATCATCACTCACAGTCACTACAATACAACAACTCCAACCAGCAACAGCCAGAATCCCCCCCACCCCCCCCTTTCCCAAACAACTCTTCTTCTCTCTATCGAACCCTCAAGTTTTAAACTTGTTTGCCTCGTCAAGCTAATCACGCCAACCCTCTTACGCACCATACCATTCGAAGCATCAACCATCATGCAGTTTACATCCGCTCTCGCTATCATGCTCAGCGTCGTCGCCAGCGCCAACGCCGGACTCATCGACTACGGCCCCGACCCCGACCCGTACGTCTACAACAACGCGCCGCCCCGCGAGGACCAGGTGGAGGGCGTCATCTGTGACGTAGACAACATCTCCAAAACCAACAACCTCCCCCTGGCCTCGCGTAGCCTCGAGGACAGTCCCTACCACTACCTTAACAACCTCTCGGGCAGCGCCCGCATGTCTCCCGGCCCCGGCAATTGCCATCGCGTCTCTTGCGCGTACAACCTGGGCGTCTACTTTTGCAACGACAACAAGCACGACATCGAGGTGCCCTGGACCGATATCGCCAAGTACACCAACGACGTCGCCATGGTCTGCGGCGGTGGCAAGCATTTGCCCAAGGACGGCGATGTGCTCGACTCCTACGGACGGGATTACTTCGATTTTCGCTCTGCAAAGAGGCGGACGAACGGACAGAAGTTCAGCAAAGACGGGTGGAACGTCTACCTCAACGGAGACGAGTGCTAGACAGGTCATGGTATTGCTTAGAGTCGTGGATTGGAGTCTTGGGGTGCTAAGGAACTGTTCTATTAGACTTCGAATTTGACGTTATGCATATACTCCATTTGACACGTTGAGCTCTTCTCCGAGGACGATTATGTTTGATCGACGCCGAATGAAATGCGTCCGATTAGTTCACGAGGCCGTCTTAGCCTGGAGAGTGTCGGGCAAGATCATATCTCTTTAATCTGTATATTATTTACATTCCTTGCCGAGGATCACCAAGCTCATCCTAGACGGCAGCCGGTTTCCCGTCATGGCATCTTCACACCTCGAGTTCAGTTGGCCTGTCATTGCTTCCACACGGTATAAGACTTCATGGCGCCGTGCTGCCACTCGGAGAGGACCGCCGAAGACCAGTCCACGCTGTAGCAGGGCGGCTCCCAGGCCTTGGCGCCAGAGGGGCAGTTGTACTCTCTGCAACCGACACGTCAGTGTGCTTTCCAACAAGCGCGAATAAAGCACACGCAACCTACCCGTAAAACCTCACGCACGTGTTGCCCTTCATGATGACCCAGTCCGCCTTTTGAGCCCAGCCGTCAGGGCCGCTCTGCATGTTCACTATCAAAACTTGTTAGATTGTTTGTTTCGAGACCAGAGGGGATCAGGTCGACTAACCGCAGCTGCCGGCGGCCGGGCAGACCTCGTGCTCCTCGTACTCATAAAAGTTGCTCTTCATAAACGTGAGGCTGACCTGGTTCTGCGCCGTGTCGCAGACCGCAGACACCAAAGGGACGAGGAGCGCGAGGCTGTACAACTTCATGTCGACTGTTGGCACGTTACAGCTCTGTCCTTTACGAGAAGAGTGTCAAGGGAAAGACTGTTGGCGTTGATGCTTCGTATCTCTTCAGTCCAGTCCGAACGGACAACCCTCGTTTTATACTTGACGACATGGCTTCGAACCCCAGCTAGACTGCCTGTCGGTCTTTGGGGCGCAATGATGGAATCGCTGCCAATTTCTGACCGTGAAGGATTATGCAACGTCGGCGACAAAAAGTGCGACTGAGCCAATGGAAAGCACGGAACCACCTGAATCACCTTCCCAATTCCATCAAGGTACAGCGCAGCCAGCCCGTATCGTCAATTTAGTTGCAGGCCAAGAGCAGTTTCGGGAAGAGAAATGTGGAGGATCGTGTCGAAACCCACCTCTCCTTCTCCTGCCTGGCCTTGATCCGATGGACTGAAGTTCCAGGCTGCGATCAACGCACATATTGGGATGGGGCATGAGGATGCATGCGGGAATGCCCGCTCTTGCTGCGCATCAGGCACTATTACCTGTTCAACAGGGAGGGTCGGAGCCGAATATGAAAGCGAAGAACGGATGCGAGGTAAGCCCCAACCAAAAGATCCAAGGCTACGATGTGGACTATTTGCAGACAAATGAAGGAAACTGGAGGGAGCGCAAACGAAATCATCGGTCATAAGCTCCGTGCGAAATTGCGCGGGGTGGCAGGATGGTTAAAGTGGAAGGCTGCTTCGCGCATCGAAACGCAACACTCATCTAGTAGCTCACGTTCAATCCTAAGTGCCAACGTAAAGCACCAGACGTGCTACGTTCGGTTTCTGTGCCGCCGGATCGATCGTACCTAAGGCGGCGGCACCCGGACGAGATATGTGGGGCGAATGGGGCCGGTTTTCGGATTGATGATACGGGGACTGCCGGGTGGCGGTCAAAGGGCCAGAGGAGCGAGTCACCCATGTTGCCCTAATGACCGCACTATGTTGAACAAGATTCCAAAGAGGTGGAAATGTAACAGGCATCAGTTAGTTCACTCTTTGAACGTTCGGTTGCTCGCTACTATGGATACTATTTCGAGTTCACGTTAAACTGGATCGTGTCTTGCGTGATGTCGGGGAAACCTTCCCATGCGGCCGTGGCAAAAGTAACTAGGGGGAGCCAGACCCTCAAGTCATCATGGCACGGTGATTACCAGCATATAGTGAGGGGGCGGGCGACTTATTATTCGGTTCAACTGTAGTTGGACTCTGCTGGCGGTGGGCAAATTGACCTTAGTCCAGCCCAGTACTTCGCGAGAACCAAGCATCAAGGTGGCATGTGGTGCCAAAAGTCGTGCAAGAAGCCGTAGGCTCTGTTTGTTCAAGAACGAAGCGTTATTCAGATAGATTACAACATGGGGTAGTAGTTGGTTGGATCGACCCTAGGTAGGTACCTAACCCCCCGAGGCACAGTCAAGGGAGTCACCAGCCACTGAACTACCTAAGTAGGTAGTGTAGAGAGGAGGGGTGGCCTTGCCCTAACGATGATGATGGCAAATCGGTTTGCTCGTTATTATATGCACTAAACGGACATATCATGCTTGAATCATTTCCACTGCAGCGGTTGAAGACCTTGCTGCTTACATGTGACCTATTTGGAGACTGGAGCCTGCCGCGCACCGGACCATTGACTCCGTGGAAGGGCTGTAGGCGCTGAGACACAGCCTGCTGACAGGCAATACTGGTAGCCGTAGATGGTATGCCAGACTGTGGAGATACAAGTTTCCGTCTTAGAGTCCGTGGTACCGTCTATTACGGTTGGGACTGTTATCGGAGACAAATAGTCGAACGTGTCAAAGGCTGAAGCGCCTTCCAAATCGCTGGAAAGAATGAGATGAAGTGCCTGTGTCCCTGGTTCCAAGCACGAAAGGACGAGATGCCAGCCATCATGGCTCGAATTATGTGGTCCAGACACAGCGTCGCTTATGGAGGAGCCCGCTTCGAATCAAAGCTACAGGGATGGAAGCCCCTCAGGGACGATAGTCGCGTTGGAAGGCCTGAGAACCACTCGCCTAGAATAAACGCTTGCAGGACCCTAACACGGCGGCTCTCGTAGTTGACAAGTTTCCTCCTTGACAAATAATACACCTCTAGCAACGCCTACTGACATGTCCAGCATTACAAGTTCATCCTCCTCGATTCTCAGCGGTTCCTCCCAGCCCTCTCAAACCAACGCAGCACCCGAACATGACCCCCCAGGTCCGCGGAAACGACGCGGACGACTCCTCAAACACCAAGCCGGAGGCCAGCTTTAGGCCGATCCTGCCTGCTCAGTCAACCTCAGGCGTTCCACGCGTACCGCCAGGGCCTGAACGGCCACTCAAGCCGCCCAGACAGCCCGTCCTCGCGGCGTGCCTCCAGTGCCGCAAGAGAAAAGTGAAGGTAACAACCGGTTCTCCCCAGCGGTCGAGAAAGAAGCAAGAGAGGGGAGATATGGTTTCAGCATGGAAAGATTGGAGAAATACGTCTTTTGCCACGCATTGTGCTTCGAAGGTGCCTTAACATTGGCCTTCGGGGTCGATTCCGGGGATGTGGGGCCCAATCAGCCAGTTGCGTGTGGGAGAAATGTCAGATCACGTACGCACACACATACACACGTACAAGACTACCTACCTATTACCTACATACACAGACCGACACCCGGCCTTCCACTTCACCCTCGTCGTCATTACTGCTGGCCTAGCCGATGTCTCTTGTTTTGGCACAATAGAAAAGGAGTCAACCTGCTGACCGTCCCCTCCTATCCCACCAGTGCACCGGCACCCGGCCTATCTGCTTCCGCTGTTCCGCTCAGGGGCTCGACTGCGAATGGGACACCGAACCGGACACGACGCGCCTTGAATCATTGCGAAGACGGAACGAGGACCTTGAGAGAGAGAACGAAGACCTCCGGGAGTTCCTCAGCTTCCTGTACTCCCGTCCCAGGGAGGACGCCCTTGAAATCTTCAACCGATTACGATCGACGGGCAACGCCTTCCAAGTACTCGAGCTGGTCCGGGCTGGCGACATGCTACTCAAGAGCCGAGCAGATAACACACAAAGCTTGCAACACTCTGGAGATAAATCTGACTACGCGCCCAAAGAGGCGACGGGATTGACACCCGAACGACGCGCCAGCCGAGAAAACAATGACAGAACAGCCGGCGACAACGAGAACGCGGCCTGATCAATACGATTTCGACGCAAAGAACAATCATAACATGCTACAGAGCAGTTGAAGGCTCTTGTATCCGAGGAAAGGAGATGGCACGAGCCAAAGACATGATTAACTTGATGAAGGGCTGTTGAGATCAGTGGTTTGACGCGTCCCAGTCTACAACCTTTTTGCGCAATTCGAGACAATCGGTTGTCATGAAACGCGACCGAAATACACCCCTGCGAATACTATCTGACTGAAGCGAACGAAAAACTTGACAATGACACCCAGATCTACAGTCCAAACGAAAGGGGACTCCGAATGACATTTCCACCTTTAGAGGTGGAAAAAACTCGAGCACACAAACAAAGCGACTGTCCGAATCTCGAACACGAACGCGAACACGACTTTTGCCTTCGATTCAAAAGAAGCTGGATGTATGCAAAAGAAAGACACGAACGAAGAACATGCTCGTTTGTGCGATTGAGAGGCGTTTCGCGGGGCCCGTCAACTCAACAGGGACCGAATTGTCAACGACTTCGGGCCAAGTCGCTTAAGTTTCTGCAACGCAACGTCAACTTGAACAACAAGACCACAAACAACAACTGCTGTCAGTTCCATTCGTTTGTCCTTTCCTTCGAAATAGCATGCTCCTAAAGAGCCAAAATGAAGACTAACGAAGCCTAGAAAGAAAAAGCGACGCTCCCCACCAGTTGGCTTCCGAGCCCCGTCAAAAATACCGATTCCACTCGACAATCCCCCCCTTGCCAATTCGCGGGACGATTTTCCGACCGATTTTGATAAAATTCTGAATAATGGGGAAATTTGTCAAAAGATTGACAGGCACAATATGTTGGGATGGCGGCGCGGTGCTGTAACGACAATAAGGCTTGCCATTGGCACATACATCAGCGCAGACGTTGGGGTAACGAGATCGGAGAAGTACGTTGCCCAACGTTGTTCTTTGACTGAACATTTGGTAGCGAGCCGCTCGCTTGCTCGCAAGTACTGGGCTGGTGCGAAGTAAGATTTGCGACTGCGCATGTCGTCGGGCAAACCCTACGAGTCGGCGCTGCGCAAACAGGAATTCGTTTCGAGCGCGCGCTCTTTTCGCAAAAGTAGGCGCAGATGAGGAAGGGTTGTTTCTTTGTTCACTTGGATTCCTCCATGTCTGCCGACTGATCATTGGGGTAAGGGAGAAGACAGGCCCCCACAGCACTTGGACAACGTTGTGCGACCTTCCTCAACCTGTATCGCCCAACCTGTTCAACGTCGACCGTTGGTCTCTTCGTTCTGCGATAACACTTCGGCCGGCGCAAGGGTTGGCACGATAGTGGGCAAAGACTGTTACGTCCGTCTTGGCCTTCGTGGCAGCGCAACCTCCTTCAACGCGCCATGTCAATTGTCAAACTCGCGGCATTCGCCGTTCTCCCTGTGTCTGCCGGTTCCTCGTCTCCAGGCCATTCTCTAGCTCTCTTCCGAAACAACATGGTGATTTACCAGTCCCAGATCGCGGGCCCATGCGAAGCGAAGACGTGCTCAACTCCGTGAGCAGCTTTCCCCGTCACTTGCCTGGGCCTCTGATGCTATCTAGGTGCTATCGCAAACTGTGCCCGGTCGTGAAACAGACTTGGTGTGCCGGTACTGTCTGCGGAACAGCTGCCGCAATCTTCCTGCATTACGGACTGAACACCCCGTGACCGAGTCTGAGAGAGCATGAACACCCCCCGACGCTCGGAGAGAAGTCCTGGCAGAGTCGGACTCCCGGTCGCGTAATAGTTTAGCCGCGGGGTCGGTCCTCCGACTGGACCACCGCGGTCCTGCCGCCGATCGACATCGCGACCTCCTGCTCGAGTATTGACAACAGGTAGGCAAGGCTTTGCTCCTGCGTCGGTATCTCCTTTGCTTGTATCAAGATGAGACCGTTTGTCGCTCGATCTCACACTGCCATCATGTCCCAAGCGAAACCCCGCATCATCTTCTTCAACCCTGTACGCCACGCAGTGGCCGAGTACGAGTCCCTCAAGTCCGTCTCGACCCCCGAAGTGGTAACGAGCAAGACCCGAGCCGAGTTCTTCAGCGACCTGAGGAGCAAGTACCAGGATGTCCAGGCCATATGGAGGACGTCTGCCAGCGGAGCGGTAAGACGCCTGATGGCCAACTATGCCCAGAAGAGACTGGGATCACCCGAGCTGACGCTCTCAACAGGTCGCGGGAAAGTTTGACGAGGAGTTTGTCAACCATCTTCCGGCCTCCCTCAGGTTCATCTGTCACACAGGCGCAGGCTATGACCAGATCGACGTGGACGCCTGCAGCAAGCGCGGCATCACCGTCACATATGCGCCAGACCCTGTCACCAACGCGACGGCCGATTTGGCCATCTTCCTTCTCCTCGGCGCCATCTGGCAGTTGAACCCCTCTCTGGGCAGCCTGAGGAGGGGCAATTTCAAGAAGGGCCCCGACTTCGGCCACGATCCCCAGGGCAAGACGCTAGGCATCCTCGGCATGGGCCGCATCGGCCGCGCTGTCAAGCGACGCGCTGAGCCCTTCGGGTTGAACGTCATCTACCACAACCGCAATCCCCTCCCGGATGAGCTCGCAGCTGGGTGTCCGTACGTCTCGTTCGACAACCTCCTACGGACCAGCGACATCGTCTCCGTTCACGTGCCCCTCTCGGCCGCCACGACTCATCTGATCGGCGCCACGGAGATCGCCCGGATGAAGCCTGGCGTGGTTATCATCAACACGGCCCGCGGGGCCGTGATCGACGAGGCGGCGCTGGCGGCGGCGCTGGACGAGGGCCACGTCGCCGCGGTGGGACTCGATGTCTACGAGAGGGAGCCCGAGGTTGATGAGCGGCTCGTCAAGAACGAGCGCGCGCTGCTGGTCCCGCACATGGGCACGCACACCCACGAGACACTCAGGCAGATGGAATCGCTCGGCATCGAGAATGCCAGGCGGGGCGTGTGCGGTCAGGAGCTGTTGACCATCGTTCCCGAACAACTAGCCAAATGAAGTGTTATCGTAAATGTAAATGATAGACACTCATTCACAGCTTATACAGTCAGTGATTGACATTCACAATCGTTTCAACCCACGCATCGTTAGGGGCTCGAGGCCCGCCCTGTCCTGCACTGGGTCAGTTGCTTGGCTGCCGCGGGGTTTTCTTTGTCCGCGGTTGAAATTTCAAGCGCGCATAATACCACCACCCACCCCCCTCGCCGGCCGGATATGTTCTCCCGTTTATACCTGCTCCAACTTCCAACAACTTGGGTTTGGAAGTCGATCATACCGTGCCACCGATCTCGGAAACTGGACACACCACAGTTGCCATGCCGGACCAAACACCCAAGGGACCGCACCGAGTCTCTAAGAACACCCGGAGCAGTGGGGCGTGTCTCGCCTGCAGAGCCCGCAAGCACAAGGTACGCCGCCAACTGCGCACATCATCCGCGGGAGTGTTGTTAACGCGGCTTCTCAGTGCAGTGGAGAAAGGTCGGTGTTGTGGGAAAGCGGTCTGTTCGACCAACCGAGCTGATTACGGTGGTAGACCCAAATGCGCACAATGCGGCATCAATAACGTTCCTTGTCAATGGCCCGAAGCTCGGAAGCGGTAAGTGCTAACTTGTATTACCTCACTTTGTGAAGGAAAGCCAGGCGTAATGAGAATACACATGCAGGGGCCCTCCGAAGAATTATATTACAACAATGGAGAAACGTCTGATGCAGACGGAAACAATCCTGCTCGCGCTTTTATCCCAGGCGACGGACGGTCAGCTAGCGTCGGCTTTCCAAGAGTTGCGCGGACCCAACAACTCTTGTGCAGATGTTGACTCTCGGCCTGGGCTCTTGAGAAGAGAGAATTTTGGGTCTGCTTACTGGGATAGATACCCTCTTAATTCGGTCGGCGAAGTCAGGCGTTGGTGGGCTGATAGGTCCTTAGACGTCGCCAGCACTCCCTGTTCGCCTGGCCAAGATAATGCCCACGCCATGGATGACGCCCCTCAACTCGAAGACTCTGCCAGTAGCATGGAAGACTACAGAGAGGGGCTCCTTGAAGAATCTGAGAACCCGACAATGTTTGGTTCGGTTCTCCCTACGAGCGTTGCCCCAGCCTCCACAGAGAGATGTGGCGCTGGCAGTCCAAGCATGAAAGGCCAACAGCAGCATGTTGCAGAAAATCCACGAAGATCGTTTCTAGGAACCAACCAAAATCTGCAAGTGGCTGCGAGTATCTCCCGGTCCCAGGCGGTAGCGTCCGATGACTACGAGAGTGCATATTTGTGGTAATATATTAGCGGATCATATTTTGCAGAACGCGCGTCCAATTCCAATATGAAACAATGTGATAGTTCAGCCATATAGCTCTTCTACAGCTCACTGTGTTCATTACCAACACTTAGTTCGGAGAGGCCAGCACTGACATATGAATCCCAACTTCCGTTAGTTACACCCGGTGGACCATGAGTTGGTGCAACTCTTGACGCTTTTGCGTCTTTTTTTGTTGATTGTATACTTTTCATTGTGTCACTTCTCTTTCAGGCTAATCCTTTCAACCTTCTTGCCCAGTCGTAAAGTATTTCCCATTAGAGAGCATCAACTAAAATCGTGAAACCTCCGAGTCTCAATGACATTGATCGTGCAGTAATCAGTCATTGGCCAGGCTTTGCGGAGTAACCATACCCCGCTGCCTTGATCCACTCCAGCCCGGCACGGACTGATTGACTGATTCACTTCTGACGGATCTCACCCACCAACGAACCATCCGCCGCGGATATCGGTGGGTGGTCGAGCAAGTGAGAGTCATCATAACTACCAAGCTTCGCCATGCCAGAGATCGGCAGCCTCAGAGCTCTCGCAAACGGCGAGAGTCAGTTCGTTGGAAGCTCATCCGGCGTCTACTTCATCAACACAGTCAGAAAGGCTTTTTCATCCGCCTCCGGCACAACACCTGCGAACAAACAACGCGACAACGCAAATGCCAACGGGCTCCGCGATGATCCCTCGCCCGAGGACTGCATTGTTGGCGGAGATGAGCCGACTGAACCCCATGTCAGTGCGGATACTGCGACGGCGGTGGCAACAGACGAGTGTGACCCAAACTCGGGGCCTGGAGAGCAGTTCTCGCCGCTCTGTGCAGGCTTCGACTTGGTCAATGACCTGAGCAAGCTACCCGACTACTCCATAGCCAGGAAACTGGTTCTCACTTACTTTCGCATCTGGCATCCCTTGGTGCCGTTCCTGCAGGGGCCAGACTGTCTCGCTGAGCTGGACACGCTATACGCCTCCGACGAACTCGGCAGGCAGGATGTTGCTCTTCTCAGCAAGCTTATCATCTTTAAATGCATCTTCAACATAGCGTGTCTCGATTTGGATGATCAGCCGGACATTGGGCCCGCAGCAATTCGATCAGGCTCGGATCTGCTACCTACCCTGAGTCTTCTCGCCCTCCGCAGCGACGCGTGCTCTATCCAAGCACTGCTGAGTGCCCAGGTGTATTTCATCTCGATCATGTCCCTCCGCCATGCCTCTTCAGTAGGGGGGCTGATATCAAAGTCGATTTATCAGTCAGGCATGCACAGATGTCCTGTCCGCTACGGGCATCTTTCTCCGGATGAGCGATCGATGCGGAAGCGGATTTTCTGGAGTTTCTATGTCCTCGACCGGTTTGTGAGCCAGTCGCTGGGACATCCAAACGGCATACAAGACTCCGATATTGACGTGTGCCCACCTGGACGCCGAGATCTTCACGATACGGTCGCCTTATCGCCGTCAACCATCGCAACAGATAGCACCATCTTGCATCTGCCAGCAAATCATCCCGATCGAGTCGCCGCGTCTCCGGAGCAGCGTGTAGATGCCACAGAATCCCTCTCGGAGACCGAGGACGACGAGCCTCGTGCTGCGGATGCATCAGGCAGGCCTGCCGCTATTATCAGACACCGCCGGGAAACCCAAGCAGTGCTGGAAAATCACGTACGCCATTCGCAACTGGTCGGGCGGATACTGGATGTCTTCCATCGATCGATCCACGCAAGAGACATGAATAACCAGACGATTCTATTTCTCAAGGCAGATATATCGGCATGGGGAAACGATTTGACTCTGCCGCGGCCGGGATCGGGCTTCTCGGAGACGCCAGAACTCACACCCGATCCCCGCGTCTTCCCGTTCATAACGCACCAGTACACCGTCCTCCTTTTCAACAGGCCGTCTCTTTCGCTGGATTCAAGATGCGCCGAGTTTCGGTCCGCCCTCCAAACCTGCATCGGTGCTGCGAATGTCATCATTCCAACGATCGAGCAGTACCGCCAAGAAGGGGGGCCCTTGTTCTGGCCTGGTTACATGTCCGCGGTCTGGATGAGCGGTCTTGTGTTGGCACTTGCTGCTCGGCTCAAATCTTACAACATCGCAAGGGCGAAAGGGTATGTACTCTCAAGGTTGTTACCAACCTTACCTGGCTCACTGACACATTGACAGTGGTATTCGCACTGCTCTTAAGTTATTGACAATCATGGAGAAACGATGGCGAATGTCAAGAGACTGCAAAGAAGTACTCTCAATGCTGCTCCAGAGCATTGAAGGCAAAAGAAAGGGCAAGGGAAACAAACGAGCTCGTGAAGAGGGGCTTGGGTCTCCTTCTGCAACGCGTGGTGATGTTCGCTCCGCCGCCGAGCATACGACTGATGGAAGTCAAACTCCAAAACGCCGTATGATTCATACTCCCCGCATGGAATTCCGCTACCCCATCGACAGGCAGCGGTCGAGTCAGCCAGGCAGTTTCCATTCGCAAAGGACGCGAACCCCGCTACCGACCTCTTCTCAGCGGAACGCACCGAACAACTTCGCCTTCAACGCCGCAGTAGGCCCTTCCCAAGACGACGCAGGTGGTTTCCATCGCCATATGCCAGGCTACCGCGGCTTTTCACCCAACATAGGCCAGCAAGATCTCAGTCTCACGGGATCAGTGAGCGATTTCCAAAGCAGCTCTCACAGCTTTACATCCTACTTTGCGCCTATACCGACAACCTTTCCGGATCGACATCGAGGCCCTAACAATCAGCAAACAGACCAGCTTGGTGGTGCCGACAACTTTTTCGAAATCTTTGACGGGGCAACGTGGGGCTCGCTCATCGACATTGTCAATGATGCCGGCATGGGTGGCTAGCCCGTTGGGACGCAGTCAAATAGTCGGGATTGGAAACATCTATTGCAAATTGGAAAAAGCACCAATACCGTTCTGTTATTCCCCGATACAACGAGGGCAGCGTAAAACTTCATGCCCGCGAACGGACGAAATCCTCACCCTTCTTGATGTTTCCTCGCAACTCGTCAACAGCAACCTTCAACAGCAGAGTCTCATATTCTGACAATGTCCCGATTGCGTGGGCCGTTTCAGCACCGTTGGAACCGAAGCTGACAGGGACCGCAAAGTAGTCCACGCCCAGCTCGCGGGCAACGGAATCTCCTCCCTGAATCCCAGGCAGGTAGACGTAGGCGGGCTCAACGACCCCCAGCTGACCCTGAGATGCCTTGATAATCGCCTGGGCGAACCTATAAATCAAGTAAGCCGTTTGTTGTTACTGAAGGACTAAATTCGAGGCAAGCTGACCGGAAACCAGCGTAGGCCATGCAGGTTGTGGCCGAGCCCGCACCAGCCTTCGCTTTGACGAATTCGTCACCACCAAATTGAATCCCTGTCGAATGTTTTGAGCCAGAACCGTCAACAGGAACAAAGAACCAGGGTATCCTTACTGTTTGTTATAGCTTCGATCTGCTGCTGGCTGAGCTGAACAGCGGGTTGAGACTGGGAGATCAGGGGCAGAATGGTAGCACCCGAGTGGCCGCCAACCACGGGGACCTTGAGCTCCTGGGGGTTGACGTTTCCCAACACATCTGCAACGAACTTGGATCTACGGACTACGTCGAGGGTGGTGACGCCAAAGAGGCGCCGCGGGTCGAACTGTCCGTTTTTCTTCAGAACCTCGGCGGCAATGGGAACGGTGCTGTTGACCGGGTTGGTAATGATGCCAACCAGCGCCTTGGGGCAGAACTCGACGACCCCAACGGCAAGGTCGGCGATTATACCAGCATTTGTCTTGAAGAGATCTCGTACATTGTCAGCAATTACACAAAGACGCCGCGGGTTCCATCGCACGACGTACCATCGCGAGTCATCCCCGGCTTTCTCGCAATCCCTGGTTCCGATCAGAGTTCCGTGACGTTTTTTTACCTGTTCAAGTACACCCACCTGCAGAGATCAACACAACTTCGGCGCCGGTGAGGGCATGTCGGAGGCCGTCGTTTTCAGGGAGATAGCCCTTGACTGATGCCGGAGTGTCTATGTGATTAAAATCAGTTGCGACGCCAATCGCGTGAACCATGTCGTAAAGTCTCAACTCTGTCACCAAAGAGCTCTGAGGTGATTTCGTGTCAGTTTTCTTGGATTATCTGGGCATATGTGCAGTTGAAGGCGATCATACAGACTTGAGCAGCAGACTCAGGGGCTGTCCAATCTGCCCCGATGCACCTAGCACCGCAACCTTGACCATTTTGATGCAAATAATAGTTTTGATCGGGTTCCAAGTGAGTGAAGTTCAATGTTCCTACGAAAAAAAGTCCGAGACTGAGGTCAATTGCACCTGCTTTCCCTATATGTCGGTTGCACGCAACCCTCTCCTGGCCATACGTAGATGTATCCGGCGACAAAGCCGATGCGGGTGATGTTGTCTGGTGGGCGAGTGACAATGCCGGGCGGTGCGGGAACAAAGCGGGTGAGAGTTCCGCGGCCAAATGTTTAGGCGCCGCCTCACTTTCTTCCCCTCTTGCGGGGACCTTTCACGGGGAAAGACTTCCGATATCGTCGGGTGAAAAGCAGTGGCGAAAGCAATATATCAGATTGTTTTCGTACCGGCTGCTATTGGTAAATAATTTCAAAGCAACGGGTGTTTCTCTCTCTCTCTCCGCGTTTCCAATACCGTCACATCACACGGTTCAGCTCAATCCATCGACAAACATGGCGCCAAACCCTCTCAAGATCGCTGTCATCCCTGGAGATGGCATCGGCATGGAAGTGATGCCGTGGGGAGTTCGCTGTCTCGAAGCGGCCGCCAAGGTCTTTGGCATCTCGCTGGAGTTCGAGTCCTTTGACTTTGCAAGCTGCGATTACTACAAGAAGCACGGCGAGATGATGCCGGCGGACTGGAAGGAGACGCTCCTGAAATTTGACGCTATCTACTTCGGCGCCGTAGGCATGCCGAGTCTGGTCGCCGACGACGTGTCGCTTTGGGGGAGCCTGCTCAAGTTCCGCCGTGAGTTCGACCAGTACATCAACCTCCGTCCGTGCCGGCTGATGCCCGGTGTTCGCTCGCCGCTCGCCGGCCGCAGGCCTGGCGACATCGACTTCTGGATCGTCCGCGAGAACACCGAGGGCGAGTACAGCAGCATTGGAGGCAAGATGTTCGAAGGCACCGACCGGGAGTTTGTCGTCCAGGAGACGGTCATGACGAGGACCGGTGTTGACAGAGTCCTCCGCTACGCCTTCGACCTCGCCCAGAGCCGCCCTCGTAAGCGGCTCACCAGCGCGACCAAGAGCAACGGTATCAGTATCACCATGCCGTACTGGGACTCACGCGTCGAGGAGATGGCCAAGGGGTACCCTGACGTCGCCCTCGACAAGTATCACATCGACATCCTCACGGCGCACTTCGTCCAGCGCCCCAACATGTTCGACGTCGTCGTCGGCAGCAACCTCTTCGGCGACATCCTCTCAGACCTCGGTCCCGCCTGCACGGGCACAATCGGCATCGCGCCGTCAGCAAACATCAACCCAGACGGCAAGTTCCCCAGCCTGTTCGAGCCCGTCCACGGCAGCGCCCCCGACATCTTTGGCAAGGGCGTCGCGAATCCCGTGGGCATGATCTGGGCCGGCCAGATGCTCCTCCAGCACTACGGCTTCACCGACGCAGCCGACCTGGTGCTGAAGGCCATTGAGAACGTCCTCACGCGATCCGAGGCATCTGTGATGACGCCGGATCTCGGCGGGAAGGGGACGACGGAAGCTCTTGGGCAGGCGGTGGAGGCGGAGATCGCAGCTCTCGGACGGGAGAGGTAGTAAGAGACATATGTAAAGCTAGACATGAGAATCAACACGCAAGACGCGACGAAACCTCGACTTTTCTCGAAGATTGTGTAATTCGCCCGGTTCCAGACGTGACATCTTCCATCTTTCCGACGAAGGTAAACAGCATTTACTCGTCTCAATAAGTCACCTATAATATCCAGGGGTGTTCTTAGCGCCCCCGCGGCCTCTCCACATTAGCGTGGTTGCGGCGAGGAGTTGGTTTGTGTCACAAGGAAGCTCGACCACTAGCTATATAAGCCACCGTTAGCCACGGGCCCCTTATGTAATACAGTATACCCTATACCTATATCTAGTAGCTCTTTTTAAGCTTTTTCTTTTGTAACCTTTAAGACACTTTATCTTATACTCCCTATTACTTACTATATACTCTAACTAGTAATAGTTATAAGCCTAGTTCTTTTAAATATATCTATATTTAGATTTTAACTCTAAATAAGTAAGTTAAGTATATTACAATCCTAATTTTAACTACTATAGTTTTACTAAGTCTACTATAACCTCCCTTTTATTAGTAATTAATATTAAGTTTATTATTAAAAGTAACTAGTTTATATAGTACTAATAGTTTTAGTAAATTTATAATACTTATAGTATATAGTACTTAATTAATTTATTTACTTTTAATATACTAAATATCCTTTATTTTTCTAATCTAATTTTGTTTTTTAAAGAGTTTATTATAGACCTTTAATATATTAAAAACGTTAAATATAAAAAGCTTTTTATTAAATATAAAAGACATAAGGCTGAAACTATAGAAGCTATATAAGTAGAAAAACCTCCTTTAAAAGCGAGTGTGCTAATAAAGCCTAAGAGAGATATAGTTAATAAGGACGAAGTTGTTAAGAAGTAGTAGTAGGTATAGAAGTAGTAGTTTTTTAAAGCCCTTTTAAAAGTATAAATTATAACTCGTTTTATAGTACTATAGAACTAGGTAAGGGAAACTATTAGTTCTTTACTTTTTAATAGTGCCTAATTTTAGACTAGCGAGCTTAGTAAAATTACTCTTTAGTAAGTTATATAATTTCTTAAATATAATAATACGCCTTTAGATACTACTATTATAGTTATAATTTATAAAGAGTACTATACTATATTTAAAAAAGTAAAGACTAGTACTAATTCTATATACTAGTATACTAAGTAGTAAAATATATACTTTTGTTATAAGATATATAATGTACTAAAGGTTAAGGGTGAATTAGTAGTAAAGGATTTTTTAGATACTATTTATACTTAGCTTAGCCCCTTTTAAGGGGCTTAAGTATATAAAACGCTCTAGGAGAAGCTTAAGTTTAGTGAACCTGTTTAATTAGTTGTAACTTATAGCTAAATTTTTACTACTATTACTACTAATTAAGTTACTAAGAAAGGTTTTATTAGAGGTTTTTAGGCTTTTTTTATATTTATTAGTATTTTAAATATAAATACTAATACTTTGAGTATATTTAAGCCTAATTGTCTTTATAAATACACTTATTAGTAGCCTTTTAAGGGATATACTTATTTTAAGTATACTTTAATAAGTAGTATTACTAGTAGATAGTTAGTGTGTATAACTAAGGAACTTATTAAGGAGATTAGTTTTTTTATTAGTTTAAATAAATAGAAGTTTATTTATTAAAAGTTAATTAAAAAAGGCTAGATAGATACTAAGATAAAAACTAGTAAAATATAATTTTTTATAAGTAATGGGGCGCTTAAGAAATACCTTAGTATTCTTATAGTACTACTAAAGTTATTATTAATTAACGTTTTAATAGCTATATTTAGTACTATATTAAGAAACCCTTATCCCCTTAGTTATTATACTATTTTTAATACTAGTGGGGTAATTTATATAGTTAATAATAAAAGCCTTTTAGTTAAGGGTTTTTATAAGCCCTTAAAAAAAAATAACTATATAGAAACTAGTATCATAACGATTTCTGTAATTAAAAGAGGTACTTAGTTAATACTAGGTATTATAGATAGCCTAGTAGGAGTAGTAGATTTTAAGCTTTAGAACGTTATATATATTAAGGGCTTTTATATAAACCTAATTTTAAAAGTTCTTTTACTTAAATATAGAATCTAGTACTATAAAAAGGATATAATACTGTATTTTAAAAGTATTAAAAGAAGTAAAGTAGTAAAGTAGTTTGTAAAAGAGTATAACTTACTTTTTATTAAATTAATTTATTCTTTTTATTTCTTTAAGTTATATATTCTTATAAGCTTAGTTAGTATTATGGTAGTAATAATAATAACAAAAAACTACTACTAGATTTTGTATTATTATAATATAAAAAGATTAAATACTGTACTTATTTAGCACTTCTGCGTAGGATATCTCGCGCTAGAAGCTTTTATATACTTAATACACTATACGCGGGGAGTCTATATTATAGAAGCTTTTTTATAGTTAAAGTGTGCGGACTGTATAGTTACTTATACTAAGTAAGTTATTTTTTAAAGCTTATTTAAATAAAGAGTAATATACTTATAGTATTATGTTTTTTAGAATTTATTTAAGTTTAAAGTAATATAGTTAAGTACTATAAAGTTACTTTTTATAAAAAATAAATATAGTAGAAAGTTTATTAGCTTTTTTTTAAAATTAAAAACTTAAAATAAAGTGTTTTTTGTGCTTTAAATCCTTAAAGTCTAGTATAAACACTATTAATAAGTCTTAATTTATAAGTTGTATTAAAATAATAAAATAGTAGTTATTTTTTATTAAGGATATATAGTTTTTATAACTTAGGCTTTTATAAGTAGTATTAATCTTAAAACACCTCTACTATATACTAAAGAACTAGTTAGTAGTAGAGAAAGAGTTAGTTAATATATTATTTTAATATTAATTAAAATATATATTAAAGCTGGGTTTTCTAAAGAGTTTATAAATAAGTATATACTTATAGTGATTTATATATATAATATAAGCCCGTGATAATCTAATAATTAAAAGTTTTTAAATAAGATAAAAGCTACTTAGTTTATAAATTATATACACTAAACTAGTCTTTTTTACTTATTAAAGTACGGAAGATTACTAATTCTATACTAGGGAGAATTATATATATATAGGTACTAAGTTTACTTACTTTATAGGGATTATAAAAAAGGTATTTAAAAAAGGGATTTTAAAGTACTTCTCTATAGGTATATTAGGTATTTTATTAAATACGTACCTAAGTTAACTAACTTATATAGGGTTTGGGTGCCTATACTTAGGCAAGTAATAATAACTTATAATATATAGTTTAATAAGAGTATTTTCTTTAGTTAAACTAATGCCTTTAAAGCTATTCCTAAGGCTAAAGTATAAGAGATTATAGTTAATATTAGTAAGTTAGTTATAGTTATAAATATAGCGCTTTAGGCTTTTAGTATTTTAAATAATAAAAAAAACTTTACTAATAATATTATACTTATAAATAAAATATAGTTTTTTAATATTTCCCTACTATAAAACGTTACTATAGAAAAAAGCCTACTAGAGTTAGCTTTTAAGAGGCTAGAGGGTATAAGAGGATTGTTTACTCTAAAGTAAACCTCTAAAATTAGTGATTTTAGGGGTAGGGGTAAATATAGAAATTAATCCCCCTTTTAATAAACTTAGTATAATACTAAAACTATAAGTATTAATATATTACTAACTATAGAATTAACTTAGGAATCTAGAAGTCCTAATAGTATAGAGTTAGTAATAATAAGTATATATAGTAAATAAGACACTAATAGTAAGGAGATTACTAATAAAATTATAGTTAACTTAACCTTACTAGGACCTTTATAATAAACATTTCCTACTATATAATAACTAGTATTTTAGTAGCTTATATAGTTAATATACTAGAGTTAATATTTTTAAGATAAGTATAAAAGGTAGAAAGTAGTTAATAATACATTAGGTAGAAGTATTTTAGTTACTCTAAGCGACTTAAGTATACTTATTAATATACTTAATAAGTAAGGATAGGATTTATTTTTTATAACTTATTTATTTAATAAATAAGTAGTAATAAAAGAAGTAAATTTTAACTATTAAGTTATTTATTTAGTAGTAAAAGGAGTAGTTAAGATAGTTTATATTAAGTATAGACTATATATTATAAGTTTAAGAGAACCCCTGAGTTAATAAAGAGACTTTAAAAAGTAACTTAAGAATATTAAGACTTTTTTTAAAAGTATAGTAGATTTAGAGATAAAGAAGTTAAGGGGAAAAGGTATATAAAAAATTATTAACTACTTTAAATTAATAGTTAAGTCTTTACTTTTTAAATAGGTTTTTATTTATAAAGTTAATAAGAATAGTTTTTTTAAGTACTATAAAGTAAAAATAGTTATTTAAAGAGATATATAAAAGAAAAACCTATATAATATATATACTATAATACTTATAGTAAAAACTTTTTAAATTATTATAGTACTTATAGTATAGTTTAATTTAGAAGCTTTTTAGTTTAATATTAATAATACTTTTTTAAATATAAAAATATTACTAAATTAGTATATAGTAGTTAATTTTTTAGATAGTTTTTAGATCTTTAGAAACGTTATACTATTATAACGCGCTTTATATAGGTTTTACAATACGCTATTACTATAGTATAAGTACTTTTTAAATATACTAAAAAGGCTTAGCTTTTAGTTATACTTTAAGGATTACTGTTTTTTTTAATTAATAAATAAAAAAGTGTTTATTGCGTTTTATATAGATAACTTCTTTATTATTTACTACTATAGTAATAAATATAAGGAAAAAGCTATTATTATAGAGCTAAAAAAGGTATATAAGTTTAAAGAATAAGGCTTAGTAGACTACTACTTTAGTATGTGTATTATTAGAAATAGAGTTAATAAGAAAGTATATTTTATTTATAATGTATATATTAAGTGTGTAGTTAAGTACTTTAACTTTTAAAACGGTATTTCTTTTTTAACTCCTCTTTTTTATAAGGATTTAGAAAAGAATAATAGTTAAGTATTAAAAGAAAAGATAAAAGACTATTAAAAGAAGGTTAGCTGTTTATTTTTTATAGTAATTATAATTAAACTTAATATTATATTTATAGTAGTACTTCTTTTATAGTTTTTTACTAACCTAAGTACTACTTATATTATAGTTATAAACTAGTATATTTATTACTTAAGTATAATGCGTTTTTTAGTAATTACTTTTAGAGGTGACTTAATAGCTTAAGCCCTTTATATTACAAGTAATACGAGCTTTATAAATAATAACAAGACTAGGCGCTTATTATAAGGCTATATTATATTACTCTTTAGGGGTCCAATTTAGTAGTGTATAATACAATAAAATATAATTACTACTTTTACTACTAAAGTAGAGTTACTAAGTTTAAAATAAATAGTAAAGGAAACTATAGCTTTTAAGTGTTTTTTTTATAGTATAGTACTTAACTTTAGAGAAGTTTAGAGTATATATTATAATAATTAATAAACTATATACTTAGTTATAGGGGAAGGAGAATAAATATTAATATACTTATAATATATTAATATTTAAAATATATAGTTATACTAAAAGTATACTAAAAGTAGCTTTTAAGTTGTTTTTTTACTAATAAATTCAATACTAGTAGATGGGCTTATAAAAAACTTTATATAAGCTAAGTTTAAGTATTTCTATTTACTACTTAACTTTTATAATATATATAGTATTATTAAAAAATTATAAAATATATAAAGTTAGAAAAAGAGTTAATTAAACTAAAGCCCTAGGGCTAGAGTTTATTAACTACTTAACTAGGTAGAAAAAACAAAACTAGTAGGCTTTATTTAGAAAAGTATAGGAGAATTATGCTTTATAGGGCTTAATAGTATACAATACGTAGCTAACTAAAAAACTTATTAAAGTAACGGCTTAATAGCTTTAAAAGCTACTCTATAACTATAGAACTAATTATATTAAAGAACATAGCCTATTAGGTAGTATATTTAGAGCGGGTAGTAGGTAGTTAGCTATAAGTTAAACTATTAGAACTACTAATTCTAGTACCTATAGAGCGCGCAGTAACCTCTTTATTCTTAGCCTTTTTCTTAGCTAGGTACTTCTCTTTATTATCTTTATTCTCTTTTTTATACTTTTTTTTTTCCTTTTCCTCTTTAGTAGTAATAAGGACCTCTACTTTAATTTTAGTAGTATATAATAGAACTATACATACAGTAGTATATATATTATTAAACTTTTAATAATTAGTTAGTTATAAGTAAAATAGAATAGGAAATAGTTAAGACTTATAAAGTAAGAAGCCTTAGTTTTAATTAGTATTTAAAGATATAATACTAAAGGGTAAATAGTAAGTATAATAGAAATATACTTAGTAGAGTTACAGCTATTAAAGTACTATAGATAGTAGTTCTTAGTAGTATTAATATACTAGCTAGAGTTATTACCATAGAGGGTAGTGTTAATATATACAAAATAGGGGATTTTACACTTTTTTACCTTTTTAAAGTTAAAGTTTTTAGGAGTTATATAAATAGTTAGTTATATATTAATAGTAAAAAGTAGATATTTTTACTTTTTTAGGGTATAAGCCTAGTAGGGTATAGGATATACTTAGGCTCCTTAGCTTTTTTTTTATCCTTTTTCTACTTCTCTTCCTCCTCTTTTTCTTCCTCCTTTTTTTCTTTATTATTATCCTTATTATTACTTTCCTTTATATAAAAGAATATATTAGTTAAGTACTTTAAAGTAAATAAAAAATAAAATATACGTACTAAAGAGTTTAGGGATAGTGGGGGTAGACTTAGGGGTACTAGGGGCGGACTTAAAAGAGACAGGGAGGGCAGGGACGTTATTTTTATAAGTACTAGGGTACTTAATACTATTATAGCTAATAGCTATAGAATTAGTAATAAGTTATTTTATTAAAAGTTAATAATTAAGTATATAAAAAACAGCTTTTATATAGTAGAAAATGTACTAATAGAATTAAATATAATTAAATTTTTATAAAAGTAATTATTAGTATTATTTTTAATATATATTTAACCTTATTAGTGATAAAAAAGTATATAAAAACGAGGCTATAAAGAGCGAAAATACTTATAGTTCTTATATTAAGGCTAAAGAAGGGAAGAAAAATCTATAATTATAGTAGTTATAAGAAATTTACTATAGTATAGCTACTTTTAAGTAACTATATTTAGAATTTTTAGATTTTACGTTATACTTTCTGTTTTTACTTAATTTTAAAACGATTTTTGGTAATACTCTTTTTAGAGCTTTTATAATATTTATATACAGTAGGAGTATAGTGCGTAGTTTTTTAGGATTTTTTCTATAATATAAAATATATTTATAAAAATTAAATATAATAATACTAATATTTCCTTTATTTTATTTCCTAGGGAGAAGGAATAATAACTTATAAGCTTCTACTTGTTAATTGTTTTTTTAATATTTATTTATAATTAGGGGGTATGTTATAAGGAAGCTTAACTACTAGCTATATAAGCTACTATTAGCTATAGGCCCTTTATATAATATAGTACACCTTATACCTATATTTAGTAGCTCTTTTTAAGCTTTCTCTTTTGTAACCTTTAAGATACTTTATTTTATGCTCCCTATTGCTTGCTGTGTGCTCTGACTGGTGACAGTTTGTAACTTCTTGGTGACGGGCAAACGGGCTCGCTGATTTTCCCATGAATGGTCAAGGATGAGGGGAAATTAGCCCTGCACGCGCGGAACCCACGACGGAGTTAGAAGACGGGTGCAACCCTGCCTGGCTCTCGATCGGGACGCGTTCCCCGGAACCCCTGTCTCCGAGGTTTTCAGGGGATGGGGGTGGCAGGGGCAAGGAGTTCACTGACCTTGGGGCTGCCGATCGTGGCGTAGAGAAACGGCGATGTTGGCAATCGTTGAATCGACGCCAGGTGAGCATGAGGCTTAGAAGACATGAAGACAAGATGAGATTATCCATCATATCTTCGACGTGACTCGCTCTTCAAAGCGTGCAGACTTAGCCTTGGCTTTCAAAAAGATTGCCAGATGCAGGCGTCCCCGAACGGTCCAGGAAAAAAATGAAATCCTGCCGGCCAAGAATAAGCCGACCAGGGGTTGTCGCCATCCAGGAAGGCCCGCCGCTTGTGCCATCTCATGCAGCTTCTAGATGATCATGCCACTGCAGGAGTAGCGTGGTCTTCTCGCTTGTGCGCCCCTATGGCACAGCAGATCAGGCTCTTTACGAGACACGGGCTGCGGAACTGAAGCGCAAAGGTCTTTTAGTGGTAAGCCAAGGACGTTTAAGCGGTTTCTTTTTCCCGTCAGAAAAGTGTGTGTGTGTGTGTGGATAGGAGGGGAGGAGAGAGAGCCGGCGTGTGTGGACTCAATCAGGCCGTACATAACTCTCTCGGAGCCCGGAGATCGCGTCCGACTTTTGTCCTCACGACATCTCCCCCGCCTTCGTTCATGCTTCTGCCGGATGGAATCCGAACCCCTCGCCGGTAATGGCGTCCCCCGATGGATTCCCCGCGATGTTACCAGATGACCCGGCCAGCCTGCCCCTCGCAGGGCAATCGGCCTTCGTTGGCCAGCCGCCCGCAACCCAGAACGACTACTACATCGTCAAAGGCCTCTTCCGAATGATTGGCATGGTCGATGCGAATCCCATGGCGGGATACTTTCTCTCGGCGAAGCCTCCTCCCAACTACGTTCACGAGACACGAGTACCGAGCGTCCTCGCCGGCCTAATATTCGTCGTGTTGGCCATTGTTGTGCCAACGGCCGCGAGAATAGGTCTGCGACTGCGTCGGGGTTCGACCATGCAGTTTGGCTGGGACGATTGGACCCTCATTGTAGCTGCGGTAGGTTCAACTATCATGATCACTGTGATTATCCTAGAAAGCTTGCTGACTTGGAACTTTGTTTTCCCCCCGCGCAGCTCCTCGCCCTCGTTTACCCCATTACCCAGATCACGTCCATCGCGGTGGGAGCCGCCGCCCTGCACACGTGGGAGGTTACATACGAACAGTACAACTTCGGCATGGTCGTAGCCATGACTTGCAAGACGACCTTCTACGTCGCTGTTGGCATGATCAAGCTGTCGATAGCCATATTCATCCGCCGCATGGCCGACCGCCTCAACAGGTGGCTGCAATTGGCGTGTGATGTTTTCATGGCCTCCCTCGTGGGTTTCATGCTACTGGCGATCTTCTACAACGTCTTTGCCTGCGACCCTCCGGCGATCCAATGGGATCTGGCTCTTCGCGGGAGGCTCGATTCGGTGCCGAAATGCATCGACTTGGGTGTGCAATCCAAGGTCTTGAGCGGCATTCACGTCGCCCAGGGCATCATCCTCTTGCTGACGCCAATTGCCATGCTATGGAAAGTCCGCATGCAGAGGGCCAAGAAGATTCGCTTGTTCGTCATCTGGATGATCGGAGGCCTGACAGTTATGGGAGGCCTGCTGCGGCAAATCCGGCCGACCATGACTAACGACTTCACGTGGGACTATGTCGAGGTTCTAGTTTGGACGTGTCTCGATCTCTCATTCGGCATCTTGACGGCCTCGCTGCCCGTTCTAGATGGAGCTTTCGAGAAGTGCTGGCGTAGGGCCAAGAGCAGCGTAGCGAACACATACGGAACCGGGCAGTCGAGAGACGCGGCCGACAACGGCACCGTGTGGCAGTACAGCAAGACATCAGACCTCGACGGAACACGGCAAAGCCGAAGACATGTCACCAAGACGTCCGTCTCAATTATCACTCAGAGGAGGGATCGATCCGAGTCAAGCGAGAGCATTGTGAAGAGGGACCATCTGCACATCCATGGTGGGGGCGAGGGGATGGAGATGAATATTTTGCGTACACAAGAGGTTGAGGTGCACGTCACCACCGCAGAAGAAGATCCATCGATCTTGAAGCTCGACCCTCGGGCTCCATCTCCTCAATGGCACAACAGGCCGGAGTGGCACGAACAGCCAAAGGGGTTCAAGTTCAGAAAGCCTGAGAGTTGATACACGAAAACCATTGTATTACATCATTAGACTTGTACATTACATATAGATGACTGATTTGCAACTTCCAGACTCGTTTGCCGTGAAAGGTTCACATCTAGAACCACGATCCTTCCCTCTCGCGAATCCATTCCAGCACCACCTTAGCAATCTCCCCATTGTTCTTCTCGATATGCATGAAATGGCCATTACCGTGTATTCCACGGTCCGCAAGCTTGATCCACTCCGGCTTCGCACCAATCTGCTTCATATAGTCCACAATACAATGGTCGTAGGTAATGTGAACGCTAGCCTCGCCGGTGATCATGAGGTACGGAACGCTAGCGATGTTCGGCAGCTTGCGGGCGGGCTCCGCCTGGCGGAAGCAGCTGCGTCTCGCCGTCGTAGAGTTGCCGACCTCGACGATCTTCAGCTCCGAGGGGTCCGAAATGGGTGGGCTGTAGTCAAGAGGGGTGTTGGCCAGGCCCCAGCCGTTATTGAAGAAGCCAGCCGTGCCGTATGTGTACCAGAAGAAAGGAATTGTAGAAGACTCGAGGTTGATGTTGGCGGCCACAAGGTCGGGGCAGTCGTTGGAGAGGAGGATGCCGGCCGAACCTCCGGCCGAGTGGCCGATCACGTACGACTTGCCGATGAGACTGAGCAGCTTGCAACCGCCAGCGCGCATGGCGTTCTCGTAGGTGATGTTGTTGGTGGTGTAAGGGACCATGGAGTTCTTGAAGTTCTCAAAGGCCGGATCACCTGCCCTGCCGGTGCCAGGGAACTGCGTGTGCAGCTGGGACTGCGGGTAGCCGTTGTAGTACTTGGGGGCGGAGAAGCCCATCTGCACGAGCAGTGAAGAGGAACCCGCGGTCAAAGGGAAGCCTTCCAGGTCTTGGTTCGTGCTCCGGCCGTTGCCAGCGGCGTCCACGATATAAACCACATAGCCCCTCTCGACGAAGTAGTTGGCGAAGCCTTTGCGGTTATCAGGCGTGTTAAGCCAGGTTGTGCCAGAACAGCCCCCGCCGTGGAAGAGGACGACGGGTGTAGTGCGCAGAGGCAAGATGGGGCTGATCTTTTCGACATAGAGCTTGTCGGCCGTGAGCTCGCCGGAGCCAGTCTCCAAAGCCCGACCGCCGACGTAGAAGAAGTCGCGGGTGTACGGAACAACGTCCGCCGTGTGGCAACGCGGATGAATGGCGTTGACCCCGGTACAGTCCCGGCCGCCGAACTCAAAGGCCGCGGACGCGCTGACGAGGAGACTGGCGCACAGAACGTTGAGCTTGATATTAACCATTTTGACGGAAGACGACGACGGACAGCAAAGAGGGAGGACTCGCACGCGAATAGCATACCAGACATTCGCGGCATGCACTAATTAAGTACATGCCGCGCTTGGTGGGCCAAAGAGATGATGCTAGGACCCATATCTGCATTGCTGTTGGGACTAATGTCCAAAATGTGCAAGTTCGTGGCAATCTCAAGATAGTACCTAGTAGTAGTACTGGCTCGTCAGGGGCCTCGGATGCAAGGTGCACTTGGCAAAGAGGCACAGCATAAGCGGAATCACCTGGATCGCGTTCGGGAAACAATCCCGACACCGCATGCAAGAGCCCCGCGTTGGTTCTTGGTTCGTACAGGGAGCCTGTCACGATGATCCTTTGCTTAGAATGGACAAATCTCCACCAAAAGAAAGATAATTCAGTTCATTCTGGCTAGCAATTCGTTGCTGCGCCTGTGGAGTAGCACAGTGAATTCTTTCTCGAGAGACACCAGGGAACACTATGCTGGTTGGCTGATTAAGAAATCCGCCCATTACGTCGTCGTCGGCTCAAGTGATCTTGCAAAGAGTGGATTTAACTGCGGCTTCATGTCGAGCTACATCCGGTTGATCCAGTCTGCAGCATTCAAAAACAGATCCTGTGTATGTC
Organism: Colletotrichum musae; assembly: GCA_027406025.1. NCBI lineage: Eukaryota > Fungi > Ascomycota > Sordariomycetes > Glomerellales > Glomerellaceae > Colletotrichum > Colletotrichum musae. Next base: position 3,888,830 of record JANVYC010000009.1, on the reverse strand, counting down.
GCCTGGTAGAAAACAGAGAATTTGACTTCCCTGATTGCGGTAACTCCCATACGATCTGGCTTTTTATTGTTCTACGGAACTCACTTGTGCGGTGAAACTCGTGTGACCCTTAATTTAACCTTGGTCGTTTCTTAGCGCGACTGACAACTGATTTAGAATGCTCTCTTAAAGGTGCCTGAGAGTTAATCAGTGATATTTCCTTAGGATTGAAAAGCTCAAATTAGTTAGCACGTCTTCATAAGAAGAGCAACGACAAATTACCTTCGCAGTGAATCAGCTGGGTTTGATTTTGTGAAGGACATATAAGTATGAGTTTGCGCCGACTGGATTTGAAGAGGCAACTTTCCGAAACTAGAGCTCGTCCGAAACGCAAGGTCTAGCCAGAGTTTACGTCGATACGATTTACCTTTCCCGAGAAAACGTCCCTGCTACAGCTTAGAAAGCTTCGAGGCAGAGACCATGTCCGAAGGTCAAACAGGCCGCCAGGCTCTCTTTCGATGCATCTGTCCAACGTGTCCTTGCCAAGGATTGGTTGCCAAAGCAGGCGAATACTGTGCCTTTTGCGTCCTTCGCGGCCACGTTATCAAGTACTCTACCGGTGGCCAGCACGGAAGTCCTGGGTGAGCTTGAGCCTTCTCGCTCAAGCAATGTTTCCCCATTGGAAACCGATCAAAAGCGATGGAAGTAATAACGTAGTCAAATAAAGTAGTTCTCAACTCCTGACTTTTTGTTATGCTTGTTGTTGACAACCCAGAAGCGAAAATTCTATCGATCATGGCTTTACTGCATGCGAAGACTAGGTTGAAACAACATTCACAATTTCCTGTGAGAAAGAATGGAGAAGACATAAATCACATTCAGGTCAAATTGCCAACAAGCAGTGGGTATTTGTTTTATATTCATAACGAAAATGCAGCTGTTAACCAGCAAGAAGCCATTCAAGATCTCTCGTCACTCTGAACCACAACCGTCGCCCCCCAGAGTACCAACCATGCCCCCAACACCAGTCAACAACGCTCAACACCGCCGCAAACCATCTTCGCAGGCATGTTCTTTTGAATCTCACCACGCCATCATCATATGTACACAACATTAGAACCCGCCGTTAGGGTGGATGAGAACCTTCGTGTATCCGTCGATTCTCTTGTCAAACTTCTCGTAAGCAGTCTCGGCATCGTCGATGTTGATCTCATGCGAGACGACAAAACTGGGCTTCGCCTTTCCTGCGATGATCAAGTCACGCAGGTAGCGGTTGTACGCCTTGACGTTGCACTGCCCTGTGCCGAGAGACAGTCCCTGATTTACTTAGCAACTCGCTGCCATAGTCCAGTGGTAGTGACCATACCTTTTCAAAGAGCTTGCCGAAGCTCAAGCTGATCATGCCCTTCGCGGATGCATCGTCGGCCGCACCAGGATCGCTAGCAAGGTTTGTCAGCGTTATCGACGCGTACTAGAACACCAGGGCATACCTCGGAACATAAAGACCAGGGATTCCAAGACCGCCGCAGGCTCGCGTGACCTTGATCATGTTCTCCAGCACAATGTTGGGCTGCTCCGTGCTACCGCCCGCGCTGACAGCCTGATAGCCGACGGCGTCGACTGATCGGTCGACCATTCCGCCGTTCGACTTAATGATCTGCTCTACCGCATCGCCCTTGGTGAAATCAATGGACGTGCAGCCAATCTTCTCGGCAGACTGCAGACGCTCGGGAACACGGTCAACAACGTAGACTCTGGAGGCACCACGAAGCACAGCCGAGTACGCGGCCATGAGACCGACGGGGCCGGCGCCAAAGACCGCAACGCTCTCGCCAGGCTTGAAACCGGACAGCTCAACACCGTGCCAGCCTATGGACGCAAGTTAGAGATAACATGACAACGGTGTATGCCATAGAGTAAGTGGCCTTACCGGTGGGGAAAATGTCTGAACCGTAATGTTAGTGCCGAGACCTTTGCAGCTGCAATTCATTAATGCTTACCTGCGAGCAAGATGAAGTCTGCCTCGAATTCCTTTCCAGGAGGAAGCTTCAAGGCGTTGAAATCGGCGTAGGGCACTCTCAGATATTGAGCCTGGCCTGTGAAACGAAGTCAGCTCTGGATATTGCATCCCAACAAACTAATAGATGTATACCTCCAGGGTAGGGTCCCATCGCAACGTAACCTTGACAATTGATTAGCATGTAATAAGCGATATTGCCTTCGAATAGACGCACCATAGGCACCGCCCGCAAAGCCAGGGTTGACGCCGGTGCAGAATGCCGTGCGTCCCTCTTCGCAGTTTTGGCAACGGCCGTCGGCTACATTGAAAGGCATAACAACACGGTCCCCTTTCTTCAAGAGGGTAACGCCAGCACCAAGCTCTTCGACGATTCCAATATTCTCATGGCCTATATCGTTTTATTAGTGTTCGTGTATCCTGAATGGCGGGGGATGGCCTACCAAAGGTGATGCCTGCCTCGGCAGCAGTTCTTCCCTCGTACATACTATATCACATCAGATCTCATGTCCTTTGTGGCATACTATTAGGCCAGGCCTTACTGCAAATCTGAGCCGCAAATGGCAGCCTAGGCAGCTCGTCAGCTTCAGCATTCTCATCCTACGAGACCAGGAGAAAGCGGGGTCCGTCTCACAGTCGTGACCTTGACGATGACATCGTCGGGATGCAGGATCTTTGGCAGGGCAACTTCCGAAACCTTGACCTTATAAGGGCCTTGGTAGTTCACTGCTTTCATCGTAGATGCTGCCATGGTGATCGGTTTAATGTGTGTATGCGTTTACGTGCGTGGGCGAAAGTTTGGTAACAGGAGATGATGTTCTGAAAAGACAAAGCGCGCGAATCAGCAACGGACATCGTATTTATCTCACAAACCCCTCACGAAGGAGCACCCCCAAGAAATCACTGGGAACAACTGCCATGGTATTGCATCGGCCACCGGGCGACCGGCTGCCCCTACGAGAGGGGGTTTCTCTCGTCACCCGCGGGATATCTTTCTAAACTGAGCTGGGGGGTCTGCGCGGCTGCGGGGTCGCGGGCGGGAAACCATTGCCAAGACGCGGGGATGCCGCCGCGATCCCGTTTGCGTTCGGCAAGTTTTGGGGATTGTCCGGGGGTAATGCCGGAGAGTGGTGAGGAGCCCGAGAGACGAGGGCACAGATCCCGAACCCCCGAGCCCAAATCGTCCTTCATCGGCGAAAGACTTCCATTATGAGCTACGGCGCGGGGAAGAAGCTGTAGCCAAGTTCGAAGTGGCACAGCTGCTTCCCCGCTTCATCTTGATAACGCTCTTTGTGTGAGCACTTTGACACCAGGCACGAGTCCTCTCAAGTACCCCAACTTTTGTTCTTGCATGACGTATTTGGAGAAGCGGAGAAGCGGAGAATCGGTTGCAGACGGAGACGATGGTTCGAGATCTCAACACAACTCGGTCTTCCTGGGCTTGAAGCTCTCCACAATTCTCGCCGAACATTTCCCATCTAGGGCAAATCCTGTAACAGAGCGTGTGGCTTTCAACAGACGTCTGTCTCGGCCACATTAGCGTGCATCTGTACAGACGACTTGGACGTCTTAGTCAACGGGAGGGACACAGAACCCTGTGGTTCTTGGACAACCGACAGAACCCGAGCGTGCTGCAATTCTCTCTGAGGTTGAAAGGCAACTGCGAGTTTAGACCTCCAATAGCTTTGCGATTATTCTCAGTAAACCGGTTTATTTGACTACCTACCTTCATAACGTGCTACTCAATGGAAACTACTGGACATAAACATGATTGATAATAAGAAGAAGTAGCAATGAGACAGATACAACTCGCACGAGGCTGATCTAAAGTCTAACAGTTACTGGGGAGCATTAAAAAGGCTGACCGTGGTTTCAACATATGCAAGTTCAGCTCCGAAGTGTCCATTTTAGGTACGAAAGAATAACCCATTAATGGCGATGGGGCATAGCCACGTGCATAGATACCCGACGCCTATCTTGGAGCGATGACCCTATCATTGGCCGGCTCAGCTACGCGCCAACTAAGGCTCAGCGAATATCGACAAAGTGACTAGAATTGTTGTTCTGGAGACGAGACAGTATTGAATAGTGGCTATGAAGCCTTCGTCTATCATTGCTTTATGTCATATCTAAAAAAAACATCCAAAGTCTATCCAAAGTCTATATGCAATCCGTCTATGTAAAATCATTCCATGGCATCAAGTGCGCGCTATACCCTCCTTTTCACCTCCAAGAGGCAACCTCCTAGTTGACAAAGTTCCAGCACTGAGACTTGTAGATGGGGACCTCAACTTCGTACAGGGACTTGGTGTAGAACTGGGTGACGAAGGCATCGAGGTTGAACTGGAAGGTGCTGGCGAACCAGGCGCCGTTGACGCAAGTGTCAGCGGCGGGCTTGGTGAAGGTGACACCGCTGGAGCTCTGGTAGGTGAAGTCCACGTTGACGGCGAAGGCGTTAACGATTTGGGGCTTGGCCTCAATGCCGGCAGACATGTCAAGCAGACCGCTGAAGAGCTTGACGCCGAGAGCAACGGTCAGGTCAGCAAAGGGGTTAAGCTGAAGCTCGACCTGGGCACTGAGGTCGGTAGTGATGTTGGTCTGGGGCTTCCAGCCGTTGGCAGTGGTCTTGCTGGAGTCAAGGAAGTCGAGGTGAACGGTAGCCTCGGGGATGGTGCTGACAACGTCGACAGAGGCCTTGACGGATCCGGCAGCAGCGAACTCAATGCCAAGGCCAAAGTCGACCATGGGACCGACATCGATGATGCCAGGGATAGTGAAAGCGGAGACAGAGACGGAGAGGGGGTTGTAGTTGTAGACGTCGGTGGAGTACTCGGCGTTGACGGCGGCGGAGACGTTGAGGTTCAGAGCAGAGGAATAGTCGACGTCGATGTAGAACTCGTCAACCTTGAACTTCCAGAAGTTGTAGTGAACGTGGCCCGCAAGGGTGATGGTGCTCTCGAGCTTGGCCTCGTTGGCAACGATGGTCAAGGGGTCGGTAGCGATCAGAGTGGAACCGGACAGGTCCGCGGAGATGGTGCCGGAGAGGTCGCGCTTGGTGGTGGCAGTACCAGTGTGCTGGAAGTCGATGACGGCATCGTTCAGCTGGTCACGGATCGCGGCCTTGGTGGCAGAGGCGGTGAGAGTGAGGGTGTCATTGTCAAAGGTGTATCCGTTGACAAGGTAGATACCGCGCTCGTGTTCAGCGTCGCAGGTACCGTTGTGGTTCGTGACCATGATGAAGTTTCCGGCGGGCCAGGAGCTCAGGCAGGTGTTGTAGTCCTCGGTGGCGCTGAACTTAAGAACAACCCCGGAATCGGAGCACTGGATGTCGGTGATGGTCTCAATTTGCTCCAGCAGGACGGAAGGCTGCTTCATCTCGGCGCGGACGAGCGCGTTGGTCGCGTTGAGACCCTCATAGTCGAGGGTGATGTTGGTCTTGGGGATGAAGATGGCAGGGCCAAGGGGCGTCGCGGGAACAGAGGCCTGTCGCCTAACCGGGCGGAGGACGGCTGGGCTGGGAGTGTTCACCTCGCGGGTGGGAAGGGCGGCTGCCAAAGACGTGCCAACCAGAGCCTGGAAGGCCAAAAGACTGGAAAAAGCAGACTTCATGTTGGTTCGAGTTCTGTGATTCAGAAAAAAGAGTGTGGTGATTTCGAGGCGAGAACGACTGAATGAAATCCGAAAAGACTGTATGACCAGGGAAAGAGAGACTTAGTCAATGACGAGAGAGTGAATGAGGTGATGAAGAGGGGAGAGCAAAACATGAAAGGCGACAACTTGAACTATATATCTTGAGATGAAGCCATACATAATTCCCACGGGGCGTTGAACTGGGGGAACCGGGGATGGTCTGCCTGCCCAGATCACATCAAAGCTAAAAACGGAGACATAGTCCACTTCACCTGACTATGGGACAGGGCAGTAGAAGCCGGCGAGCCGCCGGAGCCAGGGGAGCTGAAGACTCCAGCTGCCAGCGGGGTTATGAAGCCATACCCACCAGTAAGGTGAGCGAGATGATTCCATGTTCTGCGTTGTTTGCCGGAGTTGTCTGGTCTCGGGCTACCTGCGCCCCGTTAAGGTGACCCATCTTTCAGTTCTACGGGTATGACCGTTCATGGTCAACGGTGAGGCTCCTCCATGCATGTAACCAAGGGAGCTAGCCTGACTCCACGGCCCCCTTGCGCCTCAAAGCCGGGGATGCCATCTCCACCTCTTCCAGAGTTGTTCCGAGTTCGCTCTACTCTGCGCTAATGCTTGTTGACAGCCAGGGATGGCAGTGAGAGTTCTGTTTAGCATGCCCGCCTAGCAGACAGAAACACAGGGTCCTGACTGAAGGCTCGCTCCCTATGTTCCCTACGCTCTCGGTTTACTTCTTTTTGCTGTTAGTTTTCTCCTCGCAGTAAGGAGCTAGTGTGACATGCGGAGGAACATCCTTCATTCGGCTTCGCCCGAGAAGCGCGAGTCAGTGACTTTCGTCCAGCACATTGTTCGCCCCCAAAACCGTGTCTTGCAGCCTATTGCCCTCAAGTTCAATAGGAATGGTATTAGTGCCTACAATTCTTGTGTGCGGATAAGCCATTGAGAAATTGCTCTTCACGAGTTCTTTGGACGTAGCTAGTAAAACAGCGTTCATCATAGGTCCATACAAACTGCGAACGCTGTGGTTCAGGTGCTCCGCGGCATTGCCGAGCAGGGCGTGACCAGGATGACCTCTCCAGCCCAAGCTGCCATCTGATTTGGGTAGACCCCTTACTTCAACCCCACAATGAGCCAGAATCTCTGCTCGGGCCTTCAAAATTGGCCCCCTAACTCCACCGCTGAGCCTATCTTGGTGAAGCATGGCGCACAGTGATCTGTGTTCGCGATCTTGTGGAGACTTCTTTCAGCTTGTCAACGCGCCTGGTAGTATGACCACGGGAAATTACAAAGTAATGCTCAGCCTCAACATCATGGGACGAACTGCGCTGATTCTTGAGAAACTTGTGGCACTGTTTCAATAGCAATACTACGCTATACATTAGGTTTTCTACAGCACAATGGGCACCGGCAGTGGCAAAGGTTAGCCGGAACATCTGAGCCGTAAAGACAGGCGCGAATTCATATTAGAACCATAGCATGAATGGTCGATTTGGTTGAGCACATGGACGCCATGTCGCCTCTTAATGAAGCTGCCGTCTCTTGAAATCTTGAGATGACCACAGTGGCGCACACGAGAAAACCGGTGATCTGATTTCAGCATGCATTTACGTTACACCCAATCGTTTCTATGATAATACCAGTGCCCCTGCCAAGAGCTTCCAATGCTACTCGACACCTCCTCTCTCAGCCCGGTCATTTTGTCCACAACTCTCAAGTATGGGGTTGAAATCATTGTTTTCTTTGTCGAAGATCCGATAGAGAAAGCAACAGTTTTTCGTAAAGTTATATTGCGTACTACCTAGGTAGTGTACGCCTCCTCGCAGGCTGGAGTCTTCCCCAGACAATATCGGAATCACACTATGTCGGGCTGGGCATCGACAGGGCTTAGCTTGTTGTCTGATTGCCGGCAACGGGGATAGGGGTATAACGGAGTGACGCTAAAACTCGGACAAGACCGAATAGCAGGCTGAGATCTATAAGAATATCCATGCCCTAAGTATTACGGGCTAGAGCTATATTGTGGATACTACAGCTACACTATTCTACTATACTGACCGCCCTATAGGGGATATCCCTCTATAGTTAACCCACTTTTATAAATCTCTTCCTTTTTCCTCTTTAACTTAAATTCTTAATTTTAAAGTACCCCTTTATTACTATATATAAAGCTCTACCCTTTATATATTTAAACTTTACTTTTACGTTTTTATTAATTATACTAATAATAAAAGAATAACTTTATAACGTAAAACCCCTATAGTAGAGTAATAGAAACAATATTAGTATATATTTAGTTAGTTTTAAAAGAACTATTAAGTTATTAATTTAACTAGTTAAATATAGAACTAACCCCCCTACTATAGTATTTAAAAGTATACTTTTAATAAATTAAGACTATTTTAATACTAATATAACTATAGAAGGTATACTAGCTATAGAAGTAACTAAGCTTCTCTTAATTACCCCTAACTATAAAGTTCCCCGTTATAAGTCTTTTTTAAACCCCCCTAAGTTTAGTAAGTTGTATAGTAAATACCCCTTTTAGGTATAGTAAATATAAAATAAGATTAATATTAATAGTAACTTTTTTAGTTACTACTAAGAAATATAGTACTTTATTAATATATACTTTAAGCTTTATATATAATAAATTATAGTTAAATTTTATAAGAGTAGTAGTTATAAAAAGAACTATAATTTAAAACTATTTATAGTATACTTAAATTACTTTTATTATAACCCAAATATAGTAGACTATACTTAAGTTATATTTTTAAATATAAGAATAAAGAAAAATAAGTTCTTTATGTTTTTTTTATTAAAGTTTAAACAGAACCTATTAATAACTAGGGGAATAGAGTAGTCTAAATATATATAGATTTTATCCTTCTATAATACTTTAACACTTTAACTATAGTTTTATATAATTTTAAAGTTAACTACTTAATATTTTTATAAATATATAGTATAGGTTTAAGATATTTTATAAAAGAGTAAAGCTATTAGGGTCTTTAAGGTATTTATACTATAATACTACTATACTTTAAGAGTAATATAATAGTAAGTAAATAGTAATAGTAATACCTATATAATAGGTTCTATATAGGCTATTTATAATAGAAATTGCCCTAAAACTAAAAAGTACTTTAACTATAAAAAGACGGGTTACTTATACTAGAACTATAACTCTTAGTATAGCCCCTATACTACTAAAGTAGTAAAGAGTTTAAATAGTAAGGACGTAGTAGATAATAACTATAAGTTAGAAAAAGAATAACTCTAGGGTAAAATTAAGTACTAGAGGTAATAAAGAAAGAATAAGTTAATTAGGAAAAGTTTAGAAAAATACATAAAATAAATAGGCATTTTATAATACTAGTAATAAGAGTTAATAAAAACTACTTTACCTAAGTATTAATAGATTCTAACTATAATATATATACTATAGTTAATTATTAATATACTTATAGACTTTACTTATTATATATTAAGTATACTACGCGCAACTTATATAGATTTACTAATAGGTTTATAAATATAGCTATTAAGGGTATTATAGTATTTAATATTAAGTTAAGTAGTTATATATAATATATTTTTATATATATAGTTAAGGGCCTAGATATTAATGTTTTTTTAGAAAAACTCTAAATAAAAGAAAACGATGTTATATATAGTATAGGTTAAAGTTATATTTACTATAAAAAGGGAGGAGTATAAATATAGCTAGAAGGTAAGGAAAAGCTAGACTGTATATAAGAAATCTACAAAGTTTAATTCTTTAATACCACCTCTTTTAAACTAGTTTATTACTAAGTAAAAGTAAAGTAAAAGTATATAAGTTTTAAGATAATAGAAGTAGTATAGGCTATTAGTATTACTAATATTAAAAAGGCTTTAAAAAAGGAGTTTTTAAAAGACCTTAAGTAGCTTTTACTAGTATAAGTACTTTAAAACTACTTAAACTTCTTTAACTCTAAAAAGGTATACCCATTACCCCTTTACTAACCTAGTATTAACTATACTATTTCCCTTTTATAGATAAAAAATAGAGAAAAAGCGCCCCTACCTTAGGGGCTACTATATGGTATGTCCCATAAAGAGCTTTTTATACTATATAATATACTAAAGGACCTTTTAAATAAAGGGTTTATTTAAACTAGTAACTTTTTAGTAAGTACCTTTATAATTTTTATATAAAAGCTAGGGGGTAGATTATAGTTTTATTATAACTACTACGTACTAAATATAATTATAAAGTAAGACTAATACCTATTATTATTAATTATTAAAACGCTATAGTATATAAGTATAGTAAAGTAGTATATTAAACTAGATATTATAGTTATGTTTTATAAGTTAAGGATTTATAAAAAAAACGTTTTTAAGATAGTATTTTAAACGCGGTATAGGCTGTTTAAATAGTTAGTATACCTATTTAGCTTATTAAGAGTATTAGTATTTTTTTAATAGTATATTAATAGAACTTTTTAAGAATTTTTAAATAACTTTATATAAAGGTATTAAGGGCTATATACTTAAGTTAGGTTTAATTATAGTATCTTAAAAATAGGTATAAGTATATTTAGTTACTTTTACTTAACTTCTCTTTTTTCTTTTTAGTCCTCCCTTTATACACCTTTACTAAGGGCTTAGTAGGAGTCTACTATATAAAGATCTTTTAAGGTTTTCCTTTACTTCTACTAAAGGTATACTAAGTACTTAGTCCTATACTAAATCTTTATACTATCCCCCCTTTTAGTCTATTAGCCCCTAGTAGTACTCTATACTATTACTTTTAAGGCTAATACTACTACTACGGGGATTAGTATACTAGTACTACTAGTATAGGAGTTAGTATACTAGTGTTTATTATACTACGTTATTTTAGTAAAGTTATACTAGAGGGTTACTGTGTTTTATTTTAATTATATCCTTTTCCCTTTAGTTTTTATTATATATATATAGAGTAGTTAAGTACTTTATTTTATTAGTTTATTTATTTTATTCCCCTTTTTAAATATAACTTACTTTAATTACTTATTTATAACTCTTTTATCCTTTATTTAGTAAGTATTTATAGTACTACTAATAAGTATTTTTTATAATATTAGTTGTCTTTTATTACTCTATAGTAGCTTCTTAGCTTTTCCTTCCTTTATATTAAGTTTTTTTAAAATCTAAATAGTTTATAGTTATATTTATTAGTTATACCTTCTATACCTTTTATACCTTTAAGTATAAAAGAGCCGCGCTTTTTCTTTTTATTTAGTACCTTTTATAAATAACTTTTTTATAAGTTTATTATATTTAAGCTATATATTTTATAAAAGGAGCTTATATAATAGTAGTTTTTAATTTACTAGCTTTAAAATCTTTTTTTTCCTTAATAACTTATAATTTTTTACTTTTTTTTTTTATTAATTAAGCCTCGTTTATCTTTACTTACTATTACCTTTTTAGTATTTTTAATATTTAACTTTTTTTTTTAATATAATATTTACTTTTACTTATTCTATTTACTTTACTAAGTTCTTAGTTAATACTAAAGTTAACTTTACTAATTAGCCTAGTTTTACTATACTATATATATACTATATTTTACTATTAAGTAAAGACTACTAGATAGTTTATATAGTATCTAAAGATTATTTTAATATTTATATTATATACTTTATTATAAAGTAAAAGTGCTACTATATAAGTTGTACCTTCTTTACTTTAATAAGTATTTACTAATTATTTATAAATCCCTATAACTTTAAATAGTATTTTTAAGTATACTAGAACTATATAAAGCACTACTATAGCTATTTTATTAACTATAGTTCTATTTTTAGTTATACTAATTAGTATTTTTAGTACTTTACTTAGTATATTAGTAGTACTTTTTATGCCCTTATTAAGTAGTTCTAGAATCCCATTAGTATAATTCTAATAAAAAAGCCTAGTAAGATTAAGTATGCCTTTTAAGAACTTAGTCTCTAAAAGTAGTAGACTTTTTATAAAACTACTAGTACTATAGTATACTTTAAAGTTAGTTTTTAACTTTTTTATTTTATTTTAAATACTTATTTTCCTTAGGTTTATTATAAAAGTAGTAATACTCTATATAAAAAAAGTACTAAACTTACCCTACTTATAACTCTTTTACTCTACTAGTATAACTTTACTACCCTTTTTAAACTTTAAAATCTCTTTTACTACTTTATTAATACTAATCCCTTTTACTAGTGTATTACTAAAAAGAAGGGCACTATTAAACTCCTATACTTTACTATATTTAATAAAAATAACCTATATAAAATATCCCTAGAGTTAGTAAATAATAGTTAGCTTAGTGTCCCTTTCTTTACTAAGACTTTTATAGAATAGAGCCCTTTAAAGTACTATAGTTAATAAAAAATATAAAAAAAGAAAGTTTATATAGTATAGTAGTATAAGGCTTTACTAAAGGATTATATAAATATTAATACTAGTAGTACTAGTAGTAGTAGTAGTAGTAGTAGTAGTAATTATAAAAGTAGTAGTTATAAAAATAGTAGTAGTAGTAGTAGTAGTAAATAGTATTCCTTTTTTAGTTTATTGTTTTTTAGTAAAAGTTCTTAGGATAGTTTTAACTAAAGTTTACTAATAATTACTTTCTACTATTTATAGGTATTCTACTTATTATTTTATTTCTTATATAACTTTTTAGCTTATATATAGTATTTTTAAAGTACTTACTAAGTATTTACTAAGTATTTTATAGGTTTCTATATATTATACTCTATAAACTACCCTTTTTACTTAATAAAGAATAGTATATTTTTACTATTTTTATAGTTAAATATAATATTTTTAACTTTTTATTTTTTTTAAAAGTTCTTTATATTTAAAAGGTTCTATTCCTTAGTTACCTTCTCTATTTAAGGCTTTATAAAGTTAATATAAAATATATTATATAATTACTAGTACTTCTTTAAAAGCTAGATATAGTAAGTACTGTTTTTAACTTTTTTAGTAATAGGGACTTTAATATATTTTAGTACTAACTTCTTTTTACCTTTATAAAAGGAAAAGTTTTTTATTAAAAAATTAACTACTTCTCTAACTATATACTTCTTTAAAAAGTATCTTTTATTATAATTTCTAGTTTATATTTTTATTATATATTACTAATACTTAGCTATATATTAGTAAACTTTTACTATATAAGTAATTCGTTTCTAGATACTTTTAAGTATATTTTTCTTTTATAATAAGATATATTTTACTACTTAGGGGTAGTATACTATTAGTACTTAAAAAGAACTAACTCTAATAGTTATGTATTTACTATTATTATATAAAAACTCTACTTCTAGTAACTAAGTTACTTATTATTTTAGTATAACTCTAGTATATTTATAGAGATACACTTTTAGGAATTAGTATATTTATTCTATAGTACTATTTATTTATAAGTACTATACTATTAAAAAGCGGTAAGCTATTACCCTTACCTTAGTAAACTCCTTCTAAAAATAGCTAGTAAATAGCTTATCCTTATCCCTTACTATTTCTTCTAGAGTCCTAAAATAGTATTCTATTTTTTTATAAAAAACTTATACTAACTATACTATATTAAGGGTTTTCTACGTTATAATAAAACGCACAATCTTTATTATTTAATATATAATTACTAGAATTAAGTTATAAATATAGCTATTATCCTAGGTACTTAGTAGGAATTTAGTAATAAAGTTTAAGTTAATTTCCTAAAAAGGATATAATAGTATAAGGAGTAATTAAAGTAGTTTATATAATTTATAATAGAGTACTTACGCCCCTTAGTATTATAAGTATTTAGTAATATACCTATAAATATCTTCTACTAAATAGCTCTAATAAAACTTCCTTAAGACTAACTTAACCGTCTTATTAGTACTTATATAGCTAGTCTTTAAGTTATTATAATAAATCTAGATAATTTCTTTTTATAATAAATCTTTATTTAAAAGAACTAGTTACTTATAAAACTATAAAGTACCTTTTTTATTAAAGCAGTATTCTATATAAATTCTAACGTAAGTTTAAACTATATCTGTAGTATTTTTATAAAATTAGTCTTTAGCCTATAGTCCTTTAATTGTTTTTTTAAAGTCTAATAATAGTTATAATTTAAATACTATTTTACCTTAAATAAACTTTTTTATTATAGTATATAAAATATACTATTTTAAACTAGTAACCCTAGCTCTAGTTAAGTCCTTTTAGTTATAACTAATTTCTTACTAAGTATCTATTAAGTCTTTATTCTAGTATATAGTATAGGTAATAGCTCTAACTACTATAGGGTAGTTATAGTTTTAGCTTTTAGTGTCCCTATAGAGTATACACTAACGTAAAAGCAAGGATCCTCTCCCTATAGAGCTAGCTAACTAGGCCTAGGGTTATATATTAACTTAAATAGCTTAGATATATATATAAGTTATTATACTTAGTTTAGTCTTAATATTAGCAATATATCTCTAGATATTCTCTAGAACCTCTTTTATAAGTACTAGTTTTTTTTAGAGTATAAGTATAACGTTTTTAATTAATATTTTACCTTTTATATAGTTAGGGCGTTTTAATAGTCTATTAGTAGGGTTTATTTTTCTAAGTTAGTATTAAATTTTAAAGTTAAAAGCTAATAAGTAGTATACCTATTAAGTAAGTCTTTTATAGATATTCCGTACTAGTGTATTTAATATACTTTTTAGTACTTAGTAGTTTATAAAGACTAGGAATAGCTTAGGGAGTCCTTATAAGTATTAGGCCTAGTAATTAAAGCTTTTTATAATTATAAGGAGTTTTTATTAGCCTATAGCCTAGCGTATTTTAGTCTCTATAAGCTTCCTAAACTAGAAAGCAATAGGGTGCTATTACGTTCTATATTTCTACAATACTATACTAGATACTATATAGGCTAATGCGTTTATTTTAACGTAAGTATTTAGCTTTAGGTTATAGTATTTTAGTATTAGTGCTTTATTAAAGTATTAGTAAAGTTTATTAAATACCTTTTATATTTTTTCTATTTAAATAAAGGCTCCTAACTTTATACTATTTTTACTACCTTTTAGGGCTCTATTTAGTAGGCCCGTAATATATAAATAATTCTTAATAAACTTTTAGTAGAAGTTATAGAATCTTAAAAAGACTTAAATATCTTAATAGCTTTTTAGTATTAACTATTTAGCAATAGCCTAGATATACTCTAAGTTTATTATAATACTATTATAGGTAATTTTAAACCTAAGGAAATTAACTTTTTATTTATAAAACTTATATTTAAAGAGTTTTATAAAGAGTTTAGTATCCCTTAAGTACTTTAAAACTATTTTAAAGTACTTTATATATTTCTTTTATAACTAGGAGTAAATTAAGATATTATTTAAATATATAATAATATAGATATTTATAATATTGCTAAGTACCTACTAAATATATACTTAAAAAGTAGTAGGGGCGTTTATTAATCTAAATAGTATTATAGTATACTTAAAATAGCTATAGCGTGTATAAAACGCTGTTTTTTACTAGTTTAACTTTTTAATACGGATTTTATAGTATACTTTTTTAAAGTTAATTTTAGAGATTTATTATACTTTAGTAAGTCTATTAAATAACTTACTAATAAGTAATAAAGGGTATTAGTTCTTAATAGTAATTATATTTAAGCTTTTATAGTTAATATATAGTTATAGAGTACTGTCCTTTTTTAGTATAAATATTACTAGTGCTTCTACTAAGCTAGTAAATAACTTAATTTACTCCTAGACTATTATATCTTATATATACTTAAAGAGTACCCGGAGTTATTCTAGCGATATAGGGTAAATAGGCTTATACAGTAGCTCCTTTCTTTTAACTAAGTCAATAGAGTATTCTATATCTACTAGTATAGGGACCTGCGTTACTACTTTTTTATTAAATACATTAATATAAAGATAAAGTTTTTTAAAAAAACTTTTAAGTATTATTATATAGTTTTAGTTTAGGGAGTTGTTAGTAAGGATTCCTTTATTTTCTACTATAGTATATACTTCTGTAATATATATTATAAATACTTTAAACTTTTCCTCTACTACTTTTTATATAAAAGCTTCTAAACTTACTAAGGATACTAAAGCGTACTACTATGTATATATATACGTATTAATAAGGATACCTTTTGTATTTATAGTATTATTAGTTAAGAGTATACTTTTAGTACTATTTAGGTAAGGGGTCGCTATAAATACATACTTAACTTTATAGGGCGTATTGTGTTTATTAATAAAGAAAAAAGTTAATTAGTATACTTTTATTTTACTAATAGGTTAACTATTAAATATTAAGATTTTAAAGAGTATTATATTAAATACTTTTTAAGTTTAAACTACTTTATAAAGTTAATATTAATAATATTTAATTACGTATACGTATTTATATTTATAGTAATCTTAACTTTATTATAACTTACTATAGTAAAGACTTAGTCTTTAACTATCTCCCCTATAGGTACTAAAATAAATTCTAGTATAAATTTAATTAGTAACTAGTCTATACTTACTCGTTTTTTAAACTACTTAGCTTTTAAACTTAAATTATATTAATACTTCTATATAGTAGTTTATAGGGGTTCTAGTAATTATTCTATTTAAGTACTTTATAGTTAATAAAGTAATACTCTGTTTTTTAATAGTTATAATAAGTAATACTACTAAGGTTCCTCTTTAGCTTATAGCTAGTATTTAAGTTTTTTAGGGTATTTATAAAACTTTAGGCTTAAAATAACTAGTTCTTTTTATTTTTATAGCTTATTTAGTAATAATTTAAGCTACTTTTTTTTAGTAGGCGTAGCTATAGTAGAGCTGCTCGTTTTCTTTATTTATAGGGGCCTAAGTAGTACCTTTTATAGCTTTTATTATATAGACCTCTTTTAAAGGTTCTACGTCTTCTTAAGGTTTCTTAGATTTGTTACATATAAATTAAAATTTTATAAGTATTTAGGTACTTAAAATCCTACTATATTAGTTTTTTATAAGTTAATTAATTTAAGTACTAAAAGAATTAGTATACTTTACTTTTTTCTTTTATATTTTTACTAAGGGTTTAGTAAATAGATTTTTATTAGTAAAATAGAGTAGTAGGCTTTTTATTATTCTTTTAATAGTACCTTTAAAGTACATTTCTATAGTTTTATTTTTATAATTTAGGGGTAATATACTAATTATAAATAAAGATTTTAAACTCTATTTAAATAAGCTCTATTTCTAAGCCGTCCCTTATATAGTTATTAGTAAGGACTCTTTAGTAGCTTTACTAGTTACTCTAAAGGGTATACTTTATAGTATTAATAGTCTATTATATTTATTATACTATAGTAGTACCCTTTTTATAGCTATAAGTTACTTTAACTATAGTAAGTTAGTTTTTATAAATTAAATTAATTATATTTTTTATTAAATAGACTATATTATATATAAGTAGCTTTTTTTATTACTTTACTAAATAATAAGTAATAGTTTATTAAATAGTTTTTATTATTTTAATAACCTACTTAGTACTTTTAATTTATTATACTATAATTTATAGTAAAGTATTTAGTAGGAGTTATACCTATAGCTAGGTATTCTAGACTTATAGTTCCTAGATTATTTCTATTATCTTATATATAAACGGTTCCTCTTACTAGCTAGGGGTTAGTAAGTATTTAGTATACTATCTTTAGTAAAAGTCGGGGTTGTACTTTTTGTCTAGGTCGTTTAGTCCCTTAGTATTACTTATATTAATTATTATATTCTCTATACTATAATTATATTAACTATTACTCTTATAATTCTAGTTATTAACTAAGTTATTAATAAAGCCTTATTATATAACTACTTTACTTACTATTTAGTTAACTATATTTTTATTATCCCTATTCTAATTCGAGTTAAGTATAAGGTTTACTAGGGGTTTACTAACGTTTTAGTTAGTACTATATAAAATTCTTTATAATATACTTATTACTAACCTTTTATATTAAAGTAAAAGTAAAAGTATATAAAGGTATTAAGAGCTATATATTTAAGTTAGGTTTAATTATAGTATTTTAAAAATAAATATAAGTATATTTAGTTACTTTTATTTAACTTCCCTCTTTCCTTTTTAGTCTTCCCTTTATATACCTTTACTAAGGGCTTAGTAGGGGTCTATTATATAAAGATCTCCTAAGGTTTTCCCTTACTTCTACTAAAGGTACACTAGGTACTTAGTCCTATACTAGATCTTTATACTTTATTACTATATATTTAAATAATATATTAATTTATACTAGTAGGTTAAAAGATAACTATAAAGTAAAGGTTTAGTAGGTATTAAATACTTTTTTTATAGTTAGTTTAAACTTTAACTTTAAGAAATATAAGTTTTTAGTTAAAACTATTAAGTATATTAAGTTTATACTAAAAGCTAGTAAGGGGATTATATATAACCTAAAGAAAGTATAGGCTATAATTAAGTAGTTACTACTAAAGATACTAAAAGTAGTATATAGCTTTTTTAGTTTTACTAACTATTACTAAGTCTTTATAAATAATTATACTAGTATTATAGAGTCTTTAAATAAACTTATTTGTAAAGTAGTTATTTTTAACTAGGGGGCCTGTTAAGAGTATACTTTTTAAAAGCTAAAGTGCTACTTTATAAGTACCTTTATATTATACTATTTTAACTTAAATAACTTAATAATTATTAAAACTAACTACTTAGACTTTACCTTAAGAAGAGCCTTAATATAAAAGGATATATAAAAGTACTATAAACTAGTTACATTCTATTTATAAAAGCTTTTTTCTACTTAGTATAACTACTTAATTTATAATAAAGAACTATTAGTTATAATATTGTATTTTAGTGTATAGGATGTGGAACTATAGAGTGTTAATAAGTTTAAAGTTTTATTTAACTATAAAGGGTTAGAGTATTTTATAAAAAAGTAGAAGTTTATAAAAAAGTAGAGTTATTAAGTTAAAAAACTTTTAAAGTATAACTTTTACTTAAAATACTATAAAGGGTTTAAGGTTATTATTTTTAATGTATTTTTGTATTATAAATAAAATGCTTTTTAGGGGTAGGATAATAAACGAGAATAAAAAAGGGTTATTTAGGTGATTTTTAATTTAGTACGGTCTGTAGTGGGCTAAATTTATTAAATAATACTTTAAAAGCAGCTTAATAATAATATTCCCCTTTTAACTATATTTAAAAACTATTTAAAGTTTTAGGCTTTATAAAAAAAAGTATAGTATACTAATAGTAATTAAAGAGTAGCTTACTATACTATTGTAGTAAAAAAGAGATTTTTTTTTTTAACTTATACTTAAAAGTTTAAATAGTAGAGTATAGCTTTAATGCGCTTTAAAGGCTAACCTTTTATAGTTATATTTAGGTTCTAGGGAGTAACGATACTAAAAGTAAAGATAATATATTAAGGACTAGGATTATTTAGCTTTTATATAATTCTATAATATTAGGGTATTTAAACTATAATAATACTCTTAAAATAGTTGTGTATATATACTACTAACTAAGCTAGTTGTAAGTTATTTAGAGATTTATATATAACTATAATAAGTGTGGGGGAAGAACGGTTTAGAGATAAACTAAATACAGCCTTTTTTAACTATTACTAGTTCTAGAGTAGTTATATTATAATATAGTAATAGATTTTATAGTTAAGCTTTTTTTTAGGGCCCTTATAGGTACTACTAACTTTTAGGTTATAATAAACTACTTAGGTAAGTTAGTATAGTTTAAACTTATAACCTTTATAGAAGTAGAAGTATATATAGAGTAGTTTATATATACTTAGTACTAGTACTATATACTACTAAAGTAGATTATTAGTAATTAAGGGAGTAATTAAACTAGTTAATTTTAAAAATGCGTTTATTAGTAGGTAGAAATTACGTAATAATTAAGTACTACTTTTTATTTATAAATAAATAGTGCTATAAAGAGGTTTAACTAAAAGATTTAAACTATTCTGTATACTATAGTTAATTATACTTAAAATAATTAGAAGCTTTATTTACTATTATTAGAGTTAGTGCTAAATAACTATAAAGCGTTTATAACTAGCCTATTACTCTTTTTTTTATTCTATAAATAGTATACTAAAGTTGTAGTACTAAAGAATAACGTTCTGTTACTAAAGAGAGAGTAAAAAGAAACTACTAATATACTTATTAAGAAGTTAGAGGATAGTATTAAGTTAGTATAAGCTATTATAGCTATAACGTAATAGTAAATAAAAGTTAGTATTAATATAAAAAAAGTATCTTTAGAATAGTTTAAAATTAGTAATAAAGTATAGTTTAATATAGTTAATTACTATTTACTCTATTTCTATAAAAAGCTAAATTAGTTATACTATAAGTATAAAGTAATTATAGTCTTTTTATTAATAGTAGTACGGCTTAATATATTAAGTAGGGTATACTTAAACTTCTATATTAGTATACTTTAATAGGTATTTAATAACCCTTTACTAAGTTAAGTATATATAAATAATTAACCCCTATTAATTATTAAGGATAATAGTAAAAAAAAGTAAAACGTAGAGAGTGTACTTATAGTATATTAAAAGTATATAAGTTATAGTTAATAGTAAGTAGTTTTTATAAAATAAAAAGGCTATATAGAACCTATATAGGAGTTTATTAATTTATTATATAATATAATTACTCTAAATAAGTATAAAGTTAAATATAAGTTAGTAATAGTTTATAATAGTAATTTTTAATATTAGCTATAGTAAAAATAAAAGAAAAACGGGATAAGGGTACTGTGTAGTACTACTATAGGCTAAATATAAAAAGTAAATAATTTAATTAAGTTAATTTAGCTTTAGAACTAAAGAGCTTAAAGTGCTTTAAAGGTGTAAATAGTATAGTAATAGTAGTTAAATAGTAGTAGTAGTAGGGTATTAATAGAAAAGGGAGGGAGAAGTTAGTTACTAAGTAGTAGGGGGAGGGGTAGAGGAGTAGTAGGTTTAAAAATAAATTAGTAATACTATAAAATTAGAGTAAGGGTATATTTATAATATTAAAGAATACTTTAGTAATAGTTATAAAATAATTAATACTAACTATAAAGTTTATAGCTTTTATAGTTTACTTTTTAGTAGTAGTAGTAGTACGCTTATTAGTAGTAGTAGAGTACTTAGTAGTAATAACTTAGTGCTTAAAGAGTATAGTACTTATAGTAGTAGTGGTATTAGTAGTAGTAGTAGTAGTAGTAGTAGTCTTTTTTTTATCCTTAATAGCCTAGTTCTTTATTTTAAATTAATTAGTAATAACTATATAGTATAATATAGTAGTATTATAGAATTTATACTTTTATAATAATAGTTAGTTTATAAATACTTAGTAGAATAATAATATATATACTAAGAAAGTATATATAGCTTTATTTACTTTAGTATACGCGTTACTAGCTATAACTATAAACTCCTTTTACTTAACTAGGGCTATAGGGTTAAACTATAATAAGTTAGTAGAAAAAAAGTAAGGGGAGTAGGGGAAGTATATATAGTAAAGTATTTAGTTTTAGTATTATTACTAGTATAATAAGAGTAGTAAATAGCCTTATTTACTATAACCTATTTATTTAAAAAATAATACTATTAATATAGAAAAAAGGTAAAGGGAGTATAAGTAAAGTATACCTTTATTCTTATAGTATATAAAGTAGTAGTAGGCGCGGGTATAGAAAAAGGAGCTAGTGTTTTTAGTTAAATTAGCCACTATATTAAGGAGGTATATAGTATAGTATAAGTAGGGGGGGGAGCACTCCTTACTCTTAAGGGTATAAGCTTTAGGATACTTAGGGAGTATGCGATGTATAGCTAGGGGTATAGGGGGAGTAGTAAAAGATAAGCTATTTATAGTAGAGTTATTATTAGTATATTAGTATTTAGAGGTACGGGTGTTAGGCTAGTTATTAATAATAAATTAGTAAAGAAGAGTATTAAGAAAATAGGAGACTTATACTAAAGGCGGGGAGAGGGTTTTTAGGAGGTATTATAGTAGTAGAAAAGGGCTAATTAAATTAGGTTTTTTTTATAAAAACTAAAGTTAATATAACGCTAGTATAGTAAAGGAATAGTGACTTATATATATAAAAAATAATAAAAAAATAATAGTAAAAGGGTTATTTTTGTAATAAAAAGTTAGTAAAAAGAGGTTATAGTAAAAAGGGCGTAATATATAATATTTATAGTTAATAAAGAAAAAAAAATTAATAATAGGGAGGACTTTAAAAGTATAGAGATATTATTCTCTAGAAGTAGAATATCCTTAGCTCTATTAAACTAATTAAAGGACTTAGGTAAGTCGCTATTTATTAAGTAGCTTATTTAAAGCTGGGTTAAGGGAGAAGGGGGGTATTATTATAGGCTAGAGTTATATTATAAATACTATAGCTACGCTATTTTACTATACTAACTACCCTATAGGGGATATCCCTCTATAGTTAACCTACTTTTATAAATCTCTTCCTTTTTCCTCTTTAGTTTAGATTTTTAATTTTAAGGCACCCCTTCGTTGCTACACGCAGGGCTCCACTCTTTATACTAAGAATGGTCTATACATGAGTCTATACGTATAGATTCTTGTATAATACACCCCCTGAAAGAATGTAAGTGTGGTACTTTGAACCTGTAAGTGCATTAGGTGTAATAAGGTACTATAGTAAATGGCGAATCTACGCTCTGGATTATTGTATAGGTTACTTCCTTTTTTCTGGGTAAAACTAGGGAAAGAAGAGGTTTCTGCGTTTACAAACATTTAGGGGGTGTATTGTATGCTACTGGAGGTGAACAGTTCTGTAATCTCGGAGTCGTTGTCTATGCCCTATCTAACCCTATAACTTCAGCCCTGAGCAGCTGAAGTCGATGTAGACTTGGGGCATGGGGGCATCTTAATTATGGAGGCATTCGAGGTTCTTGGGCGAATGATGAGTCTCAAGGACGTGGAGCCTGACAACCCAGCGGACCGAGCCTGAGGCACGAGAACTGCAGCCAAGCGCAACCATTGCAGGCAAAGAAAGCCCTCGCCAATCTTAGCCAGTAAGTTCTCTGAATACCAATCACAGTTCCGAAATTATATGTGGTGATGTTGTGAGCAGCTACGATCTGCGAAAGATACTTGCGATATCACGGGGTTAACAGTTACGTTCACTTAGTGGTTGCCTCACTGCTCAAAGGCCGCCACGTATATCGTTTCTATTTACGCGTAACCTTAACATTCAACTACGTACTCATCGTGGTTGCCGTGAGTAACGGGTTGGTGTAGCACTGTGGTCTCGGCCCCCGAGGTGCCTTGTCACCAACTGCAGGCTCGATTCCCCTTCAGGAAGGTCCTAACCACTCCGAGCGGACACTAGGCCAGATTTAATTGAAGAAATGCAACATGACGCGGCATATTGTCAAGCGGAGCGGGGTGATCAAAGAGGAGAGAAGGAATGGACGTATGAGCTCTGTATATGCTCCATCGTGTTGCGGCAATACTCAATCATAGACTATCCAACTTCAATCCGGTATCGTCATCCATACCTGCGGTTTCAATCATGGGGCTGATATCCATTGTTCAGCTCAGTGACGGTGCCAGAGTACGCGTCAGAGTTCTCGGCGCTGGCGACCAGTCCAAGCCCTTGCTGATCGCGCTTCATGGGGCGCCTGGCCTGTCTGATCACAGGGAGCCGCAGTCATCTTTCGGGTTTTTGGCCTCAGACTTCCGGGTCCTGGTCTACGACGCCCGAGGGAGCGGTGAAAGCGACCTGAAACCCCCCTACACTCATGCCCGCTGGGTGGCCGATGTCGACGAGCTGAGGTAAGAATGACCCCTCTGTGAAAGACGAAAACTGACTCGATTCCAGGGCCTGGGCTGGCGCGGAGAAATTTGTTCTTGCTGGGGGTTCATACGGTGGCTTCGTGGCTCTGGAGTACGCCATTGCGCACCCGGACCGCCTCTTGGCGCTGGTTCTGCGAGACACATGGGCTTACGGTCTTCGCGGGACTCTCAACGTGCTCAAGAACATACTCATCAGTGACCGAATCAAGCCTGGCGGTGATCGGCAAGTGAGGGTTTGGGGTGGCAATGTCCGTGATAACGAGGACTTTGCTGAGGCCTTTGCCGAGATTGCCGACATCTACAAACCCAAAGACGGTACCAAAGGCTCCTCTTCAGCGCCGAATGATGCTTTCAAGTGGCATTACGACACCCATAACTTCGCGTTCTCCTACAACCAGCCGCGTTTTGATGTGCGGTCTCGACTAAAGGAGATTACGGCCCCGACACTTGTGGCAACTGGACGCCATGACGTGATCGTGTCGTATGAGTACGGGGAGGAAATCAGTCAGAATATTCCTCAGAGCGAGTTGGTGATTTTCGAGAATTCCGGCCACAGTCCTCCTTCTGATGAACCTGAAAGATTTCGACAGACTGTCTCTCAATTCTTGTACAAATGGGTTCTTTGAATGAATGCAGGCCGCAGGCGTTGTGATAAGCTATTATTAAGGCAGGGAGGGATCGCGATATGTTTAACTGGACATCAATAGCCCTCTGCCATGATGGAGAAAATTCAACTCTACTTAGCCGTGCTAAGCTACCCCATCACTACACCAACCTTCCCTGTATTCTTTGCATCCGTTTTTGTTTCCTGCGACGCGGAGTCCTCTGCCACTGCTTCCAAGATTTTAGAGCCCTCGAACTTTGCTGCGATTTCTTCGAGCTTCAATCCCTTTGTCTCTACGAACGTGAAGTATGCGATGAAAAGGAAAACCACATTCCAAGAGGCATTTATAAAATAGAACTTCCAGCCCAAGTCTGCCATTGCGTATGCCATGCAAAATGACGCAAGAAGACTGTCTTGAGTCAGTAAGATGGCGTGAAAGAAGCGGAAGCGGAGAGACGTACCCGAACCCTGCATCGAGCATACGGAAGATGGCGATTCCTGTAGCCCGTAGCTTGTACTGAGAGACCTCAGTGGGGTACAGGCTAGTCATGGGCGTGATCGAGAAGGCATAAAAGCCCTGGAAGAGGAAAACGACTGCAATGGTGCCATATATACCCGACTGATTGGTGCTTTCGCCATAGGCTACATCTCTGGCTTAGCACACCGTGAAAGTTCTTTTGGAAGAGTTGTGCTTACTCTTGATAAGACCACCAATAGCGTAGAGGCTCGCAGACATTCCTATGATGCCAATGAAGGTCTGCTTGCGTCGACCGAGAACGTCAAGCATAAAGCTGCCGATGATTGCGACAGCAAAAGACCAACAGTTGAGAATAACTTGAATCTGGGTTTGCTTGACCGTATCTTTGATGCCTGCCTGATTGAGGATCTTCGTCAAGTAGAACCTGTACATGGATAGAGTCAACGTCGGCAAGCTTGAAGGGATGCTGGGAGGGCTTACGAGATGATGAAGTTGCCGAACATGTTGATCATTGGACCAAAGGTACAGAGGATTATGAGCCTCTTCCTGTTTGCGGGAGTTGCGATGATCTCTCTCCAGGGGTTTCGGGGGTACTCTTCCTCTTCCTTCCTCATGATGGCCCTGATTTCATTCAAGCTCTCCTGTCCCTGTTGCATATCCATGACGCCTTTGCCCTGCATGACGACAAGTACTTCAAGTGCTTCGTCATCGCGGTTGTTGGCAATGAGCCATCGGGGGGACTCGGGAATGAAGGGTACGAGAACCACGGCGAGCAGACTCGGCACGAACTGCAGCAGTGACGGCAAGCGCCACGACCAAGTGCTCGGAATGTTCTGACTGCCGTAGTTGACGATGGCCGACGCAAGGCTCCCGACATAAAAGCAAGAGAAGAAAAGCCCCAAGATACGAGCCCTTTTTCTGGGTGGCAGAAGCTCTCCCAGAAGCGTCGGGACAGCTCCGTTGCTAATGGCGGAACCGATGCCGACAATGATTCGGGCAATGACGAACATGGCGATGTTCTGGGCTGCAGCCTGGAGTATGATACCAACGACCGTGATGGCGGATGCGACGAGGATGGCTCGGCGACGACCAAAATAGTCCGGAATCGGCTGCATCAGAAAAGCGCCAACGATGCCTCCAATCCATGATGCGGCGTTGTTAAGGCCTTCGGTGGCCGTCGTGAGGTGGAAGTACTCGGTATAAGATGGAAGGATCAGTAGGCCGTTCATGACAGATGCATCGTATCCAAGAGTCTGTTCAATATGAAGAAAGTATCAGCATAACTCTAGCATGGCGGGAGTCTACACACTCACTGCGGAGTTGACAATGGCCACCGCAAGCAGCAAGGGTGACAAGACCCTCAAGTCGGCGGGCACTAACTTGGAGACATGCTTGCGCTTGAAGCCCATGTTGAAATTCTGTATAGAATGATCCGAGAACAGTAACAAGTCGTCCCACGGCCTCTGCTATAACATAACATCTTGCAAGATTTCCACCTGGTTCCTTATAGGAGCGTTATGAGAAGATGCTATTTGTGATTAGAGCAAATTGATTGGTCCGTTTGGAATTTCGGGTGAGTTCGGGTGAGCATATCGACGGCAGACGATCACCAATCACGGCAAGCCTTGCGCCCGCTTCGTTATCACTTTTATTGGAAAGCTAGATAGAGGCTGCTGCTGGCACTGAGTCCGAACGGAGAAGTCGCCCGAGGTCGGCCGAGGTCATGGACATGATGCTGAACGAGACGGATGTTAGTGTGCGCAGAGGGCTCGGAATGTCTCAATAAAGGTGAGTTTCAATGAAAGCCCGAGTATTCGAAGAATCTTGACTCAGTCAACACATCCATCACTTTTCCGTTTTGATTCATCCCTACAGTCTGCACCCGCACATTGGTCTTTCTCTTGCCTTACAGCCATGCCCGGTCGAGTTCAGAGCTGGCCCGCATGGGACGAATACACCCAGCAGGCCAGTATCGAAGCCAAGGATCCGGACTTTCTCGAAATCAAGAAAACAATCATATCCGAATATGGCGCCGCTTCCCTGCGACAGAGTTGGATAGCAGTCTGTGACGAACTCCAGCAAGTTACGAAAGAGATCATTAGCAAAGGCCAAGACATCATCCCCGTTCTCGAGACCGCTGAATTGTTAGAAGGGGGCTTCACAACCAAGCAGAAAGCAGACGTGAAGCGAGTCGGTGTTTTCGTTGTCCGCGGGGTTGTTGCCAAGTCAGAAGCAGTGCAACACTACGGGGATCTCAAGCAATACGTGGCCGACAACAAGGGCAAGATTCAGGGCTGGCCAGCGGAAAGTCCTTCGATGTTGATGCTCTACGACTCGCCGCCGCAAAACTCCTTGAGAGCACACCCAAACCACCTTCGACTACAACGCATGCTGAACGAGCTCTGGCACGACAACACCGGGACAACGTCCCCCAATCCTTTGGTCTACTACGACGGAGTACGTGACAGGCCGCCTCGGCAAGACTTCCTAGGTCTCGGCCCGCACATCGACGCCGGCAGCCTTTGTCGATGGGCAGACGCAGCATACCGCCAGGTGTACGAAAACATCTTCTCCGGCAAGCCAGAGCTGCACGACTGTTACGACCTTGGGCTGCGGATGGCCGCCGACCAAGAGCTGTATCCCGGCCCCGCCCACTCGTCTGTGTTTCGCTCGTTCCAGGGTTGGACAGCGCTGACCAGGGCGGCGCCGAATGAAGGGACCCTTCTTGTGTACCCCAATGTCGCGGCTGTGGTGTCGTACGTCATGCTTCGACCCTTCTTCCAGCCTCCGAGCGACCCCACGGATCTCATGGACGCGAGCAAGTGGACACTGGACGACGGGACGGGTTGGTTCCCTGGAACTTTCAAGACAGAGAGCCAACGCCTCAGCCGAGCCTCCCATCCTCACCTGAGGCTAGAGGAGTGCTTAATTCACATACCGCCCATGGAGCCTGGAGATACAGTATGGTGGCACGCCGATGTGAGTCTCCCACCGAGGACTCGATGTGAGAATATTCAATGCTAATTCTGGTCATACAGGTGTGTCATGCCGTGGACCCCGAACACCGCGGATCCGAGAATGCATCCGTGGTGTACATAGCCGCGTGCCCATCCACGCCGAGTAACAAGGCATATGTCAAGAAACAGCTCGAAGAAACTTTTGCCGGGCGGCCACCACCGGACTACGCGGAAGGCAATGAGTTGAACGAGAGGTCATTGGAAGGATACGTAGGACTCGAGGGGCTGGACGCCGAGGCGAGGCGAGCGTTCGGATTCGGGCTGTAGATCGGACGGGCGGGTCGTGGCATCGCGGCACAAGATTTTTCAAGGCTTTAGGCTTCCAGTTCTCAGTTGCTCGACGGATTCTCGCAGGACTGCAGCGGCGCGGCGCGCAATGGCGTTGTGCGACTTGACCTCGTCGAGATACTCGATTGCCCTCTGGATTTCGTCCCCGAAGTCGACGTGATCACCCGACCTACTTGCACAGGATTCTCGAAGGAGAAAAGTTGCTGCCACGAAGATGTTGGAAGCGAAAGGCCTGGGAAGCTCTAATGAGTCCGATGGCCAAAAGTTATTTGATAACGAACACACGCCTCACTTACCAGTGTCTCTTCATCGCAGCTGGTTGGTCCCAGTTGTGGATTATCCAGATGATGTCCATGGCAGATCGAATGCTGACTGTTCTTGCCCATTCAAACTGACCTGGTGAAGCTTTCCAGTCCCTTTGTAATGTGCGATTGATACGCATGCGGTGGTAGAGCAGGACCAGACTGATATTAAACCGCTGCCACTTGATCCAGGGCTGCTCGACCTCGAGTTCGTTCATCTCGTCGCTCTTGCCACCGTCAGGATGCAGATGCTCTGGCAACGTATTAATGACTTCCGCGAGCTCTTCATCGGCCAAGCGAACAACTTCAGCAACCGGGCGTGTCTCGTCTCGTAGAGCGGAGCGAAACCTATGATAAACGATGCAAGCGCGAGCCATGAAAATGTGATACTGCACAGGTTGGATGCTGCTCAGGAGGCCTGGCCGCAGATCCATCGAAGGAAGGGGCACGTCAAAGTCGCCCTCGTCAACTTGTGGAACGTGGTAAGGTACCACTAGCCTGTCGTTATGGGCGAGTGAGCGACTGTTGCATCGGGTTTGACATGGAGCGTGTAAACTCACCATTCGCAGATCATCAGCGTCCACCATAGACGACACTGTGCTTCTTGGCCTATCTCCTTCGGGATGCGTCCTGGGCGAGATCCGTCAAGGCCAAGATTCTGGGCAATGCGAATCGCACAACTCCACAAGTGCTGGCTCAACTCGGTGTCGCCAAAGTTGTGGAAGCAGATGCCGAGCGTCGCGACAGCCTGCACAACGCGAACATTGTTTGTCCTCATGAGTTCCGACTGGCCCAAGCAGAACAAGGCCGCTTCGTACCAGTTTTCAAGTAGGCTCTGGGAATCAGATGCATCTAGAATGGCCGGACAATGTGTTCAATATCAGCCAGCTTTACGAGTAATTACGCATCTACATATTGTGGACGAAGCCGGATGGGGTTGGCGCGTTGACAAATTGGCTCACCTGGGCCGAGTATGGCTTTTTCCTCTTGGCTGTCCATCATCAAGAGAGCAGCCTACATACTTAAACATTAATATAGGGAGTAATCTGTTGAAAACTGAAGTGACGCACGGTTATAACGCTGAAGTAGACAGCAAGCCAGGCTGGGTCGTGATCCATAAGTGCGACCCCGCGGTCAAGCGAGTCCATGAACCCCGCGTGCTCGTCGTGAAAGACAGGATACTCAAGAGCGTAGTGCACCCAGGAATTCCACTTCTCGTCGTATGCTACGAGATCTTCGCTCGTATGCCGGGCTGGAGTCCGGATCTGTTCCCAGCTGTGGATTCTGGTCGTTCGTCTTGTTGGAGACCGGGGCTCAAAGAGTATTTCTTCCAGGACGTCGTGATACTCCAGACGATGCTGTGGCTTCCGAAGCTTCAGAAGCGGGCCCATGTTGTTCAAGTGGACACCAGATCCGTTGGTCTGGGACGCCAAGGCAGATTTCAGGCGCTCGTTTTCAAGCACCAGATCTTCGTATGACGGTGTCTTGGTGGAATCCTCGACTCTGAAGCCAGAATGTCAGCTATACCTCCGGCTGCTTCGGGCGGTTTCATAGCATGCTTAACAACCTGGTAACTTCGCCACGTACGATCACAGTCTCTCGGGTACATTTCGCGGCCTCCCCGCGTCTGATACACGTGGAACATGGAACAGCTTTGTTGCATTTGACCTTCCGAGACGCACAAGACTGGCAGCTCTTCGGCGCTCGCTGAGTTGTGCGAAGGAAAGCGTCTGTATCGTCCGCCATGAGTCTTGACGGTTTCTCGACTCACCTCTCCTCCTTTTGCCAGGTTGAGCGAGTCTCACAACCCGGAGTGCAGACAACGGCAACGAGCAGGCGGGGAAAGGGTCGCTGCATGAGTTTTCAGTGAGTGCCTGTCTTGAAGCGTTGCTGTTCTATTGAGATCAGAATAGGCTGATGGCAGGCGGGGGACAACGTTTGTCGCCCGGTCGCGGCCGTAAGTAGACACGAGTCGCGAATCGTGGTCGATAAAAAGGGGGATTCAGGAGGAGAGGAGGAGTACGGACGTTCCGCGACTCAGCAACTTGACCGAACTCACCCGAATTCGGATGCCGGGAGATAAGATAAGCGAGATCTACTAAACCTCTGACCCACAACCCCCTCCGCCTTGTCGGTGATCGCCGTAATTCTTCATTGTCATCCTTTCATGTGGTGTGGAATCGTCCCCGGAACCCCGTTTGTGCCATCACTCAGACAGCCTTAACTCGTGTCAACAGAGCCGTAATTTGCGTGCAGCCAGCAACATCTACAGACCAACATCATCGACTCCCACATCTCTTCAAACAGCTTCGTGCAAAAATGACGGGGTTTGCATTCCATGGAGCCATCATTCACTCCCTTGGCGTCGATGAGGTGGAAATCCTCGAAAATGCCGGGCTAATCGTGAACGACGACGGTGTCATCTCGAGTTTCCATCGGAATATCTCGGTCGAAAACTTATCGACAGAACTTGCCCCGGGAGTCGAGCTGTCCCAGCTCCCCAAGGGCCAGTTCCTCTCGCCGGGCTTTGTCGACACGCACAACCACGCGCCGCAATGGGCGATGCGAGGCCTCGGCCAGGGCCTCCACATCCTTGACTGGCTCGACCAAGTCACATTCCCCCACGAAGCGCGGTTTTCCGACCCGGTTTACGCTCAGAAGGTTTACGAGAGCTGCGTTGATGGGTTCCTGAAGCAGGGCATCACGACCGCGTCGTATTACGGCTCGAAACACGCCGAGGCAACACGCATCCTTGCCGACATTTGCCTGTCCAAGGGCCAGCGGGCGTTTGTTGGAAAGTGCAACATGGACCGCAACGCGCCCAGCTATCTCCACGACGAGTCGGCAGAGTCATCCCTGCGAGAGACCGTGGAGTGCGTGAAGCACATCCGCCAAATCGACCCATCCGGCGGCCTGGTCCGCCCTGTCCTGACACCTCGGTTCGCTATCTCATGCACGCCGGAGCTGCTTGTAGGTCTGGGGAAGATGGCTGGCGAAGACCCCGACCTGGCGGTCCAGACGCACTTCAATGAGGCCGAGCAGGAGATCAAGGCTACGAAGGAGCTCTTCCCGGACTTCTCGAACGAGGCGGATCTCTATCACCACTTCGGGCTGCTGAACAAGCGCTCGATCCTCGCCCATTGCACATTCATGACGGACTACGAGATGGACAAGCTCGGGGACTACCAGTGCGGCGTTGCCCACTGCCCCATCTCCAACATGACCGTCGGCGGGGGCTTCATGGCGGCTTCAATACGACAGTTCCTGACCAGAGGCATCAAGGTCGGCCTCGGAACAGACAGCGGCGGCGGTTTCTCTTCTAGCATGCTCGACAGCATCCGCCAGGCGGTCATAGCCTCGAACGCCCGAGAGGTCATGTCTCGTGGCAAGGACAAGGCCCTGTCCCTGAACGAGGTGTTCTTTCTCTCGACGTTAGGGGGCGCTCGGGTTTGCTGCCTGGAAGACCGGATCGGAAACTTCGCCGTCGGCAAGGAGTTTGATGCCATCTGGGTGACCTGCCCGATGGAGTCGTTTGGAGTCATGACGGTGAGGGAGGAGACGGATAACTTGAGAACCGTGTTTGAAAAGTTCTTGATGACGGGAGATGATCGGAATATCGCACGCGTGTATGTTCGCGGCAAGATGCTGAAGAACGACCTATCTGCGTAGGGGTCTAACTGAAGAAGCGAAATTCAACCCCCAGGATCTCGACAGAGTTTTTTCGATCATCATGTCCAGTCGTGGTGTCTAATAGCCTTTTCCTGTTGTCTAGTGAGCCTCTTTTGCGTTTCCTGTGGACGATGAGACTCGGTCATTGTTCAGTGAGATGCTTCACTGAGCTCAATTGAAATTCAGGCATTGCCGACGCGTCTCATAATAGGTACTCAGAGCGTGCTTCAGTGAGGGAGTCGTCCTCGACGCTTATTCCCGGTGTTCGTGTGTTGTTACCGGCGGACCCTTTCGAAACTCAACAGGGTTCTTCTCAGCGCTGGTGGTTCCCAAGCTGACTGATTTTGGGGCGCACTTGGAGTGCTGAGAATTGCATGGTCCCTCATAACAAATTCCTGTGTTGAAGTGAGTTGTGAGATGAGATGAGTGATGTGACGGCGATGAGCAGTGGAAGTGAGTGAGAGTGAGCCAATCCTGCATACGCACACACTAAAGGGCCTTGATCTCTTCACTGTAACACCCGCACAGCGTCATGTTGACGCTACCTATTAACAGTCCAGGATTCATTATTCAAATTAATACCCACTGCCGCCTGTCCCGTCCGTTCGCTGCCCACAAGGATGAACTCAGGACGCGTCAGCAACGCCATTGGTCATCGCTAGCTTCTGTCTTTGACACGAGGAAGCTTGACGTATTCACATTGAGGGATTCCTGAAATTCTGAAGGCAACACGCATCACATAACGCCACACGAAGACAGCCACGGAGAGCGAACCTGTAATTCCGGGGTAGCGCCAGTCGTGTGGCGGGTACGGATGTTTTGCCCAAGATGACGACTGCCAATGGCCCCCTCGTCCAACCGGTGGAGAGCCCGTTTCCCTGTTTTCTCTGGCGAAGATCATCGGATCCGTGTGCCGGAGCCGCCAAGGGCGCAAAGACAAGCTTCCGCTATTACGCCGGGAGAAGATGCTACGAGGGCCTGAAGACCCCGCAAATCCACGTCATGAATCCCTCCTTCGCCGTCATTGACATGTCTATCGTCTCTCAATGCTAATCTGCCCTTCTCTGGAGTTTGTGCCAGAAAGAAGTCCATAGAGACACATACCTAGCAGGAGGAACAGCATGCGGCATAAGCAGGGAGACCGACTCCACATGAGCTCATAGCAGCACAATCACAGTGCCGAGACAATTGCTGGTGACATTGATGTCTGGGCGGCAGCTGGTCTGGACCTGTTCCTAGGCACTGACATCATTTTTCGATCCGTCTTGGTCGATGGCGGACGACTTGGGAGTATTTGATGCCGCGATCCCACGGCCCGTTTTCCAATACCCAGAAGATATCACGATAGAATCAACCAAACATCACCGCAGTAATATTTACATCAATCAGCAATCATGGGCTTGGGACAGAAGATCAAGGAAGCTCTCCACCACGACGACCATGAAAAGACCACCTACGAGAGCAACAGTCCGCCGGGATCTTTCCCCTCAGACACCACCGGCACGAAGAAGACCAACATGACTGACGGTCGCGACTACGCTGCCACCTCAACAACCGGTACTACCGGCACCTCCGGTCTGACCGGAAAGAACCCCACAACCGGCAACACGCACGGCGGAGCCACCGGGGACCTCACTGGCAAGACCGGCCATCGCCCCACCGACTCCGGTATCGATGTCGGACACCGAAAGGACCTGCCTGGTAGCCATGATCGCACCGGTGAGCGAGGTACATCCCAGGACCCTTACTGGGGCTCCATGGGCCGCGAGAGCCATGGCGTGACCGGCTCTAACACTCGTACAGGGTATGACGACCCTGCTGGCACTCATGGCCCTCACGGTAATCGCGCCGGAAACCTGGCCGACCCTCGTGTCGACTCCGACCGTGACCACCGCGCCACTACAGGCTCCGGCGTGACCGGCTCCAACGTCCGAACCGGCTACGACGACCCTGCTGGCACTCACGGCCCACACGGCAACCGTGCTGGCAACCTGGCCGACCCCCGTGTCGGCTCCGACCGTGACCACCGCGGCGTTCCCGGCTCCGGTCTTAGTGGTTCCAACGTTCGAACCGGCTACGACGACCCTTCCGGCACTCACGGCCCCCACAACAATCGTGCCGGAAACCTCGTCGACCCTCGAGTAGACTCTGACCGTGACCACCGTGGTGCACCTGGCGGCTTGAACAAGGACCTTCCTGTCCGCCCCAACGACCAGCGCGGTGACTACGACTCGAGCTTCAACCGCTCGAGAGGTCAGGGCCCGCAAGCTGTCGGAGGCGGTGTATACAATCCGACGAGCAGCGCCGGTGGTCACCACGACCCTACCTCAAGCGTTGACCGCTCTCTCGAGGGTCGCGACTTCACCCACACTGGCCACGGCGGCAACAACCACGGATCCGGTGCCGACGGCAACAACCTGCAGTACGGCATTTCCAACCCTGTCAACAACCCGACCCTGACAGGCGCTCACAACAACGACCCCTACGACACCAGAATGCGGGACAGAGACATGGGTCGTGACCGTACAGGTCACGGTCTCGCCGGAGGCGTCGCCGGAGCCGGTCTCGGCGTCGCAGCTTCGGAGGCTGCTCGCAGACACCACCACGACGACCTCCACGACTCGGGTTACGGCGCCGGCAACACCAGTGGTGGCTACACCTCGCCCACCAACACCCGAGGTGGCGTCGATAACGTCCCCCGCTCTGGCGGGCTCGCGGGTAACGACGCGGGCGTTCCTAAGACGAGCATGCTCGACCCTTACAACACGTCACCCACTCACGGTGTTGGCTCGGGATCTCCCACCTTCAGCCAGGATTCAAGTCCCAGCCACTACGGCCCGGCTCACGAAGGAGCCAAGGTCATGCACACCTGCTCGCACTGCGGCAGGGACAACGACATCAGCCGCTACTTCAAGAGGGATGCTGTGTACCGCATGGGACAGTGAACGGAATAATTTGGCATAACGAAGAGCGTTTGTTTGTGTACCAATACCAGGATGTATTTTAGCTAGCCGAAATTGGGGGATAGTCAATGGGAGCAGTTCACATACCCAACACCTGCTGGCCTCCTTTGGCGGTGCTGTGAGATCTGACTACAACGTCCTCGACATGAGTGTGCATCCTCGACCGATATTGAGAAGGATAAGTTATTGTGACGAGTAATGCGGTAGAGGCAGTTGGCTAATGGTTAAGCAGCTGACACCTCGCAGGACGCGACTTGCAGGATCAACGGTCGCATCCGGCATGACATGGTACGCTGCACGTTATCGGATGGACAAATGAAGGAAGTTTTTGCCGTCTCAATTGAGTAAAAAGTGCGAGTGTCCACTGCGGGATGGATAGTCAAAGAAGGGGGACAGGGGGTCAGCGACTATATAAGACCCTTAATCTCTTTCACTTGGATAGCCCTCATGTCTACTACCTTACTTGAGCCAGGCTTACTCACATAACATCCCATCCCTTCTCGTCATCGTCGTCGTCGCCATCATTATGCCGCAGCTCATCTGGCTCGTAACAGCGACTACGTCTGGTCTCGGGGCTGAAATCGTCCGAGAGCTCGTAGCAAGGGGAGAGAAAGTCATCGCCACGGGCCGCAAAGCTACCGAACGCCTCTCCGATCTCAAGACAGACAATGTTGCCGTCGTTGACCTCGATGTTAGCGCGCCCGCCGCAGAAATTGAAGCTCAGGTAAAGAAGGCTTGGGATGTATGGGGACGCGTCGACGTCCTAATGAACAACGCTGGCATAGCGGCGTTCAAGAACATCGAGGAAGCCGAGTAGGTTTCCGCTCACAGCAGAACTTCTTTGTCGTAATCTAACCACATGCGTTGCCAGCGATGCTTTCCTCCAAAATATCTTCAACTTCAACCTCTTCGGCAACTTACGCGTTACCCAGTCCATCCTGCCTTTTTTCCGGGCCCAGAAGAGCGGCACTATCGCGTTCACTGGAGCCGGGCTCAGTTGGGCGCCCATGCCCTTTTTCGCCCCCTACGCCGCCTCCAAAGCTGCACTCAACATCTTCGTCGAGGGACTCGCTAAGGAAGTGAAACAATTCAATATCAACTGCATCATGTTCGAGCCTGGTGGCTTTGATTCCAAACTCGGCGCTCCTCGAGAAGAGTCCAGCAAAGGGCCGGAGCCAGCCGTAGCCGAGTACAAGCCGCTCTTCTACGAGGTGATGGGCGCGTTCGTCAATGACATCGCGCCGAACAAGCCAGGAGACGTGCAGAAGATGTCAGCAAGGATCGTGGATGGCGTCAAGGGCGAGGGTCTTTTTGCAGGCCGGCCTAAGCCTATCCGGGTGATTCTGGGATCGGACTCCCTGCGGGCAGTCCAACAAAAGGTCCAGGAGCAGGGGAGGCTCGCAGATGATTGGGAAGATGTCAGCTTCAGTACGGACCTAGACGGCCACGATCACAAGCCGTCTCAGGCAATGCTCGACTACATGTCGATTTTGAAATAGCCATAGAGTCAATTTGTTACAACATCGATAACAAACTGATGTCCAAACGTTGGGCATTCCCATAAGACTGAACTTGGAAAGAATGCGGCTATGATCTGTTCAATGGCAATACGTGAGGTGAGTGTCGGCTTCTACCCCTCGTTGATCTTGAAGCAGATATGGACAGAGAACCTTTCAACCGCTGGTCTCAAATATGTCGAGTGTGATAAGAGTTAGCATTAGCCCTTGTTGACCCCTGTCTAGTCGAGATGCGTGCCCGGAACTCCGAGCTCAGCCCGCATAAGGGCCGCTAGACCACTGCCACATCACATATGAGTCTGACATGCATTAGACCTTTTCCAAGATAAGTCGGTGATAAGCTACTAGAACCTTCGGTAATTGCCATGCAACCTTCTTGAGACAAAAGTCTCCAGCAATTATCACCAAGCAATTATCACCAAGTTAGGGACAACAAGCTGTTCATCACCCCGTCAAGCCTTCTTTCGTGCAACCCAGAGCGCACTTTTCGTGCCCATGGAGTCTTCTCAGGACAGGCTGGTCTGCCTCAAATGTTCCCAAAGGTTCACCCACAGCAAGTAACTGGCCCAAACTCCTTGAACATATTGCTGCGAGCTAACATAGCTCGACTTGTGCAGAGTCTTCTCTGACTCGCCATTCTAAACGATGCCTGCAAGACGTCAAGACCCCGTCCAGGCAAAGGTCTTGCTTCGGGTGCTCCAAATCTAAGCTACGATGCGACTTCAAGAGACCCACATGCACAAGATGTAACGGTAGATCGTTGATCTGCGAGTACGCTGCCGATGGGAGCTTTTCGGTGCCAGATGATGCATTCTCGATCGGGGGAGGGCTGGACTTAACAGCACTGCTCGACGCCGAACGAGTGATCGGGGCATCCGGAAAGCCCTCCAGGTCCTGCCGACGTACCCGGAACCCCGAGCTCCGGGACATGCAGCAGCCAATGTCGGGCAGCATCCCATCAATTTAGCTATCCCCGACACAAGGCGTCGCCAACTACTCGGCTTCGCACCAGACAACCCGATCACCGGACCAGTTGCTATGCACATCATGCACTTGGTCATTCGTCATCTCAAGTCCTGGCCTCGCCTGATGGCCGTTCACTACATTGACCATCTTCCACCGGTGATCCACCGGCTTCAGCTATTGGGGGATATGCCGCTCCAGCTGAGCAACTGCTACGCCCTCGTCAGAATATGGGCAGATCATACCGCGGGCAGGGGAAAGCTTGTGCGAAATACCATCTTGGGGGAGATCCACCGCCTGCTTGGGGAGGTACTTAATAACTCCCCTTCCACCGGGCTGGCAATCGATGCGCAGGTCGAGCCTACTGACGTATTTATGAAATCATCTAGTACCATACGTACGACGAAATGGGGCTTCTTGCTGCCGGACAGTCCTTGCTCGTTCTCATGATCCTCGTCTTCCTCTGCGACCAAACTTCAGCATCGACAGGATCTCACCCGGACCCAGTCGAAGCCCACATTCTCATCAGCGTGTGGGATCTGAAGCATCGTTTGGCAGTGACAGGGCTTGTTCTTGACGCCGAGTTCAATAACCACATGCCAGACTGGAGAGGCTGGGCCATGACTGAGGCTAAGCGGAGAACAGTACTGAGCCTTCATCACCTCGAATGGGTATGGTCACTGCTACATGGCTATCCCATCCTCACCTGCTTCGAGCTGGGTCCCTTGCCAGCTCCAGGAGCCGGATACCTGTGGTCAGCTATAGACGAACAAGCTTGGCGGCGGCAGTATGAGGCCTGGATGATCTTCTGGAACGACGGCAGCTTCAAGATCTCTGAATTCTTTCACATGAACGCAGACAACCCGCTCAGCAGCAGAGCCGAGATGTGGCTTGCTGAATCAGATGCATTTGGTGCCTTACTGATGTCAGAGAGTAAGCAAAGTCGTCCGCAATGTCTAGGCGCAGCCAAATGCTGACTTTCAGGCGTAGTCAAAGCAGTAGGCGACTGAGGTACAAGCCGCCCTTTCCAGCATTATAGGATGTATTTACTTGTATCTCTATGGGTGCAGTAATGAGAACGAGTACACTAGTGTAGGGGGGGACAGTTCAGAGAACCATGCATGTGGTTTTCACGGCGCTAGGCTATTCGCGTGAAGGAGGCTTCCATCGATAGGTCATGAAGTTTACCATGTACCCAACATTCTTTAATAGGATTGGCATGACAGATATATGAACCATCCGCGGTAACATCTTGACACGGAAGCAAGTATACCTGGGTCGAGGCACTCCATGCTTAAAACATCCTCCTCCACCGCACTCTCATGTCTCTATCCGGAGACACGGCCCCAGATCCGATGGCCTTCTTGTCGTCCGCAGCCGGTCTATCTGACCTACTTCCGTCATGGTTGACCCATTCAACGAACTCCACGTCGAATCTCGATACAATCATTGCAACCGCGAGCATGATTTCCTGCTTGGCGAAGAAGCGTCCTGGGCACATCGAAACACCGCCACCTACACGACAATTCAGTGCCAAGCTGGCAGATTCTTAGTTCACTGGCCACTTACCGTACGGAAAAAAGTCACTTGGGCGTCCGCTCATGCAGAATTCCCTCACCTTTTGGGTCTCTCCGAGCCCATCCACTCTCTGACTGTACCTGATGTGACGCTCTGCCCAGAACTCGGATGCTGGGTGTCCTTCAACGCCCCAGACTGTCTCATCCTGCAAGCCTATTCGAGTCGGTGCCTGAATCAAAGAGCCTTTTGGCAGGGTGTAACCATCCCAGTCCATCGGCTCGAGAACCTCCCGAGTAATGTTAATGGAGACGTGTAAGCGGAGAGTCTCGGAGTAAACAGACTGAAGTAGCGGCAACGTCAAAAGCTGTGATACATCAAAGGAAGAATTCCCGGTTTCAGGATCCGTCACGAGCGTTGTCTTTATCTCGTCTCTCACTTCTTTAAAGAGCATCGGGTCTCGGATCAACTCCATCATCATCCAGGCGGTCTCGGGGATCGTATTAACGTTGAACCTACTTACTTGTCAGAACCCAAGTAATCAAATATTAAGTCACGCGAGTCAGTGACCGAGGAAATCATACCCCGCAATGTTTCCCAAGTGAGATCCTGCGCGTGATCTCATGGAAAACCCCTTATTCTTCCAGAACTTGGCGTGCTCGCGCTGGAGTCTCGATCCGAATATCGGGTCCCAGTCGGCATCTGCGTCAGGGCCATCCCAGTCGAACGCCGACCAGGCATCTGCCAGAAACTCAGTCTTCAGAGCTGCCGCCCCTGGTGGCCAGACTGGCCTGGCATCCATTCTCCCTGATCAGGTTGGAGATCCCATCACCGTGGTCACTGTTGCTCCTCAAGGCTTGGTGACACTCACCGCTGTTGCCTCTTTGCCGGGCCAGACCGGCGGTCTGACAACCCTCTCCCCCGGTCAGCCCGGGGACCCTACGACTGTAATCACAATATTACCCGCCAACGCTGTTGTATCTTCCACATCTACCGGCTCTCTGCCAGGCCAAACTGGTCTCTTGCCCACTCGACTTGGAGACCCTACTACAGTCGTAACGATTGTGCCACCCAACGCCCTTGTTACTAGCACCTCTACTGGCTCTGCTCTGGGTCAGACGGGCTTGGTTACTCTCTTGCCCGCTCGACTTGGAGACCCTACTACAGTCGTAACGATCGTCCCACCTAACGGTATTGTGACGTCCACATCTACCGGCTCTATCCCGGGTCAGACGGGCTTATTGAACCTTCTTCCAGCTCGACTTGGAGACCCAACCACGGTTGTCACGATCGTGCCACCCAACGCCCTTGTTACGAGTACCTCTACTGGCTCTCTGCCCGATCAGACGGGTTTGTTGACTCTTCTCCCTGCTCGCATTGGGGATCCTGTCACTGTTGTCACGATTGTGCCACCCAACGGCCTGGTCACGTCTACCTCTACTGGCTCTCTGCCAGGCCAGATGGGCTTGATAACTCTTTCTCCCGCTCAACCTGGGGGCCCTACTACTATCGTTACTATCGTGCCTCCTGCAGCTGCCGGCGCCATCACGCTCACGTTGACCGGCACTCAACCTGGTCAGACGGGCCTCACGACTATTCAGCCTGCGACACCCGGTGGTCCCACCACTGTGATCAGCTTCCTTCCGTTCCGCAGAGCGTTCGTTACCGTGACCTCTGTCGGCACCAGAACAGGCGCGACCACATTCGCAGAAGCAGGAGGTCCTTTTGACCCTATCACCGTCATCACCTTTGTAGCCGCCCTGCGTTCTGTTACGATTACGGTCGCAAGTACCCAAACCGGCCTCGCAACTCTTCCCCCTGGGCCAGACGGCGTAGCTACGGTCGTCACTTATGTTGTTGCCCCGACTATCACATCAACCGCCAGTACTACCGGTCTCACAACCCTCCCCCCTGGGCCGGATGGAGAGGCTACTGTTATCACTTTTGTAGTAGCCCCTGCGCTGCCGACTATTACATCAACTGCTAGCGTCACCGGCCTGACGACTCTCCCCCCTGGCCCGGATGGAGTAGCTACTGTTGTCACATTTGTTGTTGCTGCTGCGTTGCTGACTATTACATCAACAGCCGGTGCTACAGGACTGACAACCCTTGCTCCTGGACCGGACGGAGTAGCCACCGTCGTCACTTTCGTGACTGCACCCCCGCTGCCCACCATCACATCAACAGCAAGCACTACTGGATTGACGACTATTCCTGCTGGCCCTGGCGGCGGCCCTGCTACGGTTGTTACTTTTGTAACCCCCCTAGCACCGGTGATCGTCACATCGACAGCCACCACAACTGGATTGTTGACCATTTCCGCTGGCCCTGGCGGTGGACCTAATACGATTGTCACTTTCGTGACCCCTCTGGCACCAGTCGTTGTCACATCAACAGCTACCACAACTGGGCTGGCGACCATTTCGGCTGGTCCTGGTGGTGGCCCAAACACAATCGTCACCTTCGTGACCCCCCCGGCGCCGGTGTTCGTTACATCAACAGCCACAACAACTGGTCTACTGACAATATCTGCTGGCCCTGGTGGTGGTCCTAACACAATCGTCACCTTTGTGACACCCCCAGCGCCAGTATTCATTACGTCAACGGCTACTACAACGGGACTGGCAACTATCTCTGCAGGTCCTGGTGGTGGTCCCAACACCATTATTACTTTTGCAACTCCCCCGGCACCGGTCTTCGTTACGTCAACAGCGAGCACGACTGGGTTGACCACAATTCCGGCTGGCCCTGGCGGTGGTCCTGCAACAGTCGTGACTTTTGTGACCCCCCCGGCCTCCTCCAGCGCCATCCCCACCCCCCTGCCCGGCCCTGACCAGAGTTGCGGCAACGCTGGTGCCGACTATGCCATCCTCGACAACCCCTTCTTCAATAACGACCCTGGCTACACCGACTTCAATGTCGACTTCTTCAAAACCAACTCTCCCGTATTTTCTGGAAGGACAGACAGCATCGGGCTTGCAAACGGCGCCGGTGTCGTCGTCATCTACCCCGGTGCGCCAAGCAGGGATTTCTCCTACACCGCGGTCAACCACCAATTCTTCCTCTATGCTCCTATCGCGGGAGTGTACAGGTTCTCCATCCCGCTCTCGGACGACATCACACTGCTGTGGACGGGAGAGAAGGCCCGCAGCACGTGGACCCGGGCGAACGCAGACATCCAGCAGAACTATGTGGCGTCCGGGGGCTCGGTGCAGACCTTCGAACTCACATTGGCCGCCCAAGCCTATACCCCGATCAAACTCTTGTTCGCAAACGGCCAGCAGAACCACGCTTTCGGGCTCACTATCACTTCTCCTGACGGCCAGGTGGTCTTGAGTCCTCAGGGATCCAACTCGAACTACTTGGTTGTCCGAGACTGTGCTGGAACAGTTACGCCCCTCCCTCCTTGGCCCTAATGTCTCGAGTGCTCTTGGTCAGATCCGCTGTCTTTCACAACTCAGACATTGCACGCCTTTGGCAGCTCCTGATCTCGTGTGTTACATTTAATGAAGCTCCACTTCCTAGGTCTTGTCCTGTGGCTTGTCTTTGCGGCACTGTTAGCAGACGCGGGAAGATTCGAAATGCACTAGCTGGAGGTCATTTTTAAGCGAGAGGTGGATTTCGAAGAGTGAATTTCATAGCCTATCAATCTGATATGCCGTTGATCCCATCTTTAGCGCTACCCCGTCTATGTTACCTCCGTTGTGCATGCAGTAGAGAGGCCAACGATTCGAGAGCCAAGCCACATAGGGGTGTTAGATACTAAGTAAAGGAGGGAGTGACGGACAAAATCTCCTATTGGTAAGTATGTGAGTTCCGTT
This sequence comes from Colletotrichum musae, assembly GCA_027406025.1. Taxonomy (NCBI): domain Eukaryota; kingdom Fungi; phylum Ascomycota; class Sordariomycetes; order Glomerellales; family Glomerellaceae; genus Colletotrichum; species Colletotrichum musae. Next base: position 3,846,167 of record JANVYC010000009.1, on the reverse strand, counting down.
CTTGTTGTGGCACGTTGAAGTTGGTCGCTGAGCCGAGTCACTCGTCGTCTCACGGTGGAGCAGGGGACGACAGAGACGACGGCGGACGACGATGACGACGATAACGACGACGACAATAGATAGAAATAATAACAATAGATAATGGACAATAATAATAAGTCTACCGATTACAGCCTCAGGGGCGCCTAGCCACGTAGCTGGTTAGAGGGATGGCGGAAGCTAGAGGGGGGGCCGATGAATAGAATCTCCCTTGCTAATACCGGCCTCCGAGTATCCCTGCGGATTGGGAACCGCAGTGAACCTCTGAGGGCGGAAATCAAAGGTATCCCATTCGTGGGATAACCCAGCTCCGCGAGTTTCCGTCCGGAAGTTTATTGACCTTTACGTGATAAAGGGGGTAAGTAGGTGCTGGGAATGATGTAACGATAGATCTGCCTAGCATTGGTATCGGTAAGTCGAGAGGACGAGAGACAGGCCGGTTGATGCCAAGTTCCCCATCCACCCCGCGTGCGCAACGCCACCTCCATCTATAGCCGGCGCCAAGTTCCCCGGACCACGTCGACGTCCCGACGACTCACCTCGTTTGCGGACCAATGCCGACAGGTCTCCGACCGGTGACAATACCCCGGATTCGGGGTTATGGGGTTAACAACTGGGGTAGTTTGTGGGGTGCAGGGAAGACGCCGGTTGCGAGTTTCTCTAACCCCGAAGTTGGCAGAAGGGTTGCCCGTCTATTACCGTGAAACGGCCTGAGGTTGTCATGTCGATGGGGAAAATGTTGTTTCGTTCAGGAGCTCACCTATTTAGCCTTCACACCCAAATAGGTGATTAATTCAGCAGACAAGTACGAAGCATTTTCAGTGTTTCTCTACTCTTGTCTTTTGTTCTGCCATCTCGGTTAACTGTCAAGTTTCTCGCAAGACAAGATGGGACTTTTGCAAAAGATTGTTCGAAACGACGCAACCAGATCGGATCCTCCCGAGATTTACAATGCCAGAGTTATCCTCATTAGTTTGGTGGTAAGTGCTCCAAAGTCCTGGCGTTCAAGGACTCATCATTACATGTGGCTGACGCAAAACAGGCATGCGGAGGTGCTCTGCTCTTCGGCATGGACATGGGAATCATCGGCGGCGTGCTTACGATGGATTCGTTCAAGAAGTCTGTCTCAACGTGCGAATTAAATCAAGAAACTTTCTGACATATTTCTTTCTCCAGACAATACGGGTTGATGGACCAGCCAAAGACCGTTCTCGCCAACCTCGAATCCAACATCGTATCCGTTATTCAAGCAGGCGCCTTCGCTGGCGCCCTGTTCTCGACTTGGCTGGCGAACCGCGTCGGACGCCGCTTCTCCCTCATCATCGCGTCGATTCTGGTCTTTATTGGAGTTGCTCTGCAGGCGGCTGCCAGTGGTCACATCGAGGCCATGTACGTTGGGCGGTAAGAAACACACACAAATCTGGCTTGGCTAGTTGATGGAGGAAGCTGACTTCTGCCAGTTTCATCGCCGGCATCGCCATTGGCATCGCGTCTTCGGTGAACCCTCTATACGTCTCTGAGAACGCGCCCCGAGGCATTAGAGGTCTTCTGACAGGTCTTTACCAACTCAGCATCGTCACCGGTCTGACAGTAAGAACTAAGACAAGATCCGCCGACGATCTAACAAAGCTAACCGGTATCAAGCTCGCCTTCTGGATCAACTACGGCTCCCTCCTCCACATCCGCGGCCACAGCCAGTACATCATCCCCCTCTCCCTCCAAGCCTTCCCCGCGGTGATCCTCCTCGTCGGCATGCTCATCGCAAACGAGTCCCCGCGCTTCCTCGCCCAGCGAAGCCCAGAGAAGGCACACGCCGTGCTCGCCAAGCTGCGCGGCCTGCCGGCGGACCACCCATACGTTCTGCAGGAGATGGACGGAATATCACGGCAGCTCGAGGAGGAGCGAGCGCTCTCCGTCAACGCGTCGCACCTCACGCTGCTCGAGGAGGCCTTCTCGGTGCGGTCGTACCGCCGGCGCGCCATGCTCTGCATCACGCTCATGATGTGGAGCAACCTCACGGGAACCAACGCCATGACGTACTACAGCCCGCGCATCTTTGCCAGCGTCGGGCTGTCTGGCTCTTCCGCCGGTCTCTTCGCAACGGGAGTCTACGGGATCGTCAAGATGGTTTCGTGCGCCATTTTTATCGTCTTTGTGACGGACACGCTGGGAGGAGGAAGAGTCTCCTGTGGACGGGTATCGTGCAGGTGAGTCTACGTATTCCAGGCCTGGGAAAGATCATAGGAAGAGTCTTGTAGGATGGTGCTGACATTAGGCTTGAAAAAGGGACTTGCGCTTTTCTACGTTGGGTTCTACATCCGGTTCGATCCTCCCATCGAAGGAGAGGCCGTCAGCGCTCCGGGATATGTGGCGCTCGTCGCCATCTACATATTTGCAGCGGTGAGTTAGCATGTCCAGTGTTTGCAGAACGATGATGCTAATGATCATGACTAGGTTTATCAAGTAAGTCTCTCTGAATATCCCACAGGGTCTATCTTGATATCACAGGCTCCTAGCTTTTATCCACCAGCTATTTCGTGAGACTACGAGACACTGACAATCCACAGTTCGGCTGGGGCCCCGTCGTCTGGACGTACTCATCCGAGATCCCGCCCGCCCGTCTGCGCGCGCTGATGATGGGCATGGCGACGGCCAGCCAGTGGCTCTTCAACTTCGTCGTGGCCAAGGCTACACCGAGCATGTTCGCGACGCTCGGCGCCAACGGCTTCGGCACCTACTTTGTCTACGGCACGTTCTGCTTCGTCATGGTCGTGTTTGCGTGGTTCTTCGTGCCCGAGACGTCAGGTGAGTGGAGCTTCGTCAACTGCTGGAGGGTCTTGCTGCGGGTTGCTGACACACTGCGCAGGAATCGCCCTGGAGCAGATGGATGGGTTGTTTGAGAAGGATTCGCTCAAGGACAAGTTGACGTTCAGGAAGGGACCTCAGCTTAGTACGCGAGATGGTCAGGGGGATGATGGTGTGCTTGATAAGAAGAAAGAGGCTGAGCACGTCGAAGATGCGTGATAGTTGCAGGGAAGGCGGACAGAATCGCGGCTCTGATTAAACAAGACTAGAATACAGATGACCCCTGGAATATTGGCCTTGCCGGGTTATCCAGAGATCACAACGAGACTGTTCAGTGAAAATGCTGAATGTAGTCGTTCACCGAGTCTCACCGAATCTCACCGAGTCCTGCCGGGTCAGCCATGTGGATGAAGGTACATACATCTACGAACGAGCGGCCATTGTCTTGGGCCTGCACAATCTAGATCCGGTGCATCGGGCGCCTCTCGAAAGCAAAACATGCAGCACCGGAGATTCGCGAGGCGCGTCCGCTCGTCCCAGTACCTACCTCAGGGGTTTCAAGGCGCGCGCGGCGGCGACCAGCGCCGAGTTCCTTTGTCTCTTTTGTCTCCTTTGTCTGCATTGTGTGTGTGGTGTGCGTGAGGTGGCTGGTTGGGATGGCTTCACGGCGCGGGATTCCGAAAAAAGAACAATGCCGTCGCATTCAACGGACTCAGCACTTGCGCACTTGCGAAGGCTGACGCGATTCAAGGTGCACTTTACCTAACATCGGCCCAAATCTAACGGCAGGGCATCCCGAGGGGGAAAACGTGGCTGTCACGTTCGCTTCCGGTCCCGAAGGGGTCTAACGAAAGTCGGGAGAGAGACACTGGCTTTGGGCAGCGGCGTACCTCAACAGCGGATGCAGCCACTGAAGACGCGGAATCCGCGCCATGTGCTCTGGCGGTTGGACCGACTGGAATGAGGGCTGATGTGGTGAACTCTGCTTCTGGTCATTTCGTGATGGACGCCCCCAAGGGCCGTCGGGCATCGAGATGGTGACGGGGCTGCAGCTCCCAACCCGAGGAATGGGAATGTGCGTTCTTTTCGGGCAGAGCCGGCAAGCAGGACAGCCGAAGAAGAGCGCAAAAGAATCGAAAATGGCTCAGCTTGGAGAAGGGCCGTTCAGCCTGATGTTGGGTGCGGGAAAACGGCCGAGATGGTACCTTTCGGCGAGGCCTCTCAGCGAATGCGTATGAGTGAGTACGTATGAGTGCGAGAGTGCGGGTGGCCTGCGTGTGATGAGATGTGAGAGGGCGAATGCGGCAATGGGCTGATGAGATTTGTCGACGGGCTGGACATGGCGAATCTGGAGACGTGGGTGAGAAGCGATGGAAAGCGTGTCCCCTGGCATCTGCAGGCCATCACGTAACGGCGGCACATGCAGGTCGAAGAACTTTCGGGAGACGGACGTGGCTTCGTTATTAAGTATCGGTTCGTGAGTATGTGTCAACCGGCGATGAGCCGATGGGTACCAAGGCAGAACGGATGAGGGGGAGGACCATATCCGAACCTTGGGCAGCCTACGTACTTACTAGTAATGATCTGCGACGATGAGGTCTTGAGTTCTTGGTTCACTCAGCGGACGAAGATGGCGAACAATACAATTGAGTTTGAGAAAACGAGGTGAACCGCTCGATCGCGCTCTCGATCCCGATGAGACACACTCGCAGTCTCTGAGGACAAAGTTTCAGACTTCAGCTTGGGCAGCTCTCATCGAATCCAGAAAGACCAGCCGAGGTAGCATCTCCCAAGAGCTGCAGTATGTAGTTGTATCCGTCGTTGCTCTGGTCTCGGCCCGTGAGGGTGGTCTAGTCTCATGCATGGAAGAGTAAAAGAGGTCACCCCCGGTTCGCTCACTCACTCACTCACTTTCTCACTGAGTATACACATAAGCTGACATTCGACATGCCCTGCAAAGGATGAGTACCGTGCGAGCAGGACCTCAGCTGGAAATGGGTGGAGCCGGAAAATATATAATACATCACCGAACCAATTAACCCTTCGCAACCCGCCCACCACCCCATAACCCTAAGCCTAACCTAGCCTAGCCCCTAACCCCTAACCATTTCTAGTTAGCCTGCGTGCACGGTACTCATCCTTTGCAGGGCATGTTGAATGTCAGCTTATCTGATCACTCTTCTCACTCACTCGTGGCTCACTGACCAAACACGTCCAGTCATCTTTGCGCGTGCCGGCGCAAGCTCTTTAAAGGCAGGGCGGTGGAACCCCCCTCTCAGGCGGCAATCCTCGCTCTGATCCCCCAGATTGGAGAGACGAGATCTGGTTATCAGTTCCGTGTATTCTTGGTGCGTGATAGCTTCCGTCGGTGAGCTCACTTGCGCACTCAAGCGCGCGATGTCCGACGTGGCCTGACAGCGATAGAACCACTCCATACCCAAGCCCGAAGCGAAGCGAACCGTAAACCGAAGCCTGGCCGATTGAACGATTGAACACTGCACCACCTCAGCGAAGCCCAGTCGTATTGCAGCAGCAGCAGCAGCAGCAGCAGCAGCAGAAGCAGAAGCAGAAGCAGAAGCCGCCAACAGGGACCTTTGTTTTCCCTTCTTCCGATTCGAACGAGGGGCGGAGGACCGACCACTCGGGACGTCTCGTTTTCCCCGTTGCTCACCGTCTTTTTCGCGAGGCGGACTTATCGACGATAGCGGACGGAGCGAGGCTGGAGGAGAAAGAAGTTGCAGCCGAACAGCGCCACGTAGAGCTCGACGACGACCAAGACGAGAGACGACAACATTAGAGAGGTGTTGCCGGAGCCTCTGAGCATCGCGCCTTCTCTATTCAATCAACAGCACAGCGTTCGGAAATTGTTAGCGGACGTCACCCACGGATACACTGTACCCTCGAGGCACGTGAAAAAAAGGAGGGGTTAAAAAGATACCTAAGTATCCTTGGGTACCGCTGTAATTACAGTGTACCTCGAATTACGTCAGGTGGGTCCGAGATTTCCCTCTGATTGATTGTTTCTGATTCAAGTTTGCGGCTCTTTTTTTTTGGATTTTGTTCCTGTTTGTCGGGGATCTCCTTTCTTGCGTCTCCCAGTCAGTCAAACTGGAGAGAGTCCAGAGCTTTGACATGCAGAGACAGAGAGAGAACAGTTGAGCCCAAGTGTGGCCGCCGGCTGAAGCCATTGCCGCCACGGTCATATGGTGAGCAGCTCACCAGCGCAGCGGGCCGAGTCTTGGCCAGCCCATTTGTTGGACTGGGCTCACTCAGTGTACTGGCCGGTACTATGTATCCTCTGAAGTACTGGAGAACTCAGGTACATCAGCCCCTAAAGGCTGTTAGTGCAGCCCCTAGGTCGAGTTGAGGACAGCTTTGCCCGGTGTCACATGCGTTTGCGTGGAAGACTCAAGGGTGATTGCTGTTTCCAAGAGGTTTTCTCCCCTTTTGAGCTTCTCCAAAAATTGCATCACATTGGCATCATCTCAGCAAGCATCAAGCACATCGGCAAGCAACGTTAAGGAGGCATTAACCCGGCGGGCCATCACTCAGCGGCACACAGCTCCCAGGTCCCGTCATGCGCCGGTGCTCCTTCTCCGGATGGTGGACAGCGGGCAGCTCCAGTGTCCAGCCTCTAGCGACTTTTTGGCGAATCTGGTCTCAAGCAATTCGTCTCGTCCAAACCCCGCCAACGCTGCCAAGTTTCGAAAAAGTAGCTGGAAGGGTGGGCGTTACTGCGTCATAAGTCCCCCTCAAGCAGGTTCCTACGGGCGAGATACACCGAGAATACCTCCCGAGCACGAGCCAGAGACTTGCGGGCTACGGCGCAGCCCGTCTCGCGGGTTCCAGCAGTTTCCCCTCCACACCTCAAGGAGCCCCACCACAGGTACCTTACAACTAGGTAGGTGAGGTACCTTCTGGGCCCAGGTACCGTTTGGGTTACCATCATCGCCAACGCGTACCTGGATGCTGAGCACTGGCTGCCGCTGTCAAGTTGAGCTGCCAAGGTGCTGGTACCTACCTACCTAGCTGGCGTCCATGGAAGGGAACCAGCAACGTGGAACGCAAGTCTTCTGCAACAGACGCTTCCTCTGCTGATGCTGGATGCCCTACAGACAAACGACGGCTACAGAAACGTAAAGCCAAGTCTGACAAGCTTTCGAGATTGGTCTTCTCAACGGGGGCGCTTCCCGTCAAGGGCTTGACCGCCAACAAGCAACCTACCTCGACATGGCTGTACGGGTACTTTGCCATGTACTCTCTTGGACGAAGTACCGGAGTACGAGCCAAGCATCAGCACCCGCTCCCCCCGCGGCCAATCACTGCAGCCAAATGCACCTATTATGGAGCTGTCAGTGCTCATCCCGGCGGCGGTCGTTCTGCAGCGGTGGCCCTACTGGAGTCGCTGGAGTTCTGGCCCTTCCCCCACCGGTGCAGACCAGCGACCAGCGGGCCGGGATAGGAGCAAACCGTCCTAAGGGCTACGGGGCTACCTAGGTACACTACATACGCTACACTAGTGTACGAGTGGTCGCAAGTACCCTTTTGCGTGCGCAACTGCGGAAGAGTACAACATATTCACTCCAATGTCCCATGGAAGTCACGATGCTGGGCCAGCGCCAGTGGCCGCCTCTACTTGCGTCAAGGCACTTGCCCTTTGTGCCTCCTGAACAGACGGGAGGACATGATCGTAACCAGACCAGAGGAACTGAGCGACGCAAAAAACAACGCCTTTTCCGTGTCTCTGCCGATATTCAATCCTGGGGCCAATCTCGATATTTGTCGTCGATACCACCCTCAAGTATCCGTACCTACCGTGGTCTTCCTCTTTGGAGTGGTCTCTCGCGTCCTTTACCCCTGCCGCGTCCGGGGCCCCGTCCGTCACTCTGAACTCACCGTCGCCGCCGCCGCCTCAGTTCAGGTGCTCCTTCCTCACCGTCAAATCGCTCGTGCCTCAATTGTTGCTACCTACTGTTGCTCCTTCCTTCCTCGTGTCCTCCTCCATCTCCGTCTTTCTTCTCTCTTCCATAGAATTTTCCTTTCGTCTTGACCTTCTTCCATCATCATCTCCATCTTCCTCCTTCATCACACATCACCATCAATCTCTTATCGCACTGCATCACAGCATCCACATCCCACCACCAACTGGAAGCGACTGAGGTGCATCTATCAGTCAAGCGCGGGAATCTGCCATCCCTCCCCTGCAGCTACCTCCCCTCACCTCGCCTCACCACTTCGACGAGGTTCCGCATAGTTGCTCCCGATATTAATCCGCCTTCCTCGCTCTCCTCCTTTTGTTCTTGATATCCTCCTCCTTCTTTTCTTCCGCCGTCGCTATCGTGTTTCGAGCCTCTGCTCCGTCTGGTCTGCAGCTACACACGTCCAATCCCGCCGCCGACCCCCCTTCCCTGCACTGCGCGCTGCACCTCCCCTCCGCCGCTAAGCCCGAATAATCTCCCACAAACCAAGGCGGGCAGCGAGATTAACGCGAGTCATCATGGACCAGCAGGAGGAGAAGCAGGACCTCCCCAGGCGCCTCGACGCCGCCGCCGTAAATCCTGACCCCGTCAACCCCGCCAACCCCGTCCTCAGGAGCATCGCCCTGTCCGACGCCGTCACCCCCGGCATTCACCAGCACACGTACCTCGATTCTGCCGACAACTCGCGCTCCGGCTCTCCCTCCTACTTCTCCCAGTCCGACCGCAAAGTCGCCTTTGCTTCCTCCGACCCCTCCATCGCCGCGACTCCTTCCATCACCACTCACAACCTCCCGCAGTCGCCCGGGAGCATCACCGGCAAGGACATCCTCAAGCGCATGACCCTCGCCGCCATGGGTCGCCGCGAGTCTCTCTCCCGCATCCGCGAGGCCAACCCGGACCTCCAACTGAGCGGCAACATCATCTCCGCCACCTTCAACATTCCGCACTCGCTCAAGTACCGCAAGGGCTCTGACTGGGTATGTCCCTCCCCTTCCGTCCCCGATGTCGCTGCTTCTGCTCCAATCGCGCACATCTCCAATCTGCACTTTTTTCCCCGCAATTGTTCTGTGCGACGGCCATCGCTGCAACGCGCCGTCGATCGCGACACGAAATGGATCCCGAAAGAACACTGCGCTGACATCATAGCACTACAGGAACTGAAAGCGCGTCGCGGCCAGTCCGCCCTCTTCGACTCCTTCGCCTACCTCTCCTCCGACGAGACGCCCTGGGACCACACCGTTGTCGCCTGGACCGGCGAGATCGAGCCCCCCCACGATGTCATATCGCCCCCCGGCACCCCGCCCGCGACCACCGTCCACTTCTCCTCCCTGAATACCCTCTCCGCCCCCGTTCCCATCGACGGCGACGCCCGCCTTCCTACGCCGCCGCCGAGTGAAGGACTCTGGCTGCCCAAGGAGGACCAGCTGCGCCTCGAGAGCCAGCTGGCTCACGACCCCGCCATCAAGACCGTTCCTGTTTGGCTTAGCGACGACGACGAGCAGCAAGATGATGGCCTCCTCCTCAAGGACCAGAGTCGCTGGCGCCGCTACGCCGAGCACGATCTCTACACCCTGTTCCACTACAAGCAGCACGAGCCCACCGACGGCCGCAAGGAACGCCTGCAATGGGCCGACTACTACCGCATGAACCAAAAGTTCGCCAACCGCATAATCGAGCTCTACAAGCCCGGCGACGTCGTCATCGTCCACGACTACTACCTCATGTTGCTCCCGAGCATGCTGCGCCAGCGCGTCCCTAACATGTACATCTCGTTCTTTCTCCACTCGCCCTTCCCCAGCAGCGAGTTTCTGCGATGCCTGCCTCGCCGTAAGGAGGTCCTGGAGGGCGTCCTGGGCTCGAACCTCGTCGGCTTCCAGTCCTACAGCTACTCGCGCCACTTCTCGAGCTGCTGCACCCGCGTCCTCGGGTTTCCCTCCGACGGTGGTGGCGTCGACGCATACGGTGCGCGCGTCCAGGTTGGAGTGTTCCCCATCGGCATCAACGCCGACAAGTGTGAGATGTACGCCTGGACCGACGCTGTCACGGAAAAGTACAACGCTCTCAAGAAGCTGTACGAGGGCAAGAAGATCATCGTCGGTCGCGACCGCCTCGACTCCGTCCGCGGTGTTGCGCAGAAGCTGCAGGCCTTCGAGCGCTTCCTCGAGATGTACCCTGAGTGGCGCGAGAAGGTCGTGCTGATTCAAGTCACCTCGCCCACGAGCATCGAGGAGGAGAAGGAGGACCCCGAGAACCGCATCGCCACCCGCGTGAACGAGCTTGTTATGCGCATCAACGGCATGTACGGCAGCCTGGGCTTCTCCCCCGTCCAGCACTACCCCCAGTACCTCAGCCAGGACGAGTACTTTGCCCTGCTCCGCGCCGCCGACATTGGCCTCATCACCTCGGTCCGCGACGGCATGAACACTACTAGCATGGAGTACGTCATCTGTCAGCGCGAGGGCCACGGCCCCCTCATCCTGTCCGAGTTCAGCGGTACTGCTGGCAGCCTCAAGGACGCCATCACCATCAACCCGTGGGACCTCAGCGGCGTCGCCATCGAGATCAACAGGGCCCTCACCATGTCGGCCGAGGCTCGCCTTGCGATGCAGGCAAGCCTGTACAACCACGTCACGACCCGCAACGTCCAGAGCTGGACCGACCACCTCATCCGCAGGCAAATTCAAGTCCTGGGCACCCAGAAGAACGTCGCCGCCACTCCGCTGCTGGACCGCGCCGTCATGCTCAAGACGTACCGCGACGCCGGCAAGCGCCTGTTCATGTTCGACTACGACGGTACTCTCACGCCCATCGTCCGCGAGCCCAGCGCCGCCGTGCCCTCGGAGCGTGTGCTCCAGACCCTCAAGGCCCTTGCTGCCGACGAGAAGAACGCCGTCTGGATCATTTCGGGCAGAGACCAGGAGTTCCTGCAACAGCATCTTGGTCACATTCCCGGCCTGGGCTTTAGCGCCGAGCACGGCAGCTTTATGAAAAACCCCGGCTCCGACGAGTGGATCAACCTCGCGGACAAGTTCGACATGGGCTGGCAATCCGAGGTCTTTTCGGTGTTCCAGTCCTTCACCGACAGGGTCCCCGGTAAGCATCACCTTTCAACTTTTTGTTACCGCGAAGTCCCTTGCTAACAGCACGACAGGCTCTTTTGTCGAGCGCAAGCGCTGCGCCCTGACGTGGCACTACAGACTGGCCGACCCCGAGCAGGGCATCCACATGGCGCGCGAGTGCCAAAAGGAGCTCGAGACCACGGTCGCCAAGAAGTGGGAGGTCGAGGTCATGGCCGGCAAAGCCAACCTGGAAGTGCGGCCGACCTTCATCAACAAGGGCGAGATTGCTAAGCGCCTTGTCCACACGTACAACTCGCCACCTGCCACCGACAACCACCCCGGCCGCGTCGAGTTCGTCTTGTGCCTGGGCGATGATTTTACCGACGAGGACATGTTCCGCGCCCTCAACGGCCTGTCGGGCGTCGAAGTCGACAATAGCCACGTCTTCACCGTTACGGTCGGTGCTAGCACCAAGGTCACGTTGGCGAGATGGCATCTGCTGGAGCCCGAGGACGTCGTCGAGTGCGTGGCCCTCCTCGCGGGCGTTGGCCTCGGCGGCGAGGCCCACGAGCACTTTGGCCAGGTCAACCTGGCAGCCCTCAGCGCGGTCGAGGGACACATTCCCGAGTCGGAGAAATGACTGAAGCGTAGCAAGCTGTGATCAGGAACGGAGTCATGCAGCCGGGAGTACTGGTAGAGGGCTTTTTTCTTTTATTCTTTTGTGTGATTCGACCTTTCTGGGTGTTTTTTTTTCTTCTTTTTTTTTTTGATATGGAAAGCGGATGGACGATATCCATCGAGCGTGGGTAGTTTTAATCACAGTCACACGAGGCATGATGCATGTGATGGTTCAACCAGCATCGGAGCGGGATGGCCCGGGCAAAGATACAGGGGCCTAGATACATATAGACTTTGTTCATTCCATCCATGATGGCATTTTGAGTCCCAGGCGCGTGGCCTATTTGACGCCTTTTCCCTCTCTTTTCACATGCCGGTACGAGACAGACCCGGAAGAGAAGGTCACATCAGCTGCGGCTGTGCTCATGAGGATCGTCGGATCGGCCGTCCGTCCCTGGCATGGCCTGCCCCTCGGCCGAGCCCTGAAAGTCAATTGGGGCACGTCGACGAATGAGCGGTGGGTGATTTACCACAAAGATCAGATGAGAAGGGCAAGCTATTCGTGAGCGAACAGGTGGGGGACGGACCGTGATGTGTCAAGGGGCCCGACCGAGCACGTTTGCGCAGATTCAAGACCCCGGTCAGTGGGACGTGGTGATGTTGCTCAACTGGAATGAGTGTCAAATTGCTTGACAGCACTGCGAACCCATTAGATGCTCAATTGCCCGAAGTCGTTGAAGTCATTTACCTTTCTCACAAAACTCTTGAGCTGGAAGTTTTGAAGTCAGCTTCTTCGCTCAGGAACCATCTAGAGGCCACACAGCACAACTCGCACCTTGGCCTTATCACGACACCCCGGCCCTCCGAAATGGCAAGCGGAGCAGAGCTCTTCTCGACCTACCTCTCCGAGGTTGGATTGCCTGCAGGAACGGGCACCTGAACCCCGCGCAGCCCATTCGCGATGCGGGTCGTTTGATTGCAACGGCGGGGCGAAACTCGCGCAATGGGGGAGAGACGTGTGATGCCCAGCGCGAGTTCTGGTCGATATAATGAGGACGGCATGGTCGCTCTGCGTGCGATTTCAACTGTTCTGGTCCGTACGCTTCAGTGAGACAACGAAGTTACGATGCGCTTCGCCAGAATCCTGCCTGCCCTGGCCATTGTGGCTAGAGGCATCGCCCAGGAAGACGGAGAACAGGCCGAAGATGCGCCCGTCCTCGAACCCAAGCGCTTCATCGTGGAGTTTGCCTCGGTAACTGTGCCTGCGTCATCACTCCCATACTTGGCTCACAACAAGATCAGGGCACCCACACCAAGGCCAAACGCGACGAGCTCTCCTCCGAACAGGGCATCCAAATCCTCAAGACCTTCGACTCGGCCCTCTTCTCCGGCGCCAGCGTCGAGACGGACACGCACAACCTCGACTCCCTCCGCGCCCTCCCCGATATTGTAGGGGTGTGGCCCAACAGCAAGGCGCACCTCATCGCGCCCGTGAAGCGCCAGGTCGCCGTGGACCCGGGTTCGGCCGACGCACACGCCGTGCACTGGGCCACGGGCGTCGACGAACTACACGCCCAAGGCATACTCGGCGAGGGCGTCAAGGTCGGCGTCGTGGACACGGGCATTTGGTACACGCACTCCGCGCTCGGTGGAGGCTTCGGCGCCGGGTTCAAGGTCGCCGGCGGCTGGGACTTTGTCGGCGACACCTGGGTCGCCGGAGGCGAAAGGACACCCGACGCGGATCCCCTCGACCAGCAGGGCCACGGAACGCACGTCGCAGGCATCGTCGCCGGCGACGTCGCCTCGGGCTGGAAGGGCGTGGCTCCCAAGGCTAACTTGTACGCCTACAAGGTCTTCGGCCCCGGCGACGGGACGGACCAGGCGACCATCATCGACGCCTTCCTGCGCGCCTACAACGACGGCATGGACATCATCACGTGCAGCATCGGCGGCCGGGGCGGTTTTGCCAACAACGCCTGGGCCGTGGTCGCGAGCCGCATCGCCGCCGAGGGCGTCGTCGTCACCATCGGCGCGGGCAACTCGGGCAACGGCGGGGCGTACTACGCTAGCACCGGCAGCTCGGGGGAGAACGTGCTCAGCGTCGCGAGCGCCGAGGTCAAGCGTGATGAGGCGGGAGATGTTCTTCAGCCGTCGTACTTTACCAGCTGGGGCGGGCTGTACGACCTGTCTGTCAAGCCGGACGTCACAGCTCCCGGAACGGATGTGTTCAGCACCTGGGTCGGCGGGAACAACGACGAGTACGTGCTTCTGAGCGGAACGAGCATGGCGACACCGTACGTGGCTGGCGTGGCCGCGCTGTACATCTCCAAGCACGGTGGCCGCGCGGTGCATGGAAAGGGGTTTGCGAAGGATCTTTCGATGCGCATCATGTCGACCGGGAGCTCCCTGCCGTGGCTCCTGTACGGGGGCGGCGCGGACGAGAGCTTCCGTGCGCCGTCGCAGCAGGTCGGCGGCGGACTCGTCGATGCGCGCAAGGTTGTGGAGTACCGTACCAGTCTTGAACTTGCGAGGTTCGGCCTGAACGACACGGCCAACTTCCGGCCAACTCAGGGAGTCGAGGTCAGGAATGCGGGCAACACGACGGTCCGGTATGAGTTCGAGGTTGAAAGCTGGGCCGGTTTCGAGATGCTAAGGGCCTTCGATGCGAGAGATGTCGGGGAGACGCCGCGTATGAGATACCGGCCGGAGATGATGCCCCTCAACGTGTCGGTCAAGGGCAACGGTCCTGGCCAGTTTGAGTTGGCGCCGGGGCAGTCGAGAAGGGCCGAGTGAGTTTGCATATCCTTCATGTTTGCGGATTGAGTTGCTGACGTCTTGGTAGATTCACATTCGAGATTCCCCAGGGCGTCAACGAGACTGCCCTGCCTGCCTACGGAGGTCGCGTCCTGATCAAGGGGAGCAACGGCGAGGTTGTCGCCGTGCCGTTTCAGGGGTTGGCATTCGATCTGAAGGAGCAGATGCAGAGTCCCTTTCACGGGACGTACCCCTGGCTGAGGTCGACGAGCGCGTACAGCAACAAGACGACGTAAGCCTGTCAATCCAGACTGTGGTTGCTCGAGATACTAACGTAGACAGGTTCAACTTGGACTTGAGCACATCGGCACAGGACTTTCCCAAGATTTTCATGAAGATCAAGTGGGGGACTCGCGAGATTCGCTGGGACGTGAGTGTTCACTCCCCCTTTATCTAGGGGGTCTTACTGACGCAGTGTTAGATCTACGAGTCCGACTTTGACGAGGAGCGCGACTGGGTGTACCCGCCTGTGCCAGGTCAGAACGGCTACATCGGCTCCGCGACGTCCTGGGCGAACGCGTGCTGTGCGTCCAGCTTCAACCCGGCACGCCACGACGCGAACAGCACTTTCGCGCTGCCCGAGACAGATCAGGGCAGAAACGCGCTGACAACGGGCGGTTTCACGACGAGCTACTGGTGGTTCGGCAAGATGGCTGACGGGAGCCACATCGCGCCTGGAGACTACACGTGAGTGCCGTATTACAAGAGTATCTAGCGAGACGCCCTGGCTGACGATGATTTGCAGGATGAGGTTTGCTGTCTTGGTTCCGTTTGCGGACCCTCAAGAGTCTGGCAGCTGGAAGGGGCTGACGACCAAGTTTACCATTCTGCCCAAGGTTGGGAACACGACCGTGGCGCGGAGGTGGATGTGATGTGATGTATGTTTACTCCAAGTAAAGATTGAAATCTATGCAGCAGAGAATGAGAAACCGAAACCACGACTATCTCCAGCTGAAATGAAATGCAAACGCTAAGTGGAGTAGCAAATCTTCTGTTGCGCCGGCCAAGAGCACACGCCGTCTTGTTTACCTGCCCGCCTTCTATCGTCCGTCACGCACCTCCTATTACTGCTGGAAATACACCCCACTCCAGAGATGACGGGAAAAAGTGAAGTGTTATTATAATAACGGCATCAACAGACCGCAGTATATGGATAGAAATGAGCCTTTCTTAATGCCCATAGAGGCTTAATGCCCATGCTCTTTTGGCTCACTTTGAAGCGAATTTCCAGCCCAAGCCTTTGGCCATCCCAAACGAACCAATTGACCCCGTTCCCATTACTGCAGCCTCGTAACCTTCTCCTCGACCAGCGTCAACATGCAGTCGTTTCCAAAGTCGGGCCACTCATTGCATAGCTGCTTGAACTCGGGCAAGTTCAGGACTTGCTTACGTACGAATCTCTTCTCGAGGCTCATCTCCAGGAACGCCTTGCAGAGAGGGTGAGCTCGGACAGGATAGGTGTCGTAGATGAACTGTCCCATCTTCAGCCAATCCTTTCCGTCAATGACCCAGCCCAGGCGGACGGACATGGGCTCGGTGCTAGGAATAACCGAGCCTCTGAGGTAAATTTCCACCTCGATGCAGAGGCTGCGAACGAGGAAGTAGTCTCCAAGATGCCACAGCTGCGCACAGGTGTGCAAGACGCTGCCTGCCTTCTCAAACGGGCGGAAACGGACACCTGGGTATTCACGGTGAGTAATAGCCCCTGAGGATGAACGGAAATAGTAGGTAGTGAAGGGCAGAACTCACGGCCACGATAGAGATAGTTTATCAGCCAACCCATCTGCTCCTTGTTGAACGCTGTGATCTCTGCTTTGCTTTCCTTCGCCTCCTGTGAAATTTATCAGTATAGAGTGGTGGCTGGTCAAGATTAGGGCTACTTCATACCTTCCAGTTCTTCCCAAGAAGGGCCTTGAAGTACCCTGAGCGGGTGCAGAGGATGGACTTGTGGAGCTTCCAAGTCTGTTCCTCGCAGGTAATCTCGCAGTCGGAGAAGATACCACTGCGCAGGAGACTATATGTATGGCCCCATGTTAGTTAATATTATTTATTCAAAAGCAATGCCTATATCTGGACTCACGCTCCATCGCTGTCTTCGAAGTTGTTCATGTCTGCTGGTGGTTGCAGCCTCTTCGTGTGCTGCGTGGTTTGAGGTGGTTGTGTTGGAGAAGAAGTCAAAGAGCTTGTGAGAGGAAGGGTTAGACTTTATAGGCAAGTAGAGAGACTCTTTTCTGTTCCTTCCCTCGCCTTGGACTCTTTGGTCGGCTGTTACTTCCTTCTATGAATGTGTGTTCAGCCCCTTCCCGGGTTAGAAGAACTTGAAGCCTCCAGAGCGGACCCTACACATTCTGGATAGAAACGGGCAACAGTAGCAAGAGTGATGGAAGGCGGCGAAGGACAATAGTGCCGGACGACAGGAAAAGTGACGGACGACAGCGACAGTAACGGACGACAGTGATAGTAACAGACAACAGTGATAATAACGGACCACAGTGACAGTAACATACGACAGTGAGATGATTCCATATAAGGGCGACTCTGCATGTTGTTCGTCCGCTACGAATTTGCTTAGTTCTAGATAAATGGCTACAATAGAGTAGGAGTCGGACGATAGACTACAGAAAACACATCAATATTCTTAAAATAACGCGCAGCTATGTGGTTTCACAGTTTCATTCAACCAGTGGTCGAGGTATCGGGAGAGTGAAGAGTTAGGAGGCTCCATGCCTTAGACCTGACAGACACAACAAGTGTGATGTAGGGAATGGAACCAACCTTACCTATGATGGCGAAGAGGTGTTGAACAGTTAATCAACATGCACTCATCATGATCTATAAAATTAATGTATCAGTACATAAATATAACTTACAACGTCAAATATTGATGATGCCTGCGAATAATGAACCGAGCACATATGCAGCCTCAGCCTTGAGCGCCCCGTTTTCAGTCGGAAAACCTCAGAGTGCCTTTTTATTGGTTCTATCAATAAGTGAAATAGCAAGTGTCTATATGCGCCTAGGAAATGTCTATAGTTTGCAATTCGAAGCAAGTCGGAAAGTATTTAAACCGTAATGTCGGCCGAGCCGCGAATGTCCCGCGAGCTGGCGCCGACAGCAAGCGTGTACTTGCCCCTCGCGACCGCCCACTTCTGAGCAGCGGTGTCCCAGTAACTGATGTCACGCCTGCGGACGCCGAAGGTAACGTCGGCAGACTCGCCCGGCGCAACGTTGATCTTCTCAAACCCACGCAGGACGCGGACGGGCTGGGCGGCCTCAGAGGGGAAGCTGATATACAGCTGCGCGACCTCGGCACCGTGCAGCGTGCCTGTGTTCTGGATCTTCGCCTTGACGCTGACGACCTCGTCCCAGAGATCGGCCTGACCGCCGGGGGAGAGGGGACCGGTGGCATACTTGGACTCGAGGGCGGTGGCGTTCGTGATCTCGGCAGACACCTCATTGTAGCCAAAGGTGGTGTAGCTGAGACCATGGCCGAAGGGGTAGCGGACTGAAGTGTTCTTTGCGTCGAAGTAGCGGTAGTCAATGAAAACGCCCTCAGTAAAGTCGCATTCAGCAGTCTCGCAAATTGCGGCCGGGTAGTCGGACGCCTGCTTGGCGATGGTATGGGAGAGCTTGGCACTGGGGTTGACGTCGCCGTAGAGCACATCGGTGATGGCGTTGCCACTCTCTTGGCCGAGCAAACCGGCGTACAGGACGGCAGTGACGTTCTCGTTTTCGATCCAAGCGTCAAGGACTCGGGGACCGGAGGTGTTGATCACGACGATGGTGTTGTTGCAGCTGGAGGCGACCGAGGTCACCATGGAATCCTGCTCCGAGTCGGAGAGCTCGCTACGGTCGCCGCCCTCGCCAGAGTAAGAGTTGAGGAAGACCAGGCACACTTCAGAGTTGTCCGCGTAGTTGGCGAAAGACGGGGTGACGGCCGTGCCCTGGCCGAGGTTGCCGAGACCACCGCCGCCGGCGCCGCCCATGCCACCTCCGGTGCTGTTACCTCCGGTAGGGAAGCCGCCTCCGGTGCTGTTGCCGGACATGCCACCCGGAGGACCGCCGGCGCCTCCGCCGCTACTTCCCATGCCACCAGACGAAGACGAAGTGTAGGTGTTGTTCAGAAGCCACCAGATCATGCTGTTGTCCTCGATGGCACGAGAGGTGATGGCTTGGAAGGGAGTGACGAGATAAGGGAGAGAGAGCTGGCCGGAACCGGTACCACTGGCAAGGTGGCCCTGGTAGACATCACTGTCGGTGCCCTGAACGCTGAACGGCTGGTTAGGGCCGGCAAGAGCGGGACCGGCGTGGGAGCCGAAGAGGGAGATGGTGCGGGGCTTCTTCAGAGGGAGGCCGGCGCTTGCGCTGTTGGAGTTCTTGAGGAGGACGATGGACTCGCCGGCAGCCTGTCGGATCAGCTTGGAGTGATTACCCCGAACGTCGCGGTACTCGGTGGAGCTCTCGACCTTGGAGGGCTGCTTGCCGTCGTCGAGGCCGACGTGGTAATATCCGATGACGTTGCGGATGGCCATGTCGTCGAGGCGGGCCTGGGTGAAACTACCGTTGGCGATGCCGGCGTTCAGAATGTCCTCGGTCCACAGGGAGCTGGAGCCGTAGTCCAGACCGGCGTTAGCAGAGCCGAAAGACGTGGTCTGGGAGTTGACATCGGGGAAGACGAGACCCAGGAAGCCGAGGTCCTTCTTCAGGAGGCCGCTAACGAGGGCATTGTTCTCGCAAGACAGTGTCCCGTTGACACGGGTCATGCCGCACATGACTGCCATCATGCCGGCCTTGACGCCGTCGGCGAAGGGCCAGGAGTACAGCTCGTGGATGGTCTTGTCGTCGGCGTTGGATGAGTACACCTGGGTGGTGGTGGCCGAGATGCCGGAAGACCGGTTGGTCTCCTGCTCGTTAAGAAGAAAGTGTCTGCCGCCGGCAATGACACCGGCCGAGTTCATGCCGGAGATGGCCTTGCCCATCGCAATACCGGTGAGGTAGGGGTCCGCTGAGAAACTCTCCGGGGTTCTTCCGCCGTAGGGAACGCGGCCGAGGGGGCCGGGCTCGGGTCCGTTAATGAGGTTGTAGCCCATGGCGTAAAACTCGTCTCCAACAGCGCGGAACTGCTGCTCGATGAGATCGCGGTTCCAGCTCATGGTCAGAGCGTTCGCCATGGTGAAACCAGAGACGTAGAAGGCGTAGTTGATGCCGGAGACGCCGTCCTTGTTGGCCAGAGCCGTCCAGGTGGTGGCATTGCCGGTGACGCCCTGACCGGTGATAATGGAGATCTTGGCGGCGTTGTCGAGGGTGGACACGAAGGCTTTGGCCTTTTGATAGGCATCGTCGAAGGAACCTAGCTGGACTTGAAGACTTGTCAGAGTTGGAGTCTCAGCGAAACCTGTGAACGCGTTGAATTACCGTATCCATCAGCGAGGATGGCACCTGTAGAAGCCGTTGAAGAGTTGGAAAGAGCGGAAGTTGAAGACACGAGTGTAAGCGCCGCAAGCGCGCGGGCCGAACTGGGGACCTTCATGACGGGCGAAACGAATGTCGAAACTGTTTGTGTAAAGAACGGACGAACGAACGTGGTAGAAACTACTGGTCTGGTCTCATGATGTCAAGTTTCAGCATCCGACATCCATCTATATGTAGTCCTTGGCGAGGGAGTTTCTTTAACCTGCGCCCTCGCCGTTGCGCGGCCATAGGGGTGATACGGCCGAGATCTCGGCGAGCCTAGTTCAAGATGGTGGTGATCAAGCCCCATCGTGGTAAGTTTCCACGTCCTTGGCCCGCCACGATGAGTGCCACATTAAATTAAGGCTCAGGGGACGATCTCCATAGACCCTCATCGTCGATAGCCTTCTGGGGCCTCAGCTTTTGTATACTCGGGAAATCCGGAGAGACAGAACTAGAATCATTCATGCTCGTCCGGGTTTTCCGGTCTTTTCGTGTGTTCGGATGTGGTTTGCCCACATACCGCTGCGCGGAGAGTTGCGTGGCGACGCGCGGCGGTCCCATTAACGGGGTCGCCTTTGTGATGCTGTTCCCTGTAGCTGCGCAGAGAACTGTTTATGTCCGGGTAAAAGCCATCGGAAACTGGCCGCTTACATGAGAAGGAACCTATCTTTGGCAGCATTAGGATATCGTCGATGCCGAAGCTATCTGGCAATTTGCTCCGCGGCACTGGGTAAGGAGAGATAGCGGCAGTGGTGTTGTCACCACTGCCACCTTCAAGTCGAGTGGCTTGAGTTCAATTGGCCAAACAGAAGAGTTTCGTCCACAAATCCCGAATTGATGTTTCAAGAGACAACTGACTCTCTCTGACTGTATAGCAAAACAACAATAACTTACAATGAAGTGGGACTTGACGATGCTCTGCCCGGCTTGGCGGACGGCATGATGGTGGGTGGTGCCGTCGCTGCGGGTGAGCCCCGAACTTGCGGGTTCCACAAAGTTCAGAGCCCTGGTCCCTGTCCTTGTTTTGGCATCCATTGGAGACGATCTGACCTTCAACCACATGTTGACAGGTGCAGATCATGTTCTGTATCTTTGATGCTGCAGTCAACACCATAAATCTATGGATCTCTTGGATAACAGACTAGATCTATAATTACCAATCTGTCGCCCCTTCCAAGCAACCAAAGCTACCCACTTGCACCTACAGCCATCTTCCCGGCTTTCAACGTCTGCTGTATGAGCACCGGGTGTTGTTGTATAGCCCTTGCAATAAATACGACACCGATGAGTGCCGCAGCAGTCATGGCCAGAGCTGAAGCAGCAGACACGTCGGCGGCCTTGCTGTCTTTCTGCAATCTCTCCAGCTCATCGGCGTACGGTATCGTATGAGCGACATCCGGCACTGGCCACCCGTCCAGCGCTCTTCCTGTCTTCACAACGTGCGAAGTCTCATCTGCGTGGAAGGAATTGGGCAACACAGGAATCAAGGCCTTGAACCAAAGGCGATTCATGGGGGTGCTCCAGGCGCACAAGTTGATTGACTCTTCGCTCCGTCGCACCGCATCCTGGACGGGCGGTACTCTGATGCACTTCAAGTTGGTGAAGGCCTTGTCCAGTGCTGACATGCCCCAGACGCTCTGGTCCTGGAAGCTGTGGCCGAGGGACTCACGGAGGCAGTTGACAAGCGTCGCTGCCGAAACAATGCAGTTCATGCCGCCCTGGCCCTCGAGGGGGTTGAATTTGTGAGCGGCGTCCCCGATCACCACGATGCGTCCAAAGTGCCACTTCCGCAAGACGAAGTGAGGCAAGGCCGTGATGCCGCTGTGGGCCTTGACGCGCCGGTCGAAAAGCTCGGCGAAGTCGACGTCCAGCCCATGAGTTGTGGGAGTCTTTGCCGCCCAATCCTTGGCGGCCTCGATGGCTTTGTGGTGGTCCTCATTAGTGAAACGGGGGATGGTATCAAACGTACACTTCCGCAATTCCTTGGGCATACGGAACGTCCAAAAAGTGCTATCAAACTTGAAGTCAGCCCGGGAGAGATTACGGGGCAAGTTTGGAACAAAGTGAGAGGATCTCGAGCGTACAACGTGCTTCCCCCTTTCCCACACAACATTGCGGCGCTTCGTTTGTCTCCCGCCACGCCTACGATGGAGCCAGGCGTAGCGTTCTTGGTGTATGAGGAGACTCCAAAACAAGTGGCCCAGTCGCAGGTTATCTCTGAACATGCGCGAGGCGAGTTAGTGTTGGCTGCAATAGAGAGACAAATCAGGAGCAAATCGTCTTCTCACCCTTCTTGTCCTCCTCGGGAATGGTACCAGGACCGGCCATCTCGGCGTTCCTCCACATCTCTCTCCGAACGGCGGAGTGCACACCGTCTGCGCCGACAATCACCTGGGCCTCGAAGATGTCTCCGGCTGCGGTGTACACAACGACTTTGTCCTCGAGACCATCGATCCGCACGACTTTCTGATTGACCAGCAGTCGATCCTTTTCGCGGATGTGGTTGTGGAGGATAGATACCAGATCATAACGGTTGAAGACTCCGACTCCGTACCCGTGACGCTGCCTCATCTCGTCGTTAGTGTCTGTGAAATGCATCTTCCCACTATTTGCAGTAGTAAACTGTAAGCAAAGTTCACAAAAGCGTCCGCAGTGCTTCCTTGAACTCGCCGTGATTAGGTTGGACCTACGTTTCGTGATCAACCAGGGCGGACTTTGCCAAGGGCTGCCAAGCATCTTGAATGTCCTCCCAGAGCCCCAGCTGGTGCAGGACACGAAGACCCTGTGGCTGCATGACCATACTGGCTCCTACGTTGGGGGTGCAGCTGCCGTATGCCTCGAGGAGGATGTAGTCGATACCCAGGCCCTGCATCATCAAGGCGAAGGTCAGGCCTGTGACGCCGCTGCCGGTGATGATGACGGTTGATTTGCGGATTTCCGGCGACATGATTGGGAAGTGTTGAGTAGCGTCACAGGGTTGGTTGGCTGTCTTTGGGATTGGGTAAAGACTCTGAGAGGGACTGTTTCTCGGCCGCCTTGTTAGTGACGGGAGTTGTTTGAGGAAAGATCGTAGATTCTTATAACTTTCAAGTTACAAGCTGGAGCGGACTTTGGAAGTGATGCTTCCGAAAACCATGTCATCATGTATAGCAATGCAGTCGGCAACACCAAGACTAACAAACGGCCCGCTTGACGCCATGTAACAATCCCACCGGGTGGCCAGGGGCAGCTGTACTTGGCGTTCTTTGCGTGGGATCATGGGCAGAAGTAATGCCTGAAACATTTCGATACCAATCTCAACTGTGGTCGACCATGGATTCACGAGAATAGCTTCCCACCAGCACATCAACTATCCGTGGATCCTTTGCCCCAACGCTGGTGCTTCATTGACATGCAGTGTTCCCAGTATTATTTCGGATGGCCGCGGAGGCCGTCCGGTACTCGACTTGGAGTTGGGGAGAGCATGGGGTAGTAACTTGGTGCAGTCTAGATAGGTGGCCGTCTTCCAGCGGAGACGGACATTTCCAAGGTCCGCAACGTCCGCAATGCATTCAGGCGAGGTCCAAGTCGGGCAGTTGAGCGACATCTCGGTGTAGAGGCGACTCACCTCGAAACTGATGAGTAAGCAGAGCTGGGTAGCGCGCGTCTCGGTGAGCGCTCGGTAAGCGCTTGATGGTGGGGCCGCTGCGTCAAGGTGCCTTAGGCGCGACCAACTGCATCATTCCGACCGAGGAGCTCGACTTACGCCGAGCCGCGGAAGTTGCGACTTTTTTGCGCTTTGGAATTGACAGCTTCCCTCCCTCTGCACCTTTTGGTCTCTATTTTCACGACTTCAATTGCTTCCAACCCTCCCGCCTGGATTCCGGTCTGCTTTTCCCATCTCGACGTGGTATGTGGCCCCAATCGCCCCTCCCCCTCTTGCTCCGATCATCGCGGCGCACCCCTCGGATCTCGACCGGCGTCTTATCGATAGCTCGCCTCCCCTCCCCCTCTTTCCGCTGTTCCGTGGCTGACACGCCTCGTTGTTTTTCGCAGAGTCACGAGAGAGAAAGATGATCGTATTGCGGCGCCGGGCACGACAACGATGATAATTCGAGCCGTACACAAGGCTCCGCTGGCCTGCCCTCGCGGCATCAACCACGCCCACCTCTGCCGACCTCCATGGCTCCCCCAGAGCCCCCGGGCCCCGATCCGAGTCTTCCAGACGAGCGCCCCCTCGAGGCGTGATCAATCAAAGAACCAACCGCCCGCGACGGCGACGAAGATCGTCGATGGCGTCGTCGAAAAGAAGACCGCGTCGAAGCCCGCGACAGGGAAGAAGCCCGCCGCTGCCGCTGTCGACCCTCTGGCCACCCCCGAAAAGACCACACAGGAGCAGCGCAAGGCCGACTGGGCCATCATGAAGGAGATGTCGCAATATCTGTGGCCCAAGGACAGCCTGAGCACCAAGTTCAGGGTCGGACTCGCCGTCTCGCTGCTGGTCGGCGCCAAGGTCCTCAACGTCCAGGTGCCCTTCTACTTCAAGAGCATCGTCGACGCCATGAACATCGACATGGCCGCGGCTGGCGGGACTGCCGCTACCATCGCCGGAAGCATGATTTTGGCATACGGCGCGACGAGGGTGGGAGCTACCGTTTTCCAAGAGCTCAGGAACGCCGTCTTCGCATCCGTCGCTCAGAAGGCCATCCGGAGGGTCGCGTGCAACGTCTTTGACCACCTGCTGCGCCTCGACCTCAGCTTCCACCTGTCCAAGCAGACGGGTGGTCTGACGCGCGCCATCGATCGCGGTACCAAGGGCATCAGCTTCCTGCTCACGAGCATGGTCTTCCACATCCTCCCCACCGCTCTGGAAATCTCAATGGTCTGCGGCATCCTGACATGGCAGTACGGCGCCAAGTTCGCCGCCATCACGGTGCTCACCATGGTTGGCTACACGGCATTCACCATCTGGACGACGGCTTGGAGGACAAAGTTCAGGAGGCAGGCCAACGCCGCCGACAACAAGGCCTCCACCGTCGCCGTCGACTCGCTGATCAACTACGAGGCCGTCAAGTACTTCAACAACGAAAAGTTCGAGGTTGCGCGCTACGACCAGGCCCTGCAGGCATACGAGAAGAGCTCCATCAAGGTGGCCACCTCCCTGGCCCTCCTCAACAGCGGACAGAATATCATCTTCTCTTCGGCCCTGACGGCCATGATGTACCTGGCCGCCAACGGCGTCGCCCAGGGCACCCTTACCGTCGGCGACCTCGTCATGGTCAACCAGCTCGTCTTCCAACTCTCCGTGCCTCTCAACTTCCTCGGCTCCGTCTACCGCGAGCTGCGCCAGTCGCTCCTCGACATGGAGACGCTCTTCAACCTGCAAAAGGTCAACGTCTCCATCAAGGACGTTGCCGACGCCAAGCCCCTGGCGCTGTCCAAGGGCGGCGAGATCCGGTTCGAGAACGTCACCTTCGGCTACCACCCCGACCGTCCCATCCTCCGCAACCTCTCCCTCACGATCCCCGCCGGCAAGAAGGTTGCCGTCGTCGGTCCCAGCGGCTGCGGCAAGTCCACCCTCCTCCGTCTCCTCTTCCGCTCCTACGACGCCCAGTCCGGCCGAATCTTCATCGACGACCAGGACGTCCGCCAGGTTCAGGTCGACTCTCTCCGCAGGTCCATTGGAGTTGTCCCCCAGGACACCCCGTTATTCAACGACACCATCGAGCACAACATCCGTTACGGCGACATGTCGGCCCCTCAGGAGCGTGTCATCGCCGCCGCTCAGCGCGCCCGCATCCACGACATCATTGAGCGTTTCCCCGACGGCTACCAGACCAAGGTCGGCGAGCGTGGTCTGATGATCTCAGGTGGCGAGAAGCAGAGGCTGGCCGTCAGCAGACTGCTCCTTAAGGACCCTCCCCTGCTCTTCTTCGACGAGGCCACCAGCGCCCTCGACACCCACACCGAGCAGGCTCTCATGCTCAACATTAACAGTATTCTGCGCGAGAAGTCGCGTACGAGCGTATTCGTCGCGCACAGGCTGCGCACCATCTTCGACGCGGACCTCATCATCGTGCTCAAGGAAGGCAGCGTGGCCGAGATGGGCACCCACAGGGAGCTGATCGACCGGGGCGGTCTCTATGCCGAGCTCTGGAGTGGTGAGTTAACTGGCGTATTCGCTGGAGATGACCCTGCTAACGTTTTACACAGCGCAGGAGACGCTGTTCAATGCGGACGGCGAGCGCGAGGGAGGAGAAGACGACGCTGCGGAGAAACCACCTGCGACGCGATGAAGATGTTTTCTGAAGTTTTGTTAAATACCACCAGTCAAGCCTTGAATATAAGCATTCAAATTCAAATGCTATTTGAACATACCTTGTCACGAACATGTCTGCCTGGCTATGGGTGGTTTCTAGCGGGGTCTATGTGTATTGTTCGAACCAAAGTACCAAACTGCAGACCATCTCAGGGGCTTATTGGTCACTGCCTGTCGTGAGCCGAGCTCTCACACGTGATCATCCAGTTTATACATAAGCATCTCGCGCCCAACGTAGGCGAACACAGCCTGGCTTCTTCAGGGTTCCTCGTCTCACCATCCAAAGAACCTACACCAACCTGACGAAACCGGCCCAGGCAACGCGCAAGTCATCGCCTTCGCTCGCCATCAACCATCCAAAGCTAATACTTCGTCAGGTTACGAAGCAATGGAGGCCCAAAAGCCCCTATTAACGGGTGACATGCCCTCGCAATCCAATCGACACGACCACTCGACAACCGCGGAGCATGGCGGTAACCGGCTCTCGGAAACGGAATCCTTCGTACGCCTCTTACGAATTCTGGCAAATGAGCTGACGCCTCCTCCATGGTTTCGCCGATGCGCCATCGCATTCGTCATCATCTACTCGGCACCTTTCGTTCTGTGCCGGTGGTTTGACGCTTTGGCAAGGCTCATAGTGGCATACAGGCGGTGGCAACAAGGAGATGTCGCCGGGATGCTTCTAGAGCAAAAGTGAGACTATGTGTTCGATCTTCGTTCTGCGGCTGCGAGTGCATTAAGGCCTCTGTGGGTTGTTGTGAACTGGCGCTAATTACAACGAGGAGGAGATAGAGTGCGCTCTTTAATAGCAGCACATAGTTATTGAACCTCCCGTGGTTGATGTTGACGTCAACCTTGGCCATCAATGATCTGTCGTTGTTTAGGTCGCAGGGTGGCTTTCGGTCGCCTCTGAACAATACTTCCGGGTTACGTTGATTAGGGGTCAAGGAAGAAGGGCAGACGACGCGCACCGTCTCGTTCCAACCACCAACGCGGGAAAGCCTGACTATTTCGAGTTGACTAAACGATCCCTAGCTGGACTGACGGAGATCAAGAGCTCCCCGCCACCGGGAGTAGCCGCGCATGAGGAGACGGTCTCGGTCTTGGCCAAAGAGCGAGCCGGCCCACGGCCCCAGACTTGAGGCTCCGGCAGAGGATCCGTGACGCACTCGTTGATTTTGAGCAGGGCACGGAGAGGGGCCCTAGGTCCTTCAAAGTTGGATAGCGCCATGGAAGGCCTGCAGTTTCTTGTGAAGGCCCAGACGTAGCCCCTGGAAGACGCATCAACTACGGGAGCGGGCCGCCAAGGGAGACGCGCATCTCTTAGCTGGAAGTGCCGCATTCTTCTGCCGATGTGGACTCCAGACGGACGGGACGGACTGATGAAAGGTTGTTTCCGTTGCCCAAAGCCCTAGCTCGCTGATTCTTTCAAGCTATTCCATGACAGATCAAGGCATCCAGTCCGGAGTTCGGCTGAGATCACCACGGAGAAAACCCACTCGTCTCCGCTTGGTGTTTCGGCGGCATCCCGTCGAGTCCGAGTCGCCGACCCACTTCCCGGAGTCTCGGTAGGTATTCTAGGAGCCGCGGTTACGGGTTCGCCAGACTGAAGTCATAAGACGCGAAAACGACATCGCGGTTCGACTGATAATATAAGATGGCGCCCGGAGCCCGACCGAGAAGGTTGCCCCAATACATCACGACAGTTTGCTGATCCCTCCCATCTGAGGGTGTCGACTTGCCATCCGATTCCCTACGCATCAACCACACAGACGCAACCATAACTCCAGCACACATCACGCAATCAACTAATTGAGACGGAAACATGGCACCCATCGAAAACCCAGCCATTCCCGAGGGCTCCGTTGTTGTCGTTACCGGCGCAAACGGGTACATCGCCTCTCAGATTGCTGACCAGTTCATCCAAGCCGGCTATGTCGTGCGAGGAACGGTCCGCAATCCAAAGAAGAGCGCATGGCTCGTCCCTCATTTCGAAAAGGTGTACGGCAAGGGCAAATTGGAGCTGCATGTCGTGCCGGATATGCAGGCGGATGGCGCATACGACGAGGCGATCAAAGGTGGCATCTCTTTCTCCACCCCCTCTCCCCTAATCTAGCCCAACTGATCGTGTCTAGGCGCCGCAGCATTCATTCACACCGCTACCGTCATAGACTTCAACGGACACCCGGCTGATGTGATTGGCGGCGCCGTCAAGTGTGGCCTGGTGGCCATCGAGGCTGCTTACAAGGAGCCCAACATGAAGCGCTTCGTCCTCACCTCATCCGCCTCGACGCTCATGCCTCACAAGAAGGAGACTTTCCTCGCCCTCAAGGGCCAGACCGTGGATGAGTCTACCTTCAGCACGGACGCAAAGGAAATCGCGTGGTCCTCGCCCCCTTTTGGCCTCGAGCATGGCGGTGCCATCTACGGCGCTAGCAAGATGGAGCAGGAGCAGAGCATCTGGAGGTACTACAAGGAGAACGCGACAAGACGACCGGATATTGCCGTCAACACGAGTAAGTTACGCGTGGATCCTGAATGCACGTAGCCTTTAGACGAAGTGCCTAGCTAACGTCAGCCATTTGCCAGTCGTCCCTGATTTCAACTTTGGGAGGAGCCTCGACCCGGCCAACACGGCATCTTCTTTCGGCATGATAGTGGACCTGTTCGAGGGTAAACGTCTGGACGAGCTCTGGCATCTGCCTCGTAAGTTAATGACACCGACCCTTACGATAAATAAAGTGCGGGCGACTAAAAGCGACGCAAGATTACTTCGTCGATGTCCAGGATGACGCGGCCCTTCACCTGGCCGCCGCCATCCTCCCCGACGTCAAGGGCGAGCGCCTGTTCGCTTTTGCCTTTCCCATGAACTGGGACATGATACTTGAGATTCTGCGGAAGCAGAACCCCGGCAGGAAGTTTGCTGACAACTTCCACGCCGAGGAGTACCCGGTCACCGTCAAGCCCATTGCGCGGGCCGAGTCGCTGCTGCGTCGCATCGGAAGGCCTGGCTGGATCACCATGGAGGAGAGTATTGCTGACAACACGGCGCACCTCAAGAAGAAAAACAATGGTCATGCTAATGACGCCGTCAACGGAGCATAGGCCCCGGCACCTGGTGGGAGGAGCCGGCCTGGGTGAGAGGGGGGGTTTCCGTGTGTTCGCGATTAGTGAACAAAATCAAAAAGACCAGGAATGGCCAGAGGTTAATTGCTCCTAATAATGGCCTTTTCCAATTGATCAAGTTGCTAGAGAAAGGCAAATGCCCCTTTTCTCTCTAGCCAAAGTCCCTAACGTCGAGTTCCCCCAGGCATCCATGCATCCCGCAGGAACATACCGCCAAGCTGACCCAATTACTATGAGGGTATCAACGAATTACATTGAGGGGCGAAATGAATCGAAATGAGCCAATCGAAGTCTACGCTACTCGAGATTCGATATTGCGACTCTACTGGCAGAAGTCCCCGGGCATCCGGCGACTTGTCAGATTCGGCGCGATCTTTCTGCCAAATTATTCAGCTTTAGGCACTTTTCTACGCGAAGACTCTACTGTGATTATATAAAAGTCGCCGAACTAAAATATATTACGCAGATCATGTAACGGCCCTTTTTTTGGTCTGCCAAGATCCGAGATGCCCATTCAAGCAGAGAGACAATTTCCGAAAGATCCTATCAGAATCCAGACCGTAGTACAAAATGAAGCAAGCCCCAACAGCTCGACAACCATGACAACCGGCAATCACTCGTCGCGCCACGTCCACTCTTTTGATCTCGAGGCCTTGTAGTCGCTCTTTCTTAGCCAACGGGCTCACTACATTCTTTTGCATCTCGCTCCTTTCGAACTCACTCCTTTCTGCCCAACATGAAGGCCTATGCCACGTCCTTGGCGGCACTGCTGTCGGCCCTGCCCGTCCTCCAGGCGACGGGGGTGCCCAACATCCCCGGCTACGAGGTAACTTGGAGCGACGACTTCACCGGCCGCCGCAACTCCCTGCCTAATCCCGACAACTGGATCATCGACACCGGGACCAGCTATCCGGGTGGCCCTCCGGCGTGGGGTACCTGGGAGATCCAGACCTACACCAATAGCACGAAGAACGTCCGCCTTAGCGGGAAGGGAAACCTGCAGATCACGGCCATTAGGGACCTCCAGGGCGGTTGGACGTCTTCTCGCATTGAGACCCAGCGGGCGGACTTCATGGCCCAGCCCGGTGGCAGGATGAGGATTCAAGCCAGCATCAAGATCCCCGATCTGGGCACGGAAGCCAAGGGGCTGGGATACTGGTCGGCGTTCTGGACCCTCGGCGCCGAGTACCGAGGCAACTACTGGTAGGACAACGAGCGCCTTTGCTTTACGCGATGACATGCACTGACATCCCCGCGCAGGAACTGGCCAGGCATCGGAGAGTTCGACATCATGGAGAACGTGAACACCGTGGACCGCGTCTGGGGCGTCCTTCACTGCGACATCAACCCCGGCGGCGAATGCAATGAATCGAACGGCCTGGGCGACTCCCGACCTTGCCCTGACAGCCGCTGCCCGGGGAACTTTCACACGTACGCCATTGAGGTCGATCGGTCCACCACCCCGGAGACGTTGACCTGGTTCGTCGACGACGTGAAGTACCACGAGCTCGACGAGACGTTGTTCTCCGAGTCCGTGTGGCGGCAGACGGTCCAGACGCCCCATTTCGTTTTGATGAACTTGGCCATTGGTGGAGGCTTCCCTGACGGCGTTGCTGGGTTCAAGACTCCCACCAACGCGACCGCGTCTGGCGGAACTTACGAGGCTGAGTACGTCGCCGTTTACAACTCTGTTTAGAAAAGGCGCAGTATAGTCATTGTACAAGGATCATCAAGACTTTTAGCATGGTGCGAAACAGACGTCGTTGATGTACTCAGCTCTGTTCAATCCTACATGTAGAAAGTATTTGTGCCGATATCAAAGGATGAATTGAATGATGACTCGAAAGAAAACTTGTGACTTCCGTTGCCTACAGACTGTTGGACTGTTGTTAGTTGATGGGACGACTAACCGAGGTAAGGCAATACACATTGAACTTAAGTGGACGGGATGGACTGCGTTAGGACGGCCAACTCGCCGATTCGTTGAAGCCAAAAGCAGCTCCGACCACGTCCTCCGATAGCAATCTAATACATAGTATTACCGACACATTTACCCGCAGTAAATGAGTCGCGCAGCGTGGATAAGCTTCGCCGTCGTGGTCTCTACCGCGGGAGGAGCTCCCTCGAAGTTCGGCGCGGGGAAGAGGAGCTCCACGTACTCCCACTCCACCCCACGCCGCGCGGAGCTACTGCGAGCAATCCACGTCGCCACGGTACTCGGAGTCCACAGTTGCTGCAGGAGACGAGATAGTCGAGCCGCAGGGATATCGAAATCCGCCACAAGCTCCACGTTGGGGTATCAAGCATCAAAGAGAGGAGGACGTGGTGTGCCGCTGTGGACGTCTCGCGGAGCATCGTGCCACTCGCGTCCATTAGGATCCCAGCAACATCTCTGAAAGTCTCTTTGCCATAGAGTTCTTGTTCAAGAGAACGCCTAGAAAGCCATACAATCATATATTAACCTCGAGTTGATCGGTCGAGTCAGGTTCTTGCAATCACTCACTCATCACGCAATCAGCTATTCAGGCCGCCAACGCAAACGACATCAACCCCATCAACTGAGATCTCAACTGTTTCCCCTTTTCCAACAATTCATCGACAACACAGCTGCCCAACATGGTCGCCGATATCAACATGCTCCCGCCTTACACACCACCTCCCCCGACCAAGGAGGACTGTAAGTACCCATCGCAACATCTGGATTAGCCCTTTTCTTACACTTCGCAGTGGATTACGTCGACCTCGTGAACATTGACCTAGCCAAGTTCGACGACCCTGCTGGCCGCAAGCAATTGGCCAAGGATCTCTACGAAGCCGCGATCGGTTACGGATTCCTGACCTTGACCAACCATGGCATCTCGGATGAAACGTACCAGCGCCAGATGAGAATTGCCAACGCAGCCATGACCCTGAAGCCCGATGAAAAAGCCCCTTACGAAGGTACGTACAGTCGTTCATCTGGACTTCGTGGAAGAGAGAAGGCTAACTCGGCCCGCGTGCTCAAGTCACTCCCGAAGAAGATGCCCGCGGCCTCTACGCCGGATACAAACCCGCCGGACCCCTTGGACACAAGGGTGGGTTCCCCAAGGCCTTGGACCACTACAACATGTTGGTCCACGACCCCAAGAATCGCGACCACCCCGAAATCATCCGACCTTTCATGGACGAGACCTACGAGGTCATGAGCTACATTCGGACCAACATCCTTGTTAAGCTGTTGAGGATTGTTGCCGATATCCTTGAGGTGCCCGAGGAGGCTGTGCTCTCTACTCACGCCCCTGGCGGTTCCAGGACAGAGTATCTCCGCTACGTAAGTATCAAGAAACTCTTGGCTCGAGGTTTCTGCTGACGCAACTTACCCAGATGATGTGCGAACCCCGAACCAAAGAGGAGAGTGAGAAGTACCGCCAGATCTTCCTTGCCGGCCACACGGACTGTGAGTACCATGAACAACACTACAGTGAGAAAGAAGTAACTAACTTGCTGGCCAACTCAGGGGGCACCTGGACATTCCTCTTCTCACAGCCCGTTGCTGCCTTGCAGGTCCTCTGCCACCACACTGGCCGTTACAGATATGTCAAGCGTAGGTCCTACCTTTTGTGACACATTGAGGTATCGACGCGCGAAGCTAACCCCGTCTTGCAGACCAGCCCCACGGCATCGTTGTCAACTTTGGCGAGGCTCTCGAGCGTTTGACAGGCGGCCTCTTCAAGGCGACGATCCACAGAGTCACCACTCCGCCCGAGGACCAGCGTCACCTGCGCCGCATCGGCGTCATCTACTTCTCCCGCCCGGCCGATGACCGCGTGCTCGTGCCCATCGAGAACTCCCCGCTCCTGCAACGCATGGGCACCGACAAGCCCATGGACGACAGGGTCTTCTGCATGGCCGACTACCTTGATGCTCGCAAGCACGGTAAGAAAGCCCTCAGTCCGCGTTAACCGCAGCTGCCGACTGATCTTATCATAGGCTGGAAGAGATACGATTTCGACATGGACCGCCCCCGCGAGGAGGGCAAGCACCAGGATCCCTTTGATGTGAGCACTCCCCTTGACGCTGTAGCTAGCACGTGCGTCGCTAACTAACCGGCCTTGCAGGGCGAATACCCCGATCCCGAGGGCCACAAGAGCCTTGGAAAATTTGACAACGTGCCGCGTCTTCAGTACAGTCTTCCCACCGTCATGTCCACTTAGGCATGGGTGTAGTCACAGGGCAAAGAAGGCAGTTGGAAATTTTGTCTTTTAATAGTTGGTTGAAGTAGGCGTTATTTAGGCGTTATTTGATTTCCCCAATGAATTCATGTTCAAACGAGAGTCCCTGGAACTCAACCCATCTCTAACGATTCCGCCACTGTCCAAGGGCTAGCTAGAGTTGGGACGATCACCTGGCATCTGCCCTTAAAGAAATAAGCCCTCGGGATACCAGCGGGCGAAACCCTGTATTAGAGAGCTGTAATCGGTCTAGAACGACTCTTATTCTAGCTTGTATCTGAAGCGCACCGCCTCTTCAATCTTTCTCGTCACCTCTACAGCTCGGCAGTCGGCTTCACACTCCGCGGCATACCAGAACTTCGGACCGTGCGGCCAACGACGCGCTCCGACGAATGGCCCCAGCTCGCAACTTGGTCACCTCTCTCTCGTAACGTGTCTCAGAAATCCCACTTTTAGAGCCGTGTCAGCCGTCTCGAACCGACACATGATTGATGGGTTCGGCTGATCTAATGAGGTCCAACCTTGCATCTGGAGGGCCAGCGGCTGGGCAGGTCGGCTTAGTCCGGTCTCAGGCTGCTTCAAGAGGCCTTCTCTCCTCCATTTCGTCGAGATGACTAGGGTCCTGACGTCGACAAGCGCGGCAACTCAGCGTCCCACCACGAGGGATCCAAAACCTTAACCGGAAAAGAAATGCCTCGAGTAGATTGGGTGCCCCGCTCGTCCCTGGTCTACTAGGTGGCCGCGATTTGGAAGTTCGGGCTGACATCGGCAGGTTCTCATGAATAAAAGATCGACATCTGCGCTTCACCGCGTCGAGAAGTGTCCCTCGTGAATCATCCCAAGTCTATCACACTAAATATCAATCTCCAAATAACGCTTAATTCCAATCACAATGCATTTCAACAAGTTCATTATCGCCGCGGTGTTTGGTCTCTCGACCACAGTGCTGGTAAGCTGTTCCGCCATTTCGTGTCACTTCGCCGGGCCTGTCCTCGTCTCGCCTCGTTCTTCGTTCTCATATCCGCTCGTCCTGCGGCCCTGCGTGGTCACTGTTACACTCCATTATCGTCGCTTCTCAACCAGTTGCTAATCGACGATGTGATCGTAGGCCCAACAGGGTAAATGCCTTGCTAGAGGCGAGTGCCAGGAGATTGCGAGCGGCGCGAAGCTGTTCTGCACTTCCGGCAGTTGCCGCGATAAAGCAGGTCAGGCCTGCTCCAAAAACGGATCATCGAATTCGGCGAGTTGCCCTTGATACAGGCCAGGCGGGGAAGCGGCGTTCAGGTCATCACCGTATACCATAAGCAAGGCGGGCCTGCACAGTTGAATGAGCATTGGCCAGCGTATCTGTGATGTGGACGAGGTGGGAACTGGGAATGGGTAAATGGATTTGTTGCTAGCATGCGATTATCAATTCTCACAGGGTTTAATTAAATGGACTTTATTTTGATATCACAGTCTCGGTATATAGTATAACGTAGAGTGTTATAATTGTAATTACTAAGCTGGTTTAGGTAGGGGTTAGAAATTAATATAGATCTTAGTTAAACCCCCACTTTTAGAATCTAAGGGCCTATAGGCTCTATATAAATACAGAATAAATCCTTTTTATATAAATTAAGTTAAAATATATTTAAGCTATTTTTAGCTTTAGTAACGTAAACGGCCTTTATATTTATATAGGCTAATTATAGTATTTCTTATTATAAGCCTTTTATACTTAGATTACTTAATATACTATTATACTCCCCTTTATTATAAAGCTATTTAAATCCGTAGTGCCCTAAGTTAATTAATTTAAGTATATTCCGTAGTTTCTTAAATACTAGCCTCTTAAGTAGTTTAGTAAGTATATCTGTGATGTTATTACTTAAGTAAATATATTTAAAACTAACTTCCCTGTACTCTATAGTTTTTTAAGTATAGTAGTTATGGACTTTTATATACTTAGTTTAGTTATTACTACTTTTGCTCTTTGTAAGTGTAATTACTTTTGTGTTGTTAGTTTATATGTGGACTGGTTCTAGGAGCTTTTTTTTTAACTCTAAGAAAAAGCTCTGGATCTATATAGCCTCTAAGGCTGCTGCTAAGGTGGTATAGTATTCTGCTTTTATAAAAGACTTTACTATAGTCTTTTAATAATAGGACCTTTATAATACTGGGCTATTAGTTATAAAGAATACTTATTTAGTTATTAACTACGAGGTTTTAAAATACCTAGTATAATTACTATTATAGTAGCTTTTAAGGCTAAGATTGTTAGTTTTGTCTGCTCCCTTCTATGTAGTATACTGGATCTTGAGATTGTGGTAACTCTTAGAGTAACGTACTAAGTGTATAGCTCCTTTTTAATACTACTTAAAAGGTGTATAGGAGAACCTTTTTTATAAACTATATTTAAAGGTAATATCTGGGTAGGTTATTTAAGTAGTAAATTACTCTTTATTAAGTATTTAATAATACTACTCTTAAAGGCTTTTATTAACTTTACTTTTAACTAGTATAGTGACTATAAGGGCTTCTGCTTTAATAGGGGTATTAATAGGGCGTATTTCTTAAGTAAATTCTTTTGTAATATTTTTTATATAAGTACTTTAGTAAATTGTAGTCTTTATAGCTATAAATAATAGTTTAATACTTAGGAATAAATTAAAGACTCCTAAGTTAATAACTTCTACTTACTTACTTACTATAATAAGTGTACGGTTAATAACTTTTTTAAAGTTAATAATAATAATATTATTAATATAGGTTACTATAAATACTTTATTCTTTATATTATAGTATATAGTATTATTAAAGGTTAGTAGCTTAAAGCTATAGTACTTAAGAACCTTTTATAGCTTTATTTACTACTATTAACTACTTTAGTAGAGCCTATATAACGCTTTTTATAATAGGATTACTTAGTCCTAACTTAGATTATAACTAACTTTTACTGTATAGTATTTAAATTAGGTATTTAAAAAAAAGTCTTTTAGTATTTTAAATAGTAATATATAGATTTACTTATTAAGATCCCTGTTAAAATATACTTTAATAAAGTCCTATTAGTATATAATAAGCCCCTTTTAGTAAGTATATATAAAAAGGATTCTTTAGGAAGTAGATTATAAGGTTAATACGTATATTTTAATAAAGTCCCTTTTATATACCTATTAAAAGCCTTTTACTATAATCCTTACCTTCTTCTTAGTTATAATCCCTTAAGCTTTTTTATATTTAAGTACCTATTTTATAGTAAGTTGCGCGCTTTTTAGTGCTTTACTTTTTAGAATAAAAGAAAGAACTCCTTGTTTAATAAGAATTAGGATCTCCGCGTATGTGGCTTCTTTCTATAGCTCCTAGTCTTTTATAGGCCCGTTATATACTTTTATAAGGGTTGCTAGGTTTAGGTATAGTTAGATCTTTGTACTTAAAGTTATTAGGATAAAGTTACTTAATAGCTCTTCTTAAGTTATAAGCTTAATTTCTTAATTTAGTAAGTGGTTTTTACTTATACTAAGTATAAGTTAAAGAGTTATAAGTTTATTATAAATAGTATACTAATATTTTTAAAATTCTACTCCCTACCCTAGTAGTAGGGACTAGTAGAGATTTACTTTTTTAAAACTTACGGGCTTATAGAAAACAATAATTAATAAAGTTATTACTTTTTAGTGCTTAGGGATCTATACTTAGTAAGCTTAGTTGCCTATATAGTCTATAAGAATACCTTTTTTGACTCTAGGGCTTATTTTTTTACTTTTAACTTAGGTTTTAGAATTAATATTAGTAAAATAGTAGCTACTAATAACTCTTAAGTTACTAATATCTAAAATAGAGTATCTCCTAGGCTCTAAATCCTTTATAAGTACTTAGATTAGTGTTTCTCTTTTAACTACTAAAGTAAAGCTCTTGTTAACTATGTATATAGTGGCTAATATAATCTATAGCTATAACTTAGCTAGAATATCTATATTAATATATATAAAACGCGCTTTATTTATAACTATTTAAATAAAGTACTCTATAACGCTGTTTTACTTATAGATATATAGAAAAAACAACTCTACTTATGTACTTATATTTTTTAAAGTAATGTTTAAAAATAAAAATATAAACTCTTTAGTGTTATCTATATAGATAACTTTAATAGGCTCCCTAAAATACTATTATTAACTGCGCGCGTAGTTGGTGAGTTTATAAGTAAGGTTTTTTTTTAAATTTAATAATATTATGTCCCGGTTATAAAATTAATTATTTATAATAATAGTAAAGTAAGTATACTACGTGGCTAGCTTAATTTCTTTTATATTTACGTAGACTATATCTCCTAAGTGCTCTGCGTACTTGTGTAGTGTATAAGGTAAATACTATAAGTTTTTTAATAAGTTATACGTTAAGTAAGGTTAAGGTATAATATCTTTTGTTGTTAGGGCATATTCTCTTATAAGCTTAATTAACTTAATTAACTCGTAATACTCTGGGTAGCTAAATTTTTTATACTAAAGTTAAGTATCCTTTTACTATTCCTTTATTTATATAAAATAGAGTATAGTTAATGGGTTTAGGTCTGCTAGGGACAAATAGAAACCCCTTTTTTTAATATTAAGCTTATTAAAAAGCTCCCCGTTCTGCGTAATTAATACTCTATTAAGTAGATAGCCTTTAGCTTTATAGAGGCGCTTCCTACTAAATACGTTTATAGAGAGGATCGGTAAATATAATACGTCTTATAGTTCTATAATATAACTATTGTAGAAGTATAAAATAATAACTCTTATAAGTTCTAGGTAGATTAGCCTATTACTAGTTATAACCCGCTATTAGTTTATAATAGCTATATAGCTTTTATACTATACTATATTGTTAATTATATATACACTTACTCTAGAATTCTAAAGCTAAGCGTCCGTTTTCTCTTTAACTAACTAAAGAAGGGTATCTATAAGTATTATAGCCTACTTATTATTCGTAAGCTTTTTTTTAACTATTTCTACTTTACTTTTAGCCACTCTTAAATTATTTTAAACGGCTTTAAAGTCTTTTTATAATATCCTTAAACCTAAAAAAGAGTTTAGTTTTAGTGGGTTAGTTTACTTAAATGCCTTTAGTAGCGTGTTACTCTTTAGTAGTATTATAAAAAGTACTTTAAGAGTCTTTTCCCCTTTACTCTTATTATCTTCTTTCTTTTCTACTTTATAAGTAGCCCTAATATAGCCTTTTTTACTATAATTCTAGTATTTGCAATTTAAAAAGTCTTTTTTAGGGGCTCTTTTTAGCCCTATAGCGGATTAATTACTATTTATCGTTTATAAAACTATAACCTTTTACTTGTTATATATACGGGCTTTATTAATAAAGTTAGTAATAAGCCCGTTAACTATAATAGGTATACTGCCTTACTAGAAGGATCTAAAACGCACAGACTAATCTTTATACTATAAACTTATTTCTTAAAGAAACGCGTAAACCTTATCCTCTAGAGCTATTTAACTACTAACCGCTCTTAAGTGGTATATAAGTTTATTAAATTTTATAATATAACTTATAGGATTACTTCCCTTAAGTATATACATATAAAGCTAATTTTAGAGCTACCCGTATAGAACTACTCTATAGCCTGTATAGTTCTAAACTAGTATATACTATATCTACTTCCCGTTTATAATATACGTAATAAGGAATATAAAGCCATTAAAAATAACGTTTTTAATTTTATTACTAATACATAAACTCTTTATATTACTTAAGCCCTTCTTAAACTTAAAACTATAGATTTTAAAAGTTATTAAGATTTAAGTTAACTAAGTAAGCTAGTTTAATATACTTTTTAAAAAGTATTTTTTTAGTATTTTTAGCCTAAAGTCCTTAAAATAATCTTTTTATATACTTTTTTTTTAATATTTACTTTTTTTTAGTATTTCAATAGATACGTATATAGGAAACGTTATCTTTAGTACATTCTGTATTATTATATCCAACTTAGGTACAGGGGACTATAAACTTAGTATTTATAAAAAACTAAAAAAATATATTAAAAGTAATAGTGGCTCTTTTTAAGCTACACTAAGTAGCTTATAAGTAGGGGCTAGTATACTCCCCCTTAGGTTAAGGAGCGTAGGGGATTAATTATTACAGACCTTACTCTTTTTAGTAAAGTTTTAATATAACTATTTAATAATCTCTTCTTAGCTACTACTTACAGCTTTTAAGCCTTTAATTATCTCTATAAACTAAACTATTAACGGAGAAGACTCCTCTTCTACGTTATTCTACAAATACTTTTTTATACTTAATAATATATTAGGAATTTAAGTAGTTTAAATATAAGGAATCCAGCGCTCCTCTTAGTAATAAACAATTAATAAACTAAGTTTAAATAGCTTTATATAAGTTATACTACTATATAATATAAAGTATTATAATTATAATTACTAAGTTAGTTTAAATAGGGGTCGGAAATTAATATAGATCTTAGTTAAACTCCTACTTTTAAAATCTAGGGGCCTATAGGCTTTATATAAATATAAAATAAATCCTTTTTATATAAATTAAATTAAAATATATTTAAACTATTTCCGGCTTTAGTAACGTAAATAGCCCTTATATTTATATAGACTAATTACAGTATTCTTTACTATAAGCCTCCTGCGCTTAGATTACCTAATACGCTATTATATATAGGTCCTAACGACAACATATCGTACACTATCCTTCTAACGTTAGTCCTTCCTATATAAGCGTGTCTTCATCAGTCATCAGTTTCACTTCTTTATTCAGCAAGGGGCATTGTGTATGCCTCTCTCGCTTTGGCCAAGCTCTTTTACATCACTACTGCAACCCAGCTGCCGACAGGCCAGGTGGTTCTCTTAGTGAAGTTAGCAACTATCCACTCTAAGAAGCGGACCTCACTTCTCGCGAGATTAACCAGCCTTTCATCCAGCATCACCAAAGCAGCAGCCGCGTTCTCAGCATCTTCATTAGCGCCAGTGCCAACGCAAGCCATGATTGCGTCCAAGATAAAGCGGCTTGGGTTAGACCTATCTAGATATAGGCATTAGGTCCCTATAGGGGCCTATAGGGACCTAAATATTTAGAGCTACTCTATATAAGTACTTATTTAAATAAGTAATTTAGGTTAGGTTTAAATAGGTATTTAAATTTAAGTAATAAGTAATTTTAAGTACTTAAATAAATAAGTAAAATAAGTATAGGCCTAAATAAGTAAATAGGTTTAAGTAATAGGTAATTTTAAGTACTTAAATAAATAAGTTATATAAGTAAAGAAATTTAAAATACTTTAAAAATTTAATATATTTAAAGTTAAAATTAAATTATATAAACTATTATATATATATAAAGTTAATTAAATTCTTAAAGAGGTATACTAATTAGTTATAATAATTAACTATAATAAACTATAGAAAGAGTCTTTTTATATTTAGTTTATTTAAAAGTAAAACTATTTATTACCTATAAGAGTACTAACTAAAAGGATACTCTAAAGGTAGTAAAGGTTCTTTAGTTAAATAGTAATATACTTAGTATAAATAATAAAAAGGTTAATTACTAAATAAATATTAAAATTTAAAAAATAATTTAGTAATATTACTTATAAATAAATATTATAGTAATATAAGTTTTTATAGTCTTTTAAAAGACTTAAATAGTATTAATTTAAAAGTAAATATTTTTAGTATTAAAGTTACTATAGATCTTTTTATAAAAGTACTAAAAGGGGAGCTTAAGGATAAAGAGTACTTTAGTAGTTTAAAAGTAGCAGATCTCTCTAAAAGTAATAGTTAAAAAAAAAAGTTAATTCTATAATAACTTAATATAATAACTTAAACTTACTACTAAGTTTAAAGTAGTATTTATATATAGGGGGTATAGTAAGTACTTTATAGTTTAAAAATAACTTATTTAAGGTTTTACTTAAGGTTTTTAAAGCTATTTTAGTATAGAAGTAGAGATTTTTCTAGTATTTAGTCTTAAAGGCCTAGCCCCTTTAGTAAAAAGCTTAAACTAGTATTTTTTAAAAAAGTAAGTTATTATAATTAATTATTATAAAAGAATTTATAAAAAAACTTACTTTAAGTAGAAATAATACTAAGGTTAAAGTTAAGAGAGTAGTAGGGAAAAAAAAGTAAATTATAAAAGTATAGTAGTATTAAAATTATTTTAGATAGTAATAAATAATTAAAATAATAGGTATATTAAAACAGTAAATATATAAAATAATAAATATATAAAATAGTAAGTATAAAAAAATAGTAAGTATAAAAAAAGGTTAAAAATAAAAAATAGTAATAAAAAAAGTAAGTATATAAAATAAAATTATATTTAAAACTATATATTATATTAAAATAAATAAATAATAAATAATAAATAATAAATAATAAATAATAAATAATAAATAATAAATAATAAATAATAAATAATAAATAATAAATAATAAATAATAAATAATAAATAATAAATAATAAATAATAAATAATAAATAATAATAATAAATAATAAATAATAAATAATAAATAATAAATAATAAATAATAAATAATAAATAATAAATAATAAATAATAAATAATAAATAATAAATAATAAATAATAAATAATAAATAATAAATAATAAATAATAAATAATAAATAATAAATAATAAATAATAAATAATAAATAATAAATAATAAATAATAAATAATAAATAATAAATAATAAATAATAAATAATAAATAATAAATAATAAATAATAAATAATAAATAATAAATAATAAATAATAAATAATAAATAATAAATAATAAATAATAAATAATAAATAATAAATAATAAATAATAAATAATAAATAATAAATAATAAATAATAAATAATAAATAATAAATAATAAATAATAAATAATAAATAATAAATAATAAATAATAAATAATAAATAATAAATAATAAATAATAAATAATAAATAATAAATAATAAATAATAAATAATAAATAATAAATATAATTTATTAAAAGTAGTATATTATTTTATTTAAAATAAGTTTAATTAATATAAAGATTTTAAAATTAAAATATAATAAATATTATACTTAAAATAAAATAATTATTTATTATTTATTAACTATAATAATTTATATTAAAAATATTTTTTATTTTATAATATATACTTTTAAAATTAATATATAAGTTTTTATTATACTTATATATTATATATTAATTATAAAAGTTAGTTTTTTATATATAAAATTAATATATAAGCTTTTATTATATTTATATATTATATATTAATTATAAAAGTAAGTTTTTTATATATTTATATATATATATATATAATTATAAATTTTATTAATATATTATATTTTTAGTATTATATTATAAATTAAAAAGAATTATATTAAAATTTATTTTATTTACTTTATATAATAATAATTAAAACTTTTTTATATTTTATTTTTATTTAAAATTATAAGTTATACTTAAATATAATTAAATATAATATAGTTTAAATAGTATTTTTAATAATATTAATATATTAATAAATAATAAAAAGTAAAAATAATTACTATATTAATAAATAACTTTTTAAATATTAATATTAATAGTTATAAACCTTTTTTATTTATTAATTATATTATATAATATATTTTATATAGTTTATATAAAAATTAATACTTATAATAAATATATATAAAATAAAATATTAAATTATTATATTTTTTAAAAAGAATAACTATAATAAACTTATTTTTAAATATAATACTTAATTATTATAATTTATTAATATTTAATTTACTTTATATTAATTATAATTATACTTTAACTAAATAATATATTATAAAGTTTATAATATATTATAAATAATAATTATATATACTACTAAAATAATTAAAATAAAAATTAATTAATTTTACTTAATTTTAATTAATTTTAATTAATTTTAATTAATTTTATATTTTTATATTTTTATATTTTTATATTTTTATATTTTTATACTTTTATATTTTTATATTTTTATATTTTTATATTTTTATATTTTTATATTTTTATATTTTTATATTTTTATATTTTTATATTTTTATATTTTTATATTTTTATATTTTTATATTTTTATATTTTTATATTTTTATATTTTTATATTTTTATATTTTTATATTTTTATATTTTTATATTTTTCTATTTTTATATTTTTATATTTTTATATTTTTATATTTTTCTATTTTTATATTTTTATATTTTTATATTTTTATATTTTTATATTTTTATATTTTTATATTTTTATATTTTTATATTTTTTTATTTTTATATTTTTATATTTTTATATTTTTATATTTTTATATTTTTATATTTTTATATTTTTATATTTTTATATTTTTATATTTTTATATTTTTATATTTTTATATTTTTATATTTTTATAATTCTATATTTTTATATTTTTATATTTTTATATTTTTATATTTTTATATTTTTATATTTTTATATTTTTATATTTTTATATTTTTATATTTTTATATTTTTATATTTTTATATTTTTATATTTTTATATTTTTATATTTTTATATTTTTATATTTTTATATTTTTATATTTTTATATTTTTATATTTTTATATTTTTATATTTTTATATTATTATACTTTTATATTTTTATTTTACTTTTAAAAAAAATTTTTAGTTATACTTTTTTTAATTAAACTAAAATCTATATTTTTTATAATAAAAAGGAATAATTAAAGTTACTTTTACTTTTTACTTACTATAACCTATAAAATTAATTCTTTAACTTAATATCCTATATACTCTTTTTTTTATAACTTACTAATACTATTTACTTACTACTATTAGTATATATTTACTTACTATTTTTAATATATAATACTAATTTTATTTTTTATTAAAATAGTATTAATAAAATATTAAAAAGTAACTTAAACTAAAGTAAGTTTTTATAACTTTAAATCCTATAATAATTATTTAATTTAACCCTCCTTAAGTTACTTTTTTAACTTAAATACTAAAATAAAGTATAAAGCTAATAATAAGTATTTTAATAACTAAAATATAAAAAAAGTATAAGTTTATTTTAAGAATATAACTTAGAATAAGTAAAACCTTAATTAAACTAAACTTTTATTTACTTAAACTAAATAAAGAGTTTTTTAAAAGTTAAAAAAAAAAAAGTAACTTTAAAGTAAGTAACTTTAAATAATAAACTACTTTAAAGTAGTAAAGAAATAAAGTAGTTAATACTAAGTTATAAGTATTTATATTTTTAAATAAAATAT
The DNA here is from genome assembly GCA_027406025.1 of Colletotrichum musae. Classification (NCBI taxonomy): domain Eukaryota; kingdom Fungi; phylum Ascomycota; class Sordariomycetes; order Glomerellales; family Glomerellaceae; genus Colletotrichum; species Colletotrichum musae. Next base: position 3,801,507 of record JANVYC010000009.1, on the reverse strand, counting down.
TATACTAATTATTTATAACTACTAAAAAAACTACTATTTAGAATAAGTTATAACTAGTTTAAGTATTATACTTTTAGCTTTATAGTTCTTATTTTTAGTTTAGTATAATAACTAGAATAACTTTATTATTAAGGATAATAGTTATAAGGATTAAAAGGATATTAAAAATAAAAGTCTTTTTAATAACTTAAAAGCTATTTTTATAAAAATAAAAGAAGTTTAAAGTAATAATTTAGTTTAGTATATCTTTAAGAATATTAATATAAAAGATAAAAATAAAAAAATTACCTAAAGTATCCTTTTTATAAGTTTTTAGTTAATTTAAAGGATTATTTTAAAGGATTATTTTAAAGGATTATTATAATACTAACTACTTTAAATTTAAAAATACTACTAGTATAAGTACTTTTACCTAAACTAGCTATATATTTTTTAAAAAATACATACTAAAGTTAAGTTCCTTTTTAATAACTTTAATAAAGTTATAAGTATTTTTTATAAGTATAAATATTATAGTAAACTTAAAGTTAAGTTTATTTTTACTAAAAAAAAAGTACTACTTAACTTTATTTTTATAAAGTATTATAAAAAGTCTAAGTTATTCTTTAAAGAACTTTAAAAGTTCTAAACTACTTATTAAAAAAAGTATTTATAAGTATCTTTTATAATAACTTAGGGGTTTTATTTAACTAGTTTTTAAAAGAGTAATTTACTACTACTACTAAGCCTTTAATTTATATAACTATAAGTATTATATTTTAAAAAAGCCTAAGTATTTTTTTACTTTTTACTAAATAGTTATACTTATAATTAACTTTATTATTTACTTACTTTTGTGTTTTTTTGTTTGTGTTTTTTTGTAGTGTTTAGTGTGGATATTTTAATAAGGGGTTTTAAAAAGAATATATTATAGCTATATATTTTTAAGTAGTATAATTAAATAGAAGTATTTAATAGGGTATATTTAGTAACTTTAACCCCCTTTAGCTCTACTAAGTAGTCTTAAGTAGAGCTTAGTAGAGTGTACGTACCTTAATAATTCTACTTACCTACTTTTTCTATAGCAATAATAACAATACTATTACCAATAAGTAGCACTAAACAGTATAACTAATATATTAAAATAAACCTTTATTTATACAAACCTTTAGCTAAATTATAGGCACTGTAACGTACTATAGGGCCTAATAAGCCCTAGTAGCGTTTACTATTAAAGAAAAAGGCACTACTATAAGCAAAGCCTTTATTAATTCCTCTGTTTTTTATATATATAAATAATTTATAATATCTAAAAAAAAGATCCCCGCCCCGTCTACCTAGTACTAAGACATATACTAAAACGTAACTCTATAGATATTAACTAGTTACATAAGCTATAATAAGTACTTTATAACTAAGGGGGTTAATACAATTAACTTAACCCGCAACTAATAAGAATTCTTTAATAATAATAAAGTAAAGCTTACTATTACTAGAATCCGTTACTATAAAACTACTAGTAATAGCTATAATACTTAGATAACTATAAATAACTTATACTAGGGGAATTAAAATAATATAAAAACCCTAAATATTAAGAATAACTATAAGTACTTTAACTAACTAAAGGACACAGCTACTAGAGTTTTATTAGTCTAAATAGCTACTGATATTAGTATATTTAGCAAGGCCTGTATAAATGTCAAGACAGATACTAACAATAGTAGGGCTAAGTGGCTAAACTAGCTGTAGTTGCGCGGCGATGGTGCGTTGGTTGTAGAGGGATGCAATAGTTAAGGGAAGTGATGGGACGGTTTGGATTGGATTTAATGGGTTTGGAGGGACGGTCTAGATAGTTGGGCGTACAGGAGGCGTATAGAAGGCGTTGGTGGTTTTAGTGGCGTTAACGGTGTAATTAGTAGTTTACTTCGAAATTAATTAAAAATACCTATTACTTTAAATCCATAGAATCTGCGTTGCAGTAAGTAAATTCGAGTGCTGTAATAAAAAAGATCAACAAGGTAGGTAGCTGGACGGTTCTCTAGAGCACGTGGCCTATAGACCGTTAGTTACTCTAGAGGGGGTTTATTTACTTACTTTAAACCCTTAACTTTTCTCCTTTAGTATAACTTTATAGTAAATTTATTTAACTTTTAAATAAATCCTTTTTAACTATTTAAGAGTTCCTTTTAGTAGCTTTATTACTTAAACTCTTTAACTCTACTTACTCTACTATATAAAATATAGTTTTACTTTTTTAATTTATAGTTTAAAGATTCCTTAACTTTAAGTAAGTTAAATAATAAATAAATAGCTAAAAACTATAATATTATATAGTAATTAATTATATTAATACTTAATTTTTAGTTAATTTATAATAATTTAGTATTTTTTAAAATATTTTAAAATATTATTAACTTACTATATATAAATAATAAATATAAATTTATTAAAAAAATCCTATTATACTTAATATTTAAAAACTATTTTAATTTAGTTACTTTATTTTATTTTATATTTTATACTTTAATTACTACTTAATAGTAGAATTTAAAAAATTATTTTTTAATTTATTATATAGTATATTTAATTATATACTTATATTTAAAATAAAGTTAAAAGTTTATTTTATATAATAGTTTTATATTTTTTAATATCTTTAATAAAGTATTTAAAGCTTTTAATACTTATATTTATATATAACTTATATTAATTATTAAAAGTACTTTTAAGTATATTTATATAATTAGTTAAATATAGTTAATATTTTAAAAAACTTATATAAAATATTAATTATTTGTATTTTTAATAAAAAACCTAAAATTTTATTAATAAAGTATTTTATTAGTAATATTATAATTTTAATAACTTAAATTATATTTATATATATATCTTTATATATATATATATATTATAAATATATAATAAAGTAAAAAGAAATTAATTAAAAGAAATTAATTTAATAGAATTATATTTTTTATTACTTAAAGCCTTTTAATACTTATTTAATTATATAAATTACTTTAAAGTATATATTTAAAAATAATTACTATAAAATTATATAAACTCTAACTTTTTTAATATTATATAGTATAATACTTTAGTAGTTTATAAGTATTAAGTATAGTAAAAAGTAAATTTATTAATTTAGAATAAGAGTTAATTTTTTAACTTTTTTTAAAAGTTATATAATTAACTTTAAATAATATATATTATATACGTTTTAAATACTTTTATCTATTAATTTAATATTACTTTTTAAATATTCCTTATTTATTTTTCTTTTTTATTTTTAATATTATATTTAATATAATATTAAAAAAATACTTATTTATAAATAGTATATTATAATTTATACTTAAATTTTAAATAAAGTAAGTTTATAATAAAATACTTTATTAAACTTATTAATATTTATAGTAAAAATAAATAAATATAAGTTTAATATATATTATATTTATATTAAATATTTAATATATAATATACTTTACTTTAAGTAATATAAAAAGAATATAATAAACTATATAATAAGTATAAAATATTTTATAATTATATATTAAATACTATTAACTTTATTATATTAATTCTATTTAATTCTTTATTTTAAGTATTTTACTTTATATATAAATAGTAATATATATCTTTTTTATAGTTATAATACTACTTATAGTAAAGTAAAAAAAGAAATTAACTAAGTAGAAATTATTTTAAAAAAAGAATATAGTAAAAAATATAATTAATTAATATATATATTTAATAAGTTAATAAGTTAATATTATAAAAAAAAAGTAAATATATTATTAATAATATATAAGTAGTTATAAATAATAAATTCTAACTTATTAGTAGTATTTTATAAGTTTTATTTAAAATATTTAATAAACTAATTACTTTACTTTAATATAAAAAGTATTAATTATTAACTATAATTCTTTTTTACTTACTTAAAAGATATATTAATATAAAAAAGCTCTAAAGATATATATATACTTACTTTATATTTATATTATATACTATATATTTAGTATATAATCTATTTCTTAATTATACTAATTTATTTATACTATGAAAATATTTATATTAATATAAAATAGTATTTTAAATACTTAAAGTTAAAAACTATTTTAATATTTTAATAGTAAGTATAATAGTTTATAGCCTCTATTATAAGTTATTATTAATTAATTAATTATTTACTTAAACTATTTAATTTATAATACTTTTTTCTTTTTTAAAAAGTTTAGTTAATAATTTAAACTTAAATATTACTTATTATAAATCTAATTACTTAATATATTTAATAATAAACTTTTAATAGAATTAAGTAAAAATATATAATATATTAATAAAATCTCTTTTAATTCTTTATATTTAAATTATAATAATTTACTATATTAATTTAACTTTATAGTATTATTAGTATATTAATAAACTACTTTAAAAGCTACTTTATAAAATTAACGTCCTTTTTTAATACTATAACCTACTTAGTATAAATTACTATAAAATTTAAAACTATATAAGTTAATTATTATTTATTATTTTTATTAATTTAATATAACTTACTTTTAAAAAATATTACTAAAAAATCTTTTAATATACTCTATAAAGTCTTAAATATAAATACTTATAGTCACAACTTATTTCTACTAAAAATCTTAAATAAAAGTAAAATTTCCTAAACTAGTTATTAAAATACTACTTTTAATAAAAGTAGTTTAGTAGACTTCTAAAGTTATTAAATTTTATAAAAAGTAACTACTATTTATATTAGTATACTTCTTAATAAACCTAATCCTTAATATACTACTAAACTTTACTCTCTATACTCTTTTTTTTTAAAGAACTTTAAAGGACTTTTAAAATATTTTTTTTTACTTAATTAGTTTAAGTTTAAAACTATTTCTTATTCTTTTAATATTCTTTATAGTAAAACTTCTAGTTATTTATAGTAATATAAAAAGCTCTAAATTTAAGTACTCTTTTACTATCCCTAAACTAATATCTTCTTCTTTTAGTATACTAAAAATCTTTAAATTTAACTACTAAAATCGCCTATAGCTACTTATAATTAGTAAAAATAATTAAAGTAGTATTTTATTATTTTATATAGTAAAAAAAAAAATATAAATAAAAGTCTTATATAATTAAAATAGTATAAATTAAAAAAAAGTAAATTAATAATTTAATCTTTTACTTAATAACTAATAAAATAATCCTTTTTTATATATATATTTAAATTTATAGTTTATTATAATAACCTTTATTTTACTTCCCTTCTTTTTCTTTTACTTAACTCCTTTTATTTTTACTATAAATAGCTCGTTATTTAAAGCTAATCCAGCCTTAAATTATAAAAATATACTACTTTAATAAACCCCTTTTAAAAATCTACCTATAAATTTACTAACTTACCTCCCTATTTAATTAAAAGTTATTCTATTTTCTCTAAACCTTAAGTTAAAATTTAAATAATAATAATACTTAACTACTTAGTATTTATCTTAAATTATTTATACTACTTCTAGTACTCTTATCTATAAAAACCCAAAAAAACGTACTAAATATAAATATAGTATTTTCTAACCCCAGTATATTATTTAATTCCCTAAATAAGTATATTTTAACTAAAGTACCCTTTATACTACTAAAAAGCCTAAATTAATCTATAAAAATTATTCTTAAATTCTAAACTATCTATAGATTTAAGTATTAAGTACTAGTATAATAAAAAAGTATTTAGTTTTTCCTATATACTAATAATATTCTAAAAAAAAATATATAAATAATATAATAAACCTAAATTAATCTTTAGTATATTTTTAACCTTTATAATAAACCTTTATAATAACACTATGTTTAAACTACCCTTAGTAAAATAAAGTATAAAGAACTTATTATTAACTTTATTACTATAATAAATATTTTTTTTAATATTATTAATAACCTATACTTCTAAAACCTTCTTTTATAAACAAATTCAACCCTTTAATTACTAAACTAGTAAATAGTTTAATAATAAGTAGTAAATTATACTATTTCTATTAAATAATAAGTAATTAAATATTTACTTAAAAATAGTAAAGTATCCCTTATAGTTAATATTTAAAGTACTCCTAAGTTAATATACTCCCTCCTTAGTATTATTTACTACTTTATTAATAAAAACTAAAATCTTTATTATATCCTACTTAAAACTATTAATATAAAAACTAACTATACTATAAAATAATAAACTAATAAAATTATAAAAGTACTTATTTAATTTAAATAGAATACGGACTATTTACTTAACTTTTAAATAGTATTAATAAATAATACCTCTTCTTTTAAGTCTAAACTTCTTAAAGTAGTTATTAAAGAGTTACTTAACCCCTTTAAATAAAGATATATTATTTATATTTATTATTTAATACATATTTATAACCTTATTACCTCTTTAATCTATAAAATACTTAAAGTTATTCTATAAAAGGCTCTTAATAATTATAATAAACTTAGTATTCCTTAGTATACTTAATAAAATCCTAACTTTAATTCTAAATTAAATCTATTTAAACTACCCCCTTAAAATCTAAATAACTTTAAATATTTTATTTATAAAGTAAGTATCTATATTTATTCTTTATAATAATCTTTATAATAACCCTTACTAAATTCCTATTATCTTAATAAATTTAGGCCTTTATATAAGTACTTAAACTCTTACTAAAAAAAAGTTTAAAATTTAAAGATCTTTAGTTATTTACTTAACTAAAACAAAAACCCCTTATTTTAATTAAAAATATTAAAACTTATTAAAACTCTACTATATTTATATATCTCTAAACCCACAAACTCTAAAAAACTATTAATACATAGTTTTAAAATTATCCTCCTAATAATCCTTAAAAAACAATTTCTCCTTTAAAATAAAATATACTTAATATCTTAATTAATATTATAAAGCCCCTTTTACTTTTTACTAATTTAATTAGTAAAGTATAAAACTTTAACTTTAGTAGTACCCTTTTACTTCTTTATTTCACTAAGTAATACTTTAAACTTTGTTATAAAACTTTAAAAAAAAAAGTACTTAGTTTAAAAGTAATTCTCTTTAACTAAAATTACTTATTAAAGCTATTAATACTAAAAATTAAAAACTTAAACTCTATATTAAAAAAATTATTAATAGCCTAGTATTTATATTTTATAAAGTTACTTTTCTTTTTACTCCTCTTCTAGGCTATATAATCTCCTACTCCTACTAATTAAAATATATAAATTAGTACTTTAATATTTTTTATAATATAAGTACTTTTATAGCTAAAGTAAAAGAGGACTTTATTTATATTTATATAAAGTACTATTATTACTATACTTTAAATATCCTAAGATATTTTAAAACTAGCCCTAAAACACTAAAATTAATCTTTTTAAACTAAAAAAAAACTAGTCCTAAAAAAAAAGTAAGTTTATTAACTTAAACTACTCCTATAAGTACTAATTATATATATAAATACTATAAATAACTACTAATATAGCTTAATTAGTTTATAATAACTTTTTTAAAATAAATAAATTATTTATTTATAATATTTAGTATTTTATTAATTTAATCCTAAGAGTCCCTTTAAATTAATTTACTATTTAATTCTAAAAAAATCTTAAAACTTAACCTATATTTTAAAGTATTTATTAAATAACTAAAACCTTTCTCTATATTTAATTAACATTAGTTCCTTTTAAACGTATCTTTAGTAAAACTTAATATATCTATTACTATTTATAATTTAACCTAACTACTATATTAATTTTTAACTTAGTAACTATTAAAGTTAATTAAAATAAAGTAGTATAGTTAAGTAAAACTTAATTAAATAATATAATACTAAACAATATAGTAAATAATAATATAAAGAAATAATAATATATCCTTTATTTAGCTTTTAAATACTTAACTCTTTTTTTAACTTTATAAACTTAAAGGTTACTTTTTATTTATTATAAATATTTATAGCAGAATATTACTATTAAGTTTAGTAATAATCCTAATAAATAAAAGAAAATTACTTTTTAGAGTACTAAAGTTAATTTAGCTACTCTAAGTTAATTTTTTATAAAAAAGAGTACTTTTATACCCCTATTTAGCCCTACCTCCTAGGCTTTTATTTACTCCTAAATTACCTCTTTACTACCTAGGGAATTTAAAAACAAACGCTATAAACTTTAGTAAATTTTAATAAACTACTTTTTAAAATATAATATTTATAATAGTTAATTATAATAACTATTAAAACTTAAAGTAATACTATTTAGTACTATAGTATAGTAATTCTTTTTATATATAATAATAAATCTTATCCTTTTATTTTAATATTTTAACTTTTTATTAACCTTTTTTTTAAACGTACTTTATAGTCCTTAATAGTATTTTAATTTTAATATTTATATTTATATTTTTTAAAGTTTTAATACTTTTTTTATTACTTAAATAGACCTATAAGTATATTTAAGTACTTAAAAATACCTATAAATAGACTTATTTTATATTACCTATACCTAAACTAACCTATAAGTATTTTTAAGTACTTAAAAATACCTATAAACAGTCCTACTCTAATTACCTATACTTAAACAAACCTATAGGTATCTTTAAGTACCCAAAAATACCTATAAGCCAGTTTAAGTCTACCTATATAGGTACCTATATAGGTATAGCTATACCTAGACCTACTATTATTACTAGTCCCCATCAACATACTAGAGTTATAAACACTAAAAACCGCTCATTAAGCAGCTAGCATAGTCAAACGGACAAGGCGCTAGCCTACTAAACAGATCTTAAAACCAAAAAGTATTATAAAAGGGTTTTTAAGCGCGGGTAGAGCTATTAATTTAATTGGGTTTAAAAGATCTAAAGCCATTTCTATATTGTTAAGCTAATATATTTAGTTAGTAGTTTCCTTATAAGTATAAAACCAAACGTTACTTACTATTTAAAAAACATTATAGTCTTTATATATATCTTACTTATCCTTACTCTTTAGGATAGCTAAATATCTAGCTACTATTATATATGTATTTTTATAGTTATAATACTGCTTATAGTAAAGTAAAAAAAGAAATCTACTAAGTAGAAAATATTTTAAGTAAAAAATCTAGTAAAGAATATATTTAGGCTAATATATATATTTAGTAAGTTAATAGATAAAGGTTGTTTAAAAAGAAGAGTAAATGTATTACTAATATTAACCCCCTTTTAGTAAGTACTTATAAGTAGAGCTTAGTAGAGCAGCCCGACGTATATACTAACTATAACGCTTAAAATTATTATAGGTAATAACTATACTTATAATAACTTTTGCCTACCTGCTTTTATGCTATAAAGCGCAGTATAGTAGTAGCTGTAGTGGTAAATGTAGACGTAGACGTAATATACTAGTGATAACAATAATACTATTACTAATAAGTAGTACTAAATATATTAAAATAAACCTTTATATAACGGTATATTAAGTAATTTAAGTATAGGAGGCTTATAGCGAAGAATACTGTAATTAGTCTATATAAATATAAGGGCCGTTTATGTTACTAAGGCTAGAAATAGCTTAAATATATTTTAACTTAATTTATATAAAAAGGATTTATTCTATATTTATATAGAGTCTATAGGCCCTTAGATTCTAGGAGCAGGAGTTTAACTAAGATTTATATTAATTTTTAACTTTTACTTAAACTAACTTAGTAATTACAATTATAATACTTTGTATTATATAGTAGTATAACTTATATAAAGCTATTTAGATTTAGTTTATTAACTATTTATTGCTAAAAGGAGTGCTAGATTCCTTGTGTTTAAACTATTTAGATTTTTAATATATTATTAAGTATAGAAAAGTGTTTATAGGATAATATAAAAAAGGAGTCTTTTTTATTAATAGTTTAGTTTATAAAGATAATTAAAGGTTTAAGAGTTATAAGTAGTAGCTAAGAAGAGATTATTAAATAGCTGTGTTAGGACTTTATTAAAAAGAGTAAGGCTTGTAATAATTAATTCCCTATACTTTTTAATTTATAGGGGAGTATACTAGCCCCTATTTATAAGCTATTTAGTATAGTTTAAAAAGGGCTATTATTACCCTTAATATATCCTTTTAGCTTTTTATAGATACTAAGTTTATAGTTTTTTATACTTAAGTTAAATATAATAATATAGGATATACTAAAAACGACATTTTTTATATACGTATTTATTAAAATACTAGAGGAAAGTAAATAATAGAAAAAGAGTATATAAAAAGATTATTTTAAGGACGTTAGGTTAAAGATACTAAAGGAATACTTTTTAAAAGGTATATTAAATTAGCTTACTTAGTTAATTTAAATTTTAATAGCTTTTAGGATTTATAGTTTTAAGTTTAAAAAGGGCCTAAGTAATATTAAGAGTTTGTATATTAGTAATAAAATTAAGAATATTATTTCTAATAGCTCTATATTCCTTATTATATATATTATAAATAAGAAGTAGATATAGTATATATTAGTTTAGAACTATATAAACTATAGAGTAGTTTTGTATAAATAGCTTTAAAATTAACTTTATATATATATATTTAAGGGAAGTAACTTTATAAGTTATATTATAAAATTTAATAAACTTATATATTATTTAAAAGTAGCTAGTAGTTAAATAACTCTAAAGAATAAGGTTTATGTATTTTTTTAAAGAATAAGTTTATAGTATAGAGATTAGTTTATATATTTTAAATTCTTTTAATAAAGTAGTATACTTATTATAATTAATAGGCTTATTACTAACTTTACTAATAAGGTTTATATATATAATAAGTAGAAGGTTATAGTTTTATAAATAATAAATAGTAATTAATTTATTATAGAACTAAAGAGAGCCTTTAAGAGAGACCTTTTGGATTATAAATACTAAAACTGTGGTAAAAAAGGCTATATTAGGGCTACTTATAAAGTAAAAAAAAAAGAGAATAATAAGAGTAAAGGGAAGAAGACTTTTAAAGTGCTTTTTATAATACTACTAAAGAGTAATATACTATTAAAGGCGTTTAAGTAAACTAACTTATTAAAGTTAAACTTTTTTTTAGGTTTAAAGATATTATAAAAAGACTTTAAAGTTATTTAAAATAATTTAAAGGTAGTTAAAAGTAAAGTAGAAATAGCTAGAGAAGAGTTTATAAATAATAAGTAGACTATAATATTTATAGATACTCTTTTTTAGTTAGTTAAAGAAAAAATAGATACTTAGTTTTAGGATTCTAAAGTAAGTATATATATAATTAATAATATAGTATAGTATAAGAGTTATATAATTATTATAAGTTAATAGTAAGTTATAACTAGTAATAAGTTAATTTATTTAGAGTTTATAGGGGTTATTATTTTATACTTTTATAATAGTTATATTATAGAGTTATAAAATATATTATATTTATTAATTTTTTTTATAAATATATTTAATAAAGAGTACTTTTATAAAGCTAGAGGCTATTTATTTAATAAAGTATTAATTATATAAAATAGAGAGCTTTTTAATAAATTTAATATTAAAGAAAGGGGTTTTTATTTATTTTTAGTAAACTTAAACTTATTAGTTATACTTTATTTTATATAGATAAAGGAATAGTAAAAGGATACTTAACTTTAGTATAGGAAATTTAGTTACTTAGAGTATTATAAGTTAATTAAGTTAATTAAGTTTATAAAAGGATGTATTTTAATAGTAAAAGATATTATATTTTAACTCTATTTAATATATAACTTATTAAAGAGTTTATAGTATTTGCCTTATATACTATGTAAGTGTATAGAGTACTTAGGAGATATAGTTTATATAGATATAGGAGAAATTAAACTAGCTATATAGTATACTTACTTTACTATTATTATAAATAATTAATTTTGTAACTAGGATATAATATTGTTAAACTTAAAGGAAGACCTTATTTATAAGCTTATTAACTATATACGCGGCTAGTAATAGTATTTTAGGGAGTTTATTAAAGTTATTTATATAAATAATACTAGAGAGTTTATATTTTTATTTTTAAATGTTACTTTAAGAGATATAGGTACGTAGGTAGAGTTATTTCTTTTATATATTTATAAGTAGAATAGTATTATAGAGTACTTTATTTAAATAGTTATAGATAAAGTACGTTTTATATATATTAATATAAATATTCTAGCTAAGTTATAGTTATAGATTATATTAGCTACTGTGTATATAGTTAATAAAAGCTTTACTTTAGTAGTTAAAGGAGGAATACTAATTTAAGTATTTATAAAGAATTTAAAGCCTAGGAGATACTTTGTTTTAGATATTAGTAATTTAAGGGTTATTAGTAGCTACTATTTTACTAATATTAATTTTAAAACCTAAGTAAAAAGTAAAAAAATAAGCTTTAGAGTTAAAAAAAGTATTTTTATAAGCTATATAAGTAATTAAACTTATTAAGTATAAATCCTTAAGTACTAAGAGGTAATAACTTTATTAATTATTATTTTTTATAAGTTTATAAGTTTTAAAGAAGTAGATTTTTATTAGTTCCTACTACTAGGGTAGGGGGTAGGATTTTAAAGATATTAGTATACTATTTATAATAAGTTTATAGTTTTTTAGTTTATACTTAATATAAGTAAAAACCGCTTACTGAATTAAGAAATTAGGTTTATAACTTAAGGGGAGTTATTAAGCGACTTTGTTTTAATAGCTTTTAGTATAAAAATTTAGCTATACTTAAACTTAGTGACTTTTATAGAGGTATATAATAGGTCCATAAGAAATTAAGAGCTATAAAAAAAAGCTATATATATAGAGATTCTGATTTTTATTAAATAAAGAGTTTTTTTTTTTATTCTAAGGAGTAAAGTACTAAAGAATATATAGTTTACTACAAAATAAGTACTTAAGTATAAAAAGGCTTAAGGAATTATAACTAAAAAGAAAGTAAGAATTATAGTAAGAGGTTTTTAATAGGTATATAAAAGGGACTTTATTAAAATATATATATTAACTTTATAATTTACTTTTTAAAGAATTCTTTTTATATATACTTACTAAAAAGGACTTACTATATATTAATAAGATTTTATTAAAGTATATTTTAATAGGGATCTTAATAAATAAATTTATATATTACTATTTAAAATATTAAAAAACTTTTTTTTAAATACTTAATTTAAATACTATATAGTAGAAGTTAGTTATAATCCGGGTTAAAACTAAGTAATTCTATTATAAAAAGTATTATATAAACTCTACTAAAGTAGTTAATAGTAGTAAATAAAGTTATAAAAGGTTTTTAAGTATTATAGTTTTAAGCTACTAGCTTTTAATAATACTATATATTATAATATAAAGAATAAAGTATTTATAGTAACCTATATTAACAATATTATTATTATTAATTTTAAAAAAGTTATTAGCTATATACTTACTATAGTAAGTAAGTAAGTAAAAGTTATTAATTTAGGAGTTTTTAATTTATTTTTAAATATTAAACTATTATTTATAGTTATAAAAACTATAATTTACTAAAGTACTTATATAAAAGATATTATAAAAGAATTTACTTAAGAAATACGCTTTATTAATACCCCTATTAAAGTAAGAGCCTTTATAGTTACTATACTAGTTAAAAGTAAAGTTAATAAAAGCTTTTAAAAGTAGTATTATTAAATACTTAATAAGGAGTAATTTACTATTTAAATAATTTATTTAGATATTACTTTTAAATATAGTTTATAGAGGAGGTTTTTTTATATACTTTTTAAGTAGTATTAAAAAGGAGCTATATATTTAGTATATTACTCTAAAAGTTACTATAATTTTAAAATCCAGTATACTATATAAAAGGGAGTAAATAAAACTAATAATCTTAACTTTAAAAGTTACTATAATAGTAATTATACTAGGTATCTTAAAACCTTATAGTTAATAACTAAGTAGGTGTTTTTTATAATTAGTAGCTTAGTATTATAAAAGTTCTATTATTAAAAAATTATAGTAAAGTTTTTTATAAAAGTAGAATACTATACTACTTTAGTAGTAGCTTTAAAAGCTATATAAATTTAAAGCTTTTTTTTAGAGTTAGGAAAAGAGTTTCTAGGACTAGTTTATATATAGACTAATAATATAGGAGCGATTATACTTATAAAGGGTAAGAGTAGTAATAATTAAACTAAGTATATAAAAGTCTATAACTACTATACTTAAAAGACTATAAAGTATAAAAAAGTTAGTTTTAAATATATTTATTTAAGTAATAATATTATAAATATACTTATTAAACTATTTAAAAGACTAGTATTTAAGAAATTATAAAATATACTTAGACTAATTAATTTAGAGCGTTATAGATTTAAATAGCTTTATAGTAAAGGGGAGTATAATAGTGTATTAAGTAATTTAAATATAAGAGGCTTATAGTAAGGAATACTATAATTAGTTTATATAAATATAAGGGCTATTTGTATTATTAAAGCTAGAAATAGCTTAAATATATTTTAATTTAATTTATATAAAAAGGATTTATTTTATATTTATATAAAGTCTATAGGCCCCTAAATCTTAAGAGTAAGGGTTTAACTAAGATTTATATTAATTTCTAACCCCTACCTAAACTAGTTTAGTAATTATAATTATAATACTCTGTATTATACTTTACTTATACGTATAACAACGTATTAAGTAATTTAAGTATAGGAGGTTTATAATAAAGAATGCTGTAATTAACTTATATAAATATAAGGGTTATTTGTGTTATTAAGGCTAGAAATAGTTTAAATGTATTTTAACTTAATTTATATAAAAAGGATTTGTTTTGTATTTATATAGAGCCTATAGGCTTTTAGATTTTAGAAGTAGGGGTTTAACTAAAATTTATATTAATTTTTAACTCCTACTTAAACTAACTTAGTAATTATAATTATAATACTTTATATTATATAGTAGTATGATTTATATAAAGTTATTTAAACTTAGTTTATTAACTATTTATTACTAAGAGGAGTACTGGATCCTTTATGTTTAAATTACTTAGATTTTTAATATATTATTAAGTATAAAAAAGTACTTATAGAATAACGTAGAGGAGGAGTTTTTTTTATTAATAGTTTAATTTATAAAGATAATTAAAGGCTTAAAAGCTATAAGTAGTAGTTAAAAAGAAATTATTAAATAGTTATATTAGGACTTTATTAAAAAGAGTAAAGTCTGTGATAATTAATCCCCTATGCTTTTTAACCCGTAGGGGAGTATATTAGTCCCTACTTATAAGCTACTTAGTATAGCTTAAAAAGGGCTACTATTACTCTTAATATATCCTTTTAGTCTTTTATAAACGCTGAGTTTATAGTTCCCTGTATTTAAGTTGGATATAATAATATAGAATATACTAAAGATAATATTTTTTATATACATATTTATTAAAATACTAAAAAAAAGTAAATATTAAGAAAAAAGTATATAGAAAAATTATTTTAAAGACTTTAAGTTAAAAATACTAAAGGAATACTTTTTAAAAAGTGCGTTAAACTAGTTTATTTAGTTAATTTAAATTTTAATAGTTTTTAGGATTTATAGTTTTAAGTTTAGGAAGGGCCTAAGTGATATTAAGAGTTTATATATTAGTAATAAAATTAAAAACGTTATTTTTAATAGTTCTATATCCCTTATTATATATATTATAGATAAAAAGTAAATATAGTATATATTAGTTTAGAACTATATAAGCTATAGAGTAGTTTTATATAAGTAGTTTTAAAATTAGCTTTATATATATATACTTAAAAGAAGTAATTTTATAAGTTATATTATAAAATTTAATAAACTTATATACTATTTAAAAGTAGTTAGTGGTTAAATAACTCTAGAGAATAAGGTTTATGCGTTCCTTTAAGGAATAAGTTTATAGTATAAGGATTAATTTGTGTGTTTTAGATCTTTTTAGTAAAGTAGTATATTTATTATAGTTAATAGGTTTATTATTAACTTTACTAATAAGGCCTATATATATAATAAGTAAAAGGTTATAGTTTTATAAATAATAAATAGTAATTAATTTACTATAGAGTTAAGGAGAGCCCTTAAGAAAGATCTTTTAGATTGTAAATATTAGAATTATAGTAAGAAAGGCTATGTTAGGGCTATTTATAAAGTAGAAAAAAAAAAGATAATAAGAGTAAAGGAGAAAAGACTTTTAAAGTGCTTTTTATAATACTACTAAAGAGTAATATACTGTTAAAGGTGTTTAAGTAGACTAATTTACTAAAGCTGGACTTTTTTTTAGGTTTAAGGATGTTGTAAGAAGACTTTAAAGTTATTTAGAATGATTTAAGGGTAGTTAAAAGTAAAGTAGAAATAGTTAAAGAAGAGTTTATAAACGATAAGTGGGTTATAATACTTATAGATACTCTTTTTTAGTTAGTTAAAAAAAAAATAGATACTTAGCTTTAGGATTTTAGAGTAAGTATATATATAATTAATAATATAGTATAGTATAAGAGCTATATAGTTATTATAAGTTAATAGTAGGTTATAATTAGTAATAGGCTAATTTATTTAGAACTTATAAGAGTTGTTATTTTATACTTCTGTAATAGTTATGTTATAGAGTTATAAGATGTATTATATTTACTAATCTTTTTTATAAATATATTTAGTAGGGAGTACTTTTATAAAGCTAGAGGCTATTTACTTAATAGAGTATTAATTATATAAAACAGGGAGCTTTTTAATAAGTTTAATATTAAAGAAAGGGGTTTTTATTTATTTCTAGTAGACTTAAACTTATTAGCTATACTCTATTTTATATAAATAAAGGAGTAGTAAAAGGATACTTAACTTTAGTATAGAAGATTTAGCTACTTAGGGTATTATGAGTTAATTAAGTTAATTAAGTTTATAAGAGGATATACTTTAATAGTAAAAGATATTGTGCTTTAACTTTACTTAATATATAACTTATTAAAGAGCTTATAGTATTTACTTTATACGCTACATAAGTGCGTAGGGTATTTAGGAGATATAGTCTATATAGATATAGGAAAAATTAAGCTAGCTATATAGTATACTTACTTTACTATTATTATAAATAATTAATTTTATAACTAGAATATAATATTATTAAACTTAAAAAAAAACCTTACTTATAAGCTTACTAACTACGTACGTAGTTAGTAATAGTATTTTAGGAAGTTTATTAAAGTTATTTATATAGATAATATTAAAGAGTTTATGTTTTTGTTTTTAAATATTACTTTAAAAAATATAGGTACGTAGGTAGAGTTGTTTTTTTTATATATTTATAAGTAGAATAGTGTTATAGAGTACTTTATTTAAATAGTTATAGATAAAGTATATTCTATATATATTAATATAAATATTTTAACTAAATTATAGTTATAGATTATATTAGCTACTGTATATATAGTTAATAAAAGCTTTATTTTAGTAGTTAAAAAAGAAATACTAATTTAAGTACTTATAGAGGATTTAGAGTTTAGGAAATACTTTATTTTAAACGTTAGTAACTTAAGGGTTATTAGTAACTACTATTTTATTAATATTAATTTTAAAACTTAAGTTAAAAGTAAAAAGATAAGTTTTAAAGTTAAGAAAGGTATTCTTATAAGTTATATAGGCAACTAAACTTACTAAGTATAGATTCTTAAGTACTAAGAAGTAATAACTTTATTAATTATTATTTTTTATAAGTTTATAAACTTTAAAAAAGTAGATCTTTATTAGTCTCTACTACTAAAGTAGGGAGTAGGATTTTAAAGATATTAATATACTATTTATAATAAACTTATAGTTCTTTAATTTATACTTAGTATAAATAAAAACCGCCTACTAAATTAAGAGATTAGACTTATAACTTAAGGAGAGCTATTAAGTAACTTTATTTTAATAACTTTAAATATAAAGATTTAGTTATACTTAAACTTAGTAACTCTTATAGAAGTATATAACGGGCCTATAAAAGACTAAAAACTATAAAAAAAAGCTATATATATAGAGATTCTAATTTTTATTAAATAAAGAGTTTTTTTTTTTGTTTTAAGGAGTAAAGTACTAAAAAGCGTATAACTTAC
Organism: Colletotrichum musae; assembly: GCA_027406025.1. Classification (NCBI taxonomy): domain Eukaryota; kingdom Fungi; phylum Ascomycota; class Sordariomycetes; order Glomerellales; family Glomerellaceae; genus Colletotrichum; species Colletotrichum musae. Next base: position 3,783,417 of record JANVYC010000009.1, on the reverse strand, counting down.
TATAAAATAGGTACTTAAATATAAAAAGGCTTAAGGGATTATAATTAAGAAGAAAATAAGGATTATAGTAAAAGGCTTTTAATAGGTATATAAAAGGGACTTTATTAAAACGTATATATTAACTTTATAATGTACTTTTTAAAGAATCCTTTTTATATATACTTATTAAAAGGGGTTTACTATATACTAATAGAACTTTATTAAAGTATATTTTAATAAAAATTTTAATAAGTAAATTTATATATTACTATTTAAAATACTAAAAAACTTTTTTTTAAATACTTAATTTAAATACTATATAGTAAAAGTTAGTTATAATTTAAGTTAGGACTAAGTAATTTTATTATAAAAAGCGTTATATAAACTTTATTAAAGTAGTTAATAGTAGTAAGTAAAGCTATAAGAGGTTTTTAAGTACTATAGCTTTAAGCTACTAGCCTTTAATAATACTATATATTATAATACGAAAGATAAGGTATTTATAGTAACCTATATTAATAATATTATTATTATTAGTTTTAAAAAAGTTATTAACTATACACTTATTATAGTAAATAAGTAAGTAGAAGTTATTAATTTAAAAGTCTTTAATTTATTTTTAAGTATTAAACTATTATTTATAGCTATAAAAACTATAATTTACTAAAGTATTTATATAAAAGATATTATAAAAGAATTTACTTAAAAGATACGCCCTATTAATACCCCTATTAAAGTAAGAGTCCTTATAGTTATTATACTAGTTAAAAGTAAAGTTAATAAAAGCCTTTAAAAGTAGTATTATTAAATACTTAGTAAAAAGTAATTTACTACTTAAATAACCTACTTAAATATTACTTTTAAATATAGTTTATAAGGGAGGTTCTTTTATATACTTTTTAAGTAGTATTAAAAAAGAGCTACGTACTTAGTACGTTACTTTAAGGGTTACTATAATTTTAAAATTTAGTATACTATATAGAAGGGAGTAAATAAAACTAATAATTTTAGTTTTAAAAGCTACTACAATAGTAATTATACTAGGTATTTTAAAACTTTATAATTAATAACTAAATAAGTATTTTTTATAACTAGTAGTTTAGTATTATAAAGGTTTTATTATTAAAAAACTATAGTAAAGTCTTTTATAAAAGTAGAATACTATACTACTTTAGTAATAGCTTTAGAAGCTATATAAATCTAAAGCTTTTTTTTAAAGTTAAAAAAAAAGCTCCTAAAACTAGTTTATATATAAACTAATAATATAGAAGTAATTATACTTATAAAGGACAAAAGTAGTAATAACTAGACTAAGTATATAAAAGTCTATAACTACTATACTTAAAAAACTATAGAGTATAGAGAAATTAGTTTTAAATACGTTTACTTAAGTAATAATATTATAAATATACTTACTAAACTACTTAAGAGGCTAGTATTTAAAAAACTATAGAATATACTTAAACTAATTAACTTAGGGTACTATAAATTTAAATAGCTTTATAGTAAAGGGGAGTATAACAATATATTAAGTAATTTAAGTATAAAAGGCTTATAGTAAGGAATACTATAATTAGCCTATATAAATATAAAGGTTATTTATATTACTAAAGTTAAAAATAGCTTAAATATATTTTAACTTAATTTATATAAAAAGGATTTATTCTATATTTATATAAAGCCTATAGGCCCTTAAATCCTAGGAGTAGGAGTTTAACTAAGATTTATATTAATTTCTAACCCCTACCTAAACTAGTTTAGTAATTATAATTGTAATACTCTACGTTATAGTATAAACCTTTAGCTAAATTACGCTGTAGGTACTATAATATACTATAGGGCCTAATAAGCCCTAGTGGCGTTTATAATTAAAGAAAAAAGTACTACTGTAAGTAAGGCCTTTATCAATTCCTCTTGTTTTCTATATTTCTACATAGTTAATAACCCTAAAACACTAAACTTACTAATAATAAGTTTAAGATAGCTTAACTGCTTTTTAATACTTAAGGACTATAGTCCCTTAACTATAGTCTATAGGGACTTCTTTAGGACCGGCCTAGATACTAAGATACTAGGCCTTTATAACGTTAATAGCGATACTAACTTTAAGACTCTATTATTGCGTAAGTAAGTAGCTGTTATTAAGTTTAATTACATCCTACTGCTAAAGGACTGCTGGGATCTATAGGTCCAGCCCTTGTATAATTAACTATGCCGGCTACTAATTAAAAATACAGTAGAAGAGGTCAGGGCGTGAGTGCGTTACCCAGGAGCCCTGGCCTAGTACAGTAGTGTAATGGGTGCTGCTGCTGTAGCTATCGAGGCCCTTGATAGCGTAAGGGAAGCTGCTAAGAAACAGTACGTGGCCCGAGGCTTGAATGTCGAGACGTATGCTGACGAAGGCAGGGCGGATCCTTTGAACAAGGTCAACCAGCCGTGGCGACGCGGCTGACGACGGCGCATCGGTCGCGGAGAAGGTCGACGGCTGAGGGAAGCGGAGGGACGGTTCGGATCGGATCGGATGGGTTCGGAGGGACGGTCTGCTGGGTGTTGGTGGTTATGGCGGCGTTGGCGGCGTAATTGGTAGTACGTGACCCGTGGGCCGTCAGTCACCCAAGAGGGGGGGGGGTCCTTGGCGGTAGGGTCTCTACCAGCAACGCATCTACAGTCAAGTAGCCGCTTGGGGATGCCAAGGACGTCCGGCCGCTGTTATATCAGTTATAATTCGGCCAGGTTTGCCAATTGAAGGTCAGTCAGTCACTTACTCGCTATTGCCAGCGGTAGATTGGATTCGACCACTCCAATGACAAGCAAAGAGTCCGGGTGTGATAAGGTAATGGAGGTGTAGTACCATAGGATCCAGAATGTGTGCCACAGCGGCGTCTGGTCGTCGTCGGGATCCGGGAAGGTGTCCATGCGGCCGAAGTCGAAGAAGCTGCTGAACACGGGCTTCTGATTCCGTGGCACCAGCTCCGCAATGCCTTTAAGGGCCTGAGAGATCTGCGCGTGCTGTTTGTCTGTCAGCATAGAGAGCGCCCGTCGCTGCGCCTTTGGCCTCTCGAGGAGACAACTCGCGTGGGTGAGCTCCCGTGCCATCATCTGCAGCTGCGTCACCAGGATTACGGCGGCGAAGGGCGACGCCCACAGCAGCCGCAGCTTCTTGGGCTGACGCCTGACCTCCTCGCCCGGCTCCTTGTCGGTGCGGGTGGCGTGCAGCAAGGTCTGGGACGCCTCATAGAAGAAGCCCTGGCTCGGGGGCGTCTCGTGAGCATACGTCTGGTCATCAGGCTCGTCGAACGACTTGAACCGCTGCCGCCTCCTCTCGAACCAGTCCCGATCAGACCGCGCCAGCCACATGTCCTCGCAGCAGGGGAGGTCGTACTTGATCTCGAGGGAGGAGAGCATCGGTCGCAGATTGCATAAGATCGCGAGCTGAGAGTCGAGGAGGTACAACATGTACACGCATCGTTTCCGCGACTCCTTGCGGATGAAGTCGTGCCACTGCTCCTGCAGAGCCTCGGCGCCGACGGGCTCCTGGATGTCATCGTCGTCGCCTGCTTCATCGTAGCCGCTGTCTTGGCCCGAGTTCATCGAGATAGATTCTAGCGAGCTGTCCTGCGACATCTGGAGGAGGCGTATTGCGTCAATGAGGTCCCGGTGTATGCACTGCGCCTTGAGGAAGCTAGCGTCGTCGCCGCCGTAGATGCCGAGGAACTCGAGAAGGAGGAAGGTTTGGAGGACCCATGTTTCTTGGTATCGCGACCGGTTTTGTTCGACCTGCAACAGCCTATGGATCAGTCTTGCGTTCTACGTCGGCTCTATATTGCGTATGAATGACTGACGTATTGCTGAAGCGACGACAGCGTCGACTCGAAGACGGCTTTCCGGGCAACTTCGTCGACGGTGGACTCGCAGTAGAGACTGCCTATACACGTAATAACGTTCAGGAGCGGTACCTGGGTCGACACGATGTGGAAAGAGCCCTCGTGGAGGATGGGGAAATTGCGATGGAACCCTTCGAAGAAGCTCTCCACGCAACGAATCTCGCTCGAGATACTGCAACGCCCATGTGTTAGTAATTGACAAGTACTGAGACAGATCACGTCGCACTCACGCAGAAGAAGAAGTATGTTCGTAAGTCTGGCTCAGTTGCTGCATCGGCTCGAGCATGTCTCCTTGGGGTTGCGGGGGATGCGTCAATAGCACGTCCAGCCATGCCGCAGTCGCCGGCGAGTCGCCGACGGTCGGCGCCATGGAGGGCGGGGGAACAGATTTCGGAGGGGACGCCGACGTCGAGACGTGGCAGTTCTCGACATGACGTTTCCTCAAATCACTGCGCGTCATCGTCGAGTGTCAACTGCTTGTTTCCCAACGAAGCGAATCGTCTGATTGAACACATGCTGCTCTAGGATCTGGCTTCCTGGGGGTGCTCACCTCCTTGCAAACTTGGCGCTACATTGTGAACAGGGAAACACGGGAGCATTTCTGCCCTTGTGATCTAACAAAATATCAATCAGCGACAGGCCAACCCAAAAGGCCGATGGCACTACTCACGAGTGTTGACATGGCGCTTGAGATTTTCCTATACGTAGCAAGGCAGCAGCTCGTATTAGTCTTGCCATAATCGAAGAAAAGCACGATCCAGTCAGCGGGATTTGAGACCTACCTGGCGTGTGAATCCTTTTTTACAAGTCGCACACTTGAAAGGCCGAGGAAGCGAATCATCCATGGTGTCAGGTGGAAGAAGAGATTCGGTTTTGTTTGACGTGTGTTGAAGAACGAGAAACGAGGCATCGTCAATGGAACTGCACCAGAGTCTGGGGAAAGGACAGGGACGACCGGGGGGGGTTCTCCGAGGACAAGACTAGGGGATTCGGAGTGGACGCCGGAGAGCAGATAGGACACAATGGGTCAAGCTTGTCCACCCACGTGATAAGCTGTGAGGTGGACAAAAGTATGAATAAATGAGATAACTTGATCACGGTTCCTCCCGTCGCATTCAGACCAATTAGAGACGGTATTGTCTAGAGATGTGATCTCGGCTCGAGTCCGCACTGATTAACCGGCCATGCAGCATTCTTATCCATCATGTGCGGAGAAGTCTCCGCGTTCAGGGATGTCCCCCTCTCTCCGATGTTGATGATATCGCACTGATTGCCGGGATCAAGCGTCGCGGCGTTGTTGTGTCACCAAAGGTTGTGTTTATCTTCAACTTGATTGCATTTACTACCCTCAGATCGGCTTGCCGCCAACCTCGTCCAGCACGTAGGGCTCGCCGTCGATCTCCTTCCAGATATCGTCGCTCTTGATCCGCCAGTACCAGTTGTGAATAGCCGGGTGCGTCTCAGTCCACTTCTTGGCAAATACCTGCGGGAAAGCAGCGGTTAATTAATGTTGAACTCACCCGACATCGGATCGGGCTGCGGGGCAACTATTTGATCCCTGGTTTCCGTAGAATCATGATAGCCGGAGGGGTAGGGCTAGAATCAAGGCTCGGGTAGTTGAATGGGTGAACTCACGAATTGGTACCCTCTTGCGATCGCAGCGATAACGAACAGATCCGCCAGAGTCAGCTGGTCGCCAACGAGGAACTTCTTGCCTGTCAATGCCTTCTCGACCACGCTGACCATGCCTTCACTGTTTTTCTCCGCCGCCGCGAGGATCTCGGGCGATGACGGCACCTTGCCGATAACCGGGTTAATCCACGCCATGATGGGCGGCAGGAGCTCGCTGTTAGCGAAAGAGGCCCACTTCAGTATCGTCGCCTCCTCCTCGAGCGTCGAGCCCAGGAGCTTGGTGTTGGGGTCTTGCTTCGCCACTGTCCTTCGGTCAGAGATCCGCTCCAAGTATCCATCTATGGATGGGTTTTCTCACAGTATATCGCAACGGGGATGCACTCAAACAAGGTGAAGCCGTCTGGTCGTTCGAGGGCCGGGACCTTTCCAGGGGGGAACTTGGACAGATATTCCTCGCCGACGCCGCCCTTGCTGGCGTCCACCTTGATTGGCCATGCTTCTACAAACTCGATGTCGAGTCTGAAAAAAGCTTCAATTAGCCTCATGGCTTTTCCAAAAAGGAATCGGATCGTCTCAAGACTCTTACTTGTTGTATAGGGCGACGTAGAGGCATTGAGTGGCGCGAGGCGCCTTAGGGTACCAGTAAAGTTTTCCGAAACTCATTTTGAAAGTGTTTTGTATGGCGTAAGTGGGACGAATGGGAGAAGAGGAAAGGTTTCGACTCTCTTGGCTGATGAGATTCTGGGCTGTCTGAGGCAGTTGTCGGTGCCGGCAGATTGGGAGCTTAATACCATCAGACGTTTCGACTTCGGCCAGCTTTCCGCGCCACGTTATCATGCCATTTCCGAGTCCACGATACCAGTATCTCGACAGTCACCATCTCGACGTGGAGCTCAAAGTTGAAGCTCGTTCTCCACGTGGAGCACACAGTCCGGGGTCGAGAGCGGCATCCACCCGCACACACACAGGGTACTCTGCGAGGCGAGACTTGCAGGGACCAGGATCGAACCCCCCTTCGGAGGCGTCCTCCGGGGATCTCGGGGCTCGGAAGCCGCTATCGGCAAATGACCAAGTATTATCAACGAGTGACATCTCACTCCCAAACGATGCGGCCTACCCGTATTGTTCGCCACGACACAGAGTTCACGTCGCGGCAATTGAACTCGATCCCCATCACTCATTCTCATCATGGCAGGAAAGCAAGTCGGCTGGGTCGGTCTCGGCTCCATGGGCATCGGTATGTCCCAGAACCTTCAAAAGTTTCTGTCGACGTCCGGAGCACCGCCACTCGTTTACACGAACCGGACGCTGTCGAGGGGCGAACCTCTGACGGAGCTCGGAGCGATCCCCGCAGAGACCGTGTCTGAAGTAGTCAAGCGGTCCGACATCATCTTCTCATGTGTAGGTGAAAGCTGGCACTCGTTCAGTGGCGTCTATCTGGCCTAACAAGTGACATAGGTCAGCAATGATGCTGTCCTTCAAGACATCGCCGACGAGATTGTTAAATCTGGCGATATCACGAACAAAATCTACGTGGACTGCTCCGCGGTTCATCCAGATACATCAGCAGCCGTCTCGAGGCAAATAACGAACGCGGGCGGATTATTTGTCGCTGGTCAGTGCTGCATCTCGGCGGAAGAAGCACTCATTAGGATACGCCCAGCTTACTTTCGGCCTTCAAGCTCCCGTTTTCGGCGCCGCCCCAATGGCGGCCGCCGGCAAGCTCATCTTCGTTATTGCCGGTCCGGAGTCCGCAACGACAGCAATCGCGCCCTACCTCAACAACGTTATGGGTCGCTCTGTCATTTCCATGGGCACCGACGTCACAAAATCCAGCCTCCTCAAGATTGCCGGAAACATCGTCGTGGTGTCCTTCATGGAGGTGCTCTCCGAGGCTCACGTCTTTGCTGAGAAAACCGGGCTCGGGTCTTCGATCCTGGAGAACATGATATCCGATATGTTTGGCCCGGTTCTCGAGAGCTACAGCAAGCGTATCACATCGGGAGCGTACGCGCCGCCGCCTGATGGGAAGGCTGGCTTCGATGTTGCGCTGGCGATGAAGGATCTGAGGCACGCGTTAAAGTGCGCCGAGGATGCGGGCACGAGGCTAGAGACGAGCGAGGCAGCGCTTCGGCATATGGAAGCAGCGAGGCAGTTTGAGAAGGACAGGCCCTTGGACAGCAGCTCCATGTATGGTGCAGTTCGGAGGGAGGCCGGTCTCGACTTCTTCTCAGACGCGTGTAAAGAGCGCGATGCGAACAACTAAGGATGCGGTGATACTTGAATCGCACGCACGTAATACTATGACTCATGACAGAAAGATTCCTTGGAATTGCCGCATGCTAATTGGGAGTAATGCGTTGTGAAATACACATGACGGGAGCGAATATACTAAGGAGTTAGCAAACCCAACTGCCCGACTTAGTACGTGTTTGAAGCCAGTCCACAGCAGTTCCGTTGACCAACCATTGATGGAAGATATGTCTGGCGCTCATGGTAACACAGTCGAAAGTTGACTGAAGCTCGGGTTGGTTGCACTGACAAAAGTTGCAAAGTGCTCGACTGACACTTAGAAAGCGCAACAATCAAAAGAAATGCGCCGAGGGGGAATCGAACCCCCGGCTCCCCGACGCTGCTGGATGGCAACGGAGAATTTTACCACTAAACCATCGGCGCTGATGATAATGAAGAAGACAGAATCGATCTTCCTTGCTCAGGGATGTCCGTTTGCTGGATTATGGTGCATTTGTGTGCGTGGTTGTGGATCAAGGTGGAGGAAATGAGGGTTTTCAGAGGAGTCGGAATCGACAGGGGTCGGTCAACAAGTGTGAGTCTTCGGGCTGGTCTGAGAGAGATTGTACAGGCAAGAAATGTTGAAAGTCTTTGTCATGGTTGAACTGATTACAGCAAAGTGTAGACTTGATGCATATGACCTTCATATCCCTACTTGACATACTTCAGCTTTTGGCCTGTGACTATCGAAATCCAGCCGCTTATACCCGTGCTTCCTCGCGTAAAAATATTCCGACATGGTGTAAACTTTCTCATCCAACGGTCTGTCGATGCCTAATTTTCTCAGCAAGGGGCTGTCGATGGGTTCAAGCCTTTGGCTATTGCTGGGCCGGGCAAAATAGACGACGCCGATCCGTTTCGCTCTCTCTTGGTCCGCTGGGGGCTTCACTACCCTATGGATACTTGCTCTGAACAACCCCCCTGTCAACAACTCCAGCGCCTCGCCGACATTGACGATGAGTGCCTCGGGGATGTACTTCACCCACTTCCATTCCGCCGAAGATGTTCTAATTTGCAATGCAGACACTGGCTGAGAGAAGAGAAGGGTGAAGGAACCCCAGTCTGTATGGCCTCCAAGGTATAAGTCTCGGTATTTACTGTTGTTGTCGGCGGACGATGTAGGTCGCGGATTGTAGAGCAAGTATCGGAGGTATTCGGTCGTGTCTGCCGTGGCGTGTGTTGAGAGTATTTGGTCTTCCGGGACTTCCAACACTATGGAGACGAGTACTAGCAGTCTTTGCAACATGTCGTGGCGCATCACTCTCATCAGCTCGGCGACCTGCTCCATGTGCGGTTGCAGAAGCGGAGGATGTGCACGGTTTTCTGGATTCCATGCCGGGATGTCGTAGTGATCAACCGTTTTGTGGAAGCCTTCTTTAGACCCGAGCACACCAGAAGGCTTGAACCCAGCATATCGGCCCCGCGCATCCTGCTCCGGCGTTGCTTCGTAGGGCCTTTTCTCTTCGATTGGAATTGTGAGAAGTGCGTGGGTAAGGTCGACTTGCGAAGAACACAACTCTTCGGGAATGCCATGGTTGGATATTGTCAAGAACCCATGCGTGGTTACTCCGTCAAGCAAACATTTTGCTAAATGTCGTCGGGTAGTCGGGTCGTCATATTCTGAAAAGTCAAGATTCACGAGGTCGACGTACTCCAATTTCTCTGCGGTTGGCGGGCACTGCTTGAACTCTGGGAGGATACTTTTGCTTGCTCGAGTCATATCGAATAACTTCGTCTTGTTCTTGGTGATGACTCGGGCACATCGACGTAACGCAAGCCTCTATTAACCAATGGCTCAAGTTAAAGGCTTCATGTCCTACTCAATGACTCATTTTCGGACCTCCCTACGCTGCACCGACGCATGTGGCCCGAAAGGTTCTATCCGAATGGCACGCCCGGCAGCTCCCCGCATCACGCTCACGCGAAAGCTCCTCTTTCATGTTGTGGTGCTGAGACATCCTCGGGGTGGACTATCTTCTGGTTGAACGCACATCAGACGTAAAGGACCATGCTCCACATGAGTCGGTCCTCAGTCACGATCGTCCATCAAAGTCAACGGCACACGAGCAAATCGTCGTCGACGCATTCGTAAGAACCCCCTCCCCATCACCCTGACAGTCAGGCTAGACAAGGGCAGCGGCGAGATCTCCGCTGTACCCCGCAAACGCGGCGGGCCATGGGCAGGTGGAGGCGAGCTCGGAAAACCAGGGGACGAGGGGATTCAGAGATACGGCGTGGTATTGACAGTTGGAGCTCCACCATTTAGCTTCATCCGATCCTTGCCGTTCCCCCTCACTCCCGTCGTGCAGTAAATTGCTGCACGCCCGCCCCCTCTTATCTCATTGTCTCGCCCGGCATCCCCTGAGGTGGACTGGAGTGGAGCATGGCGACGGGGCTGGCCCAACCGTTCCGAGTTGCTTCGATCCAACATTGCCCAGCTCGGCATCCGGGGAGCCTATCTCTCGTTTGCCTCTGCAGTGCAACAACAAGCATCGCGGCCACGTAGACGTCAAGTCTCGATCCAGCTGAGACTTACCGACGGCTTATTCTTGCTATGGTAAAGAGGAGGCGGAGGAGGAGGAGCAGCACGGATATAATACGCGATCACGCCACCACTCCCCCCTCTGAGTCTGCTTCTACCCTCACGAACCGCAGCAGCAGTATCTTGTCGTCTGCTCCGCCTCTTGTCGACTTTATTACCCCTCACTACTGCGCCTATTTGGCTCCACCTGCGACGAAGTCGTTATCAACGAAACAGCATTACGTTCGACAAACTTCGGAGTTCTTGGGCCCCGCACGAAGAGATCGGAAATCGAGATCACGATCATGGCGGGCGCAACTGTTGCTTCTAGCGTTTCAGAGCCGGTCGCTCCCAGTCAGCGATGGTATGACAAGTGGAGGTGGTACGAGCAGAACACCTCCAAAGAGGAGAAGGCGTTGTTGAGAAAGTTGGACTTTATGATTCTGACATTCGGTTGTCTGACGTTCTTCACCAAGGTTAGTGTTGTCGAAGGGTTCCGCGGTATCGCTGATTCTAACTTCTTGTTGTGCAGTTCCTCGACCTTCAGGCCTTTCAGAATGCGTACGTTAGTGGAATGAAGGAGGACATTGGCATGGTCGGCAACGACCTTCAGTACACCACCGGCGTCTTCCAGGCTGGTTACTGCGCGGCCATGATTCCGTCTAACATCATCTTGACCCGTGTTCGGTAAGTTGCGTTGTCTCTTGAATAATATTGATCGTTTCTGAGAGGACGTTCAACACAGACCAAACCTCCTGATTCCCGCTTTCGAGGTCCTCTGGGGAATCCTAACCCTCCTGACGGCATACGCGAAGGACGTGAAGCACGTTTACATCATCCGGTTCTTCAGCGGTGTTTTCGAGTGTGTAGCATACCCGGGTGTCATTTACTGCATCGGATGCTGGTACAAGAGCACCGAGATCTCTCGCCGCCTGAGTCTATTCTACATTGCTGGGCCCCTGGGAACTGTAAGCTCCGATGTTTTTGTTCCACTTGGCAGAACTTGTGACTGGCACACCCAAGATGTTCGCCGGCTACTTTCAGACGGCTTGCTACACCAATCTCAACGGCGTCAACGGGCTTGCCGGCTGGCGCTGGCTCTTCATCGTCTGCGGGTGCATCACCCTCCCAGTCGCGTTCCTTGGCCTCGCCGTCTTCCCCGCCCGGCCAGACTCCAAGAACCCTTCTTGGCTCTTGACCGCCGACCAGATCGCGCTCGCCCGACGCCGTGTCTCTGAGGGCGGCTCCGAGGCGCCCAAGGTCAAGCTCGACCGCAAGGCCATTACCGACGTTTTCAAGATCTGGCACTGGTATGGCTTCGTATTCCTCTACTTCGTCTTCAGCCAGGCCATGATCACGAACGGCCAGCCCTTCAACCTCTACCTCAAGGCGCATGACGACCGCTACACTATCAGCCAGATCAACAACCTGCCCACTGGCCAGTCCGCCCTCTCCATCGTCACTGCACTGGTCGGGTGCTACTGGGCCGACGCGACCGGCAAGCGCTGGCTGCCGTCCATCTGGATCTGCGGCTTTATGACCATCGGAGCCATCTGCATGGCTGCCTGGAATATCCCGGAGGGTTTGAAGTTCTTCGCCTTCTACGTCGCCGGACTCGGAGGCGCGCTGAACCCGCTCTTCATGTCGTGGGCTTCTGAGGTCACCTTCCGCTCTGCCGAGGAGCGCGCGGTTGTTGTCGCGTCGATGAACGCTGTCGGTCAGGCCCTCCTAGCCGGCCTGAACATCGTGACCTTCCCAACGCCTCAGGTAAGTTTGAAACCTTCTTTGAGCACATGCGGCACTCAACTGACCTCGGATAGGCTCCTCGCTTCAAGTTTGGCTGGTACTGGGTCATGGCCAATAACATCCTGCAGTTCGGGACGGTGTTGGTCATCATGGTCCTTCACAACTGCGAGAAGAAGAGCCTGGAGATTCTCGAAGGCCAGGCAGAGTACATTGAGCAGGTCAAGGTTGGCAATGCCACCAAGCGCGATGACGAATCGACTTAACCTTTCGTAGGTGCTCCACGGTCAATGAGAGTACTGTCTCAATTTGTGTTTTTCCCTTTACCTCTGTATAGCTACTCGGAAGCGAGGCGTCTGGAGTCTGTCAGTTGGGGGGCTTCATGATACCCTGTGCCACGCCGAGACCAGCCGCCGGTTGGGGGCTGTGGCTTGTTTACTTGCTTGGTGCATTTCATCAGTTCGTGTTGTCAATTTGAGGAGCATAGTATAACCAATCCATTTGGGGCTGCAGCGTTACACAGGAAGGGATATTGAAAGTCTCTTGGTGCTCTCGATTTGACTTGGGTCACATTTTAGACCCGCACGTCACGCGCTTATTGTTGCCCTACATTAATGCGAGTACGGGTGCCGCCACGCGTATTTCAGGCCCTCTTCATTCAGGCAGCTCCACTCAAGATCTGAAGCGTACGCTGACTTCAAGGCCGAGATCTCGAAGAAGGAAAACAGGTTGGCCAAGAAGTCAATTTATCAACTGATGGTCGATACCTACATGAGAGAAGGACAGGGCTTTGAAGATCATGAGTGTGTATCGTCCGCATGTTACGCCCCAGTAAGTGAGAAACATCGCGAGTGAGAATGCGAGGTGTCCAATCGCTGCGTCTGTGATTGAAATGCCACAACACTGGGCGAGTAATGTCAGTAGTGTGTGCCCCAATTGTTCCGAAAAGCGAGTGCGAAAGGATCAGACGTCATTTCATGGGTCGAAGGGGCGCGCGTGGGTGGCTGGCGTCCGAAGTGGCGGCTTAAGATGCAAGACAGGCGAGCGAGTTGGTCCGCGGCGGAGGAACAGAACACCGATATCTTCTACTGCCCTGTTAGCTAACATTCTTCTGCATGGTGATTGACTCACTGTTTGCGTCGACGGTATCTCCGTTGCTCATGTCTCTTGCGCCGCCTGGCAGCAACATTGTTAACGATGACGAGTCGACTGTGAGAGTGAGACCAGGATCATGCTCCTACGGCCGCCCAAATAAGGCTTGGGTTAGACACCTCCCGCGAATCTCTGAATCAGCGCTAACAGGGCCAAGGTACGGTCACCCTCCGACCCTCCGCGGCGGAGTCTGTTGTCCACTTCTCATCGGAGGGTGAATTGAGTTTCGGCTTCCCTTCTCGTGAAAGAAACATTAAGAAGTCACTCGCACCTACATCTAAGTCTAAATAGCTTCTGTTTCTCACAAGACACACAGCAGTTCCAAAATAATCTGAATTCATCTTACGAAAAGAGTCAAATCATCACTCAATCTCACTCTAGGACCCCCGAAGAAACAACACTGAGAAAGAGTTTTGCTATCCGGGCATTGTCACTTAGCTATCCGGGCATTCCCCTACTTTTTTAGCTAATCAGGTCAATACATTTAACCACATCGCGCAATACCTTGCCGCGCACTCAATTACAGTCACTACGCTCAATTACAGTCGCTGCGCTCAATTACAGTTGCTGCGCTGCGCTTAATTACAGTTGCTACGCTTAATTACAGTCGCTGCGCTACGCTTAATTACAGTCGCTGCGCTTAATTACAGTCGCTGCGCTGTGCTTAATTACAGTCGCTACACTGCGCTTAATTATAGTCGCTGCGCTCAATTACAGTCACTATACTGCGCTTAATTACAGTTGCTGCGCTTAATTACAGTCGCTGCGCTTAATTACAGTCGCTGCGCTTAATTACAGTCGCTACGCTTAATTACACGGGCTGTGTGGTTGCGTTATGGATCCTATTGATCTGATTGGCTAGAAAAGTGGGGGAATGCCCAGATAGCTAAGTGACAATGCCCGGATAGCAAAACTCCTGAGAAATCTGTCCCCCTCGAAATGGCCGACACCACAGACACATTCCCCGGCCTTCTGAGGCCGACGCCTCGACCTTATAGGCTCCCGAAATTTGACAATACTCCCGTATGTCATCACCATACGTTTTGGCCTTGAACGACTCACTGACAATCCTGATAGCTCGCTGTGAAGGACGGCTTCACACTCACCACTCTTTTCGCCATCGGGGCGCTGATGCAGACCACCCTGTTCCTCATCCTCCCGACAAAGTATGCCGTCATCCCGTGCTGCGCCATCGCCCTTAATTCCATTATCTCCACCATTCTCAACATTCGCTCCCCCGGGTCGAGTCCGGAGACCCGAGGCGTGGTCCCGGGCCGCGTCTCCGCTCAATTTCCCGACCCGGCCACTGGCAAGATCCCTGCTGTCCCCGCCCGCCGCCCGCTCGTCGTATTCCACCTCGGCGTGCGATTCAACCACCCCCTCGGCCCGCTCGCGGGCGGCGGTCAGGAGATGGGCGTCTTCTTTAAAAAGATGAACAAGGATCTCAATCGCCGCGCCGACGAGTACGGCCTGTACCACACGTCGTCGTGGCAGTCCCTCGAGGCCGACCGCAACAACACGAACATGTTCATATACTACTTTCGCGACGTCGAGGGCCTCAACAAGTTCGCCCACGACCCCTTGCACCGCCAGACCTGGGACTGGTATAACAGCATCAAGGACAAGTACTCCCACATCGGCATCTTCCACGAGGCCTTCGTCACGGGGCCCCAGCAGTACGAGACCATCTATGGCAACATGAAGCCTGTTCTTCTCGGTGCTGCGAGCGTCAAGGCCAAGAGCGAAGACACCAAAGAGGACACATGGGTCAACACCCTCGTCAGCGCGGATGTTGGCCCGCTGAGGAGCCAGTTCCGCCGGATGGGCAAGGCGGCGAAGTTGTTGGAGTACAATTAGGGTTGGTCACCGGATAGCTTGAGCTATTCTGGAGCCTACTGCATGTTAAAACTAGTTTCATTTTAGGGAGTTGTTTAAGACGGACTATAGACAGGGTCTCATCGTTGGCGTCCTCGCGGTCGAGCAGATACGATGGGAGGATGCGGATGGTTGGTTGCATAGCAAGGTCTTTTTCTTTCGTTAACTGTATCTTCAATTGAACATCCAACATGCAACATACATAACTGAGCGGCGCTTCGTGATCCATTGTTCTAGTTCCAGACAACGGTGTTCCATTTTCAACCCGACGACGTTGTCGTCGTGCTCCGATACTATCGCTCGCCAAAGCTGGTTGATCCACGAAGCTCCGACCAGTCTGGATTCTTATTATTGTCATATATG
The DNA here is from genome assembly GCA_027406025.1 of Colletotrichum musae. NCBI lineage: Eukaryota > Fungi > Ascomycota > Sordariomycetes > Glomerellales > Glomerellaceae > Colletotrichum > Colletotrichum musae. The sequence goes on along the minus strand of JANVYC010000009.1, from coordinate 3,767,976 downwards.
TTAAGCGCAGTGGTCAAACGTAGTGTCCCTTGCGATACCGCCCAGACCAAGAGTCCCCAAGAAGACGCCGAGAAGGACCGAAAGGAAGTAGCCAACATTCAGACTCATTACTGCCAACATCCTTCAACTGTTAGCTGAGTGTCGAGAGGATTGGGTGCGGGAGGAACTTACAGTAAATATCCCAGGAACGCGATCACGACGTCGTAGAGCGCCTTTGAAATGCTGGACCCAACCACTCTGAGGAAATGCCTGACGCCGTTCTTCTGATGTGGCGTTTTTGCTTGACTCGATAGTTCGGCAGCGTCTCTTTCCACTCGCTGTCCTTCCTTCTGTGCTTCGTCGTCGCCTCGGACCAGAAGCCTACCCCTCTCCGGGCTACGGTCCCTGGCATTCCATACCGCAGCCTCCAGTCTCGGCTTGAACGCAATCAAAGCCCGGAGAATGATGGTAAAAACGACCAGAGCAATGCAAGTTCCCGCATACTGACCAGATGTGCGTGGGGTCCAAGCCTCGGAGAAGAGTGACGTCGACATGGTCGTGTGGAAGATGACGGGCATCACCATCGAACCGGCGTCGGTCGAGTGAGAGTGCTGATGTTCAGCCATTTTCGTTTCTTGTTTATCTTTCGAGATCGAGTTAGAGCGGTGTTCAACTCGTTCGTTGTATCCGAATTGACCACCAAGAGTCGCTTGAGATCGCGAATGGTTGATGCTGCGACAGAGGGCTTGGGTTTGTCTCGGGGACCGACGAAGCCGTGGCTTGAACAGAGACTGGGAGTACCCAATATCAGAAGGGCAGTCGAATGCTTGTTATAGGGGAATGATAAATCACTCAAGTCAGAGCACGTCACTACAACCTGGCTGCGGCGAGTGGCGGGCGTGGCTTGCTGCACCAGATCTCAATACATACAAAATAGCATGGTTCGCCCGGGACTCCGCATCCCCCCTGCTCAGGGCGAGCATCTTGTCATTCGCTGAAGTGAGAAAATGCCAAGTAAAATGGATGGATTTCGTGCTTCGACTTGGTACTCTCTCTGCGTTGGTCCTGGTCGTTGTGGTTGCGGGGTTTGTGAGGTTGTTTGAGAAGGTTTTCGTTGGCAGGGAGGATGCTTGGCCCCAAGACCATGTCCCGAATAGGATACGTGCTGAGAACCCGGCTGAGTCAGAGTTGAATCCTCACTGTAAGGTACGAAGATTCTACGGCTGAAGCCCAAAATAACATGCCCGTGTTGCTATTAATGTGCTGAAAATGTGATCTCGCCGGCGGTTATATCTTCACATAAGTTGCGTTCTGCTGTGAGACAGTGTGCGACTCAGGAACTGCCTTTGGTTCGTAATTTAGCCGTTAATGCGGCTGCTTCACTGCCACCGTGGCTTATGGCCTGAGGACTTCCTTTCCGCAACACTAGCAACCATCTCTTCTTCAGATCAGCACAAGCCAATTTTATCAGCGTCAAGACCTCTGCAATTCAGCCGCATTGCACTCTTGATTTATTCAGGTATACGGCCTGCCTGTCTGTGTAAGTCTGCACCATTAATCGTACCGTAAGAATCTCCCGAATTTGGTCGATTTCTAGGGTCTGGTCTGCTGTGCAGTCTACTACCCGTTGTTACCCAGAATGTCACAGTATTCCTTGTAGTAGACAGTATCCGCCAACGATGTTGAAGATTTCAATACAGTAGGTGTTGCTATCGTCGTTGACACCGAGGTTATGTCGTTTAAGACAAGGTACAGTTTGTGAAAGCTTCCATGACAAGCATGTCAAACCCAAGAGTTCCCTACAAAACAGAGGCTTCAGAGGGGGCCTCTGCAGCAATTTGTGACATTGCCTAGTGTCTTCTAAGGGGGTTGCGATGATCGTAGAGGCCCCCGGGCCGTCAAGCGCTGCAATGCCCTGCAGTGCCCCGTGGTGCTTCGAACTTGTGCTGCCCTAGCTGCCTAGGGTGTGCTGCATCAGCGTTTGTTACATCGAAACTGTATCAACTGCCGCGTAGACTGTTGATAAGTCTGACGCAACTCTCTTTGCTAGTTCTATACGACACCATGTCGCTCCCATAGTCCGCTGGCAGTTTCATAGTAGACCACTGGGGTATTTCTATCTTCTGAGTCGCTCAGCAATTTCTTGGTGTCGCAAAATATGCCCGATTATCACCGTGCCCCCTTGGCACTATTTGCGGTCTGCGGGGCTGCAATCGTCCCTTAGGTCTTTGCCACCTCGTTGGCATTGTGTTGATGGACGCGAAAAGGAGGGCTATAAGAATCTCCAAGAGGTCAACTGGAAGGCCGAAGACCACGATGTCGAGAGACTATACTGCCGCATGGGTCTTGAAGTCGAGCATACTGATGCATTTTCTCACCGTCAGTGCCTACTATATTTGGTTCTCTGGCCGAAAATTTACGTCGCTGAAGCAGCCTCTGCCAAGCTTCAATCATACAAAGACTACAGGACTAGCCATCATGGGGATCCAAACCATGTCTATAGTCTATACTGTAGAATCCCAGCGTTGAATTTTGCTGAAACTATGATAAGCATTTAGAATAGCGGTGATTAAGGTGCAGGGGATTCTCGACTTGTTGCGAAGCTGGCTGACTCATAATGTTGAATTATCGGGAATTTACTTGAGTATTGTTCTTTTAAGAAGTTTAGGAGACCCTTATAGCTAAGAAGAGAAAACAGCAACAAGTGCCTATTTGATTTGATAGGACATGTACGACATCCTACTACAAGACTCCCAAAACCCGACACTGGCTCACATGCTAATACAGGGAAAACCAGCCTGCAGATGCTGAGGGGGCTGTCTGTGGGGTGCCCCAAATCGTGCAGTAAGCCGAGCTAGGCAGCATTGAATCCTCCGACTTCGTCAACCACCAGGCAACAACGAGCCACTCGTGCAATACTTTCCCTCTTCCACCTCAATTTCCGATCAGTTTTCATGAACGAACATTACAGAACTCATCATGATTCTCTTTACAGACCTGCCGTGCGAGCTGGTAGCCTCCGTTTTGGGGAGCTTAGATGACATTCGGTCTCTATCTTCAGCCCTCCTTGCTTCCCGCCACATCTACGACTCTTTCAAGGCTATTCCCGGGATCGAAGCTTCAATCATTCAACGACAAGTGACGCCCAATCTGGTCCCCTATGCAGTCACTGTGCTAGATGCATCCCATCTACCGCGATCACGCCATCTGATCACCGGAGTGGTTTCGGCAGACCGAAAGGCAGTCGATAGACTGCTTGACGAGCTGAATGACCAGCCTGCAGAGCTGTCTGCACGGTTGTCGTCGATGCCTCGAAGCCATCTGCGAAGGATATCAGACATGCATAACCTGGTTCATGCTTTGTCCCTGAGCTTCGCAGACGAAGCCTGGGGCCGCATCTGCGGAGGCAGCTCTGACGAGGCAATTACGGGCGTCGTTCTGTCAGCCGACGAATACAGCCGATTTTGTCGGACCTTCTACCGCGCGGAGCTCTTCTACTCGCTGTTCCGGTTTGACGGCGGCAACGCCGACATCATCAACCCTCTCGGTTTCGAAGAGATCATGTCCCTCAAGTTCTTTGGGCCGAGTCCGCCCTGGGAGAACGAGCAGCTTTGCTGCGTGAACGAATTTCTGGAATCCAGGTTCTCTAAGGGTGCGTCGCCATCCCGCCCGCATACACTCTCCCACCTCTTGAAATCCGTGCTAGAAAAATTGCTGCAGCCATTTTTGACGTTCTTTTCCACGACGTCTATCTAGGGGAGCTCTCGATTGATTACCTGTCGTCCCGCGGAAATAACTGGTGGAGACAGCTTTGGGCAAGTCTCAACTTCGACTCAAGAATACCGTACTCTCTCACCTGACAATTGTTCGTAGCTCTCACAAGGTCTTGACTTTTTCAAACGTGTCACAGAAGAGGCATCCTTCGACGAACAGAAGGCCCTTTTAATATCTGCATTTAGCGGCAGACGTACCAACCTACCGCACAGCTTGGAGTATTTTTACCGGGATCTTAACGCGGTTGTTGAGAACACGCAACTCAAGAACTTGGACACGGTACACCTCCAGTCGCTGCTGTCATATCGTCACAATGCCAACGATACAGACGGCCCGTTCCAGGCGTGGCACGACGCACACAGCGCCGCGGACCGAGGAGAATGGCATCAGGTAATGACGAAAAGCAACGCTTGGCTTTGGGATAGAGCCTACGTGTTTTGGGACCTGGCGCATCGCTGGCCAGCCGGAATTTCCTCCCCGTTCAAGCTCCCGCCAGGAGTCGAAGTTACGCAATCTGATCAGGAGCCAACCACCCCGCAATGGGACGAAATGCGCGAGTCGTTCGATGAACGAAACGAGATATACCTTGGCGGCGGTCGAGGGTACTGGACCAAGGGTGACTTGAGTCGTGTCATTTGGTCAAGTGGATGAGCTAGATGTTGGCTGGTGAGTTTCTGGCCATCATGTTTGTAGCGATCGCGTACATTCAAGAGATGGCAGTCGTGGATAGTCTCATCTTCCATGATGATCTCAAATCTTCAAGTTAACTAGGAGCAGTGCTACTGCTCTAAACTTCAAGCCTATTGAGTATTACCGACTTCCCTTGAAAGCCATCAGCTCCCCATGTCCCTGCACAGATGGAATTCTGCTACCTGGTCGCCCTCACTCAACTGAGAGCGAAACACCTCTCAGAGCTGGCTTCGTTGTTGCCCCACCAGTACGGCATTGTCACAATCTTGCCGGCGCCGAAGAAGAGGAAAGTCAGCAGCATGTTGAAGTTGAAACCCGCGTCGAAAGCAGCCGCCAGGATGTAGTTCCACCGGGCCCTGTCACCTTAGGTTAGTTGCAAAATCACTCAGCGACTAACGTGTTCTCACCAAAGGTCATATCGATATATGTACGCCCAAAACATGACAACAAAGCCTCCAATGAAGCTGCTGAAGTAGCCAGTACTGATGTTGCCATAGAAGCTGGCCATCGACGAGAAGAAGATTGTCGTGTTCCACAGGTGGAACTTGGCCCGTGGAAAGAGGCGATGGAGCGCAAATATCAGGACGGGAAGGAATGCGCCGACAAGAAAGCCATAGGGAAGCACCTTGTAGATGTGCTGCTGAAAAAGACGACGCGGGCCGATGAGCACGTACTGCACCCCCATGGTCAAGTTGGACGTGAGCGACTGGGCAGTCCACTGATGAGCAGGATCCTCCTTCGCTCCGGTGAGGTAATCAAACTTGGTATCGAGTACCCAGCGGACAACGGCATAGTTGATGGGAATGCCCAGAAAGCTGCCGAAGACCTGAGAGAAGAAGACGGTCTTGGGCGGTAGATGCATGTAGTGACCAATCTTCATGTCCTGGAGGTTGAGCTGGGCTCGGTACCACGCGTTACCTGCAATGGCGCCGTATGCTGAAGCTCCCGTCGGGTTCTTGAAGCCGCTGACGGAGTTGACCATGAGACCGTAGAGCAGTTCGTTTACTTCATGAGGTTAGCAAAGTCATTCTTAGCCCACTGTCAAGCATCAACGCACCTGTGCCAATTGCCAGCTGAAAGTTTGACAGAGCATAGAGATAGCCGAGAGGTACCACCAGAAAAGCACCAGTGCCAATGGCCACGAAATATGTCCAGACAGGAATAAACTATGAGATAGATCAGTGACTGTGGGCTTTCGAGCAAGAACAGAAGGCGTACCATATTGCCAGTGGCTGTAATAGTAACCAAGGCAATGAAAGAAGCCGCAAACAAAGCAAGAAACCACCACAAGGGGACCTCCTCATACGATCTTTGCAGGATGCTGAGCTGATCATCGTACTGGCTGCTGATTTGGGCCCCACTCTTCATGCGCTCGCGCAGCTTCTGAAGGCTGTTCTTGATGGTCTTGTACCCGAACAGACCAGCCCAGACAATCGCCGAGGTATAAGCCGCATAATCCATGAACATCGTCCAGAGCACGTGGGTGCTGACGAAAGGAGGGCCAAGCTCCTGGTACGCGGTCTCATTGAAGGACACGTCAGGGGTGAGGAGCTGCGTGATAGGGTAGGAGGTTCCGTTCTCAAGGAAGAGCCGGTTGGACATCAGATGCTTATTCCACTCGCCCAGGTTCCCGAACTTGGCTGCGGGAATCAGGATCCAGACGCTGCACACGAAGCCCAGGAACATGACGACTTGCGTCCACCACGGCGTCAGAAACAGACTGCCGCTGCTGGAGACGTTGGACCAGTCGAGCGACAGGTTGAGCATGCCCATACCGCCGAATCCCGCACCGACGAAGTTCGCGACCTCGTTGTTCGGTGCAACCCAGCAGAGGAAGGCCAGAGAGCCCAGCATCGGAAAGACGTACTCGGGCAGGAACTGCCAAAGTGTCATGCCGGCGAGTGCGAGGAAAAATACCCTAGTTTGCTTGCGCGAAGAGGCGGTGGGGTTTTCTCTCTGGCTTTTCTGTGTCTGAAAAAGAGCCGTCTGGCAGAGACTGCACCGCGTTAACGTGTTTGATCGACTCGAAGCCGGGAGTTGAGGCTACTTACGCGGTAAACCAGGGGAACTGGGGGTCATAAATCAAGAACTGCCTCGCGAGAGCGGCAAATGAGTATCCTGTCCAGACGATGCCCCACATAAAGAAAATGGCCGCCGCCGGGTTGATGCGCGAGTTGAAGTAGAGCTCAGCCATGGCAATTGGGGTGTAGCCGAGGTTGTACGTTGCGCCCGAGGCGGCCGAAATGGTGACCAAGACGTGCTCCTTCACGCTGAAAGGACCGGGGTTCAGATTGAAGCTGAATTTCGTGAACGGCACCTTCACCTCCCAAGCGGGCAGGATCTTGGCGAGCCAAACTCCAGCGTAGCTGGAGGCAATCTGGACGAAGAAGACCGAGTACGGCGCATATGTCGTGCGGAAGTGGCTCATCATGCTGAGAAATGCCCCGGGGATGACAAAGATGATGGTGAGCACGAAGTAACGGAACGTGAGCGTCGGCAGTTCGGGGTCGTCGGACAGGCTCACGATGCGGCGAACATAAGGTGGGATGTCCCTCAGCCGGGGATCGTTCTCGTCAAAAGCCTCTTCGGAGCCGTTCTTCTCGGTCGTGAAGACGAACGGGGGTTTCTCCATGTCGCCCTCGTAATAAGGAGCAGCGGGCTCGCTGGAGGATTTCTCAGAACCAACATCGCGAGGAGAGTCGACGGAGATGACATTGTCGCCGCCTGTCTTGTTCTCGCTGGCGACGCTATGTTGCTGTCGGGGCTGGGTGGACGGAGACATGGTGGAGGTCGTTGTAGCGGCAAATCGCCAAGATTCTTGGAAAAGAATATAGCACGGGAGCCAAGTCAGCCAAGCCTGGGGGACATCCCCGGCCGGACGATCCCGTCTTATAGCGAGAGCGGCTCATTCCAAGGGGGCATCGCGAACGGTTTCCCGATGTGGGAGGTGCTTTGAAAGCATTCGACCGCTGTGGATCTTTGCGATGGTGTCATCAGCGTTTTTCACCTAGATATTGCTTTGGACGCGCGATCATACGGATCTACTCGGATCCACGGCTCATTTTTCACGCCTCTAGAACTCTACCTTGATCCTGTGGCAGGGGTGCCCCATGAGAATTCGGGCCTACATGGATGGCCTAGTGGTCTCTGTTGGAAAAAATGCCTCCCACTCCAGTATTTTTTTTCAACCGCATCAATCACATCACCCGGGGGTCACCTGCTCAGAGCAATTGATTAGGACACACAGTAAGCAGTCTGCTTTTTGGTGGCAAACACGCTGAAGTGCATTCGGTGGACTTAATTCATCGTACATAACATCAATTGCGCCATCGCCAAAAGTCCCTTGAGTCAGGATCAGGCTCGTCCCGCAGACACTGCTAAGATCGTGGTCCAGATGGGTCTCAGTGGGACAGGCGAGTAAGTGACGAGTAACTGCATCGATGGGGCAAAATGAGTGTGGCTACGGAAATAACGCGCTGTTATTTGTTGTTTGCAGCTCCGCTTCAGCATGCGGTAGCCCTCTAACACTTTCTCTAGGTAATAGTTCGACCCCCAATTCGGCATAGAATGGATGTTGCGTTCCACCACTCCTTGGGCTGAGCTTTGTTAAATGGATATAGATGTGAGCTGAAAGAAGCGAAGAACTCTCCAGGTCAGTTGAGTAGGTTGAGGTTGCTGAGCAAGATACAATCAGACAACCAATGCCCGGTGGATTTTAAAGCTCTCGCAGCGAATGTATCTAGTGAGTAAGGACACAATCACTCAAGGTTGGAATCTATAAGCCCTGGCATTTATCGATAGATGCACATTCGTCCTTAATTCCAAGTGCCTCATCCTCACTGTTGACGTTTACGTTACTCGTTCTAGAGTCTTCAGTCTATACAGTTCAGTTTGGTGTGTGCCTCATCCGAAGCCGAGCGAATCTGGGCTTTGCTCGGGTAGTTTGGATTCAGATCATGCTCCAAATCTTGCTCACCTACATGTGATGACCGCCGTACTTATCTAACCCATCATGCAAGTTGAGGTGCCCAGCCAAACGATATTTCCTCTGGTGTCATGAAGCTGCTCGCTTCATTTAATCTTGTATTGCGCAAGTATCCGCAAACACCACGTTCATCTTTACGGAGGAGGCGCAGCTTGAGGTAAGTTGGATGCCTCCCGTTTTCCCCAGCCCCCTGACAAGCGTCGGATCCGGTACCCGAGTCAGACACCAACGCCAACATGTCGGGCGATGAGACTCGTGGCCAACTTCCTCCTGGACGGTAGATGTTTCAAAGCTGGTAGTATCGTATGAAGTTAGATGTTAGAAGGACAGTGGCTAGCTTTCTCAGCTGTGGCTCACAAACTACAACTTGCATCTATTTCCACTTCCCAAGTGGAAGCTATAACCCCTTGTGCTGCCAACGAGCTCAAACGTAGTCCAAACCAAAACATGCTTACTGACGTGCCAAGGTATAACACCTTATGTCGGTATAAGTGCAACCAGTGACGGTTCGCTTCGCTACACCACCACACGAGGCTGTCGGTCTCTTTGCCCTAAAAAGAATGCTAAGACCGGATTACTAGTGAAGTTGGAAGACACGTTCGGAAGCAAAGAAACGATTTGACGCAGGCTGTGGCCGAGTTGGCCAATGAACGTTTGATATTGCCGGGATGGGTCGCATCACGAGGTTGTACGACAGCTTCAAAAGCCACAGAATGAGAAAAGATACTTCTCCAGCCATCCGCAGACCCAGAAAGAAGGGTTCAGCAGCAGCTAATACAGCCGCATCGGATGTGGCTATTCCAGCTGCAAAGTAGGCCAATAACAAGGCACAAACAACAACATCATGCGTTTCGTTTCGTTCGGAGTTGATGTCCGTACCCAGTGTTGCGCGGAGGTGATGTCCGCGCCCTGCCACTGAGCCTCGCCTTGCTGTTGCTGCATGCTGACCGGGGCTGATGGACTCTGCCTCACCCAAAATACTTGTCCATGTCAAAGAATGATCGGCCGGCGGAATTGGTAGCTGGTCCTCACTCTCAGGGACAGCGACTGTCAACCACATAGAACGCCGTATAAGTTCCGACATTCGAACTTCCGCAGCTACTGTGACTCGTAGAACCAAGGACAAACATCTAAAACGATTGGTCATCATATTCGATTGAACCATCTTCAACACCTCTGCCATGGCTCACCATCATCGGACGAATAAACACCATCGCGGAAATCACCACCCTGATGAGAACTTCATCGAGCTCCAAGATCTGTACGAAAACCGGATTCATACAGCTCGCCACGGCCGAGACTACTATGAAGCTGTTCCGAAAGACGGCGAAATCGACGAAGGTCGGTACTCAGATGGATTTCAGCTAGTACGAGCTTCCTTGAATACTAACAGTCTCCTGTGTGCAGATTGCAGACTGCCTTGGTTTCCAAAGACACTCGATTTTGGGAAGTACCTATATCGTGCTTCATGGGTGTTTCTTGTCATCGCCATCGGAGCAGGCGTGGGTCATATCGTCTTTGTCGTAAAGTTCGCCACCACAGACACGACCGGTTTCGAGCCTGAGGACTCGTCGTTTCCATTCTTCAAAAACAGCGGGTTCTCAGACTGCGCCGCAAAGGCAGCAGATACGACCAATTGCAGTGTCATCATGGAGATCATAAGCCAGGCACGACCCGACAAGCCTTATTTGCGGAAAGGTTACACGCCTGTCGCTACTCACTGGCGCGGCAAGCAAGGCACTTATTACGACTGGTGCCAAACTGCCAGCTGCTTCAACGGGTACGCCGTTCTTCCCACGGTTCATCAAGACTCGACCATCGGCTTGACTACGTTCGAGCTCTGGGGGAACATCAACACAGCGGCCATCATGACCATTTGGGCACTCATCAACCAATACCGAGCCTACAAGAAGCAGCCGCAGCATTGCTCTGGTATCGGGTTTTCTGACTGGGCTCAGTCGGTGCTTTCTTTGGCCATGGTTGTGTGGTGGTGGGTTGAATACGTCCAGTTCGCCATGGACCCAGTGTTGAATGCGTCAAACTCCATTGAAGAGTGGATTACGACATGGCAGCTTGCCGTCATGATTCACTACCATCCATTTTCATGCGTGTTAAACGGACGCCATGGCCTGAAGAGGGCCCTTGAGATTGGGTTGACCTTACTGGCCTTAGCTCAGTGGTGTGCAACTGTACACATTCTCGCTGCTGGTTGGACACATATCCTGGACCAAGGCTCGTTCATCCAGAGCTACGACTGCGTGGAAAGCCTGATCTCGAATACGACGTCTGTCTCTGGCTGCTCGGCCCAGGAACTCTGTTCCGATTCGATGCTACTCAGCAACCCGTACTTCTTCTGGGATATCATGGAACGCTGGGCCATGTATGCGGCGCTGTTCTGCTTCGTCGTGCTGACAGCGATTGCTTTGTCTCCTCTTCTCCGCATTCTACGCGGTAAGAGGGAAAAGGTTTTGGAACGCGACTTGAGACCTATCCTGGGACCCGCCATCACGGGCTTCTTTGCGGCTATAGTGAGTGGCATGGCTCTATTTGTGATTTCCAAATTGAATAACAGCATGGCTCGCGCCGGGCCATTTGTTGTTAAAGAGGCATGCCGAACTGTTCATGTCGGTCTGAGTCCTTGGAGGTATTATCTCGACGTTGGAAGTGATTACGCGAAGGCTATTCGGATCCTAAAAACATGGTTTAACGTCTGAAGAAACATCCCGAAACTAGTTTCAATCGATTTGGAATCTCACGGTATTACGGAAGGGTTGCAAGGTGGTGGTGCATGTGTTGGTTAAATGGTCTTGTTTGAAGTCCTTCTTTTCAGTTCTTCATTTCATCTTCTCTTTGTTCTGCATGAAAACATTGATTCCAATGTCGATAGAAAGCGTCAGAATAAAAATATGCGATTAACTAGCCTTGAATTTCAGTCTAAAACGAAACTTTTGCAAATCAGATTTGCGTTGCGTGCAGATCGAGCGTGCCCTGCAGTCTAGTCAGCGGACCATCACGACTCAATGGATTGCAACTCCCAACAGGCTGCCACTGGGCTAGACAATATTCGTTCAGGTCCCGCCTCATCGGGCACATGAAAGCCCCATTCCTGAAGATCATGCGCGGATAGCAATGAAGTGGGCGAGAACAAAATGCACGAGAGGTGGCTCACGTGTGACAACCTTGTTACCCAACGGCGCAGCAAACAGACTGCTGCAAACGGGTCTTCGTCAGAATGGATAGCGCCATTTGAGCTGGAATTTATAAATCTGATCATTATCTTCCAGTCTCTATTAGATAGCCTATCTAGGTTTTCCGAGCTCCATTTCCAACCACGCGTTATCTTGGTCCTTGTTTTCTCACTCGGTGAATGTAGAATGGGATAACGCCAGACTGGACAAATCTCAACCTAAACATTGCCCATCACCATACGTTGGGATGATTGCAATTTAGACTTAATCAAGGAAGGAGAACAGTTATTCCCTACAAGGAATGATTGTCAACTTGGGTCTTCGGGTGCGCCATGAAACAAGGTATACCAGGCTCAACATCCCTTCAAGACCTCTTACCCAGTCCCCATGACACTTCGAACATCGGTTAAGCCTCGAAGCCATCAGGCTACCATATTTCACTACGGTAGTGTCTGTCACGGAGAAAATGAGAAATATTTATCAGCATTTACCCTGTCTCTTTGGAAATATGTCTCTCAATCTATCCTTTCCTAACTGGAATATTCCTTCCTATCAGGACGTCCGAAACACCGGAGTTGCGACGCGAAGCTGCGAATTTCGACCGCAAGATGCATGTGGTGTTGCCATAGTCGTGCCGCAAGAGAGAGTCTGCTCCCAGTGTTGAACCGTTCAGATACTGCCATTCGTTCCAGCTGTGACACCAAAGCCCGGCAACACAAGGAAACAGCTGGTTCAGGCAGTTTGGTAAAGATTGGCAACCCGGCTTCAATTCTCCAGCGAAGCATCTTCTCACCAAGCCCCGATACAGGATATGCGGAGCTTTCCGAGATCCGTCAGAAGAGACAGGCCGCCACGACAGTCCTTATGCTCGGGTTGACTTCGTATGGACTTTGTCCGTGTCAAATTGAATATGTAATGCCAAGTGCCGCCTCCAAAACTATCGATTCCCACACTGCGTTTCGAGTAAGTCCCACCAGCTTTCCCGAATCTACTACCTAGCGCCTGCCCCATAGTGCGCATGTAGAAGTTAAGGCACGCCCTTTCGTTGACATGGAGGATATTGAGACTGGTGGAGTCGACAGAACATGTACGAAAATCACAGAATAGTAAAAACTGCATAGAATTGAATGGAGAGAAGGAGAATGGGCGGGGGTCTAACAGGTCGTTTGTACTCATCAAATATCGCAAGGCCATTGTTCGAATTAGTCTTTCACAATTGCTCTATCACAGACATTACATTCCCAACTGTCCGTCACCATAAGTTTCACTGGGACAAATGTCGCGCAGAACCCGCCATGGCTAGAAACCAACAGAACCTCCCATTTCAGTGACGAAACCATCGTCCCGGCGACATGGGCTTAATTATCCACCACCACGGAGTCGTCTACAGCGCGTAACCATATCGCTAGAATCAAACATTCGAATCACTCGTTGCCAGAATCACTACCAACTTCATCAACAACTTCAACCCAAAGAAAGAGCGTTGCTGGATAGCCGAAAGAGATGGCGACTTTCTTGGGCGTATCATGCTCGTGCAGGATCCAAATGATAAGCAAGTCGCCAAAATATGGCTGTTGCTTGTCAAAGAAGAAGCTTGGGGGATGGGTCTAGCGACGCAACTGATCCAGGAATGTATCAAGTTCGCAAGGGAAGCGAATTATACGTCTATTTCGCTTTGGACACAAAACATTCCGGAAGGAGCCAGGCGCCTTTACAAAATGGCAGGCTTTGAACTCGCGGGTTCTGAGAAACACGAATCCTTCGGGCATCACCTGGTTGGTGAATATTGGAAGATGGTTCTATGAAGAAACTCTAATGACATTTCCGAGTTGAGGGACGTTTGGAGGTCCGCTTAGGGTCACGGCAGGTGTCTCCTGCGAAGTACTATGCCTTTGATGTTGGAACTCGACCAGTCAGCCAGTCATGTTATCATCCATCCCGGTTGTATTCTTGAACCGCTGTGGCATGGGTTTAAACAATTCAGCGATTTTATCTTGCTTCACTACTATATTCGACAACTCCTGGTCATCCAAGACCATGTGTTCCTGCAATTGTGTTCTCTTGACGTCTACGCCTTCGCGATATTCGAGGACTCGTCCATACTCCCCGTCTTTTCGTACGAAGTGGTGACGCTGATCCATCGAGTCCTCGATGTGCTTCTGCAGGATCTCATCACCTACCCCTCTCGCGGCCAACATGGCTTTATATACTTCAACCCAATGGCCACGGTACTGAAAATCATGCACGAACCAGTAAAAATGACTACACCTCTGTACTTGACCAGCCCATAGCTCTCTGCCGAAGTGATTTGAAACAGCAAGTTACCGCTAATCGGACCAGCCAACACATTACCCACCCCCTTTCCAAAGTTGAACAGACTGAATATCATGGGCACGGCCGTCGAGTCGGTGCTCACCGCTGTGGTCATCCTCGCCCACATAGCCGTGTACCCGGCCGCAAAGAAGCCATACACCAAGGCAAAGACAATGAGCAGTGGCAGGGTGTGCGCGAGTCCCCACAACGCAAACGCCGAGGTCGCAGATATGATAGTCGACACCGTGGTTAGAGCCTCCAGCGAGACTTTGCGGTCTGTGAGAGAACCAAAGGTGAGCTGCCCAGCGACTTGTGATATGCTCATGAGCGCCAGGAGCAGAGCACCTTCCGTGCCGCTGAGGCCGATAGATGCTGCGTATGAGGGAAGGTAGAGCGACGGGAAGAAGTACCCCAGCCCCTGTGCGACGTTGGAGATCGAGAACACCCAGAAGAGGGGATCTCGGAGGAAACTCCAGTTCATTCTCGTTGATGTGCTTTGCAGTGAGGGTGGTAAACGGCCCTTGAGAAACGGGATGAGGGGCCCTGTCAAAACACACAAGGCGACCGCCACGGCTCTGAGAGTGGTTTGATAGCCGTACTTATCCAGCAACGCCTCGATGACGAATGGGAAGACAGCCCCTGACACCCCGGAGGAGCTGCAAAGTAGGCCGTAGGCCATTCCTCGGCGCGTGATCCAGAATTCGTTGACCATATTGAGGATGGGGTAGTAAAAGATCAGAAACCCTACGCCGTAGGCGACTCCCTGGGTGAGGATGAGCGTCTCGACTGTCGTGCAGAAAGATGCGAGGACGACGCCAGTTATGCATACGACCCCTAGATGCAACATCAGTAGTGACAAAACCGGCGAGGGAAGCGATACTCACATCCAGTCCATATCATTAGGCCCTGATATCTCTGGAAACGCTTGATGAGGGGCGTGATTGCCGGAGCTCCCAGGTATGAGATGCCGGATGCGACGCTTCCGACGACTGGGATGTATCGGTTGCTGGCAAACGCCGGCTGCTTGGAGTAATAGTTCTGAAAGACACCGAATGATAGAGGGAATCCTAACGAACAACAGCTTAGCATCGATGTCCAAGAGTCCCACGAAGGGACAACGACATACCCCACAACAGGGCTTCGAAAACGAAGGCAGTCAGGAGGAGTCTCCATGCCGCCAGTCCCCGGTCGGTCGGCTTCAGTTGATGCTGCGGGCCGTGGAATTCTGTCGAGCTATTCGGGTCGTTTGGCTCGTCTCCCTCCGTCTGATGCGATACGACAGATGGATTCGTCATCTCCAGGGAGTCCATGTTGGAGAAGGTGGACGACATCTTGTTTACTCTTAGGTGCTCGACACCACTCCCACTGTGAAGGTTCGACTTGAAGAGGTGCGAAATCCGCAGATAAATAGATCAAGATGGTGTCTGCGGGGTACATTGGAGTAGATCACCAGCCGAGGCTAGCCTAGTCTCATTGCGCTCCCGGTTCGGATCGCGCATCAGTAGCGGGATGCTCACTCGTTCTCATGACTTGAAGGTCATCCTTGGCACTGGTGAGAATGTGTTGGAGTGCTACAAGACGTTGCAATGGCATTTGTATATCACGGAGACGAGATGCAGGCAACAATCATATGGCGTGGCGACGAGATATCATTCACTCGTACCGTTGCACCATGCGGCTCACTCCAACACTTCGCCCTGTGATCCCTGAGTTCCGTCTTCGGGGCCCATGTACATGATGTCGTGGAAGATCTGCGTCCACTCCTCGCCTTCCTTCCTCCACCAATACTGAACTTTGACGAGCAGCGAATCGTCGGCCTCTCCCGTCTGATCCATCAACTCACTCCACAAGTCCACCCTCATGCCGACCCAGCCCTCCTCGTGGGCCTTCTCTTTGACCTCCTCGGACGATTCGAAGCCCGCGGGAAGTACATGCTCGTCGGTTCCGAACTCAAATTCTTCCACGCTTAAGGGTCGAATGGTGTAGCAGCCCTTCGTTCTTGGGGCGGTGTCGGTGGAGTCCTTCCTAGGAGCGGTCTCGTGGAGGTATCGCACGATAGTCTCCCGATTTCGGGCGGCGAATGACGGCTTCGGGCGGCATATCTGGTAGCATGCGGGGGAAAAGAAGGCCCCTTTGGCGTCGATGTCTTTGGTGTGGCGGTAGGCGGCGTAAAGAGACTTTAGGTGAGCAGCGAGCCCCTCGTCTATGTCGTGGATCGCCATGGTGAAGGCCAGTGTTGTTGAGATGGCAGGACACTGGACTCAAGTCGCGACGCTCTTGGTCTGAGGTGATTCAACAAAACCGTGTCTCCAAGCTGGCAGGGCTTTTGAAAATGACCTGCGGGTGATCTTTATGATGATAGGCTGAATCTTGAACGTCAGCATTTAGCGCCGAGTGAGACATGAGATGATGCACGCGATAAGTCGTCTCGTGAGATTGACTCACAAGCTGGCAAGCCTAGGGGCAGTGGGCTTTGGATTACAGCGCGTCGTCTCAATTTCAAAGACGACCGAGGGCACCAAAGATCATCAAGGACACTACAGCTTGTGATGAATCCCACTATAGTGGCAGCGCCGACATCGCGTCATGAAAAGATTTCTCATGATCATCTCATTGTTTCGACACCCCCTGTCAGCTTCACTAGTTGACTAGATCTCTGATTGTCGTGGCCGGCGGAGCTCCGGACAGCGCGGGGGAACTCCGTCCCATGTCACGTCGGGAACTCACAAAAAGGCACTGAAGAACCCCTGAGACATTGGATGAAGTTTCTTCGCACTCAATTGAAGGTCGAAATCGGCTACTCATGAGGGCGCCATCCTTGTGTTGGCTGCCCGGGTATCACACGTCTACCATGCCGGCCTATACCTGGCGCTCGCATCTTTCCCACCCCGTTGACGTCTATTAATCCCTCCTGTGTCCTCTTTTTCTCTAATCATTATTCCCTGGCCGATGCCACTCAAAACTCACACAACCTTCTTCAGCTGGAAGCCGACCTGCCTCGTCCGCGCAGCGAAGAAGACGCCCACCGACGCGAGCATGGCAAAGCCGCAGAACAGCTGCAGGCCCAGGTAGCTCCCGCCCTGCGACCCGACGAGGGCGCCAGCGATAGGGCTGCCCGTCAGCGCGCCGAACGACTGGATCGCGAACGCCGTGCCGGTGCGGACCCCGATTTGTCGGATGTCGCTGATCTGTGCGATCAAGGCGGGGGCCAGACTGATGAATCCTCCCGAGCTGAACCCGAAGCCGATTAGGAACACAATGATGGCGGCATTGCTCTTTCCAGGTATCCACAAACACAGACAGAAGGCGGCGCTGATGAAGGTGATGATGATCATGACGTTGTACCGCCCGACCTTGTCGGCGACGATGCCCGGTATGATGCGGCCGAGGATGCTGACGGCATTCATGATGGGGAGGAGGTAGATGACCAGGTTCTCGTCCATGCCCTGGGCGCGCGCCTGCAGGATGACGAAGTTGAAGGGCAGGAACATGCCCCAGAAGAAGAGGAACAGGGCGACGACGGTGATGGCCATGGCCGGGTCGCGCAGGCCGTCGAGGTAGTCGTTGAAGACGAACGGCTTGGGCCGCGGCGGCAGACGCGACTTGACCGTCAGGCACGCGATGCCCAGAAGGAGCAGGAAGAGGAACGCGACGGCCCGTATGGCCCAGGGGAAGCCGACCTGCTCGATCATCTTGGACATCATGATGGGCAGCACGACGCCGCCGAGCGAGGAGCCCGAGACCATGATACCCAGCGCGGCGCCCCGGCGGCGGAAGAACCAGGACACGACGGAGGCCATCGAGGCGTTGAAGGCGGCGCTCGAACCGATGGACGACACGAGGCTTTGCGCGAGGATGAACTGGTAGTACTGCGTGGACAACGACGTCATCATCAGTCCGAAGACGTAGACGACGGTGCCGCCGTAGAGGAGGTATCGCGGACCGTACGAGTCGTAAACGCGACCGAACTGCGACTGTTAGCGGACTTGCACGTATTACTCGGGAGCCGAAGGACTTACGATTGCGCCCATGAAGGTCATGGTCCATACTTGAAGACTGGTGATCCAGGATACCGTCGAAGACGGGTAGTCCTTGAGGGGACCGTCGAGGTAGTACGCCTGGAACACGCCGACGCAGTTGATCAAGCCAAAGGTACAGAAAAGCGCGCACCAGCCACCGAAAACGGCGAGCCACGCATCCCTTCCGCCGTCCGGAAAGTCTTCCGGCCTCATCCCCGGCGGGGGGCCGGAGGGGGCGCCGCCATTCTTGGCATTCGAGGCCGGAGTATCTGAGGGGGAGGCGGTCGCCGGCGCCAAGCCGCCCTTCTCGAGATCCGCTTCGACGACGTTGGCGGGTTCAGGGTAGATGTTGGCTTCGGTCTCGCGCTGCTGGGAGGGTATGCGCTCGAGAGACGGGTGGGCGGAGGACGCGTACGGCGAGCGATCCGCCTTCTCGAGGTCTGCGGCTTGGGGCTGCTCCATGATTGTCGACGAGTTGGACGACGTGGAAAGCGCGTCGTGAGCGCGCATATCTGCAGTCATCTGTGGTGCGTATTTGCAAAAGCTTGTTCGGTTTATCCTGTTTGTCTCGATTTCTCAGGGTACCGGAGCCCTTTTGTTGAAGTGTTGCAGGTTTGTCGAGGAAAACACTGAAAGGTGTAGGTTCTGCCCTTGCAGGTGTGGGGCGAATATCTCCTCTCCTATTTTTCTCCTCTTCTTTGATCGATCGTCGACTAATGATCTTAGTTGATTAACAGGCTTGTCTGTCTTCCGAGAGAGCCCAGGAGTAAATCGGATGGTGGCTACCTTGTTGTCTTCTTATGTCTGGGGGTGGGGATTGAAGTGTCGTGAATGCGGATGTAAAAAGGCAAGCCGTGTTGCGGCTCACTCGTCAACGGATGAGTTTGAAGATTATTAATGGGACGCACCAAGACGGATGAACATCTCGCGTTGATCTCGCGCCTTTGCTTACTACCTGCAGGATTCACTCTGTCTCGCGATCTCATATCGCCGCTGCTCGGAGGAAAAAAGCCAGGTTGTGACGACTAGCAGCACGCAAGCCGGCCTGTCTATGACAAACCCATGCTCGGTGTTAATGGCTATGCGATTCTCGACTGTCGCATTTCTGGATCCGCCCCTACACTAAGTCACGGAGAAGAGGAGGAGGACAGGGTTGACCGTTTCCCCTCCGGGGTTAACGTGCGGCGCCGGTGTGACATGATGGATACATCCAGAACCCCGGTTAGGCAGTCGGGCCACAGAACCGTCAGACGAATGGCGTCGCGGCTGATCGATTTGATGGTAAGTTTAATCTGCGGCGTTGTGACTCAATGCTCGGTTTCCGATGGTTGCTGGGTGCGTGGAAGCGGTTCACGGAAGCGGATGTCGGAACCTGGATCGCATCGTTCCTTTCCCTGACAAGACTAACGTTGTTCTAACCTTCCAGCCTTCTAACGCGAACCGCCCGGGATCGCTTAGCGCTGAGGAACCCGGTCAGCGGTTGCGTGGCTCATGGTCCGTAATGTCTCTCAACGGCACCTCTTAGCCGATTGGGAGCCGGCCAGGCAGAGGCAAGTAGCTAGTGACAAATGCGTCTCGTTAATTGTCATATCGTATATAACAATGTTTTAAAAGGCCATAGTCCTTCATCTGATATCTTCAGCGCTGAGGCCAAAATCGGGTTCTCCAGCTTCGCGAGATCTTGCCGGGGAAACCCAGCAGGGGTGTAATAGGTAGTGTGGGGGAGAGGATGGCCCCTTGCGCTCGGCGTTGGGATGAAGGCGCGAGAGCCCGAACTTCTGGAATGACGGCAAAAGAGAATCTTTCGGCTCGACGTCCAATCACGAGTCGTAGGTGTCATGGGAAATGGGTGGTGTGCTCGGATTTCGGATCGGAAATAGACACCGCTTATTAAAGCTATTTGAACCACTGCAATCGCACCTATGACTAGTCCCCTTCATGCCCCTGTGGCATCCATTAGTGTAGATTCGCGTCGCGGAAGCTATCACCACGTGGTGGTTACTGAACAAGACGTGGGCGTGCAGAGTGAAGCTTGTTTTCGATAGAACGCCCGCTTAGAGACGCCGCCACGCGGGTATTATTGCCGTGGCCGAGGGTCGGAAAACGAGCAGCCTCTGGCTCAGATCTCCGAGGTCTCTCTTCCTATCAAAAAGCATCCGCAAGAGAACCCGCAATGACACGCGCGGCTGACGCCGACAGGGCGCAAGATGCGCTTGACTTGCCCGCCGCGATGCTGGTGTTCGAGTCCGCTCTGTTCTATTACACAGTAAATGTACATTCGTCAGCCGTTGGGCTGGTGGCATGGTTGTCGCGCTAATCTTTTTTTTCACGCGGCGTCGCGGCGTCCGCTCTTTGTTTGCTCTGTTGCTTTCCATCTTCACCTCACAAACTCCTTGAGGTCCTTGGCATCCTCAAAGTCGACCTTGCCATCACGGCTAACGCTGGCGACGCGGATGGCCGAAGGGGGCTGCTCAACAGATGCAGGCTTGGCCTCGATCTTGGGCTTAGACGTCAACTCGACGGCCTGGGGCACGACTCCGGCAGGGGCGTCTGCGATCTCGTTGACTTCGTTGGCCGTCAGGGAGTCGGCAACCCTGACGCCTCGGCTGGACATCAAGAGAGTGGTGGGTCCGCGGAACTGGAGGAAGAGGCGGTCGCCCCAGATGGTGCGTCGGAGAGAGGTGCGGAGGGTGAAGAGCCAGCGGGCGAGGGTCTTGTATGTGCTTGTGTCGCGCATGTTCTTCATGAACTCGGTCTCGGGGAACAGGCGCCCGGTGATGCTCGGGACCTGGAAGCGCAGAATGTTCGACTTGAGGCGGAAGGGCAGCGGAGGGTTTCTCGAGACGGCGTAGGCGACGACGTTGGACGGATGGGCGACAAACTCCTCGCCCTCGGCAAGCGTAACTTCGTAGATCTGACCAGGAGACGAGAGCGCCGCCAGGCCACGGCCAGTCAGGTGGGTGTTGCCCCAGTGGGCGACGGAGAGACCGCGGCTGATGCGAGGGGAGACAGAGAGGGTGTGGCCGGTCCATGCAAGAAGCGCGTTGCGCTGGGTAATCATGTAGTCGGTCGTGCCATCGAGGTGGAGCACTGAGAAGGTCGTGGTCGGCGACTTGGTGGAAATGAGGGCCGTGAGGGGCGTCGTGGAGGAGATTCGCTGGTAGAGAAAGGGAACGCCGAGGAAGCCTCGTGTGAAGGGGGAGAGAATCGACAGGGTGGATTGGGCCTGGATGGGACCAACGTTAGCACGTGTGAGAGATGTAACGGGATATCTGCGATAGCCTCACGTTTTCAGCCTTGCCCGCGACGCCGACCAGGGTGCCTCTTCTCGTGAAGAGCTGCTGGGAGGGCGAGAGGGTAACGGAGAGGAGCGAGTAGGGCGAGCCGAGGACCTCGAAGCGTGCGTCTACATGGCGTGATGTTAGCATTACACAAGACAAAAGACCATCGGGGAGCTGAACGTACCGGCTGCGTCTCTCGATCCGGCGCGAGCTCCAAAAACGTCACCACCAACCCGGGGAGCTTCGGTCATCGGCGCGGCGTTAATCTGGATAGTCCTGCACTGCCGGCAGACGTAGGACGGCGTTGCGCCCCTTTGCGCAATGCGTGCCGTCCGCAGGAGGGACAATTGGGCGCGCATGGCGGGCATGAGAGCGGGGGAAGCTGGTGACGTCGAGAGATCGGTCGGGTCGTGGCCTCGAAGCTCCAGTGCAGCTCCGACGCCTCACAAGGAATTGACGATGCCGCCGACGGCAAAAAATCGGACCACCCCCGGGAGAACTGTCTACCGGGATCCGATCAGTACGTACCTAGGTAGCTAGGTACCTGGGGACGTATGTACCTTCCTCGGCCATTACCAGGTGGTAAGTTTGTGCTAATTATCCAGCAGAGCTTATGTCAGCAATGTCATGTCCACGTCCTGGGCAAATTATTCAATCAACGCACTGCTCACGTGTTTGGCAACAAGTGGGGCGGGCCCTCGCTTATTTCCACTAGCGCCCGTTGCCCCTGGCGATTGGTATGACGCTCCCCCTGTTGACAAGGTCTCACGGACCCATTTTCAACTCTCACCGATTCTTCATACTGAAAAACCTGTCCATAACGATACACTTGGTTTGCACCTCTATTATCGTTATGTGGAGGTTATCGTTATGGTCAGTAAGTGGGGCGCTAGCTATCCTAAGGCTCTGATTGGTTGGATGGGGCTGGTGGCCCTGACGTCCCTGCTAGGCCCCTAGCTAGGCCCCTGCTAGGGGTCGGCTGGGGGTCGGCTAGGGGTCACTACACCACCAAAAGCCACCTCTCTATAACGATATCCCTAGTAAAAAAATCGTATTCCATATCGTATAACGCAATAGGGAGGTTTATCGTATAAGCTATACAAAAATCGATGGTTTGCATGAATATTATCGTTATGGGCGGGATATCGCTATGGTCAGGGATCGTTATGGACAGGTTTTTCAGTATTATTCCTTGCACAAACCTCCAACCTAAGGCAGCGCTTACTTCATCCAAGAGCCTCAAATCTCTTCTCGTCATTGCCAATTTCCCCCCCAGTCTACGCGTCCAAGTCGAACTCCGTCGACGACGACTCGCTCCTCAGCACCCGCCTCTGCAGCCTCCCTGACGACCTCCTCCCTCCCTTGCTGAGGCTGCTACCGTCGTCACCCTTCCATCCACTTCAATTGCCTCAATTGCTGCAGCGTTGATTGCATTGGCCCACGATGTCGGTTCGTGTGGTCGCCCGGATTCGTCCTCTCCTGCCTAAGGAGCTCGACAAGGACACCATCGTCAGTGCCGACTGCACCCCTGGCGACCAGCACCCGACACTGGTCAAGATTCCGAACCCGAAGAAGGAGGGCGAGGAGTTCTCCTTCGCCTTCAACAGCGTCTACGACCAGCAGACCAACCAGGAGGAGCTCTTCACGAACGAGGGTACGCCGTACAGGTTCACGTCTGCGTCGAACCACCCCTCTTACTAACGTGTGCAGTCGCGCCCCATATCAAGGCGCTGTTCCAAGGTCTCGATGTTACAATCTTCGCGTACGGAGTCACTGGAACCGGCAAGACGCACACGATGCGAGGCGGCCGAAAGCTCGCCGATAGAGGCATCATCCCCCGACTGCTGAGCGGAGTCTACCGACGCGGAAAGAAGATCAACAAGGATACCGGTGGCCAGACCACCGTTGACGTCGCCCTGTCATACTACGAGATCTACAACGACAAGGTCTTTGACCTGTTCGAACCCCCCGAAAAGCGCAGCGCCTCTGGCCTGCCTCTCCGAGAAAAGGATGGCAAGACCATGGTCGTCGGTCTGTCGGAACGCGCCTGCGAGAGCCTCGAGGACTTCTCCGAGCTCTACATCGAGGCGAACAACAACCGCGTCACCGCAGCCACGAAGCTCAATGCCCACAGCAGTCGAAGCCACGCCATCCTGAGAGTCAAGGTTACGCAGACGACCGGAGACGAAGTCCTCGAGAGCACCGCGTCCGCCATTGACCTGGCTGGTTCCGAGGACAATCGCCGCACCGACAACGGCAAGGAAAGGCTCGTCGAATCTGCCGCCATCAACAAGAGTCTCTTCGTGCTGTCGCAGTGCATCGACGCCATCTCCCGCCAGGACAAGCGCATCCCCTATCGGGAATCCAAGATGACGCGGATCCTGAGCCTGGGCCAGAACAACGGCATCACCATCATGATCTTGAACCTGGCACCCATTCGCAGCTACCACCTCGACACCCTCAGCAGTCTCAATGTTAGTTCCAGAGCGAAGCGGATCGAGGTTCGCGAAATCGAGAACGAGGTCGTCTTCAAGCAGGTTCCCCGTACGAACTCGGGTGCATCTGCCCTCGCCCACCGCCAGCCTCTACGCCCCTTGGCCAACGCGCACAACATTCACAGCGGTACCATTGCCGCCAAGGAGAAGGAGAAAGAGAAGGACGCCACCAGACCGGTCAAGGCCTTTAACGTTTTCGCTGACCGCAGTAAACCTGCTGCCACGGTGCGTCCGACGGCCAACACCGCCCAAGTCCGAAAGCCTGTCGTCGAGCGCGAGCCTGCCCCCAAGACTTCGAAGCTCGTTCGTCCCACCCAGATTGCCCTGCCATCCCAAGCGTCTCAACAAAAGCTTTCGATTTCTGCGGAGCAACTGGAGGCGCTGGTCGAGAAGAAGGTCAGCGAGATTCTCCGCTCGAGAGAGAACAAGACGGCAGAGCCCACCCCGGCCCCGGCCCCTGCGCACCCTGATATCAACGAGGCGGTGCAACGCCGCCTGGAGGCCTTGGAGCGCCGGATCGAAAACGAGGAGCGCGGTAGGGATGACACCCGTTCAGAGGGCCTCCGGTACCTCCTGGCAGCCCGTCAGGCCAAGGAGGCCGGCGACGACGCCGGGGCGCTCAGGATGTACGAGATGGCTCTCCCTTTCTTCCCGGGCCAGGCAAAGCTGCTCGGCAAGATCCAAAAGTTGCGCAACAAGCTTGGACACGAGGCCCCAGCGGAGATTGAGGTCAACTCCCCTGTGAAGGGCGATGCCAGAGGCGACAGACACGAGAAGAAGCGCAGGAGGATAGCCGACGACAGCGACGACGAGTACCAGGCCGAGGCGAACGAGGATATGAGCTTCGTTGACGTCGCCGCCAAGTCGAAGAGCCGAAAGGCCAAGTCGACAAAGCCGCCCAAGCTGGTCTTTCCGGAACCGAGCGGCCCGGCATCCCCCAATACCAAGTTCCTGCTGAACATTGTCAACTCCCGCGATCTCGCGCAGATCAAGAGCCTCCACGGCTTTGGCTCGAAGAAGGCACAGGACCTTGTCGACTACCTCGACGCGAGGGACGAAGAGGAGGGCGGTGAAATCGAGTCATTGGCGCAGCTGAGGACCATCCCTGGAATGGGTGGCCGCACTGTCGACCGTGCCTACGACGGTCTTGCCACTGCTGTTTAAAAGCGAATTATATCCCCAGAACCCTGAGCATCACACGCGGGCGGCTCTCGGTGCATAGGCATGGTGTTTTTGGAGTTCAGCATACAGGCCTGGTGGCCTTGAAAGACAGGTTGCTTTTAGGACGTTGCATATTGTGCGAGCACTGCATCGAATAGACCATTCAAAGTCAGCCTGGGTTAGGCTCTAATACTGATATCTGTTTCACCTGGCACGTTTGGCTCTTGGCCAGAACCTGTGTGGAATGCCATGAGAGTTTCTACTTGATGCATATTGACGTGACATGCCGAGATATCTTGTCCACGATCAACTCTCCCTTCTTTCTGCATCCATCACTCCCGTCTGATGGGTTATGCAATCACAACGCGTCAGTTCCTCAGTGTTATGCAAGTTGTTCGGCAAGCAAATCTTGATTAGATCAATATCTGAAGCAATTTTCCAAGAGATACCACGAGACCTATCCGCCCAGACCGTCCTCATTCCTGTGCATGAATCTCCATATACCCATTCCTGATACCACCCCACGTACTAGAAAGCTCTGCACTCGATCAGACCTCTCTCATACGCGCTGTAAACGATGCCGTCACAGACCAAGAAGCCCATCGCGGCGAGCGCGGCCGTTGCGCCACCGGTGAGCGCGCCCACGCCCAGCGCCGCGATGCCGCACTCCATGACCTCGAAGATGGCAGTCGACACCTGTGTGTCCATGCACTTGTTGCAGTCCGTGGCAGGCTGCTTCGTGCACTGTCGCTCCTGGGCCTCCTGGAGACGGCGCCTGCGGATCTTGCCGACCGACGAGGAGCGCGCCGAGTTGAGGATGCTCTCGGCCCGTACCAGGTTCTGCGTCTCCATGGCGCCGGCGACCTGTCGGTCCTTGAGGTGTGCGACGGGGTCGACGGCCGCTGCCTGGGCGAGGTTGAGGGTGCTGAGGAGCAGGCTGGTGATGACGGTGAACTTCATGTTGAAGGGAAGGTTTTGGTTTGACTTGGGAACCGAAGGGTGGTTAACGATAGTGTAGATGTCTTGAGAGATCGGAAAAGAGTGGATAGAGACTTGTGTCTTGGATGATTGGAAGTGATGAGAGTGAAGAATCAACATAAAGAGCGGCGATGGCTTGGGCTTTATACAAGGTGATGACCGTCAAGTAATATGAAGCAACAGTCTGCCTCCATGATTAACGCGCGACGACGGCCTTCACCAGGACAGCTAAGTCATTTGCTCCTCGTCTCGTCCGCTCCTCGTCTCCGCCGCGCCTCTTCCGCTCCTTATCTCCCCGTCTGTCTCTCCATTCTTCTCTTTCTCTGTTTCTCTAGTTGCTGCCCTTTGCGAATCCGAAAGTCTGCCATCACACGATAGAGAAGATGCTTTTACCAATTACAATGACTTTGAAATCTGCATCGAGTAAAGGCCTTGGCAGGTGGCTTGTAAAAGCGTAGGGCGCATCTCATATGAAGAGCACCGACCACGGAAGAGTCCTTTGTTCCGAAATCCGGCAAGGTGTTCGACGGGACGACATGCGAATCCGAGATGCCGGGAGAGTTACGTGCGCCCTACTGGGCAGATCCGACGGTAGAAAGACCGCTCTGCGGCCCGTGAGGCACGCATAGGCCGTAGATCCGGAGCCATCCAGGTCGATCTGGAGGGATCTGGCCGTTACTGAACCCACAGTCCCCGGCTTAAATCTGCAACAGCTACAGTTAATCTGGTTTAGCCTCCTCAAGACCAATAAAGCCGCGACGTCCCATCCGAACTTTAAAAGAGACTCTTCAGCGGCCCGTCGTCTGTTGTCGAGTAATCAATATTGTTCACCTAAACCGGACATCACCTCAAGTCTTGATGCCAGATACGACCGTCTGGGAGCTCACGATCCGAGTCAGCGGTTGTTGTTGCCAAGCCTGTCCAAGCCACTCTGTGGCCTCGGGGAGATACATTCAATGCCTCTTTTGATGAATTTCGGCATCTGCCTCAATTTAGAGAAAACACAGAACGCGAAGAAAGGCGCAGCACACACGGGAAGAAAGTGACCGTGTCCTTCGGTCACTGACTAGACAGGCCCGCTCTAGCCATTCTGTCGCGGAGAACGGACTTCGAGATGAGTCGTGAAGCATCGTCAGTCTGCCATCAGGCAGCTCAAAATCTCTATAAAAGATATCTCCTTTCCACCGAAGATAGCATCTCTTTTCTTATCCTCATCACACTTCAGTCTCTTCTACAATCACACAATCTTTCAGCTCATCAGCTCTTCCAATCTTTCCAATCACTCTCTCTTCTACAAACTTCCAACTACGTCTTTACCAACTCCACCCAACACCTTCAAAATGTTCTCCAAGACCATCATCGCCATTGTCCTTGCCTCCACCGTCGCTCTCGCGGCTCCCGTCGAGTCCACTCCCAAGGCGGTCGAGGACAGACAGATCAACCAGAGCGTCACCATCTGCAGCGACAAGGGCATGGCTGACTGCGACACTGTCAACTTCAACTTTGGCTTCTGCGGTTGGTCTATTTCTTTCTTCTGTCTTTTGGGCATCTCGACTGACATTTCATAGTCTCCAACGTCGGAAGACTGAACGACAAGGTCAGCTCCCTCAACGCCAACGGCTTCAACTGCATCTTCTACAAGTGAGTTATCCTTCTTTCTACAGTCTTTTGGATTCATTCTTACCCTTTTACCACAGTGACACCGGGTGCCGCAACGGCGGCGGACAGATCGCCACCACTGGTGAGGTGTCCGACATCCGCAGCAACCCTAACTTCAGCACCATGAACGACGACGTTTCTTCTTTCCTGTGCAACATCTAGAGGGGCTCTTTGGGTGAGAGGGGGAGAGAGACTCCTTTACGCAGGAGTTTCTCTATAGCCAATCCTCAAAGATCAATAGCGAGGAGCCGATTTGACTAGATTGAACGATTTTGACTTGTTGTACACCTAGCTAGGATGCGAGTCTGGGAGTTTGCTGTTTTCTGCTTAGCAATTCACTGATGATTTACTCCTTGCAACTTCTTGGGATTCATCATATGGGGTCATTCCCCGTGAAGTACTGAATCCCTTCCTCTCCAACTATCAGGTGACTCACACGGGTCCCAACTCTATACCGTGGCTGCCATTTCGTCATCATCGATATCTAGTGAGTTTGGAAGAAGTATAATCTGGTTTGCAAAGTTCTGCTGATCTCCAGTATCATGATGTTTAGTCCCAAGACTGCGAAATGCCAAATAGTCAAGCGGGTGCTGAAGCACATACATCTAGAGATTTGCTATTTGTGCCTGCGTTTACTTACCTCCTAGAATTATTAACTTATATAAGCTTTCGTCAATAGGCTCTACCATTATCGCTAGGCTTTATTTATTATTACTAGGCTTTATTAAAACTCATCGGCCTTTTGCCTATAGTCTTTTCCCCTAAATAGACTTAATTATTTAAAGCTCCTATAGTAAAACTCTATATCTACCCAACATTATTAACAACACGTTAAGGGAAAGTCTCTTTCTTAGTTACTACAACTACTTACTAAGGGATTTCCCCTTAGTTAATAATATTTATAAACTTCCTAGACGTTTACTCCTTTGTTACTGTGTTGATTTATAGTTTTATTAGTAGGAGGCCCCTGTGTTAGTATAGCCGCTGCGTAGTCAGCCCCCGTGGCGTACGGCGCTACAGTAGGAGCTATAGCCACATAGAGTCACGTAACTACGTGGCTCTACCTATAGCTCCGATATTTATACTAGTACTTAAGCTACTTTTAACCTATAAATATTATTACTTTTTTACTACATATATTTAACCCTATATAGATTAATTACTAACGTTTTACTTATAAATAAATTAATACTAATTAGTAGTTAACCTACCTATTACTACTTAACTATAAGCTATAGATTAACTAGGATTATTTAAAAGAAATAATAATAAATTAT
Source organism: Colletotrichum musae (assembly GCA_027406025.1). Lineage (NCBI taxonomy): Eukaryota > Fungi > Ascomycota > Sordariomycetes > Glomerellales > Glomerellaceae > Colletotrichum > Colletotrichum musae. Next base: position 3,739,177 of record JANVYC010000009.1, on the reverse strand, counting down.
TACAACTCTAACTTTAAGAGCGGGACCTCTAAAATACTATTACTATACTAAGTATCTCTTTAATTTTAAAAGGCAACTCTAACTTTAAGGGTAGGACCTCTAACGAGTATAGAAAGAAGAAAGTATTAAGACATAATAAACCTATAATTCCATTAAGCCTCTATTAATAAAATCACAGCTCTAAATAGCTAAAATATTACTACTAAAGTACTATAAAAAGACTATAAAAAATCCTTTTATAATAGCTTCTTTCTTTTTTCTCTTTACCTATAGCTTCTTTTTAACCTTCCTCTTCTATTAACTCTTCTTTTTAACTTACTTTTTACGTTTTTTAACTCTTCCTCTTTTTAAAAAGCTAGTTATAGCCCACTTTTTAATAATATAATTCTTTTAAAAAAGCTACTATTACTACCTTTTACTATAATTATAAACTTCCTTAATATTACTTCCCCTCCTTTTAATAAAGGTTAAGATTTATTTTTATAAAAAAACCTTTTTATTAACTATAATTATAACTTACTCCCTTACTTTAAACCCCTACTATACTTACTTAAAATACTATAAATTACCTTATAATTACTTAAGTTAATAAAAATTTCGTTACTAGTATTTATTAGCTATTTAAACCGCTATTTACCTACTAATCTCGTTATTTAAAAACCTATATATTAAGCTCTATAGATCCACAGCCTCCCTCCTCTTTTTCTACAACCTACTTAAGTATATTTTAATAGACTCTAAGAAATTTATATCTTTAAACTAAATATAAAGGATATTACTAAGTCTTTTAAAGTTAATAATAATAAGACTCTTTATAAATCCTTATAATTCCTTCTTTATCCCTATTTATTATTCCCCTTATCCATTACTCTAACTCTATTTCTTTTATATAATAATAATAAAATCTAAAGCTATTATTAATTATTTATAACTTAACAACTACTCTTTATTACTAGTTTTTTATAAAGTAGTTATAGAGCTTTTTAGTAAATCTTACAATCCTAACTAAAAGGACCCTTACGCAGCTATACAGGTTACTAAAATATTATAAATAGCCCCTATAAGTAAGCCTTTTAAGAACCTCCCCCTTATAGTAGCTACTTATAAGCTAGTAATTAACGTAGATTTTACTAACTAAAAGCCTACTCTAAAGTATAATAAACTTACTAATAAAACCTTTATAGCCATACTTAAAACCTACTTACTATAGTCTTTTAATAAGTATATAACAAAAAGCTATACTAGCTATATACTCTAAAAAACTTTTAATATTAACTTTAATAATTAGTTAGTAAATACTTTTACTTAAATTTTACTTAAAGTTTATTACGTTACTAAAAAATAGTTATACACTAATAGTATTAAGTTTAACCCTTTATAAATAAATACTAACTAATAGTTTTTTAATACTATTTAAGTTACTTAATTTAACTTTTAAAATAAAGAAAAAGTTACAAAAGCTATAGCTCTTTATAAAGGCTTTAGAACTAACTCTAAAAAGCCCTACTTCTTTAAACGTATTATAAACAACAGGTCACACAGTACTTTAAAACTAATTAAGTAAAGTAAAAGCATCATTTTACTATTAGTTAAACATTATAACAATACTATATTACAAAACATAAATACCTTACTACTATAGAGAGTAGCTACTTTTTAATCCTTTTTAAAAGATTAATACTACAGCTAGCTCTATTAGCCTTATAAAGCTATATAAAACTAACCCTACCCTTACTATTTTAAAGATTTCTCCTAAAACGCCCTAACTCTAGTACCACTACTCTTTAACCCTCCTATACTAAAAATACTTACTAACCTCTTTAAACTTAAAAACAGTATAACTTATAGTAGCAATTAGTATAAATTTTTTAATATAAAGCTTAGGATTTTTAAGTATAATTACCACCTTATAAGTATCTTTTAATATTAAGCCTATATCGCCTTTCTACTAATACTATAAAACTAAGTATAGACTTTTTATTATAACTACTTTAGTAACTCTACCTCCCCTCTATTACTCCCTAATATAGTAATTATAGTACATAACTACTTTAAAACTAACCAGACGCATTAGTAGTGCCTTTTTAAGTAGTAATATTTTAACCTTACTATAAAGATACAAAATAGTTAAAGTAAGTTTTATATTAAGTACCTTAACAAGATAATTATAAAGTTTTTAAAAATTTAGTTTATACTTACTAAAAAGTACTAAAGCAATTATATCCTACACAGCTAACTTCTTACTATTTACTACTTTTTTTTAAACTTTATATTAACTTTTATTAAAGAATTTCCTATACTTAGTAGTACTATTACTAACTTATAGTTAACTATTAGTATTACTAATAACTATACTATAAGTAACTAGTACGTTTCTATAAATACTTACTATATTAATTATAAATATAGTAACTACTATAATAGCTACTACTAAAGCTATAATACCCATAACTATTTCTATAGTAACGCACTTTTTTTTTATAGTAATAGTATATAAAAGTACTATATTTATAGTAAAATCAACTACTAGTTTAATAAGTATATATAAAAGAAGTATAATAAGGTATATAAGTACTATAGATTATTATTCTATATTTAAGATCCCTTTTATAAAGAATATTACTAGTTTTTACTTTAATATAAGAACTTCTTAAACAACAATAACGACCTTTTAGTTACTAACAGCCCTAAAAAAAGTAATTTAAAGCTTAAAAAAGATATTAAATTTGTTTATTACACAACAACCTACTATACCTTTATAAGTATTAATAGCCCAGCTACTATTAATAGCTACTATATCTTTAAGCTACTTAAAGATAATACTACAGCCTACTACTTAATATAAATAAACCCCTTTATTTACTTAGTACTTATATTAACGTTTGTATATAATAGTTACTACTCCTCTAACGTTTTTTATAGTATTATACCTAATACTAGGGTAGTAAAGTTTTTAACTACGGGCTATAATTAATACGTAGTACTATAAAATTACTTTTTACTAGACTTTAAGCTAAATACCTTTAGTACTAGTAAAATCTCTATTTTTTTTAAAAACGCAGTACTAGTTAATTTACTTAAATTTATTAATATCTCTACTCTATTTAAAAATATTACTTTTTATGTAATACCTATAAGTACCCTGTTTTTACTTAGTTTAAGTAATATAAATTAACTTAGTATTATTTTTAATAATATCTATAATAAACTCTATTAGGGTATTACTATAGTCCTAATTATCTAACAATAGGAGTATAAATAGTTTACTTTTAACTCTAAAGAGTTACTAGTATTCTACTACTTAACTAATATTAAGCTCTACTATTTTTATTATTAATTTAGCTACTCTTTTGTTTAATAACTCTATAATATTTTATAAAAAACTAAAAACCCTATTAAGATTTCTATTATTAAAGCCCTTAATTACGTATACTATTAATACTAACTTAACAGTTTAGTACTATTTTACTTTAAGTTTAACCTCTATAATAACTTTAACTTTAACTATAAAGTTATTATTAATATTATATATATTAATAATAAACTAGTTCTATATATAGTTAATATATTTATAGCTTTTAATACTACTTACTTTTTAGAATTACTCTTTACTAAATATTTATAGTAAGTATTTTAAAAGAACTAGATTAATATATACTAGGGACCCCTTAATAACCTTATTACTAATCCGGGTACTAGATTTTAGTTTAATAAATTCTATAGTAATACTAAATCCTTTAGTATTACTTTTAAGAATACTTTTATTAAAATATACTATTTAATTAATAAAGTTAAGAGATACTATACTATAGTGTATAGGATTTATAAGATTTTTAAAGTAGAGAACCCCGGGATGAGCTGTAATGCCTGTCTTTAAGCTACGGTTAAAGCTATTAACAATACTACTAGCCTAAATAGCCTTATTCTGACCTTACTAGTATTTAAAGTATACCCCTATATAAATAACTCCTCCCCACTATCGCTAGACATTATAACTAAAACTACTACTATTTATAAAGCTATAAACAAAGTCCACTACTTCTATACTAAATAGATAGTTATAAAAGGCTTTAGAGTATATAGTAGCCTTAATATATTTATAAGTCTTAACTTTTTACTTTAATTTAAAGTTAGGGTATAGTATAAAAAGGGTAGTTAGTAAGGCCTATACTTACTACTTTTAATTAATAGTAAGTTCTGTATACTAGCCTTTCCGTAGGGCCTATAGATATTTAAATTAACTTTTATTAAATCCTTTTATAATAATAATAATAAAGTTAATTTTAGATCTTTACTACTAAATAACCCTAACTATACTAAAAAAACTAAAAATAATAAGGCTAATAGCCCTAGGGATGCCCCTAGTAAAGCTAAGCTACTTAAGGAAATCCTTAATAAAATTATTATTAATTCTACTCCTTTCCCTACTACTAAAAACCTCCCTTAGCTATTTAAAAGACGTTCTGGCTACCCTTATAAAAACACTATTATAATATATATTTTAGTAAAAGAGAAAGCTGATTTTATCTTTATAATTAAGCTATATAATAAAAGCGTAATTACTATGCCTAGTAAACCCTTTTAGCTATTAATAGAGTAGGAGATTATAGTACTTTAGAATTGTAATGTTTTTAACTTTATTCTTTATAACTTTAAGATTTATAATAGCTACTATGTATTTAAATTAAAAATTATTAATAAAATTAAAGAAAAGACTATAAATAGTTTTTATAAAAAGTCTTATTTTATAATTTAAGGCTATACTAATAATAAAAAAGCTAAAATCTTTATATAGTTTTTAATAATTTAGTAAGCCTTATAGTAACTAATCCTTACTTTAGCTCCTTCCCTAATTTATAATAGTATAACTCTATAGCTATAAAATATTACTTAAGTATATATATAGTTAAAAATAAAGCTTAATTATACTATTTTTATAAAACTCTTTAAATAAATTAAGTATTATTACCCTTATAATACTATTATAGTTATTAAAAAACTACTCTATAGTATTATAGAAGTAGGGATATACTAGTAAGTAATATATAACTACTACTACTATAAAAGGCTTAATATAGTTAATTTAATATATAATTTATATTTTTTAATATTATTAATTAATAATAAAGAGTTTGTTATAATTAAAATATAAATTAATAATACGTTAAAACTCTTTACTATTAATTTTTTAGCTTAAAAGGATAACTAACTTTAAAAAATAAACCTTATAATTAAACTAAAAACCTTTTTAACTACTAATAATCCCTTTATATTTAATAGTAGTATTTTAAGTTTTAAAAGTAGTAATTTAGTATTTTAATAAAAGGGCTAAAGTAAAAAGCTTATTATTATAACCCCTAGGGTAAATTAAAAGACTATATACGTTTAATAGCAGGCCCGTAGTACTTATATTACAACAATCTATTAACTAAAGGTATTCTATAATCTATTAGTTACTACCTAGTACTAAGAGCTTAACAACAATAATATTAGGACTCTAAATAAGTATTTATAGTAGTAAATTAATAACTAAAAGTAAGGGCTAATATACGTCCCCCTTAACTTTACTACTAGTAAGTTTTTTATATTTATAAATAGATTATTTATTAATAATAACGACCTTTTATTATAACTTAGCTTTATTATTATCCTTAGTAATAAACACTACCTTACTAATAATACTATTAAACTTACTAGTAATATTATTTACTATAACTCTATAAAAAGTAAGTACATTACTTATAGTATATTAATATTTAAAATTTATAGTATAACAACTAGTACTAATATAGTCCTTACTATTACTAAAACCCTTTAAATTATAACTAACTATCTTTAACTTTTTAAAATCCCTATAGTAGTATATATAGATTTATACTTACTATATAAATACTTTATTAAGCTTAGTACTACTAAAAAAAAGTACTTAATAATTAACATTATAGCCCTAAAATAGTCCTATAAGTAACACAAGATTACTAATATTTACTAAATAATAAGAAGTAATAACCTAGCTAATATCTTTATAAAAACTTTTTTAAACTATACTCTTAAAAGTTTTATTAATAGTAATAGTATAATAATTAAAATAAAAGGATAGGTTATATAAAAAGGCGTATAAAACTAAAAACGTAAAAAATTAAAAAATACAGATAGTATAAAGAAAAAGACATAAACTCTAATTACTCTAAAGGCAGCCCCAATAAGTCCTAAGTACTCTAATAAGCCTTAGACTTATTAAAAATAAAGCTTAACTCCTATAGGGGTTTTTAAATTTTCTTTTAATTTTATAAGAAGTAGTAGTCCGTTAAATAGCATTAATTACCGCCCTTTTTATAAAAATAATTATTCTTTTTATTAAAGCTTTATACTTTAGACTATAAAGTAAAAAGTACTAGTATTAGTATAGCTACTACGTAGTTAGCCCCTATAGCGTACGGCGCTATAGTAGGAGCTATAGCTATATAGAGTCACGTAACTACGTAGCTCTACCTATAGCTCCAATATCTACACTAGCACCCAAGCTACTTTTAACCTATAAATATTATTACTCTTTTACTACGTATATTTAACCCCATACAGATTAATCACTAACGTTTTACCTACGAGTAAACCAACACCCTGACCTATAGTAATCCGCCCTAGTATAAGAGATACTTACAAACTCAATCGCTTTAAAAGCACTCTCCTTAATCGTGGTTAGTGCTTGCTCCATTCCCATCATGCGCGCAAGATAACAGTCAGCTTTCCGTTATACCTTTAGGTATATAAAACTGACCCGGGATAAATAGCAAAGGCAGTTATTCTCTCATTTCCACTGTAAACGGCCCTAAAGAAGTTGTTAGTATTGATTCCGCGTACAATAGATGCTAATATATTACTTACGCCGTGAAGTAGTTTTGGGCGGCCTTGGAGACACCATAGGCCCCAACGAAGGAGGCATTGTGAACTTCCAAGTTAGTAATAGACGATGCCGCAGTGGACACAGAAACCCACTTGGGGGAGGCAGATTTCCCAAACACTGGCTTGACGGCCTGATAAAGGCGGATTGGGCCAACGGCATTGATCTGAAAGGCGTTCACCACGTCCTCGACGTCTACAACCTCCAGCGGCCTGGGGGTTGGCGAAATGCCGGCGTTCGCGATAACAACATCGAGGTGGCTGATGCCAGCAGCTTCAATTTCATTGACTGCCTTCTGGGGGTCGGTTGCGGAGGTGCTCTCGATGCTGACAAGCAGGAGACTTGAGCCCTCTGCGACGGGCAGGTCCTTGAGCTTCTGAGCTGCCGAACTCGTTTTATCGCGCACGCTGCCAATGACAACATGCTGAGGGCGCAAGAGATACTTCTCTTCAATTCTCTTGCCGATACCTTTGGACAAATGATTAGTAGGCAGCCCGAAAGCAATGTTCTTCTAGCGGTCCAAAACGACTTTGAAGCCTTTGTTACTGGAGGACACTTACCTTTGTTGATGCCGGTAATGAAGATGACGCTTGACTCGGCCATTGTTATCTGTAGTTTAAAACACCGTCTTGTAGAATTAGTTTGTAATTGTCTTCGATGACCGAGAAACAGAAGCTTTTCACGGCAAGACAACCTCACATATATAGAAACTTGAAACAGTCTAGCATTGGAGACAAATACCTAGCACACCGTATGTTAGTGGACCAGATCATTCCTCCCGCAATACTTCAAGCCAGCCGGGGCACGTACGATTTCCAAGCAACGCCTTGCTAATCGTTTGAGACAATGACAACGTTATTTCCCAGTCAAGATCCTGGGGAAATGATAAAGTACCCACGGTTGGCCCCCATTAGCGCTTGATGACGGTATACAGGCCACGTGCAACTGTTCAGTTCTGTTCCAGGTATCCAAAAGAACTGTCTTTGATGATAAATCAACGAGGCTTCCTACTATGGCAAATTTCCACATTCGACCAGCAGGTCTGTGGTCAACAAGCATGGTTTGGCCAGCTCGGACTATAAAGCGGGTGTGATGCGGGCACAACGGCGTGACCAGGGCCATACCCGCTACGTTCTCGGCTGACTGCATGAGTCCGAGATTATCCCCCGTGGCCATGGGGCTTGAGTTACTGAATACGTCAGGATGGCTCATAATCAAAGCTTCTGCGGGATGTTCAGACGACTGATTTTCAATTAAATTAGAATGCTCTTGAGAGGGATTCTTCGGCCCGCATGAAGTGGGACTTTTCAGGTTTGATGGAAGTTGAATTAAGTTGCGACTGAGACCGGGGACGCAAAGGAAGGCAGTAACTCTAGCAGCTAGTGGTTCTTGATTCTTATACACAAGAGTGATAAACATGGCGTGAGACCAAAGCCCTTGATGCACGTTGAGTGTCAAAAGCACATCTATGATTGTTTCGTATTATATAACCAGCACGTCCCATGGCGACTGGGGTACCTAATAAGTTTTGAACACTTCAAACTGACGAAACTGAAATCTCAGCAGCACTCTCAACTTAAGCTGTTGCGACACAAGCACAGACTTCTATACTTGGCCGGCCGTGGTTCCTGCTTCTCATGTACCGGGTTTCTTAACTTCACTCGAACAAACTAGCAAAATATGTGTTGATTTCCCTGTAGCTCGAATGTCTTTGCAACAATTGCGCCGAACCAGACTCTTACGAAATATGAGTAGAGACGACTTGGGGGCGCTCAAAAAGCAAAGACGTTCCACGGCGGGCGCTCAACTGTAGATGTTCAACTACAGGCTGGAAAAAGGCCGGAACTAGCACCCATACATAAGTCAAAGTTTACCAAGTTGCCCCTAGACCGGAAAGTATCTAACAATTGTCTGTACTCGGTGCGTACCCTGATGATATGTCTTGGCAGGCTTAGCGATCGGTACCATCAACAGGTATAGATCATGGTTAATGTGTTGCCACTTGGGCGTTGAAAGCCGGCCTGCCCCCATGAAAGAACGACGCTCTTCTCGAGTTACCGAAGACCTTTTGACGAATCATTCTTTGCATGATAATTTACTAGCTCAGAATTGCAACTTGTTTGGGTAGTGTTGTGATCAATCTCAATTCAATTAAGAAGACGCAGCCTCAGCTGAAGTGACGAGGTCGGTAGAGCTACCGCTAATGTCGTGATATATGGAAATTGAGCTTCAATCCAGCAAAGCTAGATGCATTGATAGAAACCATCGGAGGCTTTATTGCAGCAATAGACAGTTATGTTGCAGAGAAGATAAAGTTCACGCGGAGCAGTCAATTCTGAGTCATGAACTTGGTTCTAGGTAGGTATTCACGCTAACGCCTCACCGACGATTTCATTGCCGTTGATGGTAACGGACTTGTCTTCTCAGAAACTCTATTTACTTGACCAAGAAACCACAGTTTGACTAGAGCCCTGTCATTCGTTCCTCCTTTGGCGAGGACACCGGACTTGAAAGTGTGCACGTATCACGTTTCATTGCATCTTTCTGGCCATCAGTCATGACACCGCAGCTGACCGGGCTGGCGGCAAGAAGGCGCGGACTTCCTCCGTCATCGCAAGTCCTGCCGTTCGGTTCGAGCCCTACGACCCTTTGTCACCGGAGTTGCTCCGTCTTTTCGGAAAATATAATTTTTGTCGGAAAACTGACTTTTCTGTTGCATCCTCGGCTGATGTTTTAGACTTAGTTGCAGGGTAGCAACTCTAAGTTGAGCAAAAGCACGTCAAGTTCGGCCTCGGCCTCTCTCAATGCCTTGTCAAACGATGATTTCGGTCTTTGAGTCCGGCTTCAAGTCTATACTGTTCATCTCAATCCATGCCTTTTCCAAAGCCACGGCAATGCTGATTTGCCAAGCGCCTGAGGCGTATCAGAAATTCCAATTGCTACCGACAGGATCCCTACCCGTGAGACTCCCTGTCAATCGCCTCGCCGGTGGCCGCACCGAATCGACTAACGAGCACTCGGCCGGGAGCGGAACATGCCACCAGTCGCCGCACAACTGATCCACAGCCCAAGCCACCTTGGCCTCCGAGTGTCCTGTCTCTCGGCGGGCTAGAGCTCGTATTAGACTTTCGTCCAGAAACGTAGCTGAGGAGAGGCAGACCCATAATCCATGACACTCACGACTCATGGGCTTCTGCGCCTGACTTGTCTGCGACGCCGAGTGCCCCCTTTTTCGTGTTTACCTGGCATCTCGTAAGGTCCATCCAAATTATCGTGCAAAGTCTATTTTCCCCATAGCCGCGGAATCTTCCAGTCGACGCTGAGCCATAGTCAAGTAAGCCTTGTCTAGGGTTGTGAGCGCGGTACCCAGAGATATTACCAGTGGCTCTCCCGAACCTGGGGTCACCGCCACCAGCCCTGAGCCGCCCCTCCCGCCAAGTATCGAGACCCCGTTTTTGGAGGGGTTTGTTCCGCCTCAATCTTGTTAGCGGATCGATAGTCTACTCGCCTCGCGCCATGGATCGCGATCTGGATGCTTATTCTATGGGGAGGACCTCCACGGTGCGGAGACGCAGCATCGTCACCATCACAGACAAGCAGAGGCTCTCCATTGATCTGAGCCTAACCTCCACAGAAACCTTTCCGTCTTGCCTCGCAGGCGACAAGAACAGCAGCCGGACAGTCTTGGAGGAGAAGGGCGTCGACATGAGCACGGAAAGTAGACGTCAGCAGGAGAAAGAAGACGAGCCTGTCATTGTGACAGTGCCTCAGACACCAAAGTACCTGTCGGGCACCAAGCTATTCGTGGTGATGACTTGCGTGGCGATTGTCTGTTGGCTCCTCTTCCTCGACAGTTCCATCATTGTCACCGTTAGAGTCACCTTTCCTGCTGCAACTGGGGTATGTCCAGCTGACAACTGACAGGCGATTCCAGCCATCACCGACGAGTTCCACTCGTTGGGCGACATAGGATGGTATGGCAGCGCCTATCATCTCGCCAACGCCGCCCTCCAGCCCCTGACTGGAAAGGTGTATCGTTACTTCAGCACCAAGGCATGTTGAACCCCGGTTTTTCTTCAAGACGTGCAGCACGGCTTACACCGGTAGTGGTCGTTCTTCACCTTCTTGGTAGTCTTCGAGCTAGGATCTCTGATATGCGGCGCGGCACCCAACTCTACAATCCTGATCGTCGGAAGGGTAGTTGCGGGAATGGGTAGCGCCGGCATTTTGAGCGGCGGCCTCACGATCATAGCTGGATCTGTTCCTCTGGACAAAAGGCCCGGTAGGCACGAAGCCTTGCGTAGATATGCCGAACTATTGCTGACATGGACATCCAGCGCTGACAGGTTTGCTCATTGGCGGTAAGTTTCACTCATCATAACTCATTTTGGCCAGACTGACAAGTCACACAGTTGCGAATAGCGGTGGCGTGTTCGGCCCTGTTCTCGGCGGTGTAATCACTCAATACAGCACATGGAGATGGGGTAGGTCAACGGCTAGGCTTGCCCAAAGTTCTCGAAATAGGTGGTAGCTCTGACAAGGAACGCCGCAGCATTCTACATCAATCTCCCCATCGGAGGACTCGCTCTGCCGCTTCTCGCATGGAGCGACATACCTGACCAAGTCACCAAACCGAGCCCGATGGCAGTCATTCCGCGACTGCACCAGTACCTTGACTTCGTCGGCTTTGTTCTCTGCGCCGGGTCCGCCGTGCTACTTCTGATGGCACTTGAGCTAGGGGGAAATGAGTACCCTTTCAGTAGCCCGATAGTCATCGGAATGTTCTGCGGCTCTGGCGTGGCTCTCGTCGCGTTTCTCACCTGGAACTACCGTAAAGGGGACGACGCTCTGATCCCGCCGTCTATGGCCGGGAAGCGACCGGTCTGGTGTGCCGGAGCAACGAACATCACCATGGTTGGTTGCGCCATGGTCCAAATCTACCTGCTTCCGCTTTACTTCCAGGCTGTTCAGGGCGCGACTCCATCTCAGAGCGGCGTAAACGTCCTTCCCAGTATCTTATCGCAGCTCGCTGGTGCGTTCGGCGGGGGTATATTAGGTGAGTTCCGGTTGAACATCCAACAACCTTACCAAGACCCTTCGGCTGACGCCTTGTCTCTTCAATCGTTCAGTCGGAAAGTTCGGCTATTACTTGCCGTGGGCAGTTGGAGGTACTGCTGCAACCATAATTGCCAGCGGGCTCTTCACGACTCTCACGCCCACGACGCCTGTCGCGCAGTGGGTCGGGTTCCAGATCCTCACCGGCCTTGGTCGTGGCGTGGTTTTGCAACTTGTGAGCTATTTCCCCCAACTTTTTGTGGTCGTGAGAAACAGAAACTGACGTATCATGTCGCATGCAGCCAACCATTGCAGTGCAAGCCAACCTTCCCCCAGAGCAGATCTCTGTCGGCATATCTTTCATCACTTTCTCGCAGTTCATGGGTGCCTCCATTGCCCTTGCCTTAGGAAACGCCATCTTTGTCAGTGCTCTGAAGCAGGAACTCCCACAGTTCGCACCAAACGTTGACCCAGCCGTCGTGATCGAGGCCGGAGCCACGGGGTTCCGCAAAGCCGTCGCTCAGAACGACTTGCCGGGAGTGTTGCTAGCGTACGTTACGAGCGTCAATAGGGAGTTTTACTTGTCACTGGGGCTCGCAATCGCGTCATTCTGCTTCGCCTGGGGCATGGGGTGGAAAGACATTCGGCCGAACAAGAAACCGCCGAAGACTGACTCGAGTTCTTGATTATGTGGGAGTTTAAAGTTCGGATCATTCGAGTGAGATATTACAGTACGGCGAGAAAATATTAGTCATATGTCTATAACCAATTGTTCCCGGACGCGCAATCTATTTACCGCCGCATTTTGTATCCATGGACTGCCAAGAAGTTGCGGTTGGCAGCGGCGCAGTTATGGTCAGAAGTTGGTCCATTGGACCTTCCCAACTTGAACCACATGGCCGTTAAAGTTAAGTTCAGTCACAAACGGATATTCGGGCTCGGCGGCTCAGAGTGGATCGTCATGGTGAAGCGAGGCATCAGGTATCATTGCCAGGATGGTACGAGCCTGCTCGTGCGCAAACAAGGTGAGATGGCCTACGTGTTCATCGCGAGACCGCGGCTTTCTGCAACAAGGAGGAGCAAAGACACAGGAAGCAGCTTTTCCCGAAGTTCAGTGACGCGTCAACAACCAACTCAAAAGACCAAGCAAACACGTCTCATGCAGAGTCCAACTGGCCGCTGCGTTCGGAAAATCTGACTCTCGCGTCGAGGCTACGGTCATGCACGGGAAGTGGGCTAGGGAGGCATTACTCGTGAGGGGCGGGGGACAGTAGGTAAGCTGGGCGGCTGAAGCAACAGGTGAGGATGGGCTCACCACCGCTAACCTGACTCTTGCGGTTGTCTTTCACCTAGAAACCGCCGCGTTCTGTCTTGTTAAACTGCTAAACCAACCACATCAGAGAGCCCTGCATGTGTTTCAGCCTATCGATCTGCGAGAGGCCGAACAACGAAAACCTGGCTCATCTCTATCCTAGCATCGACAACATGATTCTTGTTTGACAGGTCGCTTTCGGGGCCACCGGGTGCAGCGGTCGCCGGAAGAATTTACCCCGTGGTTGACCCTTCGCGGAGTCCGATGCCCTCGACCCAGGCCACGCGGTTGATGACTATTAAACTTTGACTCGTTGCACATCAGCAAAGCTTGATGAGTTTTTATGTAATCGGAAATCAGTTCTCGTTGTTGACTGCTCAATTCACAGACTGTGCGAGACTGTGGTCACGTTCTAACTTCTCTCCCGGAGTTGCATGGTGTGGGCTCCTGTGGATTCAGCTATAGGCAAAAATGACTTAAGATCAACCAAGTCAATACGCTAGCAAAGGCAATTGAATTCAACTCAGTCCGCCCCTCTCATGATACTCGGGCAACGGCCTCTCTTCCGCAATGCGTTGCTCCACGACGTGTGCGCACAAAAAAGCCGCCCGCGAGGCATGCTGAAACGAACCTGAGAGACAACATGCGGGAGACGCAGGCAGTTCAACGCGCTATGACCGTCTGGACATATCTTCAGGGTCCCTAGGGCCCGTCCTCGAGTCAAGAAGCCGCTGCGCGCCCGCAGAATAGATGGAAAGCGTTGGGTCGTGCGCGGGGGGAGGCGAAAACGAGCCCTGCCCGGGATAGAGTTCACGCGATCTACGAGTTCATCTTGTCGTCCCACAACGGCGGACATGACTTGGTCCCAAGATGGTATTTCCCCGAAATGTACTCGGAAACCCCCTCCAGTGGCCGAGTTGTCGCTTTCGGTCAATGGCGCGCGTCTAGAGCTGGTTGAGCAGTGCTTTTCCGACGCACGGTGACGTCTGGTCGTTGGGGGAGGGTGTGATGAGGAATGGAATGAACTCAGCCTGCTGAGCAGGTTTTCCACCAAGGTTTTCCCATTTTCCGCCCTCTTCCCCTCGTTTTTGCCAAGGTACGGCATTCGCATTGTTTCTCGATCTAATCTATTTTACTCCCAATCGCCAAGAACCCAAGCCATGCCCCCGTCTACTTGTTCTAGCGCCGAGGACGAGACACAGCCCCCAAGAAAAGAATTCACGTGCCACAGCCGCCGATCGAGCGGCGCCGACGGGACAAACCCGCGGCGGCGGGCCATAGTGCCCGCTGAGCACGTTCGGCGGCAGGCCGGATGGGCCCAGAGGGGGAGGGAGTCCATGCCAACCCTGAAAGAGGAGTACCTAGTAATAATAATGACATGTATGCCGCAGTTAAGACAATGAGAACTCTAATTTTATTCGCGCAAATTGATCTGGGAGTCGGTGTGGCAGGGCCTTCCTCTCGAGTCGTGCTGCTCAAACTTGCCAAGACTCGGTGAGGCTCTCACTTTGACTGTTTTTGGGCACATGCTCCCTGGTTTAACCGGGTGGGAACAGCGCTGTGCCATCTATTGCGCCCTCTTCTCGTTTCCAAACCAGATGCTATCAATCTCTTGGCAGTCATAGTTCCCAATAGCCCTCCACTTGATGCCTTGAGTCTTGGCAACGTGTTGTTTTTAGAAGAGTCGCGAAGTTGTCACGAACCACGTCTGACTGGTTAACGGGACCAGGACGTTACCACAAAGAGAGCACTCAAGTGTTGGGCGTGGCATTCAACAGGTTAAAACCATGGTAGGCAGAGCATGGTCACTGTCTTCGCAACAGCCCACAACGACGCTTTTAGGTTTACCACGTCTTGACTGGTGTAGGCAAGGCGGCAGCAACTCTCAACCCCGAAGCCCTGTCCTCGGTACCACTCTGCGGTGGGCCTCCATTCAAACAAGGTTCGGCAGGACATGATATGGTTGCATGGGCTGGAAACTACACAGGCGGTTAAACGGAGCGGTTCCGCCCAGCCAAGCGGGAATGGGCTCAGCAACCCGTGCTCCCTGGGCGTCCAATGGGGCTGGGGTTGGCAGACATTCCAGAGTCGTGGTAAGTTGGCAACGGCGATGTGCGCCAAGTCGGATCGGCACCTTGACGTTCGAATGGCCGCTGAGTCGACAATATCATACGTGAGAGGTTTCCTGGAAACCTTAAAATAAGAAATCGACAATGCGCATGATGTCCAGTCCCAAAGCGGAAGGGCAGGTTCAGCCGAGACATCCCATCTAGATCTGACATGTCGTCTTGCTCTTCCTAGCTCTTCCCACAACCCCCTCCCCCGCGCGCAAGAACCCCGACATGAGTCGAACGACGCTGATGGACTTGGCGTGGCTAGTGCGCGACTTGGCAAGGTTGACTATTTTTGAAGAGACTATGTGGATGTTGAAGGTTGTTGTTCTCTCTTGTGTAGATATAAGCTTCCATGGCAACCCGCAGAACCATCTCTTGACATCATTCATCTCTTGTCACCTCTGTCGTGCATGTACACTACATGAACCACTGGACACCACCGCCAACATGTTGTTCTCACAGAGAAGTGCTTGCGATCGCTGCCGCGCCCTCAAGAGCCGGTGCTCCCGGGAATCGGGGGCCGCCAAGTGCGAGAGATGCCAACGACTTCAGATCGACTGCTTCTACAGTCCGCCACGACGTATGGGACGGCCGGCGAAGAAGAGGTTAAGCCAGGACGTCACCAACACCAACAACAGCACACCTACAACCATTCCCTCGGCGGCCGCTTACCGTCGAGGTTCGACAATGTCTAGCGTAACAATCCAGTCAAATCAGTCCGACATTATGTCGACGACCAACAACGACACAACAAACGAGTTTCAGTACGGGCTGGGTATCATCGAAAGCCACCCTGCGGAGGAGGCCGGTTGGACGGAGAACTTCGAAGATCCGTTGCTCGGACTCTTGCACGGCAGCGACCCCAAGATGGTCCCGGCCGGGTGGATGGAACACGACTCGATGGGATTCCTTGACGCCCACGAGCAGCACTCTCTGGTCCCCGACATGCACACCCTCCCCCTCACACCCCCGACGACGGTCGGCTCGCTGCCGAACGGGTCCGAAGACGCGTGGATGCCGGGGTGCGACCAAACGGACGAGTTCAGTCACCCGGAGTCCTTTGCATGCGACACACTCCCTCCCTCACCGGAGCCCAAGTCCACGGAGCCAGCGGCTCAGCGTCTGCTCGACCTGCAGACTCGACTGTTCTCCAGGAACGCGACCAAGACACACGAGATTGACGGCCTCTCGGCGGTGATCAACACCGCCGTACACTCTACCGAAACACTCATTGAAATCGTCGAAACCCTGCCGCAGCTGCGGCCCAGCGTTGAGGGTCGGCGCTCCGTCTCGCCTCTCTCTTCCTCATGGGGTGCTGGGTCCGACCCTGCAGGCTTCGCCGCCCCTGCCACGACGTATACGCTACCAGAACCAGCACAGCAACAGAACCCCAACTACGCCATCACCATCTCCCTCTTCATCACCTCTTACCTCCTTCTCCTGGACTCTTACGACGAACTTCTCTCGGCTCTGAGGGCACGTCTTCAATGCTCGCGACAAAGCCAAGGCCCCAGCCCCCCCAGCGACATGAGCCTCGGTCAACCCTTCTTCAGCACCACCCCTGGAGGCAGCCTCAACAAGTTCAACCTTGTCAGCTCCTTCGACCTGGACGTCAACTCGGTCGTGTTTCTCCTCGCGCGAATGATGAAGAGACTCCACAAGTCCACCGAAAGCTGCTTCGTGGCCGTGTCGATGGAGAACACTATGGCCGGCGGCCAGGTCAAGTGCCAGAATCCGGGGGGATACCCAGTCATGATGCAAGGGTCGGCCAACTTTGACTTTCAGGACGGGGCGAGTCAGGACACAGATGGATTTTCGGAGCCCTCTCCGGGAGCATCCTTCTCACCGATGATGCTGATGGGAAATTACGCACTGCGCGAGGTGAGCCAGCGGCACCAAAGCGTGATGGAGTCGCTTCGTGTCATTAGATGGCTGGCGGATGAGTTATGACAGCATAGCAAGTACCAATAAACAAGTGGCACTTTTTCCCCCTTCGGGGCTTGGATTGAAACAGACTTCTCTGTCATGAATCGTGGTGTGGTGAAATTTTCGCGACTCAATTTGTTGGCCCTCTCGACCCAGCCAGCGTGACTCGTCAATCCTCCAAGCCACGGAGTTGACGACGACACTCGAGTTGCGAATTTGCGGCTCAATCGTCTATATCCCGTTCAACCATCCCATCATGGGATGGATGAAAGAATTGCAACCAATTCCCTCGCGGTCTGAAGCCCATCATCGTTGTCTATTATTAGCAACCATGTGTGCAAGTAGTGCTCGTGCTCGGACATCTTCAAACGTGAAGGATTTCACCTCATCTCTCGGGTGGCTCCGGTGCCAGGTCTTCAGGTATTGTCCAATCTTTTAGGTCCCCTAGGACGAGGCCTTCAACTACTCTAAACGCGCCAAGAACAGTCAGAGAGGTCGTTGAAATAAAAGTGATACGTGCATTCTATTTTCTTTCTGGGCCTATTTCGAGTTGCGCAGCCGTATTCCGCGGATTGTAATTGCAACAACATTGGACTTGCAAGTTGCTGAGAGCCGGCACAACATGTCCCGCTTCACTAGCTTGAATCGGACACACATCTCCATTCCATTGGAGGAATCTCTTGGCGCCTGCTGTTATGAAGGACTGGTCATGAGCTTGGCATCAAAAATTCGTGGCTCTCATCCCTTTGCGCGTGGATTACACATCGCTTGAGGTTTCTGAATAAGCACTGGCGGGTCTTGGAGATTGATTGCATAGGCCCAGAGCGTGTCGTTAAGTCAAGTATAGCCGAGACCCCGTTGCATTCGAAGGCATGGGCGCATGGAAAGGGTCCAGGAGCCGTTATCAAACTGCTCGGATTTTAGAGTACCCTGTTGTACTGCCATCCACATGCACTGTGACCCGAACGACACAGTCTTGCCATGGGATGTGAGCCCATGGAACGCACCTAGCAGCGGTCTTAAGGTCCGAGGACGACCTCAACGGTCTGTCTCATTCAAATGCGGCTGGTGTGCATCTTTCGGACATTCATTCCGACGATGTTGGCATCTACAATACGCGTTGCTGCTGTCTGCTTGTTGTGGATTCGAAGGCCGTGGGTCTCTACATGTATGGATGCAGGCATTGCTGCTGATTGAGCCAAATTTGACGACATTGTTTTAATGAGAGATGGTTTCAAGGCTATAGACATGGCCTGACGAAGCTTACTTCAAACACTAAAAATAAGTCTCGAATTATGTCATGATCCTTGGAAGGACTACGCCAGCCACAGTACATGATCCCACAAGAAAACCCTTCTTCAAGTCGAATTAGGTCTCCTAACTTACTCCTGTAGCCTGGGGCTTGCCTGTCATTTCTTCAGGCATCTGCGAATGGCTGGACCGGCAGAGAAGCCGGCAGATCGACCCTGGCAATGTCGAGGGCTCAACAGATGACCTCCAGTGAGTGAATTCTTCTTTGATCAATTTCAATTAAGTGTTATCAATTTGAATTAGGTGTACTCAGACATATATTCACAGCTCAACTGAACTCGCACGGGTCGCAGAGCTGTCTTTCTGCATGAAAATAGAGGACTCCTATGATCGAGGATATCAAGCGGGAGCCAAGGTATACCTCCAAGGAAATAGAAGCGTTTACTCAACATCACGCAATGCAGGATGCCACGGAAAAAGGACCGGCTGCCGAGAGTGCCCCCCGAAGAAACAAAGCCCATGTATCCACCTTTCTGTGAACAGCGTTGGCCGTAAGCCGTCGCCGTAGTGTCCGTTCTCCAAGTCACGAGAAAGCACTTCGATGGAGACGTGTTTGTCAATGTCATTGGGATACATGGCTGACGACGGCTCTTTCCGCGGCTTTGACGACGTGAACACGAAGACAGGCGCCTCCAAGCTACCAGTCTCTACGTCCACTTCGCCGTCGGTGCTGCCGTCGGAGTCCCCAGAGTCGTTATCGTCTCCATAGATTGGTACGTCGTCTTCGGAGTCGCTCGGAGAGTCAGTCCCCCATTGACTGCTGATCTCGATCTCATCATAATCGTGAAGAACAAATATGCCCTTGTACGTGAAGGTGTCATCGCCGCCCTCCAAGAGACCCCCGAGACAGAGGGGCTTCTGAGCATCTATGGCCGCAACTACCATTCGGGCCATCGTTTGCATGTATGCCTGGGAAAAGGATCCATTGATCCTCGACCTGAGGCTCCGATTTACAAACGTGGCAAGCTGCCGAGCGAGGGGGTGGTATCCCAGTGCTTTGAGAATATGCTGCAGCTGATTCAATCGCCATATGACGTGGCTATGTGCATCGCGGTTCTTCTCCTGCATGATGGGCCTGCGGCTGGGAAACTGCCGGGTCTGGATGACGCGATGGAGCTTCCAAAGGTGGCCAGCCGTTTCTATCCCGTCTTCTGTGAGCTCGACGTTGATGAAGCGGCATCCGTTGTTGAAAGCTAGAGGACTCTTCGAGCCAGGAGGGCAGAATCCGTCAAACGACTCCTCCTCGATGAACGTGGCAACGGTCATCTCCTGGAAAGCTCGCACCTCTTTTGGACTCGCCTGGGGGTTCTTCAACATCTCGCCATTCAAGAGGTACAGCGCCACCATGGCCAGGCTGATGCTGTGCCCCCCTCGGCGCAACTCCGCCTCGTCCAGACGCGTCGAGTAATGGCAGCAGTTCGCGATGATCGCAAGCCTGTCAGAACAGTACTTGCTTCCGCGGGGCTCGACGTCCTTGATGATCCTCGGCGCCTGAGACCACCGCGTCAGGTACTGCGCCCCAGGAGCGGTATCCCGCAAGAGCACTTCGTAGTTAGACGCTCTTTTCAGGATACGGCCTGCGGTGTCGGCAAGATTGGGTTGTTGCCTCTGGCAAGCCAGGCAGAGCCTCGTAACTTGTCTATGAAATTTGAGTGACTGAATCGAGAGCTCGCCGATGATGCTGCCGAAGATGTCCTCTTCATGTCTCTTCCGGCCCTCGAGCTCCCGAGGATGGGGGATCAGAAGCTTCATCTTGGCCTCGCTGCGGTAATTCTCCTGAAATGTCCAGGCTCTGTTCCACCACAAGTCAGATGTGATGGCGTCAAGAAGTTCCAGAGCACCCGAGAGCTTCCCGGGTGACAAGGCCGTCGGGGTCATCAGGGCGAAGTCAACGGATGACCTTTTGCAGACAAGATTGCCTCGGACGATGTCGGCGAGGAGGTCTAGCTCCTCTCGAGACGCGATCGGCCGCGCGAGAAGCGCAATTGGGTGGTCGCTGTGCCCGTACACCAGGTCCATCGCCTGCATCCCCCGGTTCTTTTCCTCCCCCGGCTCCTGGCAGATGCAGTGACGGTCGAGCCAGACGTACTTCAGACCGTCTTCTTGCGCGTCCACGTACCGACGAATCCGATCGAAGATCTGGTCGCGCACCTGGGATTGCTGCAGCTGTCCGTCTGCATCCTCAACCAAATGCCCACCGGCGGTGTGGTCCTCGAAGAGTCGAAGTCCTTCGAGACCTCCCATGTCCACGAAAGGGCAACGTAATCCGACCGTACCAGGGCGTCAAATCCCCTTTCGCGCTTCCATGTGGGCTGATCGTGTTGAGAATGCGGGTGCCCGGCGTCGGCAGTGCGCTTTCGGCTCTGACTGAGGTACAAACAGTCGAGCTCCTTAATGAACTGGAGCGATTTCGATTGCTCGACAACAGCGGTCTGGACGTCGAGAAGCTGAGCGACAAGATTGCGACCGCCTTCAGAGATAATCGAACGCAAAGATTGGTTCCGATCGTCGTTATCCAATCGTGGAGTTGTCATGGCGAGAGTTTCGGGGCTCCGCCGAGCGAGGTGGAATTTTCGTCGTTCCAGGCGGCCCATTGCCCACGACGCGTCAAGAATGTGGCGTGTCTCGCCGGCCGGCTCAGATCGGCGACATGCATAATAACCTATGCAGTGGCTGAGCGACACCGCGTACACTACTGTTCCTGTTCCCACTTCCCACAAGTCCCGCTAGATAAACCCTGGTCCTAGTCTTCGCCTGGGCATTTGATGGATGCGACTCAGCGTCAACAACCGGTGAGCCCTCGCGACTCTCGTGTTTGCCTGCGTTTACCAATGACAACCAGTGGGTTGAGAACGACAACGACATTAAGAGCTCTGATCAACTCCTGATTCGAAGAGGAGATTCAAGAAGCCGCTGAAGCAGATCCGATAATTAGGCATAATTTCAGCCAATCATAGTAAATTGTTGTCATCCATTGCTGGGATGCGTAGCGGGGTAGACACAGGAAAAATGGACTGTCTGTGAATAACCTCAAATGTTGGCTCACTTAATTCCCATTGAACAAGAATCATCTCACATGTGCCAGATACCGGCTTGTACTCTCCACTTTGACTTCAACAAACAAGTCAAAGAATGCATGCATCCGGTGCATGACCCGTCGGCCGGCTGCTGTTTGTCAACCTCAGGTTGACCGACTAAAAGGCTGGAGGCTCTGATAGGCAGCCATCTTCTTTACTATGTGAAACTCCCTGCCTGCCATTTAGAGCTAAGGATCGAAAGTTGATTTTTCTTTCCGTTCCTGCCTTTTCCACCAAACACCTGCTGACCCTCTCCGTCTCCTACCCTCCAACATCAACACAAACCAACATCACATCAGCGCATCTCTCAGGAAGACAAACTCCTCTACACTGATACAGGTAGGCATAGCCATTACTTTCCATCTTCCCATCTAACGCAGCCGATCGGACAGTGAGCGAATTACATTTGGACAAGATGGCCCGAAGAATCGACACCAACGCTCATTTCGAGACCGAGTATGTCGCCGACATCCGCAAAGAGGTTCAGGAGATCGCCGACAAGGAGATTAAGCGCATCGCTAAGGATAGAGGAGACGAAAAATTCACTGCCGACGGCAGCGGCTCGCAGCTAACAGCCCCTCCCGATATTCTCATCGCCGCCATCGACAGCGACATGCCTCCCTCTGACCCAATCACCGCCAAGGCCTACCGCTTCGATCGCGCGTACCAAGTCAAGAATAAGTTTGCCCTGCTCGATCTCTACCGCGTCCTTGTTCGTACCCTGAACCTCGACCCCGCCGACATCCGAAAGTGGATCGACAAGGACACCATGATGGGCCGTCTCGAGGGCCTTCAGAAGAAGCACGCTGCCACCCCCAACACCCCTGGCAACCTTGCCGCCAAGCTCGACTGGTTCCTCCAGCACAAGTACATTTTTGACGACATTGGCACCGACGAAGATCAGAATGCTGTTCAAGCGGCCATGCAGGCCGCCCCCGAAGGCTCCTGGTTTTCTAAGATTCTGGAGGAAGCGGCCGACTGGCAGAAGCTTGTGACCGAGGACATGGACGCTCGCGCTGAGGAGGGCGAGTACATCGCCTACATCCTGACCCGCCCCCATGTCGACAACAAGATCGTCATGTTGTACCCCCACGCGGACCAGGGCCCGCCTGACGAGGTCAAGACCATGCGCATGGATGCGGATTGTGTCACGAGACTTGTCAGAACCGGCCAGACGTATGCGGAGGCTGTTTCTTCGGCTGAGAAGGAGTACCTGGAGGCACAGGAGAAGAAAGAGAAGAGGAAGCGGGCGGCGGATGCTGCCGCTGGCGAGCAGCAGAAGAAGAATCAGATTGGTGAGTATTTAGGCTCGAAGATGAGAAACCTTAGCTTACACATTTTCGAGCAGATCACTGAGTTTGAACACTGGATCACCTTTGGCTCTATCATCGTTAGGGCTTCCCTTGTGGTTGGTGTTCTCGCTGCTATCTTCTCCAACTAAGTGGAACGAATGGAAAACCTCGGTTGCTAGGTGTCGGGATGCCTTTTGTCCTGGGGACTTGGAACGAATATGGATTAGAGTTTGAGAGACGGAGGTAGCTAGAATGAAACTTGTTCCACCTGGAGGTGGTACAAGTTGAGAATTGCTAACTTTGTGACTTCTATTCTCTAAGATTATTAGAAATACCCAGAGGTGCCAAGTTTATAGAGAAGTGAGGTTAGTCTCTTTCTGAATTAAGCTGATTCCGACCGTTTGAAACTACGTATCTACTGGATTGATCAAGGCTGTAGGACACGGAGCTCACATTCGGCCGCCCGTGTTGCCTAAGTATGACGAAGAAGAGACAAATCCACACCACTTCTAATTTTGACCTTAACAGCCACCTTGATGCCTCTTTCTTTTTCTGTCTGCAAAGTCCCTTTTCAAAAATGTCTTTGTCTCTATTTCTTTCATTACTAGTCAACATATAATTCTACAACATTTAGTGTTGTAAGGCCTTGGATCTCACAATGTCCCGCTTGTATTTAGATTCAATACTAAAAACAAAGAACGTTTCGTCTTCAGGCTCCCCTCGCGCTCCTTCCTTCAAGCGCGTTCCTTCCTGCTCTGTCTATTTAACTGCCTGGGCTCCACTTCCGAGATTTCGTCCGTCTTTAAATATTCTACAACTTCTGTCGCTTGCTAAATTTCTTCCTCTTCCTGAACATAGCTCCTCCCATTGAGACGTCACCAGAGCACAACAGAAGTCTACTTCTCCACAAACGCCAAGATGGATAACGCCAACAAGGCTTCCAACGCCAATCAACCTTCCGGCGTGGGCCAACCTTCTCATGCTGTTCATTTCTTCCGGTTGATCCAAGCGATTCAGGACTCCGACCCCTGTGACGCCTGGACGGTGGACAAGGATGAGCTCCCCGGGCGTGCCTTCGACCCCTACGAAGCCCCCAATCCAACTGACGAATGGGGCATTTGCATCGTCTGCAAGAGACGCCCTACCTCTCGCAAGTGTACCACATGCGGCAATGACTGGGTTTGCTGCAAGTCATGCGAGATATACATGTTGAAGAGCATCGGCAACCATGACGGCACCATCGCCCATATGACCGCCTGCGAAAACCGTCCCAAGACTACAGCCGATTACATTGTAGGTGCCTTGGCCGAGGACTCGTTTCCCACTCACGAACAGACCAATATTGATTACGGCTTCGATCGCTGCTTCACTTTGAGAGACTGGGGAATTCTATTCACTCTCTACCACGATCTCATCATCGCCCTGCATGTAACTCCCCGTGAGCTCGATATCTGGATGAAGGAGGGCAAGCTCTACAAGCGCATCGGCGCCAAGATCAAAGCGAGACCGAAGGCATTCCATCGTGATGTCGCCCCTTGGTTCGCCAAGAACAAGGCCGTCTTTACCAGGCTGGAGTTCGATTCTGATGACGAATGGTGAAGAGCTGATTAGAGAGTAAGGAACTTCGCTATCCAATTTACGGGTGTTTACTAATGCACATTCCAAACAGACATTCATGGGTATTCGCGTCCGGCTTCATCTATGGTCACTTTTAAGAGGAAAGTTGCAAACAAGAAGACACGGGGACATCACCACCAAGCAAAGACGTATTCAGAGAGAGGGCCATTGCAACGGCAACGGAGGTTATGGGGGTTTCCATATTCGGATTGCCTCCAATTTCAATCCAGATAGCAAGCCATTAGTTATGCTTGAGTCGACAAAATTCACAACAACAAGAGCTTCTTTGCGAAAGACCGCCCCATATCAATGTACAAGTGGACCCAGAGGTCTTCCACCAAACTCTAAGTCTCACGTTTCGCCTTCCTTTTAGGACGCCGCGTGATCTAGGCCGCCCGGGCCATCGTTTCTCACGATGCCAGCACGTGTGGGACGTCGCGGAGAGTAAGTGGTGAGAACCGAAAACAACGTCGGGAAACGGTAAAAAGTTGAACCTCGGCGACAACAAGTTGTCATTCAACAAGAAGATTTTCTCAGGCGCTTCGAAACCAATCATATAGTGATACTACTAGCAGCGGCGACGCCGAGGCATTCTCGCAAGTTCATGGCCGACGTGTCACTGTTTGGATTGATCGTATACGACTCTCCTGCGACCCAGAAAGAGTTCCCAGACCGTGGCTTACCGCTTCGCGGTGGTAAACTTGTTTGGGCTGAGACTATTGATCGTCAGCTGCATCTACCCCTTGTCATCTACCCCTGCCGATCCGAATCCAGACCTCCATCAGCCAGCCCAGTCTCCCAAACCCGACTTTCTGGGTCAACTGGGCATCTCAGCTCCCCACACATCCAGAGCTGAGAATTTCCAAATTAGGCAGCGAGGGGGGCATCCCGAAGTCCACTGGTGGTGTGCCCATCCACATCCACCAGCAGGCCAACCCAGATTAGGCCTCTTGTTCGCCCGTAGCGGTGCAGCATCTGTCGGCAACGGTCCAGACTTGGCAACTAGCAGGGGAGGATGGACAAGAGGTTGTGGAACACATGGCTTTTTGCGTGGTTCAGCTCCGACGTCTTACCCTTCCCAGTTCTAGGGATGAAGTTTGAGCTTCACCACTATCGTATGCATCGTGAAGGCGGTCCTGAGGAGAGCTGGAAAGACTCATGTTTAGCTTAGGCTTGATAGAACTCCGATGGCTGTCACTAGAGCATGGCCGGGATGGTATCGCAAAAGGTATATAAAGACCGGTATTCCATCTAATGCTAGGTGGCTAGCAAGAAGCAACACAGCAATCCACGAGCACCACAACTTCTCTTTCCCACTTCCAAGGCTGATCTCGACACTTAGAAGCACATAGCTTCAGCCAAGGCTCTCTTGACCATTAGCAACAATGAGGTCCGCACCTCTCATCGGCGCCTTCGCTGCGCTAGCCCAAGCCCAGGACCTGGTATGGCAGGTCATCGACGACGCTCCGGAGCCGCCTCGTGCTACCGTTCCCATCGGAGCCGCCGAAACCATCGTGTCCTATGATGCCAACGCCGCCGCCGCCAGCATCGTCGCCGAGGTCATGGCTAATCCTCTCCCGCAAGCAACCACACCTGCGACGGTAGACAAGAGGACCCTTGCAGCGCGTGCTCCGTGTTCCCCGCAGCCCAACGGAGCCGGCCCCGTTGTGAACCCGGACACAGCCGACGCATTCCGGGGCTCGACCGTCCTTGCGGCGGCCGCCAGCAACGCCGCGACTCCCGCCGGCTACTTCAACACCTTCAAAAACCTGCAGGCCTCCAACAACGCCTACGGGTATATGGGCTACACTACGCTTGGTAGCTATGACACCAACCTGTGCGCCTCCAAGTGCGATGCCATCAACGGCTGTGTCGCCTTCAACATCTACTTTGAGCGCGATCCTACTGTGGTAAGCATGCTTGCACAACAGTATGACTGAGAGAAATACCTTCTGACATGATCCAGGAGCCGGCTGATAGCTGCCCCAACCCTGCCAGCACCAACGTCATCAAGTGCGTCTTCTGGGGCGGTCCCGTCTACGAGAGCTCCGCGACCAACCGCGGCCAGTGGCGCAACAAGTTCGAAGTTGTCATCGCCGGTTCCAACGG
This sequence comes from Colletotrichum musae, assembly GCA_027406025.1. Classification (NCBI taxonomy): domain Eukaryota; kingdom Fungi; phylum Ascomycota; class Sordariomycetes; order Glomerellales; family Glomerellaceae; genus Colletotrichum; species Colletotrichum musae. The sequence goes on along the minus strand of JANVYC010000009.1, from coordinate 3,712,463 downwards.
CTACGTCGCCCAGCGCGCAGACAACCAAGCCGGCTTCAACGCCGCGGTCTACCTCGGAGACGCTGCCATCAACGCGCCTCTCGACTGCGGCGGCTACAACACCTTCATGGGCTCCAAGATCTTCACCAACGGGCCCTTTGACCCCAAGCTCTGCGCGGCGGCCTGCACGGCGCAGTCTGAGTACAACCTCCGCCACCCGCCCAAGAACGCGCCCGCCCAGACATGTCAGTTTTTTAACACCTTCTTCATCTTGAAGAATGGTATGCCTGAGGGGCAGTACTGCTCCCTGGTAAGTCTTGGTCCGAGTACTTACTGTCGAGGCTGGTTTCTAATAGCATGTCATATAGTACTCCAAGTCATGGGACCCAAGCTACGCAACAAACACTGGCCAACACCGTGGCAGCGACAAGTACACCATCTCCTACAGTTTCACTTACACCAACTCCACGAACCCAGGCAAGCCCCGGATCCCATGTCCCGTCGCTTCTGCCAGCTCCGCGATTGTCACCTCCAGCCTGCAGCCGTACTGCTCGTCACTGCTGGGATACACCACGCCGACGACTACCGCAACGGCGACCCTCTACGCTACTGTCCCCTCGACGACCAACGTCGCAACTGTTACCCCGCTCTTGACCTCTTACAGCACTACGACGCAGCTGGTCGCCGTGACCAGGCAGCTCAAGCGAGCTCTGCCGCCTCGCCCGACGAGCAGCTGCCTTCATGACGACCTCACCCCGCTTGACCACTCGGAAAAGATCCGCCGCGGGCTCTGGACAAGGGATAACGAGCTCGTAAATGGAACCAAGGACGCGGATGGCAATTACATCGACGTCGTCGTGCTGCCTGAGCCTCAGCTAGCCGCCTCCAAGAGGAATGCTCGTCGCGATACTATACCAGCCGGATTAGCCCCTTTCCCTGGTACGTTCTTGTGTCTATCTCTTTCATCTAGGATCTCCAAAGTACTGATCTTATATCTCTTCAGCCAATGTCGTCTCCTCCGCCTGCTCCATGCTGGCTACGCCCGTAACCACGACCGCGACTGTCTCGGCAACGACCACCCAAACCGTCACCGACGGCGAAGCCTTTGCTACGACCACTGCACCCACCAGCACCGTCGTAGTCGTCCAGACCGTCACCTCGACCACCACGATCAACGTCGCTCCCAACGCGCCCACTGGCACCATCGGCTACATGGGCCTGAGCCCCGCCGTCAACGGCAACTCGGGGTACGCCCTCTCGGACAGCGCCACACATATGACGGACAACTACTTCCTCCAGGGCAGCCGCGAGACCTTCATCGTCGCCGCGGATGGCAGTCTGTACTCGGTAACGCACAACGCGTACTACTACGTCGCTACGTCAGGCTCGTACAGCTTGCTGTACTGGTCCAACAACCCGAGTGCTGCGATGAAGGTGTTCTCGTACACGACGCTGAGCGACGGGCGCTCGAGGGTGCTCATGAGCGTCGGTGGGGTGGAATATCAGTTCTGCGTGCAGCAGTCGAGCACTGGCGATGGCAACTCGGGGTCGGGTATGCATGTCTACGCGTTCAAGGCTGGGACAGCACCGCCGGGTGGTGCTTGCACTACCATTGAGTTGATCATCAACCCGGCATAAGGGAAGGTTTCTATACGCAAGGGTGTCGTTGGGTAGTTGATGTGAAGTTTGGGGGGTTGCGGTCTCATATGTTCTGGTTCTTTAGTATGTTTCTATGATCAAGTAACAATATAACGCCTTTTGTTGATGCCTGGGTTTCCCGAGGGAGAGTTGGAGGCTAAAGTAGTTGGTGCTTCGTAGCACATAACCGGATGGTCTGGAAATCGCCTTTCAGTCGACCGTTCTTGTGTTCAACACATACTCTGGTAATGGGGGGATGGCAGTGCGGTGCAACCCAAAGCTACGATAGGATAATGGAGGATTACGACGAGTTAAATTAGGGCATTGTTGTAACACCATGGGAAATTTAGGGGCTATGGTTGCGCGTTCCTTGTCCTGGCCATGCCTTGCAGATTCCTCCCGTCCCGTGCGGTCTTGGCCTTGGCACCTCCCGAAGATGCCTGCTCTGCTCGAAATCTCAAATAGAGGTTGCCCAATCGGCAACTGCGAGAATGACGCTGACGCTGACGATTCAAGTAGTGCTTAATTTGAGGAAAGACGCAACTTCGTCGATCAAAATTGGTGGTTGGTAACAGGGAGGACCAGGTCCGGACCGAGCTTAAAGGCTGAGCGAGTAGTGCACATGACGATGCAGAGGCGTGCAACATGCCAGATGACATTTTTCGGATCGTTATTGGATACAAGGAATCATGAATGAATGCTTGGCAAAGCTTGGGGAATGCGCTGGATCTTGACTATATTCTCGAGGTCTTCGAAAGCTTTCTGGATCAACACCGCCAAGCCTTAGGGCTGCATCGTGATGCAACCTGCGAAGTTCCTGAAATGCAAACCTCGTTTGAGGTCAAGATAGTTGCATCATCGGACGAAACGTGCATATGGTTAACCTCTGATCATCTTCTTTGATGGTCAGCCTGGGACGAAAGATCAGACCAAATATGAAGAGCCTATCTTGTGATCGTATTCGAAATGCGATCTTCGGGTCTAAACATGATGCCTGCATCCGCAGAACTCAACTCTTTTCCCAAACTTCGACTTCATTTTGATGTCTTGATCCAGCCATGCCTGGCAACTCGGAAATGCAAAATCCTTCACGGGAGGAGACAACGTAGGTCTCCTCCGCTCTGAACGCGCAGCAGCCCCCGCATCCCGAGCTGAGCCACCTACAAGCACGTCTGCCCTTTAGTGACAGACCTCGGTTCCCTGCGATGAGAGTAGCCTCTCAAGATGGTTTGTTTATTAGAACTTGCTGCCATTGGCTGAAAGTGAGCGTAACCCCGCAAGTTCGGTGAGAATTAGAGATGTCATTGCATTCTCGGGTTCTGTGGGTACGCAGAAAACTTCCCGAGCTCACCGCATAGAGTGTAGATTCCCGGCCGGATGGCCTACTCGATCTATTTTTACAGCGTCAGGTAGACAACAAAGAACCGGTGATTGGTCAACGTCGTCAGCGAACGCGTCTTCATGGACGGGCTCATCCCGGGAATGTGGGATGTTTCGGCATGTGGGAGCGATTCCCGAGGAAAAGGAGGCTTAAACGGCGGCGCCGACTCCACAATCACCGGAACAGCTTGCGCGTAGGACCTCTTCTGGATCATTGCTCTGGCCCTACGGAGCAGTCCGGTCATCACTTTGCCGGGATATGGTCCAGAAAACTTAGACTATGTGGAGCCTTAGTCCGGGGCCGATTTGTTATGCGGAAGACGTCAGTGGCCAACACACCAACGACTACAGCTTCGGCCCCTGCCAAGATGTTGATGGCCTTTACAGAAGCGGGAGTTAAGGGGCAAGGGAGACGTCGTCGTCCACAGGGATCCCACCAGCCGAGGCTCTGTCTCTCCCCACAGCAAAAGAAGGTTGACGTTGCTCCGTCGCAATCGAAGCCTCGCGGAGCCACTGTCCACGTCTCCCGAGTCAAAGATAGAGGCTGGCCGGCATGGGTCGGGTCCCCACAGTCGAACTAATGCGATGAACTCCCGTCGTGGCACGGTTGCGGTTCGTGGGGGAAGGTATGTATGTCTTTGATGTCTGGATGTCATGTCGTTGAGTATAATAACTCGACCTCAATTCCTTCCAAAACCGAGAAGAAGCTCTTCACCAGCATCACTTTCACTCTTCAACCATCTACCTCTCGCTTTCACTTCCAACGATCCCCTTGTTCCCTTCAACAAGTCGTATAAACAAATTCTTTTACCAATCTTTCACCACATACCCAAACGATTCTCCTGATACCACAACCGCCGACATGCGTTTCTCCACCGTCGCCTCCGGCCTGGCCCTCCTCTCCGGCGTCGCTGCTCACCCCGGCCACGACCTCACCGAGGAGATTGCCGAGCGCCGCGCCTTTCTCGGAAACGTGAAGCGCGCTAGCTTGGCTCACTGCGCCGACACCCTCAAGGCCCGCGGCGTCACGGCTCGCAACGTTGCCCGCCGCTCTGCCATGGTTGAGAAGGCTCGCCGGAAGCGCAACATCCAGAAGCGCGACGCCGCCACCGTGCTTGCTACCTCCCACAACCAGACCGAGGCCGGCTACACCCTCAACACTGACGCCGCTACCCTCTTCGCCGGCAACGCCTCCTGCGTCTTGACCCCTGAGGTTACCCAGGGTCCTTACTGTGAGTTGCGCTCAACTTGAACCGCAAAGCTTGGCATCATATACTGACAAAACACGCAGACGTCTCTGGCGAGTATGTCCGCCGCAACATCATCGAGGAGCAGGAGGGTGTCGACATCGTCCTCGACTACCAGGTCATCGACGTCGAGACCTGCGAGCCCGTCCCCAACGTCTACCTCGAGATGTGGCACTGCAACTCCACCGGTGTCTACTCCGGAATCGTCGCCAGCGGCAATGGCGACTCCTCCGACGAGACCAACATCGACAACACCTGGCTCCGCGGCATCCAGCCCACCGACTCCGACGGTGTCGCCCAGTTCGAGTCCATCTTCCCCGGTCACTACACCTCCCGTGCCACCCACATCCACCTGATGGTCCACCACAACGCCACCCTCTACTCCAACAACACCCTTGGCAACGAGATCACCGCCAGCCACGTCGGCCAGGCCTTCTTCGACCAGGACCTCATCTCCGCCGTCGAGGTCTTCGAGCCCTACAGCACCAACACCCAGGAGCTCACCACCAACACCGACGACAGCATCCTGAGCGAGGAGACCGCCACCGACGGCGTCGACCCCGTCATGGAGTACACCCTGCTTGGTGAGAGCGTCAGCGACGGCCTCTTCGCCTGGCTCGCCTTCGGCATCAACACCACCCTTAGCCAGACCGTCACCCCCGCCGCCTTCCTCTACTCCTCCGGTGGTGTTGCCAACTCCAACTCTGGCGGCGGTGCTGGCGGTGCCGGCGGCAGCCCCCCCAACGGCACTGCTCCCGGCGGCGCTCCCCCCGGCTTCTCTAGCACCACCTCCGCTGCCTCCAGCGAGTCCACCGACGCCTCTGCCGCCTGCTAAGCGCGCTCATCCGGTTTGGAAGAGTCTGTCTGATCGGGTGGATTTTGGGCAAGCATGAGCGTGGAAGTTGGACAAATTGTCTCATTGGTTTCAACTGTCTTTGGGGATTGCATATAGATCGGCGTTTGATCACCTTTTGTATACCAAAAATCCTATTTCTTGCTGGTACCTCAAGTCTCTGCTAATCGACCAGTTTGGTGAAAGTCTACACTCGTTGTGACCGAAACATTATTACTCTGTCTTGGCGATGTGATGAGCAAGGCGACGATACGCATTTGACTGGCAACGGAATCTTGTCAATATTATTTAATGCAGCTAAAGCTCTTGAATCTCTTGGGCCTCTAGCTTTCTAGGCAGTGGGAGTGGGCAAGCAAGAGCAGGCAGAGCTGACCCTCGAGATGACGTTGGTCGGGCAGGCCTCCGCGGCGTACTCCGGAACAACAGCAATGTCCGCCACGAATGTCTTGGTAAACTCGCCGCAGAACTCCTGGGACTCCTCCAGACGACCGGGCACGCTGGAAGCCCTCAGCGCACGAAGACAGTTGTCCGCGTTACACGTCTTGGGCTTGCAGGCCTCCTGCTTGGTCATCTTGACCAGGTACGCTCCGCGCTCAATGGTGTTGACGAAGATGAAGCCTGACTTGAAGTAGGCATAGGACGACCAACTGCCGGAGAACTGGATGGCACCGCCGCCAGGAAGCGAGTCGTCCTCGGGGTAGATGTCGAAGTACGCGATCTCACAGGCGCTGTTGCCCGTGGGGTCCTGGGGGATAGACGAGATGTCCCAAACGCGGAGACCGGCGCCGTAGTTGGACTGGTACAGAAGGTCGCCCACGACGTACTGGTTGTGGTCGATGGCCTTGACGCTACCCTTGAGAATACCGGTCTGGATGGGGTTCTCGAGAGAGGTGATGTTCCAAACGTAAGTAACGGGGTATCCATCGGCAGCAGGTCCGACAAACTCATCCTCGTCATATTCATCGTCCATGTAGATCCATTCTAGAACCTGGGATCAGTGATCATGTTGCATGTCTGTAAAGTGGTAGTTGTCCATACCTTGCCAGTTCAAATCGTTCACCCAGCCCTGGTGGGTGAAGGCAGCGCCTTCGTAGGACGTACGAGAGATAATCTTCGAGTTCTTCTTGTCGCTGACATCGTAGATGGTGATGGTGTCTTCGTTGTAGCCGTAGCAGATGTCGCGGCCATAGTACTTGGCGTCAGGGCCCCTGTAGATGACACATTGAGCCTGGAAAGGTTCGAAAGATCAGCAGGCGAGACTTGGGAATGTTGATACTGGAAAAGTAGGAGAACTCACGTCGTGGACGTAACCATCCTGGCCGTCGCATCCAAGGTAAACAGGGTTGCTGGGGTCCTCAAGACTGAAAAAGTGCAGACCACCCATGCAACCTTCGGTACGGGGCATGACACCGACAGCAACGGCGTACTTGGCCTCTTCATTGACGACAACGTTGTGGCTGCGTCCAAGCGGGAGACTCTCGATGTAGTGGCCCGTCAGGTCCTTGTCGTTGGAAAAGAGGACTGGGGCCTCGGAAGGATCGATGTCAAGAAGCTAGGCAAGGCAGTCAGCAAATTTAACGTGCGGCTAACTTCAAGCAAAGTCATCTTACCTTCTTCATGTCGAAGATTTGAATGCCGTGTCCCTCAAGCTCGCTGCCAATAAGCATGTAATGAAGGTAGGGGCGAATTTCATGCCAGTAGGCCCGGTCGCCGATCGGTGAGTAGACAGGCCTGAGATCCGTGAGCAAATGGGGTCACGATGCGGACGTTGGTGATGCCAGCGGAACCTACAGGAATCCAAGGTTGAACATCTTGCCTTCGGGCAAGATTTCGATAAATGCGCATCCATCAAACATGCCGCTGACTGAAACACGCAATTAGTTACGGAATCGTACATGTACCGGGCAGGGTGTCGGGTTGCTTACCGATGAACTCGCGGCCGGAGTCAGGGTCCGTCCAACCCCAAGAAGAGCTACCGCTCTTACCACGGTAGTCGGTGTTGGGAGAGCCAAGAGTGGCGTGGTTGACGAAGTCGTAGAGGTCCATCTGTTGTTCAGTTTCAGCACACGATCGGGGAGCGCCTCATGACGGGGCAACTACTCACGTTCTTGCACCTGAACTTGTGAAGAGGGCTGCCGGGGATGGCGTCGGCGTAACCGTCCACGCACTTGGTGTAGTCGAGCCGGGGCCATTGAGAAGAGTTCATGAGACCGACGGCCTCTTCAGCCTCCCAGTGGGCCTGTCTTCTGTGTGAGTTACCTTGCCAAGGACCGAGACTGGCTGGTGACTTACGATCTTCTTGGCCATCAACCTGCTGTGGATGATACCGGAGTCGTACAGCTCTGCATTCAATCAGTCACTATCTCTAGCAACTAGCTTTCTTTCTAGGTAGTTGTCAAACTTACCGGCAGCACGGGCTTCATCCTTGGGCATCTCTCGTGCCTGCACAGTTGCGGCAGCCAGGGCCACAGCCCCAGTGATAGAGGTGAAGCGCATCGTGAGTAGTCGTCCGGGCTCGAATCTCAGGAGAAAGCTTGGCTCAGGTTCCTTGAGGCTCGCGGAGGCGTTTGGTGGTTGCACCGAGTAAAGGCTGGGTCCTCACAACTGACCGGGGGCCGAGATGCGATGCGAGCAACTCCGCCTATTTATGATCTTGTCTCCTCCTAGACGTGACATCACCTCTGACTTCCCGAGGTTTCCAAGGGTTTCCAGAAAGGCAGGAAACAAACTCCTTGGCAGGCAACGGTGTACGCACGACACTTTGCCGACCCGGAGCAACCGTCTTGTGCGGCACATTCGCCTCGTCTTCCCGGGTCCCTACCCCGCGCTCAGATCGTCCTGGAGGTCATGATCCAGTATAGATCTGGAAGGAGGGAAGAATTTTGCTGGGTTTGCCAAGAGAGCCAAGCTTTGTCCAGATAAGCAGAAGTTCCCTCCGCGAGAAACCGAATGCGACGCTGGGTGGCCGGAACAGCGGCGAACGTTGCATCGGAGAAGCCAATACCAAGACAACCTGCATCTTACGGGTCTTTTTGAGGCTCGGCGTCCGTTGGCAGAGATTTTCCACTTCTTGATAGGTCGTGTGCGGCGTTCCACTGCGTGTTTGTTCAAGGATGAGATAACCGGGGAAATGTCTAGAGCTAGAAAATCGCTATCAGTTCAGTCTCCAATCGCAACACGTAAGGAATGGCCGGGTAGTGCGGAGTACTGGAACACGATAGTACTACTAAAAATGCGTAGAGTGCAATTGAACTGTTCGGCGAAATCTGCTGTCCGTAAATGTCCCATCAGCAGTCAATTGATGTCGTTCTCAACTGCCCTGGCCCCCAATAGTGCTTATTCTCACCTGGCCGACCATGGTGACAGGATCAATAAGTTGGCCAATCGGAGTTGGTTCTCTTGTTTGGTTGAGGCGACCCTGGTCGCGTCGCGATGAGGGTCCGTCTCAGCGGCACAGCCACGACCGACTGACGCGACTCTCTCGAGAGCCCCGGCTTTGATCGTTTCCTTCTTCTCCCTTCATCGTGTTTCTACCTGACCGCAATGACGCACTCATCCGTCGTTCTCACCAGTTCTTGGCTGTCAAGTTCAAAGCAATCAGAGATCGCCCTCTCTCTCACTCGCAATGGACTACCTGCCCTATCCTCCTGACGCCACGTTGCCGCCCATAGTGGTTCCGTATTTGCCTGGATACCAATTCGACGATGGCGAGATTGACACTATCTACCTTCACCTGCTCAGGCGTTCCTCAGAAATACCCACGCGACAGCATGCTGGAGAGCTTCAAGAGTGGCTGTTCTTTGGCTTAATCGACAAACTTGCCGGTGAACCGCCGAGTCGCTCCAATTTTGTTCGCCGCGGCGTTGTCAACGGCGAGCCTTGCGACGTTATCGATGCATCACCCGTCCGGGACTTGATAGATCAGCTAACGGTCAAATTGCAGCGAGGAGACTGCCCTGCAGCGGTCGCAGAAGAAGTACCCAAGATTTTGCGTCGAGGGCAAATCATTTGCGAAGAGTTCAAAGACATAGAAGACGGCGATGATGATTTGCTTGCCATCTATCTATCCGTCTGCATTTTCGTCGAGTTTCTGTCCTCCTACTTGTACTGGGCTATTAACTCTGGGTTGGGGCCGCTGAAGTTGCGCGAGCAGTCGTTGCTCGTGGAAGATGCACGAACGACCGGGTGCAGCGAGAGAGCCAGCGACATCGATTCCGGCGCCGTTGATCAGCTACCCGCCTTATCACGTCTGTTGCATAAACGTATGGTACGGAACGGCTGGTGCGAAAATCAAATCCTCAACCTCGAATGCCACGATTCCCATATGGTCATGTACTATCTGTCCTCGCTGAGGAGAGAGCCCCAGGCTACGTCACATGCCAACTGCACGCCTTCAAGGTGTCGTGCATACAACACTACCGAGGCGGAATATATCACACGCCATATCAGCGAAAGTTGCGAATGCGAGTTCCTCGGAGTCGATGAGGAGAAAGTGATCAACATTCTGGCGACGGGAAAGATTCCTTTGATCTTAATGCGCGAGGACGGCATTGGTGGCTTAGAGGTGGACGTCGTACCTCAGAAAGCCGGGCTTCAATACACGGCAATATCTCACGTCTGGGTAGACGGCCTGGGGAACACAACCGGGAACTCATTACCCCGCTGTCAACTGGGTCGCTTGCATAGGTCATTGACGATGCATCAACGGTCATTTTTCAAAAGCCTCATGTCACTTGGCCACATTCGTCCAGGTGTGGTTGTCTTTTGGATGGATACATTGTGCATTCCTGTCAAGCTACAACACAGGGACCTCCGACTGAGGGCTATCAACCAGATGGCGCTTGTGTATTCTGGGGCTGAAGCTACGTTGGTCTTGGACGAAGAGCTCCAGTGGCGCGGATTGAAAACCGAGCCATTAGAGAGCCTTTGGGCAAGATGCTTGGCATCCAAATGGAACAGTCGATGTTGGACGTTGCAAGAAGGAATGCTCGCCAAGAGATGTCTCGTTCAGTTTCGGGATCGCTCATTGGCAATCAACCCCAAGCCACTCATTCAATCTTCACTACCAGTACGGGCTGTTTACAGGCTCGTAAAACGGCATCCATTTTCCCTACTCAGAACCTTCTGGCGCCTGGGTTCCGCGGTAGACCAAACCGAACGGTGGAGATTCGCGTGGGCTATCGGCGGATCATTCCCTCGAAGCATTCTAGTCTATCAGCTGCAACAGGCATGCTACAAACAGGCTCAGACGAGTGCGACCTCACTACAGATGAGGGACGTTGGCTTGAACCTCGACGACTCCTCGAGGCCTCGGCACTTTTTATCCATGTGGAATACAATTGCCAAGCGTTCCTCGACGAAAATAGAAGACGTCCACGTCATTCTTGCGAATCTCACGGAGTTCAAGGCCTCCCAAATCCAAGCCATTCCCCGCCTGCAGGACCGAACCAGAATCATGCTTCAGAGCATGGATGCGTTTCCGGTAAAGATGATGTTTGGTCGTGCGATCCGGCCGCTGGCGGGAAAGAACCATCCTGACCGCTGGATTCCAGCATCACCGGGACCTGAGCTGCTTGAGACAAATACTTTTGGCATGAAAGCCCAAGCTATCGGTGATGACGGGAGTTTGATTCTAATATCCCAAGACTCGAAGTATGATTTCATGTCAGGCATAATATGTCTAATCCAGTCAAAAGGAATGACTACGCAGGAGATGGTTGCCACATTGCCATTCGAGTCTGACGGATCTCTTGGGTTTGAGAAATTTCGTTTGCATTGTCACGTCCCCCCCGAAGACGAGCTAGTACGCGAACCTTCTCAGGCATGCATTTTGCTTCTGCGTAATTATTATCCAAAGCGCGGACGGCTTTGCCTACGGGGAGCGAGATTTCTTGTTACCGGTTTCGTCGACACGAAGCATCAAGGCAATGACCTTCAATTGGTCGTTTGTCGATTCGATTGCCCAGTTTCTGGCAGGCGTTGTTACAGCAACGACGAGTCATATGAAAATCGAGGGATCAGCGTCCTCCGAGGCGCGCGACTTGAGGAGAGGCAACGACTGGCCGTTGAGTGCTGTAAGTTACCCCTTTATCGACATTTTGTTTCACTCACATGCCGAACTCTGGCTGACAATGGCCATCAATGTGTATGAAGCCCCGACACCTGACCTTCGAGTGGGCTACGCGCTGAGAAGTCAGTACTTCAGTCATTCGGGTCCAATGCTGTACGGCAACATCACTGTTGAATCATTCACCCTAGCATTTGTGCTGTTCGCGTGTATCATCCCCTCTTTCTTCCCGCACGTACTACCTAGATGGACCTTTTTGTACCAATGGTGGGAATCACTTACACTAGGCTTGACCGCATTCGCCTTTTACAGGTGCTTTCGGAACGGCTTATGGATGCACCAAAGGTCCAGCATCGTTTGGAAAAAGACGTACGGAGACGATTGGAAGGGTTCAACTAGGGGTTGACTGTTTGTGAAATGAATTGGAAGTATATGCGGTTGGATTATAGGTACGTAGATGGTAAAGCCAGTGAATTAACTTGCTACTATTACAGAGCTTTCTCGTGCAACAGACAAGTCGGGGAATGCTAGTTTGGTGACGAGGTTGTACCTCATGTTTTTGACGCATCTGATGTATGCATTGCATGTTTATCTACCTAACACCCACGTTCTATTGTTGATCACACTAACAACTTATAGCATGAGCCGTTTCGATGTTATCAGAAGAATGTACACCGTTAAATAGCCATTTCTACAATCAAATCCTTCTGGCATTGCTTCAACTTTCCAAGGTACCAAATCCTATTGATGTCCCAGACGATTCACCCTGCTCAGCAGTTCCAGCCACCATCGATTGCAATGCACGCGCCCGTGACATAACTCGATTCCTCGCTTAACAAGAAAGCAATTACAGTTGCGACCTCTCTCGGCTGTCCAGGACGTTTCATGGCTGGTTCGTTGTCGACCTTCATGGCTCTCGAAGCATCCGACATCGGAGTGATGATCTTGCCGCTGTGGGAATCAATTAGTGCTGGAACGGCCAAGGGGATCATGCCCATTTCTACTCACGGGCAAATTGCATTGACCCTAATACCTAAATGACCACTCTCCTTGGCGGCGGACTTCGTCAGACCTGCAATGTCATGCTTGCTGCTAACATACGACGCGTTATTGGCGCGGCCAATCAGTCCGGCAATGCTGCTGGCGTTGACGATGGCCCCTGTGTTCTCGATCACCGAGAGCTGCGCCTTGAGACAGTGCATGACACCTGTGAGATTGACGCTGATGACGTGGTCCCACTCATCCAAGTCTTGCTCGTCGATGCCCCTGAGGCCGATGGACTTGGGGAGCACACCGGCCATGTTGGCCGCGCCGTCCAGCCTCCCGAAGCATTTGACCGTCTCTCTGGTCCAGTTCTCGACCTGGTCGAAGTTCCTGACGTCGACTTTGAATGTGATGACTTCAGTCTCGGGGACTTTGGCCTCGATTTCGGAAGCCACCTGCTTCAGTGCCTCTTCCTGAACATCGGCAAGAGATAGCTTGGCGCCGCGCTCGGCCAACAGGTGTGCAGTTGCGAGGCCAATTCCGGAAGCAGCCCCGGTTATGGCGATGACCTTGCCAGAGAACTGTTCGGAGAAAGACATTGCGTTGAAATGTCGCTGACGGCAGCAATGAGTGGAGTTGGTGAAGCACGGTGATGTGATGGAAGTCTACGGAAGGCCGCAAGGTAGGTAGTAACTATACGAATTAGCTTCAAGGTTCTGTTGTTGCTCGGAGGCCCAATTGCAAATATGTGAAAAGCTTGTTGATAAACTCTCGGGTATAGTAGCCCGGTTATGTGTTGCGGTATCGAGATATTTATCGTCATCTCCCCGCTCTACACACGCACCTTAGTAGCGAAAGAGGAGTTCCACGACAGTGGCTGACAGAAGTTTCTGTCAATCTTCACGCAACTGTGATCCGAAGAGACCAAAGCTCCCAAACTGTTCCTTCTCAGTAAAACGCACACACCGTTTTCTACGTCAAAAATAAACTAAAGTCGAGGGTTGTGTCATGTGCCCCGTTGAAATGCAGTGCGCTTATTCGGGGGTTGCTATTTTCATGTTACGGAGTAACGCACTAGGGACTCTTACCCACGAAATGAACGGGGCCAGGTACGGAAACAGTCTGTCTATTCGAATGATTATTACGATTTATCCCCCAAAATATCAGTCACCGGGTGAGTAATCCAGTGAATTTCAGTTATTCTTAATCGCCAAGTCCGAAATCAACGGGACAGGAGCTTCCCCCGCTCTTAAGGATTTTCCATATGATATTGACCCAAACTCGGGCTGGGCGATATTAAACGCAATGATCCTCTGAGGCACAGTTTATTACTTAGACATTCTTCTTCAATGCGGTTCCATCCATATCGCTTTAGCCAGGTGATGGTTCAAATGGTGACATCCAAGTAGCAGAATTCCTCACAGCGGGTACAGGGCCGAGGCATGTCTATGGGGTCCCTGAAGAGGCGATCTAGCCAGTTTGATTCAAGGTGCTCGCGGAGACAATCTGAAAACAGCGATTAGAAGCACGCATAATCCAACGCTGCTTTGCTCGCGGTATGATATCTCATGATGACAGTACCTCAAAACAGTCTACTTTCAAAGCGACAATGTGGCAACCTTGCTGCCCTCAATCTGGAATCCTCCGACCCGAAGCTTCGTAAACATCTCACCTCTTCCCGTCACCCATGCGGCGCTCAACTCTATCCGTCAAGTGCTTCTGCGCATCCTTGGAGAACAGGCACCCTACGATGGCGATGGCTCCGAAGCCCAGACTGGCCAGATACACCGTCTCGAACGCTTTGGAGTACGCTGTTGGCAATACCTTGGCCACGGCGGCCTTGACAGCACTGCTTAATCCAGGGAAGGTTGCAAGCTTGTTGGACTGGATGGCTTTCGCAAGAGCGGGAATCTGGGCCGCGGGAAGCCCGGCGGCGATGGCCGGCTGTGTGATTGCTGCCGGAATGGTGGTTGCGAGACGGTTGGAGAGGATCGAAGTGTATACGGCCACGGCGATAGAGCCTCCGGCTGAGCGGATGGACGCGAGAAGCCCCGAAGCGAGACCGATGTCTGAGGGCTTGCAGAAGAGAGGCGCAAGGGCCAGGGAAGCCAGCTCAATGAATCCCACAAAGAAGGGGCCCAGAATCGTCAGCGCGATGCCGGTATTAAGGGTCTCGGGAGTCAAGGAAGCGAGAGCGCCGACGAATCCAACCATGGCGAAGGTCGCGAAGATAATCCAGTACCGCACGTTGCCTCCCCACTTCACGATGGCGCCGGCGCAGACCTGACCTAGGGCAGTCGAGCTCGCAACGGTGGAGGACAGCCAGCCGCCGTAGTTGATGTCGGTAGTATACAGAGCCTGGACTTGCTGCGGCCAGAGCAGAACCGCTGAGTAGTAGAACATGGTGGCGACCGTCGCGCAGCAGACGAGAGCCATGAAGCCACGGTTGGTGAAGAACTTGATGGGGATCGCAGGGTACTTGAGGTCGGCAAAGGCCTCCCAGCAGAAGAGAGCAACGAGGAGGCCAACACCGAGACCCAGGCTCGTGATGGTCGCGGCCGAGTCCCAGGGGAACATAACACCTCCCCAAGAAACGCCCATGAGGACCAGAGTGAGGCCGGCGGTCCACAGAAATATGCCGAGATCTGTACCAAACGTCAAAATAGAGCTTTCAAGCACCTAGTCGAGGCAAACTTACAATCGAGCTCCTTGAGCAACTGCCTCTTGGTCTTTCGGTCGTGCAGGAGTTCGAACGTGGGTGGGTGGTAGAAGAAATACAAGAGGACAATGGCGAGGCCGACTGCAATGATGTTGATGTAGAAGCACCATCTCCAGCTAAGCTTAGGGTTCTCAACGAACTTCCGTGCTGTTTGTTGTTAGATATATGCATCGACATAGGACGGGAAAGGAAAAGCCAAACCGATAATGGGACCAAACGTCGCGATGGGCGCATTGGTCGCAAAGATGAAAGACAAGACCATGGGCCTGTACTTGTTGGGGACCAGCTCGCCGATGGCGACATTGAAGCTCAGCTGAACAGTCTCACCCAGGCCGTAGACGGCGGCGCCGATGATGAGGGTGTTGACATTCTGCGCGACGGCGCAGATGACGATGCCAAGGATAGCTACGATGTTGCCACCGATGAAGAACCACCTTCGCCCAAAGAGATCCGACAGGCGGCCGAGGATGGTGTAAGTGAAGGATAGGGAGAGTGTTCGGGCGATGTTGACCCAAGAGATGTACGGGCTTGGACCTGTAACAGTGAGTTATGATATCTCGCGTCACTATAGAGGACTTCATACCGATATCAGCGTTGATGAAGGTCAAGACGTTGGTCGGCAAGATGAGGAAGATGTACGCCGAGAGCGCCGAAAGACAGAACCCCTGTAATAGCGTTAGTACAGGTCGTTTCTCTTCCTCATCGCGAGTCAACTTACTGCTAGGGCGCCGAGAAACCGAGGCGAGTAGTAGTATCCGGGAGGGAGATCGTCGCCAAGGGCTTCTGATCGGATTGAGGAGGCATCGTCTCGGTCGAACTCTTGATATTTGTCCAGTGACGTCCGGTTGAACTCGGTCACCGACTCGGTCTTGGAGATATCCATGATGGATTATCCGGATATCAATCTGCGGGAACCAGCTCGCAGTGGTCTTGACGTCGATGTTCGTAAAAATTGGACAGCTTTCGGGATGAGACAGGCCAGCTGAGGGGAGGTATGTCGAGCTCGCGCGTTTCCGAAGGCCGTGCTCGAAGTCTTATACAGTCCGCGTGTTTCTCACCCTCATTAATAATGGTAAAAAGGGGGTATATCGATTGAGGACGACCGATGCACAGCGGGCATGTCCAAGATTGATTGACGGGATCAGGGTGAGATGAACCCCAAGACACACACACACACCCACGCGTGAGCGCACAGCCTTTGGCGTCCGTCAGCCCTCCCTTCACTCGATGTGCGCCTCTCTTTGGGTGCTGCCACATGTTCCGGGCTTCACCGTTCCACCGCAGACACACCGCCAGGTATCCCCCGGAAAACTCGAACTTCGTTGAAACCTCCTTCATGGAGTGGCGAGGTTGGCACCTCCCTGTGCTTGTCTGCGGGGAAGATCACCGCGTGTCCCGAGCACCTTGGGCCGTCGACCAATGCCCGGACGCTGCATTTTCGATGCGACGGGCGCTGGTTCACTAGTTCACTGCTGACTCGAAAGTCTGACTTGGGATGGTGGTGTTGTCGGGTGTTATATGGGCGTTCATGGGTGGCAGTTAAGGGATTCCAAGAGCCGCTTGAGATGCGTGAAGGCTGACATGCCGTCACCTGGTCTCTTGCCTTGGATCAATATACCAAGTAAAGATGATTAACTACTCACAGACGAAGAGCAAGCAGGTCCAACCTGGTTACCGCGTCCCGCGTGTCGTTTCGGACGAAGCATTCCACCAACTAAAGCAGCCATGCAGCTGGACACACAGAGAACCAGTTCGTCAGGCACGGGCAGTTTCTCGACGGGATTTCGACCTCCCATTCCTTCTCGAACAAAGAGATTGTTTTGGTTTGGCATGGCACGTCACAGCCTGCTACCTTTCCACCGGGGCTCCCGCTTTTCGGTGAAGGCTCTGAGACCCTCAAGCATATTCTCGCCTTTTTGCAACTCCGCAAACTCCTTCTCGAGCGTCCACTCGACAGCCCGCTCGACGGCCGCCGTCTCCCAGCCCTGTCTCAGTCCGGCGCGGGTGCAGACGATGGCGTCAGGTGAGTTGGCCGCGATCATGCTCGCATAGCGCACAGCCTCTTCGACGACCCGGTCCTTGGGCACTACCTTGTTCACGATGCCCCATTGCGCCATCTCGTGCGCCGACACGTTGCGTCCCGTCAGCGCAAACTCACTTGCTCGCTGGAGGCCGATGGTGCGGATGAGCCGCGGGAGGGCGCCGCCAATGGCCGCGATGCCGCGTTTCACCTCGGGCAAGCCAAAGTAGGCGTCGTCCGCGGCGATGACGAGGTCGCAGTTGACGACGAACTCGCAACCGCCGCCCATAGCTAGCCCGTTGACTGCTGCGATGACTGGTTTCTTGCCGAGCCGGCGCGACAAAGGCTTGAACGCGGGAGCGTTGCCCATCCGTTCACTCGGATCGGCGTCCGCGGCCATGCTGCTGTTCCACTCCTTGAGATCTGCGCCGGCCGAGAAGGCTCGTCCCGTGCCCGTGATAATGGCGACGCTTAGGTTGGGCTCCTGGTCGAACCACTTCCATACCGCATCCATTTCCCACTGCGCGGCCGTCGACATGGCGTTGAGGTCTTTCGGCCTGTCCATGCGGACGAGGAGGACGCGGGGCGAGGGGTAGCTGAGCTTCAAGAATGTCGGGGTCGGGGGAGGTGGCGTCTCTGTCGGTGAATCTGCCATTTTGTCTGATTGAATGGTGCAGATGGCCCAAGATGATTATGGCGATGCAATGATGGTGTTCGGAAAAACTGCGAATATGAACTCGCGATGCCACGCCGGGACAGTCTCCGGCGATCTGCCTCGGCGCAGCACTCAGCTTTCGACGACCTGGGATCACAACCAATGACTCGCGTTGCGTCACGGTCCGTCCAACCACGCTGGGCGGGAAACATGCTCCCGGCGTCTTTCACGGCGCGGTATAGACAGGGAGAGCGGCGAAGAAGGGAGGGGGCAACGGACGGCCCCGCAGCGATGCGCGCCGAGGGGGATCATCCTGACCGCATGGGCGCTAGTGATTCACTTTGCGCTTGGAATGCCAGTGAGGGGAACTGAAAGAGACAGAGTTGGGAGGGGAAGAAAGACTTGGAGACAGAGATGGGCTCTGTGCGGAAGTGCTCGTCCTTCTCCACGGTTGTGTAGCTTTGCCGGGGTGCTCGGCGGTGACGCACTTCGGCATGACTTTACACGCGTGAGTTTCGCGGGTTGACTGGAGAGAGCCTGAGTTGTCGCGACGGTTTTATGAGCTAACCACTTGACTATTCGACCTCAAGTCGTATGCTGTTGGTAGTCTCGACACCACAACCACCAACAAAGAGCCATGGCAACGCCCAGAACAAAGAATCCTGTTCCCTCGTGGATTGTGAACCCCTACCCCCACGTCGAACACAGTCTCGTCACATTTCCCCGGAAACACATCCTGCTGGTCACGATCAACCGAGCAGAGCACATGAACTGCCTTCCCGTCGAAGCGACGATCGAGCTCGGCGCGCTGTGGAAGTGGTACGATGCGGAGCCGGAGCTGCGATGCGCCGCCTTCACGGGTGCGGGCGACAAAGCCTTCTGCACAGGCATGGACCTGAAGCAACGTCTAGACATCATCAATACCAACGACGTTGCGTTTGAGTACCCCCAGGGGCAGTTCGCCGGCATGAGCAATCGGACGGGGAGGAAGCCCATCATCGTCGCGTGCAATGGCCACGCCCACGGCACGTCTGCTGCGCCCCGAGATCGCGATGTGATTGCTGGCTAACCTGGTAGTTCTCCTTAGGGGGCGGGTTCGAAGCCATCCTCAACGCAGACGTCATCTTTGCCTCGCCGAACGCGACCTTTCGCCTCCCCGAAGTCCTCCGCGGCGTCTCCGCCCTCGCCGGCGCGTTGCCCCGGTGCATGTTGCTATTCGGCAACCACCGCACGATGGACCTCATCCTTACCGGCCGCACAATGTCCGTTGAGGAGGCGCGGGACTGGGGGCTGGTCAAGGAGATTGTGCCTCAAGACAAGCTGCTGGAACGGACGCTGGATTACGCCGACGAGATTGCGCAGCTGAGCCCGGACAGCGTCATCATCACGAGGTTAGCGGCGAGAGAGGCCTGGGAGACGGGCGTAAGCAGAGCGACAATGCGCGGACAAGAGCTGTGGGCGGAGGCGATGCTCCGGAGCAAGAACGCCAGCGAGGGTTTGGCGGCATATCGTGAGAAGAGAGATCCAAAGTGGTTTCCTTCGCATTTATGAGCATGAGCGGGATGCAACGCCTGGGGCTTCTTTGGTCTGGCTCTTAGACAGGGAGACAGCCTCTGCTTCCACATAAAATCACCAACATCGCGCCGATGGTTTAGTGGTAAAATTCTCCGTTGCCATCCAGCAGCGTCGGGGAGCCGGGGGTTCGATTCCCCCTCGGCGCAATTCTTTTGCTGTTTACTTCAATTATCATCACGATTTGAATTTTTGATGATTTCCACCCATCGTGATGCCATAAACACCAAGATTTCATCCCGTTTTACCCGTTTCGTCCGTCGTTTCGACTACAGACCAGCGGGCATACTCCTGGAATCCCACGTTTTCCCGCGGAACCATAGCACAATGGCACTGCTGCTATCCGACTCAGGTGGTAAAGACTCTCACAAACGTTCTGACTCGGGGCTTATTCGCTTGGTCTTATTACTACAGCGCGGGCAGATCAAACTTCGCGACTTGGTCCCCGTTTGGACGAAGATGAGACTCGGCGCAAACTCTGCTTCATATGCTAAGAGAATATTTCCGCTCCCCCTCTTATCGTTTGATGCCACATCCCGGCACTCTCGGACTTTGCCTCGGCAAATCGGTCACAGCTTCACTCTCGCTTTCGCAATCTTGGCATAGCCGTTGGATCTGTGAAAACGTGTCAGCTGCCGGAAACCTGGTTACAATATCTCGGATATTGTCTGGGTTTGGGAGTGTGTGTTGTGAAGCAATGCGCGAGAGTAGAGGACAACTCACAGCGCAACCCGGCCGTCCTCCTTGACGACCGTCTCGAATACAACATCGTCCACCCCTCCCTCGCTCCCAACAACCCACATGCGCGTCTCGAGGGTGTCGCCCGGGTAGACGACGCTCTTGAACCGCGCGCCGTACGCCCTGAGCCGGTCCGGGTCGCTGCCGCCCAACTGCCGCAGCAGGCCGTGAGCGGCCATGTTCCACGTCCCGAGCCCGTGGAGAATCGAACCCTTGAAGCCGGCGCGCTGACCGAAAGCCTCGTCGGCGTGCATGGGGTTGTAGTCGCCGCAGAGGCGGTAGAGCAACGCGGCCTCCGGCGTCGTCTTGATGGTGTGCACCGCATCCGGGCGGCGGTCTGGAGGCGTCGCGGCCTTCTTAGCCGGCCCGCGGGGGCCGCCGTAGCCCCCCTGACCGATGCCGAAGGCCGTGGAGGTCATCTTGGTGTAAGCCGTGCCGGTCTTGTTGTCGACAAGGAGCTGTTCGGCCTCCAGGATCATTGCGCCACCTGTGTTGTGCCCACTCAATATGCTGTTCTATCCGCCTCTCCCTGACTGGTATCGTACTCACCCTTGTCATACACGCCAATGACCCTGTTGCGGATCTCGAGGTCCAGACCATCCGAAGACACGGGGATGGGCTTCAAGATCTCGATGCCACGCTCGCCATCCACTGAGCGCTGGGCGTCGAACGGAGGGACGCCCGGAACCTCGCCCGAGGTGGTGCGGGCGATGAAGTCAAAGACGTCCTGGTCCGTTTGCTTGAAGGCAAGGTTGATGGGAAACGTGGGGAAAGCAGCAAAGCGAGGATGGAGCTCGTAGAGGAAGTGCAACTCATCCTTCTTGACGCCGATCGCATTGGCCTGAATCCGTTAGACAGACAGGCGGCGTGTAAGTCGAGGGGCGCAACTCACAAACAGGAGAACGTCACGGCGATTGTAGCTGCACTTGATGGGAGGATGCTCGTATCCAGCGGCCTTGCGGAAGTCGACGTTGTCGTATCGACCCGACGCGTTCTTCACGGGCCTGTCACTGGCAGCCATGTTTGATGATCTATTGATTGAATATTTGTGAAAGTGCTGCGTGTAGATAAAACTTGAAGTGAAGATCAAGATGTGAGGGCATGAATGTCCACGGCCCTCAGATTGACACCGCTACAGGGGAAGCTGATCGCTAAATACGACCGAGACACACCGTTCGCACGGCACTTCTAGCGGTCCATCGGCCTGTAAACGTTGGCCGAGGTTCCCCGCATGAGCTGGTTGTCCTCGGTACAACAGTCAACAAAGATGATGTGAACAAGTAAGTATGCTGTATGACCTCGGAAGTGCCGTATAATACTTCAACAAGGCATTCAGAATAGCCGAGATTTTACTGAAATGATGCTGGTATTGCCGATTGACAAGCCCTGATCCTCAGAGCCTTGACTCTCGAACCCGTTGCTCTGCTATGACTCTCCGCCTATCTTCAGCTTCTACCAAATCCACGGGCAAGTCGACAACTCTTGCCCGCAAAAACTCACCAACGCTCTTTGCAAAACCGTCCAAGATGCTGCTGCTGCTCACGCCGTCCTGGAGAATCCCCTTGATCACGAAATGCACTGCCCAGAGCCCTGGAAACTCGCACCTTTCCACGACGTATCTGTCCTCCCAGTCATCGGCCAGAAGTTCAATGACTCTGCGTTTGGTGAGGAACGCCTGCAGCCAGGGCCACGCAGACCGGTCTCTTACCCAGAAACCCACGTTTGCGTTGCCGCCCTTGTCGCCGCTCCGGGCAAACACCAGATCCCCCAACGGCCTTCGTGTCGTCAGCGACGAAGACACTTCTTCAACCGTAGAAGTAGGGTCGTAGTCATGCTGTCTAGGCACTGGTCCACACTTTGTATCACGCCTGGCCTCGACCACGATGCCTTGCTGCCCGCCGATGAAGCTTACTGCCAGCGGTATCTTAGACTGCGACATCAGCGTAGGGAAGTATCGCACGTACGGCCGCGGCTCCATTGTCCGCCAGTCCATGCCGAGATGCAGTCCGCAGTAGCCTTGAAGGCCGTTGTAGAAGACGGCCTTTCTAAACCGATCAAAGGCCTCCTTCTTACGAGACTGGGCGAACATCCGGAACTGCACGGTACACGCCTTTTGCGAGCGCGGGTCGGCTGCCGCGGAACCGTACCTCTCGATGCTAAACGTCGTAAAGTCTGACATGTTGATCTGCCCCAGGATCTGGTCCTTGAGAACCTGAAACTTGAAGTCGGTGTCGAGGCCGACAGCGTACGCAGAGATCTCGGCCTGGTAGCCCCCGAGCAGACAAATGGCCAGCTTCGTCGTCGGCGGCGGCGGGAGGCCCTTGACTCCCTTCAACCTCACCCGATCCGGAGCAATCTGAGAGAAGGTCGCGCCCTCGATGTCGGCGACAACATCAGGGTTTAGATAGAACGCGCCCTGAATCTCGTACAGCAGCTGCGCCTTACACGTGTCAACCGAGACGAGCCCGTTGGACCCCTCGGGTTTTGTGATTATCACGCCGCCGTCCGCCGCAATCTCGGCGATCGGGAACCCGGCGCGATGCAGACTCGGCACCTCGCGTTGGCCGCAGAAGTTTCCGCCCGTCACATACGGCCCGCACTCAATAAGGTGCCCGGCCACGAGACTCGCCGCCAAAACATCGTGCCGAGTGCCCTCCCACCGGTGCCACCACGCCGCGAGGCCCATCACAGGGCTGGCGTCCGTACACCGGCCGCAGATGACGATGTCCGCGCCGTCCGCCAGTGCCCTCGCGATGCCCGCGTACCCGGTGTACGTGTTCGCGGCCAGGAGCTCGTTCTCGGCGCCCTCTCTCTGGGGATCAAACTCGACGCCCGGCTGGTCGAGGTGATGCATGACTCGCCCGAGCGCGCCGCTCCTGACTGCCGCCGTCACATCGTCGCCGCTCACCCAGGCCACCCTAAACCCGCGGATGCCGAGGCTTTCGAGATAGGCGTGCGTCCGCTCGGCCAGCCCCCGAGGATTGAGTGCCCCTCCGTCGTGGACGATCTTGATGCGTTTCTCAGCGACGAGGCGCGCGGCATCGCCTCCGTACCAGGCGAGCTGCTCGAGGAAGCCGGCCTCGTAGCCCAGGTCCGGCCGCGTCTGCAGCTCGATGGCCTTCCACGCGATGTTGAACTCGGCGAGGTAGTCGGCCGTGATGGCGTCCACGTTGCCGTACTTGGCGAGGCGGTAAATCTGGTCGATGCCATCGTTGATGGCGCCCGAGCAGTTGCCGATGCGAATCGGCCGTCGAGAGGCCATCGCGAGAGAATCGATGACGAGCAACAATGGCTGGTGTTCAGCAACACAAGGATTCGGCCTTTGATTTTTACGAAAACGATACCGTAATCGAGTTACCTTTCTCGTGTCAGCCCTGTCTGATGCTCTATTGCCGAGGCCAGCGCCGCTCGAGCACCGGCTGCGTTTTGACGTTTACACCTCGGCCTGCGAGGAAACACACAAGGATCACCGCCGGAGCTTCTCGTCCACGTCGATGGGGACGTCCCCGAGCGCGACCAGCAGCCTATGATTCGGCAGCTTGGCTTCATGCGGCTGGACTTTCCTCAATGTCCCCGCTTCGCCGAACACTTCCCCCTCCTGCCGTCGATCTGTCCGATGTGACACTCTGCAGCCTTCAACCGCCGCTTCAGCCGCCGACATGCTCCTTGACAGCTCTTGTGTCCCCCTCCCTTTCTTTCTATGCGGTCATAATGCAGAGCCGCGCCGTCCTGAGCCGGAACTGCGGATGACAACCACCAGACAGTCTTGTCTTCTTGACTAAGCTGATGAGACAGACATCAGACGGCAGCCATTCGAGACGCGATACTCTCTTCCCGAGCTCGTCTGCTTACGGTACCGAAAAGCCGACGTAGCACAACGAGTTCTTGAGCTGATCCTGGCATTCTCTGGGCTGCTTGACGTCGCCTTAGTTCGTCCGGACTCGAAGATATCTAAACTCAAAAAGCAATGCAACAGCAACAACAACGATGAGAACATACGCAGCGCGACCGATCAGCATACCTCCAGACCTTAATCTTACCGAGCTGCTTCACTCCACGGCCACGCCGCTACCAGAATCACACATCATCGCCGCTGACAGCCTGACAAACCGCAGCATCACGCTCGGCGAGCTGCGGGACCTCGCCGGCCGGATCGCAAAGGGCTTGACGGACGCGCTGAGCCCGCCGGATCAATCCCGCTGGGCCATCGTGCTGCCTAACAGCGTCGAGTTTCTCGAGATATTCCACGCCATTCTGTGGACTGGCGGCGTCGTTGCGCCGGTGAACCATGCGCTCAAGGCATCGGAGATAGGCCACGCGCTCGCGGTCTCGCGGCCGCGCTATGTCGTGGCCTACGGGCCCGTGATGGAGATGGTCCGGGAGGCGGTGGATGCTGCGAGAAAAGAGCTGACAGCGCAAGGAGTGCAATGGGAGCTTCCGACGTTATTATCCATCATCAAGCCGGCAGCAGGGGTGAGAAACATACCAGACGACTTCATGGTCGCAGAACGACTCTCCATCCCGCACTGGTCAGACTCCTCCAAGAGGCTGGCATCGATACACCTCTCCTCCGGAACGACCGGGAAGCCCAAGGGCGTCGAGCTCACGCATCGCAACTTCGTCGCCAACGTCCTCCAGCTCGTGGCCCTCGACGAGAACCGCCGCATGTTCAACCCCTCCTCCCGCACCGTCGCCTTCACGCCCTGGGCGCACATCGCCATGACGACGGCGCCCCTCTTCCTCGGCCCTTACACGGGCATGTTCCACCACGCCATGCCGCAGTACCACCTCGAGCGGTTCGCGCAGCTCGTCGGCTCCGCGCAGGCGACGTCGTTCCAGGGCGTGCCGAGCGTGGTTCTCGCGCTGGCCGACTCGGACGTGACGGAGCGCCACGACTTCTCCGCCGCGCGCGTCATCACCATCGGCGGCGCGCCGCTGAAGCCCGAGCAGCTCCGGAAGCTCCTCGCGCGGGCGCCGTGGAGGCTTGTGCAGGCGTACGGCATGACGGAGGCGGCGGGCTACGTCGCGTACCAGGGGTTTGACGAGGATGTCCCCGAAGGGTCGACGGGGAGGCTGTTGCCCGGGATCGAGGCCGCGCTGAAAAAGGAGGGGACGACGGAGGATGCGCCCCTTGGTGGTCCGGGGGAGTTGTGGCTTCGAGGGCCGAACATCACGCGCGGGTACGCGTTCAATCCTGAGGCGAACAAAGAGGCTTTCCCTGTGGAAGGGTGGTACAATACAGGAGACGTGTGCCGGATAGACGATCAGGGGTATTTGTTCATCGTCGGCAGGACAAAGGACTTGATCAAGTACAAGGGCTTCCAAGTGAGCCCCTCCGAGCTGGAGCAGATCCTCAATTCCCACCCCTTTGTAAGAGAGTCAGGGGCTGGAGCTCTGTGGGACGAGAGCCAGCTAACGGAACTCCCGACGGCGTGGGTAGTGCTGAGAGACGGCGACATGATGAGGAAAGAGGAGATGCGCAGGCGGCTGAGGGATATCCAGAGGAGCGTAGATGCGCAGGTGAGCGGGTACAAGAAGCTCAGGGGCGGCGTGTGGGCTGTAGAGAGACTGCCGAGGAACGCGACTGGCAAGATCCTGAGGAAAGAGATGGTCAAGATGACAAACGGCGTCTGTTCTTTGGGTGGGAGTAAGAAGTTCGTTCCAAGGCTTTGATACACGAGGGCAACAATCGGGCGCGTTTCAACTGCCTGAGGCCGTGTATTTCGAAGACAATCGTAGAGGGACCAGGCCTCATCTTTGCATATCAGAAGGGAGTTGGATTCGCGGTGTGCTGGGCCGAACTATTTGATGCTTCTTGGCCAATACATGTAGTCAACAATATCGCTCTGTTCCCTCAAGCATGACGATGATGCCCAGTTCAAAGACCAATGTCAGTTGACATGCTCCTCGATAGCTCATCAAAGCATCCGGCTGATTACCTTCGTGCCTTCAATCTGATTTGTATAATGTCCTCTGCAAGAACAGTTCCGAGTCGTCGACGGAGTCGTTCCCGAGTTCACAAACGACCCAGGGACTCATCGCAGAGGAAGGGTTTGAAGGTAAACGGGAGGACAACGGTGTGATTCACACCTCTCAATCTTCATTAACTCCAGGATGACCTTCACGAACCCCTGGAACTCTCCTCGGCCACGTAATGCCCGCTCTCCTCGACCTCAACGACCTTAGATGTTCCCTTCTCGTGCACCTCCGCAAACAGCCCCATGCAGTACGCTTATGCCAGCCTCCACCCCCCTGACACCCAGTCGGCTGCGGGAACTTGCGGGGTAGGCCGAATACAACGGTTTTCTGCAAGTTTGAAGGTTTTCAAACTTGACGGTAGCAGCGGCAGCCGTAGTCATTCGAACTTTGGTAAGAAAGCGGCGGTAGCAGCCGACTGTATCGATGGATTAGCAGAGACATGGGGTGGCCGACGCGAATTGCCTCGAGGGGGTGATAAGCGTGGCCATCGGTCGCTGAGAGCCGCTTTCGGGAATATCATCTGCAGGGACTTGTCGCAACTAAACCGGAAACACATTAGCACAACCTCAGGACCAAGTTGGGACCGGCCTTTGGACGCCACGGCTCCTGTTGCTCAGGATTCCCAGTATCGCCAGCATCTCACCACACACACTCGTGGACCCTCACGGCACCTGCACCTGCACCTGCACAATCGAAAGGCGGAAACGGTTGAACGTGAAATGGATGATTGTCATCCTCTTTTGATTCGTCATATCTGGTCATGAAATCCTCCCCGTAGGGAGGGTTCGAGCGCACCGCCGGAAAGCCATCACCAGGCGATTTCGCTTCACGTCCGATGTGGTCGCTTACCATCGGACAGTCCCTTTTGTAATCATGAAACCATCAGTCATTCAGGAACACAACAATCACTCTCGTTCCTTCTCCTGCCTACGCACCTCCTCCTGGAACACGTTCGTCGTTCCGGGTGATGCGGGCGGACTCGTCGGCTCGAGCCCGATATCCGCCTGCGTCTTCCGACTTGTCCTGCGGGCCTTTGGTGGGCCGGCCACAGTCTCGTGGTATTTCGCTGCGGCGGCGGCAGCAGCGGCCGCGTGGCGACGGCGACGGCGGTAGTAGAGCCAAAGCATTACGGCGACAATGGCGAGGGTGATGAGAATGACGGGTAGCAAGATGGCGAGCAGGTTAGGGCTCGGATTGGAGTTGGCGTCGGCATCGAGGGAAGGGCGGATCGTAAAGACGGGCCCGGTAACGTTCATTTGTTCCTCGGTGATGGGATCGCTGTACATGAGGATGAGGGTCATGCTGTTGGAGTCCTTGCCCTCGAGATCGTTGTAGCTCGGGGTCCAGTAGACCCATCCATCGCCGCCGCGGATGTTGGTGACGGAGAAGGCCGGGGCGGCATCCATGTTGCCGGTGTTGCTAATATCATAGCCGACGATGCCAATCGGGGTAGTAGGGTCGGCGAAGAAGGACGTGTCCCAGGTGACTGCGGGTGGAAGTGTTAGTCGAGGGAGGACCCGCGATTCAGATGGAGTGATTTTAAGCTTACTGTAGTAGGTTGTCTCCACGTGCAGAGTGCTACCCCGTCGGGGCTGGCAGAAGGGGCCGTCGGGTCCGGGGTTGTTGTGGCATACGGAGAAGACGCCGCCGAAGCCCATGGTGTTGCTTGCCTGGGGCGGCGGAGGGACGCCAGTGCTGGTGACTACGGCGCCATTTGTGGCGGTGACGGTGAAGACGCTGCCGGTGAGGGAATACGGCGGCGGGCTGAGGGTTGTGGTGGCACCATCGGTGGTGACGACGGACGGAGTGATGGTCTTGGGCTGGCCATGCGAGTCGATGGTGATCCAGTCCCTAACGGGGCCGGGGCCCTGTCGCGCCTCGATGGCGGCGGCGGAGACTGGCGACGAGAAGAACAGTGATGTCGTCGAGAGGGCCGTCAGCAACAGCCGTTGTGTGGTTGCGAATAACATCGTGTAGGGTGTGTGTGGGTGTGGGTCGGGTGCCGAATGCGGTCGCAAACTGCGGGCGAGACAACGCAATCGGCCGTGGCCTGCAAATGCCGTATTAAAGACGGTATGTGTCGACAACCATCAAGTATCTTGAGATGGAAAGGTCAAGATCGTCCAGAGGTCGCAAAAAGTCGACCGGTCGCGCGGAGACAAGACTATGGTGAAGTCGGGCGTCTGTCTGGAGCGTCTCGTCGGAGAGGGGAGGCCGACGGCAAGGGAATTAAAAGAAAAAGATGGTCAGACGGAGCCGGGGGCCAATGTCGCGCGCAAGCTCTCGGCGTCAGGTCGCCGTACCTTGCCGAGCTTCAAATAATAATAAGCGGCAGCAAGGGAGCGGAAGAAGAGGACCCAGCAGGAGCGGATGTTTGCCGGCTGGGGGTCTCGCAACGCGTCATACGAACTCGAAATGGAGGGGCATCGGCGCTGCGCTTGTCTCTTTTGTATCTTGGTTGTGTTTTTTCGGGGGATCCGCCAAGTCGCACGGGATTTGGTATCCGAATGTGATGCGAATACCCTCAGTTGTTCCCTCAAGTTGCAGTTGGGGAGGCGAGAGAGGGAGAGGGAGAGAGTCGGGAGTTGAGAGAAAGAGAGAGCCGACAACGAAGACGGACGACAAAAAGGTGAGACCGGACGACGATGATGGACGACAGACTGAGCGACAGAGGAGAGCGGAGAGGAGGAGAAGGGGCGGTGGTGGGAACGGGCGAAATGGGAGACAGGCGCTGGGTGGATGTGGATGGGATCAAATCAGGTGGAATGGGCTTTCTTCTTGTGCTCCGCCTGTCCCGCTGGAGCAAAGGGCCCTTTTGGCTTTGGCGAGGGCGCGGCGGTGGAATCGGCACCAATGACGAGGGCAAAGGTGGTGAGGCCGCAGGCTTGGCGAGAGACAATCGCGGGCATGGCACGGCAGCGTGGCAACCGGTTGATGATGGGCGGAGACCGCCAAGAAACATGGTGATAGGTGGGCGCTCGACGCTGAGGGTCTCGCGAGGTCTTGGGACGTCTTGGGGGAGTCTTGGCCTTTTTTCTTTTTGTGGTGGTGACCGTGGTGTTGAGCCAAGGAGCTTGGACGGGGGTTGGTGGTGGTGGTGGTGGCCAAGACGGACGACGAAGCACGTTGCCAGCAGCAGCGAATGTACTCCTCCGTAATCTTTATCCGTAGGTATGAATCGAATTGAATTGGCTTGGGTTTGTCTCACGGCAGAGCAAAAGACGATGCCAATGCCGTTGTGCCGTTGTCGTGTCTTCTTTTCGTTGTTGTTCTTCTCGTCTTTTCCTCCTGTTGTCCTCTCGTCTTCCTCCTCTCTGCTTCCTCTCGTAATAAGCCAAGCCTCAAAGGCAACCGGCTGGCACTCGATTCAAGGACTTGGGAGTTCTTCTCTTCGTC
Source organism: Colletotrichum musae (assembly GCA_027406025.1). NCBI lineage: Eukaryota > Fungi > Ascomycota > Sordariomycetes > Glomerellales > Glomerellaceae > Colletotrichum > Colletotrichum musae. Next base: position 3,683,236 of record JANVYC010000009.1, on the reverse strand, counting down.
TCGTATGGGCGGCAAGCGTCTGACATGCGCGAAATGAACGTCCGACAGTGACAAGAGCCTGTGCGTACCATGCTGTTAGCCCGGGCACAGCCCAACTCGAGAGAAAGAAAAAGGAAAAGGGCAGACGAACACCGGCTGGGCATGGGCTGAAGCACGCCAAGCTGCGAGCGGTAATGCCAAGAATTGGCTCTTGGGACTCGGCATGGAGGGGCGATACGACGGCGACAGGGAGCATGGCGACAGGGCAGAACAGCAGAACAGCCAGGGGCCAAGGGCCAAGGGCAGGCCAGAAGAGCAAGTTGCAATGCCCGCCGAGTGCCGTTTCTGTCCACGACTCCATCGACAGCACCTTGTCGCCGTCCTCGGGATGCGATGCGATCGACCTGCTACCACGCGTCATGTTAGTGCATGTCACCAAGTCTCGAGGGGGATCTTGGACCCCAAACTCTACGGATAGGTAGGTAGCGTACTCCTTAGTGTAGACTCCAGCCGGGCTACACCAGGTGCTGGGTAGGCCAGGGCAGCGAGCACCCTTCTCCAGACTCCATACTCCAGACGGGTACGCAATTTGTTGACTGCCGTGGGTGTCCTGGTGTGCCATGTTTCCAGTGGAAAGCACGACATGGTCGTGTAACTCTTCCAAGAAAGTCTAGCCGGGCTTGGGGCCTGGGCTTCGGCTTCGCATCCCTCGCTGGACGCTGGGGAGCAGAGTGATTGCTTTTGCTGCTGCTGTCGACTCTCGAGTGCTGTGTCCACGAGAGAAGACCATCAAATCAGTCGCCGAGGGCGCAGAAGGAATCCAGAACAAAGAGGCCCTTGGCCGCGCGCTTGGAGCTGCTCTTGGATCATTGTCGCCTGTACGGAGCATCTGGAGGGCAGCAGGGCTTGGACGACCAAGTCCCGTCCGAAACTCCGGTACTAGGCTTGAGGGTTTCCTTCCATTTGTACGGAGCACGAATATCTCGGGTTATTGGCTTGGCCTCTCTCGACTGCGAAATTAAGGTCGCACGACGGTCGCGCAAGGTCTGAATTGAATCATTTGGCGGTGGTGAAAGTGATGCATCGAGAGAAAATTCAGACATTGCTCGGCTCTGTGGAAGTCGCGGAAGGTGCCGTTGAGGGGGGTACGAAGGTACGCGGACGCCTAGATAGGTACCTACACCTTGAGGTAGGTACCTAAACTCTGGGCTCTAGAGGGAAAGAGGCACCGCCTAAGGTCCGCCGGGTCGCACCTTCTCTCCACCTCCGTCAGAACTGAGGACCAATGCTCCTTCCACTGTCACCAGCAACAAGGCCACCTGTCCGCCAGTGCCAGGCACTCCCCCTCCCTTGCTCCACTGTCCTCGCCAATTGTTTCCCTTCACCACCACAGAGACCATCACCGCCTCTGCCCACCACCACCTCGAACTTCTGCCCGTTATTACTCAACACCAAGGAACCAAGCATCCATCCTTGCTGGCCGAGACACCATTCAGGAACCAAGCATTTTAAGCGACTCCCGCCGGATGATTCCGTCGATGACCACGACCCGAACCACCAAGATGAACCACCACCGACGCCCTCTCCCTGCGCTGCCAGCCATGTCTCGAACATCGTGAAGCTCCATCTGGACACCAAATGCTCGCAGCATCACCTCAAGACCTCGACCTTCCGCCATCCTCGTTTCCACCGAACAAGACGAGGCTAACGCTGTCTCGCATGCTTATTCCTTCCCTCCCCCCACATCGAACCAACCGCCAATGCCCTCCTCGGACCTCCCTCATGGGCCATGGAAAGTCTCGACTGGCGAGAGAGAGCGCCCTTTTGCTGCAACTACTGCACCGCTCCATGCACCAGTCAGCCCAGAAACCATCTGCCCATGCTTGCTGCCCATGCTGCACTGCGCCGAATCGGCTCCAGGCCCCGAGGACCCTCGCCTCGGGACATGTCGAAACTCAATTCCTTGGCGATGATTCGCGATGCCCTTGCCGACCATCCATCATGACCTGGGAAAATGACATGCAACAAAAGCAATTCCAGCATCGCGGTCCGTCATGGCCACACATGCGCACCAAATCCTCCGGTCAGCACCACCGTGGGCCCGCCGCAGTTTTCCAATAGCGCTAGGGAAGCTCTAGTGTATGTTCCAAAAGCGGCACAGAGCATCGCCTGCTCGCAGGCATCTCGACCACCCGCTGCACAAGGAGGGGCACATTGTCTGCAAACCGACTCGGATGGTGGTCTTTTATGTGGGGGTTTGAAATAATAGCTGCTATTACCCAGAAAGTCGACCGAGACCTCGCTCCCGGCTTTGGGAAGCTCGCCTTCACCTTGCCACCGACCGGCCGTCTTCTTTTCACCATCTACAACGCCGGACCAACGCTCCGATTCGGTTCTGCGACGCCGCCATCTTCTGCTTTCCCTAATTCACCAACATGAAAGGCCTCCGTACTGCTGCTCTCGCTGCGGCTGCCGCTACGGCGGTCATTGCCAAGGAGTGCGCCGACATTCTCGTCCCGAGCTACAATGCCCCTCAGCTCGCCCCCGGATGGCAAGCCCAGCTGGTTGCCACAGGCTACAAGAAGCCTCGCACAATTCATGTCGACGGCGAAGGCGCGCTGCTCATTCTTGATGCTGCCGTCGGCGTTTACCGCGTCACTTTCGAAGACAATGGCGGCACGTGTCTCAGGGTTCTGGAGAGCAAGCTCATGATCGACAACGCCCGTGTAAGAGCCATTGCTGCAGTCTCCAATTGTCTTCAATTGCTAACCCGCTAGCTCTAGTTGACTCATGGCATGGCACTTTCGGAAGATGGCAAGACTCTGTATGCCTCGTCCGTCGACAAGGTCCTCGCCTGGGCCTACGATCAGAAGGCCGGCACCGTCAACTCGGAACCCGCCGTGGTCATCGACAACATGGCCAACAACGACCAGACCACCCGCACCCTCGTCATGTCCGAGGCTTCTCGCAATTGGCTGGTCGTCTCCCGCGGCGTCGACGAGAACTTCGACATGGACGCTCTCGATTCTTCCACAGGCCATGCACAGGTCAAGGCCTTCGATTTGAGCAAGTCGGGCAACGACCCCTACGACTTCAACACGGATGGCAAGCTGCTGGGCTGGGGTATCCGGAACGCCGTTGCCGTCGCCGAGGACCCCGCCACGGGCAACGTCTGGGCCATGGACAATTCGATTGACGACATCACGCGCAACGGCGTTGATATCCACGACAACAACCCCGGCGAGGAGCTGAACCTTCTCGGCGCCGTCGCCAACGAGACCGAGGCCGGAAACTACGGCTACCCCCGCTGCTTTGCCGTCTGGGACACGAGCATCCCCCTCAACGACTCTCTCAGTGTCGGCGACCAGTTTTCCATGGAGCAGAATGCTACCATGAACGACACCCGCTGCCACAACGACTACATTGCCCCGCGTCTGACCTTCCAGTCGCACACGTCCCCCGTGTTCCTCAAGTTCAGCAAAGACGGCTCTCACGCCTTCATGTCTTTCCGCGGCAGTTGTACGTATGACAGTTCCATTCTATCCAGGCGGCAAGCTAACGCACCACAGTCAATCGCCCCGACCCTGTCGGCTACGCCCTGACTGCCGTCGAATTTGCCGACGGCGAACCCGTTGCCGGTAGCGATTCCACCAACGCTCTTAAGAACATCATGTACAACAAGGACCTCAGCGCCTGTCCCGACCAGTGCTTTCGCCCGGTCGGTCTGGCCTGGGACGCCCAGGATCGTCTCTTCATGACGTCCGACAGCACCGGCGAGATCTACATCCTTCGGCAGGACGATGCGACACCCACCTCTACAACCCCCGGCACCATCGTCACAACCACCGCCAAGCCAGACGCTGCGAGCGGCATGGCGCCGTCGCTGAGTCTCTACCTCGGTGCCCTATGCGCGACATTGTTGCTGGCATTGTAGGCCACAGTGGGCGGAAATCTTGGGTAGCATAGCAACGACAGCGACGACAATGACCGACGATGTCGATGACAGTAACGATAGTCATAATAGTAAAAATAGTAACCGCAGTACCAACAGCAACAATAATGATAGAAGTCATATCAAGAGGGTATCTAAGTGGAAATATCTTGCAGGAAGGGTTAGCTGACACCGGGTATGGCACCCGGTGCCGCCGTATAGGGCCCTTCCAGATGACTGGCTGATATCGAGGCGCAGGATCAGGCTCTGAGAAGGAGCAATGCTTTTAGCCGCCAGCCAGTCGATACCTAGGTGCTTGAGAGAGAGAGCAGTCAGCTTGCACTGAGACCCTACCTCGTTCTTTAAAGCCAACCTCCTCGCTCGACGTGGCGGTGTTCGGCTTCCTGTATTTATCACCACATACACACAACCGTGGGTCACCAACTTTCGCGCCACAAGCTAACAACCCCAAACCCGCATGTTTTCCCTGCAAGATGGATTCACTTTGCGACAAATGTACTGGCGTATTCCAAAGAAGCGACATCGTTTACACTTTTGAAAACCCTGGTCCTCATCACCAAAACCTCGAGGCCCTCACTGAGGCAGCTGCCAGTGGTTGCAAGATATGCGAAGATTTGCTTCGGGCCACAATTAAAACGGGAAAGGAGACGACTTTGGCCTCACGGCCATGGGTCTTCTTTTACGATGGATCGCAGCTACATGTTGAGGCCACCATCGGCATTCTCAAGGACAACATTGTTAATTTCGACCGTTTCGCGGTGTCGGAATGCTTTTTCGTCACACCTCTTGCCTCTATTCGCACGAACACAACAGTTGCCGATAGGAGGGGCGTGCTTCCACTTTCAGAGTCTGTTAAAACTGTTCGGAATTGGTTACGAACTTGTCTACAAGAGCATACCGAATGTGCGACACCGAAACAGCCAAGTTTCTACCCAACTAGGTTACTTGAACTGCGAAAGTCCAGCGTACGCCTTGTCATGACGAAGCAGGAAACTCTGCGTGGCCCTTACGCTGCTCTCAGCCACTGTTGGGGGCCCCCGCCGTACACCTTCATCCGCCTCACAGCTCCAACACTCGAAATTCTCCAGGCCGGCATTTTTAACACCCAGCTGCCCCTAGCGTTCCAAGAGGCCATCAAAGTCACAAAAAGCTTGGGATTCCGTTACCTGTGGATCGACTCTCTCTGTATCATTCAGGAGGGGCCGGATAGCAGAGAGGATTGGTTACGCGAGTCGACGAGGATGGAGGATGTGTATGCGAACTGCCGCATTTGTATCGCTCTCTACCGGGCTGCCCATCCTCACGAGAGCGTCTTCGTCGGGTCACCCGGGACCTTTTTGTTGCCATTGAACTTGCAGACAGATGGGCTGTTCGAGTGCGACGGCTTCACAAAGCACGCGAGCATTGCTGTCCCAAGCCTTTACTTTCTGAGGTCGCTCAGTCATCAGCCTCTAGGCCGCCGGGCATGGGCTTTGCAAGAGAGGATGATTCCCCCGCGCGTCACAGGGTTCGGCGTCGGGGAGATGTCTTGGACTTGCAAGGGACTCGTTCACGCATCCGAGACATTTCCAGATGGTCTGGCACACCTTTCCAGGCCTTTCGAAGAAATCCAAGCCATAGACGTACCGCGGATTCCGCACGTGTCACAGACTGAAGATTTGGTCATCACATGGTTTCGTATTGTTTATAACTACACGTGCCGCCGGTTGACGTATCCTGAATCGGACAAGCTGGTCGCAATCTCTGCCATAGCTGCTCGCATGGGCCAGGCGATGAAAGACGACTACGTGGAGGGACACTTCCTGAAAACAATGGCCAGGAGTCTTTACTGGAGCCACAGCGATTGCTTTTCCTTTGGTACCGCATGGGAGCCGACATCCAGGACAAAGTTCCCCGAGACGAACGAAAGGCAACTCATTTTTCATAGGCCCCCAACCTGGAGCTGGGCGTCTGCGGATGGAGTGGTTATGTTCGAACGGCTACAATTCGATCAATGCCAAGAGAGCATGAAGCATGCTGAGGTTCTTGCAGCTGCTGTGAGATACTCGGGAGGCTCCGAAACAGAAGACAGACTATCCAAGAACCCCTCGATGCTTAGCCTTGCCGCTTTTCTGATTGGGGGGACTTTGACGCTTGAACCGTATGTCAAGCTGGACGAGGAGGATCCATCTTACCTGTGTTTTCGTCCTCAAATGTTTGAGAGTGCGAGCAGCATAAGGTCGTTTATGGTGTTGGTGGACGATCTTGACAGCGTCTCAGAGCAAGGCTCCGAGGCGGTTTTCTGTCCGCTGTATTATGCCAACTACGACCAATGGCGACCTCAAGACTACTGGGCCAGGGGGTTATTTATAATGAAGACAGACAATGTTGAGGATGGCCACGCAGTCTTCGAGCGAGTGGGATGCGGGATGATGGCCCTCCATCCGGGGAGGACGTGGGCGGATTTGGTGGAAGAACTGGAGCTGGAACGCACAACCATCTTGCTCGCTTAGGATTCTGTCTCGGGTTTCTCGCTTTCTTGTATTTACTCACAGAAAGAGTAGGAGTGCCATGTATCGCATGTGTAGCATTTGTCTTGGGATGTCGTTTGAGACTTGTAGGGAAGCGTGCTCTTGTTCGGCATCACTCAGAGGTATTGCAGGGGATGATTCCTGCTGTTCAGGCCAGCCTTGTGCGCCACCCAATGAGACTGATATATGAAATGCTTGATTCTGGTGTTGTACACCGAAAGTCCTGAAATACACTTCCGTTGGCACCTACTTCGAGAGCTGCGTCTCTCGGGGCTCGTCAGCCTCGACAGACGTTCTGCCTGGGGCATAGGCCATTGTCCTCAGGTACTGGTGCTGGGCCCCATCTCAAAGTGCCTGCTTGATAGACCATAGCAGCCTGGACTACAGGTATCTAGGCAGGGAGATACATACCCAAGAAGCCTCTTTTTTGTAGATGGCTTCTGCTGGATACCTCTTCGGGTAGCCACCTCACTCAGACTCGAGAGAACCTCCTCTCGAGTCCTTCATCTCCTCCGGCAAAACACCAAGGCTGACAAGGGAATTCTGTGTTTTGAAACTTCTATTATATTGCTCGAATACACTCTCTTATTCACACCCCCTGGTTTCAAATTCCTATCAGGTTGTTTGGAAATGGGGGCGGGTGCCAACCACTCTAACCCCTTACGCAGGTGTTGCAGCTTCATAGTGTGATTTCCAAAATCACTTCTCTCTTAGTACATCTTCCAGTTTACTCCCAGAAGCTTCAGGCGCCAGACCCCCGGGTCGCCCGTCTGCCCCGGGCTCCCGCCGCGGGGAGGCAACGTCACGTGAAGGGGTGGGAAGGAGCCGTCGGTTGTTAGAACGCCTGCCAGTAACTTGAGAGTTATCAACTCTGTGAATGCCTTCAAAATATCAGAAACAACTCAACTATTTCAAACCACTCAAAAACGATTTTTCTTTTACCAGAAAACAGAAAATACTGCACCTGCTTGGTGCTGTGTTGTGCCTTCCTCTTTTGACCCTGCTTTGTCTACTGCCAGCAACTATTCACCACCTCCAAATTAAGCGAGAGGGACCTACGTCACACACAATAACAAAAGCAGCAACAAAGAAAACTCCCAAGCAACTCTCTCCCATCCCTCACACCAACCTTGGCCTCTTCAAAATCCCCATCTTGAGTCTTTGCCTCCCCTCTGCTTCAAACAACAAACTCGTTTCAACGGATGCGATGAAAATGGCCAAAAGCATCACTAGTCCATTTATGTCAGACTTCAATCTCCTGAGGAAACATGTTTCCCAAGACTCGACGCCTTGTCGCTGAAATGGGCTCAGCAAGAAATTTACCGACCTCACGGTGAATTCCGGTTCCATTCGACAAGCCTCAGCTGAGGGAAGGGTCTCCTCGGCCCTTTCCTCAAGCACACATCGCGGGGGTGTTGTGTCCCTTCGAGCACACATACATTTGGGACGTTGTCCTCGACCATTCCTCAAGCACACATTGCATGTGTGTGTGGTTCTCCTTCCTCCTTCTCACACCTTTGGTGTTCTCTCCCTCAAGCACACATTGCATTTGTGGTTCTTCAACCCTGACCCCGAGCAATTCTGCGTCTCTTCCCGCCCAGGCAGAATTTGCGTGTGGCCGTACCGTTTCCTCAAGCACGCATTGTTGGTTTGGTCGTCCGCCGGCTTTAGGCTTACCAGTATTTGCGTTCTTCGGAGAAAATTTGACTTCCTCAAATTTGAGTGCCGCCGTCCAGTTCCGCCTGTTCGATCACGGGCGGCGGCGCTCGCGGCCTCGGGCCTTTTCAAGAATGTCTCGCCTCGGGCCCTCGATGTCATTCTCGAAGGCATGGATCAAAGCTCTCCGACTTTGAGGGCGTCTGCGGAGCCCTCAGTTCAATGCTCTGAGGAAATTGGTAAGTTTGTGTCCCGTTCTCTCGCATCTCCATTTACTTCACCTCCCTCCATCATCACTTCGTTTCCCTGGGAACCGCGTATCTCGAAGCTTGCCAGGCGCGTTTGCTCTCGCGGACGCGACGCCCATCTCGCAAGGGCCTCGCGGCTTGTCGGGACGTGTTCCTTTGACAGGAAGCTGTTCTTGCCCCTCTCCTTCCTCCATGCTCAGACTATCCAGTGCTAACTCTGTCGTCACAGTCAGGTGTTCAACACCTTATGTTGTCCATCAATGTGCTCAAAAGAAATTGGGTTCGGGCTGCCTCGTGCAGTCTTATTTGCCTCCGAAGAGGTATATCTCGCTCGGCTAGATATTGAGACGGTTTTCACGACGGAGTTTACGATCGAGAGGTGAGCAAAGACGCCCATCCCAGACATGGTACACTGGCTAACACACCCAGGAATCCTCTCACCAACCTGGCTGGTCATGGCGGCGGCAGCTGGTCACCCTCACCGACACGGCGTAACGATTGACGACATATTGCCGGGGGGTGGCCAGCTGTCGTCTACGCTCTCATCAATTTGGGGCCGTGTGCGCCGGATGACACACAATCATGAAATCCGGCCACACGGCCGGGGGCGTCTGGCTCCCATCTATTCGGTATCCCCCCATCGACAGGCCATGTGTGCCGAATGCCACACAATCATGAAATTCGGCCACATGGCCGGGGGGCGCCCGGCCGGGGCATCAACCATTCCTCTACACCTCGCAGTTGACACTACATCGCCATCAATTCATTCTTTGAGTTGCTCGCGGCACCCATTTACCCGGCTTTCGAAATCTTCCAGCCGAACCCGTGTCTGCAGGCACCATCACAGCATCATGAAATTGGGGATGTGTGTGAACGGGTGGTTCACATCACGTCGATGGTGTTGTCTGGTGAGTCAACGGCATCTCCGAACACACAGCTCGACGGCTAACTTTGCATCCTAGTTGCCTCTTCCTCGCAAAGAATTGCTGTTCGGATACATGCAGCGAATGTGAGGTGGTCTGGGTGTTAGTGTGTCTGAGGCAAACCGCCGATGAGGATCGCACCCGGACCACCCAGTACACCGACTCCTTTTGAGCACAGTACGTGGCACTCCTTCCCAACCCCCCAACCCCCTAGGATAGCGTACTGACGTTGTTGCTCCCAGGTTGTGCGCCTGCCTTCCCACTCGGATGCGATGGCGGTCCGGTCTGCCGAGCTCAGACTAGAGGCGTGGAGTTCCAAGACCACGCGATTTGCCTGTGGCCTCTGCGGCCTGGTAATATTGGAGGAAATTCGCGGTTGGACATTCGGAGAGGCCATTGATGCCGTGTTTTGGAAGTGGCGGGGACTTTGGACTTTGGGACTTGTGGTTTTGCTCCGCTGGAGACGTGTGCGAAGAGATGGGCGAAGACGAAGGAAGAAGGGTCATCAAGAAGGAATAAATCTTGAGACTGTGAGATTGATATCAAGATTCAAGCCTTTCCGGCTAGTAAGTTTGTGATTGAAGATGTGGTCTTGACAAAGTTTCAGTCCTGTTTGTGCCGGCACGAAAGTGACTCGGGGGACACACCATCAGTTGTCCACGCAGTTCCGCCCCGAGACGCTCCTCGAAGCCAAGACAACATGATTCCCAGTCTTGGTTTCCAGGATACGAGACTGAGTCTAGGTGGCCATCCCTCTTTCTGCAATGTGTCCCCACGCCTGTTGCTCCAGCCTGGCGGTTCTCGCAATCTGAGATGTCACCGCAGCGGCTAAGCCGAGGGATACCGAGAGGATTCTGCAGCTATTTCGTTAATTCTGCACTTTCTCTATCCTAAGATGCTCTTGGAAACTGTGTGCGGTTACACTAAGCGACCCCCACGAGGCGGCCTAACCTCCCACATTGGTGTCCCACGACGTCCTTTCACGCAGGCTGGTCCTTCACTCAACTCCTTTTGATACAGTGATTGGCCGGCCATATTTCTCTCACACCCCTCCCGATCATCACGGGTGGCACCCATACAACGTTTCCAGCCTCTGACCAGACCCGAAGCAGAAGTTGGAGGTCTCGATCTTTGGAATCATGTCCGTCACGCGCTGGAATCCAGAAAGTTCAGAGGAGAAAAGAAAAATTGCCCAAACCAGAGAGAAAAGAAAAGGGTTGGACCTTTCGGGCCTACCAAGATTTGAGTAGTATAAATGCATCAGCTTGGGCCGGTCTTTCTCAAGGCTCGAAACCAGAATTATCAAGCAACTCAGTACTCTAAGCTTCATACCTGTTTTTCAACAGAAGCAATCTCCTAGCTCGACGAAAGACTCCTTATCTTCTCAGGGCAAACCAAAGACGTCGAGTAGCCCATCAACATGCGCTTCAGCGCCCTGCTTTCCGCTAGCCTCGCCGCCGTAGCCGGGAGCACCGTCCTAGGGGCCGTCATTGGCAGCTCCGAAACTGCGGCTGTCGACGCTCGGTGGGATTGGGGCAGCACGCCTAACGACGATGTATCTGACACTGCTCATGCTGTGAAGAAGCGTATCGACTTGACTCCTGGTTCCCCCGGGGCCTCGGTGGACAACTACAAGAAGCAAGGCCGAGCTGAGGCTGTCAAGATGCGCTCTCTCGACTTCCAATTCCCGCGCGGTGCGGATTAGGTTCCAGATCTTGGCTCTTCAGGTAAACTACCTATGTCTCGAACCCGGCTTTTTGAGCCTGGTCCTCTGGACTAACCTTTGCAGCTAGTTCCGGGCTATCTGTGGGTGGTACTGGTTCCAGAGACTGCTTTTCCCGATTCCGTCTGAAGCTTCAATGTTGCAGGGCGAATAAAGTCAATGCTGATTGGTCTGCTTTTGAATGTCCATTTTGTTTCTTCAATCCTATGTTTAGTCCTTTCTAAACATAATCGTTATACAAGCAATGTCCCGCCATCAAGCTGCTCGTTGGGTTTCAAACTTAATGCCTTCCACGCGATGTAGTAAATTTGCATAGCGTAGATACGCGGTCAATTCCAATCTTCAGAGATACCACACATTATTCCTCAAAGACCAATCCCCCGGCCATCTAAGACCTTTCCGTCACCTGCACCCACATGTCGGAGATCATGAACAGCCCCATGCAGTTGTGCGAGTTCCAGGGCCGTTCCGGGTTGATGAGCGCCATCTCGAAGTTCCGCAGCAGCTGTGTGACAAGAGAAGTTAGCAACGTTGACATCTGAAACGGGTATGGAAACCATGGAAGAAGGAAAACGTCAGCATACCTCAAAGAGTATCTTGTTCAGCTCCATCTGTGCAACGGGCTTCCCCAGACACATGAACCTGCCGTGGCCAAACACAAGGTCGTTGACGCTCTTCATGTGGGCGAGCTTGTCGGCGTCTTCCTCGAGCCACCGCTCGGGACGGAAGGCCTTGGCGTCCGCGCCGTAAATCGCCTCGCTCCGGTGCAGCCCGTACGCAGAGTAGCCGATCTCGACGCCACCGGGGATGAACACGCTCTCGCCGTTGATGGTGATCGTGTCCCCGCCCGCGGGTACGTCTCGCGGGAAGAGGCTGGCCACCGAGGGCCTCAGGCGCATGGACTCGCGGATGACGGCCTGCAGGTAGGGCAGCTTCCGCGCCTGCTCCAGGGAAATGATCCCCTCTCCCTTCGCCGGGACGATGCCTTCCCTCACTGCCTCATCGATCTCCCGCTGAAGCTTGTGGTACACGCGTGGGTTCGTCATGATCAGCAGCAGCATGCCGCGGATCGCGCCGGCAGTGGTGTCGGAGCCTGCCACAATCTGCTCCAGCGCCTCGGACCGCAATTGGTCGCCCGTGATCCCGTGACGAATGAACGAGGCGAGCATGTCGGAGCGCTTGTCCGTGTCCATGGTAGTGCGCTCGTCGACGTAGCTGAAACAGGTGCGGATCATCTTGCCGAAGCCTCCAGGTGACTCGGCTGAGGGGCAGATGAAGCGTCCGATGATGGGCGATTGCGCCAACCAGCTGGTTCCCATGCCGATGGCGAACGCGTTGATCTTAATGCCCTCCTCGGTGCTCGAGAGGTACTCGTTGACGTCGCTGTCGCTCTTGAGCATGCCAAAGGTCTTGCCGAGGCCGACGCCGCTGATCACGTCGAGGGTGAAGTACTGGACTTTCTTGGCGAGGTCCATGGGGACGACGCGCCCGTCGGAGATGTATTTCGTGCGGATGAGGTTGATGAGTTCTCCGAGGCTCTCATTAATGCTGGATTCGAGAGCAAGGTTCTCGCGGCCGGAATACTGTGAAGAAGTCGACGCGTCAGCTGCGGTTGGAAGGAATTGGGGGGATAAGGAGAATGACTTACGCCCGGGGCCATCAGCTTCCTCCGCTGCTCATGAATTTCGTTGTCCGTCTCCGAGAAAACATTGTCGCGCCGGTACTCGAGACGCATCGCATTGTAGAACCACCGCGTCCTCTTGTAGCCAGGATGTTTGTTGACGTGTGTCCAGACCTCGGGGTCAGATGTGATGAGGATTCCTGGGGCAATGCGCGCGATTGGCCCTGTGTAAGGTAGACTGTCAGTATCTGCAATTTCTCAGGGTGAATGTCTCGCAGAGAGTCACGTACCGTATTTGTCGCTCATCTCCCCATACCACTCGTGGCAACTCGGGCCGATGATGTGCTTGCTGTGAGCCATATGCGTAACATGCGCCCACCAGGGCCCAGGAATATTGCGCAGTTTGACGAAGAGGACAAGTCTGTTGACGACGGCGTAGAAGCCCAGCAGGCCGGCGAGGCTCAGGGCCAGCAAGACCGGCTGGTCTGACAGTGATCCCAAGAACCCCATGATAGAAAGACGCTCCTAGGACAGTAAGAATAGATGTCTAAGCCTGCTTTCGACATGTGCCACACTGCGAACAGTTCCTCTTTGTTATAGATGATATCCGTGAAACCACCCCCGCACTTTTGCCAACATCATAACCCCGGTGCGCCAAGAATATCATCATAGGTCGGTCTGCCTCGACTCGTCTACGGCTTGATGCATATCGGTGGCGAGCGGCCGGCGATGGCCCCCAATGAGAATCTAACCATATATCAGCAACCGGACCGCGGTCTCTTCCCGCCTGGCATCCGAATGCTACGCCAGCGGCCCGCCAGTATGCATCAACCTGCATTAGTGCGGTCTCCAGGGGGCCATCACCAATCATCTGCTGCTGGAACTCGGGGCAGAATTCGAGATTCTGCATGGCGTCGGCCGCTGTCGCCCGAGAGAGTAGAGGTTTCGCAATTGCCTTCGAATTGAGCGCATCGGGGGATCAGGGATTGTCGGCTTGGCAGATACAACCTTGCTGCAAGGCGGGGTTCCCAGGCATGTGGTTGACATTCACGTAGACGAGGCGTTTGGCGTTCTTTCAGGTCGAGTCCCTTTGGACTTGAAGTTGATGAGTTGGCATTGGGGCGGAACAGGTTTGCGCTGTTCCGGGACTGAGGCAACACAAAGGACCTATCCATGGAAGACGCCAGGGTCGAGTAATGGTCAGCAATACAAACAGCTAAAGACTCAAGAGGGCTTCCCTCTTATTGGCTTCTTGACGTCCAGTTTGACGCCTTCGGATTCGAAATCCAAAAGGCAGGTGACATGTCCTTCAACGCAATCTGCAACGGGGACAAGGAAGATGTCGACTTCGTTAACAATTGCCAAGATGCCTATTTCATTGTCCCGCCGGAACACGGCGCCTTGGGAAAGCCTTGAGGCTACGGAAACGAAGCTCAAGCATGGATTTGCCGAAGAGTGACCTTTCTCTAGTTTGACCCGGGTAGACATCCAAGTCCTCAACGTTTCACCGTTTCCGCCATGTACGGCCTCATGACTCGAATTGGATAGAGGATGACTGCTTCGTGGCTGATTCCCTCCGCGGAGGTTGGTTCTTGTTTACCATCGTCGATGGCTCTGTCAGCAGCCTTGGTTTCGTGGGGTTTGTATGAAACTTCCTTGGCAATCGGAAAGCATGGCATCTGATTCTTGGAATAGTTAGCACAGAAGTCATTATGCGGGACGATGTGGTTTGACAGACATTCAAGTCAAGAATGTGCCTCAATGAGTCACTTGGGCTTGGGAATACATCACCTAGCCTGCCATAGCAACTTTATCTCACAACTGGCCTCCGCGAGGTTCCCTGCCAAGTAGATTTGGGCCTCCTTCATAGGTATGTACCACCCAACCTAGGTACTACGGAAGGGACCTCTTCAACCCCCAGGTCGCCCAAGACTCAGCGAACAGCGCAGGTTAGGTACCTACCTGGGTACTTTCCAGTGCCAAAGGACTTCTTACAGTGACTCGAGAGAGTACGTACCTAGAAACCTCACTCCCATCAATAGCAGGAGCTTCTCATTGGCTGAAACAGCATCACCAACTTGACTTCAATTCCCCCTTTGGTGTTAGCGACCTCACAGCCACGTGACGCTTGAGAGCAAACTTGGAAAACAGGAAGGAACGAGGAAGAAACTACCTCATCTGATCCATGAGCTCCTGCCAATAGTCGTATTCTTTGTGACTGCCTTCTGAATCACTAAAGTCCGTTCCTGCCTGGCCGGTCAGTCCTTAAATATCTTCCCCCAGTCTCACTCTCCCATCTCTCATCCTCAACGTCAACCACAACTCAACTCATTCACTGAACATCTTCAATCATCCCTCTTCCACACAAACCAACCCCATCTTTCATACTTTCGTCACCCCTCTTCAACCATCACGATGAAGTTCACTACCGCCATCGCTGCCCTCATCACCGCCTTTGGCGCCGGCTCTGGCTCTGCCGCGGCCATCGGCAACGAGACCATGAGTCTCAACGTTGCTCGCGCCGAGGGCGGCTTTGCCGGTTCCTGCCGCGACATCAAGCTGGTCCGCATTCGCCAGCCTCTTCACGACATGTGGGTGCTCCACGGCATCTGCCCCGACCCCAACGACTTTGAGTACAAGACTACCATCAACCTCAACCTCTGTCTTTCCAACAACAAGGGTGTCTTGAACTGGGCCAAGCGGTAAGTCTGCCCTTCTCACTCCCTATCCATGGACTTCTCTGACATCTGCATCATCAGTGGCCAGTTCCAGCAGTCCTGCAAGGGCTGCGACATCACGAAGATCAACAAGAAAGACGTCAACCTCAAGTGCATCTGCCTTCCTGCTGCTGACCGCGGTCATGTCTGGGCCGAGATCGACCTCAGTCAGTCTACTCTTCCTCCCATCCCAGCCTCCCTCCTCTTCAAACACTTGCTGACCTTCTTCCCCATCGCGCAGATGACGGCATTCGCAACGAGGGCGCCACCTTCTGGTGCGGCGACGAGATTGGCACTCGCAGCTCCATTCTTGACCGTGCTTAAGTCTTCCATCCTCTTGACATCCATCTCAGTTGCATCTTGGGTGCATGAAGGCATACTTTGAGGGCTGGGATACACATCTGGAGAGAATGGTTCATCTGGGAAATCTGGCACGGTATGGCGTTTAGACGATGATGCCACAGGAAATTTCACGTCAGCTGAGAATGGCCGGATCGCATTGCACTTCGGAGGCTTTCATTTCAGGTAGCTCACACATTGAAACTTTGATTGCCCACACTGCTCTTTGAATCCCTGTGATTTACTTCATAAGCTATTTACTTTGAGCTCCTTGTGAATTAGAACATCTCTGCTGCTGGAACTGTCACCTGCCAGTAGCTTATTCCTCTCTTTGTGAGTCTTTGAGGCTAAAACCTACTTAAAACATGGAAAATTCCCGCGGTGTTGCATTCAAGCAAGGTACCTCTACCTATTTGGCTTTCTGTGTTAGACCTGTCTGCTCTCTGTCATTCCAGAAAGCAACTGCATGCTGTCCCAGTTGCACCTAAGGCGGTGAAGCCCCCAGTAATGCTGCTCTTGTCAAACGAGGCGACGACAGGCGTCACGTGTTACTGCCCCGAACTGGCATTTTTCTTCTTTGCTCTCTGCCTTTATTTCTGTGCCTGCCTGCCTAGGTTTCTATCTGCCTTAGGTGCTCTGAGGTGCCTGCAGGCCCTGAAAATTTCTTCCACCCCCAAGTCTCGCAAGAGCAAACCCTCAACACTGAACCCCCGATCACCACCTTTCTCTTCCTGCCTTCAAGCCCATCAATATCATGCAACGCCATTAAAGCTCCTAATTAGTGGTGGTCTTCCGTCTCCAACTACCTGTGAGTCTCTCTCTCTGAAGTTCCATCATTGATTATGCCCAGCCTCTTGTCTGACATCTCTGTTCCTACCAGACACCCGCTTGCTGCTAAGTTTCGCTCAGCGTGTGCAACCGCCACCCTTCTTGGGTGAAATGTAAGTAGGCTTGCCATCTTGTTCTTTGACTACCTAGACCACATGTTGACAACTTCCAGGCCTTGATTTGAGCCCATCCAGCAGTTTCAATGTCTGCTCCCAGGGCAGGGTCCGTCCCGCATCCCCGTCACAGTTCGTGTTGGTGAGCCCAACGAAGGTTCACCAACGTCAACGGCCGGCCTCGAATCGTTTTAAACAAATACGCTCAGCCTGAGCATTCCGCTGAAGAGACTGACTCCGATTGGCACGCTGGTGGATCGGCCCCGGCCGGTGTCGTTGTTGCTTCGGGTAAGTCGCGATGCTTCTCCTTCAATGTTCCCTTGCTGACAAAGTGCCAGCAACACACACCGCCAGGGCCGTAGCGAAGACCACTGTCTCCGTCACCAGGCTTCGTCACCAAGCCTGGTGACGAGACCACGGAGACGGGTCGTGTGCCAACCACGACCACTGCGTCTCTGACCCCGGTGTCGTGGCCACTGCAATGTTCAAGGAAATTTGGAATGGGAAGGTGGAGTCTGGGTTGTTTTGATGGTCTGGGATTTCACTGTGCAGGCTTTTTTTACGCGATGAGACCGGAGTCAATGTTGGCGGTGTCTTGGCTTGGCTGGTGGTCAGTCTTTGGACAATGATGCTCTGTTCAATGATGTGGCTTCTTTCATGATCTCGCAACGCATGGACTCAACTCGCTGGCTGGAGTGGAAGGAGATTGGAATCGAATACAGCTTGAATGACCCAACTGTGCCCCGGTTCTCTGTGCCAAGTTAAGCGGAGGCGAGTCCGATTGTAACACTGACACCTCGTCGACCTCCGAGCGAGTGATTGTTGCTGTGGGACTGAGTTGAAGGTCGCCCGGGCTTGTGGTGTGGACGTGGCTTCAACCTTGTGTCAGGCTTTGACAGTTAGCCTAAGCCACAGGCAGCAGGGCTCCGGGCGCGTTTGCCAGTGGTCTTTTCAAGTCTGAGGCCCATTTCAGCGGAACAATGGTTTCCAAGGGCTCGGGATGTGTTACACAAGACGAGCTGGCTTGACGCCTCGGGCCCAGGAGTGTTCAAAGCAGAGGTAGACTGAATGGCATCACGGTATCACAACAGAGGCACAGCTTGATTGTGTGAAGACAAAGGAGAATTTGTATTCAAGGGCCAAGTGGCCTAATCCTCAGTGAAGAGGAAAGAACTAGGTATCATGGACATAGAAGAGTCGTTCCATCGTACTTCTCGGCGTGGCGCGAGAGGACGTCCCAGGGGAATCATTTCATCGAGCATCGTTTTGTTCCGTCATGGATGCTGTGGTTCTTGTTTTTTTTCGTGGAGTTTCGTTCATTTCGTTAAAATCATGTCGTTGCTAGTCGTTGGCGATGTGGTGAGGGCCGCGAATCTCATAGACGCGGCACCCGGTCTCGGGGCTCGCTCAGCGTGACCTTCTTCGTGTCACACTCAGCATACCCCGACAGTATAAAGGGTATAGGTTGTGTCGGACGTTTCTCTCATGGGGGAATCTTTCCAACACGGGTCGCAAGGGGTCTCCCTGCATCACTCGTGTCGGCGGTTTGGTCTTTCGGAAAAGGACAAAACCGCCGCCGAGGTTACATGTAGCTGGCCCACGTCTGGATGGTCCGCAGGTGCAGACTCGCGAGACTGACGGGCAGCGCGAGGGGTTCGTTCTTGTTCTTGGCGGGTCCGTTAAGACACGAGGCCGGGATTTCGACGGTGAAGTCCTCGAAGCTGGTTTGGGCGCCTGTGGATTGACTTGTTAGTTGATGTGTCGACGAGTGAACAACAGGGGAAAGAAAACATACCCGTGCCGTGCAAGCCGGTCGCCTCAAGCTTCTCAAACTCATCCTTCAGGCTCTCGACGTACGAGCTCTCTCTGGGAGCTTTGGAGAAGTTAGCATAGAGAACTACGGAAGTGAATCGGATGGAGAAGAACTCACTCTCAGCAACGTCGGTCCTGTTGCCAAAATCGACGGACCAGGTGTTGTCCGAGGCCGAGACAATCTCGGCGGGGCAACCGGCGGCGGCGGCGCCGTTCTTCTCGGTCGAGAGACCGAGGAGCAGCGCCAGCAGCACCGACAGGAGCCCCAGCAGCCTCTGCCACGGGGGCGAGGCCTGGGCCATGTTGTGATGTTGTTGGGGGTGTGTTTCTCGAGGGTGACCTCGGAAGAGGGTGTCTTCCAAGAGAGAAACAATCCAAGAGATGCGGGCATTGGACCGTCTTTAATAGGCCGACCGACCTCACGATGGGCACCCGGTCAACGGGGCCCGAAAGCACGCAAGCCCTCCGGGGGTTTGCTTGAGGGGCGGTGGACCGGACGACGAGCGGTGGGCAACGTCGGGTCGATCAGCCACTCACTTTTTCCCGTCACATTTTTTTTTCTCCTTCTCCTCTCTCGCGATCTGCGCAGACGGCCGGCGCAAGTTCTCTCTTGGTTGAAGACTCGGCCTGGAAGAGGGTTAGCGCATCTGCGTTGTCCATGCATCTGCAGGCTGGGCTTGAGGCGGTAAAGCTGCTGGGGCCGGCGCGTGGTTCGTCTGGATGCTAGATCGGTTGGTCGTTTGTTGAGGTGCCCACCGCGAGGATGTCGTCAACGAACCGGATGGACTCGAGGGAGCCGTGCCCTGTGTGCGGTGTTGGGGTCGTGATTGGCGCGAGAGGGCATCGTGAACTGGGGTGGTTGGGTGTTTCCGGGGGGGAAAGACGATTCGGACAAGGGTGACGTCCACACCGCAAGAACGGACTCCACTGGCGGACGGACATTGAGCCAGGATTGGCACGAGGCCGCCCGGGGTGTGCCGGGCCTGTTCGTGCCCAACCCTTTTATGATTCCGTGATTGTCCCACGCAAGGCCCGGCCGGTTCGTAATGCGGATGGGATGGCCAGTTCGGCCGGAGACGATACGGAGCCGGTTGATCGGAGGATGGAAGAAGGAACTGGGAACATGTACGTACCGTTTACACATTTCGACACCTGAGGCCCAAAACATGAAGGAACTGGCGGCCTGAGGCAAATTGAGCAAATGTGGAGATGGACCAATAGATTGCGAGCGGATACCAGGAACGTATCTGATCATCTGATTAGATGCTGACAGCCAATGGACGCTCATGCCGAGATCTTGGTTCTCGCCCGGGGCCGTGGCATCCTCGCCCCTTGACTTGGCCCTTGCCACGAGGTGGCGCTCGATCGTGCGTCTTGCAGTTGTGCTTAATGCAGTTTTAAAGTCCAGTGAGTTATCTTTCTACTCACATTCTCTATCTAGGCCTTAGTTTGTCGTCACGGGTCAATTCGTTCTCGATTTGCTCCTTTGAGACCATCATGAAATACAGTCGAAGAACACCAGGTGCTTCTCCGATTCAGCCTACCAAGACTCTCGGCTCTCCACATCAATCTGCAGCGATACAACTTTGGAACTCGGCGTCCTCGGTCGCTATAGCGTGATTCGCCCGTCAGCTCGAGGCAATTGGCCAAGTCTTGTCGTTTCTGCAGGCAATCAGCCCATCCAGGGACCAGAGGATCCCCAGAGGGGCTGCTCTGCGGCACAAATTTGCCTCCTCTTCCCAAGCAACCATCTATATAATCTCGGTGTGGTCCCCGGTAATCGATTGATCACTCTCTCATCCGTCTTCACCGCTTCCACATCCCCCCTGTACATACACCCCCGCCAAAATGAAGTTCACCACCGCCGTCGCCATCTTCGCCTCCACGGCCGCCGCCATTGACTGGCTCCCCGTCGTTCCCCTCCACGCACGCCAGGAGATGACCCCGGCCAAGACCGAGTGCCACGAGGACTGCGGTACGGAAGATTGATCATCTTGAAGAGCTTGCGGTGAACGCGTGACTAACCCTGTTCGCGAACCAGGCTACACCATCCGCGGCGCCCGCATGGAAGAGTTCTGCGACAACAGCACTTGGGTCGACCTTTTCGAGGGCTGTCTCGAGTGCGCCAACGAGTTCGACATCTGGCAGTACTACGGCGACAGCGTGACCAAGGCCGCCGACACCTGCGAGCTCGACGCGACCCCCGCCGGCGCCAACTCTTCCAGCGACACCACGGCCACGGGCACTACTGCTACGGGCACCACTGCCACAGGGTCCTCGGCAACCTCCAGCGGGGTAAGTCTTGATATGAAAGCGGGAAATGAAGCGACAAGCTGACACTTACTCAGACTGCCGAGTCGACTGATGGCGCGGGTGAGAGCGGCGCGAACCTCAACAAGCCTGCCGCCGTCGTGTTGGGAGCTGCCTTCCTGGCTGCTGTGCAGCGTCTGTAAGGAAATCTGAGAAAGCAGATAGATATGGTCGAGTTATGACGAGAAGATACTTTGATGAACGAATGACCGGAGGATATGATGTAGGAAAGTTCAGAACAATGATCATTTGAAGCTACTACTTGCGAATCCACTCTCAAACCCCTTGTAGTGAAACCGGATTAACTCAAACTGTGTCTTTGACAAATGGACATTCTCGTTTCTGCAATTCTTAAGTCTCTTAGTCCAATCAGAGTGTTGCCCATGCGGCATGCTATTCAGGATCCGGTGACGAATAGTCTAGGCGGTTTTGTGTTCTTCGAGTCAAGCTTGCACGTTTGATATCGATATCAAGGCCAAGGAGCGTCACGATTACGAAAAGAGAAGCAAGAGTTGTAAAACGACGAGTGCTCTGATTGATAATGTTACAAGAAAGCAAACGCCCGTGCTAATGTACCAGCCAG
Source organism: Colletotrichum musae (assembly GCA_027406025.1). Taxonomy (NCBI): domain Eukaryota; kingdom Fungi; phylum Ascomycota; class Sordariomycetes; order Glomerellales; family Glomerellaceae; genus Colletotrichum; species Colletotrichum musae. The sequence continues at coordinate 3,661,922 of JANVYC010000009.1, read as the reverse complement.
CTACTCAAGCGGCTTTTCTATTTATACTGCGAAAGCTCCGCGTAGAGTAGTAAGAATGTAAAAAAAAGAAGACATCTTCCATCAGAAACAGCCAAAGTCGTTCAAGCAACGGCCTTGACGAAGCCCAAGTTCTTCCGGATCACAGAGTGAACCCCCAACCTTGTCGATCGTCTCGACTTAAGCCTCGGTGGGCTGGGCAGGGAAGCCGCCGGTAGGGGCGCCAGAGGGACGCTCGCCGTCGAAGCCGGGGAAGCCACCACCGAAACCGCCGGAGGGCATGGCAGCGCCGGGGACCTGGGTGGGACGGCCGGAGGGGAAGCCAGAGGGGCGGCCGGAGTGCTTGCCGCGGCCCTTGCCCTTGCCCTTGCCGGTAGGACGAGCACCGGCGGACTGGGTGCCGGTAGGAGCATCGGTAGCGGCAGCAGCGCCAACGGCCTCCTCCTCGCCGCCGGAGCCGCGGGAGCGGGTGTGGATGCGGGTCTCGAAGCCGGAGGGGCGCTCACCACCGAAGCCGGGGAAGCCACCACCGAAACCGCCGGAGGGCTTAGCAGCGCCGGGAACCTGGGTAGGGCGGGCACCGCCGAAGTCGGTGGGGAAACCAGTAGGGAAGCCGGTAGGGAACCCAGAGGGGCGCTCGCCGCCGAAGCCGGGGAAACCGCCGCCAAAGCCGCCGGAGGGCTTGGCCGCGCCAGGGACCTGAGTAGGGCGCTCGCCGGTAGGGAAGCCCGTGGGGAAACCGGTAGGGAAACCGGTAGGGAGGTCGGTGGGAAAGCTGTCCTCGCCGTCCTGGGCAAAGGCGCCAGCCGAGAAGGCGGCGAGGAGGGTAGCAGCGATAACGTTGGCCTTCATTTTGAGTCTTGTGGGGTGTTTTTGGGAATGACTGAGAGGTTTGTTTTGAGGTTGGAAACGTTGGGGTCAAGGAATGTATCGAAGAATGAACGAAAGCTTGGTATCAAGAATGAAAAAAGAAGACTTGCTTCGGTTGCTGAATGAAAGTGATGGGAGATGGGATGGAGAGGGAAAGAGAAACACGTCTCTTGGGAGAAAGACTCGATCTTATATCGATCTAGATTAGACTTCCCATGCCCAAGCACCTCGACTACTGCCCAGGGGCAACCATCATTGCGTCAACTGATCCAGCAACTTACCACAACATGGCAAACTTGGTGATCAGTTGCGCCATCGGAGGAAGATGCACTTGCAAGGGGCATGACCCAGAATTGCGGGATGTGGGCGTTTAGCTTAGCCCACTAAGGACCAGGTGTTGCCCCGGAATAGTTGCCACGATCCGGTAGTTGCTCTGCGGCTCAGTTAGAAGAAGCTTGGACAGGGCGTCAGGGCTCGACTTGGCTGGGATCGTCCAAGACGGGACTTGATAGGTGAGAAAGGCAAGGATGTCAAAATTGTTGTCAATTTCCAACGACGGCATCTCAGGGGCCAAGAGGGGCCGCGCGCGTCTAAGTTCCGCGTGTGGGTGGTGCGGATGGTGGAGAGGTGTTCAGAGCTTTGATAGGCCTCGACACAAGTTTCCCAGAGAATGACGGAGAGGGTTCTAGACCAGGACGACAGATCTTCTCCAGGGGTCAAAAAATCTGACTTGCTGATGTGTGGCTGGATGCGAGGTTCAGCCCATCTCGTGGACCGTCTGATGGGCCATGGCGAGGGAAGAGACGGGGATCGCCTGCTTCTGGAGGGTGTGTTTCAAGGGAAAATTGGGCCAGAAGACCCCACCGATTCCTCAATTCCCTTATTTCCCTTTATTTTCCGACGATGGCCCGTTTTCTGTAAATGAGAGACGTCGTCGTCGTCGTTTCACCTTGACATGTAGGGCAAAGGGGGAGACACATGGCCCTCGGGGGTTTTCTCTTGATTCTTTTCGGGGTTAAGTTGCTGCTTGGGTTCCCGTCCCCACTGGGGGCGGACCATGTCTTACTTACGCGTCCATCGGATGGCAGACGTCGCGCTTAAATGAGGCCAGGGGACATGCCTGCGCTCGATGTTACCTCACCGACAAGCCTTCAACAAACACGCAGTTCGCGGCGAGGCTCGGACTTCAAGAACTTGGAAGTCATGTCCGCGGTGTTGACGAATCGTCCCAGTTCTCTTGAAATTGCTGTGAAACGGTGAGACAACTCCGAGATTTGGTGCCTGGTGGTTCGGATGCAATAACCATAACGCGATGCCGCGATCCATCCCGCTTCCCGTCTCGGGGTTCCGGCTTCGGTGACTAGCTTGAAAGAGTTGGCTGGGTGGGAGTGATAGTGAGCGCCTAAGAGTTTGATTGCTGTCCGCGTCATTGTTCAATTTTCCACTTATCATTAGCTTGAAGCAATATGGGCCATCTTAACTCGCAATGTCCTGACGTGGTGATCGTCGGCAAATGCAGGTGTAAGCCGTACATCTATCGTTCCTTGAGCAAGACCTCTCACCTCTGCAGGATGTTCTACTTGAAATTCACTACAATATGGAGCTCGATGGAGACCTCTGGGCATTCACGCGGAGCATGAAGCTGGAGACTGCCAACACCCATTTTTAGGGCAGAAAGTTTGAGCTTCCTACTTGTATCCACAGAAGGTATAGAATTTAAGCCTAGCTATTATCATGAAGCTCGCCGCTAACGGGTATGTTGCCATGATCAATAGCAGAATCGTGGCTGTTGCCCAAGAAAAAGCCCCTGAAGCCAATCTTTGTCAGCGGCATTTCGGTCTGGCCCAGCATCGAACCAAAAAAAGCAGTCTGTGCTTGTTTGACACAAAGCGGTTGACGATGGACTCAGGGGCAGGGATCTGATGGCTTATTACGGAAACGTCAGCGAGGGCCCCTGGTCCTGGACACCCTTTTTTGGGGTATGCGACTAGCTCGGGTCGTTCGAGGGAATCAGTTTTGCTTGTTTGGTGGTCTGGTTTTGTTCGGCTCAGCCCCTTGCTTCTTCTATTTCTGTCTTACAAACTCCCGAGACAGGATTACTGTGCAGTGCACAGGTTCTGTGAGGAGCATGGCCTCTCGGGGGGAGTTAAGCTGTCGTGACGCCAACCCATGTTCGTTTCTCTCAAACCGAGGCAGCAAAGACTTCGGACGACCCGCGGACGTAGCCCAGCTTCCAAGCCGGGGATCAGAACGGACCACTCAGCACATCCAACACCCGCCTGGCGATCCACGAGTGCGCGTGGGTGGTGGGACTGCAGCGAATTAGGACCAGCCGACATAGTAACACAATCATACTGACGCGTTACAGAAGAGAGAGAAGAAAAGAGGGCAGGAGAAGAAAGTTTAACATACTGATATTCGTCCCAGTATACCTGCCTCTCGGCGTCCCCGCAGATCGTCACGTTGGGCGTCTCGCCATACGCCCCAACTAAACAACTGCCATACTTGCCGAGGGGCGAGAAGCCGTACTCCGCCGGTGAGGCGTAGTACTCGAAGTCGTCGAACAGCGGCCGAAGGTCCACGTTAACAGCCCCCGTTCTCGAGCCGCCCAGAAGATTCCCCAAGAGGTTGGTGAACGTTTCCAGCTGCTGCTTTACGAGGTCATCCGCGTAGAAGCCGTACGGAAGCCGGGCCAAGTCGGGCGGCGAGATGGTTAGGACCTCGGCCGTGGAGTACGCGTCTCTCAACTGAGACTCCGCCCTGGTGAGCACTTGGTACGACTGCGAGGCGCTGATGTTGGAGTTGAACAGGATGTCGTTGGCGCCGGCGAGCAAGACGAAGAGCGGCGTCGCCATCGCCGTCGTGTCAGATGCCGAGAAGCTCGCGCCTTGCGGGGTCTTCTTGCCCAAGAAAGAAACGACCTGGTCAACCACGGAGGGGACGGCAATCGACGACTGCGGTCCCGTGAAGCCCTGAACCATCTCATTAGACGTGGTGGCGCCACCCACGGCGTAGTCGTATAGCGGTATCGAAAGGTTGGCCGCTACATACTCTGCCCAGACAATGCCGTTGGAGAATCGGCCGTTGTAGCTTATCAATCGGTGAGTTTGGTTTCCATTGACAAGCTGGAGAGAGTACTGACTACTTGTCTGAAGGCCAGGTGCCATTCGATACCCGAGCTGAGCCATTTCCTGCGTTCCGACGTCAATCATTGTCACGCCGTACTGCCCTCGATGCCCATACCATTGTCGCTAAATGAGTCCCCAAAGACCACAAGGCTGGAGAAAGAAGGGGCGCGGGCACGGCGCTGGAGTGGAATGGCAGAAGCGTGAGCTGCCGCGAGGAGTCCGAGGATCAGAACACAGATTCGTGCCATTGTGACCTATTCAAACGCAATGACGCCGGCGCACCGGACTGAGATTCGACGCTGTCCACACGGCATATGGGAAGAAATCTCTCCTTTGCTGGGCCAGTTCTCCCAATGTCCAAGGTCCGGGGCCATGATTGTTTTTGTTGCTGTTTCGACCCCGGAAGCTCGGCTCTTAGCATTCCATCGTGCTGGAATTCTGGTTTCCACCTGACTCTGGCCGTCGATGCTCATTGGTCTCGCCGGCCGGAATGAAACTTGACGTGCGGTAAGACGGCACGACGGCGAAGCTTTAGCCAAACTCTATCATCCTTCCACGAGTGCTGATCCTCCTCACTAGACTCGGTATCCCCGGCAGCTACAGGCAAGCTTAATTCCAGTCCGAGCTCAAGTAGGGTGCTGGCGTATCTTGTTACTGAATCTGATGCGCGTATGCGCATCGGTATTCCGAAGCCCGGCACTAATAGCTTACTATTATCTGTTAGCAATGTGTGGTTTCGGGGATAACCGTGCTGCAGAGCTGATCCTGTTCATTGCATCATTCCAGTGAAGCTCATCCTCCCGTTTCTCGGCAGTTGTAGCTCCCTTTGATCCGGTGTAACTAGAAGTCAGCTTTCTGCTCCAGTCTGACGTGAGCAAGAGTTAACTGAACATCACACGCAGCATATCGTGCACTGCGAAAGATCATCGATGCATGAAGGATCTCGCAGCTCGCAGCTGTTGCGTACTCGCCAAGAGGCCAGGATTATGAGTCTAGGCCTGCCAAGATGATGTTTATACGTCACGTTGCCCGACGCGATAGCGGAATTGACAACGTCCTCAAAGAATGGCTAATGCCGGATATTCCCGACGTTTCGATCGTTGGAACCATGGAAGAGGGCCCTCATTCATCCATGGATTGCATCGTGGGGGTCGCGCTCGGATAACCTATTCCGGAGCACAGCTATTTGGGTCTTTCGGTACAACACGTCGCGAGTGAGCTTATCAGAATGACGGAGCACACGCTATCGTGAGGCTCTTGAGATTGCATGACTACAAAACACGGAGAGAACCCTTCGAAAACGACGCTCGCCGAGGCGATTCCCCAGCCGTCTGGTGATTTCTCAGGTGATCCCGGACGGTGTTCGTCGTACGAGACACAGCGAGATGCCCCGCTCGTGCCGCAATAATCCTGAAGCTCATCAAGGATCCTGATCCGGCCGCCCGACCAAGTTCCCCGCATGGGCAGTTTTCGCTATGGAGGAAGCTCGGGGAGTCTACGGCAAGCTCTCACCCCCGCACGTCTGCGATGTCATATTCTTAAACGACCAACAGGGCGGGGTTCGTCGAGAGTAGGGCGGTATTCCTCAGGTCACTCTCCGTGGGATCAAACATCGTATCATACCTAGTTCTGGCTGGCGTTGCTTTCATTCATAAGGAACCTCGTGGACGTCGTGATTGAACTTCTCGGACGAAACCGAAGGATCAGACCGTGGAAACCACCACCGCACGACGGGCTTACTACCACCACCCGGGAACCGAAACGAATTCACCATGAGCGCCTTCGTAGGAGCGTTCCGACCGACTGCTCATCTGGGGTTCGTTGCCCTCGTCTGATGCGACTGAAGCAGAGACGTCTCTGCTGACGCGGTCAGCATCCTGCTCCTGTCATGGCCCGACTAACCAACATCTTCACAGCCGTGTCGCCATCGTGACTGGTGCCGCCCGCGGTATCGGCAAAGCCATCGCCCTCCGAATCGCCCGCGATGGGTACGACGTGTGCATCAATGACATCGCCGCCAACAAGGCCGGCGCTGAGGAGGTGGCCCACGAGATCCAAGGGTTCGGCCGCAAGTCGACCGTGGCGATCGCAGACGTCCGCAAGCTCGACCAGGTGCAGGGAATGATCCAGAAGGCGGTAAAGGAGCTGGGCCCCTTGAACACAATGTGCGCGCTTCATACCCAAGACAGAGCGACGCGACGAAGCATAACTGACGCGATGTGACAGGATCGCCAACGCCGGCATCGCCCAAGTCAAGCCCCTGCTGGAGCTCACCGAGGAGGACTTCGAAAACATGTTCCGCGTCAATGTCTTCGGCGTGCAGCACTGCTACCAGACGGCGGCGAAGCAGATGATCGCGCAGGGCAACTGCACGCCCGAGGCGCCCGGCAAGCTGATCGGCTGCTCGTCCATCGTCGGCTTCAAGCCGTTCGCGCTGCTGTCGCACTACTCGGCGTCCAAGTGGGCGGTCCGCGGGCTGACGCAGGCATCGGCCATGGAGTACGCCGAGCACAACATCACCGTCAACGCGTACGCGCCCGGCATCGTCGGCACCGCGATGTGGGACCTCATCGACGAGAAGCTCGGCGAGAAGACGGGCGCCAAGAAGGGCGACACCATCAAGAAGTTCACCAACGACCTCATCGCCCTCAAGAGGACTAGCGTGCCCGAGGACGTGTCCAAGTTCGTGAGCTTCCTGGCCGGCCCAGACAGCGACTATGTTACGGGCCAGACGCAAATCGTCGACGGCGGCATCAACTTCACGTAGTTGTCGGTTTTAGGGAGGTTGTAGTCGTAACTCGTTGGTCGGCGTTGATACTGTATGATGTACGTTGAAATTAGCAGTCGGATGCTTTGTACAAGGAAGATAATAAACGAACAAGTCCCTTGACGACGACACGGAAGAACTAAGAGTGGCTTGAACGCATCAGCGTCAAGTGTAACGACATTGCGCATGTGGAATTCATCTCGTCTCTGAGGCCCCTGGGTTGGATCCACCAAAGCCCTAGAACCCCCACACACAGCCAGCATGAGGCGAATTCTCGCCATCAGAGCCAACAACAACAACTCATCATGAGCAATTCCGCCCTGATGGTCTAGCGGTATGATTCTCCCTTAGGGTCGTCTTGAACGTCTCAATCTGGGAGAGGTCCCAGGTTCGATCCCTGGTTAGGGCCCATTCCTTTTGCTTTTGCCTCTACTAAGTCCTGGAAGTTGTATTTTGTTGTTTTAGTGGTCGATTTTCCACTTGGGCACGTTTTGACTCTCGCGACGCTCTGCCAGCTGTTGCCAGCTGGTGCACCTGGTTTGTTGACGGCCCGAGGCAGTTGGACTTGCTCCTTTTTCATGATCTGGCTCTATTACTCTTCGCGACCATGCAAGACAGGATAAACAACCTCGAACCATTCACAAAGAACCTCAACTTCTTCACTAAAGCCCTTGCCTCCTTCCACTCTCTTGAAGTACCGGATGTGTCCCTCCCTCCATTGCTCATAGTCGCCCTCGCCCTCCGCCAATGCGAAATCTTCGGCCACGTCCCCGAATCGACATCTCACAAACGACGTCGTCCGAATAATCGCCCTGGGGTCCTCTCGGCCGTCGAGAATCACAGAAAGATCTCCGACTCCCCAATGCAGATTCTCGGGGATTGGCCAGGTCGTGGTCGAGGCCTTCTTCCCTTGGAGCAAGAGGCCCAGGAGCTCGTCCGCGAGGGCTGGGTTGTCGCCAAATTTGCAAACGTCTTTGGGAGGCGCGAGAGTGGTTTTGAGTTCCGAGGCGGCTCTTGCCATGAAGGCGACGATATCTGGGCGGGCTGGGTCCGTTTCGCTCATTCTTTCGATTGTGCTGGGCTTGCTGCGAAACGAGGGCTGACGATTCTTCAACAGATCTGTGCTTTTTTGCGTCCTGCCGTTCGTGCTTCTCTGAGCAGAGGAGTATCGCAGTATTTAAAAAGCGATAATCAGCATCATCGCGAACATGAAGCCTTCACCATTTGGCACTAGCGTTCTCGCCGGGTGACTCATGACGGCAAGCAACTCACACAAGCAAGCCCCCTATAATTCGGTTCGATCCATGGTGAAGAAAATCTGAATGAAATCCACTGTTGACCTGCCTAATAGAGAGACTACCTAGTGCACAGCAGAGAAGTGCATCTGGACACATCGCGTCCAACGGCGGCTGCCGGCATGCCCGAATGCAAAGACTGCCTCGGCAAAGCAACTCCGATTATCAAAAGTGCTCGATTGGCCGGTGGTAACGGGACAACTGCCCGAATCGTATTCCGACCCTGGCTACTTGCATGTGTCCCTAGTTTTCCGATGCTGTCTCCTACCCCATCGACCCCATCGGTTGGCCGATCACCAACAGGTATTAACCGTTGTTCTGCATGTTGCGCGGGGCCCGCGGTAGGTTTCGTTTTCATCGGCCCCGGGCCGCTGTTAGACGAGGAGCCTTCACCTAGCGGTGGAACTATGACATATCACACACTGGGCATGCATCTTGACGAGATCGCCAATGAGAAGGCGGGGATTCCAAAGAGAATACGGAGAACGCGTGCCATTTTCTCGGCATCCAGGACCCTAGCCCGGAGAAACCTACCTATAAAAGGTTTCGTGGGTTGCTGCGCGTCGCAGCGAGAACCGCTCGAGGTCTGCTTCGAACAATCCACGGCCTGAAGATGGCATTCATCAACCTCGAAGGGGGCGGCGGCCCCGTCAACATCGCCGTGCGCATCGGCATTACCCTCGCGGTGCTCGCCCTACTGTACAGCTTGGTGAAGCTCGTGCAAGTGCGGTATACGTTCTGGAAATGGAAGAAGCAGGGAGTTGTGGGTAGAACAATCACGAGACGATCGCGATCATTACTTGCTGACGACGACACCAGCCCATGATGCCTCACTCGCTGCTCTTTGGCCACCTCCCCGTGTTCTTGAAACTCATGTCCAGTCTCCCGAAAGACATTCATTCGAACTACATCCCCTATGTCGTCTATGAGAATTGGCGGACACTGTTTCCCGGGCGCAAAACCTGCCCACCCGTCATCTACACCGATAACTGGCCCTTGGGCCCGCCGGCCGTGTGGATTGTTGACCCGGAGTATGCAACGATGGCCATCGGCAACCCGAACGCGAAGCGGAGCCACCACACGTTCGAATTCTTCCGACCACTTACCGAAAACCTCGACCTGGTTAGCATGGAAGGCGAGGTGTGGAAGACGTGGCGGTCGCGCTTGAACCCCGCCTTCAGTCAGAGGAACGTGAACACTTTGGTCCCGGGCATGGTCCACGACGTGGAGATCTTTGCAAACAGATTGAGACAACGCGCTGGCGCTGGAGGCAGCTGGGGCAAGGTATTTCCCCTTCAGGACATTACGACAGACTTGACTATCGATATCATTGCGCGGGCGGCCCTAGGGATTGAGATGAACGAGCAAACCAGCGGCCCCAGCAAGTTGCGGACTGCTCTGATAGACCAGATCGGGCGTTGCATGGCCCGGTTCAGCGTCCTCGACAGGATCAAGTGGTACGACCCCCGCCGCGCCTGGGCCATAGCCAGGGACAAGGCCATCATGTTCACCGAGCTCTACCCGGCCGTCATGGGGTGCCTGCAGCGGAAGGATGAGGGCGGTACGAAGACGATTCTCGACCAGGCCATGTCGCTCTCGACGACGCTGCCACCGAGCCGCCTGTTCATCGACACCGTCATGGCGCAGCTCAAGGTCTTCATGTTCGCCGGCCACGATACGACGGCCACGACACTCTGCTGGATGCTGCACATCATGGCCAAGAACCCCGAGATCGCGCGCAAGATTCGTGCCGAGCTCGACGAGGTGATCGGGGACCCCGACAACATCGGAAAGACGCTGATAGAGTCGCCGCACCTATTGAACTCTCTCACGTACCTCACGGCCACCATCAAGGAGACGCTGCGCTTCTACGCGCCCGCCGCGCCCGCCCGAAAAGGGACGCCCGAGAACCAATACCTCGACCCGGAGACCGGCGTGCTCTGTCCCACCGACGACCTCTTCGTCATCGACGCTGTGCGCTCGCTTTGCAGGGAGGAAGATGTGTGGCACCGCGCCGGGGAGGTCATTCCCGAGCGGTGGCTGACCACCGATCCGAACGACCCGTTGTACCCGCGGAAGCATGCGTGGAGGGCGTTCGGAACCGGGCCGCGAGTGTGCATCGGACAGGAGCTTGCCATGACTGAACTGAGGCTGGCCGTGGCCTACGTGGCAAGGGAGTTTGACATTGAAAGCGCTTATGATGAGTGGGATGCTATGCAGTAAGTCTCGTCAATTTCCCCTTGGCTTTCCTCGAGTAAAAGGCTAACTGAACTCCATCAGCAAACGAGGTCCGTCACCTTCGGTAGAAGGAGACCAGTGCTACCAAACCGATCATGGATCGGCCCACTGCAGTGACGGAATGCCGGTGCACATTCGAGTCCGTGGTGGGAAGGCCTAATGCCTTTCCGGGTCAACGGGCCGAGGGTGGGGTCCCGGAGCCGGGACTGACGGGAAGCAGGCGGTACAGAGTGATTGTCTTTACGCAGCACAGCTGATGGGGAATGGTTTCAGACTTTGTTGTCTACCTGAAAACGAAAGAGGCCCGGCGGAACTGCTGGTCTGGTATATCAAGAGTGGTCGGGGTTGGTCTGTAGGGTGGAAACTCGGCATGATCGGACGTTGAAGGTTCGAGCCGCTGCTGATGCAAAGCTTCAAGATGACGCGCACTGGAAGTCAACGGGGTTGGCCGAAAGTCCACTCAACCAGTCAGGTATCAAGCTGATCGAGCTGCTTCCTCTGGACTATCGCGACTCTTGAGCGTCGGCGTAGTCGGGTTCCAGCTCACATCATTGCGAACGAGACTGGACAAGACGGGATTCCGAGATTTGGCTCTGGATTCCATGTAGTGACCAAACAGCCAGAGTTGCTTTTGTCGTATTGTTCGGATTGCTCGTATATCTGCTTGGACAGCTGGATCAGTATTCGTGGGAGAAATGTGCCAAAAACGACCAATACTGAAAGAAAAGAACATTCCCGGTATTTACGACTGTATCTTTGGTTTCTACGACAGAAGGTGTCATTTGCGTGCTCCCACGAAGGTTCGAACATGACTGGGTGAAGATGGTGTTCCAAGTGGTTGCACAAGAAGAGATGACACTGAAGCTTAACTATCCCACAGGAACAATTTACCTAAGCGCCTCGGCTCTTTCGTCTTCTGTTTCCATTGGCTCAGTCGCATTTGCCCCGCAAGTTAGTCAACATTCAGCCGAAGGATTCGCTTCTTATCTTCTGAGAAATCAACACGAGCTATTACGACCTACTAGGCACCAGGGCTGTGCCGCCTCTTCACCCCTGAAACAAAGCGCTAGCGTCACGGCCTGTGGCTGATATATCGATGGTTCAGTCCACATCATAATTAAGGGGGGCCCAGGTCCCAGGAGATTGCAGAGTGAGTTGACAATTGTTTACCTCTTCATAGGCTGCCTCGCATCTTGACTAACGCAACGCGACTTTTGATCGCTTTTAGGTTTCTCAGCCTCCTTCTCGCGCCCAATACTGAGTCGAATTTCCTTCGAAGAAGACCGTTATCGATGACGCGGCATGGATTGCCCAAGGTGAAGACAGGGTGCATCACCTGCAAGTATGAGACTCAATACCCACCTATCTTAACGCCCTGATGCTCACCAGCCCCAGAATCCGCCGGGTCAAATGCGACGAGGCCCGTCCGGCATGCAACCGCTGCGTCAGTACTGGTAGGAAGTGCGACGGCTACGTAAAGCCCCCGAACGGCTCGTACTCGTGGGCCCAGCTGCTCCGGGTGTGTCCGCCCCCGACCCACTCCGCATCGGAGCCGGAAGTCCGGGCCTGGGGCTTCTTCCGGACCGTCGTCGCCCCCGTGCTTGCCGGACCCATGGACAGCTACTTCTGGACTCATGTCGTGCCCCAGGTCTCGGAGCGTGAAGTGGCTGTGAAGCATGCAGTACTGGCCATCAGCTCCCTCTATGAGAAGTTCAAGGGCAATCCTTTCCAGAAGCCTACCGAGGAGCAAAACATGTTTGCCGTCACCAACTACAACGACGCCATTCGGCACTTGAGGACAACGGATACCCCGGAAACGGTGCTTCTGGTTTGCATACTGTTCACTTGCATCGACATGCTCCGGGGCGAGACCGTCGGAGCCATCAGCCACTCGCGGCACGGCATCAAAATCCTCAACGGGTCCAAGGCCAAGTCGCGCTTCATACGTGATCATCTGGAACCCGCATTTTGCCGCCTCGGAGTCTTTCCCTTATTCTTCGGAGTCCGCCCTGAGACGTTCCCGGTCCTGGAAGTCCCCCTAAGCACTCAGACTGCGCCTTTCAGTACCCTCGCAGAGCTACAGGCAGCACACGATCCGCTGATCGTGCGAACCATCCGCTTTATCCGGTCGGCAGACGAATACCGCCTGGGGGACGACACGGTTCCTGAGCCCGACGACTCGATGCTCGAGGAAAGGCGGAAGATTGTCGCCGGGATGGACAGCTGGGACGCGGCCTTTGGAGCGTACAAGAAGGAGAAGATCGAGCAAAATACAGTACGCGTTTCTGAGCGTGAGGTTTTGACGGCCAAGCTGCTCGAGATGGGCTGGCTCGTCGGCAGGATCTGGATCGACGCTTGCCTGTCGCGCGAGGAGACGGTGTTCGACCAGCACCTCGACAGGTTCCAACGACTGATCAACCTCGGCCATGAAGCCAACGCCGCCCTGCGATTATGGCAGCGCAACCACCCCCGCGCCAAGTTCACCTTCGAGATGGGATTCGGCCCTCTGCTGGGGTTTGTGGTCATCAAATGCCGGTCATTGAGACTGCGGCTCGCCGCGCTGAAGCTGATGAGGACGTTGTCTCACGAGCGAGAGACGCTTTGGGACAACAACATTGTCCGAGCACTGGGGAGCACAATGATTGAGGTCGAGCACGAAATTCACCTCAATGCGGACGGCGATAACGATGATGTGGTTGACGATGAAAGCCTCCCTGATGAAGGGAAACGCATTAAAGACTCAGCCATGCAGAACGAGTCGCGGGTTTCACTGGGGAAGGACGGGGACGTGACGGTCTGGAAGAAGATCAGTCTCTTGATGAGACAGCCTGGGGGCCCCGTCACGGTCAAGGACGCATGGTTTTCAGTGCAGCTGAGGCGCAAGCAATAACTACTACTATTTTCGGTCTTCAACCTCCATGTCTCGACGCCATCATGAACTGTGATCCAGCTAGTTAATTGAATGCCAGCATGCCACGCGGACGAGAGACCTTGGCTATGCTGACATGCGTTGAACCCCTGCGATCCTCCCGCGCTTTGGCGTCGCCTATCGTTCAACTAGCGCTGTTGACTGCGATTGGCCGGCTCGCTAATTTATGTAACGAGGTTTTGGAGGCCGCGAAGACTCTTGGGGCTGTGTATCGTTAGGCATTCTCAATAACATGAATACGACTGTTAACAGAAAACTCGTGTTAAATGGTTTAAATATCTCGACGCGGACACCCAAGATGGATTCGAAAGACCAGACAACAGACGCTACATTTCCTACCATCATTAAACTTTGAATTCAGTCAAGATGCACTTCCTTTTGGTCACCTTAGCCCTGGCAACTTCAGCAATTGCTATGCCAGCCGTCCAATCGCCTACGCCAACTCTCATAGACCATCTCCACGGGCGTCAAGAATCGGCCGTCTCTTCGACATCAGCTCCGGCACCTACAGGGGACTTCATCACCACCCAGCACATCACGATTCCCGGCGTCACAAACAGCCACGTTACCGTCCCAGCCAAGACGATCGACATCTCCATTCCGACCTGCGTCCAGACCATCGAGCCCGATGCCAACGGCTACGTTCCACCTGGCGAGTGTGGTGCGCTATGGAACTACTATCCCAGCTTTGCTGCGGCGATGGTTTTTGCCGTCTTGTTTGGCATCTTGACTGCCGTCCACATCTGGCAGGCTGCCATGCACAAGAAGGTTCGTATGTCGTCCAGAATCATCGTCATTAAATCGCGCGAAACTGACCGATGACAGAGGTGGTGCTGGGTCATTATCATGGCGAGCATCTGGGAGACGCTCGCGTTCGCCTTCCGAGCTTTGAGCTCGAGGTACCAGCAAAGCACGGGCATCCTTCTCATCTTTCAGATCTTCATCCTTCTCGCGCCTCTATGTAAGTATCCTCCCGCCCTGTCGTCAGAACGCCCCGAGCAGATTAGAGCAGTGAAGCTGATCAAGAACAGGGGTTAACGCCTTCGCCTACATGACCCTTGGCCGAATGATACACTTTTTCCACCCCTCCCAATCCCTCCTCCGCATCCCCGCGTCGACCTTCGCGGCCATCTTCGTCGGCCTCGACGTCATCTCCTTCATCATCCAGCTTGTCGGGGGCAGCATGGCTGGCCCGACCACCCCGCCGGAGGAACAGATGCGCGCCATCCACATCTACATGGGCGGCATCGGCCTCCAGGAATTCTTTATCCTCATCTTCGTCGGTCTGGCCCTCTTGTTCCAGCGCGACATGCGGCGGGCAAGCCTCGTCGGGAACCACAGTCGCGCTTGGAGGCATCTTACGTGGGCATTGTACTTCTCGCTGGGCATGATCACCGTTCGCATCATCTACCGCTTGGTCGAATTCTCGTCGGGACACGGGGTGGACAACAAGCTCATCACCCACGAGGCCTACTTTTACGCCCTAGAGGCTGTGCCGATGGTGTTTGCTATTGCCATTTTCAATGCAGTACACCCAGGTGCCATCATGAATGGTCCGGGGTCCGAGATGCCGGGGTTGTTTGCGACTATCAAGAACGCGCTCGCCAGAAGAAAAGGTAACCTTCCTCTGAAGCAGTCTGCTTCTGAGCAGGAGCTCCGGGACAACATGAGATCTTAGCGGCTATGAAGGTAGTTGGAGATATATTGGGGCCCGTCGGTCGACAACTCCGGGCTTAACCTTTCGGCACTGACGGCCAGCCGGCCCTGGCGCCGGGTGACGACGATTTCTGGATGGTTTGCAGCTTAGTCCCTTTCATACTGTTGAAAGAATGTTTCCCTTTGTTTATGTAGATGTTAGAGGACAACACGAGTCCGCAATTAGTTCCCTTGTCAATGACCATCGCCCTGGTATCAGTCCCCCGTCTCCGTGCTCAACCCCAGACCCCTGTCTCTCCCGTCAGCGGGTCCTTATCACTGGCATCGCGACCGAAATGCGGAGAAAACAAATGAATATTTTCAGTCTTTCTCCCGCACAATCGTACGACAATTTGCTGCCCGCCCCCCTTCACTATGCTCCCGCCAGCACATGTACTCCATTTACCCGCCGATGGACTCCGCTGCAGCGCTACGCAGGCGGAAGCGACGTAGGGTTGCCGACGCGGACCGGAAGCGTACCTCGCGCGCCTGCGACCGCTGCAAGGCCCGCAAGAACAAGTGCGTCCCGACCACCTCTGGGTCTTGCCTGCGGTGTCTACAGGGGTCTCATCCATGTAGGTTCGAACGAGAGGGGAGCCCTGAGGAGGCTATCGGGAGAGACTCCATGGCTGAGAGGAGAAGAAGGACGACGACGACGACCACTGCCGCTGGTGATGATGCTCCTCGGCCGTCTGTTGGAGCGTCCTCGGCAACTCACTCGACATTGGGCCAGAGTATCAAGGATGACTTCTCTCCAGGTGGTGGCGGTCCCTCTGAGGCATTCATGTGGCCGAGGTTCCTAAGTCGACTTCGCGAGGCCTTCTGCCCGGATTCCCAGCAAACGCCTGAAGAAGGGGACATGGCCAAGTTGCAAGCCCGTCTATCTCGCACCCCTCCAGCCGAGCACGCTGAGTTGCGGCGCGTCAAGAAGGCCGTCAAAAGGTTTCCTCCGCGGTCCGTCGCCGACTTCCTCGTGTCGGTGTGCATCAAGTACGGCACGGATCTGTTCTTCTACTTTGACCAGGCCCAGTTCATATCCGAACTCGAGAGCTTTTACGCCTCTGAGTCCTCGCGTCTAAGGACCGACACCGGGTTCGTTTGCCTTGCGCTGGCGGTGTTTGCTCTGGGTAGTCACTGGACAAGCCTAGCAAAGCCAGACGACATGGTCGATGCGCGCCTGCCAGATGACATCGACCCGAGCAGGACATTCTACAACGAGGCGCGGGTTCTGATGGCGGACTTGACTGACCGACCGTCACTCCGTTCGGTGCAGGCAGCATACGTATTAGGGGTGTATCTCATGCCCGCGAGTGCCATCAGCGCTTCGTATGTCTACATGGGGCTTGCGCTTCGCAAGGCCCTGGCTATTGGCCTGCATCTGGAGCCGGATGATCCAACGCTCAGCGAAGACGAGAGGGAGACACGGAGGCGGCTTTGGTGGTCTATCTACTCTCTGGAGAGGTGAGTCCGTCCTTTGACGTTGATAGAGGGCAATAAGCTGACATGTTATAGAACGGTGACAATCAAGCTCAACAGGCCGAGATCTATCGCCCAAGACATAATCACAGCACGCTTACCCAGGCCGATACATCGCGACTCGTTGCAGCAGTTCGACAACGTTCAACACCAGATTGCGAACGCGAAGCTAGTCCGAATCCTCGACAGACTTTCTGAACCCGGCGCCGCCCTGGAACGGGAAGAAGCCCTCAAGAGTTGGAAGCGAACCCTTCCAGCATCCCTCAAACTGCAAAACATCCACCCCAAGTCGCCCAGCTACCGCGCCGTCTTCCACCTGCATCTGAACTACTACTTCTCGTGGATCGACATGGGCAAAGTGGCGGTCGTCACTGTCGTCCGGGCCCGTCTCCGCGCTGTCTTCGCCCCGGATGACGAACCTCCCCGCGTCGGGTCGGACGTTCAGAGATCGTCCGACGCCTGCATCAGGGCGGCCAGGAAGATGCTGGAGCTGTTCGAAGGCCTCAGCCGCAGCGGCAACATGGCCAATTTCTCCTTCACCGACCTGCAGGGCTGCAGCGTTGCGACGATCATCGCACTGCTCGCCGGTGTGCTCGACCGAGATTCGGGTTACGACGGGCGCGTGACCTTTGGCATGGAGTGCCTGCGGAAGATGGCGGGAGGCGGCAACGCTACGGCACGTACCGGCGTCCGCTTCGTCGAGGCCTTGCAGTCTATCACGAACGAGGCAAGGGCGAAGCTGCTGAGCGTTCAGTCGGGCCGTCCTAATGACCGGCCATCCTCCTCCTCTGATCGGGCGGCGGGCTATAGTCACTGGGCAGAATGGCTCTTGAACAACGAGACTGCGGAGACATCCTCAGACGACGAGTCCTCTTCGGTGCGGTCAGAGAATCAGACGCAGGGTCCTTCAAGCGGTGCGGCTGTTCCTGATATCATGTTGTCGTCCGCCTGGGACGAGGCGGCGGCGCTGCAGCTTCAAGAGATGTCTGCAGCCGGCTTTCAACTTCCTCAAGCAGGTTCAGGGGCCCCGGCTCATGAAATGATGCCGCTACAACTAGACGGGGACGAATGGCCATCGTTTGCCTGGAACGACGACCAGATGTACATGATGGGCCTGACGGGAATGGATGTGTTAGACTTTACGGCGGGCTTGGAGTAATGGGGTCTTTTCAATCGATTGCTTATCTGATTTTGCGGGACTGAAGCGGGTTTGAGAAATGACGCACACAAATAATTGGGAGTTCATGTTTTCGTATCACCGCATTGCTTTTGCCAACTAGCTTCTTTGACTGAGTGTTTATTACAATCATCTTTGGTGTAAAACTATCTAACTAGATCAAAGCGCCGGTTTTACCTCTGGCATGACCTTGATCGGTACTGCAGTATCTTCCCTGAGACCATCCCACCTACTCTTGTACACCCGTCCCTCCTTGATCACTCCCATGACGTTTGCCTCGGGGTTATCGAATATCGCCACGTTCTCGAGGGGGTTGGCACTTGTGATTACAATATCGGCCTCGAAGCCCGCCTTGATCTGGCCCAGGGAGTCTTCTCTGCCAACCATGCGCGCAGGATTGAGCGTGGCACTCTGCAGGACGGCCAACGGCGGCAGTGCCTTCGAACGCAGAGAGAACTCGAAAGACTGTGCGGCGCCAAGGGGCCCGAGAAGATCGGTTCCATAGCATATGGTTACACCAGCCTCGTGCGCCGTCTTGAGCGCAGCCAGGCCGGCGGTGAGCACCTCTTCGTTCTTCGACTTGGACTCGGGTGGAAGGTAGCCCTGCCACTTGGGCGAAGCCATCTCAGCGTACGTGATCAGCGTCGGGGTCAGATAAACTCCCTTTTCAGCAAGGAGCTTCGCTGTTGGCTCATCGATGAAGTTGCCGTGCTCGATTCCTCGCACTCCGTTTTCGACGCAGTGTCGAATGGCCTTGGGCGTATATGCGTGTGCAGTGACGTACGTGCCGGCGTTGGCGGCACACTCGACCATGGCCTGGATTTCCGACCCTGTGAACTGGAGGTGATCGATCTTATCAGTTGGGCTGGACACGCCTCCGGAGCCCATGATCTTGATGAAATCCGCTCCGGTTCGGATCTCCTCACGGACGGCCGTCATGCACTCCGGCACGCCGTTGCAGATCCGTCCGAGACCTGTCGTCGACCCGCCGCAGCACGCCGTGTGGTCGTGGGATCCCCGAAAGTCGCCGTGGCCGCCGGCTTGGGATAACGCGTGTCCGGAGATGAAGAGACGGGGGCCGGGGAACACGCCGTCGTTGATGGCCTCCTTGAGCGCAAGCAGGGCTCCTCCACAGTCGCGCACGCTCGTGAAGCCTCTGTGCAGCATCTGTGCGCACACGTACGGCTGTCGCAGGAGTGATACGTCATTGGGGTTGCCAAATGCCTTTGAGAGATCGCCGAAGCCGGGTACGGCCATGACGTGAACGTGGGAGTCGATGAGGCCGGGGCAGAGGAACTTCCCGCTGCAGTCCACGACCTCGAAGCCTTCTTTTTGCGCGGCCGCGACTGTTGATTCTGTCGAGTCAAGCACGGCATCGATGTAGCCGTCTTTGAGCTGCACCACAGCATTCTTCCTCAAAGTGCCGGTGGCCACGTCGACGACGGAGGCATTGGTGAGAATGTATCGGCGGGTAGGCGCCCGCAGCCAGGGTTTGAGGTCTGATTCGGACACCATGGCGAATTGCTTCTTGGACGAGTTTTGGTGTCTCTTCGAGGTGGTGTATGTGACGTTCAAATGAGGGGAAGTTCGGAATGCTGTGTTCAACTTGGAGAACGCGCAGAGGTACTTCGACTCATGGCCAAGTCCGACAAAAGCTGACTGTACTATCAGGACATCTCAATATTTATTTGGTTGGCCATTTTCAGACCATTTCCGGCTCTCCCGCCAATCATACTAGCCAAGTCCTTGTCGCCGTCTTCGGCCGCTCCATCACCGGGGTGTTGGCAACGAGCCGAACCAAGTTGCCGATATCCGCGTCGGGAATATGTCATAACTCCGCTCAGAGCGTCGGGAACGTGGCCCGCCCCACCTCCATATCGCTGCTATCACGGGCCACAGATATCGCAGGATCAAACGATATGACTCCCTGATATGCGCAACCGGTGCGGGGAATCAACGGGACTCTACCCCAGGGTTGGGAGCGTGACAGGCATAATAAGTGGACATGAACCCGCTTGTCTTCTCTTAAAAATGTGGAAGCCCGTCTTTGGGGGCATCTTTGCGTGTTTGTGTGACAGAGCATCAAGCAGACGAACTCTGGCGTCGAAGATACGACAATGGCTTTATCCACCGAACCCGAACATGACACCTTGAGCAAGACGCGGGACGAAGCCCAGCCTGGTGGCGATGACGAAAAGAACGGGCAGATGGTCGAGCTGGACGATTCTTACACGGAGGAGGAAGAACGAGCAGTCCTGCGCAAGATAGACTGCACAATCCTGCCGATGGTATGGAATGACGATGCATGCCTTGTTGGAGAAGACAACAGCTAACGTTTGGTGTCAGATGTGTCTCATCTTCTTCCTCCAATACTTGGATAAACAAAGTCTCAGTTACGCCAGTGTAAGTTATGTGCACCCAGACGACTAGTACAGTAGCTTATAGGCGGGAACAGGTCTTTGGTCTGATCACCGACCTAGACTTGACGAGCACGCAATACTCATGGTGCAGCTCGATCTTTTACATCGGTACGTGGTATCTGCCCGCAGCGTGACAGATTCAAGCAGCTCATTTTGCATTAGGCCAGCTTGTTTCTGAATACCCCTTCATCTACCTGATGAGCCGACTTCACCTGACCAAGTTTGTCGGCGTGACTGTGTAAGGACGACTCCCTCTTTCATCGCGAGCAGGGCCTGAACTGACTGTCAACTCTTGCAGAGTCATTTGGGGCATAGTCTGCATGTGCCTTGCCGCACCTCAAAACTACGCAGGTTTCGCCGCAGTGCGCTTTCTTCTTGGATTCGCCGAGGGCGCTGTTTCCCCGGCTTTCATCACGATCACCAGCATTTGGTACCGCAAGGGCGAACACGCGCTTCGAACTGCGTAAGCAGTCCCTCAGCAATCCTCCTGGAGAGCCCAGCTGACTTGTCTCTCAGGCTCTGGATCACCATGAACGGCGTGGCGCAGATCTGCGGTTGCCTGCTCATGTACGGCATCGCGAGGAACGAGGCCCTGGCCCTGGCCCCCTGGAGGACTCTCTTCCTCGTTTGCGGCGCCATCACTTCCGCGTCTGGGGTTCTCTTCTACCTGTTCATGCCAAACGGACCGAAGGATGCCTGGTTCTTGACCCCACGCCAGAAGCAAGTCCTGTCTCTTCGCATGGCAAAAGACCGCGAGGGTGGTGATAAGACCTCGTTTTCTATGCGCCAACTCAAGGAGGCCCTTCTTGACGTCAAGACATGGTTTGTCTTCTGGTTTGGTGTTCTTGTCACTATGCAGTCGCCAGTTCTCACGGTCAGTCTTCTTATTCGAATGATTTTACATTGGTGCTGACTGGAGTTTGATAGTTCGCGTCTCTCGTCATCAACACAATCGGCTACGACAAGTTCGAGACTATGCTCTACACCGCACCTTCCGGTAAGGACCTATCTTAACGATCAGTGGCATTATGCAAAACTGACGATCGCAGGCGCTGTGCAGATTGGAATGCTGTGGCTCGGAGTCTGCGGCTGCATGCTGTTCCCTAAGAACCGCACTCTGGTCGCTCTGGTGCTCATCCTCCCGCCTTTGGCCGGCAACGTGCTTCTGATGAAGCTATCGACCGACGCTGGATGGGGCATGATCGGAGCCTCCTGGCTGGTAAGTACCCAAGCATCCTTATCACATCTTCACCTTAAGTCCTGACCCCTTCTTTCATAGACGTCGTGCATTACTGCCGTCTGGTCCATCCTCCTCTCTCTCACGGCATCCAACGTCAAGGGCAACACCAAGCGCGCCATCGTCAACGCAATGTTCTTCATTGGTTACTGCGCCGGTTGCATCGGAGCGCCGCAGCTGTGGACAGAGAAGCCGCGTTACTTCAACGGCGTCGTGACGGCCATTGTGACGTGGTGTCTGTTGTTCGTGGTCATTGTTGCCTACCGTATCCTGTGCTCCCGGGACAACTCCGAAAGAGAATCTGCCGCTGCCGGTGGCATCGGGTCGGCTGCGACCCATGGAGAGGTGGTCTTGGACGCTGCCGGAGCGCCGGAGACAGACTTGACGGACAAGGAAGACAAGCTGTTCAGGTACAGCATTTAAAACGGGGCTGGCTGCAAATTGTACCAAAATACGTCTCCTATTTTTAGTTCGCTGACGGCTGCGTTCCTTTCAAAATCACAAGTATGTGCAACCTAAAACCTGTACCAAGCTGTCACAGATTTCCCCATTGAGTGAGTGTATCTCCAGTCGAGATATGTTCGCGCCCAGTGAGCTGCCATTCTTCAAGGCGCTCAAATATCCTTCCTGGCATGCTTGCTATGGTTTTTGCGCAATCTCTCTCCAACCTGAAGCAATCATTAGCATCGACCCTTTCACCAGTCGTTGTTCCTTGACACTAACCTTGTGCAATACAAACGGGATCGGAATGAAGAGAATCGCGAGGAAGCCCAGCAGAGAACTGGCCCAGCCGACGCCAAGTTTCTCGTACATGGCCCCGGCAAAGAGTGGAAAACCGGCGCCAAAGGAGCTTCGAAAGAGGTCGTTGCCCGCAAGAACCGAGGCCGCATACGATGGATACGCGTCGGGGAGGTAATTCAGGACAGAGTTGAAGAGTAGGAAGGACCCAACACTGAACCACCCTGAGCCGATGATGGGCATGATCCAGTGCACGTCGGGTCTCGAGGACCAGCCGAACCAGAAAAGGCAGATAGGAACGCAAAATGCGCCGATGAAGGCAGCTGGCAGCCGCTTCTCGGGTTGAATGTCTCCGTTGGCGTCGAATTGCGGCTCCACGTAGCGGTGCAGATACCAAAAGAAGGGCGGCATGACGATCAGCGCGCCGACGAGAATGCCTAGAAACGCCAGACCCTGGAGACCCAGACTGAAACCGTAGATGCCGTTAAAAACGATAGGAAACGACTCGAACCAGATGTAGAGGAGACCATAGATAAGGGCGATGTAAAGGTTGAGAAGGAAGACCATAGGCTCAGTGAAGTTCAGGGTGAGCGGCCGGACAAGAGATATCATCACGATGTCCCTGCCCGACATGGACTCGGCTACCAGCTCTGGTTCGCAGACTAATTTCTGGTTTCCAGTCAACTTCCGCAGTCGTTTCGTGCGGCGGAAGAGGATGTTCTGGGCGCTCGTCTCGGGGAGACAGAAGAACAGGAAGACGAAGGCAAAACCGCTGAGCCACATTAGCTCCCATATCGCCCACGTCCATCCTTTGGCCGTGACTGCGAAGCCTCCGACCAGGGGGCCAAGAACTGGGCCGCATACAGCTGCGACTCCCCATATTCCAATAGCATACGCTCTCTTGCGCGGTGACCATATGTCGGCGAGCGTGGCACCTCCGGTGGCGAGGACAGGTGATCCGACGAAGCCCGTCAGGAACCTGAAGGCGAGGAGCATGCCAAAGTTGACTGATAAAGCCGTCGGTATCTGAAGTAGGACAAAGAGAAACAGGGTTCCGATATAGATTGGATTGCGACCGATCTGTGGGATTTCGGATAGGGGACTCCATATCATCTAGTCGGGCCATCGGTTAGCAGGGGATCTTGGCGTAAATCGACGATGGATGACCTACCGGTCCCATTCCATAACCGGCAACGAAAAGAGTGAGACCTAGCAATGCGGCAACTTGACTAACTCCGAACACTTTCATGACGTCCATGAGTCCGGCACTGTAAATTGCTGAGCCGATGTAGACCCCGATTGTCAGGAAACAGATCTGGAAGGTGACGAAGACCTTTTTGGGCAAGCTCCAGTTTTGGGGATTCTGTGTGTCTGTCAGTACGATTGAAACTACACTATTTGCTTCATGTAACCCACTTCGGGATCATTGGGGAGAAAGTCAACCACGTTCACGTTCTTCCCCTTCTCAGGGTCGACGATCAATCCAATCACGTCGTTGTAATCGTGTCCTTCTGAGGCAATAGTGGTGGACGAGTCCCTAAAGCTGCCTGTTTCCACAAACTGGCTCTCTGTATCACTGACGCACCTCCTGCCGGCATCTTCCTTTTCTGGTGGTTCGACCTGCCCATACCGAGCAGCGTTGGCCGACTTGGCCTCGTTGATGTACGTCCGCCACAACTCCGGGGTGCGCTCTTCTTCGTATTGAAGCTGGAATATCTCGTTGCCCGTGACAAGCCTGGCAATCTGTCCGAACGCTGTATCTCGAAAATATTCCATGGTGTTTTGTTCAGTCCTAGGATGAAAACAACCACCGCTCCTCGCAAAGAAAGATTGGCTTTCTTGTATTGGGTAGCCTGATTTTGACCCGGACCGGCCGTCATCGAGGGAGGCGGCCCGATGCGGTCGTTGAAATGTCCGAAAGCTAATATTTCGCCTCGCTAGCGATGGGATCATTTCTGATTCAGACTTTGGTCATCGATGGACGAAGCCATGTGCCTAACCTGCCGTCCTGGTGAGAATAATGGTAAGTCGGGTCTCTATGACGGACAGACGAAACTTCCATCCGGTAGGAGGAGGCCTTCGGACGAATTTCATCTGGAACTCAATCTGATCACACATGGTCTGGACCTCCGCATCAGTGGCCGGCGCGATCAATGACATCAGGCGGGTGACCCCGATCGGTATGGGGTTCCGAGAGTCCCGAACCCTGTCGCAACGGCCGTCGATCTTGGTCTACTTGCTGTCCGGACACCCGCATTTTTGTACTCGCCTCATTAACAAGGCCAGTTGTGATAACGATTCTTTGCACCCACAGCCTAGAATACGCGTAGGTCTCATTCAGTACTGCTCGCTGGGGGGTCTACATATTTAGGGTGAAAACTGATCAACACCGGCCTGTGCTGCGCAAAGTTCTCGCATTTTTCTCTTCTCTGCCATCTTGACACTCTTTGAGGGATAGTCAGTGAAGAAGGCAAGTCATATCTATTTGAGAAGATGTGACCAAGAAACAAGGTGCATCCCAAGACGTTGTGTCGTCGCCATCGGTCCCGGGAGGCTCACTCAGACGTGCTTGACCTCCGGGACGTGCTGCCCCGTCAGGCCAGAGGGACGAGTATGTTATGTTTGGAGGAACCATCGGCAGGATCAATGATATCGACAAAAAGGGGCAGATTATGCATTCTTGCGCTTGGCGTTGTAGACCAGTTGTCCGTCCCCTGTTGCTTCGCCTGAATATCGGGACAGGCAGAACCATTCTGGCTCCGGCCCGGCCACAATCATAGCTAAACCTCGTGCCTATTTCATGTCGATCTGAGCATTGATTTACAGCGTAGGGAACGTTCCATTTATTACCGAGACTGAAGTGCGACTGCTTTAAATTACAACGTCTCTCTTGTGTTCGTACCTAATGATTGGACGGAACAGAGACGGAAAGTTTTCGATTGTATCCCTCCCTGCCTTATACTCCCCAAACTCATTCTCCAGTGTTGTCCACCAACGGCTCATGCTATACTCAGGGTTGAGCTTCCGGCAACCATTAGAACCTATGCTGGGAGGAAGATTGTAGTATTCAGTCTCGCAACGGAGACATGTTTTCTCGTCTAATCCCGTGTACGATGATAGAAAGCTCTCTTTAGGAATGACCTGGAAGGCAACGAAACGCTCGGGGCTGTCCTGAATGCTGCACAGATGGAGTCGCCGCTCCTCTCTGTACATCTCAAAAATGCATAGGTGCATAAAACAGGACATCGGAGTCCTGCCCAAAAGTCTAAAATCTGTCCGCATAGATTCAGACCTGTTGCGATATCCAAACGGTATGAGAGAACGGTTGTGGAAGGGAGCGTGATTCTCCGAGAGCCCGGCGTTGGAGACGAGGTTTTCAAAGGCGGCAAGGAGGTCCGCGGGATAGATATGGGCGAGGGGAAGCCTCCTGCCGCATAGCTTCTGGATGCGGCGCAGCTTCTCGTAGATTTTCTCGAGCAGGATGGCGTTGAAAACTGTAGATGTGCGTCTCAGGAGCACCTTGGCTCGCAGCGGTAGGTGTTCGAGGACCTCGCGGAGCATTTCGACGGGTAGCTTGTCCATGCTGGCGGTGCTAAAGACAGTGAGGGATTTCGGGAACTATTGAGAGGTTTCGCGTGCAATTGGTGATGCAATTCGATTTCGGGTTTTGGGGCTTGCTCGAAATGAGGCGCGGAAGTCGTTGAAACGCTCGCGATCCTGACCTAGCTTGGCAATATTGTAGCAACAGATCTCTTTGATCGAGTTTTCGACTTGGCGAGGGTTAGGGCATAGCAGCTCAAGAGGCTAAAGTCTATTAGGAAGAACTTGGAAAAAATTTAAGTCCAAAGAGTTTGTGAAAACCCGGTTTTCGCACGGGGCTGAAAAGATAGGGGCTCTCGATCCAGGGCTTTTGGGTTTGCCATGGCCTTCCTTTGCATTACTTGTGGTCAATTTTATCAGCCACACAAGCCATCAAAGCTTTTCGAATGAGACACTCATTCTGATGTAGAAGTCCAACGCTTGTATTCCTTTTTTCTTCGTCAATATTCGAAACCTGAAGTCCACAAGACGAGAATCTGAAATTGGAATACTGCCCAGAGCTCTTCAGGGCATCAACCACGGCAGTCCTTGGAATGCCAACTAAACCCAATTAGGTCGCTTTAAAGACAGGCAACCCGATGGTAATATATTTAGTCGCAGTTATGATGAAGAATATTGTCAAAGAAGGAGATCGAGGTACATAACTGAAATACACCAATTACTAACGTTGGCGTGTATGGCAGGAAATAAGGAAGGCGGGCGGAAGACCTGGACCCTCCACCTCTATATGTCCAAACTGTACGAGGTCTAGGAGGTTGCAAGACCACTTCATGGGTCCAAACAGAGAATACACCCTGGATCGTCCTGGTCCAGAAACTGCGGGTCGAACCTCACCCGCAGGCAGTTGTTCTTAACCTCGCCGCCGCGCTTCCAACCCTCACCAGAGCAGTCGCAGCTATCGATAGGCACGCGCGCGTACAGGTAGCACTCGTCCTCGTCGTGGATGTACTCGCAATCATCATGCAGGACCTCGAGATCGAGAATGGCCTGCCCGCCGCCGACCTTGTGCTGGTTGCGGACCAGCTTCTTGCCGCGGATGCGCCCGTCCGTGAGCATTCTCGGCACCGACTCCTTGCAGAACTCGCGCGCGGCCTCGACGGCCAGACTGCGGACCGTGTACTCGCCGCCGTTGTAGCAGTGCGGCTTCTCATTTTGGCTGGGGTCGGGGTGTTTCCACTCCTTTTCGGGCGTGGGTTCCGGGTCGGGAGGGCGGGAGGTTGTCGTCGGGCGCGCGGTCGTTGTGGGGCCTGGTTGAGGGTTCTCACTCGTCGTGTCCGGGGGAGGTTCCTGTGCGTCTGCGAAGCAGATGGCCTCCTCCTCTTCCTCCTCGTCTTCCTCCTCCTCATCGGGGTCGTCGGGGTTATCGCCTCCCCAGGGCGAATCTGGGTGGGTACCAGGCGGCGGCGGGCACTGCCAGGCCGGGAAGGCACACGGCGTCGTCGTGGGCCGCGGCGGCTTGCCGTTGACGATGATGATGGGAGGATCGGGCCACTCGCCCTTTGGCGGCGGAGGTGGGGGATCCGGGCCCGGAGGCGGCGGCGGCGGCGGGTGGGTGGGGTCGCTCGGATCCGGGCGGGTCCTCCGGGTGGTGCCGTCCTTGGTGTAGGTGATGGGCGGCCAGGTGGTGGTGGAATCGAACTTGGGCCAGGTCACTATGATGATGTCATCGTCGTCATCTGAAGAAGAGGTGGTTGACGTCGGGCGAGGGGGACGGCGTGACTCGGTGATGGTCATGGGCTCGAACACCCACTCAGTCACGGTTATAGGGCGACGGGTGGCCTTGGATGTCCACGAGCCGTCGGTCACGGTGACGATGGGATAGTCGATCGTGCTGGTCGCTCGTGTCCATGGCGGCAGGCGGATGGTACAGGGAGGCTCGCACCACACCGTCGGGCTGGGCTGATCCCAGATAGTCGGGTGAACCCAAATGTCGTTCTCGGAGCCGGAACCACCGTCCTCGCCACCTGCCAGAGGTTGACCGCCGGGAATGATAAAGGGCTCCGGGAACTCAGTGCCGATTGGGATGGTCGCCTCCTCGGGCAGTGGGCTGTTGGCGGGCCTCTCGACACCGCCCGAGTCGACGAATGGCTGGTTCGGCTTGAAGCCTGCGGGTAGTTCGATGTCGGCAGGCGTAGGCGTGTTGGCAGGAATGGCAATGGGGTTGCACAGGCTTCCGCCAGAACCGCAACATGTCGAAGAGATGAGCCGGAAGAAGCTGCAGGCCGGACACTGGTCATGGCCGGGGCCGGGGTCGCTGTTTTGGGCGCCCTCACGTCGTAGCCGAGGTATGTCTGTGGCGGCACCATCGCCGAGTGTGAAGGTCGAGCAAGCCGGAACGGTGGTATGAGGCAAGGGGATGACTGTCGCGCTCTCGGGTGAGACGTGACTTCCGCGTTCGGCTTGCATATCGAGCCAGGTGATTTGCGACCAGCGCGGGTGCGATTCGACGTTGAGGTTGTCAAGAGCGAGGATGCCCGTCCCATCAATAACGACCGAGTACTTTGCGCCGATGGTTATGAGGTGCTGGATGCGATTGTTGGCTCGGTTGTTATCAAGCAAGACCAGAGCCTTCTGACAAGCATGTTTCCCGATGCAATCCTGCGTGTACGTGTCGAACCACGAGTAGATCCCAGCGCCTGCGATGAAAATGTTCTGACAACCGCGCATGATCAATGCCCATGAAGAGTCACATCCATCGAAGTCATCACCCGCACAGCTGTAATCGGGATCTCCTGCGAACTGGCCGACGGCATCCTCGAACGGCGCGGGTGCCTCGGGCACAGGCTGGAAGTAGGGAGATTCCGTCTGAATCATGCCGGCGAAGATGTTACGCGCGTGATGTAGGTTGTACTGGTAGTACACGGCATGCTCGGATGATGTACCGTACAACCAAGTAGCCGTTTGAGACTCAACAAGAAGACCACGAGCCACATAGATTGACAGTTGGGGCTGGAAAAAGGCATGTTAGCGGATCAGACTTTCTCGGAGTTAGGGTCAGAATCATGAAGACTCACCATGGTGTTGTTCGCGTCGTTCCAGTCCAAGTCGTCGATCAGATGGTCCGCCACCCACAGCCACATGTTCTCAAAGTAACCCGAGGCTTGCGGTGTAATATGCATCATCAGACTCGCCGCTTGGCACCCGGGCGGGTTGGTGCCGCTCGTGAGCGGCGGGCACTCGTCTGGGTTGAGCTTCGTGCCGAGAGCACCACCGATACGGACGTGGCACTCCCACAGCGCCGCTGCTCCGGGACTCGACGCCTTGATGTTCCACTCGACCAGAACCGCGCCGGCCGCTGGCCCGATGGTTGTGAACAGCAGGTCCTGCATCTCGACGTCTCCCGTCTCGCCCTTGTTGCCGACCCGGAACATCACCTTAGGGTCGTTGGCATCACCAAAGTAGGAACCTGTCGCCGCAAACTGGGACCACGCCTCGCCCACGATCTTGGCCCCGGAAGGGATCGTCACCGTCCCCGTGATGAGGTACGTGCCGGCGTCAACGAAGAGGATCTTTCCGCCGACGGCGCGCATCAGAGCCTCTTGAACCCCGGCCGTGTCGTCAGCAACACCATCGCCGCTTGCAAAGTCCTTGAGGTGCACAAAGTCTCCCGCCGAACGGCCCTCGTACTGCGGCTTTGTCCGTTCATAGTACGGCGACTTGGCAGCGCCGGCACCGCCCGAAGTGTCGAGCAGAGAGACCTCGCGCTTGTACCTCGCCATGTCCTCACCCTCGGAGAACTCGCGCTCCCCTGCGGCGTTGTAGATGGGGCCCGTGGCCCATGCCTCCACGTGCTTGCTGCCGCCGGACAGGAGGACCTTGCCGACCGAGTCGGCGACGGCTTTGCCGACGCCGCTGAGTTGGACGTTCTCCATGACGACGCCGGTCGAGCCCTTGCCGGGCTCCGGGTCGATGGGGGCCACCAGGACGACCGTGTTGACGTTGCTGAAAGACGAGTCGATGAAGGACGCAGAGCCTATGTTTCCCACGCTGTTCTTGCCCGTCTGGCGTTTGTCTCGGGTGCTTCTCGTCGTGGTCTCCTTCTTTTCCTCGCGCATCAGCTTGAACCCGACGTCCGTGTTGGACATGGTGATGGACTTCCAGATCCAGCCCCAGTCCCAGATGATGTGCACGCCCGTTGCGCAGCCGTCGAAGGTTAAACGCATGGCCGTAAACTGCTGATTTCCTCCGTCTAGACAGGAGTCGTCGGTTAGAATCAGGTTTCCCTCCAAACGAGGAGTGAAGGAACAAGATAAGACTCACAAAGACCATACTCGCCACCCCTGAAGGTGATGTCGGAGATCATGCCGCCGCTGCCGTTCTCAGCAACTACAAGAGAAGAAGTTGTTAGTAGCTGAAAGCACCTGGACGAATGGACGCCATCAAGACTTACACATTCCACGCTGCTGCGACCCCTCCTTGGCGATCAGCTCGACGTACTGCAGGCTGGTAGCCTGGGCGATCTGGTAGTGCAGGCAGGCAACCTTCTGAGCAGACCGCGTTTGCGTCACGTCGATACGCAGGTTGCGGATCTGGCGGTAAAAGTTGGCCGTATTGACATACCACTGCTGATCGAGGCCGTCCGTACCGATCCCGCCGCCCGTATAGACGTCGGTCGCCAGGACACCGAGGCCGATGAAGCGGGCGCTTGCGACGATTGTTGGTCGGTCGGAAGCGTCGCCAATCAGCTGCGTACCGAAAATGACGGAGATGGTCCGGGACACGAGGTACCGTCCCGGCGGGAGGTACACGATGGCGTTCTTGAGCGTCGAGCCGTTACAGCCCTTGCCGCACCGACGTCCGTCATCCATGGCCTTCTGGATGGCCGCCGTGTCGTCCGTGACACCGTCGCCCTTGGCGCCGTAGTCCATGACGTTACGGAACACCTTGTAATCCGGGTCGTCGCCGAGGGGCACCGTGCCTCTGCGGGCGATGTGCTCCATCCAAAAGGTACCCGCACGTTTCCGTATCCGGCGCCGGGCCGGCGCAGTGCTGTTACCCAGCTCGAGCTGCAGCGCCTCGGCCTCTGCAACCAACGCGGCAGCGGCGGCTAGTTTGGTGGTTATTTCCAGCAGTGGCGGCGGCGGCTGTTCTTCCGGGCCGGGATCCGCAAGGCGAGCACCGGCCCCACTCGGCTCGGAGCCGGGCCTGAGACGGTACACGTTCCGGGCCGGACTAGCGTAGCGCGCCTCGTTCAGCCGCGCCGACTCGTCGATGGCGGCTTCGACGAGCGCCACGGCCTCATCAAGGTCCTTTTGCGTCGCGTTGCGCAACAGCGGCGCCGCCGGGGCGTCTTCCTCCGATAGCAGGCCCGATGTGTTGAGACGAGCCAGCAGATGGGCGCGGGGGAGGAGCTTGCCGCCAGAGGTGGTGAGATGCCATTTAGCCACCGTCTCGCTCCGGGGCTGTTGCTGTTGCTGCGGCTCTGCTTCCGGCTCGGCCATGTCAGCGCCGACATCAGAGCCGAAGTCCATCCCGAAGCCCAAGTCAGGAATGGACATGGATGCGTGCAACGACTCCAGCTCCTCTTCTTCGGTGGTGTTCACCATGACGTGGCTACGGGTGACGTGATGACCACCTTCGCCCGCAAGAAGCTCCGCCGTCGTAGCCTTGTCTGCCCAGTCCAGAAAGGCCGTCGCGTTGCGGTGGAGCGCCTCCAGATCACGCCTGCGCTTGGAGTTCATTGGCACGTTGGCCGGGTTGTACGGGATGCCCCTGTAGATGGTCGCGGGCACGCCGTTCATCCCGAAGTTGGACAATCGCAGATGGAAGATGGTCGGCCGGGTCAAGTGGTTGGTCGCGTAGTCGGGATCGACCAGCAGGCCCGTGGCCGTCAGCGCGGTGTGCAGCATGATCTGGCCCCGAGCCTGCCAGTTTTGCTCCGACGCGATGCCGGCAGCACCCGGCTGCGAGCACCACCGACTAGCGGCACACCGAGTGAAGCCAGGCTGGCCGCGACCCTCGACAGGGTTGATGCCCGGGTTCACGTTCGCGGGCAGGCCGATGCCGCCCTCAACGGTGCTGCGCATGGGGAACTCATCGCACGTGTACTCGAGCTTGGACTGTATCACGTTGCCCGCCGCGTCAGTGGCATCCTGTACCATGAAGAGACGACGGCCGTTGGGTTGCAAAGACGGCTGTTGGATCGCGACGTGCGGCCACTGGTTGGTTGCCGGCACCGGGAGCGCCCCCCGGTCGAACCGCTGGATCGGAGGCTGGGCCAGGTTTCCCGCTGGAGTGCCCGCAACCTCGGGACACGGGTGTCGAGACTTCCATCCGTTGACGCCCGTAGGGCACATGCGGGTGCCCCGGGCGTTGGAGCGCTGCCTGTTGGCATCGAAGGCAAAGACGTTTTGCCACCGCCTGGCCTGGTTGATGGGACTTGTGAGATACTGGTACGCGTTCTGGCAGATGGCAGTCATGTAGGCGCAGTTGTACTCGAGCACCACCACGTGTGGCGCCAGCGTGTAGATCGGCACTTGCGTAACATCTGGGGTCGGCCGCCAGTAGGGGACGTCTTCGTCGCGGGCAGGGTCGTACACCCAGCGGTAGTTTTGGATGAACTGCGCTTGCGCGGCTGGCGGCGACGGCGATAGTGACAATGAGGCCCATAGCCACAGCCGTAGCCATAGCCATAGACGAACGGCAGCCATGATGACGACTGCCGCGAGAAAGAAGGAGACAAAGGATAGAGGGATGGAATGTCAATGTTGATCGTGATCAAGGTGCTGCGGATACAAGTATCACCAAAAAAATGGTTCAACTGAAAGGGGGATACGGCTCAGATGCCTCTGAGCTTGTCTTTCACATCGTGCATGTCTTCCCTTTTTCTACGCTTTCGCCATCCGCCCTCTAGCAGTCATACTCATCTTCGGCCCTCACTTCACCCCGACTACTGGCCTCACTTCTCTCCTGGTCTGTTGCCTTGTACTCGCAGCCTTGCTTCTTCAACCTCTTGGCATCATGCAGACGTTGACTTCTCATCACCATCATCTCGCCGGCCTCAGTTCCCAATGCAGCACCGACACCCGGACAGGCCGCAGCCGAGCAGCGCCTCGGCCTGATCGAAAGTCTCGGCGACGAGGGGTAAAATTCCCTAGATTTATTGACTGTATCACAAGGGTCAGATACAGTCAGACAAAGTCAAGTTTACCCACTAATTGCAACGATGTCTCCCATGCTTCCATAGGGCTGCGCCGCTCACTCTCGAGCGTCATGAGACTCAAGGTCTCAATATTGGAAACGCAATACGACGGCGCAGTATCGGACCGAATCTTCTCGCACGTTGATTCCTAAAATGGAGGTGTAAAGAGCAACAAAAGTACTTTTACGTTGGTTGCGTCCCTCTTCAATTACGGTCGGTGCAAGTTGATTGGGCCGGGTACGTTGTCCAGGGTGTGGAGTCGCGCGCTGAGCTTATTCGGGCAGTTGAGCTTAATTCGGACGTCTTTACGGGTACATAGATATTCACTGTCAGATTAGGTAGTTGCAAGTACCTACCTACGATGCGGAAAGCCTCGAAGAACCGCTTTGTGGTCATCTTTACAGATATCACGTTCGGAAGAAGCCATTCCGCCACATGGAAAGCCTGCAGGTACGACCGAGATGCGGCGTGATGAGAACGGGTAGTCAGCCCGTGCCGCATGAACCGGCGACATTGCGCCAATAGCAATAGCAACTCCAACACGAGATAGGGGACCTCATGCAGGTCAGATTAGACATGCAGGGCAGACTTGTGATATGCGCATGGGAAAACAGAAGATACTCAACTTGGTTAATGACCCTTGGTGCGTGTCTTGGCTCGGAACAGTGCACATCTTTCGACTACACTGAGTTGTATGCAGCGGGCTGTAGTACAGTAGAGTTGTCTTTTCGACATTGTCTTGTACAAATTCCATACGTCTTTTAACCGACAAACCCCCTTGAAGCGCTTCCGCGCTCTGACTCGGTATCCGTCTCCGTCTCGAGGAACGATACATGTAGGCATCACTCTTGAGTTCTTGACCCCATCATCACTCCTGGCCAGCATCAACTTTTCATCGTTTCCCAAACATGTCATACTCGTCGGCCACTTACAGCTCGCGGTTGATGCTGCCACTGCTTCTGCTGCTATGCCCGTTCCAAATGGCGAGCGCAGATGAGTGCCGGCCTCACCAATGGGGCAGGTTGGCGAGCGTCGGTCCCACGTCCACGCCTGAGGTAGGCGAGATCGTCTGCCGCTCCAACGGCACATCGAGCGCCGTTGTCGGCTACTACTCATGCAAGGAGATGGCCGACTTTTACCTCATCAGCGTAGAGAGCTTCTTCATGCTCAACCCGCTCCTCAAGGACGACTGCTCCAACATTGAACCCGCCACGTCCTACTGCGTCGCAGGCTGTGCGTTATTCCTGGAACGAGAAGCATATGAAAGAGAACGACAACGCTGACATACTGCTTTCTAGTCAGGCAACCGCTCCTATCCCCAGATGGCAAATGCGGCCCGTCCAACAACAACGCAACCTGCAGCGGCACCGAGAAGCAGTGCTGCAACTCCGAGACCTGGACCTGCGGCAACACGGACGCCGATTGCGCCCCGGGAACCTGCCACTCAGGCGCCTGCGAGGGCGGCAACATCTGGTCCCTTGACGGCCGCTGCGGCTGGCGACACAAAGGCCTGGGGTGCGCGGGCAAATGGGGTGACTGCTGTAACCTCGAGGGCTTGTGCGGCACAGGCGAAGAGTTCTGCGGTGTCGGCAAGTGCGATATGGGTAACTGTACGCAGGTCGAGGAGCCTCTGCCGCCTATTGAACTCCCATGGCCGACGGGAAACACGCCGGACGGTACGTGCGGTGACGGCAGCGCCGAGGGGTATTCTTGCAATGTCGTGTGGGGCAACTGCTGCGGCCCGGCCGGCCGGTGTGGCTCCACTACCGAGTTTTGCGGCGCCGGGTGTCAGGCCGGGTTTGGCCAGTGCGGTACTAGCACCACCACCAGCACGGCACCAACGAGCACTTAGAGGGGTTTCGAGGCGATATCGGCAAATAACCTAGCAAATACACATAGTCTGGCGGAACGGTGGTTTTTCCATTCTTTGTACATATAACTTACTCCTTTCCATTTCCTCATGGCTCTCCTGATTAACCAGGTATCATGTCTGTTTTCTGTCCTTTAGCTGCATGTTAAGAAAACCACTTGTGTCTATCTGTATTGCATGTTTTGTGAGTTTTTATAGCCCCGAGGGTTCCCGCTGCCCACCTAGGCCATCACAATGTGCTCATCCGTGTGAATGCCAGCTCCGTAACCTGAGGAGACCGCCGGCCAGTCCTATCGTGGCCAAGTATTCAGACAACCGTGCCAGCCCGCAAGTGTTCATTTGAGCAGATTAATCACAGCCTTGGAGGGCCCTCTTGACTTCCCCGACGTGGTGCCGTGAGGCGTGGTGTCCATACGAGATGGAAGCCTTGGCACGATGCTGCGCCCTCATACTGCAGCGCCAATATTGCGACCTCGCGCTGACCGCGCAGAGTGGCTAGATGGCCGCCAAGACAGTCAGCCGTTTCTGACCGATACCTTCCTCAAAATCAGGTCGTTATCGTGTTGGTGGGCTACCGGCGACTTTTATTCCACATACCTTGCAGTCTCTGGTCATGCGGTGATGAGTGCATGTGTTGCCCGAGGGCGGAGATCAACACAAGTCCTTCGAGCCTTCGCTAGGCAGCTTCCGATCGGACATGGTCTCCGTTGGATTCTTTTTTGCCTTGTTTGTCCAAGGCGGCAGGAGAGCATGGGAATAATCTCGTGGGTTGCCAAGGTGATAGACGTCTGAGATATAAATATGACAGGGTGGCGAGGCGATGATCCAAGGCCTGCTCAAGCAAGCAACAAGCCAGCAAGCAAGCCTCAGTCGCAGCCAGTTTTCAAACCGTCCTCGGATACTTCCCAATCCACTCCTGCCTCTTCTCTTGACACCATCCCGTTCAACGTCCAAGATGCGCTTCTCGTCCCTCATCCCCACCGCCCTCCTTCTCGCTTCCACGGCATCCGCGCAGTGCGGCGAGGGCGTGCAAAAGGTGTGCTACGGCGTCGACGGCGGCTCCTCGCAGGGCCTGAACCTGGACGACCTCCAGTACGTGGCCGACTACCTGCGCTACATCGGCGAGACCCAGCCGGGTGCCCTCTTCACCATGCCTGGCGGCTTCACCTGCCAGGAATGGGGCATCGAGGTGCCCGGCGCTGGCACGGTGCTGCCTTTGGCCAAGCAGACGGGACCCCGTGTCACTCCCTCGGTGCTCTACGCCGACATCGCCGACACTATCGACGGCGGTCTCGACGCCACCCCCGCCCAGCGCGCCGCCTCCCTTGTCGGCTGCGCTGCCGCTGGCGGCCAGGTCGGCATCAAGACGGACCCGACCAACCCGTACTACAACACCGCCGAGTACAAAGCCAGCGGGTCCAAGCCCACGGGGCTCGTCATCAAGGTCGTGCGGGCACCTGGATCCAAGAAGCTCATCTAGATAGGGGCAGTCAATGGTGGATCATGTTGACAGGGAACGAACAAGGGGATAGGTGCGATTAGCTAGCTTTAAGCGCAACTTCTCTTAATATTAATCCAAGATATTACGAACTATAAAACATTTCTGGACGACAGCAAGGGAAGATATGTTACCCGCTGTGGGTGTTGGTTACCTAACTTGCCCCAATCATTGTTGCCTTGCTGCGCCGTGACCTAGCGTAACCTGCTTACCTATTTAATTGACCGCATTCCCGCACCATGCTCTGGTCTAGCCTCTTCTCTCTTCCGCATCGACAACCCTGTGAGCAACCACGATGATGGCAGAAGCATCCCCATCCAACCCTAACTCGAACCCGAACCAGGCTGTCCCCAGCTACGAATGGCGTCTCAACCACGGCGGCGTGAGGCCCTCTCCCCATATCCTACGCCTCCGCTGGCAAGCGTGGCAACCCCTCTCGTCGATCCGCGTACTGGACGATGCCGAAGACACGAACTCTCCTCAACAGCCATACACTGATGGCTCAAACACGCACCCCATCGCAGCAGAGCCGGTGACCCGACCGCCTGTCTCGTCGATGGACATTCGTCTGTCCGACATGGGATTCTGGTTGGAGTACTGGTTGGCCGACCACGAGAACCACGGCGAGTGGGACGACGAGGACGCCCTCGCATCCTTTGGCGCGCGCATGGTCGCCCCTGTGCCGGGCGAAGACGACTGGGGACTCGTCGAGGACATAGCCGCCCAAGCAGACGCCGACCCGTATGCCGACGACTTTGTGGTACCGGCCGTCACTCGCGTTCACTGCTGCGGTCTTGACCGGCCGCCCGAATCCCTGCCGTCCATGACACTCCGCGCGTCGACCGAGGGAGGGGTTCTCACCATCGGCGACTGGATCGCTGGAGTGAGCCAGCTTCTCGAGCAGCAGCGGCCCGAGATATTGGCATCGCGCGCCCAGAAGCATGCGAGCTGCGGCGAGCCCGTCTTCCTCCCGGATGAGGTCTTCTACGTCGATCCGACCACCTCCTGTGCCGGAATCTCCCTCCAGGGAGAGCGGGATGTTGGTCTCCGGTTGGAGATCCCGGCCGTGCGCCCCGCCGGGTGGGAGAGTTTGTGGAACGCGGTGGCCTACCAGGCGAGGAGGAGGGTAGCCCCTCCGGTCGCGGCCCCGGTCCCGAAGATTCAGCCATGTTTGTGTTGGCGGTCTGCTACCGAGCCCTGCCCGCACGCGACCATGTTTGGAGCGCCGTGCTTCCCGCAGACCGTCGAGGAGGTCGCCACACCGTCGGCGAACTGGTGGAAAGTGGGTTGGAACGGCTATACCGGCGCTCCTCCAGCGAGCTAGTATTATCACATGCTTTTTAGTTGAACAACGAGGAGTGTTTATGAAGGGCCTAGTCTTGCCCAAGTCTAGCAACATGTCCGAACGATGAAGGAGACCTTCATCTGTGTCCTCCAGTGGCAATCGTTAGGCTAGCTTGCCTGTACATACAAGTCAACAATATGGCTCTTTATCCGCTTGAACTCATAGTCGTGACACAAGTTTGTCATGTTATCCTGCCAACTGAAATTCTGTATTCAAGACCCTCCGCCATCGCTGTCAGCTTCAAGCTGCAACAGATGCGCCAGAACCCAATCCTGGTCGTTCGCTTAGGGGTCTTTGTAGTCCCACTGCCGTCCGTTCACCGACGCCGGGTAGATATACGCACACGACGCCCTCCCATCCGGCTCGAACACCGCGAGGTTGTTACGAATGATCCCGTCCGCCATCCTCAGGAGCCCCTCGCTCTCGCCAGCCCTACCGCCCAAGCCTTTACCATAGTGATGGAGGGCAACGCCATTCAGAGCGCTCCAGTGATGCGGGAACGTGTCCCCCCACATCCGATCCTTGCCGAACCAGTACCCGTCCCAGTGCCGGATAGCGATATCATGGAGGCGATAGTCGGGCTGCTTTCCGGCGAAAAGAAGCAGTGTGTCGAGGTGTAGCTTACCGGCCTCCGGCCACTTGCTGTCTCCCGTGTACCGCTAGAGCTCGAGAAGCATCACGGCCGCCGGTGCCACGATTGATTGCTCAAAGTTGACCTCGAACATGGGGTAGTCGAGGCCCCTTTTGGCGATATTCTCCCCGTGAGAAACGAAAAGTTCCTTCGCTCGAGCCAGCCATTCCTCATTCCCGTGACTCTCCAATGCTCGCAAGCCTTCTGGTACGGTTAGGCCAATAGCGTACAACTCCCCGCCGCCCTCGGCATAAAAGTTCTCCAACGTCAGCATGAAGCGCTCCATCGGGCTCTTCTCGGCGACCGCGCCCGTGAGATTAAGATTGAGCGCGGCGACGGCGATATGGAACTGTAGGACCCATGGCCAGTTGTACAGGCGCTTCCGGCTGTTCTCCATACCAATCGGCCTATCGCGGACGAAGCCGTTCTCCTCCTGCAGCTTGGTTGAGACGTAGACGTAGTACTTCACCAGCGACTCGCGGACCCGCGCGTTGTCGGGTTTCGTCCTCAGCCAGCGCGCCATGAGAATGCCCATGCCCACGCGCTCGCGTCCGGGGTTGCGGTCGCTGCCGTTGTCCCAGGTAACGATCGCGTTGACCTGGTTGTCGAAGACGCGATACGCGCCCTCGGCCGGCGTGTTCGGTTCGTGGTCCTGCTGGTTTTCGATGATGAATTTGGTTCGGCTGTCGATGAGTTCATCGTACGCGGGGACGGCGTTGAGAAAGATGGTCGAGTTGTATCCCGCGCCTGTGGAGATCTGAAGGGCCATCTCCCCCGGTCGGTCGACCGTGAAGTTGAATGAGCAGACGCCATCTTTGCACCGCACAGTCTGCCCGTTGACTCTGGTGTCAGGGTCGACGGACGCGCCGCTGAGGGAAATGGAGCCCATCTCCCCGGCGATGTACGTGTACGCGTCCGTCTCGACGCGGACGAGCTGCTCGGAGCGGGCCGCACTCTGCTCGAAGAAGTCCTGCCAGTCGGTGTGCCAGAACCACGTCCACTCAATAGTGCTCGACTCTCCCGCTTGAAGCTTTGATATGGCTGGGTGGAGGACAAAAACACCGCGCGTGTTGGACAGTGTAACCGGATCCCTCGACTCGACGCTGTAGCCGTCAAGGGCTCCCTTGGTGAGGACGAAACCAAGATTGCGATACCTGCCGCCCATTTGGTTCAACTTAACCCACGAAGAACTGCCTCCGTTCGCCCAGATGTGCGCGTGTGACCGCGCCGCCAAGCAGTCCGAGGTGTTTGTGTAATGGTCGTTGAAAGGCGCGTAGATACCCACGGACGTCGCTCCCTTGCTCGCCAGCTCGACGGCATCGGGGCCCTTGTTCCTGAACGTGTACGTTTCCGTGAAAGACTGGTCCTTGTCGTCAACGCGTCGCACGACGCGCAGCTCTAGGGGCCCTGTGCTGTACAGAGCCTCGACTGCGTTGCCGTGCTTTTTGACCCGAGGAAAGTTCCAAAACGCGCGGTGAAGCGAGTCCTGGCCGAGGTCGGCGTATCCCAGGCCCCAACGGCTTC
Organism: Colletotrichum musae; assembly: GCA_027406025.1. Lineage (NCBI taxonomy): Eukaryota > Fungi > Ascomycota > Sordariomycetes > Glomerellales > Glomerellaceae > Colletotrichum > Colletotrichum musae. The sequence goes on along the minus strand of JANVYC010000009.1, from coordinate 3,622,346 downwards.
CGGTCGGTATCCAGGGCGCGTTAGAACCGGTGCTCAGCCAATTCATGACATTTCCCGCCTTTGGATCGGTAATTTCGTCGACGGCGCCCGTGTTATCGTTGATGTTGATGTGAAAATCTCTGCTAGTGAGGTCAGCGCCCTCTACAAGGAGGGCGTACAAGCAGAAGGGGAGCGCAAACTTCATCTTGTAATATGGATAGTACCACCTTGTCATGCCATGATGCTGCTCTATTCTATCCTGACTTGGCTCCCAGACGTTCTTTTATATCTGTCTTCGAGGATCCTGCTTTCCCTCTCGCTCCCTTTTCTGCCGAGCTCTCCCAGTGGCCACATTCTCGGGCGACTGGGCTCGGACATCGACACATTGGTCTCCCAACTTCAAGGTGATTGACAGTCCTAGTAAAGGTCTCTCTTGGTGACGTTCGGGAGAAGAAATGGTTATGGAAACACCGGAGCTATCCGAGTTGATCCTGGATAGACCCAGCGTATCACAACACGGATACTGGCTGGGAGGCACGTCTTTCATGCACCCCGCACAACTTCGCCGTCATCTTCGAGCTCGGCAAAATGATCGGTGGTGCTTGCTTCTTGATTTTCCTTCAATAGTGGTCGGTTTTGCGAACTGTCGGTGAGGGGTCGGATGCTTGCGATGCCGATGGCCGAAGCCAATATCCCGAGATCCTGCTGCGAAGGGGGATGGACCGTATCACGGCCCGGTGTCGAAGCCGTTCGAGATTGGGACAATGAACGGCCTGGTTCGACTTGCGCTATCTCGAGCCTCTCGCTTCCCAGATTCTTCATAACCGCACTCTTTCGGGCAGCCCGAACTTTGGTAAAATGGCACAAGGCGGGCGTTATTGCGGCACTACTCTTGGAACCTTACGACTAGGTATTCCAGCAGCAATATCCGGTTCGAGTCCTCCTCGTAGATCTCTCGAACAACGTCCTCGTCTAGGTTCTCTGCCTTCGGTTGACCAGGCGGTCCAAGCCGATGACAAGTATGTCGGAGATCCAGAACGGAAAACGCGAAGTATCTCAAGACTGCGCGGTACAGCCAGCTTTGCCGATGCTCGAGGGGCGCCTTTTGTCGTGTGTAAATCGAGTGAAAGACAATGCGACAACCGGCGGCGAAAAGCTCCGATAATTCCTGCTGTCTTCATCCCAGGATTATCTCCCTCATACGGTCGACGCGCGGCCTCGATAGCTTCGTCAAAGGTGTACAGCCTCCTGGGAAATATTAGCACGAAAATCCATCATCAAGGCCTTTGGAGCAGACGATGTCCGAGACTTCTTGTTGCGTAGCAGTTTTCGTCGCCTTGTGCAGAAGCAAGGGCAAAACCTCCAAGCGAAACCGCTCCATTGTCTAGAATCAGCGACTTCCAACAGGGTCCTGCTTTCAAGCGAATTGCGGTTGATGAAAGAGCTCTTCACACACTGTTCTCAGATATGAACAACGTGCAACAAGTCGGGCTACCTGGCGGTTGGCGCCATACTCGTCCTCGGTGCCCTTGGTGACTTGCGTTTGGAGTACTTCGAAGCTTCCGAGGCGGTTCTCTATCCCTTAAAAAGCTTTATGAATGCTCTGGTATTCTCCTCGACTCGAATCGATATTTCTCTTGTCTGGTTAAGAGCTTGCCTGTGGTGGATCATGGCTGCCGGCGCGGCTGGGCCTGATGTCGTGCTCCCTGCCCTTGACAGCGTCGATGTATTTCGTAATGGTGCCGAGAGCTGCAGGCTGAGGGACAAGATTCCGACCGCCGTACCCACGGGTTCTGTCATCTTTCAATGAGAAACAGACGGAAATGTTGCTCGGATTGGATCGTTTCGAAGAGCAGATGCATGCTCGAGAGGAAGCAGATCAGGCTGCGGAATGCAAACATAACAACCCCCCCCTGAGACTTCTTGGCCTACATGTATCTGACCGCAGAAAGACAAGGGTGGGATGTGAGAGAAGGCTGGCAGAAACCCAAATAAAAGGGGCAGAAATAACTCAAGGTCTTTACTGACGGTTTGGCCGGAACAGACATTGTCTGTACAACGTCGCCATGTCCGGAAAGTACTGGGTCTCGGAGCCCGAGTATGAACGTGCTCGTGTCCATGACGAGGACCCCGAGTCATCGAGTTCGATCCGTACCGAGTACACTCGCTGCAACATCCTTTCCTCTTCCGAATGGCTCCTTGAGATTGTTACCTCTATTGCCAGCTTGGTTATTTTCGCCGGAGTTGTCTACATTTTCTGGCAAGTCGATGGCCAGCCCCTATCATCCTGGAAGCATCCCATCTCTATCAACGCGCTGGTTTCTCTCCTGACGACAGCCTGTGCAGCGGCTCTCATGCACAGCGTGAGCGACTGTATCAGCCAGTTGAAGTGGCTCTACCTATTTCAGTGGACAGCCCGGGAAACTCGAGAGCTTTGAAAGGTTTGACAGCGCTAGTCGTGGTCCCTGGGTCCGTCAAATTACTTGCCACTGTCAAGTGGAGTCTAGCGACGTTTGGGGCCCTCATCACGATCTTTCGCCTCGGGTTCGCACCCCTAGCACAACAGGTGGTGAACATCGATACACGAAGCTTCACTGTGCCAGGCAATGGAGACGAAGTTACTTTTGAATTCCCGCACAGGTACAGCAGTAATGGCTATTATGCCAGCGGTAAACAACATTCAAAGCTTTTGGTCTAGCACGCCAAGAATATACCAGTAATATTTCCCCGTTACGCAGGCATCGAATATCCGCAGGACCCCAACATGCAAGCCACCATTGTACAAGGACTCTACGACATGCCCACTTTTGCCACCTTCAACTGCCCTAGAGAATGCTCCTGGAAAGAGTCGTACATGTCTCTAGGATTCAAGTCTGAATGCAAAAATGTCACTCAGGCTACACTGCGATCAGAAACTTGTTTCAAGGAAGACGCCATCAATTACTGCAATGTGACGACGCCGGCGGGCTTGAATATTTCGACTTAGAATGTCAAAACCCATTATCGGACCAGCTTCCGCATGGGAGTTGCCCGAGGCCCGGAGATGAGTCCGGAAATCCTTCGGTTCGCCATATACCGATGGACCCTTGACCACAACTTCGCGCCGAACAATATCAATGTCACAGACTGCTCTCTATGGGTGACGGCCTACAACTATACCACAGCCTATGCCAACGGAACAGAGTTTTCTTTTGGAAGAATTGAAGAGATAAACCTGAGTGGCGAGGACGCCTGGACGCGCAACAAGAGAGGGTGATGAATAAGGCCTCCCTTAGAATGGAATGAAACTTCAATTTTAGATACGTATGGGCGTCATCTCGTCCTGAATCTGCACTTTCTCGAACTCAATTTCCTCTCACATGTGCAGCGTAGAAATTTGAGGGGAACGCGTCAGCTGGCTGGAACATCACGGCCTGGCCGAGCGGAAGTCAAGACAACGAAGTAGAGAGATGAACCAAACCCTCCTGTCTGTTTGACGGAAAAGAAAGATGGCTGGCTATTCCAGTAATGGAATCTTCCACTCACACAGTAATGCTGCCTTCAGATGCCCGCTCAGCGAGAAGTCATCCCCAACTCACCTTTCACCTCACCGAGCTCACCGATTCCAAGCTCGCGGTGAACGACCCGACAACAGACAGGCAGATATCCCTCCCCATCAAATCAATCTCAATCCCGCCCCTCCACTCCCCCAAAACCGGAAATCTTCCAGAAAGAAAAGACGGGGCCGATGGACGACGTCATCATCCCACACCGGGACATCCTCCCACCCCCTCCTCCACCCTCAAGATTCGCACAAACATGCGTTCTCAAGGACATCCCCTCCCTCCTTCTCTGTCGTTAGAAAAAAAAAACAAGGCTGACTATGAACTTGTGGCGTGTGTGTGTGTGTGTGGTCCTCGTCAATGCCGTCAGTCTGAGAGAAACAACCCCCGAGGCCCCCGAGGAGCGGAAATCGGCAAGAGAAAAAAAAAAAAAAAGACAGATGCCAAGATACGGACAAGTTCCGTCAAACGGTCCCCGTCTCCACCTCCACCTCCGTCTGATGCGGGGCCGAACTGCGAAGATATCACCGCTGCCGTCCAAAAAAAATCTTTTCCTGCGCTTCGTATACGGTGTATCCTCGCTACTTCGTTTCACCATGTGAAAAAAACTTGCCCATTGATACTTTCCCCTAATTTGATCTGCACAAAGAGGTCACCACCGGAAAATCCACCCCCCAATTCCGGTCTGGAGATTGCCTTGGTCTTGGCGGCCAAGGTCCATCCCCCACGGGGAGATTTAGTGGTGCACTCGGGAAGTTAGCCGCGAGGACGGACGGAAGGGAAAAGTATAGGGTGTCCCCAATAAGGTGTGTAATAGCTTAGGATTATGCATTCTAGCCCCGAGGGGTAGATGTAACTATATAATCTAGAACCACTTAGGTAATATACTAGGAAAGGTATAGTGGCCTAAAGCCACACTCTAATAGTATACCCCCTTTTAAAAAATATAACGCCCTTATTAAATAAATACTTTACTATAGTACATATATATCTAGATTTTTTAGATTTAATTCCTTTACTATATAAATCTATTCCTAGGTAATTTCTTACTAAAACCTTATTTCTTCTACTTTTATTAATTTTAATCCTATTATTCCTTAATCTAGCTAGTAACTTTTATTTCTAGTACCTATTTATTATATTCTAGTTTTAATTCCCTATATTATAGTAGTACTTACTTTTTAGATTTAGTTTATTAATTTACTATAACTTACTTAACTTTTAGTATAGTATTATATAATTTAAGAAGCGGAATTAGTAGTAGTAATTTACTATAGGGATTTATTCTAGGGGAGGACTTAAGATAGTTAACTAAGACTATAGGGTGGATTTTTTAAGTATAAGGTAGATTAAGCTTATAAGTAGTATAACTAACTCTTTATACAATGTAGAATAGACCGGTGTATTGTATACTAAAAAAAAAGGTATAAACGCAGGTAAACCTTATTTTTAATATTATAAAATTTCTTAAAATACCTCTTATTATAATAGTACTTTATTATTATTACTATAATTATAATAGTATTATAGATTATAATTTAAAATTAGGCTAAATTAAAATCTTTTAAGTGTAGATCCGGGATTCTTAGTAGTATAGGGACGTTATTTAGTATAAAGCCTTTTACAGCTTTATTTAGTAACGACTTTATTACTACTAATTTAGTATTATTATATTTAAACTAAAGTTAGTTAATAATAAATAGCTAATACTTAGGGGTAGTAAGGCTGTATATATAGTAGTAAAGTACTAATTCTATAGTTTAAATTATACACTCCGTTTAACTATTAAATTAAGAATAATATACTATTAAGTAGAGTAATTTAGTTTTAGCCTTTTTTTAAATACTAGCCTAAAGTTAAAAAAGGAATTTAAGATTATAATTAAAAACTATAGCCTTAGGGAATCCTTAGTTAACTTATATTAACCTATTAAATAAGTATTATCCCTAGACTATTATAGAATTAGTTATTTTCCCGGGTATAATTTAAAGTTCTTTATAAAGTCTATTAACTACTACTATAGTAGAATTAAGCTTATTAAATTCTAAAATTAATAAGCTAAAGATAAAGTTTAGTAAAATTATATAGTATAGGTATAGTAGTAATAGAATAGGTTAAAGATTCTTATAGACCTTATATCTTCTAGTTTAAAAGACATAGTATTCTAAGTAGTAAATTAAATATTACTAGAATTCTTTTAAGTTATTATATATATAGTATAGATTTAAAAACTCTATAAGTTTACTATAGCCTAAATAATTCCTATTATATATAAATTTAAAAATATTTATAAAGTAGCTTTTTAGAATATATAAACGTAGGGATCTATTATTTATAAGTATTTTTTAAATTAATTTGTTTTAAAAGTAGAAAGGCAAATTAACTTAATTTTAGTAATTTAGTTTTATATTCTTCTTAATAACTTCTATAACCTTCTCCTAAACTAAATTCTACTTATAACTTTTTTAAATCTTAAATTTAAATTTTAAGGATATTTTAATGAAAGACATACTAGGTTTGCCCGGCTTTAAGTTATATAGTAGTATTTTAGTAATATATAGTAGTTAAATTAAAGACTTATTAAAAAAGGAAATTAAAAAAGAGTAATTTATTATTAATTTAGGTAAGTATTAAATATAATATTAATTAAATAATTATTAAAAAACTTCTTAAGTACTCTAGAATTGTTAAATCTAGATTTATTTACAGCTAGTAGGCGACTTAATATATCTAGAACTAAATAATCTCTTCTTAATTTATATAGTACTTAAATATTAAACTAAAAAATATATTCTATAGTATAAATTAACTTTTTATTAACTATAACTTATAATATTAAGTTTATAATATTATTAATTTAATACTTCTAGATATTAATAATAGCCTTATAGTTAGTATAGAATAAAACTAGTTAAACCTAGTTAGATTTTAGTTAGTACTGTGTTTTTAAGATTATTTAAATATATTTAATAACTTCTAGCTTTATTAACTAATATTACTTTTTAGTTAAAGTTAGTATATATAATAAAAATATAATTAGCTTAATTATGTTTTAAAGTAGGTATTTAGTTATAGTTTTTAAAACTTTTTTCTAGACGTAGTAAGCTTATATACTAATTTTGTTACTTAAAGTATTAAAATCTATAAATAGCTAGTACTAAGGTAAAAAGAATATTAGTATAAAGTTCTTTATTAACTCTACTTTAATTTATTTAAATACTTTAATTTCTTTTATAGTAAAAAAATAAATATTAATTACTATAGCTTATTTCTTTTATAATCCCTTTAGTATTTTTTTAGTTTTAAAAGTACTATTTATCTTTAAATAGTAATAGACTTATATTAAATTATATAGCTTAAAGCTATTAGTATATTAAGACGTATAGGTAGATTTTAGTATTTAAAGAGGCTAATAGCCGCTTTAGAATAACGTTTTACTGGCTCTAAAGGCCGTAGCTATATTTAGGGGTTTAAAGGCCCACAGCGCCGTTAAAGCAAAAATCGCGTTAATAGTACTAAAAGTAGTAGAATAATACATAACATAATATATACAAAAATCTAATAATTAAGAGTCTTATTCTACTACCCCCTTTACTATATATAATTAATTATTTTAAAACTACTTTTTTAAATATAAAAATTACTATAAATATCCTTTTAACTCTTTAAAAAACTATTTTTAATAGCCTATTTATTTAGTACCTATAGCTTTATAACTTTTAAGTACTTATAAATACCCTTAATATATAAAAAGCTTTTAACCTAACTTCTATATCCCTAAAGCTACTTATTAGCAATACCCTACCCTAAGAGTCCCGTTTTAATAACTATTTAAAGTTTATTATTTACTATAGTTTTAAGTTATAAGCCTTTTACTTCTAAACTATAGGATTTAAAGTAAACAAGTTTATTATAAACAGTCCCCCTTAAGTACCTCTAAGCAAGAACCTTCTACTTCTATTTAAAGCTATAAATTACTATTATACTAAAATAATAGTTAACCTTTTTAAAAAGGCCCTTAAGTACTACGTTAATTCTTTATTTTTATACTATATAATAAAAGTAATATACTAAAAGTAAAAAAAGGTTAAGAATACTATTATTTTTTAAATATAAAGTACTATTATTAAAAAACTTAGAATTTAGTACTACTTAAGTACTTTAGAACTAGCTATTTAAATTTAAAACCTTTATAAATACTTTAAACTTATAAAAAATATACGCCGTTAATATACTAACTAGCTTTATATTAACTACTTTACTACACTCTATAATAAGTAGTTTATAATAAAAGCTATAATAGTTAAATAGTTTATAATATAAGTTAATAATATATATAAAAGCTATACTATTAAGTTTAAAGTAGTTTATAAAGGAGATTTATAGATTTACAAGCTACTTTACTCCCTTAGCTACTTACTATTTTAATTCTAAACTAAAAGTTACTATATAATAATAAGTAATAGTTAAGATAATTATAGCTTTAATAAAGCCGTTACTAAAATAACAACTATAATTAAATAGATACTAAAATTTATAAAATACAAAAAAAGCGCCTAAAGTACTTTTACTATTAATAAAGTAACTCTCTACAACTTTTTAAAGTACTTTAGTAATAAATATAATAATACTAACTTTAAAAGATTATAAAGTAAGGTTTTTTTAGTATCTTTAGTCCCCTTTACCCCATTAGCTTCCTTTTACCTAATTTATATAATATACTACTACTTTAAAAATTACTTCTATACCTTCCTAAAGCGCGCGTATACTAAGTAAAAGCTACTTAATTACTACTATAAATAAGTAAAAAGAAACTTTATAAATAATAACTAATTAATTAAGTATATTAAAGAAATTTAAGATTAATAACTTTATAGTTATTATACTAAGAGTTTTAAGTAGTTATTAATAGCATTTTAAACTACTTAAAGTAAGGGTTTATAAATTTACTTTTTTAAAGACTTTTACCTTCTTAACTCCAGCGTATTTATTTATATATTTAAAAATAAATATTAATTTAGTAACTTTTAAGTTACTAACTTAAATAATTACTTTTAAACTAGCTTTAAGTCCCTTATAATTAAGGGATATAGAAACGTAAGTATATACGTTATATTAATTAATAAAAAAAAATTTAGTTTATACTTATATAACGTTACTTTATATATATCTATAGTAACTAACTTTATTTTTTATAATTAACTCTATAAACACAGTTACTAGTAGAATAAATACCTAAGTTAGTACTTTATACTATATAGATTTAATTACTCCCTTTTTAACTTTATTAAAAATATATATAGCTAAAGAGTATTAAAGTTTAACAAGCTTTTAAATAAAGTACCTTTATATAAAGGGTCCGCGTAAACTATTTAGTATATATATACTCTATACTATTAAACTAAGTACCCTATTCAAAAACAACAATCTCTAAAAGGCTTAAAAAAAATATAGTACTAGTAACTTAGTTACTCTAGCCCTAAACTACTTTAATACTTTATTTTATCTACTTATAGTATTTAAATCTCTATAACTTTTTAAAAAAAGTTTAAAAAGGCTCTTTTTAACTATAATACTTATAGTATTAATAAGGTAAAGTAAATTATTAACTATAAGTTATATAAAAGTAACGCATATACCCGCTCTAATAAGTAAATTATATTTAACTTTTACTTATATATTAAGGGTTATAGTAGGTTTATATTAGTATTAGTATTTACTAACTATATTTCCTAGTACTCTTAGGACTATTATTTATATAACTATAGTATAAAAATATTTATTAAAGTTTTTAAAAAGTTTATTTTACTTTTAAAAGTTTAGTATAATATTAATATTTTTATTTTTAAATACAATAGTAAAATTAAAAAATACTACTATTTTATAAATAACCTTTAAAGGTATAGTAAATACATTAAGCCGTCCACTCTATATACTTAAAATTAAAATAGTAGTATAAAATACGTTAAAGCTATTATTAAAATAAAGGCTTAAATAATATAAAAAAATAGTAAGCTACTTTATAATATATAGTTTAATATTTATAAAATAGTAACTTACTTTTATAACTATATACTTTAAGTAGCTTTTAAGTAAAAGACTTTATATAAAGTACTTTATTAATAGTTTAAAGCTAATAAAACAGTAAAACTTAGTTTTATATACTTAAAATTATATAACTATAAAGCATACGCACTTACAGCTACTACGTAGCTTAAAAAGAAGCGCCTTAACTACTTATAAAAGCGTGCCTTTATTAGTTTCTTTATAAAATATACTTTTATAAACTAATACTATATATAGAACCCCGTAACTAAAAAGATTATCACTACGCGTAACGTAATATTTAATAAAAAGTAGTACTTTAATAGTAACTTAAAGTTACTTACTAGTAACTACAACAACTTTAACTTTTAAACTATTACTAAATAAATTTCAAAAAGCTTTATAGTAACTAATAAAACTAACTTTTAAATATAGTTACACCTATCCTTATTAAGTAAAAAAAACAATAAAGTATTTCCTTTTATAAACTCTCTTAATAATACTTTTAATAAACTTAACTTAAGTAATACTATTCTTAATAACAATAAACTCTATAACTATAAATACTCCTTTACTTACTTTAAACTTTTATTTACTCTTTTTAACTTATTTATTTTATTTTTTTAAGTATTAATTAAAAAAAACTAGTACCTAAAGAAGTAGGCTATAGTTAAGTTAGTAAATAAAAAACTTTACTTTATAAGCTTTTATTAATCCGTACTTATAACTAAGTTTATAAACCTACTTTACTAGTCTATATTTATAACTAAGTCTATAAACTAAGTTACTTTAGTAACTTATATACCCTAGTATAAATAAATATCTTATAAAGCTACTTTTTTAACTAATACTTTATTATTATTTTAAAACACTTTATAGTAAAGCTACTTTTAAACTAGCTACTTAGTTATTTATAATTTATTAAAGGGGACCCCTAGTATTTAATATACTATAGGGGCGTTTTAAAATACAAATATTAAATACTTTAATAGCAAAATTTAACTATAAAAAAGGATAAACTAACTATAGACTAAAGCTTTTATATTTAGTACCTATTAATAAAAACTCTAACTCCTATTTATATTTTATACAGAAGTATTAACTTATTCCTATACTACTTTAATTAGAGTAGTTAAAATAAATTATTTATAAAGCTATTATAAAACTAACTTTTAAAAAAAAGTCTTTAAAAGTATAGCTAAGAACTTTTAAATTCTAAGATACTACTAAGTATATATATATAAGTTAAATAAGTATAAAAGACTTTTTAAAATTAAAGTACACCTTATTATACGTAGTAATTAATAACTAAAAAATAAGTAAAATACCTATACTTTAACACTTACTAGTATATTATTTTAAATACTTATAACTATTATAAATTACTTCAATTTTAAGTTTTTATAATATAATACTATAAATACGTTTATTTAAGTTCTACTTAATAAAAATATATATATATAAATACCCCTTAAGTATTAAAAGCCTAGGTATATCCTTAAGTTTAATAAAGTACTTTATAGCCTATACTACTTTTTACTCTTATAGTAATACTATTTAAAAGTTAATTTAAAAGAGTTTAAGCTAAAGTACGTAGTAAGTAAGAATTACTATTAAATAAGTAGCTGTATTATTTTCTTTTTTTATATTAATAATTATATTTTTTACTTTTCTTTTAAATACTATAAAGAAGCTTTTTTATTTATAGAAAAACTTTAAAAACGTTACTTTTTTAAAAATAGTAAAGACTTATAATAGTTCCTAGAAATTAAAGTTATTTATAACTACACTATAAAGTACTTTTAGTTTTTATAATTTATATATATTAATAAAGTTATTAAGTACTTAAAAAAGTAAGGTCTATAAGTTAAATAACTATATACTTCTTTAATTTAATTACTTAAACTATTTCTTTATAAAGACTTTACTTTATATATAAATACTAATATATACTAAAGTAATATTAAATTAATTATATATAGTACTATAATAACTTAACTAAATATAGCTTTTACTATAAGTTACTTTATATACTTTAATTATAACCCTAGCTCTAAGTATTATAAAAAGGCTAAATAAGTTATTAAATACTTTACTATAAAGTATACTCTTTATTTTAAATTTAGTTATAAAAAAAACAGCTTTAATAACAGTTTAGTAATTACTTTAAATACTAGCTTTACTAATAATATACTAAATTATAAAAACTTTTAAGTATTTATAATTAAACTATTTAGTAACTTTATTAGTTAGTAAATTAATAAGTAAAATACTATAACTATATTTATAACTAAAGTTAAACTTTTTACTTTTTTTTAAGTAGCTAAAGAGGTTATTTTTATAAATTAATTAATAACTACTTTTTATATTAACTTTAGTAAAAAGACTTTTAGTAATAAAGCTACTCCTACTATATTAGTACTAAGTATATATATTTAATACAATAATTAATAAATAATCTATTTTATTAATAAAAAAACAGTTTAACTATATATAAAGTTCTACTATATTAATATTTATAACTACTAGTTATATTAAAAGGCTTAAAAAGGTTATATTAAAGTTAAATATTAGTTTATAGTATAGTTTATAGTAGATAGCTTTATAAAGTTATTTACTAGTACTTATTTTAAAATTTTTTTTAAGTAACTTAATATAGTAGATTAAATAGCGCGACTTTAAGTACTTTATAATACTAAGCTTTAAAAAGAGTAGTTAAAAGGCTTTAACTTTATTAATAATAAATAAGTTAAAGGGATTATAGTTTTTAAATACTTTAAAAATAGTATTATTCTTTTTACTATAGGGATAGAGGTTTAATAAGGATAATGGGACTGTTTAAGATAAGGACTTTAAAGGAATTATAGTTTTAAAAAGGTAAGTTATATAAGAGTAACTATAGAGTAGTTAAAGTATAGTTAGTATATAATTTTATTTATAAATAAATTTAATAAGGCCCTTATAAGGCCCTTATTAAAGAGGTGTGTTAAATTATATAGTTTAGAGCTACTAGTATATTAAAATATATAAGTAGATTTTAGTATTTAAGGAGGCTAATAGCTACTCTAGAATAATATTTTGCTAGCTTTAAAGGCTGTAGTTGTGTTTAGGGGTTTAAAGGCTTATAGTGCTATTAAAGTAAAAATCGCGTTAATAGCGCTAAAGGCGGTAGAATAATATATAACGTAATATATATAAAAATCTAATAACTTATAGTAGTAAGGTTTTATAGGTTTTTAGTAGTTTTAAAATTAATATATAGTGTAGGATATAGTATTATAAAGAACTTTTAAAACTAAGAAAGTATTTTAATAATTTAAGGGTTTTAGGGAATTTTAAAATAGAGATTGTATTTAACTTCTTTATAGGAGTTAATAAACTAAAGGAATTAACTAGTTTAGTAAAAATAATAGTAGTAGAAAATTTAGTATAAGATTTATTAGGGTCTATTAAAATATTTACTTTTAATAGGGCCTTAAAAACATTATTTAAATCTTTTAAATATTAATTTAAGTTAAAAAAAGTAATAATAATATTATTATAGTAAGAATTACTAGTAGTATTAGTAAGGATAGTATTTATTTATCTTTAGATATATGCGTTATAGTTTTTAAATCCTATTATAGGATATTAAAACGTAAATTATCCTTTATAAGTAATAATAGTAAAGACCTACTACGAATTTAAGTAGACTTACTATTAGTAGTAGAACGCTATAGTGTTAAAGGTAGTAATATATATAGCTTTAGTATATTTAGTAATAATATTATTTTAACTCTTTATTAAGTATATATCTATTATAATTATATTATTAAGTACTTTAATATTAATAACTATTTAGCCCTTTTACTTAGAATTTTTAGATTCTATAGTAGTATTTTAAAATATATTTAATTTAGCTATTATTATAGTGATTATATCTAGAACTTCTTATTAGATAATAAAAACGGGGAATATAAATAGAACTTAAGTTTTAGTTTAATATAGCTTAAAGCTAAGCTTTTTTAGTATATAGCTAATAACTTCTTTTTTTAATAGACTTAAATTATAAATCTTATAACACTTTAGTATTCTAAGATACAAATCTAACTTAAAATATAAACGTATTTAATAATCTTTTAAAATATTAATAAAGCCTTTTTTAGTAAATACATATTTCTACTTATCTAGAATAAATCTAATAGCTTTTACGTTAGTCTTTTACTTATAATTAAAGACTTTAATGCTAGTAGAATGCTTTGTAGTTTAGTTGTAATTTACTAATGTAGTGTTAATAATATACTTCTTAAGCGTTTTTAGTTTTTTTAAAGTTAATGTTAAGGTATTTATAGTAGCCTTTGTGTTAATTATTTAAGTCTAGGTTAATAGATTAATTAATATAAAATAGCCTATTAATTAATTCCTACTAATTTAGTAGTTAGTATTAGATTTATTATAGATTATAATTTAAGAAAGGGTTAAATCTGCGATTATAGTATAAGTGCTTATAGGTAAACGATTTATAGGTTTAAAAAGAAAGTCTTACTTAATTTCTACTAGTTTGTAAATAATAAAAAGGCTTTTAAATATATAAGTTTTAATTATAAATACTTCTTTTAAAGCTACGTTAGTTTAGTAGTAATTTTTATTATACTAAGTTATTATTTTAATTTTAATTCTATAGAACCTAATAATAGTATAGCTTTTATTATTAAAGATATTAAAACGTTTTAAACTAAAGTAATTTATACTTAATAGTATATTTATAGTTAAGTTATTAATAATAGAAACTTCTCTTTAAATTATAGTAATAGTATTTTTTCTAGCTTAATCTATACTATAAAAGTATAAATCTATAATAACGTACTAATTTATATAGTAAGAGTTATTCTTAATACCTTTAATAGTTAAAGGTACTACTTTAGTATATAACTCTAGAGTAGTATAATACTTTTATAAAAAATTTTAATTAATAAGTAAAGATAAGTAACTATCATAAGCCTAAGCCTAGTAGCTTGTGCTCTAGTAGAAGGCTAGTTACGGACCGGCCCTACCTAAGGACCCCTATACCTAAAGATAGAGTTTATATATAGTAGATAAACTTCCCTCCTTTTACTCTCTAAGTTTAGTATAACTCCTTTTAGGTACTATTAAAATACTACTTATAACTAGCCCCTAATATTACTAAACTTCTTAACTAAAGTAACTCTAATAGAAATTAGTAAACTAGTAGACTAAAAAAACAACTATAATAAATATAAACTTAATAGAAGTCCCCCTTTTTTAGAATAAAGCATACTAATAGTAGTAAAATATTTAATAGTAGAATAACTAATAAAAAAACTAGTAAATTAACTAGTAAAATACTTATATAGTAGAGATTTAGGCCCTTTAAAATACTATTATAATACTATAAATAACCTATAACTAATAAAAGCCCCTTCTATAGAGTAAGCCCTTTAATAGTAATCTAGCTGTCTTTTTTACTTAAAGGATAATAATATAGTATATACTTAAGGTAAATTAGGAGTTTATTAAGGGACCTTAGAACTATTAGTAATACCTTTAGCTTAACCTAGGGTTAATAGTATAGAACTAAGTTAATAACTTCTATACTACTAGTAAATAGGTAATTAAGTATAATATAGACCTATTTCTTATTTACTTAACTAACTATTATAAAAACCTCTACTACGTAGCATAGACTTTAAATTAGTTCTATACTATTTACTAAAACTTAAAGTAATTCTTTATAGAATTCTTTATTAAGTTTAAATTAACTCTAATAAAGGCTAGGGGACTCTTATAGTTAAAAGAAATATAACTAAACTATTTTTAACTAGGGATCTCCTAGTAAGTTTATAGGACTACTATTAACTGTAATATTAGTAGAACCAACTACTACGCAGCTATTTAATAGTATTACTTAATTACTATAAACTTTAAAATACTTAAATTAAAAATATAAAACTACTAAAATAGTTAATACTAAATATATAATAAACGTCCTATAGATTTATAAAGTAATATAAAAATAATAAACGTAAACACTACTTAAACTATACTAACCCTGTAACAACACTGCTAAACTACTAGTGCTCCCTCTCGCGGAACTACTATAGAGCCGCAGTGCGCTTAATAGGTTAATGTATTAGTTCGCTAGGCCCGTAAGGAAACAGGGGCTTGTATTTACTATAGGGCTTAAGGGTATTTTATTACTAAATATAAGTTACGTCTTACGCGCCCTCCTACTACTTTTTTAATAAATATATAGGCCTTAGAGGTTAATACGGGCTTTATAGATGAGGAGGGAAAAGAGTAGCCCCTTAAAAAAGACTCTCTAAAGAAGGTTATATAATAAATACTAGCCTTTTATATTAGTTATTAAATAAAACTAAAAAAATATAGAATTAAATAAATAAACCCCCGTTTTTTATTTTTATATTAATAAATAATACATTTTTTGTTTTTGTTTAAATTAATAGTAAATATAACTATTATAAAGTAGTTAGCTATGAGTTTATAGTAAACTATAATTTTAAACTTATAAAACTACTTTACCCCTACTATTTAAAAACAGTTTTAGGTCTAGATAGTAAGTTAGTAATTATATATATAACTAAAGTCTAAATTGACTTTGATAGTTAAGTATCTTAAGCCTTATTTTATGTTATTTAAAGAATAGTATACTCTATAATATTAAAAAAACTATAAATATAGTATAGAAGTATAGTATTAAATCCTACTAAAAATAAAATAAAAATTAATATACTAAAAGACTTTACTATTTTTACTATTAATAAAAAAAAGGACTAAGGGGTAGTAAGTAGTTAAGTTAACCCTTTAAAGCTATTAGTAATACTATTTAAGGACTCTTGGTTTAGGGGATATAAGTAAATAGTTATATTAATTACGTAAATTAATACTATTCTAGAGTCTACTCTTCTAGGTCTAAAAGTTAGTATATAAACTACCTTTTTAAAGGTATACTAACGTTTTATAAATCTATTTAATAAAGAAAAAGTGTCCGGATTACTACTTTACCAGGGAACTCTAAACTACTATATACGCCTTTAAAAGAATCTAGATAAAACTAAACTAAGTCTACTATAGGGCCCGTTATATAATATACTATAGAACTACCTCCTAGAGGTCTATTAATAAGTTACTAACTTAATAAATAAGAGATAGGTTCAGGCTAGTTCCTTACTAACTAGTATACTAGTCCTACTTATAAAAAAGCTAGGGGAGAAGTAGAAATTCTATATTAACTACTGCGTACTTAACACAATTAGTATACTAAATTAATACTCTTTACTACTTATTAAAGAGACTCTATATTCCCTTTTAAAAGTAATATAGTTTATAAAAGTAAACGTCTATATAGCCTTTTATAAAATCTAAATTATAAAAGGGGATAAATATAAAATAGTATTTTAAATATACTTTAGCTTATTTAAATAGTTAGTTATACTCTTTAAACTTATAAATATACCCGCGACTTTTTAGTAATATATTAATAGTATCTTTTATAGGATTTTAAATAACTTTATTACTATATACTTTAACGATTTTTTAGTTTATAGTTATAGGTTAAAAGGGGATTATAAGTAGAAAGTTATTAAGGTTTTATAGTAGCTATAAAAAGTAAAGCTATACTTAAATTTAAAAAAGTGTAAGTTTTTAATAAAAAAAATAAAGTATTTAAGTTTTATTATTAAAGTTAAATAGAGTATCTATTATAACTCTAAGAAAATTAAAGTGATTTAGGAGTAAAAGACCCTTAAAAACGTATAGGGGGTACGTAGTTTTTTAGAATTTATAAACTTCTACTATAACTTTATTAGTTACTTTTCTGTACTTATTAAACTACTTACTTAACTTACTTAAAAAAGTATTCTATTTATATAGAATATAGTATATTAAATAGTATTTAAAAGCTTTAAAATAGCCTTTATATTAAAACCCATTATAGTTTAATAAAACTTAAATAGGCTTATAGTAGTAGAGGCTAACTATTTAAGAGTAGTACTAAGGGGCTACTTATTATAAAAGAATAAAAAGGGAGTTCTTTACTTAGTAGTATACTACTCTGCGTGTTTAACTCCTATATAGTGTAATTATACTATTTATAATAAGGAATTACTTGTAATTATTTTATACTTTAAAGTTTAGTTAGTAGAACTTTAGAGTATAGTAGAACTGTTTACTATCTTCTTTAACTATAAAGTATTAAAATACTTTATAAGTTCTAAACTAATTAGTAAATATTAAGCTAAATAAGTAGAAATACTATTAGAGTTTAGTTTTTTTTTAAGTATAGACTAGGGCACTTTACTAGGTAACTAAATACCCTTTTATAGTAGAGCTAAAATAATATTTAGTAACTTTGCCCCCTTACTTAAGTACTTTAACCTATTAAGGCTACTAGGGGGTAGATATTAAGGATCTTATAACTAGTAATAATTATACTTTTAGATATAAAAGAAAAGGAGTTTAGAAATAAATAAAGGGAAATTAGTATAAGTAGGGGTAATATAATAAAAGTACTCTACTACTAACTAAATACTAGTACTTTATTTAATAGCTATATATTATTTTAAAGTCTAATACTACTTATACTTTAAAACTAAGTTATAGTAGTAACGCTAGTTTATAGGGTATAAATAGTTATTGTTAGGAATAGGGTAAGATAGTTCCTTTATAAAGCTAATATAAGGACCTAAGTTATAGACTATTTAATAAAAAAAGATAGTATATTATAATACTAAAACTATATATAAATACTTAAATATAAACTCCTTACTATAGTATTATTATAAATAGTTTATAACTCCCTAGTTCTAAGTTATACTAATATAAATATAATATTTACTACTTTTATATAGAATTAGTATTAGAATAGAATGTCTTAAAAGGTAAAATAGTTTATAGTTACGTATAATATATATTACTAGTTCTATAAAGGGAGATGGTAATAATAAAGCCTTTTTTAACTACTCTTAGTCCCTAATAAATTCTAGTCCTAAATCTTTATAAACTTTATAATAAAGCTCTTAAGTAGTAAAAACACAAACCTATACTTTTTAATAGTAATTATAGACTACCTATTAAAATATATTTAGTTAAAACCTATAATATTAATAACGGCTAAAGTATATATAGAACACTTTTAAGATATATAGTAGTACTTCTATAGATTCCCCTAATTAATTATTAGTAATTAGAGTTTAAATTAAATAAGTACTTTTTAAATAATACTCTGTAAATTAATAAAGATAAAGTAAATATTATTAATATTATTTTACTCCTAAATTAATAGGGGTATAAAGCAAATAATACCTAAAATATAAGTATACTTATATATATATATCTCGTTTACTTAGTATAACTAAGTAGACTATATTATAGCTATACAACTAGCTTTAAATAACTAAAACGTAATAATAACTAGAGTAAGCTCTAACTAGCTATTTAATAGTTATAATATTATACTAGTCTTAATAGTAGTATAGAAAATAATATTTATACTTTTAAACTTAAGCTAAGCTATAACGTTCCTTATGTACTTAAAAAAGAGAACGGCGTTAGTCTAAGTAGCTATAGCTTACGCCCAATAAAGGTCTAAGTTATTTATAAATAAAACCTAGTATATAGTGGACTAATTCTATATTAAAAATAAAGTTTAGTTATCCCTCTGCTATATTAAAATAAATTAACTAAATAAGAAGTTAAACTAAGTAGCTATAAAGTATATAGTAATTAATATTTTAAGTTTATTAAATATTATATTAAATATCCTAAAGGGCATCTATTTAACCTTTTATATTAACCTAATAAAAAGGGCCTTAAATAAACCCCTACTATCCTAAATACAAAGTAAAACCTAACTAAATCCTATCCTTATACTATTACTTAAAAACGGACTATAAAAAGAATATATAGTAAAGGAAATCCTAGCTACTAAAAATATACTAAAATATAAATATAATTATAATGTTTTAGTAAAGTAAAAAAAATATAATAAATTTATATAAAAACTATTAAAGAATTTAAAAAATAATAAAGTAGTATTATAATTTAAAGTAAAGTATAAAAATATATAGAAGAATAATAGATTAATATTAATTTATAAATAATAAAAAGCTACTAAAGACCTAAATTAAACTAACTAAACCCTATAAAGTAATACTATAAAGAACTTAATTCTAAAGACTATACTAAATAGACTAAACTAAACTAATACTTAACCCTTAAACGGGTCGTCTTTAAAGAAGCTTTTAAACTTATTCTTCTCCTCCTCTTTATACTTAGAGTAGTAGTAGGGGGCAGGGCGGGCGCGCATAGTAGGGGCAGGGTAGGTATAGTAAATAGGTAAGCTGGACTAGGTAGGGCCTAGGGTATAGTAGTAAGGCACACGGAGTAAGAAATAGTTACTACTCTATAAAATATAGTTTTACTATTTAAGACATTAGTATAAAAAGGGTAAAGGAAGAGGAAAAGTAGTATACTATTAAGTTAATAAGGTTAGTAATAAGCTTTTAAGTATTAAAGTTAGTAGCTATAAAAGAAGCGGGTAGTAGAGAGGTAAGTATAGTAGTAAAGCGGGTAGAAGGGGTAAAACGTACTTAGTTAAGGTAGTTATTATAGTAATAATAAACTATATTAAAAGATATAAAAAAAATAGTACTATAACGGCCTTTATTAATACTATTAAAGCTACTACTAAGAAAAGTAAAAGAAATAATATAGTTACCCTTAGTAATAAAAGTAGTAATACAATAGCCAGCTACGCGTAGCTTTATAAATAAAGCAAACAGCTATAATTCCTACTTATACTTTTACTTTACTACTAAGTACTAATAATAAGACTTACTATAACTATACTAGTACTAAACTAACTTACTATCCCGTATTATCTTATTATAGCATAAAAAGTATATTTCTTTAATTATCTTAAGGGGCTAATTAAACTCATTATTAAAATTATTATCTATAATAAAGCTACTATACACGCGCAACTAGGGCTTATTAAAGTTAGAACAGTAGGACGGGTTGTTACTAGGGGTACTAAAAAAGGACGTAATAGTAGTAGATATAGTAGGAAAGGGGGGGGGGTTTAAGAATATAGTAGCAAAGTAGTAGTAGTTATATAGTAGTAAAGGGGGCGTATAAGGGTACTAGTATAAGGGTATAAATAAAAAGGGGGGCGGTGTAACTAGGGGAAAAAGAGCTTTATATAAAGAGACGGGGCGTAGTTAGTATATAATTAGTAACCTCTTTTTATATACTAACTAGGCGCTGGATTTTTCTATTAGTTAATATAGTTATATTCTAAATTTTTTTATTAGTAATTATACAAATTAAGTTTAGAATTTATAGTTAAGTATATTAATTATTTATAGCTATTACTAAAGGAGTAGAGTAGAGTAGGGGGGTATATTATAAGTCTAAGTTTAGTAACTTATACTTTAGTAAAAGGCTAGTTATAAACTAGCCCTACTTAAGGACCCCTATACTTAAAAGTAGAGTTTATACATAGTAGGTAAACTTCCCTTCTTTTACTCCCTAAGTTTAATATAACTCTTTTTAAGTACTATTAAAATACTACTTATAACTAACCCTTAATAGTAACTAATATTAGTATAAATATTAACTTAGGTTTTTATATTTTAGTTAATATTAAGTATAATTTAGTATTTAAAGTAGGACTAAAATCTAAAACTAAATTTTGTTTTAATTTATGTATTAGTAGAAATTAAAGATACTATATAGATTAAAAGAACTACTGGATTTTTATTATTAAAAAACGCGATAGAAGAGTTTATATTAATAGCTTTAGTATAAATAAAAAAGATATATTTATATAATTAATTCCTACTTAAAAAGGTTTTTTTATATTAGTAATAGTATTATATAAAGTTATTTAGAAATAAAAGAGTAGTAGTTAAAAAGAAATAGGTATTACTAGAGTTAGATAGTAGATTAAATCTAGTACTAAGTTTAATTTAATTAAAGTTTAACTCTAAAAATACCTTTTAGTTTAAGGCTTAGTAACTTATTTTATTTTAGTTATTTTCTAGGTTTATAGTAGGAGTATAATATTTAAATTTAGATTATTTAATATTACTATTTTTATTAGTCTTATTTCTATTTATATAGTAGGCCTTTTAAGTTAGTATAGTAGAAGAAAGTATTAAATATTAGTTATTAAAAATAGTATTTTAATATTATCTACCCTTATTCTTACTCTTTTTTTTATTAAATTAGTATAATATTAGATACTATATATATTAATTTAACTAGGCTTATTACAGCTAAAATACTACTATAGACTGTAGGTTTAGTTAGTAGGGAGGTTAAGGATATTTATTATTATTCTTAAATCTAGTAGGTAGACTAGAAGTTTTTAGGTTAGTATAGGGGTTCTTTTATAAATTAAGAGGATAACTAAATTAATTATAAATTAAACGTATATTCTTACTTAGCTAGCTTTAGTTATAGTATAGTTTTTTAAAGAAAATACTACTTTATTACTAAAGTCTTTATAGTTAAATTTTAATTTTAAATATTATTAAAAAAAGATTGAAAAGTTATAGTTAATTTAAGTAGTAAGATTAAGGCTTTAAGGATTCTATTAAATAATTTATAAATAAACCTAAGTTATATAATAATATTTAAGATTCTATAGACTTTAGTATTATATAAAATAAATTAAGTATAAATAAAAACGTTCTTTTTATCTACTACGTTTGAAAGTATAAATAAGGTAGCTTTAATTCTTACTATAGTATTACTATAGGTGGGTTAAAATTACTTAATAAGTTTATTAGTAATAGTAAATAGTAAAGTAGAATATAGGAGACTTTAATTTACTTTTATAAGGACCTATATATACTATAGTAATATTAATCCCTAAAAACATTAAACCTATACTTACTTAACTTAATTCTTAGTAGTAGTATTCTTAAAATTAACTACCTTATTAATAAATGTATAAATATTTATATAAATTATAAACTTTTTATTAAAAACTACTTTTATATACTAGGGATCTTTAGTTTTAGGATTAAAAATTCTAACGTTAATAGCCTTAAGTATACTACTATTCCTACTTAAATTTAAAGCTAGAGCTAAATTATTTTACTAATTCTACTAAAAAGTATTTACTATAAAAGCTATAAAGTTAGTTTATATAAATTACTACTATTATTCTATAGTAGTAGTTATAGTAGTTATAATTATAGTAGAGGCTGCTTTTACTATAAATGAAGTATTTATATTTTTATTATTACTTAATATATTTAGAGATTCTAACTATTACTTTTATAATTTTAATTTAGAGTTGTTTTTAAAAACTTTTAGTATAGTTTAGCTAAAAATTAAACTAATAGTTTAGTAATAAGTATATAATTCTAGCTTATTATTAAAGAAATTTAAAGGGCTAATATATAAGTTTTTACTTAACTTAAGAAGATTATTAAGGCTTTTAGAATTATATAGTATATAAAGGTTAAGTTTATTAAGGCTTTGTATAAAGTAAGAGATCTTTTTTAAGTTAAATAGCTTAAAAGGGTGTTTAGTAAAAGTAGCTAGTATAGAAAGTACTAAAGGAAAAAGAGGTTAAGAATTAAGTTAATTCTAGGATTTTAAAGTTTTTTTTTAGTATATAATAACTGAATATTACTATTTATAAAAAAAGTTCTTAAAGGATCCTTTAAAAGTCTATTTAATAGAGTAATTAGTATTAAAATAAATAGTAATATTTAAATTAAAGGGTATATTTTAAATTAATTAATAAGTAGTAGTAAAGTTATTAGTACTTACTAAGTTTAATTTAGTAGTATTAATAAATTTAAGGATTTTTATAGCTTAATAATAGAGATTCTTTATTATAGTAAATATATAAAGTAATAATTTAATTCTAAGTTAAAGCTAAAAAGTAGAATAAAAGGTAATATTAGTAATTCTAGAATAAATTATAACAATAGTAGAACTATTTAATATAGTTAAATTTATATAAATTTATTAAATTAAAATCTAAGAAGTTTTAGTTTATTTAGGATTAATTTTAAAATAGTTTAGTAGACTAAAAAGGGCTAATAAATAGTACTTAAGTTATGCTACTAGAATATAGAGTGTCCCTAATAAGGTATGTAATAGTTTAGGATTGTGCATTTTAGCTCCAAGGGGTAGATGTAACTATATAATCTAGAGCCGCTTAAGTAATATACTAGGGAAGGTGTGGTGGCCTAAGGCCACGCCCTGACAAAAAAGATGTACTACATAGGGCGAGGAATCTTAGTAGGATTATGCTGTCTCTATTCTGGGAGGGGGGTGGTCCCTGTTAGACTTTGGCAAAGGCCTCTCCGCATCGCTGTGTCAGTGTAGCGGGACGATCGGACGAGGAGGCCCGAGAGTGATGGTTGAATGTGTTTCCGGCGGGTTTAGTTCGGAATGCGCTGGACTCGAGTTTCCAGTGACGTCGACGGTGAGGATGTCTCAAATGCTCGAGAACTGGGAATAGCCTCAGTCCTCAGTGGTGACCTCGAAACACGTGGTATGTCGAGCCGTACAATCTGGCCTTGTTCCCCAAGAAAGAGAGAAAGAAAGCATCAAACATGCCGAAGCAATATCACACTGAGAATGAACAATGGCTTTGCTTCATGAATTGGATTTAAGCACTTGGGTATCATGGTATATACAAAGACCGCCCTCTCTCTCCCGCTTTTCTTTTTGGTGAAACCGTTGCCTTCAATGCGCCTTAGTCCGTGGAGCGCCTCCCTGCAAAATCCGGCACGCCTGCGAGGGTGACTCCCGTGTCACTGTTTCCAAGTGTGAAAGGAGACCCTCGATGGCGCCGGGTGTGTACGTTATGTTTGTGGAGTCTATGGTGGTAGAGACTCTAGATTTTGTAGTGGCGGCCCGAATCGGCCGTGGAAGACATTTCTGTCGTTTGGAGCGCAGTTACGCATCGGATCTCTTCGAGCGATTCTTCTTTTTTCGTGTAGCGAGGGTAGCAGCTTCTTAGTACTGGACCTCCTCGGACGGGGGGCCGGCGTAGTTCTTGCGGCCCCAGGCCATGTACCAGATGCCGGAGATGGCGCAGGCGGCGACGAAGACGGCGGGGGCGTAGTTGATGGTCGCGGCGGTGACGGGAACGAAGGTGGGCATGCAGAAGAGGGGCATGGCGAGGCAAGACCAGGCTGGAAGTTGTGTTAGCGGTGTTTTGCAAAGCTTTGTAGAAATAACGGGGAAAAGCTTACCAAGAGCGACGACGTTAGCGAACGCGCCAAAGGCACCGAGGTTGAAGTTGGCTCCCTCCAGATGCTTGCGGCCGTTGAACAAGCTGATGGCGATGGGGCAGGCGTACGAGGCGGTCAGGCAGATGACACCAACACCGGAGAAGGCGTTGAAGGCGGTGCTGGAACCGAAGTAGATGAGACCGAGGATGATCTGGACGGCCATGCTGAGCATCATGGCGTTCAGGGGAACGTCCAGCTTGGGGTTGACCACCTTCCACCAACGGGAGCCGGGGATGGCGCCGTCACGGGCGAAAGCCCAGGTGCAGCGAGAAGCAGCGGTCGTGCATCCAATACCGCACAGGACGGCGAGGACCATCAGGGGGAAGAGGAGTCCGAAGGCACCGCCCGAAGAACCGATGGCGCTCTTGATGATGGTGGGGACGGGCTGGCCGGAAGCCAGGTTGATGAGGACCTGGATGTCGGGAAGAACGAAAACGAGGGGGATCAAGAAGAGGAGGCCGGCGAGAGTGTTGAGGACGACGGTGAAAACGAGAGCCTTGGGGACCTGGATGGAGGGCTTCTTGACTTCTTCGCACATGCTGTTCACAAGCTTGTTAACGGACCATCCCAAACTTGACGAGAGAAGACTATATGGTTGTGGGCACTCACGAGATGACCATGCCGGTGGAAGAGGTGGCGTATCCAGCGTGGAGAAGACCGACCATGAAAGACCAGCCGTCGGTCCAGCCAGAGTTGGCCTCGAAGTGGGTGAAGACGTATTTCGCATCGTGGCGACCGTTCTTGGCGACGACGAGGACGGAGATGATGATGGCAAAGACACCAGCAAAAGTCCAGAAGATGGCAGCGGTCTAGCAAGAAAATACCAGTATTAGTAAACGTCCTCACTTCACGGGGGAAACTGCTGCGGCTTCTGTTGTTTCTTACATCAAGGATGGGCAGCCAGCGGTTACCGAGAGAAGACACGGCGTTGCACAGGAAAGTGAGACCCAGGAAGATCAGGAAAACCTGGTAAGACTCGCCGGCGAGGACTCCGACGCCAGGCTCCGACTCAAACACGTTGATGCAGGCGACGAAGAACAGGGCGGTTCCGAAGTTCACGGCCAAGGTGATGGTGATGTTTCCTACTACGTAGAGCCAGCCACAGACCCAGCTAGCCGCGCGACGCCATTTGGCAGGCGCGAGCATGAAAGCCTGGTAGTAAACACCTGTTTGAACCGTCGTTAGCACGTGGAGTCAAGTCATCCGGAAGTGGCACTTCGGCGAAGCACAAGAGAAAAATCGGGGACCGGGCCGCCGTTGCGGGTGGCGCCAGACACGGGCGGAACGGAGCACCGGGCAAACACGCAAAAAAAGGGAAAGAGTCGGTATGTACCTCCCGCAGTAGGGTAAACACTGGTGATTTCACCAAGCGACGCAGCGACACAGATGATGATCAGAGACACGCCGAGCCAGCCCCAGATAATGTTGACGGGACCGCCGCCGGCCAAGGGGTACAGCATCGTGGTCGCCAAACCGTAGGGAATGGACGCAAGGACGAAGGACATGAAGGCGACCTGCAGGGTCGAACGGTTGCGCTCGAGCTCAGGCTTGTAGCCCAGCTGCTCGAGCATGTTGTCGGCCGAGCCATCGTCGGAACGGGAAGGGCGCGTGGTGAAGCCGTCTTTGGCATCGACCTTGGCGTTGTAGCCGAGATCGTGCTCCCGAGCACCGGGATCCTGAGAGACAAACTGCGTCATGTTGGATGATTGGACGAGGGTCGAATGTCAAGTAAGACCGGTAAGGAGGGTAGGATAAAAAAGAAAGAGAAAAGGTTAAAACGAGGACGGGCCGAGGACTCGAATTGACATGAGGCAGTCGATGGTCGAAAGTGTCGGAGCCGAAGGGATGAATTTAAAATTCAGGGCGGGAGAGGGAGGGAGGGGGGGGAGGTGATCGTCCTTGGTGGTTAGGATCGAGGTGTTTCCAAAAAAAACGAGGAAACGGGGATGATGAAGAGTTTAAAAAGAATTGAGAGAGAAGAAGCGGAAGAGGAAAAAAAAAAGAAGAGGCAAAAATAGGCAAGGGTCCAAAAGAGAGGCAGACTTGACAGGCCGTCAGAGACAAGTACACACAGTCTCGTACAGAGAGTGCCGTTGCAGGGAAGGACTCGATTGAGTTGAGGCGTCCTCACACGTACTGCGCTGTGCTGCACACACACACACACACACACCTCCAGGAGCTCGGTATCCATCTTTCACCACCACCACCACCACCACCACCATCCAACGACTTGTCGAAGGACCCTAAACTGCGCTATCAGGTGCCTGCTTGTGTCGCGTTCGCCGGGACCAAAAAATGACGTCCATCTCATTGGATGTGGGCGCGGCCATGCGGGGGCCCCCCTTCGAAGAAGATGAGGAAGTCCAGTGTCTCTATGTAGAGACGCCCCTTGTCCATGTCCTTGCTGCCCCCCGCCCCTGTCGGACACACCCCCCTTGTCGCGTCTGTCTGTCGTGCCTTGTCGCTATCTGTCCAGTGCCCTGCCTTGCCCGTCCGGCCGGGTGGTGTGTGTGTCTGTCCGCGGGTGCTTGGAAGCTGGGCGTGGAGTGTTCGGCTTATCTCTTTTTTGTCTAGTCGCTCCATCTGCTGGTTTGCGGGAGCACAACCAGAGATAGATAGGGAGGTAGAGAGAGAGCGGGAGACAGGAGACAGAGAGAGCCTCGGCGGCGATCATTTTGACGGTACTCTTTAGGGCAGGTTCCCTCAACCTCTGCCTGTCTATCTCGGGCTCTTGTCTGACTCGGGATCCCCGGTGGACTCGACTGGTGCCACAGCAATCTTTGCCGCCCACACACTCAAGACTTGCCGAGCCGTCAGCAAGTGGTAGGGACGACTGGCAGTGTGGAATGGCTCGCTCGCTTACGCTCAACGTCGCGCGGCACAGCAAGCCTGAGCTGAGCAACAAGGCCGAGGAGACACTGCAAAGACTGCAGGGCCAGGCATGTGGTATCCGTATTGATTGAATCCAAAACCGTGAGGGCAGCATCGCAACAGCCGTATCTGGTGTGGCGCCAAGGCCAGGTTTCTTCCTCCGACCTGTGAGAGCGCGTCTAAGGCCTGACGGTGTCGGCTCTGGGGTCTGGTTGCGGTAATTGTTCCCGCGCTATCGACGGTAGGCGTAAACCATATTGACCTCGCCTCTGACCTCGAGCCACGGTAGAAGAAGTCGGTGCTACTCAAATCGTCTTTGGTCCGCTGCTATGCTGTGCTAGGTAGGTATGTATGCTGCTGCCTTGCATTTCGCCCTGTCTTGTCTTGCCTTGCCTTGCAGCTAGCTGGTAGCCGATTGGTCTGGGCGCGCCATTCGGGCCTTGTCCACTGGAAGTGCGCGAGTATGTCGCACGACTTGGATCAGGCCGGGGAAGAGACACTGCTGATGAGGGAGGGATGAAGGCTCTTTGCCGATGCGGCAAGCAAGCACTCGGACAACACTCCGAGGGAACTGTCGCTGTCAGGCGTTGGGTGCCGTTCGCTGGCTGAAAGCTACACACTCGAGTACCTAGAAACCCAGGTAGATCGACGCCACGGCGACGCCAGCTCGGGATTCTTGGTGTATTCTTCGTGCCTTCTCTCGCATTTCCGCAGGGCCCGCCCAAGGGGAACAGGGGAGTGGGGGGGGCAAAGGCATTGGACTGCATTCGTTCCCTTCGGATGGCGCTGCTTCTCAGCTTCTTGTCTCAACGCCCAACGCGCGCTTCCTGGCTGGCTTGCCCCTTCCCCTCATCCGCCGTCGCCGGGGTGGACGACGCCGAGAAGCCGCGAGGCCAGCAAGTCGTCGGATGAGGCTCCAGTGCTCCACGTTCTGTTGAGGGGGAGCGAAGCAGGGAGCGGGAGGCGGACAGACGAACAGCAGCAAGCAGAAAAAAAAAAGTCGAATTCTGAGACCGCAAAATTGGTCCTCAATTCTCCATCTGTCCTCATGCTCGACGCCGTTCAATGCGCACCATGCGGGCGGTCCCCGTTATGACGTAGGTATGTGGCCCACGTTGCCCGACTAACGCAGCGGGCTCTCCACGCCATGCAGCCGTTGGTTCGCCAGACGCGAGTCGTGGAGTCGTTTTCAATCTTCCGTCGTGCCGTCTTGATCCCGACGGCGGTGGAGGACTTGACGGCGGACGAGTGAGCGTTCGAGTAGGAGCGGACGGGGCGCGCTTGGATGGAGAGAGACTGGAGAGGCATGGAGGATGATGGAGCAAGATGGAGATGCATCGCCAGGGCTCCCCCCGGACGCCGCAACGTCGTCCCAGACTCCCAAGGCTGTTTCTTCGCATGAGCATGGGGGGCCGGCCACACCACCCTGACACGACCCAAGCCCGCTAGGATCGAGAGGCCTGCAAGTTCCCGTGGGAGGAGGTTTTGAGCTTCGTGAGTGGTCCTGATATGGTGCTGATGTCAGTGAGAAGAATCCATCGATGGGCCGCCCACCTACCTGACCGAGCCTAGGGGGCCACATCGAGTCGTACGTAAGAGTATCTTTTCGCCGGCTTGCCGCGGGCGAGATACTAGGCCGTAACCTTTGTCTGTTGGCCACTCACGGTTGCCGCCGACGTGCGAGCCAAGCAGCGATTCCTGGAATGGCAAACGAGACGAGATGGACAGCCAAGCAACCTCCAGTTTGGTGCGTCCGGGACACCGCACACCGTCGGACAGCCTCGCAACCTCTGCGCAAAACCCGGCTCGCTGGTGGAGGATGTCAGGCCGGGGGGTTGAACGAACGGCTTCCGATCGAAGCGCAGTGCAGAGCAGCGCACGCGACAGCGACAGGCACATCGCTCGCTGTCCCGCCCACCTGGGTCTTCGGGGAGCCTCACCGATGGCGCCATAACCCATCTATTGCACCCTTAAGAACCCTGAGACCCTGTGGCAGGCTGAACAGGAGGGGCACACACGCCCATCACGATACGTATCGATACGTATCGAATCTGGGGAAAGGCTGAAATGGAGGGAAGCACCATCCTACAGCCTTGCATCGCCTTCAACGTCGTGACGGTTCGTCGAGCACTGGACAGCGAGAGCAATGCCCGTATCAGGATAGGTGGGAAGCGAGGCACGGCATCGGACTGCTGACGGCAGGCGAAGAGGTCGGAAGAAGTGGAGTCGAGACGGCTGGTTGGTGCTCACCGAGCTGACCGAGACACGTGTTAGATGAGGTCGTCGAGATGGATGTTCTGGAAGGCCTACGGATACACTAGGGCTAGATCGCCCCGAACCGGCAATGCGTGATCGAAGCAAGCAAGGAAAGATGCAGGACCAAACACGTGTTGGTTTCGACGTGACAACAGACCGGTAGTCGGTATAAGGCTGGCGAATGCAGGTTGACGCCCGCAGGGCGTAGGCCGTCAAGGATGAGGAAGCGGTCCTGCTCCTTCGCTTCCGTCACGTCAAACGCCATTAGCGCCCGCCGCGCCGCTGACCAGCCATGGATTCGATTCGCGGAGACGACGATTCGAATGGCGGAAGGGCAAGATCTGCGTCGAAATTCTCCGGGTCGATACAGCGAAGCACAGCAGAGCGATGCAGAGCGACGTTGCGGCCAGCAGCTGGCAAGGAACATGGGGGAGGCGAATGGAGGACGACCTGCACCCCCGCTGCGGCTCCCTCGAGTAGAGTTGAGGCGCCAAGACTGGGACAACTGTGGATGAGGTCGGAATGCAACGTGGATGAGCGAATTCTCGAGGGGTCGTCGAGAATAAGGTGGACGCGGGGACGGATGCCCTGCATCGATGGATGGGTAGTAGCAGCAGCAGCGGTGAAGATGATGATGTAGAGGAGAGTGTAGGAGAATGCCCTCACTCGACGGGGAAGGCGCATGGAATGGAAGCAACTGGCCACCTCACGTGCCTCTGATTTCTGATTTCTAATGCGTCACGGAAGGAACGAACAAGTTCACTTGTTGGGGAAGGTGCTGCTCAGTCTGGCACCTTCCGCACCTTCGCACTTTCGCACTCTCCGGTCGGTCCTGAGCTCCTTCCTGCAAGGCGAGAGGCTGACAAGGCTGTTCCTGCTAAATACCACCACAAGGCCCAAAGCGAGGCTACCTACATTGTACGTTGTACTTATTAATGCCTTAGGACTGTCCTCTTCTCAGCTTTCTCTCGATCTTCCTGTTCTTCCACTTTCTGTCGATTGCTTCAGCCTCCTGTCCGCCCGCCCCGATGCTCACCGAAACCGCGCACCCTACCGAACTACCTACTGCAGTTATCCTCGATGCAGCCCCCTGTCAACGATGACATCGGTGTTGATAGATCAAAACACCACGCCGCGACAGCCAAGCACACCAGCCGTGTTTCTATCGATAGATCAAGGGACACCTGCCTGCAAGGAACTGCACTGCATCTTGATGGTCGATGGAACGGGAAGTAGGACACGAACTAGGCCTCTCCTGATAACCGAAGCATGGAGAATGCTCGGCTTCTCGAGATTTCAACAACAAGGAAACGCCATGGCTGGACTCAAGGCCATGTTCGACTACTTGCAGCCGACTCCTGTCCATCACTGCGATACCACTGATACGCAACACGGTTCCGACTCCGATACACCGATGCTGGTAGCAATGCTAGCCCCGATACGACAGCCATTGCCCTTGCAAAACACCGATACCGTGACAGACCGACGAAGTCAATAGGAAGCCGCCTGTCGTCCAGGTTCTGATATCAAGGCATCTCGACGGCATGCGGAGAGCGAGACCGAAATCCGGGGTGACATGTCACTGCTCCGCCCACCAACGAACCCCGGATTCCGTCAAAGGAAAAGATAGGAGCTTCGTCGGCGTCGTCAGCATTAGCAACCGCCACGAGAGGGCCATCAGGAGACCGCGGAAGAGTATCCTGACATCCGGAATGGCCGCGCTTGACTTCTTGGTCGGTCGGATAGGGGCTCTCGCGTGGGGGGGCGCCGAACCTACAGAACCCCAGACTCCAGCTTATCTCGCAGTAGTATCCGTAGACGATACACCCCTTGCCCGACACCCGCGGCCGAAACACCAGGTTGCCAACACCGATGATAAGATAATCTCGCGTTTGACCGAGGAGTCGTCAGATGCCGCGTCTTTGGACGGTCGCGGGTGGTGAGGACGACCGTCACAATCTCGCCCTACCTCTGGGTAGCTACTCTACTCGGATGGCGCATACGGATACTCGTGGAGTGATCCTTCGGAAAGGACACCGCGTCCCCGATCACGTGTGGACTTCATGCAACCGGTGAGCAGCTGGAGGCCTTTGCTATCGGTATGGAGTAGCAGTGCCAGGTTCGCTGTGGACAGTCCCAGGCTTCTCGTATGCCGCGTTTGGCGTCCCGACTTAGACGAGAAGACTCAAGCGCTCGGGATACCGCATCGGACACGACCAACGGACAATTACGAAACGGAATGGTCAAAGTTTGGGCGGACAAGAGGATTGTATGGACACTCGCAGAGCAGTGCGGAGCACGACGAGTCCGTCGAGAAATCCTGAGTCCCTGACCGCAACAAACCAAAAGAGAGGGAATAATACGAATGCTGGACTCTGGAGACGGCACGAGCAAGGGCTCCCAGCTACCAACTTCCAAGACTCACAAGGATGCGTCGGTCAGCGTCCAACGAGGCATGCCGAGCCTTCCCTGCGCCAGCTGGCAGCGGCATCGAACACACAGCAACAAATGGCCGAGTAGTAGCCGTCGTCGAGAGGCCGATCACAAGCCGCTCTTCTTTCTTGTCGCCAGCAGAATAATACCGCAGTGGGCAGGCATCTTCAGCTCGATTATCCTCGGCCCAGGCAGCTGGCAATAGCCGTTGGACCTTGGAGTACAGAGTACACCCTGCCAGGCCCTTGCTAGATGCGCTATTATGCAGACCCGCGGTGAGAGGCCTCAACTTTCAAGCGCCAGATGGCCCCTGTACAATGGAGACCTGGCCCCCCGTTGCCCCAAAAGCTAACAGTGAAGTGCAGCAGTGCAATTTTTGTTTTAAATGACGGCGTGTTCCAACAATTTCAGCGAGTGTAGCATCTGTGTGGGGCCCCCTAGCGATGGTGCAGAAGTACCTGGACGCGCCATTTCGACCCCCAATCCCCCCTAAAAACAGCGGTAACAGCGTTGCCTGTACTTAATAACTGGGCACCTCCAGGCCCAGTGGGAGGGAACACTACCTAGACACCGGTCGGTGGACGTCCGTCCGGACCCACATCCGGGAATGAATCGGGCGAGAAGAGCGTCTGTGCACCCCCAAGGGCCGTCCTGGTTGGTCAACGGCGCGTCGTCGGTCCCGGCCCCACCGATGCAAACTTCTCACAGGTCCTTCGTATCCGAAAAGCTCCACTTTGAACCGTTGGGAGCATCTCCACCCACCGGCCGTCCTTCGATGGGCTTCGTTCCCACCCCGATGCGAGGAAAAGGGGGACACGTCGGCGAGCATCTCTCGATTGGTCATTGATCAGAGAGCAAGAAAAAGGGAGAATTGTTTCCCCATTCCCCGGATCCATCGTGGAAAATGCGAAAAATGAAAGGGACGAGACTCGAACTCGCGCGGGTTGCCCCACCAGGAAACAGATGTTAAGCTGACCTTAACCTGGCGCCATAACCAACTCGGCCACCCTTCCGTTGATGTCTAGATGCGTCGAGAATGTCATCCATAGTTGGTAACGGCCATGACCAGTCACGCGTCTACGAGATCGTGCTTATCTCGCCGCTGTAGATGCATAGGGCTTCGCGCGAAACCTCACGATAACGCACGGGAACCACCTTGTCTGCAAGCCATTACATTCATAGGGCACCGCGGAGCCCTAGTCGGCCGCCGTCAACTTCCACACCGTCGTCCGTCCGTTGGCGATCTGCGTCACCATCACCCGGTCACCCACGGCGATGACACCCGCGATGACGAGCGGCGTCTTGCCCGTTTTCGCGATACCCTGAGTCGACTGATCGAGACACACGCCGTTGCTCGAGTCCCGAATCCGCAACCGCCCGCCATCGGCCTGTACCGTCGCGACGAAATTCCCGTGTCGCGGCACACACGCGAACGCGCACCCGTTCATCTCGAGTTCCGCTCGACTACCGTTCTCCGGCCACCACGTCGTCAACCTCCACGTCCACGGGCTCGTTCCGTCCGTTTGTCGACACGCCGCCATCACCCGACGACCATCCGCGACGAGCTGCATCGCCTCCCGCCCGACCCCTTCCCACGACGTCTTCGCCAGCGACTCCCGATCCTGCCCTTCCACCCACGCCGCCTCTCCCGCTGCCCGAATCGTCATCCGTCCCGTTCCGTCGAGCGTCGCGATCTGCCTCGAGTCCGGCGTGAAGGCGAACTTGCTCACGCCCGGCAGCCCGTTCGCCGTCTTCTTCCTGCCCTCCCGCAGCGTCGCCACGTGCGTGTTGATGAGCGTCTCCCACACGTCGATGCTCTTCCCGGATATCCACGCGAGCAGCCGCCCGTCGGGCGAGAACTGCACCGAGTGAGGGTCGACGCCCGGCTGCAGCCTCGCCTCGGGCGTGCGGGTCGTCCATTCGTAAATCCATACCTCGTGCGCCGCGCCGAGTCTGAAAGCGAGGGCGATGACGCTGCTGCTGGTTGGCGAGAAGGCGATGCCCGTGACGCGGTCCATGTCCACGTCGATGTCGACGCGCTGGGGCGGTGTGTTGGACGCGAGGTTCCATATCAACACGTCGCGGTCGCCGTGAACCGTCGCGAGCATGCTTTCGCACACGCTGAGCAGCCGGATGTGCGTCGTGATGCCCTTGCCCGTGGGCACCGTCTGCGAGAAGCGGTACTGCACGCATATCGGCTCGGGCACGCTGTCCTCGCTGAGCGGATGGCCGCCATTCTGCGGCATGTCCTGGCTTTCGTGGTGTTCCAAGACATGGGAGATCCCCCGTGATGATGTGACCTGTTCCGTTTCTCTCCTCCCGAGTGTGCCAAGCCTGGTGTTATGTGCGAACCTCATAGTTGGCATGCGTCAATTTCCAGCCGGTTAGTCGGAGCTGATGCTGTTACCCCGACCTGCAGGATGCAGACGAGCTGCAGACTATAACCAAACTGCAAAAGCAAAAGCTTAACCCCGTCGGCGTTTGGAGTGAGCTATTCTTGGGCACCTTACCAAGTAGGTACCAAGATGCGTGCCGTTGATGACAGCCAGATATGTTGTGCAGGCCAGGGCAGCCCAGATTCCCGGCTGCAGGTTCACGGACGCGCACGCGCAGTCTGATCAGTAATACCAGCCGTCTATCAGACTGTTCTATCGACTCCGCGGACCGAACGTCCGACTCCCAGCGTCGAGCTCGGAGGTTACGGCACGGGTTGACAGCACGTCAGCAGAGTTGGCACCAAAAAAAACGATGGTGGAGGGGTTGATGTTCAGACGCGATGGCGCCAGTTCGAAACTCTCCATCCCACGCCCACCACTTGGATGTCGGGGTACTCCCAGCTCCCCGGATCCGAGTCATTGCAACCTTTGGGTACGGCGGCCGAGTGATGGCGCTACCGTAGGTAATAGAGTCGCCCTGCAAAATGCACATGCACAACTCTGTTTCGAAACGTCCTTTGTGATGCGGTTGGTTCGTCAGATTCACATGCATGCAATCTTAGTCCAGAGTCTATTCCCAACAGGGACTTGTGTGTATATATAGATGGGTGCTTTGCTGCTTGTAGTCTCACAGGTTTAACTACCGCGTGCCATGTTGATGCTGGTCTTGGTGTCATGGACTTGCCTTGCCGTTCG
Source organism: Colletotrichum musae (assembly GCA_027406025.1). NCBI lineage: Eukaryota > Fungi > Ascomycota > Sordariomycetes > Glomerellales > Glomerellaceae > Colletotrichum > Colletotrichum musae. Next base: position 3,586,805 of record JANVYC010000009.1, on the reverse strand, counting down.
CCCTGGGGCATTCGCCCGGCAGGGATCGTCTCCCGGATTCGTGTCACCTGCTCTATTATCACGGCGATTGGTGATTTGCGCCGATGTACAGATGGCCCGCGGCCTGTCTCTTGACGATGACAGCAGGGCGATCTGGGGTTCGTGATGAGGTCGCCGGACGGCCGAAGCTGGAGATTTTCTGCCCCGTCTGTGTGGTTGACAGCCTATGACACCTCTCGGAACGGAGGGGTTCCGACTCGGCTTGTGTCTGCTTTGCTCGTTGACGTGATTGAAGCGTCTGGGCGGCAATGTGGTCGTTGAGCGGTCTACGGGCGAAGGATGAGTCTCCATTGTAGAGACTGGGAAGATGGAGCACGTCATGATAGTCGATGGTGGCGTGCCTAAACAGAGGTTGAAGCGACAATGTTAAGAGTTATGTTCACTCGGCATTGGTCCAAAAGCTTCACGAAAATAGACAGAAGATTTCGAGCAACATCAGGTTCCTTTACTGAGAGCTGGACGATGAGTGCTGACGCTACTCTGAAACAATACGCCCCTTCAATAACCAACTTAGGCCGCCGTAAAAGACTCAACCTTGATCGATCCCCCAAGAGCCTTGGTCGCAAAGTTGAAGATACCAAACCGGTACGCAATGAAAAACGCCCAGCCCCCGTACAGCTCGTACGTGTCCCCAAACTTCGTGAACGTCACCCCGTCGAAGCTGTACGAGAACACGGCGTCCCGCGTCCCCGTCGGCCGTGCGTCCAGCTCCGCGCGGAACCACACCTTCCTAGCGCCCGCCGGCACTGCAGCCGACGCAACCTCCGTGCCGGGGGAGACGGACTCGCCGGACCACTCGTCGATGATGATGCCATGCACCGCCTTGAGGAGGTACGTGTCGCCGACGCGGTGGATGCCGATGTAGGCTGTCTGGTCGCGGAACGCGGCGAGCCCGAAGCGGTCGCCGTCGGCGACATTGCTGAAGTCGATCTCGACGGTGCCCGAGGGGAATTCGCCGTGGATACGGTGCGTGAGGGTGTTGCGCGCCCAGTAGATGTCCTCCGTGACGCTGGCCGTGCGAAGCGTCAGGCCCGAGCCGACGGAGAAGCTGGCGACGTCTGGGTTGTGGTTCCATTCCCACGTAGGTCCCAGGGTGTATTCGTCGAAGGTGTACGTCCGCGTCCAGTTGTAGAGCGGCTGGGCGGGGAGGGGCATCGGGTAGGACGAGCCCCAGCCGCCGTTGGAGCCCTTGACGAGGGACGGGAAGCCGTCCGCCTCCCAAGTGATCGGGGCCAGCACTGGCATGCGACCGGCTGGGTACGCCCAGGTGAACGACATGAAGTACCAGTCTCCCGCGGCCGTCTTGATCAGGCTGCCCTGGTGAGGCGAGTTGCCCCCCTGCAGCGGCGGCGCGACATCCTTGACGAGGAGCTTGGCCTCGTAGGGGCCCCAGGGGCTGGCCGACTTCCAGATGTACGTCGCCGAGCCGGGCTGGTCGTTGAGGATGTAGTACGTCCCGTTGATCTTGTACATGCGGTTCCCCTCGACCGTATCGGTGCTGACGTCGGACGCCTGCAGGACCTGCTCCGTCCGCGTCACGCTCAGCCCGTCGGCCGCGAGCTGCGAGACGCGGACCTGGCCGTTGCCCCAGACGACGTACATGGTGTCGTCGTCGTCGATGAGCAGGCCGTTGTCGTACATGCACAGCCCGCCGCCGAAGTTGGCGCGGTTGTACCACGGCCCGGAGACGGAGGAGGCGGTGAAGACCCAGGTGATCCAGAAGTTGGTGCAGCCGATCCAGTACCAGAGCCCGTCGCTCTCGCGGTAGCGCAGGGTGGACGCCCAGGTTCCGCCGCGGTAGGCGCGGGGACCGCCGGGCGGGAGGTCGTAGCCCTCGCCGAAGTTCATGCGCGGGATGGAGTGGCCGACGGGCTCCCAGTTGACGAGGTCGAGGGAGCGGAGGATGGGCGCCGCCGGGGAGTAGTGGAAGTTGGAGGCGGAGAAGTAGAAGGCGCCGTCCGGGCCGACCGAGACGTCGTTGTCCGGGTAGTCTTCGTAGAGGACCGGGTTCTGGAAGGTCTCATCGCGGGGGCAGTTGGGCCTCGCGGCCGCGGCCGTCGCGAGGATTCCGGTGATGAAGAGGAGGAGGTTGGTGAGCTCCATGGTGACGCTGTTGGCATGAACCCGTCAGCTAAATCAACATTAACATCGAGGGAGCGATCCGGCCTTGTTATAAGAAATTAAGAATCCATTTCTTGGAGAATTTCCACGTCGTCTCATTCGATATGGATCCTGTCATCCAGTTGCAGATGATCGTTCGGCGGATCACCGTCCGTCATCTCAAATCGCCTAGCACGACGTTGCATCCCGCGGGGAATGGCGCCGCCAAGTGAGGTCGCGGCACCATCTCGCTTTCGGTTCGGTGCCGGATTGACGCGAAATAGGTGTCGTTCGCTCCCGGGGAGGGGCCCAAACCAGAAGCGACGTCCGCTATATTTCCTTCTTGTCAATTACGGCGTCGGGTGGCGTACCGTACCGTCTAGGAAACTCGCTCGCCACAACTCTTCTTGTCCGTTTCGGCAAGAGTCAGCGAACACTTGCGCAAGTTTTCGCGTTTTCGCTGACCATGGTGTCGTTATTGTCAGTGCCGAGCCAGTACGGCATTTATTGTGTCTGTGGAGCTTTTTGTGCCTGCGATCAACATCAATGCGAACAGGAGCCTCTGAGTTGTGATTTCAACTCAAACAACTTGCCACAGGTTGACAACTCAACACAACGAGTGATAAGGTTACGCCAATCCCGCGACAGAAAGACGTGGCTGACTAAGCATATGATGTTGCCATTAAACGTCCACTTCAATACCGGGGTATCATATGTAGGAATCACGTCGGCGTCTTCTGACGGAGACGCGAGTAGACATTGTCTCCATGTTGTGTACCCAGATCTGAAAGCGAACACAAGGGCTGTTCCTGCAACAAAGAGAACCAAAAGAACGTCCACAAAGACGTCAATTTCCCATTGCTAAAACCTGACTTGACAGTGCATGTATTCGAATACCTGCAGTCCGCAAATTCAGAACCCGAGTTCGCGTTGTTCCGCGTCCTCTTTGTTTAGAGCCCGAATGAAACGTAAAAGATTCGTGGACAATAGCACTCGGAAAGCTCCAGTGCTTTTCTTATTGTCTGTCGCTGCCGTATCTGTTGTTGTCGTTCTCGTCGTCGTCGTCGTCGGATTTGTTGTTGCTGTCGCTAGGAACGAACGGCGAAAACACCACGTCCCGATGCAGCATCTCACGGCCCTCGTGGAGTCACGACGTCAGCTTGGCGCTGACAGACCCGAGTCAAATGCACGGAATCGGGATAGATTTCAGTGTATATCATCTCTAAGGTCAAATGGCAGTCGCAGATCAAGCCTGAGATTCTAACTGGCAACATGGCGAAGGAAGAATCCACGCTCTTGGCGTGCCCCCTTCCAGCTCTCGACGGTTTCCAACCTCACGCGGGTCCTATTACGCACGAATACCGCTCAGAATTCAAGCACGTGGGCTCGCTCATATGTGACACACCGCCCGGTTTCCCAGAGAATACACACTTTGGGCAGAGCTGAGCTGCTATGCGTCCATGCCATTTTTGCCTCCTGCGCCTTCCGAGAATGGGACATCCCAAAGGCTACCGTCAGGAGTTGCAGTGAATCATCATTCGGGTTGAAATATACTACTTCAACTTCCATTACCTGACTTCAAGGGGTGGGAAGCCGGAGGAGAAGGCGTGATGCCCTCGATTCCAGCGCCTAGCCTGGAGAAGCCTGGACGCAAGCTCCCTTTTCCGCAGGGTCTCAGAGGAGGATACACCGCCACATTTACTGCTTTCACCTCTCGATTTCTAAACATGGGGCCTTCTATCTACTACCCAATATCTCCCCTGTGTGACGAGCTCAGACCAGTCGAGGTTGTCTCCTTCCCATCCGCAGCTCTGCGTCTACCTTGCCGAGCACCGAGTCACAGTGAATACCCAGAGACTTGAGAACGTCACAGCCTGAGTCTGAACGTCAGATTGCCAATAAATCTTCGACATCCTCGGTTGTTCTTTCCAGTCTTGACCAGCCGTTCTTACCTAGGGCTTGGGTTGCCCGGCAGCCAGCCAACCTGCCTACCCAGCAACAACACAGCGTCCTCAGCAACACGCGCAGCGAGCCCTAACACACTTCTCCTCCGGGCTGATTTTGTTATTCTGGGACTGTGAATCACTTACAGGGCATACCTAAGTAGATACGTACCGATCTGCTTGGGTACCTCCTACCCTAACGGGTCTCTCCTCTGCCCTCCTCGCTCTCGGCATCTTCCACACAAACACACAAACACACACACACCCCTCATTCACCTCACACTCACTTGATTCTCTCCTTCCATCTCTCAAACCCTGGCTCCCATCACGGTGCCTCGTCATTCATTTGGCAAAAAGACGCCAACTTATGTCCATGACAATTATTTTCTCTCTTCCAAACTGGGGCGCTCCTTACAAACTGCCCCCCACCGAACAAGGCGCTCTCAATTTCATTATGTCCTCTTGCGCGAGTCTCGGGGACCCTTGAAAGGCCAGTCATCACAAAATCCTGTCAAAAACATCTCAGACAGCCATGAGAAGTCTTCACATCTCGCGAGTACCTACCTCAAGACGCTCATCAGGAAGGGCCGTTCCTGCCGCGTTCCAAACTTGCGGCGAAGTGCCATCGCGTAAGCATCACCCAGCCCTCTTAAATCACCCTGCAACCTCTGAACCATCCATGAGAGGGCGTCGAACACACGTTCTGACTCTGAGACAGATGGCAATCACAAAGACTCGTTGTCTTTCGCGGCATCCCGATCGTTGGCAGACAAAGGCCACGGCCGGGGAAACACAAAACCTCGGAGAAGGGCGTTCACATCGTCGAAGCCGCTTCGTTCTTGAAGGGTAGGTTCCGTCCCGCCTTGCTCATACCGATGCTGCTCATCTCACATCTCCCCGAGACTACCTGGGCTTTGATGACCCGACTAACATCTCAAACAGGGCAACTCACGTCAGCGGCGCTGGTCGCCAGCTCACTGAGCCACATGAGAACTTCGCAACCATCTCATGTGGTTCCAGGAACTCTCATCCTGGTCCTTCGCGGCCATGAGCTCATCACAGCTGTGATGAAATATGACTGGTCAATCCTCAAGTTTTCAAGTCTTCGGGACGCCTCCTCTCCAAGGGTCTCCCAGTGCTCTCGTTCAAATGCGAACAAACGGGCACCATTGATGGGACAAGTCGCCACCGCGACTAGACGGGGGCACTCCAAACATCGCCAAGCCCCAGGGATCAAGACGAATGAGACCTTCAAAATGCCGTGCCTGCCGCACTTCCCCTCGTGAGTCTCCATGGTTTCCATCCATCCTCCAGGAGTATGCATCGCCTTCTGCTTCGATACATTGGTTGGTAAGTCCTGCTCTTTTCTCCTATCCACAACTGCAGAAAATCTCCAAGAGGGGTGACCGTTCGCTAACTTGGTTCTGCGTTGGAAGAGATCACCAGTACTCCGGCGAAGACGACATTGATCTCCGCCCTCCCCATCAGAATTGGTTCGGCTCTCCCAGGGTCCTCGGGAGATCTTGCTTGGCGTTGCATGCCCAGCATGGCATGATGCTTTCTTCCTGGACCTCGAAGAATTATGTTTTGTTCGAACGTTTAGTTCGAAATTGGATGTGAGTGCCGTCGGATGCACCTCGTCACCAACGCTTGACTTTGAAGTCTAACAGCAAGTCGCCAGTGTCGAAATTTCATCGCTAAATTTCGTTCCGGCTGTTTCCGTCACTTCAGTCTCCCACGAAAACTCTCGTCCTCATTCTTGCGCGGCTACATGGTCCAACAACATCCTCACGTTGATGTTGAACACATCCCCGTTGTGGGATGTGAGAGTTCTGTTTGAACTTTGAGTTCAAAGCCCTTCGAAATTTTACGTTCGAAAATTCTCCGTTCTCGACCTCAACGAATTTCAACGGGCTCTGAAGAAATTGGGGCGGCCGGCCTATTGCCGCCAAAGAGTTTGAACCTTTTGAGTTCGAAATTTATGTTCGAAATTTCATGTGTTCGACAATTCTTGCCTCTGGAAGATATGTTACCGTCTTCGACAATTCTTCCCTCTGGAAGATATGTCACCGGGTCCCCATCCGCAAGCTACCTCGGTCTTGGAGATTCAGACTCAAAACATGTTCTGCCTCCCGGGGGGGAGACGGAGATTCAGGCCCAAAACATGTCCTGCGCCCCCAGGTCACACAAAAGCAGGACATGTTTTGGGTTCTCCCAAACCCCCCCAGGAGGTCAAGATCGGAACATGTTTTGGGTCTGGAGAGGATCCAGACCCAAAACATCAGCATGGGGCCCGGTGACATGGTGGGCTGCATCACTGGGTGTGGTGTTCGCTTCTGGCATGGCAATGTTTGCTTGGTGTGACGCTGCAAAAGTGGTATCGACAGCGCTGGTAATCGCGTACATGGACGATACAACTCCGCGGCACAACACTTGGTATGTTTCCACCCGGCTCCATCTCTACGCGTCAAGATCGCAGCTAACCTGAATATACTGCGGTAGGTCATCTCGCCTGTCTACAGCACCCATAAATAATGCCCTCGGAGAGATGGGCGTCGGCAATCATGTCTGCTATCCAGGATATGTGTGGTAAGTTCCCTCCTCGCAGTCGATGAGAGTTCCGCTTCACACGCGAAGGCATCATGCTAACGGTACTACCATAGGTTTGGGTCTCCGCCTGGAAACCTGAAGCGACCGTATACCAGCCCACACTTTACGTACGACAACGTCCAAGCTTCTGAAGCACCTGCTTGGTTTGCGGAGCAATAACGACGACGGCTCGGTCAAGTACGCAAACGGATGGAGATAGCGATGCCGGCGACGTTGGTCCACCCTCTAGAGACCTCTGGGCTTACACCGAAACTCTTGGTGATCTGCATCGACGTCTGTTGGAGAGATCGATGAAGGCGAACGACCTGCCGCGATATCTTCACGTTGGCAAAGCCACCCTTTACCAATCTGATGGTCCCCCCCGGGCCCTTCGAAATCCAGCTCACCCTTCAATCTGTGTGTCCGATTACATTTCACCTCGCGATATTCGATTCACCCTCGGCGCAGACGACTCACTCACGGACGACGTTTTCGGCTGGGAGACGTTTGGGGCTGAAGGAGAAGGAGTAAAGTCACGCGATGGGATGGGAGAAGGAGGCGCCCGACAGCAACACTGAATACACAGGAACCAAATAAACATCCATCAACTCGGCTAACTTGGCGCGCGATCAGTGATCTGATGTTTCCATCGTGTGATTATTACTTTAGAGTTTCGTCTATGGGACAATCCTAGTCAGACATCCCGGCCTCCCCTCATCTCGAGAAGGCCCCGTAGGCACAGTCACACTCTAATTACCCAGTGAGTTCGCGCACTTCTGCGAGGGACTGCCAGGCACCAAAAGCCAATTCATCGTCTCATCCATGTGCCGAAGGTTCTCACCGACGGCACCTCGGGTCGCTGTCCGCCCCGAAGTCCTTGCACACCTCCCTGCCGAGCGCGTTGACGCCCTCGACGACCCACAGGCGGTAGTTGGAGAACACAAAGACCTTGCCGGGCGCGAAGGCGAAGTTGTTCGAGACCTCGCCGAGGTGGATCTTGCCGAGCAGCACGCCGTCCGGGTTCCAGACGTGCACGCCGTCGCCGCAGCCCGCCCACACGTTGCCCTCGGTGTCGGTGTGCACGCCGTCTGGGAAGCCGCTGTCGGCGAACGCAAAGACGCGCTTGTTGGCCAGGCGCTTCCCGTCCACGATGTCGAACGCGTAGATGGTCGCGGGACCCGTCAGGTTCGCGGTGTACCGCTGGGCGCCCGTGTCGGAGACGTACAGCGTCTTGAGGTCCGGGGAGAACTCGATGCCGTTGGGCTGCTGGAAGCCGTCGGCGACGACCTGGACGACGCCCGTGGAGGGCTCGAAGCGGTAGACGTGGGTGGGCATCTGGGAGTCCGGGCGGAAGTGCTGGAAGAGGCCGTACTCGGCGTCGGTGAACCACAGGTCGCCGGTGGTCGGGTGCTGGCGGGCGTCGTTGACGGACGAGAAGTTGCGGCCGTTGAAGCTGATGAGCAGCGGCTCCGACTTATTGGTGTTGGGGTCGACGGCGATGAGCTTGGAGTAGGCCTCGAAGTCGCCCTCGTCGCACCAGACCTGCATCGGCGGCGTCGCGGACTGGTCGGCGCCCGGGGGGTAGTACGAGGTGCCGCCGTTGGCCTCGGCGAGGTCCGGGAACTGGCTGCTGGTAATGGAATAGTCATCGAGGGAGATGATCGTCATGTTGATGTTGTCGGCGAGGGACTGGTAGTTGGACGAGACGTAGAGGGAGTTGTCCTTCTTGTTGTAGACGCCGCCCTCGTGGAACGCCTGCCAGGGGAGGTCGGCGATCTTGCGGGCCGTGGCGTTGGCGCCGATGACGTTGGCAAAGGCCGGCTGGTAGGCCAGGAGGGAGATGGCCGGCGTGGTGAGGTTCGCCGCGTTGATGGAGGCGAGATAGCCGGCGCCGCCCGTCGCCAGGGCGTGGAGGTCGACGTTGACGAGGGACATGCTGGCGGCTTGGAACCAGAGGACGAGTTGCTGGAGGGAGGGGAGGGCGAGGCTGTCGCGAGGGAGGCCGATGCCTTGGAAGAACTCAGAGAAGCCGAACCGAGAGCCCGTGGCAGCAGCAGCAGCAACAACAGCTTCACCGCCAGACGACGACGAGGGATGGGAGGAGGCTTCTTTATGCTGCCCCCTATCCCCGTCCTGCTCCAGATGATCCCCAGCCATGTACGGACAGACAGACAGACGGTGAAGAAACGCGGTCCCTGGACACGGCAGTGAGACCCCGGCTCACAATCTCCGTCGGTGGGAACACAATGACGTTGGTATGGGACTTGGAGTCCAAGGAAGCGGCCGTTTTAGTCTCGGTAGTCTGAGTAGAGTCAAGGTGCCTGTGGAACTCTAGCGGCCGGTAGATGGAGAGCAACGCGGAGTCTGGCCGGCGCAAGGAATGCGTGGAAACTGGTGGTGTAAACAACAAGTAGAAAAGTCAAAATGTCTCGTTTCTTTCTTGGCGATGCTACCCCGCATGAACCATGACTCTCCCCCTCCGCCTCCAACAGGAACAATTCTCCTTTCCCCTTGCTCCACCCCTGGGCACCCTGGTTCTGATCTAGCGGACAGAAAGCCGGCCTTGGACTCTAGTGGAGCTCCACGACGCAACGCTGGACGTCCAGCAAGACTTTTCCTCCTGTGTTCTGGCGGGTGGCATCCAATGCCAGCACGGTCTAGGCTCCATCGGCTTTAGTACGATCTGCGGGGAGTTGGAGAAACAACCAAGGCGGGAGTTGATGAAAGGTCAATTCAGGGCCAAGAGACGGGGGCTGTGGCCGGGCAGATCTTGAACCAAAGTGCGGAGATGATGCAACTCTAACCCCACCGTCCAGCGCGCGTTGAGCTTGACAAGCTTCCCCTTCCCCCTCCCCCCTCTTTCTCTCGGCATTGATTTATGGTAACTAAGCCTACGGGAAGCTTGGACTGACGTTTCTGCGTCTCTGTTCGTCTGAAGGCACGGGCTAGAGCCTAGAAGGGTCCGGCCCTGGGGTCCTGCTCTGCATCTGGTTGACGAAACGGTTAGACTTTGCGACAGCTGTGTTGCACAGGCGAGCATACCTTTGTTTCTCCCATTCTGAATGCAGCGTGACCTCGTTTTTCGGCGAGTTGCGTGCCGATTGAAAGCCAGTTGTCGGGACTGTAACCTGATTCATTTCGCAATGTGGCATGATTGGGCGATGCCTCGACTCGAGGACAACCCCCGTCAAGGAGCACGTTTCCGGGCCACGTGGGATCGGGCCAACGCCTTTCAATGGTTCTCCCCGTCCATGCGACTGTAACCATAACTTGGGCGTGAGCTTTCTCGGAGAGGAATCGCGGCCGTAAGCTTCAGTGCCTCGAGACGGAGTTGGGAGTGAGGGGCCTGCGATGATTGCGACCGTCAGTCACGAGCTCAAGTTTCCGGGGGAACAGAGCATTACCTGGCATCACGCGGCCATCGGCCCACGCCCGTCATCGCATCTTGTCTGTTCGAAATTGGGAGACCCTAGTGGCAGATATTGTCGCACTGGGAACGCGTTTGGCGGTCCGGAAGGGTAGGTCATGCGCTGTCGGGTAGGCTTGGGGAGGCGTTGACCGTTGAAGTGCTCTTGACGGGTACCCCTAGGCGTCGATGCCTTGACTTCGCTGCTCGGAGGTTGAGTAAGAAGTTATGAGGATGTTACTTTCATCTGATTTGGCAATACGTTTAGCCAATGTTTGCGGGAAACGACATTCACCGGGAGAAACTGCAGTGCTTCGACGTCTTGGCATCCGTAAGTCGATCGGAGATCGGACCGAGAACGAACCTATCTGACTTGGCTGGTAACAGACATCAGGTCCAGATTACTGGAACCACCGGCGCCGTGTGCCCTCCGGCCAAGAACACCGACTGCCCGGCGGCAGGCACAGCTGTTCTCGACTCGCTTCGTTCGCAAGCTGGGGAGCAGCAGCTTCGAGGGTAGGTAGTCTTTCAAGGGCAAGAGGATGAACAATGCGCTGTTATTGCATGCGAGTCAGTGTAAGAACGATGAGGCCAAGGCAAGGATGAACATACCGAAAACGCATGGCACACAAGGGCCCTTGTCCTCTCAAGAGGACAAAGACCCTTTCGAAGACGGCGTCGAGGGGAAGTCGAGCTTGAGCGGACGGTAAACCCGGGTTTTGGAGTTTTTGGCCGCTCTCGTCCTGGCGGTCTGCTGCCGTTGTTCCTGCGGGCAGTTGAGATGGGTATGTTGCATGCCGCTCACCTGAGTTGACTGGGACGTGGGCGACTCCCGCGCGGAGAGTTGGGCGGTGGTCTGTCCGGCAAGCCCCCATTCTCTGTGCCTCGTAGCATGCTGAATGGCATTTCTTCCTTCTCATTTTGAGCTCCCCGTTCTTTTCGGTCTCAGGTAATGTGATTCGTCGCAGCCATTATGTCCTCGCTCTTTCGCAAGTCGAAGGGAGGTCAGCCCCTGGGTCTGTGATCTGCCGGTGTCAGTGCTAGCCAGGCTGGAACCACATACGCACTCGCAGATGCACACACGCGAGGCTCTCCCATGTGCCTGGGTACAATGTACGGAAGTTTCCAGGAGCTTTTGCCGAGGCTTGGGTGCCAATGGCAGCCGCATCCATCATCTTGGGCGTGAAAGGAGGAGCACCGAGATCGCAACTCAAACCGGAGGAAGGGCTAAAAGATTCACCGCAACTCTCACGGCCCAAGTCAACCTCCCGAATTTTCGAACTTCATAAATATGGTTCGGCATTTCCCTCGTGCTAGGAACGATGGTTTGTGGTCAAGACTTTCCCTCCTCGAATGCCACTCTCAACTGCCAGACCTCGGCAGCGTCCTTCTGCGTGAATTCCCACCGAGAGCTCGGAGAGCCAGCCGGGCTGGAAGAAGCGTATTCTGTGCCCTCAGAGAAGTAACCAGCGGACTGGCAGGGAAAACGATTGGCTCCTCCGTGTCCATGGCAGCACGATCTTCCATCGCAGCCGCGGAAGGCGACGATCGATCCGAACCCAAGCGCCGGAGAAGTACCAGCCTCGCAGACGTCTTCCTTTGTCGACGACGCAATCTGATATCTGATGTAGCTAGATTTGCTTCGGTCCCTTGGCAGTGAGCCTGGGCAAGCGGAAGAAGGCAGTGCTTCTGGAAACGAATCCGGACGAGCGAGATCTACGAAAGCTGGGAAGCTCGTGCCGTCTCAACTTCGTTTGTTTCCCGAAAACATAGAACCAGTTGGCATCTACTTTAATCTACGAGACTCAGTCTACCTACTATCTAGGTCATCATAGCATCATGATTGCCTCAACTCAGGCTCAAGGGAAGGCCTGGCTCAGCCAACGCCTCCAGCTCATTGCCCATACCTGAGAGAGCCAGGGGGCAACCACACAGCAACCAAAACTGGCTGCCAAAAGTTGCTCCCCAGTTTTGGAAGGTACGCGCTTTGTTGACGTCAACCAGCACAACATCCAGCTAGCAACAAGAACAAAGTAGGCAACAACCTCGCTTAAGAGTAGCAATATTCACGCACAAGAAGTAGTTGTTTGAGAAAAATAGTAAAAATGAAAATGACTGTGAAGCCCAGGGAATCTGTGACATCAAAGATTTTGCTTCACAGCCTGCCTCCCGTCCCTTGACCTGGCTTCACTTGCCATGGGCAACCAGATTGAGAGACATAGATAGCGTCCACTTCTCAGCCATACTCCAAGTCTAAGTCAACAGGTAGTAGGATTGTGACACCTTTGAGGTTCTCAGAATAGCTTCTAGAGGAAATAGACTACGTGAGACTCATAGCTCAGTACTCATTTGCGACACTCAAGGCAGTGCCAGCTCCAGCAGTGACACAGCATACTTCCTCTTCACCCAGCTGTCCATCTCCTTGCCTCCTCAAGCTCCCCCCTCTAAGTGACCTCCAGCGCACTCTTGCCTTCTCTGTTTATATGGGGCACTGGTCTCTGACGTCTCTTGATGTCTCCTTGAGCCTTCTGGTTGCCCCCCAACCTCGACCACCCGCCCGTTAACCTGCTGCCTGAAGCTGCTCAAGCCCTACCTCTCCCGCCTTGGACCTCCAGTCTCTTAGTTGATCTGAATATTTCGCCCACAATCAGCCAAAGTGGGGCCCAGGGCTTCTGCCTCAGTATAAATACTCCTTCTCTCAACCCAACTTCCTCCTCTTCCCCTTACAAACCTCTCTTCGCCCACACCCATCTTCTTTCTCTCACCCATCTTCTTTCTCTCACCCATTCAAGCACTTCCATCTTGACAAACGTCTTTCAGACTCTTTTGTCTCTCTCATCCTTCCAAAACACCTTCATCAACTCAAGATCACTTCATTCATCACCACAACCGCAATCATGCAGGTAAGTCTCATCTCTTTTTTCTTTTCTTTTTCCATGTCTGCCTCTTCCCTCCCCTCCCTCATTCGCGTCTGTGTTTTCTTTCATCCAGAGGCTCACAGCCTCCTTCACCCAGATGAACGCCGTTCTCGCTTCCGCCATCCTTGGCTTTGGCATGGTCACCATTGTCGATGGTGCTCCCGTTGCCGGTGGAAACACCACCAACACTGCCCCCCTCCCTCCCGTCATCGTTACTGCCACTCCCACTGGCGCTGGTGGCTTCTTCGACAGCTTCACCCGCGTCTACATCCAGGACCTTGACGCCACTACCTCGCGCATCAGCCGCCAGTACATCCATCACGCCACCCGCACCCAGAAGATGGCTGCCACCAAGGTCCAGAACACCGATTTCCCCTTCATCACTGACATTGATCCCTACCCTGGTCTTCCCTGGGAGGGCCCTGGCTACCCTGGCCCTCCGACCGTCACCACTTCCTGCACCACCAAGGACAGTGGCCTCATCCTCTGCCACCACAAGCCCATCACCTATACCGACACCCGTGAGCCTATCTTGACCACGATCACCACCGATTCGGTCAAATTTACTCGGGATCCCCCCATCATGTTCAGAACCACTATCACCGAGACGGTCGACCCTCCCGCTGCGACCCCCACCACCATGTCCACTGTCCTCAAGGATGGTCGCATCGGCATGAAGCCCATCTACGAGGAGACCGCTCCCGGCCTTCACTGATGGAAGCTTCACTTCACAGCATCTCACTCACCGCATCCAACCAGCTGGGACAAGGCACAAGGGGAATGGACACACATGGTTTTGGTTTTGGCTTTGGGGGAAAAGGCAAGGAACTTGGTCATGGGGTTTTCTCTTCTTTCTGTTTTGTCGTCTTGAGGTTTGGGAAAAACGGGTGGGTGGACACAGGGCTAGCTTGCACGATTGATACGAGGTTTACGAGATTCACGATACTGATGCAGTAGCCGCGGCTACCTGGCATTCCAATACACATGCCTTCATTACCAAAAAAACTGCTCTCCCTTTGTGTCTGTGCTTGTGACTGTGTTCCGCGACATGTGCCTGTCTCTGCTTTGTGGTGAGCGCCAGCGTAGGTCACAAAGGGCTCTGAGAGGTGATTGCTGGGAGAAAACTTTGTGATGTGTCGCAAAAGGTGTGTGGGAAGAGCCTCATATGATCTTGCGACAATGTGGGTGTATTGGGAAGTGTCTATCTGTGCTTCCGTCTCATCATTCCTGCCACTGCATCCCAATGCCTCATAATCCTCCAGGCAACCCAGCAACCATATCCATCACTCAGACCTGGGCTTGAGCTTCCTCAGTGCCTCCAAAGTGTACGATGTATCCAAGATCTGCTTCAAGAGTTCGGGGTAATCCCATCCCAGAGCCTCAGCCGCGAGGAGGGTGAGGCTCGCTTGATCGTCGCGCCCAGGTCGACCAGGGCCTGTCATGTTCTACAAGTAAATGTCAGCTGCGTCCGTGGATTGAATCTGGGAAAGGCAGACTCACCGGCTTCATGTTGATGTCGAACAGGGCAAACTTCGAGCCCGCTGAGTCCTGGAAACGCCGCACGTCGATGCGGATCGGAGCTGTGACGCCCAGGACTTCGGCCACTCTTTCGCACTCCCGGGCAATCTGTCCGTACGCGGGATCCTTCTCTTCCTCAGCCGAGACGACCCTCGAGTTTGCAGCGACGGCAACGACGCCGTTGTACGGAGCGATGCCGTCTTGATGATTGAATCGGGTGACGATTGGCAGCGCCCAGTAGCCTTCCTTCTCTGCGTTTGGCGGCATGACGGTGACCGTCGCCTCTTCTCCGGCGAGATACTCTTCCAGCATGATGGTCGGGGACTCCCTGAAGAGGGCTCCGGCGTGGGCCGTCAGGTCTTGGAGGTCGCGACAGACTTTGACGCCGTGGCTTCCTCGGCCTCGAATTGGCTTCGCGACGATCGGAAACGGCAGCTCTTCCTTCGTCAAGTCGGCGATGGCGGTCGGGCCGTCGTGAATTGTCCAAGCTCGTGGCATCGTGAAGCCGGTGGTGCGACGGAGCAGGTTGTTCACGAGCTCCTTGTCGTCGTACTTCTCGACCACGAGAGGACCTTGGGAGACGACTCGTAGCGTGTCTTGGTGGTCGTTCAGGGCTTGCGATGTCTGGAGCGGGTGAGAGGCGAAGAGGATGGTATTGGCCCAGAGGTGAGTCGCGCCCTTCTCGACGGCGTGGATGATGCCTTCTTCAGTGTCGGGGAAGCACCAGTCTGAGTCCTTCTCTGGAGACGGTTGCGAAACAGGGCAGACGACATCTACGGCATTGCTTGCCTGCAGGTTGTAAGCGATGTCGGCGCCCGAGTCCTTGTATCCTGCGAGATATTAGTAAAGCGAAAGACGAATGGGAAGTGGGACGAAATACCGCCTGGCTTCATGGGCTTCCGGACGCCATTGATGATGGGGGACTCGATGGCTTGATACAGGACAGCAACCTTCCGTTGGGAGGGTTGAAATGCGGCAGACGAGTAGAGTTGAGAGTTGAAGCTGAGGACGCGAGTTGGGGCCGATCGCGACTGGCAAATCGCGTGTGCCGCCCTGCGACCGCCCGCAGATGACCTGAAAATCTCTGCCATGTTTCTGCGTCCTAGATCAGTATCGTGTCGTCGTTTCCGAGTGCAAGCATCGGCATCATCGAGGCAGTTGCAGATGGGTCGCAATGCCATATAACGATGCGAAGTAATCCGTCGGAGCCATCCGCCGGCTTATGGCCGACCGAGGCTCGAGTTTCCGAGAACGGAGCAACCCGATCGCACGTCGCGACGTCTGTGCCAAATGGTCGTTATTTCCGTCATTGCTTCCGACGAAGGCTCCATCAAGTCGTGTTGAACATCTCCCACAGACTCGGGAACAGTTCATCAATGTCTGGAACGCTCGTCGACACGTACTCCTGCAAATCGGGCATGTCCACTGGCTGCTCTGCGACGTCGGCGATTGCGGTGGGCGACGCCAGCTTCTCGACGATACCGGCGTACTGCGCGATGCAGAGATCCCCCAAGTCCCAGCCCCTTTGCCGATGTGTTTGCAACGCGGTGATGAGGTCCCCTGCCAGCTTCAGCGACATGCTCTGCGCGAGGTCGCTCATCGTACTCTCCGTCTCCAAGGCACAACGGAGGAGAAACTTTGCCGTGGACGTCAGTGCAAAGGTGAGCAGGGTAAGCCAGTAGTCGCCTAGCTGTTGCTCGTTCAACTCCTGGACCAACAGCACAATCTCTTCCGCAGCACGACGGACTTCGAGGTAGCAGCGCATCGGGGTCGAGGCCGTCGGTTCGGCGTTGGCGGCCTTCTCAGCGTCGAGCTCCCGTTTCCGGAGGAGAAGCTTGATGTAGAGGTAGGCGAGACGAAGGTTTGCCGAGCCTGGCATGTCGAGGCTGTTTCCACCGCGGATGATTCTCCTGCGCAGGTTGGCGTCGAGGGAGTCCTCCCACTGCGTCAGCTGGATTTCCAGGTCCCACGGACCGTTCGCTGAGGTCTTTCCGAGGTCGTACATCCGTTCGAGGTATCGGTCGAGGAATTGCGCGAGGGCGACGAAGGCGAGGTACACGGATGCGGCGTCGAGGTCGAGGGCGGTCGCAGCCGGTCCGCATAGCTGATCGACTGTAGGCAGGGAGACGTCGTGTTGGCCGCTTCTAAGCTGCGGCGGGGTGCCGTAGGCCAGGCTTGACCTGTTGTTTCGTTAGACAAGAGACAATGGCCGGTACAAGGATCGGGACAACAAACACTTACCACTTGTCATACACGAAGATGGCCCACCATATCTTTGTCCTCAGGAGCTTCTCGGCCTCGGGGATGTCCCAGTCGGACGGGTCGCGGTTCAAGCCGAGGGAGTGCGCCAAGGAGATTGCAGAGCCCAGCTGCAGTCCGTTCCCGATAATGGACGTCACCGGTCGGCCAGAAATATTGAGCAGGATGCTGAGGAGCGTCGATATCCCAGGCGAAAGGTGGATCTCCGAGTACATGGCGTCGTTGGCCTGGTTCCAGATGAACCTCGTGTCGGGCCGGTACTGACTGACGAGAGAGGGCGATTGAGCCCAGTAGGTCATTGTGTGGGCATACAGACATGACAGCAAGGCGGGCGAGATGTGTCTCCTATCCTCGGCGAAGCGCTTCTCAAAGGAACGTCTGTCGAGCAGGGGGAAACACCGGTTGGGCTTCTCGAAGAATCTACGAACAATAGTTAGACGCTACGCCTACTCCAAAGCAGTGGCGGATATCACCCACAGCTCGATTACGTCCGGCAGCAGGGGCTCAAGGAGTTTCTCAATGACTTGGCACCTCAGAAAGGCAGGCGTACGGTCGTTCGGAACACCTAGAGGCTGCTTACGGACCGTCGTGAAGACGACTGGTTTTCGGATGACGCCTCCAGGGTGCTGCTGCGGGCTCGTGCCAGATATTCTGCTGCGTAAACTGCGATTCAAGACGGAAGAGTCGTTGGACAGGTAGGTGGCCAGCACCTGGGTGTCCTCGATGTCTGCCGGGCCTACGATGTGTGCCTCGTCCTCGCCGCCACCAGCAATCGGTTCTGCGTAGTGCTTGCCACCGTCATGCGGTGAGCTGTACGACACCACACCTCCGGAGGACTTTGACTGTGACCGGACTGCCGGCACCACGCCGGCGAGTGGCGAGTGATTGGGCTGGGGTCCGTCGCTTGCCTCCGAGGGAAACGGGTGTGCGTGGGACTGTGAGACTTCCCTCGCCTTGCGGACTTGGGAGGCCCTCCAAGCAGCCTTGCTGGACCGCGGAGCAGAACTATTACCAGGGGGTGCGGGCGGGAACTCGCAGGACGTGCCATGGGCGCGGCAGGTGAGACAAGTCGATTCATTGCGGTCAATGTTGCACCGAGACTTGCGTTTCCGACAGGCTAGACATGCCGGGCGGAGATGGGAGCGGTAGGGGCGTTCCGAGGAAAGCGAGGCGTCGACGGCCTCGGTCGACATTTCCGGGGTGTTATGAAGGGTCTGGCTGTCGAGATCGAGTCTGATTCATGGCGAATTGGCCGTGGGAATCCCAAGACATTTGGGCTTATTTGGACAGGCGAGGCCCACGATGGACGAGGAGTTGGACGGTTTCCCGCGGGGGAGTTTTCCGAGGGAAACCAGAATCACGTGTTTTTTAGTTATCGCCGATGTTCATGTTATCGCCGACTGGGGGATTATCGGACAACCCTCAGCGGCATCCCTTAGGCAGGTGCACTGTAGGTACCTAGGTAGTGTTAGGTACCTAGGTAGGTACCTATTAGACTGTTGCTCAATGCCTGCCAAAGCCGACGAGCCACCGGTGACACCCAAGTTATGTCGGGTGCTCAAGTGCCTTCGTGCAGAGAGTGGAGGTAGGTACCGAGGTGTCTTCGGCGGGCAGGTATCTGGGTGCCTATTTCCGTAGCTCGAGTACCTAGGCTGTCTGTGCTATGGGGTCCTCCACAGTAAATGCAAGCACATTTTCAGGGCTCGTGTAATGGAAACGGCCTGAACAACTAGGTACCTCAGGTAGGTAGGGACGCTACCGGGCCGATAGGTGTGGCCAGGTACCCACCCATATACCTACCGAAGGCACCTAAACCAGCCTGCAGCGCGCAACAGCAGGGAGGTACTTAGCCCGGTATCTAGGTAGGTACTGTAAGTCCGGTCCATCGTCTCCGACCTTCTCACTGTCACCGTCTCGTCATGAACCTCAATCTTTTTCCTCACAACTTCGAGCCTTTTATTGTCTCTCGACCATATGGGTGGCGAGACACAGCCAAGTCATGCATTCATACACAGAAGGCCATGCTTGTGGCCATCACGAATCAGTTACATCCATCTTGCCCCAATTACCTGCAGAGATGACGTCGCCACGACGACTTTATTCTCTTTACTCGGCCCTCACTTTCGACTCTTCAACTCCTCGCCACGGAATCCGGGTCGGAGCATTCGTTCAACCTTGGGGTCAAGGTAGTACTCTGTACAAGGACACGACGCAATATCCGGCACCGCGCCGCTGCTGCTCGACCTTTCGAATGTCACCGTAACCCAACCATCAGCATAGCATATCCGCGGGCGCCAATCAGGACAAGTCGGAGGCAAAGGCCGCAAGCTACTTCCTCTGCACACTATGTTTTGCTTTGGTCCGCCTCGCAATGGTGAGTTGGTGTCCTGTCGCTGTTGATGGCCTCAGTTAACATCCAGTGAATCAGTGGACGCCCGGTGATTCCATACCCTACTCTACCTCCTTGGAAGGAACACGGACACCTCAAAGTTGTCAAGGCCACCCATGAATACACCAGCGAGCTGGGCCACCTGTTCTCCGACATGGTCTCCCATCCTGTCATTTCGCCCCTTGCGCATCTCCTGCCGCGACCTCGACAGAGTCTTCTTCCCGAGCGCTTCTCTTAGCACTTTGCTAAGCACCACCACCGAGAGCAACGAGGTGGCGATCAAGATGGTCATGGTCAATGTCTCTCAACTCCACCCGAGCCGGAGGTAGCTGGCATGGCATATCCTATCGCTCCAAGCAAAGCTTGAACGCGCAGCATCCCTATGGCCGCCTAGGGTTTCCTCGACGGTTGGGTGTGGTCCCGGCTCCGAACACTATGGTCGAGTCCATCCATGATCCAAGCCGTCGGTCGAAATGCACGTCCTCCCGGAGGGCCACCTTGAGGCATTGACGAAGCAAAAGGCAAGGGATGTTCTGGTCGCCGACGAAACGCAGACAGGCGTCGAGTGCTTCAGGGGCCCGATGACCCCATCCCACCAAGACCTTCTTGACTTCCTCGTTCTCGGCCGGACGTCGGAGGACCACTCGTCTGCCTTAGGGCGCTGTCATGATGAGCAGTGAGGTTGGAGAGGTACGCGCCATGCCACATGGCACAAGAGACTTTACACTACTCGTGTCCACGACTCTCTTCCCAAGGCGGTGGGAGACAAGGTTCTCGACAATGTCGTGAGGGATAACCTTCTCGGCCTTAAGAGGGAATACAACTACACGACGGTCTGAAACGCACCCACCAGCGGGATGCCTTGCAGCTGATCTTAAATTTCTTACCGACAGATGGACAAGAAAGTTGCCCATTCATCTGGGGAGGCAGATTGACTTAAAGACGTGGGAACCAGGACCCTGGGAACAGACCTATACGCTAAAGCCGATGGTTAGAACTTACAATCTCGAAATACGCCAGCGAAATTGCTCTCGCTTGCAGACCGCTCACGGTCACATTTGAAATACACCAGCAACCTCTGAAAGTTGACGCGTCTGGTGGCATAAACCGGCACTAAATCCGAACGGCATAATTGCTCCTTCTCCAGCGGCGTTGCATCCGGCACAACAAGGAAATACGGCCGAGATCGAGGATCGTCCGCACCCTGCGACCCACGCACATAACCGCGACTCCTCCCAGTTGCCGATGAATCGCCGTGGAGTAGATGGAGTAGCGTGCAGGGCTCCCTTCCAGTCTATGCCAACAGCACCTCGCAGCATGAATCTTTCTCTCTTGCTCCTGTCTGCGGCTGCGTCCCTTTCCGCCACAAGCCGACAGGGAGAGCCAGGAGTGCGTGGGACAACTATTCACAAGGTCACATGGTGTTTGGACGTTTACAGGACTGAGTCGCCAACAGTGCCACGCCGCCACGAGTTGCCGATTCAAATATTCGGCGATTGACTACATGACAACTTGTTCGCCGCTTGTGGAGAACGTGATCAAATTTGAAGTCGGAGAAACGCCAAGCACCTTGAACTCTGCCATGTTTGTTGATGCCTGATGGCGGTGGCCAGTCTCTGAATTTGACAATTATCAGATGGCTGACCTAAAGTGGCATGGCAGCGACAGTTGCCCAGACTCCAGCAAGGTCATGCCCCGTCGACATAGGGTATGACCGCATGTCGTCTCCTCATCCTCCAACGTCTCATCGCCACGATTCAGAAACACATCTTGTCGTTCTCGGCTGAGGGGAATATTCGAGGCATCCAGGAAAGCGTGGTCGGCGGCACGGTCCAACGCCTTGTTGGGAGTCGTGGCCCGCTGATGGACAACCAGCTGTTGCGAGTCAGGGATTTACTGGGACGAATAGGAAGAGAAGCCAGCGTCCGATCTTCAGCAGGATGGCATCACGACCGGGCCTCCCATGCTCATCTCAAACTCTCTTTCCGCATTCATTCTAGAACCCGACGTTTCATACGAGCTGAGCCGCGATGCAGAGAAAGGCTCCCCCTCCCGCCGTGCCGCCCCCTTCAACCTCCTTCAACCGCCTTCAACCCGGCGCTCGACATCTGACTGGCTGGTGAAGCTGGTGCTAGCGAGTCTAGTGCCTGACAAAGGAGCGCACGGGAAATTCAGCGCCCGAGATGATTGCCCCCGCGGACGAGGGTGTCACGGTCTGGTGGCAGTGGTGGAACCATCACAGTTCACTCAACCCCTCCCTCCCTTCAGGTCTAGACAGCCTGGAATACAGGATAAAGGGGCCCTTGGGAGCAGGAAGAATACCGCGTATGCTAATAACAAGGTGGTCTCGCAGCGTCATGGTCTCCGGGGACTCTTGGCCGTGGTCTGATCCATGCGTATGGACATGTTAATGTTCAGTCCCCCGGAAACTAGGTGCCTCGAGGAAGAAAAGCATGTTGGCTGGCCCCCCTGCCATCGCAAATGGGGCGTTTGAAAGCCAAGTCGGGACATATTAAAAGCAAAGAGGGGTCCCGCGCCAAGAACAAGGCGTACTGCCGTGCCGTTGTGGATGAGAGATATTAATATCGTTTCTTCGTCCTCGGCGGTTTTGTTTCTTTCTCCGCAACTGGTTTTGATGCATTGGTCGTGTCTTGGCCGTGGATCGGCTCATCTTGGCTCTGTCTACAACACCTAGGACTTCACCATGGACGTCGGCCTCATCTTGGCCGCGGAAAACGAGACAACGCACCATATAACCCCCGAGTACCTGGCAGAGAACTCCGGCGGCACTCTCATCGGCATCTCCATTGCCTTTGCCGTTCTCACGACCTTCTTCCTCGGGCTGAGGCTGTACGCGAAGCGCTTCACGGCCGGCGGCTATGGCGTCGACGACTACTTCCTCGTGGCCGCGTGCATCGTCGACTTGGCCATGTGCGCGGTGGGCATAGGTAAGGTTTTGACCTCAGATCATCATGGGGCGAGAAAACAAACCTTCGCTTGGACACTGGGCTGACGCGCGTTTGTTATCTCCCCAGTTATGGTTCGCGTTGGTGGTGTCGGTCGACACGTCGAGTTTGTCGAGGAGTTTCACCCGGCGTTGTTGGCTGGCTGGGCCAAGTGCATCCTGGCCTTCGAGATCATCTACTTTGCCTCCGTGGCGCTGCCCAAGATGGGCATCGTGTGCTTGTATCTGCGCCTATTCAACTGGAAGGGCACGATGCGGACCATCGCCTACATCTTGCTGGGCACCCTGGCCGCGACGAGCCTCTCCTTCATCATCACGGCTTGCTTCCAGTGCCAACCGCTGCCGTTCTGGTGGGACCGGACGATCCCCGGCGGGAAGTGCGTCGACGTGCAAGCCTTCTTCCACGCGCAGAGCATCCCGGGCTTCGTGCTCGACTTCTTCATCATGGCGCTGCCCTTGAAAACCATCTGGGGGCTCAAGCTCCCGACGCACAAGCGGATAGCCTTGGTGGGCATCTTCATGGTGGGCAGTTTGTGAGTTTTCTTCCGACACCTGGGCCCCTCAGACGAGCCGTTTGACTGACATCTGATCTTAGCGGTGTCGTCGCATCCATCATCCGAGCCGTCACCTTTTTCGGCACCGCTGCTTTCACCGATCGAACATGTGAGTAAACCCCCACCTTGCCTATAACTTCAAGACAAGTCCTAACACGACTATTCCAGGGGCATCTGTCGCTCTCGTCGGATGGAGCATCATCGAAACCAGCACCTACATCATCGCCGCCTGTCTTCCGCATCTCCGCCCTATGATCTCACACTACACGCCGCCATGGCTCAAGTCCATGGTCCGCAAGACGATGTCGCAGGCCAGTAACTCCATGTCCAAAGCCACGAGCTCCAAAAGCACGCAGTCCCGCTCGCACCCCCGCCGGGGCGACGACGAGGTCGAGCTCACCGCCCGGTCGAGGAAGGGCACCGTCGACACGGAAAGCGACGGGGTCGTCGGCGACGAGGAGCGCGGCTACGCGGGGTTGCATTCGCCCTCAGGCACGACGGTCGAGGTTCGCAAGTCGGACGACTTGGTCAGCGGAGATTGGGCCAGACAGGGACAGATCCGGGTCACGACGGAAGTCAAGCTGGAACGGATACGGACGTCGGCGTACTTGCAAAAGTAATGACAGCTCACCGCTGAATATGACAGTAATGATGATACCTTTTTGAAATAAAGCAAGCTTATAAGTTATCCGAACTCCTTGTCGCTATCTGAATCAACTCATTGTTATCCCGCCCCATGCTTGACTCATACACGCGCATAGTCTACAGATTTGACTTGACGCCCTTGGCCTCAGCCGGTCCCAGCAACTCGTCGGCGATGCCACGACCCGCGGCTCTTCCGGAGAAGATGCATCCTCCGAGGAACGTACCCTCCAAGCTGTTGTATCCGTGGACACCTCCGCCGCCGAATCCTGCGGCCTCGCCAGCCGCGTACAGGCCGGGGAACTTCTCGCCGTCGGCCTTCATGACGTTGCTCTCGAGGTTCGTCTCGATGCCGCCCAGCGTCTTGCGGGTCAGCAGGTTCATGCGCACGGCGATGAGCGGGCCGTGGGCCTTGTCGAGCAGCTTGTGCGGCGGCGCGATGCGGCTGCGCTTGTCGGCCCAGTAGGTGCGGCCGTTGTTGATGAGCATCGCCTGGGCGTCCTTGGAGTACGCGTTGTCGAACTGGCCGTCGCGGATCTCGATGGTCTCGCGGATGGCGGCGAGGTCCAGCACGGGGCCGCCGCGCTCGCGCTGCAGCTCGTTCATGCCCTGGACGAGCTCCTCGAGGTTGTCGCGGACGACAAAGTCCTTGCCGTGCTTCTGGAAGTTCTGGACGGGGACGGTGCCCTTCTTGCCGAAGACGCGCGTGAGGAGCTGCCACACGCTCTTGCCCGTGACGTCCGGGTTCTGCTCGGAGCCCGAGAGGGCGAACTCGCGCGCGATGATGCTTTGGTCGAGGATGAACCACGAGTAGTCATACCCGGTGCTGCAGATGTGCTTGAGGGTGGCGAGGGTATCGGTGCCCGGGAACAGGAAGGGCGGCAGGCGCTTGCCCGTGGCGTCGAGCCAGAGCGAGCTGGGCGCCGGGAGGACGCGGATGCCGTGGTCGGGCCAGATGGGGTTCCAGTTCTGGAGACCCTCGGTGTAGTGCCACATGCGGTCGCGGTTGATGACGTTGGCACCGGCCTGCTCGGCGATGCCGATCATGCGGCCGTCGACGTGCGCGGGCACGCCGACGACGAAGTTCTCGGGCACCTTGGGGCCGAGGCGGTCGACGGGCCAGGCGGCTTTGACGGCCTCGACGTTGCCACCGATGCCGCCCGAGGTGACGGCGACGGCGGAGCCGAGGATCTCGAAGTCGCCGACGACCTCGCGGGAGGATTTGACGCCGCGGGCCGAGTCGTCCGGCGCGAGCACCTTGCCACGCACGCCGATGGCGCGGCCGGTGGCCTCGTCAACGATGACCTCGTCGACGCGGTGGCGGAAGCGGAACTGCACGACGCCGTTCTTGGCCGCGCGCTTGACGGGCTCCGCGAAGACCCTCACGACCTCCGGCCCCGTGCCCCAGGTGACGTGGAAGCGCGGCACCGAGTTGCCGTGGCCCTCCGCCCTGCCGGAACCCCTCTCAGCCCAGCCGACGTTGAACAGAAAACCCATGCCTCGGGCCTTGACGTACGCCTCCATCTCGTCGGCGGCGAAGTTGACAAACGCCTCGGCCCAGCGGCGCGGCCAGGTGTCCTCCTTCTCGCGGTCGAAGGCGGCGGAGCCGAACCAGTCGCGCATGGCGAGCTCGCGCGAGTCCTTGATGCCCATGCGGCGCTGCTCGGCCGAGTCGACGCAGAAGATGCCGCCGAGCGACCAGAAGGCCTGCCCGCCGAGGTTGTGCTCGTTCTCCTGGTCGATGACGATGGTCGGCACGCCGCGCTCCGAGAGCTCGAAGGCGGCGACGAGCCCCGCGAGGCCGCCGCCGACGATGAGCACCGGCCGGTCTTGCAGTTTCGCTCGGGCTTCGGCGGACATTGCTGCGAAGTGCGGGCCGGAAGAGGACGGGGAGGAGTGGGAGCGCTTCGCGGGGCTGCGCAGGAGGATGTGTCTCACGATGAGCTTTAAGAGCCAGGCCGAGGCGCCCAGGCCGGCGAGGGCGGCGAGGGTCTGGGACGGCGTCTGGGGGAGGGGGAAGGGGAGGAGATCGCGCACGTGCTGGGCCATGGCGGCTCGGCGGAACGGTCGAGATGCTGCTCTGTCTGGGTGTGGTTGAGGGCCGCCTGGTTGGTCGGAGGGCAGCTTGGCTCGTCGGCCGTCGAGCTGGATTGAGCTGTCAGATCCGAGGAGGCTGGTGGTTGCGGGCGAGGTCTGGTTCCAAGGGATGTCGGATGAGGCGTGGTGGGATGATGGGAGAGCGAACCGGAAGACGCCTGCTTTTTGGAGACGGTTGGAAAGACTCCCAAGAGGCAAAAGAACAAGAGACCACAGACAAGAGCAGTGATTGAGGCGCAGTCCGAGTGAACGAGGTCCGCGGAAGGCCGATCTGCGACGCCGTCTGTTCCGGCGGGTTGGAGCTTTAATGAGGGGGCGAAGACGTTTTTAACGCCCTGATGAATGCGTCTTGCTGACGTGAGAAGACAGGTAGAAACCTGGTAACATAGGCTATCTCTATCCCTGATCTTCCACGCGAGATTGACGCGTATCCGTCTGACCTGCCTAAGTGAGAATGCGGGTGAGATTTCTAACCCAAAGGAACCAGGACCGAGAAGAAGCTCCAGAGAAACAGAACAGTTCGGCCGAGGGAGCTGGGGCTACGCGACGGATAGAGCTGGAGCTACAGGCCACGCTGCAGAATCACGTTGAACCGGGCGAGCTGCAGGGGATAAAGGTGTGTGTTCGTTGACGTTCGAGTCAAGGGTCCCTGTTCCCCCTTGTTTATTGACACTTTACACTCGCCATCCGCCCCGTGCGGGGTATCAGTGTCCGAGGACCCCGGATTAAGGCGATTATGGTGAGATGAGATGCCTCGGCTCAGTGAGTCTGTGGCGCTCATCACACTCTGTAGTCAGGTTCATCCCGTGCTCATCAGACCACTCACTCACTCATCACAACTGAGTTCACTCACTCACTTAATCAATACTCACTCACTCACTGCCGTCATTCACATTCTCATTTTACTACACCGAAACTATACCGAGATCTCTACTCTTGCACCCTCACTACGACCTTGCCAAAGTGCCCTCCGCTGTACAGGTACCGCAGTGCCTCGTCCGCCTCCTCGAACTTGAAGACGCGGTCAACAACAGGCGTGATGCGCTTAAACTCGTAAAAGGCAATCATCTCCTCGAACCGCTCGCGCGGCCCGTTGATGAGGCCCTTGAGCGTCACTGTCTTGCGCAGCGCCAGCAGGTTCACGTTGGTACGGTCCTCCTCTTCGTCCACCTTGCCCGACAGGTAGCCGATGCACGCGATGGTGCCGCCAAAGCCGATGGCCTCGAACGACCGCCGCAGCGTCTTGGCGCCGCCCGTCTCGAGGATGATGTCCGCGCCCTCGCCTTTCGTGACCTGGTTCACCGTCTCGTCCCAGTTGGGCGTCGTAACGTAGTTGATCGTGTGGTCTGCGCCGAGCGCCTTGGCCTTCTCGAGCTTGCTGTCCGACGAGGACGTGATGATTACTGGACTTCGTCAGCTCTTCTTCTTCACTCTTTGGAATCTTCTCTGAAAGACTCACCCGTCGCCCCCGCTGCCTTTGCAATCTGCAACCCGGAAATCGCCACGCCGCCGGTGCCCTGGCAGACAATCACCTCTCCCTTGCCCCCGGGGCGGCCGAGCGGCCGGAACTGGTTAATCGCCATCCACGCCGTCACGGCCGCGATCGGCAGGCACGCCGCCTCCTCGTCGCCGAGGTGGCTCGGCGCGCGGACGAGCGCCGACGCCGGGAACACGCGGTGCGTCTGGAGCACGCCGTCGAGCGGGAACCCGAGCCCGGACTTCATGTCGGACGCCTTGATCTGGCCCACGAGGTGCGACTGGTTGAAGATGGACACGACGCGGTCGCCGACCTTCCACCGAGCCACGCCGCTGCCCACGGCCGCCACCACGCCGCACATGTCCGACGCCGGCACCAGGGGCTCCGCGTCGCCCGGGTTGATCGTCTTGTGGTGGCTGTAGCCGCCCATGGCCACCTCGGTGTCGCGGTAGTTGAGCGAGACGGCCTTGATCTGGACGAGCACCTCGTTCTCCCCGGGGTGCGGCAGCGGCGCCGACGCGAGGAAGAGCTTGTCGAGGCCGTCCTGGCGGGTCTGCCAGCGCTGGACCTGTGCGTCGACCATGTTTTCGCCCATGCTGAATATGTTCGTTTGTTTCCGTGAAGCGAAGAGAGACGTGAATGTGTTTATCTCGGCCGGTAGACGCGTATGAGTTTCGTGTTGGTTGACGATCTGGATCAGGGCTGCTGCAGAATTCGTGCTACCATCCAACTTATGACGCAGGCATTAGAAATCATCCTCGGCCCATCCCCGCTGCGGGACCAGGCGGGACCCTGGCGAATCTTCACGACCCTTGTCAGCGCTGCGGCACCGAGTCCGCAACGCCGGGGAGTTCGGTGACTGCGTCTTCTCACCGAGACATCACGATGTCGAGCCACTCAATGACATATCACTCTGTCGATCGAAACAGGAGGAACACGAATGACATGCGCAACGATGTGATGAAATATGAATATGTTCTGTAAGATCCCGGAAGAAGTATATACAAAGAAGAAGCCAGCTTCAACTGAATTTCAGCTCTCTCAAAACGTCCCCACGACTACTCTCTCTCACTGCATACCGCGATTCGACGTTCAGACTTGATTAGGCCTAGAGGCTTCGTCTCAGCTTTCGCTTGCAGTCAGAGTTAGCAGCGGGCTTGCTCACCTGGCCGGAAAACGCAGAATCTCCCGCCGCCCAGTCGGCAGTCCTCGCGCCAATCTCCTCGCCGTTAGCCGGGACCAAGAAGTCGTTGGGAGGCAGCCGCCCGTCCGCGGCGCGCGGACCGGTGACGATCGTCGTGTCGACGCTGACGAAGCTCGCGTCGGACCACGTCTCGCTGCCGTCCCACGAGTTGCCGCTCGACGTGACGCCGTCGACGAAGTAGTACTGGTCGTCCGTGTCGGTGGTGTCGTAGTTCTCCGCGGCCACGTTGGCCGAGTAGGTCGCAACCGAGGAGCGCGTGTTGAACCCTTCCTCGCCGTTCTTGTACGCCGTGTTGCGTTCGAACGTCATGTCGCCCGGCATGTTGTTGTCCGTGAAGCCGCGGCGCTTATTGCCGTAGGAGATGGTGTTCTTGATCACGTGGTCGACTGGAGTGCGGTCCGAGGCGGAGCTGCCACCACCGAGCTTGACGCCGTTGCCGTCGGCCTCGTGGTCGGAGCCCATGTTCCAGCGGTCGAAGCCGTTCTCAAAGACGAGGCAGTCGAGGATGGTTACGGGGGAGCCGAATTCCCTGGGGATGTGAGCGGGAGGCTGCAAAAGTTGCAGATTGACTTACCAGAGGTCGATCCCGTCGTCCGAGTTGTGCCAGATGCGGGCACCGCGGATGACGTTGCCGTCTCCGGACCCCTCCTTCAGCGAGATACCATCGGCGCTCTTGCCGTTCTTGCGCGGATCAAAGTTGAAGTAGGAGTCCAGGAACACAATCTCGGTGTTGGAGATTTCGTTTTGCAGGTGGAACCCGGACTCGTAGTTGGTGTGCGTCGTGATGCGCTCAAAGTAGTTGTTGGACGAGTCCTCCACGTAGACTCCGTAAGGTCCCTTGGTAAAGGTCAGGTTGTAGAAGCGCCAGTAGTCGGCGCCGCGGAGCTGGAAGATGCCGCGCTTGGAGCTGGGCAGCGCCCCGTTGTACTCCTCGACAGGGGTGCCGAAGAGATTGTCGCCGTCGAGGATGACCTCCTCGCCGTCGTGGGCGCGGACCGTGTAAGGCGCGCTCGAGGTGCCGCTCTTGCGGAAGGAGATGTTGTCGGACGGCTTGTAGGTGCCGCCGCGGATGTGGACGGTGTCACCAGGGCTCGCCGCGTCGATGGCGTCCTGGATCGAGAGGTACGGCGACTCGATCGAGCCGCTGCCGCTGTTGGATCCGTCGGTCGCGACGAAGATGTCAGCCGCCAGGGCGACCGGCAGGGCCGCTGCCAGGAACTTGAGGAAAGACATGTCGAAGGGTCTAAGTGTATGGACAAGAAGAATGGAAGAGAATGAACGTGATGGCGAAAGAGAATCTCTGAGCCGGATGATTCCAATCTTCAAAGCTGGTCGTCTATCGTGCTTCTCAGCCGACTAAATATAGAGGCTCTGCTCGCAAGGCTGGGCAGCCCTTTACCGCCCTGCCGATCCGGCAGGGCACTTTGCATCCAACATTGACTTGTGCCAATCGTCTTTCCGTGTAATCTCTCGTGATCACGTTTCGCGCCGGGCTGTAGGGTTCTCGTTCGTGGAAACAAGGCTTTCGTCGGCCGAGTGCCGGACCCATACCAAGGTTTCTCCTTTATTTCCAGTTCCTGGGATTCCGCCATTAGCACGTGGCTTGGGGGTTCTCTGAAGCTTCCCGGAGCGGAAATAGAGTGTCGTTGCTGACGAGTTGTGGATTAGCCAAGTGTGTGGGTGTGCCTTGTTTTCCGTCTTGTCAACTTGGCGTCGTGGGAGTTGGCCGGAAGTGTAACAACCCACAAAAGCCTCCCAAAGTACGGGGTAATCGGATTTTAAAAGATTAACTGCGAAGCTGTGCGTCTGATCCGCTACTACCGGGTATCAGTCCCGAATGGCGTTTTGTCCAAGGACGTCATCACTTCCCCAAAGCGTTTCCACCTCCTGTGATGTTAATGTTGTCATGTCTCGCCTAGTTTCTTTCGTTGAAAGCAAGTTTGAGATCGAGTCTAGCCGTAATCGAGAGAGAGCCTGCGGTGTCGTCGTAACTTTGAATGGCGGAAGCTGCTTCTAGCTGCAGCTTGGAAACTGTTTACTCATTGGAGTGGCTACCTACTACAGAGAACAACGAAACGACACTGAGTAACCCTAGCAATCAGTACAGTAGATGCTCACTGAAGCCTTTGGTTTGTTTAATATCATCGTTGCACTGGTCATATGCCCAAAGAGATCAGCTCTATAACAGCCAAGTACAGGCCGCCTTATAACGTTTCCCTGCGATGCTTACCTGCCATCCCAGGCTCTCAGGTCCTTGGGATGTCTTAGCTGCGTCAATTGATGCGGAGACTACTTCCAGTCAACTCGCGCAGCACCGGTTGTGGCGATGGCGCACACTACAGAATCCCCAGTATCACCAAAACCAGCACATACGACCATACCCATTGGAAAACTCGGGATCCCGTCCGCTCTCCCATAGATAAGCCAATGAGGGCCGGATTAGTAGTTGGGTCGGTGACGACCAGCGAATACCTGGTGTTGTATGTTCTTTTTGGTGTTTTCGTGATGCTTTTGGCCCCTCTGTGGTGGACCCTGTCTGGGGTCAAGATTGGATCAGCCAACTACTTGCCATCTCTTCCCAGTCACTTTTTCAGCTCTTCAGCTAATAATGCCCGACTGATCATCAAGGGAGCGCGTCTCTAACAATACTTTTACAGAACCTCATGTTGTGTCATGTGGAAGGGAGCTTGAGGGGCGCATGAGCATACCCCAAAGAGGGGTACAAGATTCGAAGGGCGCATGCTCTGGTGACTTGGCGCGGTGGAATAATCGAGCCGGTTTACACGACAGGGAGCCATGCATTCTGTTTTGATGGCACATTTGTCCTTCCTAAGTTGGCAAAGTTGGATATCATCTGCATACGTCCTCCATAGCCAGGACTATTCGATGTCGGAACTGCATCCCTGGGATACGGGGAAAACGAGCCGGGCATGCACTATAGCGTTTTGAATGTGAACGTGTCTTACTCAACCAGTTTCTCTGGATTTCACTGAGACTCACAGCTAAGTATGCGGTACAAGCTACGTAGATCGGTGGCAACATCAACCCCGAGGGCCCTAGGTGTCTGGTGGGAAAAGTCCTGGAGTCCAAAAAGACCTGAGGGTGGGGGATGCGAATGCCAATTGAACTAGTACCTAACAATCTGCCCTGACCTAGTTGCCTATCAAGTTCGTGACTTGTGTTCCTGTCTTAGCTCTATCTTCTTGTTTCTACCGTTGTTGGGTGGGTGCTCTGTCTTGGACCCTGATTCGACGCTCCCTGCGCCGCTCCCGTGCGGCTGACAGGTAGCATCGAGCTTAACTTC
The DNA here is from genome assembly GCA_027406025.1 of Colletotrichum musae. Classification (NCBI taxonomy): domain Eukaryota; kingdom Fungi; phylum Ascomycota; class Sordariomycetes; order Glomerellales; family Glomerellaceae; genus Colletotrichum; species Colletotrichum musae. The sequence goes on along the minus strand of JANVYC010000009.1, from coordinate 3,555,401 downwards.
GGTACGCGGGCGATTCGGTAGCGTATAAAATGCCCTATTTTGATTAACCGGCATATATTTGCATCCCATTGGGACAGAAACCTTTACCTAATGGCACGTAAGGGTCAGGATGGCGGAGCATATTGCCAATCTGGTTGGCTTTGGAAGGAATTGAGACAACACCCCTGGCTCGAGGCGTTCACTGAGCCCCGAGGCACCCTTGAAGAGGCATGATCTTCCAGGGCAGCTTGTGTCTTACTACCTAGTTGGGGACGGGATCAACGGCGAGGCTTAAAACATCACGAGTTGATCGGACGAATTGACATTCCGCTTACACTGAGATGCTCAGCTTCGAGAAGTTATGTCACATCGGTCATGGAGTTGAGTTCCGCCGTCTTACGGCTGGATGCCTTGGTTGAGAGTCCTGCGTTCTTCGCTCGCGGGGAAGAGAGACTGTGCGAGTTGTGCGTTGGCGCCCAGGGCTGATCGATCGCAACATCAGTTACTATTCTCACAACCACAGCTGAGAGGTCGGCCAGAGATACTCTTAGAACAGCTTCTCCATGATAGCCTGCGAGAATTGTATAAATATGGGAGACTCGACCCGTGCTTTCTACCCTTCACTCAGTTCATCAGAGCAAACCGAGCTTCACATCTACAGTCATCTTCTCTCCAGCCAAATCTACTCCTTCAATTTTCAAGGCAACACCGCCAACCCCAAAACAACGCAAACATGCAGGTCAAGACCATCCTTCTCACCGTCTTCGTCGCCCTCACGGCGGCCCTCCCCTCACCCGCCGAGACAACTGGCGAAGTTACCCAGGGCCCGTACCCCAACCCAGACGCCCCCGCCTCGGAGGGCGATGCCTCGCTGCTGGCCGTCAAGAACTGGCAGGCAGCCGGAGGCTGCAAAAGAGACTGGGACGAGGACCGTCGATGCGTCAACCAGTGCATCGGCGAGGCCAACTCCAAGTGCCCCGGGTGGAAGTCGATGACAGGAGTCCTCCAAGGGGGCTGCGTCATCAGCTGGAACACTTGCCGCTGTGTCTGCGAGTACTAGGAATTTTACCCGGAATTATCTCTGCAGAATGGGACGAAATAGTCCGGTCGAAATGTCAGGCGGGGAAAGCACTGTTGATATTGCGAATTTGCGGGGAATGGCAGGCCCATCAGGGGGGGCGGATGCATCCGCTCGAGGTATTTGGTTTATGAGAGTTGGTTGGATTCTTGCGTAATTTTGTCGCACTCAGTTTTGTTGGCCAACAAATACATTCTGTCTTTTCCGAGTGGTGAACTCTCGACAATCTTCGACTCGCTGAAGTACTGGAAAAGTAAAACAAGCCGGGAATCACAACTTCAAGGTTTGCTATTGGGGTGTTATTAGTGGTTACTGGTATGAAGCTAAGTAGGTCACATGGCGCGGTATGATGTCGCTGGGCTCTGTTGTCGCCCAGCTGTCACCACAGTTTATTCCCGATGGGTCATGTACCGTTACTTTACTATACTTTACTACAATTGCTATTGTCATTCTTTTGGTTTCATTGGAAATGCTGATGACTTCGCCCTGAAAAGATACTGTCTGCAGGTCCTTTCTGCACTTTTTGCTTCACACTACTCCTAGGGGAGCTTTGATATAGAGCCAGCTATCAGTCGCCGGACATAGTACGGTATGTGCGCGTAATAGAATTTTCGACCCAAGCAGATATCGCGAGTCATCGATCTGAAGCGGCTACTAAGGCGCAGCAGTTGATGTCGGAAGAGCGCACAAGATATCAAACAACAAGGCGGAGAGGTCAAGATGCAGGAGTTGCCCCACTTCGCCGATTAGAATGTGCCTAGAATACCGTCTCAATTTTGCCGTCATCCAGCCACACCTCCTGCTGCTCCTTTGTTTAGAGGCCTGTTTCTTTCGTCCTTCTCATGTTTCAGCCCCTTTGATGTTTCTCATTCTCTTGTGCGGTATTGAAACACAACTGGCCATGACCGTTTCAAGTAAACCTCGAACTCGAACGGCTGTAATGTTCTTCAAGGCAAGAAAAAAGCAAACCTACGTAGATCCTCTCTTTACACGAGGAAGCTTGTTGCAAATGCCGCGTTTTTCCTTCATGAAAGAAATTACCGCAACGTTCGGCGAGCTTCAGTCTGGTCTTTCCCTACAACCGGGCCGTTTGCGTCTTATCCCTCGACTCGCGTGGCCGCCGACTCGACGTCTACAACCGAAAATCGAACGAAATACCGCAGCGCACTCAACGTAGACTCCGCTGGACATCGGTTCTAGAATGCAAAGATTTCCTTTTCCAGAAAACGCTGGCAGAGAATGACTTGGGGCTTCGGGGATCAAATATCCTCAACCAGACGAGAATCTTTCCGCGACGGCGCGGCTCCCCCCCGCCGGCCTCCGCACTGCCCTCGGAACTGACTCCGGACTCCTCTAGTTTCTCCGAGACGTCCGTGATGCTCGATCCTGGCGGTTTGTGGCTCGAGACCCCCCACGAAGGTTTCCCCCCTGCGCAACGTCTGCGGCGAAGCACTGGACGGCTTCCTACACTACACCTCGAATCAGCAACGTCAATCCCTCTCAGCCGTGCACCTTGCCCAGCAGCTTCAGCCTACCGACCACGCCCTTTCCTGCCAACGCTTTTTTCTCCTCGACATTCTCCCGTGCTTCCCCGTGCGAAGTCTATCCTCTAGATCGGCGCTGAGATCGTCCGAGGATGGGGTCCATGCGCGGAGACAGCCAAACGACTCGGGCTGTGCGGGTGCGAGTTTCTTGAAACCAAACGCCGCCCATCAGCTGTCACCGCCAAACGGCAGCGGAAGTGGACGAGCGGTTGTTCCCAAGCTCTCGAGCTCTCGTTCTGCGTCGGTTGGTGTTTCGCGGGCTTTGCCAAGATACGTCCGTCCAGGTCTGCCCGTCTGACGCGCTGTCCACCTCCATCTCCCTTTTCTTCCGGCATTCCCATCGCGCATGTTAGATTCCTTCCTACTAGGTCTCCCAGTTCATTTCAGCTAGGTCAGAAGTCACTTAGAATAGACGTCGTTTGGCTTTTTTTTCTTTCCTCTTCTTTCCCTTCTCTCCCACGAGCCTGTCCATACCGCGACGAGTCTATCGTGATCCGAATCATGGCTACCGCCAACGAATCCTTCCATTCTCAGTCATGGGGACCTCTTGAGTCCTTGCAGGCCTTTCCTGGCCCCATGGAGAAGCCTGTCCCTTACTTCATCACGGCATTCCTGCTTTTCGTCTTTTACTTTTCCATCCAGAAGGGAGACCAAGCGCCCACATCAAACGTGCCTCTGTTGTTCCCCAGAAGCAAGTGGGATTTCACCGGGCTGAAGGTCAAGTTTGATTTTGCCTTCTACGCGAAGCCCATCGTACAATGGCGGAGCAAGAGTTACCCTGGTCAACCGTACAGCATTGTTACCGACTGCGGCAACATCACGATCCTCCCTGCGATTCCGTACGCCAACGAGATCCGAAATCACGAGGACCTTAGCTTCGACCGCGTCATTGACAAGGTGGGTTGCAGAAAGTGCCAGGAGCTTGGACGCAACGCAGCTGACATTCGTCGATAACAAGAACTTCCATGCGTACCTCCCGGGATTCGAGCCACTGCAAGAGGCGAACCCTCACAAGGCCGTCTTGAAGCATGTTATCCGGACACGATTGACTCAGTTCCTTGGTGCGTGTCGCTCCCATTCTGGAGTGTGAAGGTCGCAAGCTGACACTCAAACAGCCAAGCTGACGGCTCCGATGTCCGATGAGACGACACAGGCTCTCAACGACGTCTTCGGCGATGCTGAAGGTAGATCCATGCTCCCGAACTTCTCCGGGCCCGGCGCTGACGTGGTAACAGACTGGACAACATTCAAGATCAAGGAGAACATGGTCAAGGTCGTGGCTCGTGTTTCAACCCGTGTCTTTGGCGGTGAGGAGCTCGCCCGCAACCAGAAGTGGCTGAAGATCTCGTCCGAGTACGCCAGAACCAGCTTCTTCGCCTCCGAGGTCCTCCGCATGTTTCCCAAGCCGCTCCGCTGGATCGCGCACCAGATCAACCCCTTCAGTCGCAAGGCCCAGGGTCAAATGAACGACGCGCGCCGCATCATCAACCCCATCGTCGAGAAGCGTCGCCAGGAGAAGCAGGCCGCAGCGGACCGCGGAGAGGACGAGCCCGAGTACAACGACTGCCTCGAATGGTGCGAGGAGTCCTCGGACGAGCCTGTCTCCGACCCTGCCGTCATGCAGATTGGCCTCTCCTTTGCCGCCATCCACACTACGAACGATGTCGTCACGCAGGTGATGCTCGATCTGGCCAGAAACCCCGACTACTTTGAGCCCCTGCGCAAGGAAATCTCCGAGGTTATTCGCACCGACGGCTGGAACAAGATGGGACTCTACAAGATGCGCCTCCTCGACTCTGTCTGCAAGGAGACTCAGCGCATCACGCCTATCGGTGTTGGTAAGTTTACAACGTCCTTGCTCCTCCCGATCCCTCACTAACGCATCTCAGTCGCCATGCACCGCGAGGCCACCAAGGCCGTGACACTCTCCAACGGCGTTGAGCTGCCCGAGGGTAGCCGCATTGCGGTAGACTGCTCGCGGATGCGCGAGTTTTCGGTCTACCGGGAGCCTGGAAAGTTTGACGGATACCGCTACCTGTGCATGCGCGAGCGTCTCGGACCCGGCAACGATGGCGCCGCGCACTTCGTGAGCACGTCGCCCGAGCACCTCGGCTTCGGACACGGCCAGCACGCCTGCCCCGGCCGCTTCTTCGCCGCCAACGAGATCAAGATCATTCTCTGCCACCTGCTGATGAAGTACGACTGGCGGATCGCCCCGGACGTCAAGCCCGCCTCGCAGAGCTTCGGCTTCACCATCGAGGTCGACCCCAAGGCCAAGCTCGAGATCCGACGGAGGACCGGGGACTTGGGCCTCAGCAAGGCGTAAGCAAAGGGGGACTGTGTGTGACGGGCGGTAGGACCTACGCACGGTCGGTAGAAAAAGACGTCCCAACATCGGACATAAGTTGCATATTCCTTGCTCCTTTATCATCGGCATTGCATTCTGTTTGGGTTTCACGGAGGGGGCGATGTAATTGTTGCAGGTCCGGACGATGGTCATAGCAATGAGCCACACAGATTGCAGCTTTTCGGCGTTTAATTCATTGTTCTTTATTTAGTCATTGAATCCATTCGTTTTCCCCCACCACTCGGTTGTCTAGTTGTGATTCAACCTCTTTTTGATTGAGCACTGATTGCATGCGCAGCTCAACTGTGGCGTTTCGTGACATCGTCCATGAGGCAACGTGACCTGCTCCAGGCCATCTTCATCAGGACATATCAGCAAACGAAACCAATGACAGCCTGTATCCTTCTTGAAACCAAACAACCGGAGACCATGGTGGTCTCGAATCTTTTTCGTCTGACGGGATAGAAACAAGCTTCCGGGCTCATCCATGAAATCATCCCGTCTACGGGCCGCGAACGCTTCAATCTCGCCACGTTGCGCCGAAGGGCACCTAGCGGTCCGGCTTGACTCCCGGCTCGTGCTTCTCGAGAAGTGGCTAGGAGAGTTTTCAACTGAAAAGTCGTTGGCAACTTCCGTGCACAGAAGTTTCAATCGTTCCTCACCCGACCCCAAGATGGAGGAATACCGATTCATGACGAGAACACCCACCGGGTAAGTTGCGCCCATTCGGCCAAAGTCGTTTGAGTGTGCAATGAATGCAATACTCGGGTGTGCTTTGATTTACTTCGTTCCTGAAACTGGTACGCTCTCTCCCAGGCTGTTGTCTTCCAGCCATCAACCAACAAGGACGGGAACAACGGTCGTCCCTCAGCCGCCCTCGAACATGCACACTTGGCAAGAAGTTGAAACGTCGGATACTGCCAGGAACTCGTTTTTCACTTCTGAATTGCCTCGGAGCCTAGATTTATCAAAGCCCACCCCTAATTGTTCATTGGCCCCAAACGGCAACCTGGCGTTTGACTGGCGCCGCTGGATTCGTAGCCCGAGTGACCGGCGAGCCTCCCCTTCTGCTCCACCTCCTCCACGAGATCCGCAAAGCTCTTCAGCCCTCGAGACTGACTCATCTCCTTGAAGTATGGAAGCTGCTGCTTCAGCCACGCCTCCTCGTGACCAGCCTCCGGAATCGCCATACCCCCCTCTCGAACAGCAATAATCGGCGTGAACATCACTGCCGACAATCTCTTTTCCTCATCAAACACGGCCCCGTCACTCGCCTCCTTCCCCTTGCATCCGCCGACAGCCTCATTCCATGCGTCCTCAATCTTGGCGGCCAGCTCGTCCCAGTCTGCTTTGGTGCGGCTCGGAGACGTTCGGACCACGCCGACGACGCGATTTGAGTTGTTTGAATGCGGCTTGCCGGCCACAAAGTACGTGTCATCGACAGGAGCCGCTTGCTGCTTGACGAAGCTGACATGCACGAAAAAGGATGGGGTTTTGAAGGCGGTGCAATGTAGGTTGGTTATAGCGGTTGCGATGGACTGACGCTGATCCGTCGCGAGAGGGTACGTGTGGAAGACCTGGTAAAAGGGCATTTTCACGGCTTAATCAAGAGAACTTGAACTTGAGGATGGCATGATGGTCTTCGAAGCAGTCTCGCGCGGGGGTTCGCATGGTCTTATCCCCTCTGTATTCATCTCAAGACGACTTGATTGCCTAGGTTTGATCAGTAATCGCCTTGGTATCACCCGCAAATCAACTCGTAGAAACAAGATATAGGAAGACGTCACGGAGAGGTGATATCATGCGGGGTAGTTCTTCATTAAGTATATACTTTGATCGGCGAGAGATCTGCATAGGCAATGTTTCCAGTGGGTGTACTTCTCCTAGGTGGGTAAATCAAGGGAACAGTCTCGGCCCTGCGGCAACTGGCCGTAAGATGTCTTCCCTCTCAAGTTCCCCGACGAGACTTGCGAGCTGATGATCGCAACCGCGGGTCATCCGCAGCGCCATTGTGACCGGAAGATACTCCGTATGCAGAGTCTTGGTGCTGTTGTACGGGACCTCCCCGATGGGCACGATGACCTCTGGGCTACCAGAGGCAACAGATATGATTGGGTCGCTGAAGGGAATAGGAAATGACGCTGGGGGCTGGACGTATATGTCGCGGTACTGCGGCGTCCCGACTGACCAGGGGTAGACGTAGAGGGCCTCGGAGCACGACCCGGGATCTCGGCGGCCGTAGCCTTCCGTCTCGTACCAGTTCGTGAAGACCGAGACGTTGCGCAGGGCTTCGGCGTACGCGTCCTCCGTCGCGTTGGCCTGCACCCACTGCCAGGCACTTAGCGGCGCGGGGCTGACATACGGCCGGCGGCCGTCGAATTTGGCGGCATAGTCGTCGAGGAACGGTTTCCCCAAGAGACGCCACTGATCGTAGCTTGATACGATGCGGAACAACGAGGACAGCAACTCGTTGATGTCCGCGGGGGCGTCGCCGCGGGTTTCGGTCCAGAGCTGGGTGAAGTTCGCCGGAGTCGATTCAACCCCCAGGAACGCCTCCAAACCGCCGACAAAATTTTCGACCATTGTGGTCAACTCCGTGCTCATAGGACCCGTCACCGCGGGCCGATATAGCGTCTTCGGATATGACGTGAAGTTGGAATCAAAGTCAGGGTACCAGAGCTGAGTCACCTTGGACCACAGGCTCCCGCTTCGCGCGAAGATTCCCGCCGTGTCGGCCGCGGGTGCCAGAGGGATAACGTAATCCAACGAGATGGCTCCGGTGGATCGCCTGTTGCCGAAGACGCCATTGAGCCCAGCCGGTCCGCGCATCGACCCACCGGTGTCGCTGCCGACTGATATGTCTAACCACTCGTATGCTCCAATGCCTGCCCCTGAGCCGGCCGACGAGCCGCTTGGGCTCTGGTACCCATCGCCACGGGGGTTGAACGTGGCATGGAAGTCGATCCAGTCGGCCGTGGCGCGTTCTCCACTAGCGAACTGGGACGTGGCCATCTTGCCAACTAGAACGGCGCCGAGGTCGAGCAGTCGCTGGAACGAGGGTGCGGTGTGGTTCCGAATCCCGTACAAGTTGTAATAGGCCCTACTGCCGCCGGTTGTGGCGATGCCCTTGACGTGAAAGATGTCTTTCACTCCAAGGCGAAGGCCGGCGAGGGGTTTCTCCTCGGTCTCGGTGTAATACAACCGGGACGGAACAGCAATGCTCTTCGACAAGGAACTTTCGGTACTGGTAGGGAGGGACAGGAATCCGTCATCACCGTCGCCGATAATTCCCTGCCAAAACGCCAGGTGGTTGTCTTCATACAGTCGGTATGCCTTGTAGATATCTCCAGTACGTACGGATACGAAATATGGCCCCTTTGGGAGGTCCAAATCGAAAAGGGCAGTGGCAATACTCGACGAGTTGTCAGTGAAACCTCCCGGTGTGACGAGGAGCGTTGTCTCGAGCTCCGAGAGATAGCTCGACGTGTCCGACAACCTGATGGCCGGGATCTCGGAGTTTACAACTCGGATGTAGATGGACCATAGAAATGCAGGCTGGAAGACGTCATCCATGGTGTCGTATGTCGCGGTAATGTTGCGGAGATCTTCGGCTGAAATCTCATGACTTGAGGCCTCGATGACAGTGGAAACAGGTCAGTGCTCGAGATCTCTGCAGCAGACAAGGCCTCTAGTTGAGAGAAGTTGCCGCCAAGCTGGGCAACGGGGATGCCGCCGGCGTAATAAGAGATGCCGTTCAACTCGACGACCCAACCTCGGTCGACGAAACTGGCTGCAGCGAGGCTCAGCAGCCCCAAAGTGATCGACAGCGAACGCATGATGTCTTCGATGAGTTGCAAAGTAATGCGAAAATCAAATTGGATCTGTCACTGAGGGCAAAGTCAGCTGAGGCTTTTTATCGAGCGAATTATGCCGTCGGCGCATCTTCATAAGCTCCGTCCCGATGACGATGATGAATATGCCGCACCGCCAAGAGCATCACTGCGGTGTTTTCTTATTCATGTAGCGCAAAATCAGGAATCTGACGTGTAATACGGCCGATAGGCTCGCGTATTTTGTGTCCGGGCTCCGGTCTTATGAGCGGCCGGGAGCTACATACAAGTGCAGAAAGCGGCCAGACGATCAAGAAGCTTGGATCTGGATCCTTAGGACCGAACCGGCAGCTTGGCAGTTTAATACCTCAAGGGAGAAAAGGCTGAGGTCTACATCACCATTCTTGCGACAAATGCGGCGCGCAACCTGGGCTATGTTTTGGTCTATCTGGTGTCTCAACAGACAGTGCCGTCCCCGCGGTTTTAAAACAAGACAGGCGTTTTTGAACAGATGCGTCCGTCTTAGAGTCGCTTGTATGTGCCATGGAACTACGACAGCTGTATCACGGGAAAGCCAGCCAAGCACATTTGGTCGATTCCCCGCAACAGCTGCGAACGCGTGAAGGCTACTTGGCGGGCGCGGCAGAGATCCACCCCCTCCGGAGGGTTCCCCACGATTTTCTCCTTGGCAATGCGCCATTCCTTGGTAGCCATGCTCGGAAATCGTTCTGCGCAAGGAAGAGCCGCAAGGGATGTCAATGAGGCTCTTGGCCAGTCCTCGAACAACGGCGATTGTACGCAGGTTTGTCTCAAGAAGAGCTGCCTATTATTTTGAAGGCAACAAAGACTTTGAGCTTCGGTCACTGTGCCTGGCGTAGTTCTAATGAAGGAGTCTGTTGATCCTGAACAGTCATACCGTCCCACAGCATACCAAAAGAACCAAAATTCGAGTTTCCATTGAGATTATTGCCAATATTCATGTCCCCGATATTGACGTCTCGTCCGGCCTGGGTCTGGATTGCTGGCATTCGTCCAAGCGTCGGGGCTCATCGACACAAATGCGGCCCGCGGAACACGCAGAAAGATGCCCATCGAGACGAAAGGGGAATAAAAGAAGGACTGATCGGCGCTTGTCAACTGCCTCCTGTTCCTCGACCTTCTGTCCACCAATCGTGGGATTTCGCACCCCCTGCAGCAACTTTTTTGTCCCGAGGAGTTTCCCCACGTCGCTGGCCAGTTCATCTCATGCCACTTCTGCTTTGGTCAGTTGCGAGCAGTCAATTTCGCTTGGTGGCAAGATAGGACCTTCCCAGTGGAGAAATGAGGGACGGTCGTCGCGTTGCGCAGTTGGCTTGTGGTTGGTTCGGTGGTCTATTTACAGTCCCGTCGCGGCAAGTTAATTAACTTGCTGCCGGCGGATTGATTGCTGGGCGAGAGTTCCCATCCATCGGAGCAGAAGTCCATCATCCCTGTCCCCCGGGCTTCCGGGGTGAACCCAGGCGACGACATCATCCACCCCTTTTCGCCCGAACCACTACCGCGCTTGTTCGGCAATTGTTCTTGGCAAGACAGAAAGAAATGCACCAAGTAAATGGCATGACGACGGAAACAAGGGAATAGTTCGCGGCAGGAGAGGTTTCAAACCCTGCTTTTGAGTTAGGTTGCGTTAAAAGCTACGAGCTGGCCCTACGACGCGCTTGTCGAACAGGCAATGACCCTGACTAAGTGCTTATATGTCTACCTCGGAAGAATTGGCTTTCTCCATCAGTCGGTTCGACTTTTGGGAAAGGTAATCCGAAACCGAAATCCACTATCCGGCTGGTTGGGGGAAGATCTCGCCATAATTGGCATCTCAATGGCCCAAGCGAGATGCAACCTCTGTCCATCAGTCGCGACGAAACCCACTAAAAACCTCGTCTGGTTGAAACAAGATGGGCCGCTACCCGCGGATGGCACACCCGACTCTGTCGAAGGCCTTCCTTTCGTATGGGGAATACTACGTAGCATCATGCCTTGCCTCTTCTTTTCCGTATGAGATCCACCAATAATAGCAAATGGGAAGGTCACGGCGGCCAAGATATAAGAGAGAAGGTCTCGTCTCGCTCTGTCTCGTTGATGGAACCAGCAGCCCAGCTCAGTTAACCAAGTCTCAACGTCGATCGTTCCTTCACTTCTTCGCAACCAACACGTTCTCTTTCCCAAACAGTCCAATCCTTGAAGCCTCTTCCAGTCTCTTCCACCAAACTCAAGTCAAAATGCCTTCCACCAACCAGATCCTCTCCGCCCTCGCCGTTGCGGCCGTCACCGGCGTCCAGGCCGCCATGGGCCCGGCCTTCAGCACCGGCCCCGTCGCCTCCAACTCCTGGATCCGCGAGGCCACCTCCACCCTCGTCCTGCCCGACATCCCCTCCAACAGCAAGGGCATTGCTTCCCTCTGGGTTGGCATGGGTACCTCCAACGGCGACCTGATCCAGTCCATCGCCGACAACGACGCCAACAACTCCAACGAGTAAGAAGATGCTTTACAATTGAGTGTAGGCGTGCAATGGCTAACATGTCCCAGGTGGTCCATCTTCGCCTACACCCTGCTGAAGACCGGCGAGAACTCCCAGATGCCCGTCCAGACCGACGGCACCCCCGCCAAGGAGAACGACAAGATCACCATGCACTGTATGTAGATATCATCTACCTCGCAGAACTAAACATCCTCGCTAACACAAAATCTACAGACAAGTTCGACGACGCCTCGGGCAACTACACCCAGACCGTCTCCATCAACGACAAGATCGTCTCGACCCTGTCCACCAAGGACGGCCACGCCCAGGGCTGGGGCTCCGCCGTCGAGTGCGCCGCCAACGACTGCGGCACCATGGGCGCCCACTCCTGGATCAACACCAAGATCATCCTCGACAAGGCCGACCCCAACTACAAGAACACCATGGGCAAGGGCCAGGGCGTCAGCGGCGACATGACCACCAGCGACGGGGGCAAGACCTGGACCGTCAGCACCATCGAGATCCCCGAGTTCACCTTTGGCCAGTAAGCGCCTCTGGCAGGATTGACGAGGAAGTGTTGGTTGGTTCTTTATTTTACCTGTAACTATTATACCTGGACATAGCGTGCACCTTTTTCTGTACATACCTTGCTGGACAAGACGGAACATGTCCATGTAACAATAGCTGTACAACACATCATTCGATCTTACCGTCCATTGTGAACCTCGGTTGGCCTTCCCTAGCTGGACCGCGAGAAGAGGCAGTGATGTTGTCAAGTGAAAAAAAGGGGATGAATTGAACAACATAGCCGCCGCGTACGTTCTGGCTGTCTAGGACTAGCCATATGCCTGCTCACCTGCCAGTGACGATAGGGCTGTAATGCAATCCATTCCCAACCAACAAACTTCGTCCTTCCTGTCCCTCGCAACAGACGTGTCCATGTTCCTGGGATGTCTTCCCCCGCGCCGCACCACCCGGCAAAACGCTGTACTCTACAGTGTTCCCCACACAACCTCCGCGTTGGAATTGAGACGATGAGGGATGAGGCAGGTGATGTCTGACCTACCAATCTCACCCGCGAAGCCTGTTTGCATGCGAAAAGCATCCTCTCACTAGGCGCCGTCCCCCCCCCCCAAGATCAATGTCGTTTCCGTTGGAGGGGCCGGGGCGCCCCGGCATAATTCCGCCAGTCTGCCGAGGCGCCGGCCGTAGTCGGCAACTTGTCCACCGGCCAACACCATCTTGTCGTGAGTTGAGGGACGAGGCAGGTGACGGGTGGCACAGCAACCGCGCATGTTGACTTGATCCCTTTGCGCGCCAAAAGCGAACCGTCAGCTTGCCGTTGTTTCCCGCTTCCCCCCACCCCCAACATCGTTTCCGTTGGAAGGAGTGCGGCGCCACGGCGTGGGAGCTCTGCCAGCTCTCTGAGGCGCCATGAACACTTCCCGAGAGCATGAGGGATGAGACAGGTGACGGGGCGGCACACCAACTGCACACACTCTCCTGCTCGTATTGCGCGCGCTGTTCCACTGGGCGCGAGCAGTGGAAACCCCCCAAGAATATTGACAGAAGGCCGGGTCGTGGCTGGCATGTAGCGCGCCAAAACAGAGGGCATGGCCGGGAGCTCGACGCCGGAGCCTGCTGTGGATGGGAAACCTCCGAGGACATTGAGCTTGAGAGGGGTTGTGGTCCGAGCCAATGTCGTGGGAAACAGGAATGTCTCTGTCAATAGGCGCAACATGACGATGATGGCCAATGAAGTTGAGCTCTGTGGGTGGGGAGCAGACAGGGAGGGGGGTTCTTTGTTCCAAGGCGCGGAGAACCAGTGGTTGTGGGAGATCAAGAGCCCCCCCCCCTTGCGAATTCTCTCCAAAACTGGAGTTGACACAACCACTTTCTACATCTGGCAGGCGGGTAGCCAAGACAATAGCTCTTTGTGGGTTTGATGTTGGGAGGTCGTTACACACCATCCTTAGTGCGAGTAGTTACCATCGACAAAAACCAGGGCAATATGCATCTGCTGAACAGGTTAGCCGTGTTACGCGAAAACGTCCCAAAAGTAATTCAACCAATAGGCTTCATGGCCCAGCATCACTTACTATCCCAAGGTTCTAGTCTCAGAACAATAACAAAGCTGCATGTCTCTCGTCCTTCCAAACTTCAAGCATTGCTTTGGCTGGGAAGTTCAAATGAATATTAGTCATATAATATCACCTGCAATAGCCAATGTTAATATGTGTGGTCCAAATTGAATAACAAAGCAACTCACGTGGCCCTATGTGGGATAGGGGAAGCAAGCAAGGGCGAGCTGATCACTGCATCATCAACAAGAGCAGGTTGAGATGAATTGGAGACAGCCATTGAGGCTGCATATTGTCAAGAAATCAAAAGGGTCAGACAGCATAAAATCAGGGGACACAGGAACACGTTTCCAAGCTCACTCACGTTACTGGTGTGCTTTGTCATATGTGGGGGAGTCTTTTTTGTTTTGATGCACCTGAAGCCACATTTCCAAAGGTGATCATACGCCCATACCCATTGACAAGCAGATCAAAACCACAGAAGGTGAAGACTGAGAAATGGCAGACCACTCCAAATGGAAGAACCCAGTCACGCCAGGCAGCACACTCTCTAATGATCCACCTGTCCAATTGACAACATGTTTCTGGGTGACTCCAGCACTGCAAACATGTCCTCGATGATTTTGGCAGCTCGGGACTGTGTTGAAGCCCGGCTTGGTGATGGCTCGCCCCGTTCTTCTTCTTCAATGTTGGCACTGTCCGATCGCGGGGACACTAAGCAGCGGCAAGGAGCTCACTGCAACAGATGTTAGTTTTCTGTGTGTACCTGGGGGAAGCGGGGTTTCTAACCTTTGCTGACGCTGGCAGTTGGTCTTCTCAAACCCGGGCGAGAAAGGCATATATGGCTGATGGTGTCTGGAGCGAGGGCTATGAAGCTTGCCCTGGGCAAAGTAAGGAGTTCTTGGCCTCTACCTTGTCTCCAACACAAGGCAGCACAGGAATGGAAGGAGAGAATGGGGAACACCGCCTGAGATGGTAGTACTTGTGGTGGGCGAAAAGTAAATGTCGTACGGTTGAAGGTGCTTAGAGCAAGGAAGCAAATGATTGGTGAAGTGTTGGTGGCGAGGACCGATGGTTGAAGGTATTTGGAGCGAGCGCTCAGTGCTCACCCAGATGAAGCTGTGATGTTCTCAGCCTCCAACCTCTCTTCCCCAACACAGGAGAGAGAAGGGATGGAAGGAGAGAATGAGGGAAGAACAGAACAATGGGATCAGGTGATAGTACTTGTGGTAGGCAACAATCGAAAGTTATATGGCTCATGGTGACTGCAGCGAAAGTAGTGGCTTGCTTCATTGGTTTTAGCGTCGTTCCATCTGTGAAGTTGCGTGTTAGAAATAGAGAAGACCAGAAATAGAAGCAAGGCCAATGCGGAGGCTCCAGAGGCAAAGGCGTTGATAATTGGGGCAAGGAGCTGAAAAGTGAAGCTTGAAGATCTAATGTTTTGATGGGGTTTGGAGGAGATTGAGGTGGCAAGGTGATTTCCCCAGGCAGAGAGTGGAGGGGAGTACCAGGTGAAGGGAGACAGAGAAAGAAAAGCAGGTTCACACTTGCCGAAGTAGCAGGGACTGCGCACGCCAAACCCAAAGGTGACAGATGCAAAGGAAGGTGCGAAAATTTGCTGAGGTTCTGTGAAATGTTTTTGAGGTGAGTGGCTTATGTGGTTTGCACCTCCCGGGAAAGTCAGAGACGGGCAAGATGGACATTGAACGGGCACTGGCTGGACAAGAGATTGAAATCGCCTTTGCTGTGGGATCCATCGTCTGAGGGGCAGAAAGCTGATGAAGCAAGCTGGGGAAGAGATAGAGATCACTGTGAAGCAGAAGAAGGGAAGTGAGAGGAAGATGGAGGGCCAAAAGAGTGACTGCAAAGATACTTACTGTGTATGGGGGCAAGATGGTCTGCGCCGCAGCCATTGTTGTGAGGGAAAGGCGACGGCCGCCAAATATCTCTCAAGAAGTGGAGATATCGGGATTCCCTGCAAGGGATCAATTGTCGTGGCGACCTTCCATTGACATGAAGCTTGGCAAGATCAAATCCTCGATGAGAGTCGGTGGAGAATGGCGATGCTGTGTGGTGTTTTGAGAGGAAGATGGAGGAGGAAAAGTTGGGAGGAGACGGGTAGGTTGAGGAGGAAGAGAAGGAAGAGAAGAAGACCCTAGGGCTTGGCAACCGAGGCCAGGTACCATTGTATCTACGTACCTACCTGTTTAGGTAGGTAGATAGGGGCCGACAACAGGTTGCTTGATCAGGTAGGTACTCGGGGTTGGGGCTTGAAGGAAACGGGATCTGACAGCTATGGGAGAACCTGGGTACAGGGTCAGGTACCTACCTAGAGAGGTAGGTAAAGTACAGAAGTAAGGTGCCCTGGAAGGTATACAAACAGGTACATTACTGTGTGAGATACTAGAATGTACGATAGAATTTTTAAGGTACGCTATTACACAAGGCAGGAAAAGGCTTCAAGTGAACGAGGGAAGGAGCAACCCAACTCCATGAGGCTGGCACCTAGGTCACGTGGTACTGACAGCATTTCTCAGGACGAGAATCCAAGCACAACATAGCACATTGTGAAGATCGGGGTCCTTGTGGCTGTGAGGAAAAAAGGACTTGAAAACATTGCTTGTAATTTTATGGTTGGAATTGCTTAAGAGGCAGGTAGCTTCAGGGGAAGAGCAGCAGTGATGTTGAGGTGGTTGTATTGGACCAATACCTACGTACCTACCTAGGTAGTGAAGCACCAAAGTGGAGGCCACCTTCTATCGGGCACTTGTTGCTTTGCTTCAGCCTCTCTGCACGTGGGATTGCCAGCTCCAGAGGCACTTAGAGCCATGCCTATGTGAGAGGAAAGGCCCGGCCAGGAGGAACAAGCTCCTCGTACCCGGGACCACATACACTGACCTGCCGGTTGTGAGTAGGCTCGGCATCGCCAAGATCCAGTGGCCGGAGAGATAAGGCCTGTCAACCGTTCGCCTCACTTTTGGTTGGTGGAACGGCCATTCCCCTCATCTTGGCAGCTAAGACTGCGGAAGGTTTTTGGCATGCCACAAAGCAGGGCCCAGGCTGCCTCGTATCAAATAGGCTTGCAGTCGGTAAAGACTCAAGTGTCGGCTCAACTCGCCTATTCTGAACGATTAAATATCGCTTCACATTTAGCAAGACTATCCAAGCAGTATCTCCCAAATTTCCTTGCAACTGTGCTTGTGCCGTAGCGTTTGTACCTCAAGCAGATCCCCCTTCAGTGCCTCCCAGCCTAGTCTGAGTCAACTTACATCAACTCGTTCCAACCCCGAAAATCTCAAGCCAGAACGCGCGGAGTCTGCGAAGTCCCAGCCTCGCTGAGCTGGTAGTTCGGGAACGGGTCCGGAGCATCCGGGTCGGCATTGTTCTGCACGCGCCTCACGAGCGACTGCGAGTAGAACCTGCTGCCGGCGTGGGTCCCGTCGACGGCGTCGGTGATGTTGAGCCAGTATCCCTGCTCGGGCGTGTTGGTCCGCGCGAACGAGAAGCCGTATCCGGCCGCCTCGTCGTCGCAGGTCCCGGAGAGGATGCTGACGATGTAGCCGTCGTGCCAGTTACTGCCGCTGCTGGCGGAGCAGCGGGCCTCGTGGGAGACGGCGCCGCTGGGGTTGACGATTGCGACGTCGAAGTTGTAGTTCGTCATGGACGACTTGGGACCGGAGCCGGCGTAGAAGTCGGTGATTTGGTACTGGGAGGAGGCTTGGCGGGTGACGGGGTTGGCGGAGGCGAGGGTGCCGAGGGAGAGGAGGCATATGGCCAGCTTCATGTTGGAGATGATTGGGATGGATGAGTTTTTGGGCTTTGGTTTTGGTAGTGTGCTGGAGATGGAGATGTCCAAAACAGGCGGTGAGTTGAACTCTTATATACCTAGGTAGGTAGGTAGGTAGGTAGACCTGGACGTTTCAGGGTGCTCTGGTATCGTTCGAGATGTGTTCCTTAGTGGTGCTCGCCCGACCATCTCGTATTCCCTTCCCCAGTGTCGCCATGTAACGTTCAACTTCACCTCCATGTTGACTCAGCCGGGCGGACGTCGTGGCAGTGTTGTATGCTTACGGTCACATCAACCCCAGGCTTCCCGATGTCAAAACGTACGGGGCCCGCGGACGAGCTCCACGTCCCGGTCGGAAACGGCACACAAGAACGGCCCGCGTGATGAGGCGTCGGTAGATATGGAGGAGATCGACAAATACGAGCAGAGGCGAAGGATCTGGTTTGTGACCTAATCGTGCTTACGGTAACGGACTTGGCTGGTGGAAGAGACGGTGACTGGCCGCGCGGGTCGCGTCTGACTGAAACAGGCGCACAAGATCCCCGTACCTAGGAAACTAGTGTGAGATTCCTCTTTGCCATTTTGAGCAAATTGAAGACACAAAACTACGAGAAGACGAGAGTTTGTCAACGGAAATGTCAATGGGGTTATGTCAATGTGGCGTACCCACACATAGGACAGAGCCCCCAGAAAACGCAGGAACAAAACAACTCCGCGAATAGGCCGAGGGAACGACCCGACAGGTCTATCTTCGGTGCTCAACTCACGAGAGAACGTTACGGCTGGACTCACATGTCTTTTACCGCCGAGAACGCTCCGAGAACTAGATGTTGAAGCAGACAGGCAGGCAATCTGACTCTCCTGGAATCACTAACACAAAATCAATCTACAATAGGCAAAAGGCTGCAGATCTCTTCACTTCAGACTTGCGACATCTTGTTTCTTGCTCCCCGATACTGCGCGACGGCATCATTTGCTTCTAGTCAGAGGCAATTGGGTACCGAAATCGACAAGAGGAGAAGTCTACTCGGATCAAACAAGTCAAGGACTTGGAAGAGTGGGGAGAGTTCTGTCACCAGAGTCGCACGATGGCGATGGGCCGTGGTGGGTGATGAATGCGTCGGGAAGAGATCAATGGCATTGTTCAAAATCAATACGACCTAGTCTAGATTAATTGAACAGTCTCCGAAAAAGAAAGCCATTTTCTGGTTGTGAACTCGCGGTGAATCTGTCCAAGCTCCAAGACACGGAGGAAGCCGCGGAATGTCATCGATGACGTATTCAATCCCCAAAACAACCCAAACCACCCAAACCTCCCTGCTTTCGTCTTCACCTCCCAAATCCACGTCACACCAATGCGACAACTGCCAATCGCCCTCCTCCTCTCCAAGAGCCTCATCACCAATACAACCCGACACTCCCCCTTCTCTACCCTCGCCCCGAGACCGAAAGCCGCCAAGATGAGCTGGATGGACTCCTGGTCCCGCCCCTCCAAGTCGCAAGCGACCCCGGCGCCCTTCTACCTCCTCCCGAACGGCGACGCGACGCCCTACTGCCGCACCTGCGGCCGCGTCATATCGAGCCGCAAGTCCAAATCCGACTCGAAATCGGACGCGCCGCGGTACTGCTCCGCGCGCTGCAGGGGCCAGAAGCCGGGCCGCCTGGACCGCGAGATCGAGCAGGCCTTTGTGCGGTTCCTGCAGGGCGAGGAGGATGTCGTCGATGAATCTGGCTCTCCCACTGCCAAAAAGAAGAAAGCCAAGGGCGACGCGAGGATCCTGGTCCCCTGCGACCTCATCGAGAGGCTCGTCTTCGGCGAGCGCAAGGACCCGGACAAGGTCTTCGGACGCAGGAAGAACCGCGCCTCTCGGGTGATTCGAGGAACCGACGAGGACGAGGGCGTCGACCTGGGCGATAAGCACGAAAACGAGGAGCAGGACCCAGGGGAGGAAGTCATCGACGACATACTCGGGCGCACCTCGAACTCCACCGAGCTAGACCCTACAGCGATGGCAAGTCTTTCTATCCGCAGCGGCACGCGCGTGAGGCCTCCGCAGAGCCGGTCGCAGGTCAACGGCAGCATCGGAGGGGAGAAGGGCCGCGCGGAGCGTGTCGAGGAGACGGACGAGATGCGCGAGAAGCGGAACGAGGGGCAGAAGAAGGCGCACGAGCGCGAGATGGTGCGTTGTGCGGCGCGGCGGGGAGTGGTGTTCGGGTTCGTCGTTGGTGATGACGACGGCGAGCGTAGGAAGTGTGAGGCCGTGATGCAGGGCAAGGTCGTCGAGCCGAGCTTTGCCAAGGGGGACTGGGCTGTGCGGTGGAGGGAAGATTAAGGTTTTAGACAGATAGGCCCACGATAGATGAATTCTACGTTTGTATTGGTTTACTTTTGAGCACATTTCCCATTCTTACAACAAGTCATACACGTCACATCATCTCATCTACTCTACTCTACAAGGCAGCTAAACTAGCCTCTCTTCTCTTCCTTCTCCTTTACAGAAAGCTGCTCGCCAGCGTGATGGCCGTAGTGTACACCATGCCAACGAATCCCAGCGTCATCAGCGCCATGTCGTAGATCCTCTCCTTGCGCGTCTCGGCGACGCCCTTCATGTGGAGGTACGGCGGGTAGATGTAAACGAGCGGAACGCAGGCGAACGAGCCGATGAGGGCGACGAAGCGGTCGAGGTTCGCGGAGCCGGCAATGGAAACGGCAATGCAGATGGCGACGAGCGAAGTGCGGAACGCGTTCTTCTTCCACTTGGTGACCAGGTCTTTCTTGCCGGAGCGGTGGCCAAAGACCTTGCCCTCGATAATTCGCATGGCGGGGAACAGCTGGACAGGGTTGCCGACGAGGACGGCCAGGGCGTACATGAACTGGACGGCGTTGACGAGGCGGCTGTCCTGGGGGTAGTTGTTGATGACCTCGATCTGGGTGGCGTCGCCAAAGGTGGCGTAGCACAGTGCGCCTACCGAGGTGAAGACGCAGGTGATGAGGAGCATGACGCCGGCGAGGAGGGGCTCAAAGTGCTCAGGCTTCTTCATGCTCGCCTGGATGGGGATGATGAGGCCGATGCCCTCAAAGGTGAAGATGGAGGCGCCAATGGTCAGGGTGTACGATGCCGGGTTAAAGAGCTTGACGGAGGGGTCCATGCCGCGGGTGGCCAGGGCCGAGATGTCGTACCACCAGATATAGCCGACGCCTACGACGATGAAGACATCGGCAAGCAGGGCGGCGGGGCCAAGCTTAGAGATATTGCGGATGAAGGCCAAAGGCACGATGATGATGGCCTGGAGGGCGATCAGGGCGGTGGAGTCGAGGGGGTTCGCGCCGCCCGAGACAGCCTTGAGGAAGGAGAACCAATTGTCGGCGACGAAGACGAGACCGGTGCAAACGAAGCCGAGCTGGGAGAGGGTGATGGAGGCGAGAATAAGGGAGCGCATGCGCGGGCCGGCGATGTCCTTTCCGAGGTCGCCGTAACCGCCGCCGTAGCGGGCGCGGCACTGCAGCAGCAGGTGGAAGGCGGCCATGGAGATGACGGCGACGAAGAGCATTGTCAACGAGGAGAAGAGGATGCCGCCGTTCTTGAATGCCTTGGGCAGGAACATAATGCCGGTGCCGATGAAGGCCTTGAGGGTGATGAAGAAGGTCTTGGTCGTGCTCGCATCGCCGGCCTTGCGCGCGAAACGGGAGGAGCGGCGGCGTCCCAACAGCGGTCTCGTCTCCGTCGGCGCGGCAGGTCGGCGGCCACCAGTCAGCCCCTGTTCCGCAATATCTTCCTCATCATCCGACTCGATGGCCTCCTCGTCCGAATCTTGGAGATCCTCACCGGCGAAGGAGCCGTAGAAGTCTAGAAACTCAACGAAATTCCGAGTAATGGGCAGGTTCGCGGCGGTGAAATTGTGCTTCTGCATGACGAACTGACGTCGGAAGCCCTGGGGCATCAGCATGTCGGCGGCGGCGAGGTCGGATTCGTGGCCGGACTCGGTGCGGCGAGGATGGGAGAAAGTCTGGGCGCGCTTGACACCCTGCTCGCGGGCCGAGATCTTGTAGAGGTCGCGGTGGATGTCACCACCGGGGAGGAGGAGGGAAGAGACCTCCTGGGGCTCGTCGGCATCGTTCGCGTGGAGGCTGGGGGAGGCGGCGACGGGGGGATTCGAGTTCTGGCGGGTGAGGTCGTTGGAGAAGGTTCGTGTGCCATCGAACGAGGTGCCGTAGCCGGCGGGGAGGTGGTCGGCGATGACGGACGTCAGCAGACGATCGTCGGAGGGTGTCGGTGTCGAATTCGAGTCGGACATGGCAGCGGTGGTGATGTTTTCTTCGTGGTGTTTTGGGGGGGAGAGTCGAGTAGCCACAGAGCCAATTGACCGAACGGAATCGAATCGGAGGAGAGTAAACAGATAAACAAACAAGAAGTAGCCCCGGGACTGGCGAGAGTCTCAATTGGGAGGTAGGGGAGGGGAGGGTAGAAATGCCTCGGGCTAGGCTCGCGAGAAGGTCGAGATCATGGAAACACGATCGTAGGTGATGAGGTGAGGGGAAAACAGCGGGAGGAAGGATGAAGAAGCCGAAAGGAAAAAGTTTCAACGTTTTTGTTTTTGAGGAGGAGCCACTGCCACCGCCGCCTCTGTCGGGCTCTTTCCACGAACTTGGTGCTACCTGAGGTAGGTAGGTACGGTAGGTACCTTTGTCCGTGTGTCTCCTTCCTCCATCTCCACTGCGGCATGACTTCACGAAGCTCGAGCCGCTTGCAGTCCACTGCGGTTCATGCGTCGAGAAAACATAATAGACGGATACTTACCTTCTCACAGAATCGATGTGCATCTCGAAGTACCTTTTTATCGCGGGGGTGGGACTTCTACAAGTACCTTGCGGCGGCGGCCATGGCGAATGGCGCGGCTCACTGCGGGCCAACACGAGGGAAGCGTCTAGCGGCTCATTAGGCCGAATCGCGTTGCACCTTTACGTCAGAGACAGAGGAGGGGCGGCCAAGTTTCGGATCGGCAGTGGAGCGGTACAGGGGGGGGAAGGCCTGTCGGGAGCCTGTCGGGGCCTGTAGCCGTCGCTGCAGCTGCATGGCTGAGGTAATAGCGGTGAGTGAGCTCCGGAGTGCAGAGTCCACAGTTCACCACCTCGAATTAAAGTCAACGGAAGGACAAGACACTCCAGAGTCCAGACAAGACAAGATACAAGACAAGACAGACATCATGTTACCGAGTTGAGTGTCTGGGTAAATGTTCCAGACACGGAAGTCTCAGACATGGTCCTCGGACTCGCGGAAATAGCGGCACTGGGTATTTTCACGATGCGCTCAGGTCATCGTCACTCGTCTACACGTATACTCCGTGTACTTTAGTAAGTAGGTAGGTACCTAACAGCGA
The DNA here is from genome assembly GCA_027406025.1 of Colletotrichum musae. NCBI lineage: Eukaryota > Fungi > Ascomycota > Sordariomycetes > Glomerellales > Glomerellaceae > Colletotrichum > Colletotrichum musae. Next base: position 3,532,881 of record JANVYC010000009.1, on the reverse strand, counting down.
GCAACCTGCCTAGGTAGACACGTTGAATTCGCCATGAACCAGAACAAGCGTCTTTTTAGGCTCAGAAAAGACTTTTTCCCAGGTTCCCGGCGGGGAATGACGCCACCGAGACCCTTGAAACTCAACATACGCCAACTGCGCCCAACTCCAGCGGCCTTGGGTACCTAGGTACAATCGAGACGGAAGCCCAGCCCACGTGACTCTTCCTCACCCATCAATCGCAACTGACCGCCCGTGCACGTGGGTGGGAATAGCTTCACCATCTCCGGTCCACATCCTCACATACTCACTTTCAGGCTGTGTCCAGGCCCAGGCAAAAGACCTTCTTCAGCAGCCTTGGAGTGTCTCACCTTGCCGCTGAGACTCGGCCCCGGCCCTTTGCCGAGACACAGATTTGCTTTTTCCCCTTCTCCACCGCTGGAATGTCGTGTCTCGCGGAGGACCTGTCAGTCCGAGACCGGGACTCAGCTCCCGCCCCGTCAGTCTGAGATGAAGATGCTGGAAGCCTTCGAGAGGTCTTCGCGGGCGCCCGCTGCTTTCGTCCGTCGATATATTTCATTCCAACATTCCTCACAGGGTCCAGCCAGCGTCACGACCCGCGAACAGCATCATGACAAAGTTGAGAGCACAGCACAGCAGTATGTCGTTATCGTATTCCTATTTCGAGCTTTTTGAGCAAGATAAGCAGCAGCGTCTCAACCGCAAACATTCCAATCCTTTGTCTGTCGTCATGAGCCCTCGATCGTCATCTCATCCTTTACTCATCTCTCATCAATCTTCAGCTCATCTCACTGGCACTGCGAGTACCCTGCGAGCAATCGTCAGCATCAGCGATATCGAATTTCCACTATGGAAATTACTCACAGTCGTTCACTTTGACGCACTTGAATGGGCTCGCGCACTACACCGAAATTCGTCAGCAATAGCCTTCCTCTCGGACCAAAGCATCCTCAACTCACAGAAGTCGGTCCAGCCCAGTTGATGCCGCCGCACTGCCCCCACTGAGGAGACGTTCCAGACCCTCCGGGCGCCGTGGTCGTCGTCGATCCAGCCGTCGAAGTCCTCGTCGTGCTCGTTCGCAGCGTCGTCGATGGCGTACCGGGGACCGAGCTCGACGTGACGGGGTTCTGATCAGGGTCCTTGCTCAGATGTGCTCATTCCCTTTGACGTCCGCGAAGCAATGACTTACGATGAATCCAAACCACTTGAGGTCCTCCTCGGGGAACACATCAATCGAGTGCGAAACACCCTGGCCGAGGAAAGTCTGCCTCCCATCAGCATCCACCCCGGGAACATCTTCATCAAGGTCAACCCACCTGCAGCTTGTCCCCAAACACGTACTTGGTGTACGGGCTGCGCGGGTAGTTGGGCGTCGTCGACACTGGCTCCGTCGAGTACCCGAACACCCCAGTCCACTGCTTGATCGTCTCGTAGTAGTTCTGCACGTTGAGCGCCTCGTCCGCCGTCCCGTGGTAGATCTGCATCTTGGGCCGCGGGCCCGTGTAGCCCGGGTACATGTCGTGCACCACGTTGGTCCACTGCTGCTGCGTCCAGATGGACTGGCCCGTCGAGCAGGTGATGTTCCACGCGTCCGGCACGTCGTTGACGTCCATGAAGCACCCGGCCGGCACGCCCGCGTACGCGATGCCGGCGGCGAAGATGTCGGGGTACGTCGCCGCGAGGACGTTCTAAAGACAGTGAGCTTTCCGTCTCCCACTTACTCCTCTCTCCGAGGACGACTCACCGTCATCATGGCCCCAGACGAGATGCCCGTAGCATACACCCTCGCCGGGTCCGCCCCGTACTGCGCAATCACAAACTTGACCATGTTCGCGATCGAGTTGCTCGCCCCGCCGCCGTTGTGCGTCAGCGTCATCTTGGACGCCACGTCCCAGCAGTTGTCCCGCGTGTACGGCGTCTGCGGGTACACGACGACGTAGCCGTACGTCTCGGCGTACATGGCCCACTGGCTGCCCTGGTAGTACGCCTGCGCGCTGCCGCTGCACCAGTGGATGCCCACGACGACGGCCGGCTTGGCCGCGAGGTTGCGCGGCACGTAGAGCCACATGCGCGTGCCGGTCGGGTTAGAGCCGTAGTCCGTCACCTCGGTGAAGGTCGCGCGCGGGACCGGCTCGGCCGCGAGGGCCGCGAGGGCGAGGGCCCAGATGCTGACGAGGATCGCGAGGGGCTTCATCTTGTGGTGGTGTTGATGGGATGGGCGAGCTGAGCTACCGCGAGAGGAGGACTCGAGAGGGAGGTTCGAGATTTATCAACGGCGACATCGAATGATGCTCCCCTCATCAAGCGTCGTAGTCGAATGTCCTGGCATCGGACTCAGGGCCCGCCTTCAAAGGACGAGGCGGATGAGAACCCTCCGTCCAGACGCCCCGGTACCATCGTGTCGATCGGAGGTCGCTCCCGCAGCCCTCTCGGCCGAATGCGTCCGGTTTCCCCTCCTCTGTTCCCTGCTTCAACGTTGGGCCATTGCTTTCAATACCTTTGCCCGTCAGCGTGGCGAGACCCCATCACGCACGTGGCGTCCGCCTCTCACGAAGCATTCCGGGAAACGGCCCTGGTTTCCAACATGTTCTCTCATGTCCTGCCGGATCCTGGGTCGGAAAGACGGCCGATCGTCCTGCAGCTCCAACTGGTGAGGGGGAGAACCACTTCCACCGCACTTTGTGGTGAGGGCCGAGAAAATGGAACCCCCGCCGCAATGCGGAATATCCCTTCCGCCAATCGCTTGGCCGGAGATTGCCGTTCTCGGGGTGTCGATGCAGCTCACAGCTTCCGCCCTCTCATTTGGGTTGATGTATCTCGGCTTGGCACTGGTGTTGCACCCGATGGTGATGCCACCATCTCGACGAAGCTTGTTTGTCCCAATGGGATGATTTTCGCCTGCAATACGAACCCGAGCAATTGGAATCCATTTGGACTCGGGTTGGATGCTCAGGTCAAGGGACAACTTTCGTGCAGGTGATGTACCCAGTGAGGCTATTCCATGTTCATGTTCCCGTGATTGGGCGCCATCATGATGCATTCAAACACCCACGAAGATTGGCCGGGCAATGGCATCTTTGCTATCAATTCTTCGACAAACTTTGCAACGTTCAGAAACGGACCTGGCCAACAATTTATGGCTTCATCCATCATGTCAGAACACCAACTATTGCCTGTGAAACATAACTGGCACCGGACTTCCTTCTTATTTAGATCTGGATTATCCAATCTATCGTGTCGAATGCCTGGGCCTTTTCAATGATTAGACAGCCAAGGTACTGCGGACTTTATTGACCGGCCGCTGCTACGGTCGTTGCACGATGACAAGACCGCGGCGAGGTTCCGCAGGAACATCGTCAAGAAAGGGGCCACGCAAGCTTGCTTGTAAAGGAGGCCGGGGGTGAAACCGGAGAAGTAGACGAGAGGATGCAACAGCAAGCGCAAGCGCAACAGAACCAGGGCAAACACAAAGCCCGCCCTGTTTGTCACCACCTCCTCTTGCTCGTGAAGGTTCAGTGCCAAAGTTCCAGCCCGTGGATGCCAACATCGCCCCCAAGTGGGCGAGACTGGCAAATCCGAAGCATGCAATGGTGCAGAAGCTGAAGATCTTTCTTCGCGTCCCTGGGGAGGTTCAAATCGAGTTAGCCCATGTTTCGGCCGTTGCTATTTAGCCCTTCACCTCCAGATGCCTTCCATCTTGCTACTGACCACCCTGATAAGTACAAAGAGCACGTCTTGCCTGGGTTATCAGGGAGGCAGTGCGGTGGAGGTCGTGTCCGTAGAGGCACAAATTGAGGTAGATGTGTCCGCAGTGATGGTTCATCAGACAATCTGGCGCCCTCGGTATTATCACCAGAGATGGTTACGCACAGGAGGTGTCTACCAAGACCGGAATGACACCTGATATCTTTGTTGAAAAATACCTCGCAAACTTGTCAGCCTAATGCTAGGTAGGCTGTACAAGCAGTAGAACATAGGCGTTGACGAAACGAGGTTGTACGACGTGCAAACGTCTTCCCGCCGTTTTATTTCTCTCACTTTCGGGGCCGAACATTCCTCGGAACGAGCGTCGGAAGGGGTCTCGGAAGGCGCTAGACTGACAGTCGCATGGCAGCTCGCCCCTTGAGTTGCCAAGATATTCAATGACACAGAACCTGCTCCGCCCCGTGGCCGACAGCCCGGGCTGGGCCGAAGCTTGACAGTGCTAGGAGTGAGGTTGATCGCCCCCCTCGGCGCTCGACTGACTCGGAGGCTCGCAGCAGATCTCATCGTCCGGGAAATCGGCGACAACTCCCATATTAAAAACACTCTATCATCAAGTCGAACTGCAGGAACAGCCACCCACTGCCGTATGCATGTGATGCGATGCAGCTCCCCTCTCGCGTGTGTCTCTCGATGAAGTTGCTACGACCGAAAGAACTGCCGACATCCATATGCGCGATCGTGCCATCAAGAGCACGCTTGCCGGTGCTTACGTCGCCCTGCTCCGCTCCGGTGTTCTCAGAAGAAATTGACGTTGGATTACGAATGAAGTCAAGATCGACACCTCCGCCGGGTCGGCTGCCTTAATGGTGGTGTGAAAAGGGGCGGAGGCCAATGACTCAGGCAGCGCGCGGCGGAAGACCAGGATGAGGCAGGAATCCTTAGGAAGAATGGAAAGAAAACCCCCAAGAAACAGGGATCGTGCAGCGGAGATTGCAGCGACCCAAAGGGGCGCGATCTCATGCTATGATACCTCCCTAACTACAATGGTTATCTGATCCTGCGATTGCCGGGTTTGAGCCTCAACAGAACCGTTGGAATCAGACTTTGAGGGAGATCAGACATCCGCCCGGGGCAAATTAAAAGGGGCCCTCTACAACTGAACGCGCGTAAAGGTCATCGAGGGGACACTATGTACGCAATGGAACTATTTTGTTTCCGTAGCTGTCGCTTTGTATGCCCGCATCAGGGCAGGGATGGCCTCACCAGGCCTAACGATGTTGACTCTCGAAACATCAAACTTTTTCCAGTTCAAACACCAATGGATCGTCCGATGAAAAGTGGAATGTAAGGCCCGAGAGCCACACGGCACTGAGTCCGGCGAGTTGCGAAGACTTTGCAGTTCGACGTCGCTATACGCCACAAACAACTCGAAGACATCACAGGCATTTCAACAGCGAGTAAGTAATGTCACAGATGGAAATTGCCGACTATTGTCGGGATTAAAGCCCGAATACCATGTAAAGACGTTGACCCTCCCCTGGGTCGCCAATGTTGACCAAATGCAGTACGCAGGTGGCCCCTCATGTCTCCAGTTAACCCCTATCCCATCAACATCTCCTTTCGCAGTGTATTTTAGTCTGTCTGTAGAGTGATCCTCCCCACAGTCCAAACAAGCTTCATCATGGGGTTTAGAGTTGAATCGGTCCATCTCCACGCCATCACCGGCCGTCATGCCCCTTCTAGAAAGCTGACGACTCTACCTGATGGCCCAAGCATGCTGATTACTGAACTATTCTGCCTGCCGAGCAGGGTAAAGATTCTTCCCCCAGGACAGGCCAGCGGGTACTACCACTCCTGGACAGGGAGGCTTCAGGAACGCGCTTCTCCGCATTCGCTATTGCCGATGCATGGGCAATCCCTCAAGTCTATTTTGTTGGTGTGGGGAAACCGCGCACAGCCCGTTTCCCCTGTCAGTCAGAGTCTCCAGTGTCCAGGCAAAGAGGAGCTGTAGAGCTTGAACCAGCATGCCATGCCGGTGCCAATTGCCGTCCCACCTCGATCAGTGAGTGGCACGCCAGACCCAATGGGATCGCCGAGGAGGAGGTGAGGGGGCCAGGAGTGAGAGGGAACAGCGTTGCATCGAGAGCCACCAGCCTTGAGATGAACTGCTGCTGAGGCTGCGGATAGACACTGTCAAATTAAACAGACATTACACCTGACGCGTGTCTCCGATCTGTATAAAGAGATCATAGAGCCCCAGGCAACATACTTCCAGTTCAGATGGATCTCGGCACCTGTCCTCTCCAACAGCCTTTCTCCAACATGAAGTCTATCAGCTCCTCCGCGGCGCTGCTGCTCCCGGCGGCCCAGGCCGTCATGGGCGCCTTCGCCGACGACTGCGCCAACATCGCCAAGTCTATCGACATCGCCAACACCACTGTCTGGTTCACCAACGTCGAGCCCGCCGGCGCAAACCTCTCCTTCCCCGAGCGTCACCCGACCTGCTCCGGCACCAGCCAGGTTGTCGACGTCGAGCTCTGCCGCATCTCGATGCTTGTCACCACCGGCGCCACCAGCAACATCAGCCTCGAGGCATGGCTCCCTTCCAACTGGACTGGACGCTTCCTGAGCACCGGTAACGGTGGAACCGGAGGCTGCATCCAGTACGAGGATATGGCGTACGCCACGTCTCAGGGCTTTGCTACCGTCGGTGCGAACAACGGTCACAACGGAACCGCCGGCCAGCCCTTCCTCAACAACCCCGGTGTCATCGAGGATTTTGCCTACCGCTCCCTCCACACTGGTGTCGTCGTTGGCAAGGAGGTCACCAAGGCCTTCTATGGCAAGGAGCACACCAAGTCTTACTACCTCGGATGCTCCACCGGTGGAAGACAGGGCTTCAAGGAGGCCCAGGACTTCCCGGATGACTTCGACGGTATCCTGGCCGGTGCCCCCGCCTTTTCCTTCAACAACCTCACCTCCTGGAGTGGCCACTTCTTCACGGCCACCGGTCCTGCCAACTCGTCCACCTTCCTGCCTAGAGACCTCTGGGCCGTTGTCCTGAAGGACGTCCTCAAGCAGTGCGACGGCCTCGACGGCGTCACCGACGGCATCATCGAGGACCCCGACCTGTGCCACTACCGCCCTGAGGCCCTCATCTGCGGCGCCAACCAGACCGAAAGCTGCCTGACTGGCACCCAGGCCGAGACCGTCCGCACCGTCTTCGGCGACCTGTACGGCGTCGACGGCTCCCTCGTCTACCCCCGTCTCCAGCCCGGCGCCGATGCCGTCAACATCCTCCTGGCCGGCAACTCTTTCCCCTACACCACCGACTGGTTCCGCTACGTCGTCTACAACGACCCCAACTGGGACCCCGCCACCCTGACCGTCAAGGACATGGCCTACTCCTCCGACCTGAACCCCTTCAACATCGAGACCTGGAAGGGCGACCTCTCCGCCGTCCGCGACCGCGGCACCAAGATCCTCCACTACCACGGCCTCCAGGACCCCATCATCAGCAGCGACAACTCCGCACGCTACTACAACCACGTCTCGCGCACCATGGGCCTCACCTCGGCCGAGCTCGACGATTTCTACCGCTACTTCCGCATCTCCGGCATGAACCACTGCAGCGGCGGCCCCGGCGCCACCTTCATCGGCAACAAGCCCGCCGCCGTCGCCGGCTACGAGCCCGAGGGCAACGTCCTGTCCGCCATCGTCCGCTGGGTCGAGGAGGGCGTCGCCCCTGACTACGTTCTCGGCACCGCCTACGTCAACGGCACCAAGGATGCCGGCGTCGCCTTCTCCAGGAAGCACTGCAAGTACCCTGCCCGCAACGTCTACAAGGGCACCGGTGACGCCAACCTCCCCGAGAGCTGGAACTGCGTGTAAGCAATTGCTGGAAGCTGCCCGTATACCCTATTTCTCTGTACATATAGCGCGACATATTCCCTTGCGTGTAAAAATACATACGAATGTACATTTCAGACCTGTGCCGTCTTGATGTTCACACGTGAAACTTGCTTCGAGTTGAGACCTGTAGGGTGATGCAAGAATAAATGTGCCTTGAGTTGTGTCAAGTGGGCCATGTGTTCATGTGCTGGGAACAAATTTGACGTTTTCTAGCTATCGATAGGCTGTCTAGACTGTCTTATCGAAAGGTGGTTGTCTGGTTTGCTCGACCTATTGCAACTCCGCCAGAAGCTTGGGGAGTAGGAACCGGTTATTGAACTCCCACAAGATGGTCGTGAACTGTGCAGACCACGCACCGCCCGTGAAGAAAGTACTCTTGCGACCCTGGAGCGCGTACAAGTCTGTCACGAAACCTGCCTGAATTTCTTCGGCGGGTACATGAAGGTGCATCGCACCGTGGTCGACCCACGCCTTGAACTCAAGTCGCTCGTTCCCGAGACTTGGGACGGTACCGGCGGCTGAAAGTTTGTATAAGGAGCTTTCCACAAGCTCCCGCGCCTCAAGGTTGGTTAGTTCGGAGTTCCCGGTGACCAAGACGCGGTAGTTGTCGCCGCCGAGGTAGTCGAAGCGGCCGACGAACGGAAGCTCAGGGATGGAGAGCCACGTTTCCGGGTCGGTGTTGGTATACGAGTAGCTGCTGGGAAGCGACGGGTGAGAGACAACCCCGGCGTAGACAGTAGACCATTTCCACTTGGAGAACACGGCAGTCTCCTCCTCGTCGATGCTGACCCCCTTCAAGTTGTCGAGAGTTGGCTCAAAGGAGATGACGAGCTTCTTTGCGCGGATGAGGATGCGAGTGTTGTCGGCGCTCTCAACGAGAACCTCAACCCCTTGATCGGTCCTAACGGTCTTGACCGCTGTGGAAGAGTAGAGAACGTCGCCACCGAGGAGCTCGGCGATGGCGTCGTAGATATCCTGGTTCCTCCTCGAAACAGGGACGAAAGATCCCACGACCCCCAAGAAAGTCCTCGTGATAGGCGCGCCAAATGCCTGCATGACGTAGAGAGTTGATTGATCCGGTAGATCTTTCATTCCCAGGCCGGTCACCTGGAAGATGCGAGGCACGGCGGCTTCGATCTCGTACTTCCTGGCAAAATTGATAAACTTCATAGTCAGGTCGTCGGGAATTCCGACCGCGGAATCAGGGAACGCCTCGTATGAGGGGATTATGCGGTCTTCATACTTTTCGCAGAGCTCGAGGTACTTTCGGAGGGCAGCCGTGGTGTCGTTTGGCGCGGGGGGCGAGTAGTTCGTCAATAGGCCCGTCTTAAAATCGGCATATGTCGTGTTCAAAGCCAACCGAGCTGGCGTCTGCACCGGAATGCCAAAGCGACCGACGAACTCACGGGCGCCGGGGTAGTCGGTGTACGAGTTGACTCCATAGTCGTAAGGATTACCGGTCGCAGGATCGGTGAAGGTCGCGACATGTCCTCCCTGAGTAGATACCCGATGTCATCAGTTCTCGTCCTGATGAAAAGCCACGGAGAAGTACCCACCAGATTTCCCTGCTTTTCGACAATGACAACCGACTTGTCGTAGTCTTCGCGGAGTCGGACCGCGGCATGGGCTCCGGAAGCGCCTCCTCCGAGGATCACGACGTCCCTCTCAATGACAGTCGATGCGGCGCAGTCGGAAATGGTTGCTGCTGTTGTCAGAGACAGGAAGCCGAGGAGTGTCAATTCGCATATCATCATGATTCCTGCTTGTGCGAGAGAAATCCTGTCTGGGTTTACGTCTCTCGAAGGTCGGCCGCCGCTGTCCGAGAGAATCCCAAACCAAAAGCTTCGCGAGCCATGGCGACTTGGATGCCGGTCAGTACATGTACTTATACATGGATGCCGTGGGATCGGTGTGAACCAGCAAGGTTCGTGGCATCGAGCAACACTGTCAGCCACGGAACATGTAGTCAATCGATTCCTGATTTGATTTGCCAGCCTGTATCCTTCTTCCAAGGGAGGAGTACAAAGATAGTCCAGGGAGGTTGTCTATCTGTCGGTTCAAGGTACTGACTGTCAGGGGTGGCAAAGTCATGATCCAATTGAAGGAGGTCCCCCCACAGGGATCTTGCAACTAATAATGCATCCCATAGGGCTCCGTTGAGACATATCGAATCACGGACATCTCATCGGAGCAGGAATGCGTTACCGAACGCCCTGGAGCAGTGGAGGATGGTCACCCCCTGCTTAGTGAGCTGCGCAGCGTATGGTTGCCACCCGCTTCAAACGCTGCCTCGACTGAAGAATACGACGGACGATTTCAAAAATTATTAGCAGGTAGATATGATCAAGGTTGAAATATACACAAATATCAGGCATTGGATTTAAGGAACTAGGTAGTAAGCACAACCAATCCATGGCGTCGAAAGAAACAAATGTCTACGGTCTACCTTGGCCAAGTCTCATCGCAGAGCCACGCCACACCCAGCTCCAATCCCGGCTGTCAAGTTCAGTCCCAGAGTCACGTTACCCAAGACTGAGGTTGTCAGCCAGTTGCCAATGTGGGCATTGACTTCCGCAGGCTTGTCCCACATCATCCAATGCGACGCGTTAGGCGACGTGTCCACCTCGCCCCGGGACAAGTGGTTGAAGTACGTCTCCATGCCGGTCGATAGCGACAAGGGCAGCGCCGGATCGCGCGGGGCGCCGATGTACAGCGCGGGCTGGGCGAACTTGGCAGTGTACGACGTGTTTCCTGGCAGAAGAGCCAATTCGTGCAGCCAGTCCAGCTCCCCCGCGCGGTACCAGTTGAGAGTCCGGTTAAAGGGGTCCTCGCTGTAATTCTGCACGTAAAAGTCCAGTTCCTCCTTGCTCAGAAGCGAAGAGTCCTCCGTAACGCCGTCGAGCAGGTCAAAATCGAATCCGCCGGCGCTGGCATTGAATGCCCAGACATCATTGGGCAGCGTCTTCCCATAGATCGTGTTCAGCACCTGTCGGACGCGGGTGGTGTTTTGCGCGCCGGTGTCTCCAATGCTGATGTAGTCCTGGATGTCGTCCGTCCGGAACTGCAGCTGGTAGCGCAGAGAGGGTACCGCAAGGCCTTTGTCAATGTACTGCAGTGTCGGGGCGGAAAAGGGCGTGCTGAGGACAAAGAAAGCAGAGATCAGCTCCGGGTGCCACAGAACGGTGCGGTAAACAACAGCACCACCCCAGTCGTGTCCTCCCAGGACAATGCGGGATAGACCAAGGTGGCTGGCGAGAGCTGCGATATCGTCCGCGGCGCGCTTGAGAGAACTGTTGAGAGCTTGTCAGTATTTGCGTGCCTTTCGGGGTCTTTTGACCGAACAACGTGGCGAGATAATACAACGTACTAGTAGCTGACATCTTCGGGCGCATCGGTTGATCCGTAGCCCATCATATCCGGTGCAATGACCCGAAGGCCGTGGGAAAGGAGGAAGGAGATTTGGTTGCGCCATCCCAGAGACAGGTCGGGCCAGCCGTGAATGAGAAAAACGGTCCCGACTGGCTTGCCCTTCTCCGCTGGAGGTTCCGCATAGATGTAGTTGTAGTTGACACCGTTGAGCTCAGCGCTCCGGTACTCAAACCGCGGGTCGTTGACGGTGATCGCGCCCATTGTTGCTGGAATGAAGCAGAAGCTGATGAACGGTGTCGAAGAACAACAGTCGTCGGTCTGGGAAGCGCGAGGCACTATATATAAGTCCTCCTGGGATATTCCTCTTCGGCAACTAAGGTTGTCATCATAGCATGAACATAGTCCGAGATCTCCTTGTCGTTCAATTTAGGAAAGTCTTGGCAAATTTGGTTGACATTTTGCCCGTGGACTCCGCGGAGCCATCCGCGCGGTTTCCACTTCTCAAAGAAGGACGAACTATCCTGACTCAACATGCCGGTTCCCTCGCCGGAGCTTCCGGTAGGGCGTTTGTGCAGGCGAGTTATTACCATAAATAAGTTAGACGCGATCGGTAGATATTAGATATGGAGAACAGCTTTCAAGTGGTGCCATCATGGTAGAATGCTTCGAAAAAACTATTTGACACCTAGATGCTGTGCGTCATTCTAACGCACTCTTTGATGATACTTAGAACGTCACGGACGACAGTGATGAATGGGAATGAGGATGAATGCGCAAGCATATTCGCCTCTTAATGATCCATAGAAGGCTATTTACTCTTTTTGACCATTAAAAGAACACCAGACATGCCGGCTGTAATTTTCTCATCTCCTTTCTCTACGCCTGCTTCTCGCAGAATATCCTCAACGTTCTTCCTAAAAATCTTGACGACGTCTCGGCCCGTGCCAGCAGTCTCTGGGTTTGCCTGACGCCACCGCGCCGTCGAGCTGACTGTAGCCAAGTACTCCTCCATGCCCTTCAGATCAAGGACTTGGTGGTTGAGGAAGAACTCCTCGCTCGGCAGGACTTTGCCGTCTTCATTCCACACCTGGCGCGAGAAGCTCCCCTGGTCGAAACCATCAACTTGGTTAGGCAGAGTCCAAGGCAAAGGAAGCGTCTCGAATGTCTCCCCCCCGTTGGTGCTTGAGTCGTTCTTGTACCTTTGTATCTCGTCTATCAGCTCGTTGAGAGCGGTCTGAACGCGTCGATAATTCGGCGTAGACGGGTGGATATGCAAGAAGCTTCCCCGCCAGAGAGCAACGGTGCCGCCGGCCTTCAGCACGCGAGCGGCCGATGCCCAGAAAGCAGCCATGTCGAAGTATTGTGCCGCGGTCGCTGCTGCAACGAGATCGATGCTGCCGTCGGCAACAGGCGGAGAGATATTTGACCCGAGCTCTGCGTCGGTCGACACGTCGAACCGGATCGGGCCCGACACAGACCGGCCGCCAATGGACTTGGCGGCCGCAATCATCCCAGGACTCGGGTCCAGCCCAACAGCTTCCTGAAAGTAGGACCCCAGCTCGCGAGTAGCAGTGCCGGCCCCGCATCCGATGTCGAGGAGAGTCCCAAGTGTGCCGCCGGTGGAAGTGTGGTAATCGGTGATGATTTTGTACAGATCTTGGCGATATCCTGGTCGCGCTCGGGCGTATACGTCGCCCTGGTCATCTGTGTAGCTACGGAAAGTCACTTCAGAACCGGCTAGGTAGGATGCCATGGCTGATGCGTTCAAAGCTGATGGTAGAACGAGAAGAGTAAAAGACTTTGATGATGTGAAATCGAAGATTGAGATTTGCACCTGAGGTGATAGAGCTATATGGCAAGACCGATGTGTCGAGACAACAATGAAGATTCACATTAAATACTCGCAGGCAGTTGGTATGACGGAAGCGTTTGGTTGTTTCATTCGTGCGCTCAACTCCGGGCTATTCCCCTCAGCTCCGCTCAACTCCGGCCTCAACTCCAGGGCACGAAACTCACTATGTCGCAATTTTAGTGAGCCAGCTTGCTGTAAAGTTTTGAACGCCTCTAACGATCAGTGCGAGGCAGCCAGTCCGTCGTCCGAGTCGTCCGTCACTTTCGTCGTTACACGGCTGTCGCCCGTCACATTCGTTTATGACTGTCGGAACTAGGGACCTCCGAGTACGGTACCTCATCGTGAAAGGTTCGTTCTGAAAGGACCGACCTATCGCATTACGACACAGCTGTCGACATGCATCAATAGTCTCGCGGCTGAGCTGCTGGCATCACTAGTGTGTGTTCTAGCCTTCGCATGATGGTTAACTGCGCCTCAGCTGGCGCCCCCAATGGTGATTGTTGGAATGTAATTACGGCCCTGCGCCACGGCTGCAGTGCCTCAGCCACGGCAGCTGTGGCTCGGGGACGTGTGGGGTCACATGACCCCACGGGGCCCACTTTCAGGGGCCCCTTTTAACCCACGCTGGCAGCCCTCCTTCTTACATCAATACAATCCATCCGCATCACCACTTTACAGTCAATTTGACCTTATTTTAATAGCCGTACAGCCCCTTATTTTTACCCTATTTTAGGGTCGCGTTTACTTACCCTATACAAACTAACACTAATTAGTAGTTAACGTACGTACGCAACCATAGTAATTATCGTTATCTATAATAGCACTATAGCTAATAATAATTATAATCTTTTTAGTTACAAAAAAAACATTATTACAAACACAATTAACCTAAAGTTAACTAATTACTTACTAATAAATAACGTCAATATACTAAGCCCCCATCTAGCAGCAGTTAATTTTACCTATAAATCCAGTATACTATCATAAACGCATCTAAAACGTTAAATAAAACAAATAATATTTAACATACCCCTTCTTAATAGTCAAACTATCTTAGTTATTAAAAGCGTCCCTTAATATAACAACCTTTTAATCCCCTTATTAACAAAGCCTAAATCAACAACCTTCTAATCCCCTTATTAATAAGGCTTAATACACTAAAGCTTATTTAATAGCTAACTAGACCTCAAGCTAGCTTACTTATAAATATAAAAAGTACCCCTTAACGTATCGTCTCTATAGTAACAAGCCTAGGGATCAACAGCCTCAAGGCATCTCCAGCCTCGTTTCTTTACTAGATCCCAGCTTTACTAACAGCCTTAGGCCATTAAATTAAAAACCCCTACTTAAGCCCTACTTACCTACTTAAGCCTAGGGATTTATAACTTCCTACTATCAACCTATAGATTTAATAGCCCCTAAGGCCCTATTTACTAATCTACGGATCTAGCAACTTTAAGCCCCTATTAACTTAAGCCCCTATACAGTACTCTATAACTATCCCTCCCCTATTTAATACAACAAACCCTCCTATGCCCCCATAGCCCCCAATTACTTAAGCCTATCCCTATAAGGGATTAAGTATAAATAAAGATTCTTTAAAAAATAAAAAGCTACTAAAGAAGGTATAATTAACTATTCTATTAAAAATAAAAAACTACTAAAAAATAGATATAGGGATAGTTACAGGCTATAGTACCCTAACCCTTATCATAACAGTACTAAAGGATATATAACTAGCTATATTTCTAAAGGTACTATTAGGGATAAGCGGCAGTACTAATAAATATACAACTAGCGTCCCACTACTCCGTATCTCCAGAAGTATCACTAGGGATAAATAACAGGGCCGGGGGACATACAGCTAGTAATCCTACACTCTATATCTCTACTAATATCGTTAAATATTATAGTAACAGTGTTAAACCATAGATTAGCTAGGACTATAGGTAATATAGTACGTTAGTAGGGTGTACTATAAATAAAATAGATATTTAACAAAGCTACTAGACGTATAGTAGGCCGTTACTACAGCCGTATATACAGTAGCCCCGTTAGAAATAAGGCACTTAATACCTATAGAGGTTTTAAGATTTTTTATTATTTTAAAAAGTAGTAATCTATTAAACTACATCAATTACCGCCCTCTTTATAATTATAATTATTTCTTAAGTTAAGGCCTAACGCCTTAGGCCTCAAGAGTAAAAACTGCTAGTATTAGAATATAATTACGGCCCTGCGCCACGGCTATAGTGCCTTAGCCACAGTAGCTGTGGCTTAGGGATGTATAGGGTCACATAACCCCACGGGGCCCACTTTCAGGGGCCCCTTTTAACCCACGCTAGCAGCCCTCCTTCTTACATTAATACAATCCATCCACATCACCACTTTACAGTCAATTTGACCTCGTTTTAACGGCCGTACAGCCCCTTGTTTTTACCCTATTTTAGGGTCGCGTTTGCTTACCCTGTGCAAACCAACAGTGATGTTGTATCTGTGTTTCATAGGTGCGTGATTCAGCCCAAGTTCCTTTTTCCGTATCCTCAAGTAGCCTTAGCAGAAAGAATGTCTCCATTTCAGCCGGTGGCTGGTAAAGAGGAAATGAACACACGCCGTCGATATCTATAATAAAGCCGGGTGGCCTTATTTCGGTGCAAGTTTCGTACGTTGCGCTCTGACAATCACAACAACTCATGAGCCCTATTCAGCCTCTCTAGCTCTTCAAATCTTTCGAAATGATCCAGAAAACAGAGGATAGTCGGACAACTAACCTGGCTTCGCCTGGGGCACGAGTCTGGACCGTGACTTTACCTATTTCACAAACCAAGGATTACACCCAAGACCATCTCTGCATCAACTGCGAATTCTTCATCGAACAGTTCCTGACCCTCGCCGCGGACAAGGACGGAAAAAGGGTAATGTCCCTTCAATTCGACCCCGAAATGCAATGGGGAAATAATTGGGATGATGGGAGCTTCAGAATGGGCAAGATCTATGGCTGTCCTCTTTGCCCGCAACTCCAGTCGGTGAGAGGTCTGGGACCAGGACCGTTGACTGTGACTGCAGTCAAAGGCGAGTTTCCCCGCCTTAGTACAGAGACGTGGAACGAGCCTGTTATGGATGGTTTTTGGAGGATTCGGATGAAGATTGACGACACCATCACTGGTGCGCGTTTCTTCCCAGTCTCCGAGTGCCAGGCGGCATCTTCATACGCTGCTTACAAGCCGAAAGAGAGTACGGGTAGCGATGAGACCATAAGGCTCATCAAGAGCTGGTGGGACCGCTGTCTCAAAGAGCACTCGACATGCAAAAGAAATCAACCTCCCGAATCGTACCCGACGAGATTGCTGGAGATAAAGGATCGCGACTTGCGCCTGGTAGAAACTAGCCAGGCCAAGATCACCGAGTCTTACGTTGCGCTGAGTCACTGCTGGGGAAAGAACCCCCGCCACCTCACTTTGACAAACGACAACTACAACGACATGTGCGCGGGACTGGCCCGGGCTCAGCTGCCCATCACCTTCCGACATGCGGTCGAGGTGACGGAGAAGCTCGGCATCCGATACATCTGGATCGACTCTTTATGCATCATCCAATCGGGCCCCGACAAGGTCAAGGACTGGACCCGAGAGGTGCGCCTCATGGCCTCGGTCTACAGCAGCTCGATACTCAACATCGCCGCATCTGATGCGCGAAACTCCAGCGCTGGGATGTTCCGAGACCGGGATACAAAGCCAGCCACTCCTTTCCTGTTGGCTCTCCCGGTTCCCGTGGTACTCCGGGAAGGAAAACTAGAGTGGACCATCAGCACGGAAACGAAGCCGCACGTCTTCGTCTCGGACGACGTTACTTTGCGCAGCCTCGGACAGTCTCCGCTTGACGAACGTGCCTGGGTATGCCAGGAAAGGCTTCTGTCCGTCCGAACAGTACACTTTGGTGCGAAGCAGGTCGTGTGGGAATGTTCGGAGACCCCGTTTGCGTGCGAGTCTTTGCCGTGGGGCATCGACGTAAACCACAGCCTGGTCCAGACGAGTGGTTCCTTCTGGGCATTGCCTCAGGAGGCGTCTATGTCAGAGATGGGCACCCAAGCACCTCCCATGCTGCGAGCCCCTCCGGGTGTATGGAAGGAAGACGACGCGACAGCGCAGACTCAGCGCTGGTTTGACATCTTGACCGACTTTGCCAGTCGCCAGCTCACTGTCATAAACGACAAGCTCCCGGCGATTGGAGCCGTCGCGCAACAGATTGCCGCATCTCTGGGAGACGAGTACGTGATGGGATCCTTCAAGTCGCATCTACCACAGGCTCTGCTGTGGGAAGTCGTGGGCAAGCCGCTACCAAGGGACATGACTGCCAAGTTGTACCTTGCGCCCTCGTGGAGTTGGGCAAACGCGTCACAGAAGGTCTCGTTCGGAAACTGTTTTTGGTTTGCGCTGCACCGGGCGGGCAACGACATGCAGCGTCACACTTTTGCCCGCTTCCTCGACGCGGGCGCTGAGTTGGTCGACGAGCAGAACCCCTTCGGCCAGGTTAAGTCTGGATTCATACTCCTTTGGGCGCCGCTCGTGGTGGTCTCTGGGGAGATAGGGAAGGGTACAATGAAGAGGATGGAGTCAGATGTTACGTCAAGCAGGTTCCTAGAGTTCAAACTCGACGGAGAGCCAGGCGAAGCCCACGGCAAGAAGGAGACATTCTTGCTGCCGATCGGTTGGAAGATGGGCCATGGGCGTGTAGGAGGTGCCCCATTCATGAGGGAGTATGGGCTGATACTGATGGAAACGCAAACCGATATCTTCGTTCGAGTAGGCACGTTTCTGGGAAAGTACACTTCGGCGGTGAGTAAGACGGCAGACTGGCTGCCTGGCACTGCTCATTGGGGGTATCCTTGGAAGCTTTACAGAGATGTTCGAGTTATTTGAATGAATTGGGACTGTACCTTTTCGGTTATGTTGCAGCGGAAGACATCGACGGACTGCAATAGGTAATAATGGTAGTATCATAGGTTCGTTGTTATCATCTTCCAAAGCTATTACATTAACGTGCCCAATGGCGCATACTGCATCCTTTACAAATCATGATTACTTTCGACTTCAAGCACAGTTATGTCATCTTTGCTTAGTTGCCCGCCAATATCTGGGCCGAGATCTTTTCCGCGAGCACGTAGACGGTGCTCTGGGGATGGCCGGGAGGCAGCAGAGCGAAACTGCTAGCATCAACGACCCTCAACCCGCTGACGCCAATAACCTTGGCATCCTTGTCCACCACAGCGTTGGGGTCATCGGCCTTGCCCATTCTGCAGGTGCAAGACGCGTGCCAGATGGTCATGACATCGTTGCGGATCTGGCGAATAATCTGGTCGTCCGTCTCAACGGCGGGGCCAGGGTAGTACTCCTTCCTGTCTGCCAGTACGGGACGCATGGCGTTGCTGTTGAAGGCCTGGCGGAGGCGCTTGTACGTAGCCAGGGCAACACTGACGTCCGTCGGGTCGGTCAACCAGTTGGGGTCGATCAGGGGCAGGTCCTTGGTGTCCGCAGAGGCAAGGGTGACGGTCCCGCGGGATAGAGGTGCGACAAGACCACCGAGAATAGTAGCGTACTGAAACCCATCCCGGGGCTGAGTGAGGAGCAGGTTGGCAAAGTTACCGACGTAGCCGGGGGCGGTGAGATACTCGATCTCTGGCCAGTCGGCGGGGAACTCGGCATCAAGCACACTGGCGGCTTCGTCGCTGATCAGTTCTCTTGGCGCCTTCTCCCAGCCGAGGAAGTCGCAAACGGGGTTGGTCAAAGGGCCGCGCTTGAAGATGGAGTAGTCGAAAGCGAATTGGGCGGCGGTGTAGATCAGGTCGTTGGCCAGGCGGGTCAGGGTCTGGACCTTGACGCGCCAGGTAGGGCCGAAGAAGACGTGGTCCTCCATCCCCTTGCCGACGGCAGAACGCTCAGCGACAATGGGGATGTTGAACTTCTGGAGCTGGTCGCGTGGACCGACGCCGGAAACCATGAGAAGTTGCGGGCTCTGGAAGGCACCGGCCGAGAGGATGACCTCCTTGTTTGCCTTGAGTGTGTAGGTGCTGATGCCGAGATTGGATGTGACGACCACGCCGGTTGCCTTCTTGTTGCTGTCGAAGAGGATCTTCTTAGCCAGCGTGAGCTGGTAGACCTTGAGGTTCTTGCGGCCGATGGCCTCGGTGAGGAAGGATGTCTGGCTAGATTCACGCTTCTGAGACTCGGGGGCAATCGTGTCTGAGCAGTACTGAGCTCCCATGAGCTCGCCACTGTTGAAGTCCTGAGTGGGCGGAATGCCGATCTCGTTGAGGGAGGGCTCGAGGTAGGTGCTGAAGGGCTGGGCGTAGTTGGCGTAGGATACGCGCAGAGGGCCACCGGACGGCGAGAAAGCATCGGGGTTGTACTCGGCGCTGGCGTTGGCGAAACGAGGGGGGCTCTTGGGCGGAGTGAACTTGACGCTCTTCTTGAAGTAGGGGAGGAGAGAGTCCCAGGTATAGCTGTCATCGCCGACAGCATCTGCCCACTTCTGGTAGGACTGTTTGGTGCCACGCTGATAGATCATGAAGTTTCGAGCGGAACTGAGATCTTTGTCAGATAGTTCTCTCTGAATTAAGTTTTCGATAGTCACGTACCTTCCTCCAAGACACTTTCCACGAGCATAGTGAATGCGTCTACCATTCGCGCCGCTCTGGGGCTGGGTGACGAAATTCCAGTCAACTAGAGGATTGGTATCCAAAGGACTGGAGCCGGCGAACAGAGTGTCTCCGGCAGGAGTGTTGCCGATAATGGGGTTCGTGATCTGGTAAAAGGTTCCCGCTTCGATGACAGCAACCGTGATACCAGGCTGTGCGCTCAACCTGTTGGCCATCACGAGACCGGCGGTACCGCCGCCGATGATGACATAGTCAAATGCGGCGTCCTTTCCAAGGTCACCGGCACTAGAACCGAGCTGGCGCTTGTGTTCCGCATGGATATGGGCTTCATCGTCGGCCGGAGCTGCGGTAGCTAGGCCCAGAGCTGTGATGACAATCGCGAGACCTTGAGAGACGCGCATTTTGAGAGGAGTATCGTAAGGACAGGCAGTCTGGTGGCTTGTGTTTCCCGAAGAACAAACAAAAATCCGATCGAAGGATCAGCAGGTTCTTATAACCATCTTCAATCTTAAACTTTGCCAGTGACCACTTACACAATACCAGGTGGGCTAGAGAGCCACTCCCGGAATAGAACGCGCAGTAAACACATCGTCTCGCCGAAATCCACGGGGTTTTCGAGCAATCCAGCGGCGGCCCGATGGAAGATCGAAAGATTCCATACCAGGTTGAGCACGCTAGATGCTGACCTATCTCACTTCTGGTTAGGTGTCCACGGGGTGTTATGACCTAGCGTGTGGACGGACCCTTGCAATATGGGGGATGTCTGGTGCTCACCGACGACCACCGCCTCTAGGGCTTCAAGCCAAGCGGCGGCTAGTGGTTGGACTCGGTGGAATAAAATGAGAGTTGTCGATGATTTGATGTTGGGGCACAGGAGGCCAATGTGGTCACGTGGTGATGTCGCGATGGGTGTTGAGGATGTCTGATAAAGGTGGAAACAATTTCTGGCTCCAGCCTTGAGACAACAAGAAACTGGCATAAGGTCAAGGAATTTCGTGAGCGCGCTCATCTACACATGATCTGGCGGCATCATGTTGTCAGGCACAACAACGTGGGAAAGGCATCCGGGGCGCCATCCGGCGCTAATTGCGAATTTAAGTTTAGACCGTCTCCTCAGGGGGACTGGACTGGGCCTGAGAAACTTGCCAACACGATATCCGTTGGCGTCGTCTTGGAGGACTAGAAGCAGGCGAATCGACGACTGAATTCAGTGGACTCGTGAAGCATGCCCGATCTGGCGAAACACCAGCCGAGGGGGGTTTAGCTTGGGTGGGGAAGCCTCGGGTTGAGAAGTCAATGATGACTGTCTTTGTTAGAGATCTTGGCTTTGTTCCAATACGGACCGCATGAATGGCGGTTTAGAATGTTCCAAGACTAACAAAACCAACTTGCCTCGAATACGGATAAGGCAAGTGAACATTTCAAATCCGTTGTTAGCTCAGATCGTCGGTCAACCTGGGCAGACCGCCAGCTATCAAGAAGTACAACGTTTCAAAGCTATGCAGAAAATGGCAAACATTTATGTTTTGAATAACCGGCTGCCGAGTCTAGGCGCACAACACAGTCTTTGTCTTTCTGGCAACGAGCAGAAGAATGACAGCACTGTACAGCACGTCGCAAGTCGGTAACTCGGTGCCTTCTGGACCACCTGAATGGAGTGTTGGAGGGGAGACCAACCGTCTACATGTGCGTGCAAACTATGCCTCCATTACTCAATGTACTCCCTAGATTAGTAATTGTAAGGGCTACACAAGCTTGTTATCATCGTCCTTCGAAGTAAGTTATCTTCAACGTTCTTGTCATTCCTATCGTTTTCGTTGTTATTAAGCTAAGCGATATAGGCGTGTTGGATACTGGAGCAGGGGGGTGATAAATCAGATCTCCCTACAATATTTACTCCGGGGAGTACCAAGTGGGTGGTCGAAGCTCCACACAAGACAGTTACAGAGACCGGTAATAAGGTTTGCTCTGGTAGGCAAGAATGAACGCGAAAGCTCGAAACGAGCAATTTCGACCGAGGCCAATTTTGAGGTAGACAGAAAGCTATTTCGGAAGCAATTGGATTGCTAGGGCTCTGCAAGGTTGCATCAATTGACTGGTTACCTCTCCTGGGCGTCCGTCCTATTCAGTGTATCCCAGTCTCCTCGCTATCCTAGATTGAAAGGAACAACCGGGAAAACAGAGGTTTGAAGACTGAGGTCACTGATCAGAGCGTCTCCTTGGAAGAGCACTTCGACTTTACAGTCTATCAAGATACCTTTTCGCCAGATCTAGTAACTACCACATCCAGCCGCCAAGGGTCACTGACTCTACTCAAGCTGGAAAAACACAGATTCCGCTTAGTCAATGCCGCTCCGCCCCCCATTTCGCAGGGATATTCCCGCTCGCTTACTCTGTTCGGCCCGGAGTGATGGGTTCGTCCCATTGCCCCCTTAATAAAAAGCCCAGAGCTTCTACCTCTATTTGACACAGGAGTTTATGAACAATTGGCCATCGTTTTGAAGCTACTCTCCTGTGCCCAGGATGGCATGACTTCATTATACATAGGCTAATTGCCTCACTGCCCTCGGCTATGAGCAAGTTCCCACGGTACTGGTGGATTATTATCGAGTTCACTGATCGATAGCCGCCCTGCATGTGCGTCCTCTACTCGTCACAACGCGTTTGCTGTCCGCACCACTGAGCGGCCCGCGCCAATCCCCTCGCTCTCGGCTGTCGGGAAGCTGTTCAGAAGATCCTGAGAGGATTTAGACTTTCCGGGGAGCTTCTCAATTTATTCGAGATGTAGTGCATCGCCCCCTGAAGGCGCAATTGGTGACCATTCGGACCCGCCGTCGCCTCATCGGCTTGGGTTACCACCCGAGTCCAGAATGCCGTCCGATGCGTAATGGAGACTCTCGGAAATTCGTATGTAAATAGTCGAGCGCTCCTCGGATCAGGCGAGATTTTGTTTTCGAATCACCTGTTCGGTTCAGTCCTTTCCTTTCCGCCCACACTCGCTTTTCAATCGACGTTCCTTTAGGATCGACATCAAAACATTCGCTTCAACCTGTTGGCTGGCCCATTCTTGAGAGATTTGCGCATCTTCCTTTCGAGACTCGAGTAAACCAGGCCCAAAACCAAACAGAAACACGACCATGAGGAGCGCCGGGCTCATATTAGCGGCGGCAGCGGCGTCCGTCCGTGCCGCTTGCGACTGGAAGAACGTCCACACCGGAGGCGGCGGCGGCTTCGTCCCGTCCATCGTCTTCCACCCGACCGAGAAGGGCGTCGCCTTTGCCCGCACAGACATTGGTGGTCTCTACCGCCTCAACGACGACGACTCCTGGACGCCCGTAACCGATGCCAACGGCTTCGCTCACGATGACAACTGGAACAGATGGGGTATCGACGCCCTTGCGCTCGACCCTGCTGACGCGAACAAGGTGTACATCGCCGCCGGCATGTACACGAACGACTGGTAAAGCACCCGTCGCAGGCACCGGTGCAAGCAAAGACGGGCACGTACTAACGTTGCTACCACAGGGATCCCCACAACGGCTCTATCGCCCGCAGCTCTGACAAGGGCGAGAGCTGGGAGTTCACGGCACTCCCCTTCAAGGTCGGCGGCAACATGCCCGGCCGCGGAACTGGCGAGCGCCTGGCCGTCGACCCCAAGAACTCCAAGATCCTCTACTTCGGCGCCAGAAGCGGCAACGGCCTCTGGAAGTCCACGGACGGCGGCCTGACTTTCTCCAAGGTCTCGTCCTTCGAGGCCGTCGGCACGTTCCGCCCCGGCCCCGAGGGCGACGCCTATAACGGCGACCTCCAGGGCCTGACCTTCATCACCTTTGACGAGACCTCCGAGGTCGTCGATGGTGCTACCTCTAGGATCTTTGTTGGCACCGCCGACAACAGCACGGCTTCGGTCTACGTGAGCACCGACGCCGGCGCTACCTGGGGCCCCGTTGCCGACCAGCCCGCCAAGTTCTTCCCCCACAAGGCCAGACTCTCCGTCGCGGAAAAGGTATGCTGGACTCATCATACCACAAAAGCGACTCGCTAACAAGGCTGAAAAGGTCATCTACTTCACCTACTCTGACGGCACTGGCCCGTACGACGGTACCCAAGGCGCCATCTACAGATACGATCTCACCTCCGGCAAGTGGACTGATATCACCCCTACCTCTGGCAGCGACCTCTTCTACGGCTTCGGTAAGTTGCATTCTGGGTCTCGAAACTCTCCTGGATAGGACCTGATCTTTTCCCAAGGTGGCCTTTCCGTCGATGCCCAGAAGCCCGGCACCATTGTCGTTGCGACCCTTAACAGCTGGTATCCCGATGCCCAGCTCTTCCGCTCCACCGATTCTGGCGCGACTTGGAAGCAGATCTGGCATTGGGGTGCCGATGGCAAGGTTGCTCCTCAGTACACCATCAGCGCTAAGAACGTAAGTCACTCTCCCGTTTAAGCCTCGACGACGTAGAAACTCATGTGCGGGTACCTAGGCTCCGTGGATCGAGACCAACTTCCTCGATATCGACACCAAGAAGCTTGGCTGGATGATCGAGTCGCTCGAGATCGACCCCCACAACAGCGACAGATGGTTCTACGGCACCGGCCTCACCATCTTCGGCGGCCGCGACCTTACTAACTGGGACAACAACAAGACCGTCACGATCGAGAGTCTTGCTTCCGGTATTGAGGAGATGGCTATTTCTAGCCTGGCCAGTGCCCCCGGCGGCTCCGAGCTCTTCATGGCAACTCTCGATAACAACGGCTTCACCTACGGCTCTGTCGCCGACCTCGAGAAGGCCCCTCAGACCGCCTGGACTGACCCCTGGTGGGCCAGCAGTGTTTCCGTCGACTTCGCCGGCAACGACGCAACCAAGGTCGCCCGCGTTGGCAAAGTTACTGGATCTCCTCAACTGGCACTCAGTAGCGATGGTGGTGCCACCTGGGCCGCCGTCAACGCGTCCGGAACCACGGCTGCCGATGGCACCGTTGCGTACTCGGCCGACGGCGACGTGATCCTCTGGTCTACCCTGAACGAGGGCGTCCTCGTCTCCCGCAACCAGGGAAAGCTGGAGAACGTCACCCTCCCGGCCAGCAGCGTCATCGCCAGCGACAAGAAGAACGGCACCGTCTTCTACGCCGGCTCCAAGGCCACCTTCTACCTCTCGACCGACGGCGCGGCCACCTTCGCCGAGGCCAGCGTCCTCAACGGCACCGAGATCCGCCACATCGCCGTCCACCCCACTCAAGCGGGTGAGATCTGGGTTTCCACCGATGCCGGCATCTTCCACAGCACCACTTACGGCAAGTCTTTCACCACGCTGGCCTCCAGCCCGGCCAACGCCCACGCCATCTCTGTCGGTAAGGGCGAGGGTGCTGCCGGCTGGAACCTCTACGCCTTCGGTGATGGCGCCACGGGCAAGAAGCTCTACGCCAGTGCCGACCTCGGCGCCACCTGGGTTGACATCCAGGGCACCCACAGCTTCGGAGCCATCGACGGCGCCGCCCTGGTCGGCTCTGCCAACGAGGCCAATGTCGTCTATGTTGGAACCAACGGCCGTGGCGTCATGTACAGCTCATGCCCGGTGTCCAACTCCACCACCGCCGCCCCTGCTGCTCGCGCGAGGAGGGCTATGCGCGGCCGCCCCATGAGACTGGGCAGGGCTCCTCACAAGCACATGCACTAGCCGGGGGAAGTGATGGATGAAAAAATTCGTTTCTCGTGTAACCATATTTGGACATTTACTATACATAGTCTGATCCTTTTCCGTCACTTTTCTTTCTTGAAATTCCATCTTCATACGGTGAGCTGAACTTCCCTCCAAAGAATCAAGTTCAAGTGCTACGGGCAGGGTGGTGCTACGCCTTCTATGAAGGACAGCCCCTTAGTTGTGCTCCTCTGTTGGTCGAACACAAAGTTCCTCTCGAGTCCTCCCTGTGGTCTATCCTCTACAAGAAGATCATATCAGCGTATTTCAGAAACATCGTAGGTCCTCTTCCGACCCGTGAAAATGATCAGGCCGTGTGGCGAAAGAGAACGGCGCTGGTCCGAGAAAGCTGGAGACAGATTCCTCAAGAATTCCTGATAATAATCCTGGGGCGCAACTACGCGATCATCACAAAGCCATCTGATGCCATCCTCAAAGGATCTTTATTCCCGGTGGCGAGGGTGTGTGGAATGCTTATGGGAACGAACGGAGGTCTCATGAACAATGGCTCGTCGGGCTGTGAAGGGTTTTAGAATCCGAAGGGCTTCTCGCGGTGTTGAGAGGTCTATTGCCACGTACATCACAGCTGCGACTCACGAACCGCTCCGTAGAATAACATAGCCCCCCCTGGTTTGAGTTCCATGGCAATCCTCGACCTCAATTATAGTCTCGCCGGACATGGCCTCCGAAGCGCCCCTTGTTGCTCAGGCTTTCCAACACAGCTAGCAGGGGCATTGATGCAGGTAATATAGCGGATAAGCATCAACATCCATAGGCCTGCGATAATTAGAGAAGAGTAGCCATTGGGAAACATCAACTTATCGATCCACTTGAGCGCAGAGAGACGGCAGATGTCGTGGTGGCAACTTTACTTCTTTTGGCAAACTGCCCGTGAGCTGCGCGGGCTCACCCGTCCGCGCTGCCTATCAAAACGCCCAACATCGGCGTTCTTGTGTCACCTTGCCAAGATCGAATCTCACACCGCCCGTGAGAACCCAATCGGCGACTCGGGGTAAGCCCTAGACCAACGCCCCAGCGAGATTGTATGCTACATGGGGATAACTTGCATTCTTAAGACTTGTCGGAAGTATGGTGTTCGCCACGCCTCCCGACTTTTCCGACTGTGCCTCTTTAGGTCATACCATGTAAACATGGACTCCCAGAATTGTATAAAGGCGAGCTTCTACCAGCGAAATTTCTAATGGTCGATACTCCGTGTAACCTCCCCGGGCCCAACTCGCTGCAGACGTTCTCTTTGGGGGTGACCTAAGCGAACTGTGCAGTTCCCCAGTATCTATCATAGTCTCGGATCGAACTGCACTGGTTGTGTAGATTCCCCGGACTTCAGCCAACCTACAAAACGGCCATCGTTGAGAGGTTTTGAAGGTAAATTAGCTACTACCTCCCAGTGTTCAGACACACTCACTTAACGAACCAGTTCATCGACGCCTAGAAAAGATGCTCTGGTCAACAGCACCTGTGTTGACAGCCAGCCTCCTCTTGGCTCAACAGTCCCTTGCAGAATCAATTCCGAAGGGACCGGCATCGCCCGCGGAAACTTGCCAGTTCTTGCACGATGCCTTTCCAAACATCACATACCTGTTAACGGACTCGGAATACAAACCGCTGAACGAAGGTAGCGAGCGCCCTTCTAGTCTGGAGCGAGTCCCCCTTCGAGACAGCTGACATCGCGACTTCTAGATTACTTCACAGCCGCCAGCTGGCTCGGGCCAGCGTGCATCTTCGCACCGACCACCGCAAAGCAAATGGCGTTCGCCGTCAAGGTGCTCGTCAAGACTAAAGTCCCCTTTGCCGTCCGCGGGGGAGGCCATATGCCGATCGGCGACTCGAACAACATCAACTCGACCGGAGTTCTCCTCTCTAGCTCAGGGTTCACCCAGATGCGTCTTTCCAAGGACAGGTCTTCGGTTTCCGTTGGCCCCGCCAACAGCTGGGGCGATGTCTATAGATACCTCGAACCAGCAGGTGTTTCGGTAGTTGGTGGTCGCCTGGGCGTAGTCGGAATTCCCGGGTTCCTCCTTGGCGGCGGCATGTCGTTCTTCACAAACGAATACGGATGGGGTTCTGCCAACGTCAAGAGTTTCGAGGTACCTCGGTCCCTTTTCTTCTCACGAAGACACGCGCTCACGAGGTGGCTTCTTAGGTGGTCCTTTCTAATGGCAAAGTGGTCACTGCTACCGCCAACAATAAATACGCAGACCTGTTTTGGGCCCTCCGCGGCGGCGGCAACAGCTTCGCCATAATTACCAGCATGGAGCTCAAGACAGTCAGCGCCCCGGTCGTGACGGTCGGAAGGGCAGTCTACGGGGAGGGCCAGCGCGACAACTTCCTTGACACCATTTACCACTATGCGGTAGATGGGTCCCTGGACAAGAAGTCGGCCGTGATTCCCAACATCTTCTGGTCCGGAGAGGCTCCCGAGATGCTGACCTACATGTCGTATCTCTTCTATAACGGGAACAACACCAGGCCGTCGGCGCTCTCAAACTTCACGTCAGCCCATATGCCCGCCGATCTAGCCGACTTCCAGCCTCGCACGATGGGACAGTGGGCGACTGCAACCGAAGTTGGATGGGAGCAGCTTCACGGCAGGCATAGTCGGTTCTACGTCTTGGCCTTCCGGGCAAACAGAGAGGCGATGAACATCGTACACGACACCTTTTTCGAGTTGGCTGCCAAACATTTGACCGACGTGCCTGGAATCGGAGCCACGCTTACATTCATGCCGATCTCCAAGTCGTCAATCAGCGCGAACCGGGGCGGTGGCCCTGCGAGCGACCCGATGGGTATCGACGAGTCTCAGGGGCCGTTCATTTGGGTTGAAGAGAGCCTCGGGTTCCTAAGGGCAGAGGATGAGGACGTCGCCACACGATTCTACGAAGCCGTTGACGAAGAGATCGCCTCGAAACTCGCTCCTCTGAACGTGTCGACCCCTTACCTGTATCTCAACGACGCGGGTAAGGGGCAGCCGGTTTTCGAGGGGTACGACCCGGCGAATCTGAGGCGGCTTGGCGAGATCAGACAAAAGTATGATCCTGGCAGGATCTACACCGACCAGATGCCTGGCGGCTTCAAAGTTGATGCCGCATTGCGATCAAGATAGGACACTTTCCAGAACCTAGAAACATGCAGAACCCAGAAACATGCTCGAAGTCGTACTATTCGATGTTTATGTACCTACATTAGTTGATACATCTCGAACACGGTGTCCAAGTCTCTTCTCTCTTCCAACTCTACCGCACCTTTGACTCCTAAACAATATGTCCCAGGCGAGTGCCCGTCATCAAGGATACTTATGAGTTTCTATTGATGTAGCGCGGCGCTTACCTAGTTATTAGCCGCGCTAGTAGCGCCGAAATCCGCTCCCACGGCGCTTGGGGTTGGTGGGCTCAAGTCCACGTAATCTGACATTACTGGAAGCCGCGGCCTCCAGATCCCCTTCCACTCTAGGTAGTCATTTAACTAGGAGTTTCCCCCTTGACCTATTACTCCGTACTCACAGCGTCTGAAGACCTGTATTCTCACAAAACAGGGCTTTACACCAGGTATGTGTTAGGAACGTGCGTGTAAGGGGCTCCTCGTTAAAAAGCTTGATCGGCGGCCGTTTCGGTTTGACTGCCAACGCACTTCTCTGCCGAAGCCATTGGGCAAATACCTATCTGCAGCCAGTATCCGTACGGATATCCGAGACAATGCCCGCCAGCCAAACGGTGCAACTGCAAGGGACTGGAATGACACTGGACGTGGAGCTGTCATTAGAAGGGGTGGGTCCGGGACCAGCCGTCCCTGTAGCAGGCCGGGCTCGCGACGGACGCGCTACCAGATACGATTGCATCTTGCCAACAAACTGGAACCATGGATTGATTGATTGGTGTGGTGCGGTGTGGTGCACCCTGGCCATGCCCAGCCCTGCTTGGCATCTGGAATTCTAGGCATCCTGTGTCGCCGATCAGGGGAAAAGGAAACATTCTCGTCAGTTGCCCACTGTGCGACACACCCGGGATAGGGGGTTGGTTGCCTCTGGGTGCAATGTGATGATCCGTCATCCCGTCCTATCTTCTCTCCTCCTGCAAGGCCCATCCTTTCTTTCTCCCATCCCAAGTGCCGCCGATGCACTGCAACAGACAGTCAGACTGACCTCTGACGACTGAATTGATTGAGAAGCTGCCCGGCCCGAGCCTTTGTCTGCTCACGTCACTTGCACACACCACCCACCGTCGCCGTGGTAAGCATCGGGAGCGATGGCATGGCAGCCATGGGAGAAGTTCAAGACTGACCACCCCGCCGCGGCGGACCGAATGATTGAATCATGGGCCGCCGTCCGGCCATACCTACCTCCCGTCAACTTTATCACAATGCACTACGCCTACTTCATACTAACCGGGCTCATCTTTGCCGCCATCTTTTACGGGCTCTCAACCCCGGCCAGCAGCGTCAGCTTCATCGACAGCCTTTTCCTCGTCGTCTCTGCCTTTACCACGACCGGACTCAACACGGTCGATATCAGCAAACTCAGCACCGCCCAGCAGGCTATTATAGCCTTGATGATGATCCTCGGCAGTCCTGTCTTCGTCTCCATCTTCACCATCTGGCTCCGCGCCCGCGTCTTTGAGAAGCGATTTGAGGATATCGTCGAGGCCGAACGAAACAGGAGGATCAAGAAGACTGGCACCATAGTTGGCATGGCCGGAGCCATGATCGGTCTTCCCGTCATGTCGTCCTTCAAGGGATCGAAGCGGAAGCATAAGAAGGGCAGACACGAGCGCCAGGCCGAGGCAGACGTCTTCCAGCTCACGAGCCCCGCGTCCCGCGAGAGGGGCCACAACCGAAGCCAAAGCCAGACCGTCAATCAAGACTCTGTACCACCCGGCATGCTGGAGCCGATCGAGGAGGGCCAGAGGCTCGACGCATCCAGCAGCTCCGCCGAGCCGCTCTCGCCCAAGTCAGATACCACCACCAGGCGGAGACCCTTCAGTCGTGACGACGGCCGCCTGTCCCTCTCAGAAGGCTTCGATTTCAAAACCTTCATCCACGAGAACAAGAAGTCGGTCGGCAGGAACGGCCAGTTCTTCGACCTCACGGAGGAACAGCGCGAGTACCTGGGCGGCGTCGAGTACCGGGCCCTGAAGGTCCTCTTCACCATTGTCTGCGTCTACTTCGTCCTCTGGCAGGTCCTAGGCGCCATCACGCTCGGCGCCTGGTCGTACGTGCACAGCCAGAGGATGACGGCCGTCAATTCCCAAAACTCGTGGTGGGCTGGCATCTTCCTCGCCATCTCTTCGTTCAACAACATTGGGATGACGCTCCTCGACGCGGGCGTCGCGGCCTTTGACAACGATGCCTTCGTCTTGACCATCGTCACCATCCTTTCCCTGGCTGGCAATGCCGCGTTCCCTGCGATCCTCAGGTTAACTGTCCAGTTTTGTAGCTTGGTGTTGAAGGTATCTGTTGATGACGACGAGTACACTGTCTGGAAGGAAGCTTTCGATTTCATTCTCAAGTACCCTCGTCGTCTGTACATGATGATGTTCCCTACCAAGGCCAATCTTGTGTTTGTCACCATGTTCTCCACAATCGCGGTCGTGGACTGGGTCTTGTTGTTGGTCCTCAGCATTGGCAACTCTGTTATTGAGGCATACCCGGTTGGAAAGCGAGTTGGGCTAGCCGTCTTTCAGGCACTGAGTAAGTCACCAAGGGTTGTTCCATCTTGGTTTGGGGACTGGCTAACGTCTCCGTCTTCAGGCGTTCCTTCCGCAGGTTTCGCGGTTATTCCCGTGTCGAGCCTCTACTTTGACGTCCTCGTCCTATGGGTCATCGTAATGTACATTTCCGCATACCCGGAGATCATTGTGATGCGAAACTCGAACGTAAGTGAGATCTCTATCTGGGGCATGCCCTTCCAACTAACGCGATTCAAGGTGTACGAGGAACGATCGCTAGGGATTTACACTCCAGAACCTGAAAAGGCCGACGACCCCGACTTGACTGCCAATGAGTCGGTAGATGGGCTTCTCCCGACCTTTTCACACGGGAAGTCGGGCATTTCCACAAAGTCCGTCAACAGAATAGCCACCATCGGCCGGCGTGGCACCTCCTTCGTGGGCAAGCAGATCAGGAACAGGATGAGCAACTTCCAGGGTGTGGGCGTGACGGCGAGGCCGCGGCTGAAGCGGTCTGTTGCCATCAATTTCGATAACCCGAACGCGGCCCTGGGCTCTACCTCGACGCCCGAGGGCCACGTCAGCCTCGTGTCGCAGCACCTCCGGGGTCAGCTATCGCACGATATCTGGGCCATCGCCTTTGCTCTGTTCCTGGTTACACTGATTGAGACGTCACATTCGATCGTGGACCCGCGCTCCTATAGCGTCTTTAACTTCTTGTTCGAGATCGTGTCGGGGTACACCAACATCGGAGTGTCATTGGGCCTGCCGGGCCATTCGTTCAGCTTCGCGGGCGGCTGGTACACGGGTTCAAAGCTGGTTATGATCATGATGATGATCCGGGGCAGGCACAGAGGCCTCCCGGTCGCGCTGGACCATGCTGTCAAGCTGCCTGGATGGGATAACATCAAGAAGCAGAACGAAGACGGTGTGATTAAACGGAGTTTAACTAAGAGTCGAACTATGTTAGAGATGGAGACCTTTTAGATGGACCCTGCGCGTAGATGGGGGTGTCGTGTGTTTCCTACCACGAGGCTGTATCCGTATGCCAAAGGTCTTTCTAGGATCACCATAGCGCAACATTAGGAATAATCCAGCCCAAATCGAGTACTGCCATGTTTGTGAGTATCACTGGCATGCAACTAGACTTCGACCATATTGCGACTCAAGCGCGGTTATCTGTTGATCTACGATACTGCCTTTACTCGTTGCCTTAGGCCCGCACCTGCATCATCCGTCTTGGGATCAAGCAGCACTGCCGTCTCATCGGCCGCCGGCTTCTCGTCCTGGCCTACCACCCACGTCTGCATCACCTCCCTCACCTCCTGCGGCTCTTTGCGGCTCTTCTTCGACTCTGTCAGCCGCCAGACGTAGCCTGAGTAGACGGCAACCTCGGCAATCAGCACGACAATGGCGCCGCCCATTGTCAGGAAGATTCGAGCCGTCAGACTCCACCACCGCGCTGCGATCCAGATGGTCGCGCCGACGCCGATGACGCTCAGCAGGAAGTTGAGGATCACCATCAGCTGCTTCTGCACGTCGTCGTACGTGGCCACGTCGTCGCCGTTATCGGACTCGCGCATCGGCCGGTTGACCTCGGCGAAGACGGCTGCCCGGGCAGAGGCGTTCGGGAATTGCTGCGCAAAGGCCTCGAGGCGTGACGGCTGCTTGAGCATGCGCTGGTATGTTCTTTCCTCTTCGTCGCGTCGCAGGCGGGCCATGAGGGCCTTATACTCTTCGGACTAAAAGAAGATGGTCAGCGAGCGTACTCGGACACAGGACGGCGGTGGCAGCGTACGGGCTCCGGCTTGGGGGGCGGCGGCGGGTTGTACACCTGGGCGCTTTGCAGCAGCCGCTCGAGTGGGAACCCGACGACGCCCTCGCGTTGCAAACTCCTCCAGAGGTCAAGTATTTGGCCATGCGATATGGGCTTTCCGACGGCCGGGTCGTCGAGGCTGGGCTCGCTGGATGCTCCACGCGTCGGTTCTGCTGTTGATCCCTCTGGCTCGGTCGTCTTTTCTGTATCCTCCGCCGGCCTGGCTTCGGCCAGCTGCCGCAAACCCTCGACAATCGATGCCGTCATCGTAAGACGAACCATGACGTCTGTTATTCTTCTTCTTCTCCGAATGGTGTACACCCTGGCGTAACGTATGCGATGTTGGTGTTGCTGTCAACTCTGGGCATGGCGATTGACGACCTGCGCCTACGAGGCAGTCGTGCGACGAACCTCAGCCTGACGTAGAGGCATGCGAGGCTACCTAGGCACCTAGATAGAGGTACCTACTGCGGTAGAGGTGCCTAGAGGCAAACACAACCTTACCTAGGTACCTGGGTATTACTTAGGTAGGTATCCGTAGGGTGGTAGGTACCTATAGTGTAGGCAGGTTCAAATGACAAGATCATAACGACCAATCATTTGTCAGACAACCCACCACTTCACTCCCTGCGGTACCTGCCTAGGTGCACTGTAGATGTGGTCCCTGCAGTGCACGCCTCGATCGCTCAGCGAACTGAAAGCCCCGCTGCCGTTGAGAAGGTACGTACTCCGTGGCCTGAGAAAGCGCTCACTCCGCCATCTCCAGACTCCAACTCCATGTGAGTACCTAGGTACCTAAGCATGGGCACATCGGGAAGCACTAGGCTAGAAGAATGAGTAGAGGGAAAAAAAAAAGCTGTCGACCCGCATCATCACCACTCCAGTGTTCCCTTCCCAGCGACCCATTGCCGACCAGCCACGGCGATTCGAGGAGATTGACGTGATACAGATGCCGGCGCATTCCCTCGGGACACTTGATTCCTTCCATTGAATACTTTTGGGGCACTACCGGAGCAATGCAGCTCCACGCGGGAGCAGCTGTGCTGCGCAGCACGTCCTCGACATCACGACCTCTCCTCCTCGCCGCCTCACCTTCCCGATGCTCCCGATGCCGCCGGATCGCACCTCTCGATGTGCGGTTGCCCGTCACCGCCGCCGCTCTCTACCACTCCTCTCCCAGGCGCTCTTCGGCATGGGGCGCAGCCGTGTCGGTCGCCTCCAACATCGCCTCTAATGCCATCAACAGGGTCGTCCCCAAGGGCGACCTGCACATCGACCCGCTGCGGACGGTCGCCAAAGAGATGAAGTTCTTGACGGGCAACATCCGCAAGCTTCTCGGGTCTGGCCATCCCTCGCTGGACCGCGCCGCCAAATACTACACACAGGCCGAGGGCAAGCACATGCGGCCCCTCATCGTGCTGCTCATGTCGAGGGCGACTTCGCTCTGTCCCAAAGGCCCGCGTTTACAGGCGGCCCAGGCCGTGGGTGGTGTCGACACGGCCATGTCGCCGGCGAACATCCTTCGCGACGTCAACCCGAGCTCCCCGTTGGTGGGCGTGGCTGCCGAACCGGCCGAGACGGAATCCGAATCCGACATCCTGCCTTCCCAGCGTCGGCTCGCCGAGATCACCGAGCTGATTCACACGGCCTCCCTACTCCACGACGATGTCATCGATCACTCCGTCTCGCGCCGCGGCTCCCCTTCGGCCAACCTCGAGTTCGGCAACAAGATGGCAGTGCTGGCCGGTGACTTCCTACTGGGACGCGCTTCCGTTGCCCTCGCCCGCCTGCGTAACGCCGAGGTCATCGAACTACTGGCGACTGTCATCGCCAACCTCGTCGAGGGCGAGTTCATGCAGCTCAAGAACACGGCACACGACGAGCGAAGGCCGGTATGGTCGGAAGAGGCTCTGAGCTACTACCTGGAGAAGACGTACCTCAAGACGGCTAGCCTGATCTCCAAGTCGTGCCGCGCCGCCGCCATCTTGGGCGGATCCGACGTTGCCTCGGTCGAGGCCGCCTACGCATACGGAAAGAACCTGGGCCTCGCGTTCCAGCTTGTCGACGACATGCTCGACTACACCAGGAGCGAGAAGGAGCTGGGGAAGCCGGCCGGTGCCGACCTCGAGTTGGGGCTCGCGACCGCGCCTCTGCTGTTCGCGTGGAAGACGATGCCAGAGTTGGGTGCTCTTGTGGGCAGGAAGTTCGAGCAGGAGGGTGACGTCGCAAGGGTGAGCGACGTTCCAGATCGGACGAATGGGACGAGATTAGCTAACCGAGTTTCAGGCACGCGAGCTGGTCCTCCAGAGCGACGGCATCGAGCAGACGCGGGCGCTGGCCGAGGACTACTCGGAACAAGCGATCGCAGCCATCAGCGGGTTCCCTGACAGCGAGGCCAAGGACGGACTCGTGGAGATGGCGGTGAAGGCGCTGAAGCGGACGAAATAAGCGCAAGCATGACGAGAGGATGGCAGTCGGCGACGAGGCCAACTGGTGATGCACCCCAACACACGCGACCACGCACAACACTTGTACAAACAACAAAAACCCGGAACGCATGCATTATGGTACGTTGCGTTCACCTGTAGAACAGAATCTCCTGGGTCTCGACAGAGACTACTTGTAACGATATTATACAATACCTACTAGACGGCGGACGGCGGCGGCGGGCGGGGGGTAAGGGGAGGCACTCAGCGAGGTGGAAGTGACAAACCTGCAGCTCAATACCACGCAACTTCCCATTACCTGTGCAATCGGGGCCGGCAGTTCTCCATGTCGGAGAGATGTCTGCCGGGTCCGCGTGGCGATTGGAGAGTCGACTGCTTTTCTCGTGCCAGAGTACGCAAAAGAAATGCCGCGAAGACAGAAACCCCAATGTAGAGACGACACCCCCTGCGGTGGTCTCGAACCGGTGGCAGCCGGGCAATGCAGAAGACGGCGGCGAGGTCCGTGGAGAAGTGGTTTTCATTACGTTGCCCGCTTCCTCCTGGCGCGAACGTGCGCGACGCCACGGCCAGCATGATCGGATGCAGGGATCGGGGTCTAGCGAAGCTTAGTTTCGAGGTTATCAGACTCGCAAAGCAATTCTCTCGAATGCTCTTGTTACATTTTACAGAGATCACTGGCGAACGGTAAAACGACAATGTCGGTTTCATCCGGCCCTCCTCTGCGCCAAGGACCCTCGGCCTATTTCCAGCCCTCCGTGGTTTTGAGCAGCGTCGGCAAACAGATGCTGCTGTGAATGGGACCGAGGGGGCGGCGGCGGCGGCGGCGGCCCTCGTTGGCCGTCGCCCCCCCCGTTGTTGTTGAGCGTCGACTTGTCGAGACAATTCAAACTGCTTCTAGTCCAGAAACCCCCCTCCTTCTCGGGTTGTATCGCGATTATTTCTGCAATATCCGCGGAATACTACGCAGTGTGGTTAGAGCCCTGACCATGTCAAGGCTTTTCGTGGAGAAACGCATGATAGAGGCCCGGACAAGCGCCCCAAAGTGATTTTTTACTCGATCATTACTCGATTGAAACTCGAGAAGAGAAAAGGGTTGCGATGGGACTACCTAAAGTACCTAGCTTTGGCCCCGCCACCACCGGACCCCTCTTCTAACTCGTCGCTTCCCATTGTAATGCTGCACACGAACGATGAGAATGGAAGCGACCAGAGAAATATTCACTTCTGTCTGCAGACACTGGGCAGCAGATGGTTACGAAGCAGAACATGCAGTCATGATGAACGAGAAAAGGACTCTTCTTATTGCTGAAAACAGCCCATAGTGTATGTAAGCTTCCCATTCCCAACTCCTGGGATCCGCACTCATTGGTCAGGGGGGATGACTAAGGCCTGGAGCCCCAGATCGGGAAACGGCTGCATCCGACGAAGACACTGGCCAATCAGCGACTACTGATAACAACGAAGAAGATGGACGTTCAGGGTCTCAGCTCAGGGTCCCGCCAGCTTGAATGATGGGATCAATACCTACCCTACCTAATCCCAATACTCTGAAGGTCTGGTCTGGACTGCCGGAAACAACACTATAGGTTTCTTATCGCACTCGCGGAAACGTTAGCCTAGCTTAGGTAACTTGGGATGGGAAGCCCGGACCTGCCAGCCCCCGCTATGGGGATCGACCGAACGGCCGACTTTCCCATGCTCGGCGTGAGATTTCAGACGGAAAGGATAGAATAGCCTTTCCTCTCTCTTGTCCTAATCTCTCGAACCTTTTCTCCTTGTCAACCCTCTTCCCCGTTCCCCAACCCCTATTCTCTGGGGGCCGGTATTGGAATTCTCTCCCGCTCTCGTCCTCTACTCTTACACTCAAAGTGCTTCATCTTGTCCTTATCGTGCCCCTCCAACCTCTTATCGCAGCTCCCGTCCCTAGATGTCAGCCATCATGACGGCTCCCCAGGATCCCCTCGTCGTGCTCGTCTCGACGCGCGCCGTCCTCACTCTCCCCGATGACACGCTCGTTCTCACCCCGGCCACCATCTCGTTGTCTCCTTCCACCGGCAAGATCGTCAGCATCGTTCCTGCCGTGCTTCCCAAGACCTCGTTCCCCGCCTCGGCGGTGTACATCAACCATGGTGACAAGCTGCTGCTCCCGGGCTTGGTTGACGCTCATGTCCACCTCAATGAACCCGGCCGCACCGAGTGGGAGGGGTTCTGGACCGGCACCCGTGCCGCGGCCTCGGGCGGCGTGACCACCGTCATCGACATGCCCCTCAACGCCATCCCACCCACCACTACCGTCGCCGGGTTCGAAGAGAAGCTGGCCGCCAGTCAGGGCCAGTGCTGGGTTGACGTTGGTTTCTATGGCGGCATAATACCCGGGAACGCAGATGATCTGCTGCCGCTTGTCGAGGCCGGCGTTCGAGGCTTTAAGGGTTTCCTCATCGAGTCAGGTGT
Source organism: Colletotrichum musae (assembly GCA_027406025.1). NCBI lineage: Eukaryota > Fungi > Ascomycota > Sordariomycetes > Glomerellales > Glomerellaceae > Colletotrichum > Colletotrichum musae. The sequence goes on along the minus strand of JANVYC010000009.1, from coordinate 3,495,293 downwards.
AAGCCTCTCCTCTCCTCTCCTCTTCTCGTTCGCGTTCGTGGCGACGACAGGAGTCGCAAGTACTGACGAAATAATGCCAGGTCGACGAATTCCCCGCCGTGTCCGCGCAGGACGTCGCGCTTGCGATGAAGACGCTCAATGGCACCCCGACGACCCTCATGTTCCATGCCGAGATGATCCCGCCCGTCGCCGCTTCCGTAGGCGACGCCGTCCAGAAGTCCGAGCCGCCGCTGGCCCCGGCCGGGGAACTCACCTCGTACAACACCTTCCTCCAGTCCCGTCCCCCGTCGTTCGAGACGTACGCCGTCGAGGAGATTCTCTCCCTCGCCCACCTCGCGCCGGACCTGCACCTGCACATCGTGCACCTCTCGGCCACCCAGGCCATCCCCCTGCTCCGCGCCGCGCGAGAACAGGGCATCAACATCACCGCCGAGACGTGCTTCCACTACCTGGGCCTCGCGTCCGAGGACATCGCCGACGGCGACACCCGCCACAAGTGCTGCCCGCCCATCCGCGAGCGCTCCAACCGCGACGGTCTGTGGGAGGAACTGGTGGCCGGGGATTCGTGCATCAAGACCATCGTCTCGGATCACTCGCCGTGCACGCCACAGCTGAAGCTCCTCCCGGGCCACCTAGACGTGCAGGCCGCCAACGGCCCCGACAGCAACCGACCCAACATGCCCCACTCCGACTCGGGAGTCGATGTGACGGCACCTGGCGAGGGCGTCGACGAGGTCGTCGCGGAGAAGACCGCGGAGGAGACGGCGGCAGGCGAGGCGGAGGCGAGCACGCGGGGAGACTTCTTCGCGGCGTGGGGCGGGATCTCGTCCGTCGGACTCGGCCTGCCGATCGTGTACTCGGAGGCCAAGGCACGCATCGCCGAGGGCGGGGCGGGGGCGGCGCCGTCCATCGTCGACATTGTCCGTCTCTGCAGCCAGGCGACGGCGAAGCAGGTCGGCCTGTCGCACCGCAAGGGGGCGCTGAGGGTGGGCATGGACGCCGACGTGTGCGTGTTTGACGACGCGGACGTGTGGACGCTGCGGTCGGGCGACATGCGGTGGAAGAACCGGTGCTCGCCGTGGGAGGGCCACGAGTTCGCGGGCAGGGTCAAGGAGACGTGGGTCAGGGGGCGCAAGGTGTTCGAGTTTGGAGGCAGCAACGGCGGATTCGTCTCGGAGAAGCCGTTGGGCCAACCGATCACGGAGAAGAGGACGGCCTGAGAGGGCGGTGATGGGAGGTAGGTAGGATGCATCAACGGGGTTTGGGTATATTCCGCGGCGTGACTTGGCAGGCGTAGCATTTGCTTAGGGTAGTAACGTCTCTTTCCAGCAGCATTTTGAAGAGTTTTGTAGCTTTGTGTTTGCCGGAGTAATGATCCATCCTCAAGGCGTGGCGTGTCTGGGATACCTAGGTAGCTTGCAAACCGAGAGGGCGAATACTGAGAGATACAGCAATGCGCAACCGTTCGGCGTGATCAGGACGACTCCATTCAACGTGAGTTTGTAGTTACTGAATCTTTTCATGTCTTAAGCGTTTCTCCGTTGAGGTCTCGAGGTGAGCACGTGAGACATAGGAGAGGTAAGACAAATGGACATGTTCACTCACTATTATCTAGGTTCCTAGGTAAGTATCTATCCGTACCTCCTGTACCTCGAGTACCTACTAGGTAGGCTAGGTACTTATTAGGTACCTAGGCCCGTCATTCATTACTGGATGTTTCCTATGATGCCAGTTGCATTACATAAGCATAGCGTAGCCGACTAACACGAGAAAGACGAGGTGCTAAGCGAGCACGCCAAGACTGTAGACCCCACTCTGTGTAAGCGAGGCCAGGATCAGACGTGGACCCGACCAACCGACGTTGCTGATGCTTGTTCTCTCGGTACGGCAGTAGGTACCTAGGTGCCTGCTTGCCTGCCTTGCAACGCTCCTACCCAATTCCTCCCGTTCACTTTCGTGGAGAAGATGGAAAACCCATTCATTCTTCCAAGACACTACACTACAACCTCCCATCCCATCCATGTCAGCATTCCCGCCCGCACGCTGACACCGAGTAAGACGCGCAGCAGCAGGAGCAGCAGGAGCAGCGGCAGCGGCAGCATCATTGGATCTCGACACACCCGTACTATCCTGCCAGAGGTCTGCGCCGCGCAGCTGAAGTCGCTCGGGTCACGGGTGCCCCGACAGCTTGGGGATCATCAAATCTCGCCATCGCCATCTCTGTCCCGAGGCTAGACCTCATCCGTCGCCAGTACACTAGCTATGCTCCCTCCGGCTCGGTTCGAGCTGGCCCACATGATCCTGGATGGTATGGCACCCTACCTAGCTACATGTGTACTGCTACTGCTACGAATATGTGTACGGATACTAATGCCAGACGAGTGACTCCAGGCAAAGCCGTCAATCGTGTTTCCGCTGTTCTGTGCCCAGGCTGTCAGCATGCCACATGCCCACGCCGTCCGTTGGCGTCAATGTCGGCGCCCGTCCTCGAAATGCTGCCAGGCAATTGGGACGAACCGAGAACGGACTGGAATCTATCGATCGACCGACGAGCGTCCAAAGCCCCCAAGTTTGAAGTGATGGACACCATGGACCTGTCTCCACCATTTCGGAAAGGCCTACCTGCGGGGTGGATCATTGGAGTCGTCCTTGCGGGAAACGGTGCATGGCCATGCAGCCTGCAGAGAATGGATCCTGACCTCGCTTCGCCTGCATAGTACCCATCAACTCCAATGGCCGCGAACCGAACCTCCGCGCTCGACCAGGACGTTGCGTTGCATCCCCTCCTCCCCCACGAGCTGCCCCGGTGTGTTGGGCGGCGGCCGGTGCATCTCAACTCCTTTTTTTTTTTTTTTTTCTCTTTGGTTTTATTTGAATCCCGCCGTGGCGCCTGCCTGACTGATCTCCGTGCTTCGTCGACCAGCTCCTCCCTTTGTATCCTCTTCCGGCCTTTCTTGACGATCCTACTCCAATCGGCAGCTCAAAGTACACACGCCAGAGCCTGTCATCTTTTGTCCGGCTTATCACACACAACCCGACTCCAGCTCCGTATTGGTCGACTCGGGTGTCTCTAGCACCCTCCCGCCAGCTCTTCTGCTGAATCCTCCTTCGTTGCGACGTTGCGGCGCGGTGTCTGATTGCGCGTTGGTTGCCCGCAGATCATCCCTATACCTTCCATCCTCCTCTCACATCCCGAACCCTCGAGCAGCGTATACAACACACGGCAACGCACCCGTGGGCCACGAGATGAAGTAAAAGAGAGCTGCCAACGCCATCATCGTCCACGTCGCCCGCCATGTCGCAAAAAGTATCCGACGCCGATGCCGACCATCACTCCCCCGCCGTCTTGGACGTTCAGAAGATTGACCGCCCAAGCTCCGCAGAGACCGCGATGGAACCCGCCGCCCCAGCGGACCCGAATCGCCGCTTCTCGCTTTCGGGCGCCGGCCACATCTCGTTTGATGATGTCGAGGCCGTCGACGTCCAGATCCGCGACCTCGCCGTCGCTGTCGATACCGCGCCTTCATGGCTCGACCCTGCAACATACCCCGAGCTGGCCAAAGCAAAGTTTAGCCCCGAGCCGTCCTCCAAGACCCTGCTCCACCAAGTTAGCGCTTCCCTGCCTGCCGGTACCCTAACCGCCATCATCGGCGGCAGCGGCTCTGGCAAGACGACCCTGCTCAATACCATGTCGGAGCGCATGATCAGCACCCGCCTCTCCCAGGCCGGGTCGGTTACCTTCAACGGGAACGAAGGCGTGGGGAATGCTCGCCACGCCTATGTCATGCAGCAGGATATCCTACTTCCGACCTTGACGGTGCGTGAAACGCTGCAGTATTCGGCCGACCTGCGGCTGCCGCCGCCCACGACGACTGAGGAGCGCAAGCGCATCGTGGAGGAGGTAATCTTGGAGCTGGGACTCAAGGAGTGCGCCGACACGAGGATAGGGAACAGCCAACATCGCGGATGTTCCGGCGGCGAGAAGAGGAGGGTGAGCATCGGCGTGCAGCTCCTTTCGAACCCGTCGGTCGTGTTCCTCGACGAGCCAACCACGGGTCTCGACGCCACGAGTGCTTTCCAGCTCGTGCGAACTCTCAAAAAGCTGGCGAGCAAGGGGCGGACCGTCATCACCACCATCCACCAGCCTCGGTCCGAGATCTGGGATCTGTTCGACAACATCATCATCCTCAGCCGGGGGAGCCCCGTCTACTCCGGTACTGCCAAGGATTGCGTGCCTTGGTTCGAGAGCATGGGTTTCAAGCTTCCGCCTTTCGTCAACCCCGCCGAGTTCTTCATCGACGTTGCTGCCATTGACAACCGCACCCCCGAGCTCGAGGCAGAGACGACTGCACGGGTGGAACGCCTCAAGGCGGCTTGGAACCGAGAGCGCGAGAAGAGGTTTTCCCCTTCGGAGAAGCTCGCAGGAACGCCCGCCCGGAGACGGGTCGGCAAGACGGACGCCCACAAACACGCCACCTTCGTGCGGCAACTTGGTGTTTTGACCGACAGAACCTTCAAGGTGACGTATCGGGACCCCATGGGCATGATGGCCGCCATTATGGAGGCCATCCTGATGGCCATTGTGACGGGATACATCTTCTTCGACTTGCCTAGGGATCTGTCCGGTATCCGATCTCGCCAGGGTGCGCTCTACACCGTGTCCGGTCTGCAGGGGTACCTGACGCTCATGTTCGAGGTCTACCGTCTTACGTTGGACGTCCCGACGTACGACCGCGAGCACAGTGAAGGCTGTGTGGATGCCGTGCCGTTTCTGTTGTCGCGGCGTCTCGCCCGTCTCTTTACGGAAGACCTTCCTGTGCCGTTCTTGTTTTCGGTCATCTTCTACTTCATGGCCGGTTTCGATAACGACGCCAGTCAGTTCTTCATATTCTTTGCCGTCACGCTCCTCAACCACTACATCAACATCACGTGTGCCATCGCATGTGTAACGGCATCCCGAAATTTCCCTGGCGCGAGTCTGATTGCCAACATGGTCTTCACCCTACAGAGCATGGCTTGCGGCTACTTCATCCAATCTAATACCATCCCCATCTACGTGAGATGGCTTAAGTGGATTACGTATCAGGTAAGCCGTCGCCATATCCTCGCCGCCCAACCAAAACAAATCAGTGCTAACGAGGCCCAGTTCTACTCATTCGGTGCGTACTGCGGTAACGAGTTTACAGACGCCTTCTACGACTGCCCCTTCGACGGTGGAATGGCAGACCCACGGTGCAATCAGTACACGGGCAACTTCGTGATGGATTCGCTCGGCTTTCCACCGAATTGGGTTTGGCGGCCCATCCTCATCATGGTGTCGTTCGTGGTCTTCTTTTGCCTGCTGGCAGCCGTTGGTCTCCAGTATATCAGGCAGGAAATGACGATTGCGAGGGCTAGGACTTCCGACACCGATCTGTCCGCTGGAAAAGAGAAGATGAAGGTGCATTCGATCTCGGAGGTGCGAACTATCGATGTCGGACTGGACGCTTTTGGCCTGGGCCTGGACAAGAGAGCGCCCTCGGGCAAGAGGTTGCCGACCAAAACCATTCTCAATCCCGTCAACACCACGTTCAATGCGGGCAAGCTGAACATCATCATGGGACCTTCGGGCAGCGGCAAGACGTCGCTTCTCAACGCGATGGCCTTGCGGTTGCAGAACAGCATCAGCACTCGCTACCTCCCATCCGGCAAGCTGACATTCAACGGCGCCACGCCCTCCAACTCGGTCATCCGCTCCGTGTGCTCTTACGTTTGCCAGGACGATGACGCCCTTCTCCCATCTCTTACCGTCCGTGAGACCCTCCGCTTCTCGGCTGGCCTCCGATTGCCGTCCCATATGAGCAAGGAGGAGAAGTACAGACGGGCAGAAGACGTGCTTCTCAAAATGGGACTGAAGGATTGCGCAGACAACCTGGTGGGAAACGAGCTGGTCAAGGGCATCTCTGGCGGCGAGAAGCGTCGCGTCACTATTGCCGTTCAGCTGCTCAGCGACCCTCGGGTCCTCCTGCTAGACGAGCCTACCAGCGGCCTGGATGCTTTCACGGCCAACTCTATCATGGAGGTTCTCCACGGCCTCGCCAACGAGGGCCGGACGCTCATCTTGACGATTCACCAAGCCCGGTCCGACCTTTTCAAGCACTTCGGAAACGTCCTGCTCTTGGCCCGAGGAGGCTCTCCAGTGTACGCCGGCGCTGCCAAGGACATGTTAGCCTACTTCGGTCGTCTCGGATTTGAGTGTCCCTCACACACCAACCCGGCCGACTTTGCCCTCGATCTCATCACAATCGACCTGCAACACGAGCAACGCGAGGCAGAGAGTCGCGAAAAGGTTAGGAATCTGGTGGAGGCATGGCAGGCTCGATCCCAACAAGACCAAGCCACATACGATGAGCAGCTGCCCAGTATCGACGAAGCAAAGGAAGGCCAATGCTCCTCGTCGGCGCAAGCCCAGACCGACGATGCCATCGTCGATTCTAAAGATCGACCCGCACCGTCCGCCCGCAAGTCTTTCAACAACAAGACCTCACTCGCGACCCCAGCAGAACTCGGGGCGCTGGCGCGCAAACGCGCCTCCTTCATGACGGCTTTCCCTCTCCTACTTCACCGGGGCCTCATCAACTTCCGCCGCCAGCCACCCCTGCTCCTGGCTCGAATTATGCAGGTAGTCGGGCTCGGCGTCGTTCTAGCGCTTTTCTTTGCGCCGCTCAAGAGCGACTACTACTCAGTCCAGAATCGCATGGGCTTCATCCAGGAGATCGCCGCCTTCTACTTCGTCGGCATGCTGCAGAACGTGGCCGTGTTCCCCGCCGAGCGCGACGTCTTCTACCGCGAGGATGACGATGGTGTGTACAGCGTGGAGGCTTTCCTGGCAGCGTATTCGGTACTCGAGTTGCCGTTCGAGATCATCAGCTGTCTCATCTTTGGCATCCTCGCAGACCTCGCGGTCGGCTTCCCGCGTACCGCCACCATGTACTTCGTCTGCGTTTTCTCGTGTTTCGGCATCGTGTCGTGCGGCGAGTCGGTCGGCATCATGTTCAACACGCTCTTCAACCACACGGGCTTCGCGGTCAACATCATCTCGGTCATCATGTCTGTGGCCAACACCATGGCCGGCATCATGTCAATCGACATGCCGGCACTGTACCAGAACTTCAACTACCTCTCGCCCATTCGCTACGCCACCCGCGCCGTGGCGCCGTACAGCCTTCGGGGCGTCGAGTTTTCGTGCACCGACGCGCAGCGACTGCCGGACGGACGGTGCCCCATTGAGACGGGCGAGGACGTTTTGGACCTGTACAAGTTCAACGTGGACCCCAACGTCAACATTGCCGCGCTGGCGGGTTGCGTAGTCGTGTATCGTCTCGTGGCGTGGGCTCTGCTGAGAGCTGCACGAACGCGCTTAGATGGGCTGAAGAAGAATTAGGCGGTCGTATTATACATTCCTAGTTTTATAGATAATCCTTGACATTGGGGCCCAAGCAGGTGCCCTTTTGAATCTATACATACTTACACCCATTCATCCATCCATGCAGTCATTTGTCCTATAATTTTGACTCGACTACCGCAAGTCGGGCGCGTCTCAACGCATGTATTCTGGAATCCGACGAACGGTCGATCATTACTAGCCTAGCCGAGCCTCGGGAAGTCGCCAAAAACCTAGGAGCATGATCCCGGTCGCACGGGAATGCTCCGGCCGATGGTTCCATGACACTGGACTCGATTCGGAAGCTCGAAGCTCTGCCCCCGCACCAGCTTGACGTGCTCGAGCTGTCGCAGATTCTGTGCGATAGCGGCGCCGAGACCCGGGGAACAGCTCAGGTGCTTATCTTGTTTCTTCTGCCTCCCCCTCTTCACTCTCTGTCTTAACCCGACTCAATCGTTCACGGAACGGAATCCTCAATTGCCACTTGTTTGTCGCAGTCATACTCATTGTCAACTGAAATATTCTGAGCTAAGCTGAGCCGAGCTGAGCTGAGCTGAGCTGCATCCCGGCGTCATGTCCGAGAAGCTTCCCTTGTCGAGTCTGGCTCCGGAGCCACCGCGCCGCCGCCGAGGGACCGCGTGGTGGTATCTCGTCCCGGCCGCCCTCATCCTCACCTACCTTCACGCGCCCTACCTCTCTTCGTCGGGTGGCCGAACGCACCGCGGCGCCGCCCCGGGCTCTGGCGCGTGCCGCCAGGTCGACCCTCTCTTCCCATCCGTAACCACCGCGGCCCTGTCGGACCTAGATCGCTTCCTCGACAGCCCCAAGTTCGTCAACGAGACCGTTGCCCGCCTCTCCGGCGCCATCCAGATTCCCACCGAGTCATTTGATGACTACGGCAAGGTCGGCGAGGACGACCGCTGGGACAAGCTGTTCGCGCTCTCCGAGTACCTTGCCAGGACCTTTCCCCGGGTCCATGCCCACCTCAAACTCGAGCGTGTCAACACCCATGGCCTGCTGTACACGTGGCAGGGCACCGACGAGAGCCTCAAGCCGACGGTGCTGATGGCGCACCAGGACACCGTCCCCGTTGCTCCCACCACCATCGACAGCTGGACTCACCCGCCCTTCAGCGGCGCCTACGACGGGAAGTTCGTCTGGGGCCGTGGCGCCATGGACTGCAAGAACTCGCTCATCGGCATCCTCGAGTCGGTCGAGCTGCTGCTCGACGCCGGTTTCGAGCCCAAGCGCACCGTCGTCCTCTCGTTTGGCTTCGACGAGGAGATCTCTGGCCGGCGCGGTGCCGGCCACCTGGCCCCCGTCTTGATCGACCGCTACGGCAAGGACGGCGCCGCGATTCTCATCGACGAGGGTGCCGGGTACGACTCTCAGTGGGGCCAGGATTTCGCCCTACCTGCGACCGCCGAGAAGGGTGCCATCGATGTTGAGGTCGTGGTCCGCACGTCCGGGGGACACAGCTCCATCCCGCCGCCGCACACGGGCATCGGCATTCTCGCCGAGCTGATCACCAAGATCGAGGCGTCTCCCTACGACCCCGAGCTCAAGGCCGGCAACCCGTACCTCGGCAAGCTGCAGTGCGGCGCGGCCCACGCCCCCGAGTTCCCCTCCAACCTCCGCAAGCTTCTGCCCAGGGACGACGCCAACATCTGCAGGCGCAAGCAGGACAAGCTGGCCAAGGAGGCGGCCAAGGCTGGCCCGCAAGTGAAGTACCTGTTCACCACCTCCATCGCTACGGACATCATCGGGGGCGGTGTCAAGATCAACGCCCTCCCCGAGAGGGCCACGGTCATCATCAACCACCGCGTCAACGTCGGCGACAGCACGGCTACGGTCAAGCAGCACATCGCCGAGGCCGTCCGCCCCGTCGCCGACAAGTACAACCTGACGCTGCACGCCTTCCCCGCGGACGAGGAGGCCGAGACGCCGTCGAGCATCACGCTGAAGCAGTTCGGCGACGCGCTCGAGCCGGCGCCCGTGACGCCCACCTCGGTCGACGGCGTCACCCCTTACGGCGTCCTGTCCGGCACCACGCGCGCGCTGTACGGCGAGGGCGTCGTCGTCTCCCCCGGCATCATGACGGGCAACACCGACACGAGGTACTACTGGGGCCTGACGAGGCACATCTTCCGCTTCCTGCCCGGCTACGACCCGGAGAGCGACGAGTGGGCGGGCATCCACACCGTCGACGAGAGGACGAGCGTCAAGGGCCACGTCAACCTCGTCAAGTGGTACACCAACTTCCTGAGGAACATTGACGAGGCCCGGCTGGAGTGAGTGTAGTGGTCATGTTGGTTTAGATCCCCGGGAAGATGTACGGGGGATTCACCGCTGCGGGCATCCATGTAGTTGAGTCATCTCTAGCAGAAATCGCGCAAACCGTACAAGTACAATCATGTACGGATAGTTGGTCCAAATTGAGCATCTCGAAGCAAGCCTGACTGTACCCTGCCTGTCCAGTCGCCCGACGGCAAAGAATGGTGACGTGTAAGACTCTCTGTCTCTCCTCGCCCCTCCCATCTTGCATGCATCTACGATATGAGGGACGCATCAGATAGCCGTCGATTTTCCGATCCTTGCTTCCGATCCTGCTGTTTGTCTGTCTGGGGGCCCTGTGAGTGCGATGTCGGGATGGTGCCCGTCATGATCCGTCATCGACGCGGAACCCTTGGAGATTCCGATCGCGAGGCCAAGGATCGCATCGCATGGTACCTAATCGTGAATACACTCAACAGCTGGCTCGCCGAGATCTTATCGTCGAGAACACCGTTTTGTACGTGATGTGTATTATTACGGAGATCCCGCAACATTTCCCGCTTCTTCAACGGAAAACCGTCCCCCGCACCGGTCCCCATCGTCCCCGCCATGTGAATCGCCCCAACTCAGCCGGACCTGGCTTTCCGAAATGGTGCCTTTTCGTGGTCCTTTCTCCGTATCGCGCCTTCTCGCGCCATGCCATGTACATGTAGGTGAAAGGGGGCGGGCCACGGGCGGGGGGGGGGGGAGGGTTAAGCAGCTATCTACCTAGGTAGGTAGGCCAATCCAGGGGGATAATGCACTGCACTGCTGCTGCATCAGCAACGCAGGGGGTCGTTTTTGCCTCGGATTTGGGGGCTCGAAATGGTTGAGCTGGGGCTCCATTCACCTGCAGGATCTCATCTACACTGCTACTCCAGTCTCCGTAGCACTACACTACCTAATACGGTACGGTACGCGAGAAGAACCACTTTAGCGAGAAGCAATACATCAACGGGCGCGACAAGATATCCATCCCCTGGGTCGGTATCGACATGTACACAATGTACCGAAGGTAGGTACATACATTCCAGCGCCACTTCTCTTCCTTCTCCGCGTCTTCTGTGCATTCACGAGAATCGAAAACGCCCCAGGCCACAGCCATACACAGAGCTGTGTTCGTCCAGGGCTGCTGGGCAGAGCAAAAGGCCCCCGAAACGTACCCGTAGTTACCTGGCCTGCCTGATTTGTGAGGCGGCTCGTCGAGGTTGAAATTGAATCCTCGCATGTCCCCCTTATCCTCTCCCACCTTGCGCCGCCGCAGCGGCACAGGGCCACCTGAGACGTGGGAATGAAGCATCGCTATGAGTCGCCTCTCTGCAGCAGTGCAGACGACCCCAGGGCGGAGACGGAGCATCCTACGGATGCTGACAAGCAAGCTCTAGCCACGTGCATGTAGACGGAGCGATCCCAACAGGACAATGGCAGTCACACAGAGGCAGTCTAGTAAGTGCGAGGGACAGGCGCAACGTGCGCAGCTGCTGCTTTGTATATTGTCTGTCGCCGCCGTGTCCGGTCATGCGCTCCTCCTCTGGTCTTCGTTCCGAAGGTCTTCACCTTGTACGATAGGTGAAGAGAGAAGTTGCCAGTGTGCGCTGCCATGTGTGCGTAAAATATCAAGTTCGGACACTGTCCGAGCCGCCCGCCCAAAGAGAGAATGAGATCCCTAAATGTCCATGTCCCGATAACCCAAACATAAACGACGGAAATGAAACGATAAAGACAAATAGCCAACCTCCCAAGTGCAGTAAGGGGTTGAGGGCACTCACGGTGAGCCCCTGGCCGCCCGTTGTGCCAAGTCGACGATGCGTGTGCCCACCCTGTACATGACTGTCGTCTCCATTGCATGCCTCATCCGATAACTCCAAAATACACGAAATGCCGACGACTCAAATACACGACGAAGAAATAACGCGGCGACTGAAAGGAGGAAAAAAAGGTGAGCGAGAGAATACAGTGCACGGATGTCCGGCAGAAGATCAAAGAATGTGCCAAAATCGAGCGGAGAGACGCGAGTGCAATAGCCCGCCCTCTTCTCATGTGCCGAGGAAGTCGAGACCCAGGCGCCTTGCCACACCTTGCCAGTCCCAGACGGAAATCCAGTCACCAAAATCCATGAGGCGCCAGAGCTCCTCGAGAACTTCCATGACCCGGTCGCAGTTGCGAAGTCCGGTGTAGCCGCGAATCGATCGGATCACCGTGCGTACGCGCTCCTGCTGAACCGGGTCGAAACAAGTCGCTCCGATGACAAGGCAAGGCATCAGAAGGAGAGTCAACGCAGGGTCCGACGGCTTGAATCCTTCCATCATCGTCAGGGATTCCTCGACCACGGCGGTGATGCGATTGTCGTGTTGCGACGGACGGCGGATAGGCGGGGGAGATGCAGGGCGCTCTTCATCGATGACGGCGCAACTCGACGACCCGGCATCCGACTCGTGCATGGAACTGGTCCGGGATGGTCCGCGAGAGTTGGGTTCACGCTTGAGCTGCATAGACAATGGGAATCCCGTCCCCGTAGAAGGCCTGAGGCCAGGCGACGATGCACAGCTGGTAGCCGTAGATGGCCGCGAGATTTGTGAGTGTCGACGGGAGGACGCTGACGAAGTCGAAGTTGCGATCGACGTCGCCACGGAATAGACCGATGCCCGCCTCTCGGCTGCTGTTGGAGGATAGATGGTCCGGAACAGATGCAAGAACATCATGTGCTTGTAAATATGCCCAACGCGGTGTCGGCTGTCCCCCGGCGGCCAAAGAGGCTGCCATTTGTCGATGGCTTCCTGAATCTCCTGGGCTCGGTACAGGATTTGATAGTTCACCGCCGTCTCAGATCCCCTGTACACGTTCTCTCGAATGGTGTTCCTGATCGTCGTGATGTGGCAGAGATACTGGAACAACCCATCGGCGACGCCGAGGAGGCGTGGCGATTCGATGGGAACCAGAGGGCTCCAGTCCTCCGAGGCAAGGCGTGGGCCATCCGTCGCCGGGTGCCACAGCAGCTCGTCGGCGTAAATATGGTATTGGAAGAACTCTTGGATGAAGCCAAGGAAGATGGTGTCTTCGGGGGGCGTTTGCTGGATGAGTTCCTTGTACCCGCGGAGATGAACCCTGTGGGCGCCATGGGGGTCGCCCTCGATCAAGGTTGTGACCAGCAGACAAAGCATCTGGGCAAAGCGTGCCGAGGAAATGGTCTGAAAGTCGACGTCCTCTTCCGCCGAGCGGCGGATGTCGGCGTAAAACGACTCCATGGCCTGCTTGTGGTGGTAGTCTGACCTTTCCTTCAGCGCCTCTCGGCTTGTGTTCGGGTGCTGTTGTAGTAGTTTGGCGCCGTATGGGGTGTCAAGGTCGATGTGCTTGCTGCTCATGGCGAGGATCGAGTGCATCACGCCCTGGTGGAGATTGGCCAGAGGAAGGATGATGTCCTTGAAGGCATTCTTGGCTTCGCCCTCCACCGTGAGTACGTTGCTGAGGTGGACACCGTAGTGCCTCCAAAAGATCTTGTCCTCAATCGTGTCTACACCGTTGAACAAAGGCTGCATGGTGAAGACGAGCGGGTCCTGGGCACCGACGCGGTCTGTCGGATGTTAGATGGGGCAACGAAGGCAAAAGTTGGGAGTACTACTGACCGTCGCCCGCCTTTTCCTTGCCGCTCCTCCAAAGCTTCTTCTCGTGGTATCCTTCGCAGACAACGGCATTCTTCTCGCAGTTCATGCCTGTCACGATGTTAGGGGCTATCGGCGCGGATCATCGGCTCAACTCACATCGCGGCTTTGCTTCGTCACACTTCTTCTTCCTCCTCCTGCAAGTGATGCACCCAGTCTTTGACCGTCCCTTGGTCACCTTGCTTGGGTTCACAACGGGGGCTAGCGGGTGCTTGCGAGGTCTGCCGCGAGGGCGTTTCTGTTTCGGTTGGGCGGTGGTGGGCGACATCAGAGTAGATTCGGCCGAGTTGAAGGGTGCTTCCTTCACGTCCTCAAGCCTGAAGTCGTCGTCCAGAGGCTCCAGCTTGGGCACGGTGAGGATGTCATCCGAATCCTGTTCCCATAAGATGTCGTTGTCAGCATCATCTCCGTCGAATGCGTCGGCGTGAGCGGTGCTCCAGGAATCGGTGCAAGACGAGGAGGACGCGGAGGGTACCATTGTCGGTGCGCAGGAAGGGTCGACGGCCGTCCCGTCCATGCCGGTGCTGACAGGCGACAGCTGTCCCGTATGGGACTGGGGGGCGGTGTTTGCGTTCATCCAGGCCGCTGCGGGGGATGGGATCGGGGGCGAGTGCGGAAGCGGCATATCGATGTTCATGTTGTTGTCGTCTGAAGAGTTGCTGTTGTTATCCGACCAAGAAAGGTCTCCTTCATCCGACATGGCTGACAGAGTAGTAGAGTTCATGGCTCGTCAATAACGAGACCATGCCAACAGGGAGAGGCCAGAACTGAATGTGATGTGCCTGCCCGCCTGGTGCAAGTTGCAGTAGTCGGTCTTGGAGCGGGTATTCGACAGCCGGGAGGTCGATCAGATATCAAGGCAAGATGCTGCAGTCTCGAAGAGGAGAGGTGCGGGGATACAATCCAAGAGGTCGACGGCGGGCCAGGCTCGGCCTCGAGGTGGTAGGCTGGAAAGAGACGAGAGTGTGATGGCGAAGCAAGTCGTCAAGGACGAAGTCCAGTGGCGGGCCGTTCAAGAAGAAGAAAAAGACTGATCGTCGAGGAGCGGGCGCGGAATGGAGGGGCTGAGGGGGGTGGAGAGATGATCACCGGGTCTGATTTGGAAACCAGCTTGCCGTCGAGAAAGAGTGGGAAATAGAGAGAGAGGGAAGGGTTCGTTAGACGACAGGACAAGGACCAGCCGCTCTTCGAGGGGCGGGATATGCAGATACATATCTGCAGATAGCAGCGCGGGCTGCTACAAATTAGTGGTATGGGTGTGGGAATCCCACACACACTCGCACTCTCGCTTTCTTTCCTTCTCACTCTCTCTCTCTCTCTCTCTCTGTGGAGGAGCGGCAGAGACGAGGTGCAGAGAGGATCGATGTTTCTCCCACCCGCGCCGCACCGCACCACCCAAGGACAGGACCCAGGTCCCCTAGCATCTTAGCTCCCCACATGCAAGGTGTGCACTGTGGACTTGTTAGAAGGACGGCAAGATGGTGGGGAGGGGGAGTATTACTAGTGTATTGTGCTAGGCATCGTTTCCCATACGATGGAGGTGGTCGGATAAGAACGGTGTGGGAAGTGAGGTGAGGTCTCACGTCGTACCGCGCCGAAAGTGCCAAGATGGAACGGAGCCAGAAACGAGCAGACTGGGGGGGGTGCGGTGGTCCTCCGCCCCCAGGCCAACCATGGAGGAGGTACCTTACTACATAGTAGGTGGTATCGTCTCTGCCGTCGTTGCCGTGAAGCTTTGACGATGTGAATAAGAAGCCGAGAGCAGACCAGCCGTTGCGGTGATGACCAGAATCGAAGACATGGCGGATGTGATGTATCGTCAACTTGGCCATCATTGACGGCGTATAGTTCGTCCGTGTGATCTCTCTCAACGCAGTACGTACGATGCGCAGACAGGTATCCGTCGATGTTATGGACGAGCGAGACCTGAGTTTGCTCGCAGCCCTCCCTACACTACTCCAGCCAGCCAGCCAGCCAGCCAGCAGGACAAGGTCAAGGTAGCATTACCTCTACCACATGTGTCGATGGCGATACTTCCTCCACTGACCACGGTCCCCAGCCATCAGTCCTGGTCGCTGCTAGCGTGATGTAGGTAGCCAGCCCCCTGCCAGTGGTGACAGTAGTTGAGTGAGGTCCTCCCAAGTACCTCGGTGGTACTGCGTTCCCACGGCTCCTGGAGCTGTGATTGGCCATCGTAGAATTTCTTCTGGTATTGATAGGGGTACAGGGGTCTTGTCAACCAGAGGTGGACTGTGCGCGCACCCCAATCCAAGCTGTGACAGTACACTAGTGTACATCTCCATACACGTGTAGTGCGTACACTAGTGCGTGGTGCCCTAGGTACACTACACGTACTGTACTCAGGAGCGTTGCATGCCTAGACTCCACCACGGCGGAAGAGTTGAATGATGAGTGGCCGAGGGGCAACGCAGACTTGCACGATGAGCGGAAGGGGCTCTGCTCGTCCATGTCGACGACGACGACGATGACGAGTTGCAGAGATGAGCCAGGATAATGGATCGGCTATGAATCACGACTCGTGCGTGGGACTGGTCGTGGATGTGTGCTGTACACTACGGATACGCGACATCTTGAATGGCGGTGGTATCCGCAGCCAGGGCCACGAATGAGGCTGTCGCGCTATTGTTCAGGGATGATTCGATTCGGCATCACGTCAGTGATCAATCACGGCGTGCCTGGTGGACGACGGACCGTGGAGGGCGTGACCGACGCAGGAGAGGAGTTGGGACTTGGGAGGATAGAAATGCCGACGGTGTAAGACAACTACCCAGGTATCCGTAGGCACTACTCTGTACTGTCTGTAGTGTATCCGTCCGTATGTTGCATCGTGTCGTCTCGCGTTCTGTCGAGAAGGTGTGGGGGAGGGAGGAGACACTGCACTGTGGTGATTTCTGGAGGCCGGCGAAGGTGAATCCGCAAAGCGGGACTCGGAGAAAGGCCGTTTAAGAAGAAAGAAAAAAAAAATGGACAAGGACCCTCTTTCCCCCAGCTCTAATGTACGGACACTGTGTTGAGGTCGATCATGAGCCGATTCGTCTCGTTTCTTGCTGATTTGCTAGCAGTCGAATCTCAATCTTCTGCCGCAGGCGTTCGGCTCGCGGGATCGAATTAGGGTCACAGGGTCGATCCAAGAGACTTTGGGCGCGAAATGGCAACTAGGTGCAGGTGGTGGTACGGTACGGTACGGTACTGTGGTAGTGGTAGTAGTAGCGATGTTTGTCGGTGCTAGTTCGTATGTGTCGGAACAGTGGTGTGCTGCTGAGGACCGGCTGTGCCATGATATCATGGTGGGTTCTGGCAGTGAGGGACTGAGGGTCACGCTTCCGAGGCCCTGTCCGGCGCATATGCAGGAGGCCAGATTCGGAAAGGCGATTGACTCCTGGGAGAAACTGCGGCGACGCGACATTACGGAGTAGTGAGTCGTGACTGGAGCATACTGCGTGAGACTTGAGTCGCCCCAGCGGGCAGAGCCAACGGAGGAACAAGTGCAGCGAGTGGTGCCATGGCTAGGTACAGGTGTAGCGACCGCTCACGGCGAGGGTTGGTTGCGATGCGGAAGCGACCATGTGTAATGGACGATGGGCATTCCGTCTCAACATCCGGTCGGCGGTCACGGACGGGCCGGGAGGGGGAGGGGGTGCCTAGGTGGTGCGGACGGGATGTGTCGTCTCTTGGTCGATTCTTTGCCAAATGCCGTACGTGCTGTGGGCGAGCGACTCGGAGGCGGAGGGATAGATCGACTGGTGGATGCAATGCACCCAAAGAACCTGCACCTGGTCTGTCAGTCCTACACCATCCATCCATAGGTAGGAAAGGTATCCCACACTCGATCCATATTCTTCCCGACCGATGGCCAACCACGGGGACGCCTGCGGTGTGCAGCCAGGCCAAGCCGCCTTGTGTTGTCGTGTCGCAGACGATGGTTAAGGTAAGCAAGCAAGGTAGGTATGTCGATGGCACGGAGGGAGGACGCTGCGGGGTCGGGAGGGAGAAACTGAACTGTCGCATGAAGTGCCTGACGACCTGAGCTCTACAGGAGTGTGAGTCCTTCACCTTGGGCAGAGACACATGGACGGCGTGGCGTAGCGTGGTGGAGCACTGTGTTGTGGCAGGCGGCGTGGCGGCCTAGTGGAAGGTACGACTGCCTACCTACTGCTCCTGCTAGTTCTGTTTCTGTTCTGTTTCTGCTCCTGCTTGCTTAGCAATGGATAGCAACTTCTTTTCTCGACTTTCAACGTCAGGAAGGCCAAATGCGTACAGTGACAATGTCCTTGTATAGGTACCTACCTACCTTCTAGGTACCTAGGAACGTAGGAAGAAGTCCGCAGCTGTCCCTGCTGCCTGCTTCCATGGACGTCTATTGTGTTTTCCTCTCTGATGGGTACCTTTGCACTGAGTGAGGTAGGTGCAAATGTACGTCGCTGCTGCCGGAGGAAACTCCGTCCTTTGCTGACTTCCCATATGTACCAATTGTCACTTGCCTTTCTACCTACCACCTACGTAGGTACCGGTACCTAGGCAGTGCCAAGTTCCATAGGTAAGTTGGTAAGTAAAGCCAGGAACTCAACCTAAGGTACCTACCTAGGTAGATACACAAATGGGAAAGTACCTAGGCCAAAGATGTCTGCCTGGCGGCTTCCAATTCCAAGCACGACCTACGGCCGACTGCCCCCCGGGATGCTGTGCCATCAAACATCCAATCCGTTGGTACCTGTCCGTACCTAGGTAAGTAGCACCCAAGTAGGTAGGCACGTAGGTAGGCGCCTTCCTTACCTGATCCCAACCAAAGACACCAACAGGAAACATCATGCAGCCTGCTTGCAGCTGCCCAAGCCACCCGACCAGCAACCGCTTGGAATTATTTTTCCTCTGGCAATCTCATCGGAGCCGGCCATCATCCCGCGATGTGTTTTCTCCCCTTGTTTCCCCCTTCGCACGTTACCCTCCCTCCGTCAACTCGACACCGACAGCCTGGCTCGGCTTTTTTCCGCTGCGGTGGTGCTGTGCTGCTGCTGCTACTGCTACTGCTACTGCTACTCCAACGGCCAAGATATTCTGCCCAGACAAGATACCCGGCAATTGTCGGACCGTATGGACGAACACAGGGTCCAAGCCGAGGCACTTATGTCGCTGAGAATGAGATCCATGCTGCCTGGTTATGACAGGGCAAGGTTGGCACGGAGACTCGAGGCATCTTGGAGTTGGACCTCTGCTGGCGACCCTCAACCTCGATGGGGGACCACCCAAAGATCAGAGACACCCTGGAGGATCAGCAACACCACGGGCGCTCGGCGCACCCTTTGACGACGCGACGAGCCCAACAAGCGCTGCCGCTAATTACCACTCTTCGTGACCACCTACCCCAGCTGGTGACTGGAGAGCCAATCAACCGCACCGAGGACGTCTTGATAGGTGCACGACAAGACATGGCTGGCTGGCATCACAGTGTATTATTCTAACGGCGAGTCATCTCGTCCTGTCCATCCCCGGCTCATTTGACCTTACTTCCTCCAGGTTATCGTCTCGTCACAAAAAAAAAGCAAGAGCCCGTCAAGACACTCTGGTTGCTTGGCTGACCACGAGACCACGACCAGCCTTGGCTTCCTCCCACTTCGGCACCTGCCTGTGGGTTTTGGTTTTGTTCGCCCGCTTTCCGAGCCACTTGCGAAGTCGAGGATATTAACGACCTGAAGACGAAGCACGTTGCGGATCAAGTTCCACATGCGCCATTCTCCATCACCCGTCATCTCGAGACCACCCGACATGGAGAGGCTAACAAGGTGGAAAAACCACGCTCCGCCACCGAGCCCTACTGAAGGTAATAGTCCCGGTCCCGGTACGGATACCGTCCTGACACCTCTGAGTCTGGACGACCTACGACCGCAACCACGGAACACATGCTCTGAGCCTCTGGCTTCTCCGGCGCTCTGAATGTTTGATTGGCTGCCGCGTCCCTCTATTCGTCGTTTCTCACCTCTCGGCAGAAGTCTCAGGTTGGACGGCAAATGCGCCGAGCCGCTTGCCCTAACTCAACCGTGGAGGGTTGCATGCCCGTCGGTTGTCCTGATTGTATCTTGAATCCTGATGCTTGACATCAACTCAGGCCCTGCTGATTGTCCTCAATGCGGTAATTAGGCGTCGAGTGCGTGCCCCCCACGCTCGGGACCGAAGGATGTCGGCTTCAAACCGTCCGTCACGTTGCTTGCCGACCCAGGAAAGAACAGATTCAACTGCAAGGCGCATGCGTCTACCGAGTTCCCCCATCTGTGCCATTTCCCCCGGCTTCGGTGCGAAGCAATAACAGACGCCGAGTCGACGCATGGCGGCGCACACTAATCACCCATGAGTATCCGTACTCTAGCCGTCCATACTTGTGAACGCCGCCCGCCCGCGATGGCTTCAAACAATGGCAGGCCACTTCCATGCTCGATTGAATTGAGCCTCTATTACCTACACATGAGTAACGCATGGGATCTGGCCGGGGTCAACGTACTTACTCCTGTCACAGCCCTCGATGGCCAATTAGAACGGGAGCCCTCTCGAGTCAAGGCTCGTCAGCGTTCTTCCCAGAACACAACGGTATTGCGTGCTTCCTCCTACATAGTACATCCCGTCGTTGATTTGGCGAGCATTTGTCAAGACGCTTCTCACCATTTCGAACAGGTCTATCTCCACGCGCCACAGACCGATCGACGAGCAATGGATGACCGAGGACTGTGGTGGGCTCAATGAGGGCTGGGACGAGCGGCTGAGACATGGATGTAACCAACGGACGGGCCAGAGGAACTTCAGGCCACCGCCGCCTGTCGGATTGCCAAACTCGGAAACCCACGCGTTTGGGGGTACCCAGTCCGACTGAGGCTCGTCCAAACCAACCAACCAGGTCAGCGGTCGTCGTCTGGCGATGGTCACTTCAGAGAGGGCTGCCGAGTTGTATAACCGACCACTAATTTCCAGCATACCCCCCGGCTACCCGTCACATATCACACACATGAGGAAGCGACGACATTACTGGACGACGAGGTCAAGACAGAAAGCGGTGTCCGTGGGCCCAGGCCAGCACAGTCGAGCACAGAATAATGGCATTCATACGTCGTCAATCTCGTCTGGAAAAGGCTACCCAGTGTGCGGATACTCGGTAGGAATCATGAAGACCGAGCGTGAAAAAAAGGTGCCATGCTTGTTGGACCGTTGTCGGATCTGGCTACGGATACACTAGTACACTACTACTTCCCGTCCCTTCTTTGACTTTTGCGAGACGGTGCGTGCCGCCAACGGCTGGTCTCCACCAACATTGGGCCATGATCAGTGCGCACCGTCTGTTCTGCTGGCTCGCGATCAATCTCGATGCCCCCACCCCCCTATTACCCCCCCTTGACCTTGAGAAGTTGAGATTCGACTATCCCTATACTGTAACTGCAGGGCGGGCCCGCGATTGTGCTGTGCTTCCTGTCTGTCATTCTGCCGCAGTGCAGGCGGGAGTAGGTAATTACTAGGTAGTGAAGAGGTATTTTCCCCGTCTGTCGCAACCTCAGTCACGTTCATTGACATTCTATTACACTAATGTTCACCAACCATCGCCCAGCTCAACCCTAGATCCATGGCTCAATAACGCGATCCCTGACCATGCCTGTCAGGTCAGGGTCAAAACAAGACTAGCGGAGAGGGGACTAATCACACCCAGACGATACCTCGAGATACCTTCTTCTACTGCACCCGCCAACGTGCAACCCTCCACTAATTGGTGCGCATTCGACTCGTCTCCGATTCACCATCCCTGTTCAAGACGGTCTTGGTTGTGACTTGCTGGACTCGCGGTGTGGGGTCTCGCTCCTACGTACGTGTAGTAGTAGTGCGTAGGTAGTGCTGTGTATTTCTGGTCCGGCAGGCATCTTGGCCCTCGTTCGTCGCTCGTCCGCCAGCGTCTCCATCACTCGGCGGAGAGGTCCCTCTTCGGGGGGTCTGGGACCCTCCATGCCGCTGCAGAGCCCGCTGCAGATTCGGGGATTTTCGCAGGGAACCAGGAGACGGACGATACGATTCATCAGAGACGCCCGGCTTCGCATACGATCCTTTGTTGGGGTGGGTGTTGTCGTCTGACAAGTCCGCTCCTGTCATCTTGGGGGCTGCAGCGACTAGGTGCACTATGATCATGTTTTGGGCCTTACAGTTCGGATGCGACATCACACCGCTCAATATGTGTGTGACATGTTCCTGGGCATCGAAACTTGGGAAGAGACAGGCAGAAGCCATTCTAGTGTAGTTCCAGCACCACCGTCCGATCTATCCCGCCAGTGCACGCGAGCTGCCGTTGAGACCAAGATCGAAACAAACCTTGAACCAGCTCTTTACTGATACCTAGGAAAGGTGGACACCCCTAACCAGCCACTGTGAGTTGCACCTGGTGTCAACCCAACATCGATTCAAGATAGGTGAGTCGAAAAGATAACCAGCTCAAAGGCAGCAATTCTGGTCCCGAAAAGCATCGAACAAATCGTGCCCTCGCCACCAAGACTGCCAGACTATCGGTGAGTCTCTCCATCGTGTTCAACGACTTGCTGTCAGCACAGACCCGGCGTCATCACAGACTACGGTCCATAAGCCACGCTGTGGGAGTGGCACGCAAGCCTCGAGGCGGGGGAGGGGAGGAGGAGGGATGTGAAGGGCCAGGGATGGGGCTGTCTAGGTAGGTGCTAGTACAACTAGTATAGGTGAGAGGTATGTGATTCATGGCTGGTCAACCAACCACCATCAAGACCAGCTCTTGGTCTCTCACTTGGAGCAGCCGTGCTGGATCGACAACTAGCGCGGGGCAGGGCGCAGGCCTCGGGCGGGCGGTGTTCAGGCAGCGTTCAACTGGTCTCGCTATTTGAGATGTCGGAACGCCGCGAAGCAGGAGTGTCCCGGCGGGAAAAGTCGGTGTCTGCCTCGCCTAGACCCAGAGCCCAGAGCACGTTGGTTTCGAAGCAGGGAATGGGCCGATTCAAACGTTGCAGGGGCACCTGCACACTCGGGGGGCCCTGCTGCTGTCGTCTTCTTCGACGACAACCGTCCACGTCATGTTCGATGGCGAGGCGACTCACAGCATGGCCTGGGTGTTGTTGCAATTGGAAATCTTTTCCAGCTGGGTATACCTGTCGAGAGGCCTCACTTTGGCTTCGTAACATTCAACTCTGGCGGAAGAGAGCGGAAGAGAACGGGTAAGAAAGTAAATGCCGCCGTCGAACTGACGGATGATGGCCGAGAAAGTGCTCGTGATAACGATGTTGGATGAATCCGAACCGCGCAGGATGCAGCTGATCTCCCGCGCTCTACAGGATCTAATCTCGATCACCGATAGCTCGCAGGCCAGTGGACGTCTGCCATCTATTCCAACTTTTTCCGCGCCTCGGGCAGGTAGGTATTCTGCTGGCTGAGCGGACTTGCAGCAGCCGCCAAACAGGAGCATTGAGTGAAGCTGCTCCTCCTCCTCCTCCTCCTCCTCCTGGGAATGTAGCACGGTAGATGATCTAACCCCGTGATTCGACCACCCACCGTCTGGGTAACACGAACCTCAAGTTATGAATAACGACTGATCAGAAATCAAAGTCCTTTCTGCTCACGGAGCCCACCTCCCTTTCCACCGGCCAGCAGGTCAACTATTTGCCATCCACGACACTCTCTACCTGCCTAGGCAGTGTCCCCAGTGCTGAGGCGGCCGACGGTCCCCGGCGCCCTTCCGTCCTATCGCCGACGAGCAGCATGGGAAGTATTGGCCTTGTTTGTGGCAGCCCCTAAATCTGATGATGGCGCATTCCCGCCCTGGACCAAGTTCGGTCAGCAGCCTGCTTACCGACCTGGCAGGTGACCCAGCATCGCAACGGACTCGACGGCAGGGCTTACCCCTGATTTGTGGGTTACACCATCTAATCGGCAACGTCTCCATGCATTGGCACCTTCATGTGAAGCTGCCGGTGTGAGTGGTATCTACATCACATAGCAGGTAGTGTTGCCTCTCAGTCTGCGAGGGATACTCCAAGACCCAAGACACTGCATCTCCGAGACACCGAACGGATTCGATCCAGAGCGCTGCTGCTCTCCTTATGGATTACTACCGGTGTGCCAGTGTGCTGATACCTGCTCCGGGGACCGCTCGACAACTTGCGTGGTTTCTTTTTCCTCGCCTCCACACATTGTATGTATGCGCAAGCAAAACTCCTCCTGCATCTCGTCTCTCCCGCGCAGCCGTTCTTTCTTCTTTTTGTTTCTGACCCTGGCTGCGCGGGCTTGGGATCCATGCAGAGGAAACACAGCTCCTGTCCGTTTTCTTCTGCCGGCATGCTTCTCGCGTCCAGGCACGACCGGGGGAGAGAGGGAGGCGGCTCGTCGTTCCAAAGGCTGCACGTGCATGTGGTTTGCCGTTGCGGGATGTCATTTGAGACCTTCACCGGTCTCCAGGTCGGGGGGAGGCTTGCATCCCAGGAACTTGTCGGCGGCGCCGTCCAGGTGGTGCTGTAGCTGGAATGCAGGGTCTCGGATCAACGACTTGGACGGTTGCGGTTGCTGATGGGTAGGTAGGTAGGTATTCCATCGCGTCCCAGACGCAACGGCGTCGTTCCTCCTCGGGTTCTAGTTCTGGCGCGATGGGTAACACGGCTTGCTACGATGCCCCTTCTAGGCTGAGTAGGTTGTCCAACGATGCTGGATGACGACCGGACCGGCGCCTGGCCTGCCACGGTTCCGAGATCGCTGCCAATCACATCCCGATACCTCTGGTATCTACACTGCGGCCCTAGTAGCTCCCCTCTTAGCTTGAGGATATGCCCGGGAAGATGGCGACACTAGAATAGGTAGAACTCCGTCGTGGGTGGCGGATGGCGTTTAGATTCTATCCCCGATCGAGGCCTGGGCGCCCAGGAGCGCCGTCCAGCCCGTTTTTCATCGCGTTCCTGTCTTTCCAAGCCGACGGCACGGGGCAAACGGCTCGCCACTGACAGACGTCAGCGGCCATGGAGCTGGGTGCCCTAGGTAGTAGTCGGTCTATACTAGGCGTTCCTCCGGACGCCGTCTTCGGGATGTGAGAAGGTCCGGGCGAGCCCCGCCTGAGGTGGCTTTTCGGGGCGTTAGGCACGTGGTCGTGGTCAGTACTTTGAGCTTGGAATGGCCGAGGAGACATGTGGGATGAGAATGAGGTACGCGAGGATGTTTTCTTGGGATTCCGGCCGTCTCTCACGGTACATGGAGAAGAAACCGGCAGCAGAAATCGAAATGCCCCGGACGCGTAGTGGATGGAAATGCAGGAAAGCGACGGATGCAGGACGAAAGTCGTCGAATCGTGCTTAGAGAGAGACACGGGCCCCTTTAATTGCATCTCAGCGACATGGACGAGACATCACGGCGGGACGAGGACACTGGACCGGTCGGGGTGGGAATGGTTACAAATGAAATCTTGATTAGCGAGACATTAAACGATCGATCCTACATGGAGGCAGAGGATGAAACGTGCTCTCAACAGCAAACGAAACAGCACCCTCTTCCCCCGTCTAGCGCTCTATCCTACAACAGCGTGGTTATCAAAGGTATGGATCATAAGTCCATGATCATGTTAGGACGAGGTGCGCGAGTGCAATAGCCTCCTTCAAGATCTTGCGCAGCCTCTAGGATTCGATTCGTGGTGATGACCTGGAGTGAGGTCAGAGGGGCCGGGCAACCCTCCGCACCCCGTTGCGGAGATCGTCACAGGTCGATCGGCAGCTGCAGAACCTCCGTATGCCGGCCAATCGATCATCGTCGGACCTCTGTCCGATCTCTGGAAAGGGCCCCCCTACAACCACCAACCGCGAGGGACGCAACACGGTCTGGACTGGCGTGGTGGCCCATCTCGCACCGCAGAATCCCAAGTAACACGATCCCCAGAAGACCCAGCCTCAACTGCTTAGTTTTCCTCACCAACGTTACACCCATACCAAGGTCCCGTCACCATCCCGTCACGAGGCGAAGAGCGAGATCAGCTCTCCGTCTCGCGCGCATGCCCGTAGGGAGACTGAAACGGAAATCAGACGTACATGCCGCGGTCCTCGCCCTCGACGAGCTTGACCACGACGCCGTTCTTTCCCTCGCGCAGGATCTCGTACTTGCCGCCCAGCACCAGATCCTTGGCCACCAGCTCGCGTGTGCGGCCGAGCGACTCGATGTCGCCGATGCGCTGGATCGTCTTCTCCAGGTGTTCTCGGAAGCCCTCCTCGCTGCAGATCTCCTGGAGGGCGCGGTGCATCGGCACCGACGACGCGCGCACCTCGGCGTTGGCCGCGATGCTGAAGAGGTTCAGCCGGTCCATGTTGCGGATGAAGTCGGCGCGCGTCATGATCTGCTGCGCCTTGTGCATCGGAAACGACGGGAGCAAGTGTCCCCTTTCCGGATCGTAGAGGCTCTCCATTTCTTCTTCCTTGTCGACGAGAGCCTGTGCCAGAACCATCGCGCCGGCCTTTTATTTGAGCATTTCGTCAGTAACTGCAGTCTTGTCTGTGCGAGAAAGGAAAGGAGAGAACAGAAAAGGTGAGGAAGTCCAACTTACCGCCCACTTCTGCTGGTCCATGACATCGTCGTCCATCTCGGCGCCGAGAATCCAACACTGGTTGAGGAACCACGTCTTCTCAACCTGGCAGATTTGTTTGCACGTAGCGATCATATCCTTGCTCTTTGCAACCCGGTTGAGAAACGACAACCTGCCCCCGACGAGGTCGTAGACCTCTTCCAGCTTCTCCTGGCCAAGCTGCTCGTTGAAGTACTTCATGCGGTACTTCCACAGGGCGGCGATGGCCTGCCGCTTGGTCAGATCGCGCACCGACATGACCTCCATTCGGGTGGCCAGCTGCTTCAATCGCTCGTACACCCAGTAGTCGTCCGTGTTGAAAACCATGGTGACGAGGTTGGCGGCGGCCCACTGCTCGGCACGCTGCTGCAGCAGCTCGATCAGGTCCTTGCCGTCCTCGTCGTCGCGGATGAGGTGCATCTGGTTGATGATGACGACGAGCGGCTTCTTGCGCTTGGTGCGGTTGACGAGCGCCACCTTCTCTAGCTTGTTGAGAGCGCGCTCGATGTCCAGCAACGCGGTGGTGTCGCGGGGGCCGCGCTCCGAGAAGTATCCGCCAATGTAGTCTTCGTGGAACTCGAAGTCGAGGGCCTTGCCGAGGCGGATGCGGACGATCTCGAGGTCGGCGTGGGCCTCGAACATGGCGACGCCGTCGCCGTCGATCTTGCGCATCGCCTCGATCAGCATGCTGCTCTTGCCGGTGCCCTTCTCGCCGAGGATCAGGAAGTAGTGCCCGACTTCGGAGCCGTCGACGATCTTGTCGATTCGCGCCTGCTCGGGCCGCTGCACCCAGCGGTCGTCGGCCTCGGCGGCGGACTTGGGGACCTCCTTGCCGATGGCAGCGAGTTCGAGGACGGGGTCGCCGGGGGTGAAGGCGCGCGTCATCTTGCTAAGGACGATGCGCTTGTAGGTCTTGTGGTAGGCATAGCCGGCGATGGCGAAGCCGGCGGCCAGGACGAGTATCGAGGCGAAGGAGGTGGCTGCAGACTCGAGCATCTTCTTGGGGAGGGAGTCGCCATCTTGGGATCTCGGGGGGGCTTGGGCATCGCTCGGCTCTTGTTTGGAGTGTTGTGTGTCTGGCGAGGTTAGTATGACCGGCCCTTCATCACCATGCTCTTCTTCTCCTCCTCTTTATTATCATCATCAATCATCGTCACACAGCCTGATCCAACTGCATGACTGATCTGACGCACATCTTGGCCTGCAGGGCTCGCAGCCGAGAATGAGATGACATCCCTGTCTGCGGACAGGCACAAGAAGAGCCATAATCTGACTGCCCAGCCTCGTGCAGGCGCATCCTCTCCCGTCACGTCAGGCTGGGTTCATCCCACGTCGCATCCCACACCACCACATGCAACGGACGAAACCACAGGCCAATCAGACGGGACGAGAGGCAGGGGAAGGAGAAAGAAGATACGCGCACCATGGAACGTACCGGTCCTTCGAGACGGATGTGTGGAGAAGCAGCGGGCAACGACAATGCCGTTCCTCGCCGGCGAGGAGCGCCGTGCCGTGTTTGCCGTGAGCGACAGACCCCAAGAAAGGCGGCCACGCGTCCCGATCCACCGGGTCGGAGAGGGTCGCGGCTGCAGCAGCATAAGCGGCTCCCGAAGCCGAAGCCGACCACCCTTGCTCACCGAAGCCATGGTCGAGGACCGACGAGCATGCAGGGCCAGCCGCGCGGCTCGTATTACGATTATGTCGATGGGTGTCGAATGGACGGGTGGGAAGGATGGTACGGATAGAGGTAGTACGCGTAGAAAGGGCGAGGAAATGAGGAGGGTCGGAGTGGAGGGAGGGCGATGAACGAGCGAGATGAAGAGACAACGAAGAAACGAGACGAGGAAACGTCCACGCGCCAATTTTCCCTCCAACGGAGAAAATTGCGGCGGCTGTGAGCGATTTTGGTTAATTGCTAGGTATTACCGCCCTCCTTATTACTGAGTAAGGCATCGATGAAGTGGTACGGGCCACGGTGACCACTGACCGCAGCAGCAGCAGCAACAGACGTCACCCACCAGTGTGAGCTCGCCCTTGGGCGAATGTTTTGCGGTGCTTTGGACTCTCAGAGTGTTTCGTGCCTTGGCACAACCCCTGGCAGCTGCTATGGAGCTTAGGTACCTACCTAGGTAGGTACCTACCAGGGAGGTCACATTGTGATACTATTCGTCAATTGCCGCCAATTGGAAAGCGGTGAAGCGGGATAGGGGACGAGCGCAGAGCACCACGTGACGTGGCTTCCAGGCTCAATGGGCATTACCTAAGCAGTTGAAGCACTTACATTCCCCTTTCTGGCAACCACGATCGATCACGACGTCGCCGACAGAGTCATTTATTTCACAGGATGGCGGCCATATGCTTCAGCTAGCTTTCAATGGCACTGAATACTGGGTGGTAATGGTGTCTTACAAGGCAGTTGCTGAATCGTAAGGTGCTTAGGCACTGTGAATGCGAGGTAGTATATTCCTTCCCCTCCACTCCAAGTAGCCATCTCCGGCAGGCCGAACGCGCCCAGCAGCCGTGTTACTTTCTTCAGAGCTGCCAGTATCTTCAAGGAGAGCTCCGGTGACACTCAAATGCCGAGACATGGCTGCTCTGGGCAGGAGACCTGAATACCAGTGGGACGGGGCAGCAAAACACTGAGATCGGGTTGACCTATATTGCAGATAAGCTAGCAGCTTGGTTCCAACACGATAGGACAAAATCATCTTCATTGCAGTTTCTTGCCGAAATTCAGCACGGTGAGCATGGACTACGCAGATGGAAAGTTGCTCCCATGATATTTTCCCGGGGGGGAAGTCTCCTCAAGACTCAACAAGTCAAACTCGCCCAAGGACCGGGAAGCTTACTTGCTTGATTTGGTCGGTTGAAATAGAAAACTTGCTGTTAAAAGCTTTGCACATCTTCTTTGCAATTCTTACCAGCCCAAGATGCCATAGCAATATTGACACCATAAGGCATCCTCGCTGAGAATCACCGCCATCTTGGCCTGTGCATCCATCCACCTCACCACCGCTCCTTCCCAAATACCCAACTTCGGGTGCCTTCCTCTTACAGAAAAACCCTTTTCTTCTTGCCTAGGTACCTAGGTACACGTTGAACTTTCCACCCGAAAATCTCCAGCACGTCTTCCTCGCCCGAAGTTGTATTGACACTCCCAAATCCTCCGTCTCGGGGCTTCTCTTTTGCCTTCTTCCTCTGACTTGCCTCCCACCTTCTTCTCAACCAGTATCGAAGGGCCATTGGTAGAAGAGTAATATAATACTCTTGAAGGCGCAGAAAACTCGGTGAGCTCGTTGTTCTTCATTTACTGCTCCGCCGAACACTGACAATCTTCAATCAAGGTGCACCGAGGAGATCCAGCCTGAAAGTCTTCCGCCTGCCCACGTCCGCTCACCCCATCATCACAATATTTCTTCCATCCGATTGGAAGCACAACTCCAAGCTTCCATCCTCGCCTTTCCGAATGTCATCTTCACTTGCTGGGCTTCTTGTACAACATTGACCCTCCCACCATGGCTTTTCGCACGCCGGATGGGAACCCCAGGGTTGCGGGACGATGCTCCGACGAGTCGACAAACCACCGACTGCAGATTTCTCCGTCCATGGCCACCCACACCAGTCTTCGAACCATGGCCTCTGACTCGACCCTTCGATCATCGCGTCTGGACAGGCTTCTGCGACGTGGACGGCCCGTCCCTCCTCCGATCGCTGTTCCACAGTTTGAATGCGACGAGAGCCCCCCGCCGACAGCTGTCCCGACCCCTCCAGTCCCTCACCTTCCGAGCCCGCTCCTGGCAGGATGCCCCGGCCGCGAAATCTCAGGCGCCAAGTCTGATGGAAGAGAATGGGCCTACGACTTCGACTCTCCGCCCGTCTTGGTATATCCAGATGATCTGTCAAAGACCACCTTCCACGAGCATCCCCTTGCGCACGAGCTGAAGTGGGAGAAGGGATGGGAAACACAACAGCTCGCCCTTTATGGCCTCATCCTTCCGGAAAAGATCGACAACGGCACGCCGACATATACCTGGGAGTCGGACGAAGAGGAGGAGGAGGACACCACAAAGGCTGTCGTCTTGTCTATGCCTCCCAAGACATCGCCCGCGATGGCGACTAAGCCCAACACGAGCATCGAACGTCCTCGCACTCCCTCGAACATCATGCACAAGGTCAAGACTTTTGCCAACTTTGTCGCCAACTCCGACATGGAAAAGGAGGTGCCTGAGCTTCCCACTCTCAAGGAGCTCCTCGATCAGTTCGGCATGCCGCCTGGAACCCCGACAGAGGCCACCCCCAGAAGCTTCCTTCGCCCGACCAAGTCCAGCGGCTCCTTGCGTCCCAAGACCCCCACTCGATCAGTTCCTAGCGCGACTAAGCTGAGAAACAAGCGCAGCGGGGGCATTGAGAAGTCTCAGATCTCCGATCCCGTGGCGCCAGAGGAGATGCGTCGCGTTGGCAACGACTTCAGCCAGGCCGCGAGTCGCAAGAGGACCGCCTCTGAGAGTAGGCGTCTCTCGTCCCAAGCAGCTTCTCTTCGCAGCCCATCCAATCTGATTTCATCCTCTGCTTCATCCAACATGCCCCTCTTCCTCCTTCAACCACAGCATCCAACAGTCTACTTCGGCACCAATGAACCTCCCCCCAAGTTTCGCCTTGCTCGACCGCGAATTTCACCCATGGAACATGCTCGTCAATACCTCATTGCCAAGTCTAGAGCCGAAAGGGAAGGGGGAGAGTGCACAGTCCCCAAGCCGGATCTCACTTGGTGCTGGTCAGAGAACTACAAAGAGTTCCTTCTGCTCCCATCGATTCCCGATGGTGTCACCAGAAACCTCCTGCCGGATGAAGAGGAGGCTGATCCCATCTGGAAGAAAAAGAAGAGACCCATTGCTTCTTTTATGGATACATATGACCAGGCTACAAAGAGACGTTCTTTCATACCTCTTCCTTTGAACCTGGCCCCCTCGTCACCTCTGTTGCCAGCCCATTTTCGCAACAGCTCACAGTCCTCTGTTCCCAGGTCACCCAGCAAGCGCGACTCGTCCTTGGACGGTTTCTCCCTTGACCAGCCAAGATTGTCCTCAACTAATCACTCAATGCTACCCCCAGCAAAGGCTGCTGTGGCTGATCCTTGTGCTGCTGCTGCTGCCTCACCCACATCATCAGACTTCTTTGTCAATGTTCGCAGGGGCAGTGGCCGTGAGTTCTCAAGTTCCTTCCCACCTCACTTACTTGCAGCATCTTCTACAGGCAGCAGCTTTACAAGACAGCAGGGACCTCTACCTGCATCGGAGCGGGATGCCAGTGCATCGCCTCCTCTCAACACATTCACATCTAGCCTTGCTGGTCCATGTGTTGATCGCGAAGACGTCCGTTATGAACCAGCTTCAGACAATGCCCTTATGAATATCACACCAACCCATCCCAACCCAGTTGTCCCGACACAAAGAACCGTCGTGGCGGCTGCCATTGCACCTAAGAACGCTTGGAATATGTCTGCAACCCACTTGGAGCAGGCCAGCTTCAACGACACACAAGGTGAAGTCCTAGACGTGCAACGGCCAGATTCAGCGCTCTCTTGTTGTACCGTCATCAGGTCCAAGTCCCCCTTCCCCTCGACTGACAGGGACGAGAATGGTGTCTCTCCCAATAGTGTTGACTACCAGTACTCAGATCTACCCCCTACGCCGATTTCCCCGCTTATTAGCAACTCTCCTCAATCCCCCGCGACGGATGATTTCGCGCCGCTGCAGGACACTCGGACTCGCGATACATTGGATGACGCTCAGACCCAGCAGCCCTGCGCCGAGACAGTTCTTCGAAGTATCGTAGACGACGTCGGCGATGGAGCAGACTTCCCAGATACCTCATCAGTCTACTCACAAGACAGCATCATTACAGCAGTCCACCTCCCTCTCACCGATTGCCGCCGTGCTCCCCTCGACTTCATGTCGCAGAGGCAGAAAGCTGTCGAGACGGAAGAAGAAACCCTGACCCCGCGACACTTGAGTGAACTTTCTTCTGCCGAGGCCCAGCTGCAGGCCCGAACTGTGCAGCCCTCGCCCGTCCTCCGACCAGTGTCATACATTCCCGACACCGAGACGGCGCAGAATTACAGCTCAAGTGAGGCGTCGTTGGAATACCAGAGCAGCCGTTGCTCTCAGGCTTCTGCTTCTACACTGACGATTGACAGCCAACCAAGCCGTCGTCTAGGAGCAGCTCATGATGCCCTCTCCCCCAGAACCTACGAATCACGCATGGACGCCGACATCCGTCGCTTTCGTGCCTTGGAACGCCAGAACATGTCTGAGAGGGGCGAGAATGCTTTCGTTGTTGGTGCTGGAAGACGTCATTTTGATGAGATGCAATTCCGAAGCAAACCACGATCTGCGCAGTCCGCCGCTCATGTCGATACTCACACTCACGAGACTGCCTCAATCGAGTCGGTAGCTTCGTCATCCACGTCCCAAAACGACCGCTATTCCACCGCCTCAGACGCGCCCTCCATCACATCTGCTTCCACCACGGAGTCGCGTCGCTCACAGGCGCTGTCCGTCACGTCGGCCGCTTCATCGAATCGCTCCACGGGCAGCAAGCGTGCTCGTCGGCCTCGCGTCGAGGCCACACCTAATGACACTGTTCCCACTGCCTCACACAACACAGCTCGGGATGTCACTCGCTTTCCACTGGATCCCGTTATGGAATCTCCTGCCCCGCCTGCAGGACTGAGGCCCTCGGTGACCTCACCCGTCGTCGCTACGGCTGATCGCTCGCTCAAGTCTTTGCTGCCCAACAGCAGAGATCCTGCACGTGCCCATCGAAACCCCAAGACTTCAGAAGAACTCCCGTCGCTCAAAGTCCGCAGACGCAGAGCAGTCGCCGACCTGGCTCACATCCCAGTCTCGCAAGCTTACCCTCAGCCTCTTCGCCTCAGCACCATGAAGAACCCCAGCCCAGCTGTCGGCAACCAGGTCGGCGACAGCACTGTCATGCGGTCACCATCCAGACTCATCACGGACATCAGCGACGAGCTCAACCAAGAAATGGAGGAGGTCTTATCGCCACACTCGGCAGCCCTTGCCTTCCGCCCAGAGTCACCGGATGAAAGCGACATCGAGACGCCTACCCGACGTCCGCTTCGCCAGGCACGCTCAATGAAATCCATAGGGTATGAGACCCCGAGATTGCCTGCGCCCAACAAGCCGCTGCCATCGCTCCCCGGCCAGACTGCGCGCGTCAAGACCCAGCGAGGTGTCGCCGCCAACGCCTTCATCGACGTCGACTTCGGTCCCGGCCCTGCGGTCTCTCAAGCACCAGCCTCCGCTGGTCTCCCGCCCCAGCCCGCGCCTCCTCCAACTGCTCCTCTACCTCGACCTCCTATCCCCATCGCGGTCCCCATTGTGCCGTCGGAACCCTCATCTCCGTCGGTGTCGGCCTTTGGCTCGACCTACGTCACCCACGCCGACTTTTCCGTCAAGAAGGACCGTACCGTCCGCCCGGCAGCGTCTATGGCGACTTTCTCCTACCGTCCGAGTAAGTATCCGTCTCTCGTGTCTTCCGTATATCCCCACGACCACGGAAATCACAGCTGACAATAATAAACACCAGCCCCCATCTCTACGGACCTGTCCCAGCCTCAGAGAGAGGTGCGGCAATTGGATTCGGCGGCGAATCTGCAGAAGCCCACGCGGACCCGTCTCCTGGGTAAGATGGTCTCCATGGCCGAGCTCAAGCACAGGAGAGAGACGGGGTCCGCCGGCAGCGCGGAGGAGGCTGCGGTGGGTATGAAAACCTTCCTCGGGGAGGACGACGATATCCCGATCGCCCCGTTCGTGAAGGAAAAGACCGAGAGTGTCAGCAAGAAGAAGTTCTTTGGTAGCCTCTTCCGGAGGAAGGGCAAGGATGGGGAGAAGTAAGGAGCGTTTGTCTAGGAAATATTTTGGGTGGCTTTGGTTTCCGCCGTGTTTGACTAGGTACTTTGACTAGGTACACCACGATGTAATGAATAGGAAAAACGAATGTTTGGAGTTGGGAAATCGTCCGGTTGCCACCTCCTGGGGCCAGATCATCCGTATTTGACGATGTGTGCTGTCGGAGAAGCAGACTGGGTGATGCGCTGAGGTACAGGCTTATCGCGTCGACTTTCAGATCAGCCAAATGAAGGCATTCAACTGGATGGGCGTCCACTTGCTGTCTCTAAGAGGCGCCAGCGAAGATTATACGTAGATGGTTTGTATATATTTAAGGTTGCCTGAAACGTTGGACCGAAGGGTATTCGGTACCACTAGGCACCTACTGAAAAACCTGTCCATAACGATCCCTGACCATAGCGATATCCTGCCCATAACGATAATATTCATACAAACCATCGATTTTTATATAGCTTATACAATAAACCTCCCCATTGCGTTATACGATATAGAATACGATTTTTTTACTAGGGATATCGTTATAGAGAGGTGGCTTTTGTTGGTGGAGTGACCCCCAGCTGACCTAGTAGGGGCCTAGCTAGGGGCCTAGCAGGGACGTCAGAGCCACCAGCCCCATCCAACCAATCAGAGCCTTAGGATGGCTGGCGCCCCACTTACTGACCATAACGATAACCTCTATATAACGATAATAGAGGTGCAAACCAAGTGTATCGTTATGGACAGGTTTTTCAGTACCGGCAACCCCATCACAGCGCACGGTACCTAACGAGGGACCTCAAGCACCCAAAAACTCATAGGCCTGGGCGCCTTCCATGCTAGGTAACTAGGTAGTTTCGGGAGGTACCTCCAGTAGCTTGGAGGCAACGCCCTCCCCCAAGTATTGTACTGGAAAGAAGCTCTGTTACCTACCCATCTAGGTATACAAAGGGGTAGTGACGGACGATAGCAACGGACAATGGTAACAAGAGTGACGGA
Organism: Colletotrichum musae; assembly: GCA_027406025.1. Classification (NCBI taxonomy): domain Eukaryota; kingdom Fungi; phylum Ascomycota; class Sordariomycetes; order Glomerellales; family Glomerellaceae; genus Colletotrichum; species Colletotrichum musae. The sequence continues at coordinate 3,460,397 of JANVYC010000009.1, read as the reverse complement.
CGATAGAAATGATAGTAATAGTGACGGTGCTTAGGTAGGTATCAGAAGTTTCTTTCTGGGAAGTGGTCACAGAGTACGGATAGCTGGCACCCATTAAGTACCGCGCTACCTACTTACCTAGGTACCCAGGCACCCAGGCAGGGGACCGAGCATAGCGCCTTATAGCTTTCAGTATGTATCCACCTGCTGATTGCAAGGGAGCTGTCCCTACCTAGGTAGGTACTTACCGCCTTCCTGAGGTAGCGCACTGACCCCCGCGATTCTCGACGCGTCGTTCTTGCCGCGCGGAAGGAAAAAAAAGGTGTCCCCCGCCACTTCTTGTCGGCAATCCCTGCCTACCACCTAGACCTACCAACCTTACTTCCTTCCCCCACAACCTCGACTATGCTGAGCTCGTTGTCTCGCATATTCGGGACCTCGCCGTCCAAGAACTCTTCGCCTGGCCCGATGCGCCCCCGCGAGGACGTCAATCTACCCACCGTTTCCTCAACAGCTCCTGCCGAAACTAGGGAGCGTATCGAGCGTCTCGACAGCTCCTTCCCTGCGATGGCCCCGGAAGACACGCACAGCGACGGGGACGTGGACGTCGACGTTGACGGTCCCGACGCCGACTATATCGACCCCTTCGCCGACATGATGCCTTTCTCGACGCAGGTTGCACCCGACGAGGATGAACACCAGTCTGCCGATCTATCCGAAGATGGTAGTGCGAAAGCTAGGAAGAAAAAGTCTAAGAAGAGAAAGCACGCCGCGGCGTCCTCCGACTCGGTTGAGCCGCAAGAGTCGGACCGCAGCAATAGGAATACGAGGAAAATGAAGAAGAGAAAGACACAAGAGCCAGTGGAGGACAGCGACGGCGACGTCGACGACATCATGGAAGACCAGGAGCCAGTGGAGGACAGCGACGGCGACGACGACATCATGGGAGACCAGGCAACCGAGATATCTCCGGAGGCACCCTCACAGCAGAACGACTTCGATGACGTCGATGACGAGCCTGATGTCACATTGGACATCAGTGTCAATTCAAAGCCTCGGAGCGTCACCAGGCAGCTCTTCCAGCGCACCAAGGACGAGGCAACCACTGCTGCTTCTAGCAGCCGAGACGATAGCGGCGAGGATGACAGCGACGGCGGCAATGGAGTCAGCCCCTCCTCGCCTAGTGTCATTGCCCAGAGACGTAGAAGCATGTCTCGAGGTTCTCAGATTTCCGCTGTCAGACAGGGTCTCTCCAGAGAGTCCACATCCCTGCCCGATAGAATCTCGGAGGCTGCAGAATCTGCCGATGAAGCTCCCAGCGAGGAGGATATCGCCGAAGACTTTGCCGACCAGCTTCCTCCGTCCTCTCAGCCACCACAGGAAGCCTCGCCGATTGTGGCCAAGGACCTTTCTGAGGCCAACGCGGAAAATGACGAGAATGCCGAAATCGAGTCCGAAGACCAGCTGCCTAAGCTGCCCGTCAACGCCTCTCGTGGCACTCTGGGCGCCACCAGTCCACGCAAGAACCTGATCACTTACTCCAGCAAGGATGCTGCGAGACAAGCCACAGGCACTCCCGGCCGCGCACGTCGAAACGCAAAGGCAGCCGCGGACCGCTCCGAGCTCAGCAACGTGCCCAGCTCTGCTGCGCGATCGAATCGCTCAACTGCTTCCAGACGCCAGCGGTCGAAACCAAACTTCTTTGAGGAGAAGCAATCAGAGGCGGCCCTTTCACGTAACGACGAAGAAGCTACCGAGAGCCGAAGCATCCTACAATCTGCACCTTCGATGCCACCTCCACCTTCTCAGGCGGCAGGATCAACCTCTCCTGTGGCAGCTCGCCGCCGCAAGCAGCCGAACCCAGAGAGCGACAAACCGAAGACAAGAAAACAGGCCAGTTCGCGGGCTACGATCGGTACGGGTACTGCCAACGGGTTTAGGTCGGGTGCATTTAGCCCGGAAGAACTGGCGATCCTGTCAGAAGCGGTATCCGCCTACCGTGAGAAGCACGGCTATACGCAGCGAGAAATGAACAACCTCATCCAGATGAAGAGCGGCAATGTCAAAGAAGGAAATGAAAGCAATCTCAAGTTCGACTCTGATAGGTTCAGCGACTTGTGGAACACTATTTGCCCGTGTCTTCCCGAGCGAACACGCTTCAAGGTCATGGCGGTCGCCCGACAACAGTTTCACAACTTCAAGGCCAGAGCCAGCGGATGGACCCCCGAAGAGGATGAGCAACTGCGGGAGCTGAAGGACAAGCACGACGGGTCTTGGGTCAAGATCGGGGCGGACTTGAACCGTCACCCCAACGACTGTCGGGACCGCTACCGCAACTATGTCGTTTGTGGCAGCACCTCAAATCGCCAGCGATGGACTGAGGAGGAAGAGAAAGAGCTGGTTGAGCATGTACTGATCTCGCTTCAGCGCGTGAGAAGCACCAACCCAGCTACGCCACTCATTTCTCTCGTCAACTGGGACACCATCAGCACGATGATGGGCCGGAAACGCAGTCGCCTTCAGTGCATACAGAAGTTCAAGTCGCTCGGTGTTGACCTGAGCCCCCACGAACGCCTTCGATCCTTGAAGCCATCCTCAAAAATTACATTGACGCTGGAAATTGCTCGCAAGCAGCTACAAAACATGGCGCCGGAGGACAGGCACACCATGGTCAAGGCGATTTTCGACCAAGGGGCAAAGAGGGTCAACTGGGCAAAGCTTGGCGTTTCCAAGAGCTTCCGAGACAAGTACGGCCGAGCCACTCAGAAGCTCTTGTGGTTCCGTCTGAAGCATCTCGTTCCAGATCGCGTGAGGGCCTCCGCAAAGGAATCTGCCCGCTGGCTTTTGGACGACGCCAAGGCTAACAACCCTCGAGGAGCTAAGTTTATCGCCGGCGGGGACGACGCATACGACACAGAAGCTGAGAGCAAAACTTGTTCTCGTCGCCCATCCGGTACATCCCAGAAAGCAGCTATCAGCGCCGAAATGATTGAATCCGACGGGTCTTCCGACGAGGACGAACATGAGGAGGCCGAGGACGATGAGGGCGATGAAGACGAGGACGACAAAGATGACGAGGTCGAGTCCGACGAGGTCCAAGACGACGAGCCCACCGAGAGCGAGCACGAGGACGAGACGAGCGCGCCAGATGACGGGGAGACTCAGTTGTCGGCCAGCGAAGAGGCGTCCTTGAGTAATGACGAAACTACGGTGACGAGTGCCGAAACTACATCGGCGTCGCAGCTCCCTGATGCTTTCACATTACACCCGCCGAAGCAAGCGGCAGCAGCCTCAAAGACAAAGGACCCCAGCCCGGCCAAGAAGCGCGTGAGACTTTCTGGAGGCCAGTCGGCAAAGGCCCGTGCTGGTGACCGCGACGGCGATGACGACGAGGAGGAGGAGACGGGCACACCGTCACAATCGCAGCTAGGCATTCGCAAGATCCCCGATCGCCTCCAAGAAAAGAGAGAGGCGGCTAGACAACGCATCTCTTCGGGAAGCAGAAACAGATCTGTGGCTTCATTGCCCCCGGATTCAGTCCCCAACAGCGACGTTGACGAAGACATGCCGCCAATCCGAGTGCCTGCTTCCACTCAGCCGGTACGGTTCAACGTACCTCCGGGGACCTTCGCCCGGCGGACGGGGAGCAGTCTCCTGCCGGGCGAGCCGGTCGAGGTTACAGCCGATGTTTTGGCGGAGTTGAAAGCGACTAAGAAGGCGGCGGCCCCCGAGGCTAACAAGCGGCGGTCAAGGCGACGGCGTTCCGAAGCAAACGCAGATTCGCCATCCTAGAAGGCTGAGCGCAAGCGTTACAGAAGCAATGCTACGTCGCTCATCAAGGTCCGCAAGTGAACGGAGGCAAGGAACAAGATGAACCCGACGATAAGATTCGGGGATTGGACTCGGGGACGAGATTCGTGCACGACAGACGGAGGCGAGAGACGCAGACGGAGACGAGAGACGAGACACGGAGACGGAGACGAGAGACGGAGGCGAGAGACGCAGACGGAGACGAGACGAGAGACGGAGGTGAGAGACAAGTGACGAGAGACGAGAGATTTTGCCGTCTCTGCTTTTGGGGAAGTGTGACTGGCACTTCATGGGACTGCTTTCCTCATGGCACATGTGTGTAAAAACAATGTATCGATATCTCTTGGAGCTGCAGCTTCGCAGCCAGTCCGAATCCGACCGAATGGAACGGGTTCTAGTAGTAGTAGCAGGCGAAACAGACAAAAAGACCCTACTTCGTAGTGCAAATGTCAACTGTGGTGAGGTTGTACGTCACACTTCATGACTCGCTCACGCTCGAGTTTGGTAGTTGTGGTTGGGTGGCCAGTTAGATTGCCATCCGACCACGAGGACAGGACAGGGCAGGGGTTCATATTCAACGTGTGTGGCGTCATACCTATGCTTTTTTACGGTGTTGCGGTACGGATAATGTGTATGTATGTGGTGAGCTGGTTCGCCTTTCGGCGCTGGCCCGGGATGCGGGGAGACCCGCGTAGGACGCGAGGTCTGGTGAACGTCAGGTTTCGTCGGCGCTGTAAAAGTACGAGGGTGCGATGGAAGGGCATCCATCGTCCATCTGTCAGTTGACGGTTTAGAAGTTGGAGTACACCGAGCGAGAGAGCGTGGCGTCATTATCTCGAGAGATGGAAAGCTACGGAAAAGGTTGACTTTTTTTTCTTGGCCGGTATCTTGAAGAAGTCAGGACACACCACGATGTCGAGAACACGGTCCTGCCCGGTTCGGATGCGACGATCAGTGTCCATCACGAAGGGGAGGAGGGTAGTGAGAAAAAATCTAGAGCGGAACGAGCGAACGGAAAGCATCCGATCAGCCCACTGGCTGGCGGGAATAAAGACCGAAGAACGTGAGGTTGAGACCCACGGACGGGAGCCGCATTTTCATGGATGGACACTGGGACCACGACGTGGGAACGGCATGGCCGCATTTCGGGCCCTTTAAGCAGGTCCACCGGTACCCGCGAGGGGGCCCATTTTCAGGGCGCATCTCAGATGTCCAAGGTACCCATCGAATTCAGGTACATTTGCAGTGCAGTACTGCAAATATTGTCAGGTTTTGCATTGTGCCTCTTTCCCATGGTGGTGCAAATTGCCGTACACGCACTTCCCTAGGTAGTTAGCGGCCATGTGCGTTACCGTGAGGATGTTGCTGCGGTGCAACAGAAGGAAGGCTGGTGTAACCGAAGGCGCAACTTGGGTACCTTAATACGTAGGTACTTCTGGCAAGCAACATCGTTCGTGGCCATCTATATCTATGCAGTATGGCCTCGTCTCGCACGGCCAGGACCACCATCGAGTCTCGAATGCCTTCAATTCCGAATCGTCAACTTGGCGCAAAGTGTGTCTGTGTGTGCGTGTCCTGGACTCCTGGCGCCGTTCGGGCCTTTTCTTGCTCTCCTTTTCTCTCAAGCTCCTCTCCTACCCTGGAGGTTTCCACCTTTAATTCAATCAAGCGCTTTCTCTCGCTGCTTTCTGATGTGGTTTTGACGGGCCCCCGTCTGGCCGAGTCTCGGCCTCTTTCTGGACTCTCACCTGTGGGAAGCTGACAGCTATCAGTACCATGCTAGCAGCGTCCCAGGGGAAGGGCCGGCCAGGCGGTCCCCCTCTGGTGGAGTTGCGTCTTAAATGCGAAGAGCGAGCCTCACAAGCCGAACGTCGAGTATCCATCAGCAACGATACGGCCCGGCTGTTGGCAACGAAATTAGGGAAAGAGTAAATACGTATTTAATAAAAAAAACGACGTACTCGTTTTTTGACCCAAAGACAACAAAAACGAAAACAGAACTACTAGGCCTAATTAGGAAGGCACTAACTATTTTAAGCCTAGTGCTAGTGCTTGTTCTAGCCTTTTTAGGCTTAGAATAATCCGGGATAATATCTACCCTAGCCTAGGAAAAAAATCCCCGCCGCTCCGCAGCGGCCTTCTTTTTTAGGCTAAAAATCCACAATTGTACCCCTGCCGTGTATTTTGCCTCAAAAACGACGTTTTTTTCGTCAAAAACAACACGAAACAGTACGAACGAGAACCGTACTCAATCCCTAAACGAAATCACAGATCCTAGGGGAGATGGGTACTCTAAAAACAGGTGAGCGACGGGCGGTACCCAGATGCCGGGCCGACCAGACCCAGAGGACAGGGCCCGCCGACAGGGGAGGAGATAGCGCAACAGACGGCAGCCAGGGACGAGGGGCAGGGACCCCGACAGAGACGTGGACAGGGAGCACTCTATGTATATTCGGACCTTGGTGTGCGGCGATAAGCTGGCCATGCCAAGTACTGTGGTTGCTGAGAGCTCGTGAGTTGTGAATGAGGGCAGATTCAATTGTCGGTATTTGCTCCCAATCGACAGGCGGTGCCGCGGCCATGCCAGATGGCAGATGGCAGATGCCGATGGCGGCAAGTACCTCTGAGGTGTGAGGCACTTACGGAAAGTACCTAAGTACCGTACCTTGATATTGCCAGGACCTTGTTTCTCGTCACATAATGATGTTTTTTTCTTCTTTCTGCTTTCCTCTATTGTAAGCCTTTTGTCATATTCCAGCATCTTGGCTGCTCGCTTGATGCTTTGGTGATCGTGTTGGACAATCGTTTCCTCGCTGGACAGCGGTCTCTCCGGACAAACCACTGCAGACCGGGTTCCTGACTCTTGCGGTGCGTCGAAAACGAGCTTTCTGCCTCTGTTTGTCAGCGTCGGGAGTGGCCAGTCACATCATCGTCCACGCCAGACCCCCGGGCGGCCGTGTGCGGCGGGCTCCCGTCCCTCCATCACCCGTGCCACCTTGACGTCAATCGGAGGCTTCGGGATCTCCACCGGAGCCGCAGGCGGATCTTGAAAAAAATTTAGGAAGAAAAAAAAAAAAAAAAAGAAAGAGACGGTCTGGCGCACCACCAGATGTGCAGGGCGCATATTTGCTAATCAGCACACAAGCAAGCAACGAGCAATGTTTCCCGCTGCCCAGACCATAGCCAAAGAGTCTGGTTCCCTGCCCTTGCTCCCCCTGGACATGTTGTTCGGCGAATTCCCACTTGCATGGACCTTAGCGACGCAGGACATCCCGACCCTCGGCGAGATCCATCCGCATAGTGGTGTATTACAGCCTGCACTATCAGATTATTGTGGCTTCCCAGAGCCTCACCCTTTCCCTTGGAGCTTGTCGCTCGTCTCCTCTTAGTGGCCGAGCATTCGACCGAGAAAGAGAGAGAGCGATGAGGCTCGATGTCAATCACCTCACCCTATGGGGCGATGGGACCCTCGGCGGGTCGGCGGTCACTTACACTACATTGCGGCCGCCTGGGTAAGTTGAAGCAGGTACTTGATGCCCTTCACGCTCGGCGTCTCTCCTTCGGGACCATCCCGTCAATGAGGGTACCGGGTACGTACCGCGAGGCCGTGAAGCCATGACGCGCGAACTGGCGATACTTCGCGTCTTCCGATGCCACGACAGTCCGCGACAGCAGTTCCCACGGCCCAGTCGTAACAACGGCCAACGCTGCGACTATCCCACAGTCTACCACACGTACCTAGGTACGTTTCTCGCGCCCACATTCTCTGCCTTGGTCGCCCACGGGCCCCCGACTCTTCCGTTTGGCGGTGGGCTGGAGCCCGTGATCATGAGGCACGAAAACCGTCTCCCCATCGGCGAGTGTGGGCACACGCGGAGGCGAACGGGGGGCGTATGGGGGAGAAGTCGGTGCGAATTTTCGAGAAGTTGGTCACGGGGCTGTTGAATGTTTTCTCTTCGACGGAGAAGACAGAGGTGATGTATGGACGTTGGTGGGTAGGCAGGTCGAGGCAGGTAGGTAGGTAGGCAGGTGCCGTACCTTCCTTCCATCTCTTACCTCACCTCATCTCTCCTGGTGGCACCTTCCCTCCCCATTTTGCATGGTAGGTACCTTGAGGAAGGTACACCTGATTCAACTCGCGGCTTCCCAATACAAAAGAAGAATCTGCGCCTACCTCGTCAGCTCTTTCCTCCCCATCCCATACAGCACAAACAACAACAGCAGCGACCTGCAAAGGGTTTCTTCCCGTATCTAACATCAGAGATTGCATCTCTTCTTCCTTCTCCTCCTCCTCCTTCTCCACCTCCTCATCCTCCTTCTCCCCAAACACCATCGCCACCGCGACCACCTCAATCAAAGTTATCCTTTCCCCTCTTCATCCAACCAATCAACCTTATCATCGACCGTCACCATGCATTTCCCCAAGTTCGGTGGCAGAGGCGTCGAGCACAAGGACCGCCGAGATGAGGCTCCTACCCCCGATTCCGGCTCCGACATCACGGCCGAGCAAAAGGTCACCTTCGCCGCCGCCTTCCTTGGCCTCGTTGCCAGTATCGGTGGCTTCATGTTCGGCTATGTCAGGTATGTCTCACCCTCGTCCTTCCGCGACGCGTTCCGTCCCGTCACCCCCGCGGATCGCTGGTCTCGGATCGAGTCTGAGACCTGCCGTATCGCCTCGGCTTCCTGTTTGCAACGTGCTGACTGACCGCCTTCCTCACAGTGGTCAAATCTCCGGCTTCTTTCTGATGCAGGACTTCATGGAGCGCTTCGGCGAGAAGCAGGGAGACACTTACGTCTTCTCTGCCGCCCGTCAGGGTACTATCGTCGGTCTTCTCTGCATCGGCTGCCTCGTTGGCGCTCTCACCTCCGGCAAGCTCGCAGACACCCTCGGACGTCGTTTGACCATTTCCGCCTTTGCTTTCTGGTCTTGCGTTGGCATCGTTATCGAGATCTCGTCCCAGGACAAGTGGTACCAGTTCGCCATTGGCCGTCTCGTCAACGGTGTCGGCATCGGTGCCCTCTCCGTCGTCGTTCCCATGTACCAGTCCGAGTCTACTCCCGCCATCATCCGCGGTGTCATCGTCTCCACCTACCAGCTTTTCATCACTCTTGGTATCTGGACCGCCGAGATGATCAACTGGGGTACCAACCACAAGGCCGGCAGCGCCTCCTGGCGCATCCCCAACGGTGTCGGCTTCCTCTGGGCACTTATCCTCGGTGCTGGCATTCTGTTCCTTCCCGAGTCCCCCCGCTACGCCTTCCGTCAGGGCCGCGAGGACGAGGCTCGCCGTACCATTGCTAAGCTTGCTGGCGTTGAGCCCGACGCTCCCTCCGTCAACCTTCAGATGGACGAGATCCGCGCCAAGGTCGCCGAAGAGAGTGCCGGTGCCGAGACCAGCATCTGGGAGATCTTCACCGGCCCCCGCATGTTCTACCGCACCATGCTTGGCATCGTGCTCCAGGCCGGCCAGCAGCTCACTGGTGCTAACTTCTTCTTCTACTTCGGAACCACCGTCTTCTCCGCCACCGGCCTTAGCGACAGCTACGTCACCCAGCTTATTCTCGGCTCCGTCAACGTCTTCTGCACCTTTGGCGGTCTGGTGGTCGTCAAGAAGTCCGGCCGTCGCGTGGCCCTCATCGTTGGTGCTCTGTGGATGATGATGTGCTTCTTCGTCTACGCCTTCGTCGGTCACTTTGCCCTCGATCGTGTCACCCCCCAGAACACTCCCCAGGCCGGTGCCGTCCTCGTTGCCTTCTCTTGCCTGTTCATCGCTGGCTTCGCTACCACCTGGGGCCCTCTCGTCTGGGCCGTCGTCGCCGAGCTGTACCCTGCGCGTTACCGTGCCCCGGCCATGGCGCTTGCCACTGCCTCTAACTGGCTCTGGAACTTGTGCGTTGCCCCTTTCTGACCTTCTTCCCTGAACAGACACAACTGACAATTCGTACAGCCTCATGTCCTTCTTCACCCGATACATCACCGATGCCATCGACTACCTCTACGGTCTCGTCTTCGCCGGATGCTGTGCGGCCCTTGCTGTCATTGTCTTCCTCTTTGTCATCGAGTCCAAGGACCGCAGCCTCGAGGAGATCGACACCATGTACGTTCAGCACGTCAACCCCATCACCTCGGCCAAGTGGAAGGGCCACAACGAGAAGCGCCACAATGAGTCGGCCAGCGCGAGCGATGCGGAGAAGGCCGACACGACCGCCTAAGTCGCCATGTAGGAGCGACAGGGACCGATTCAGGGTTTTTGGGTCTCAGATCACAGTCTCCTGCATACCAACATTGGTGCACTTGCATACATGACTCACCGAGTCACTTGGCTTGTAACGTATCTACATTCATTGCGACGGCGTTTGGGGGTATTGTGTTCCTTCACAATAGAATCCTTTATGAGGAATGACGTATTAGTAATTCAAAACACCAAATTACATTCATATGACGCAGGTCTTTGTGATGACGAGAGAATTGAGCTACACACAAAGCGTTGTTCATGTCTGGGTGTTAGTTTCTTTCGTTCCGTACTATTGACTGTGTTTTCGACTCGAAGAACTCGGGTCTTATCACCCATCTACTCTCACCCGAGATGATACAACGGCTCTAGCTTGGCGTCCCTCTGGAAGAGAACGTATCTTTTGACGACCCACGGCAGCCACGTGCGAACTTGGTAGGCAGCATGTCGACGGGTCGGGACGCCAAAGATGTAATCGAGTTCTTCCAGAGTGCGTTGTCTGCGAAAACGTGTCAGCTCCTGCCGTGGCAAGTGTGTCCGGCGAGAAACATACTTGGTCTCTGGAACGATGAAGAAGATGACGACAAAGGCGAGCACGTTCAAGCCGGCGTAGAAGCCAAAAGCCCCCGTCGGCCCGATCTGGTGGAGCAGCTCGGGGAACGTCAGGGTGAGCGCGCTGCCCACCGCGTTGTTGACGCAGATGGTGAAGGCCGAGCCGATCTCGCGGTGGGACAGCGGGAACGCTTCGGAGAAGTAGATGAACGGGAGGGGTCCGATGCCTGGAGCAGCTCTTTTGTCAGCGTCCGGGTCGTCCGTGGACGCGCGGCGGGCGGGGGAGGGGGGGGGGGGGGGGGGGGGGGGGGGGATTGATTCGTTGCAGCATAACGTACCGGGTCCGTACATGGCGGTGAACAGGTAGATGAAGAACGCGATCAGGGGCACCCGCGCGCCCGAGGACGGCTCCATCATGAAGCAGAGCCCCGCGGCGAGCAGACACCACGCCATGTTGGGGAACGTGGCCAGCAGCAGGTTCCTCCGGCCGAAGGTGTCCGTCATGTACACGGCCGGGAAGGCGAAGACGAACATGACGAGGCCGAAGCCCATGGAGGCGAGCAGGCAGTCCCTGGCAGAGTAGCCCGCCTGCTGGAAGATGGTCGAGCTGTAGAAGGCCATGATATTGATTCCGGAGAATTGTTGCGAGATGACGATCCAGGACGAGGCGAGGGTGGCCCGGCGCAGCCGCGGCACGGTGAGCAGGTCAGCCATCCGACGCAGCAGGGTCTGGCCGCCAAACGCGTTCTTCTCCTCAATGACCTGCCGGTGGGCGTAATACAGGTCCCGGGCGGCCATCATCTCGGTGTTGCGGATGCGGCAGAACGACTTGAACGATTCCTGGTACCGGCCCTTCTTCATCAGCCAGCGCGGAGATTCTGTGCCTTGCGCGTCAGCAAAGCCGCGATCCAGTCGAGCCAGCTGCATCCCCCCCCTCCCATCGCGCGAACGAATAAACAAAGCGACTCACCCGGGCAGAACCACACGAAAACCAGGACGGGGACGGCCGGGGCGAAGGCGGCGGCGAGCTGAAACCTCCAGGCGAGGTCGCCGATGCGGAACCACACCAGGTTGGAGCAGAAGCCGACGAAGATGCCGAAGGCGACCCACAGCTGGAAGCTCGTGACGATGCCGCCCCGCACGGCGGCGGGCGCGACCTCGGCCGAGTAGACGGGGATGGTCGAGATCTTGACGCCCATGCCGAGGCCCATGAACAGGCGGCAGAGCATCAGGCCCCACCAGCTGCGCGTGAAGGCCTGGGCGAGCACGGGGAACACGCAGAACAGGCCCGTCAGGAAGATGGTGCCGCGGCGGCCGAGGCGGTCGTTGACGGGGTCCGCGGCCCAGGCGCTGAGCAGGCCGAACAGCGTCGGGCCGGCGTTGATGACGCCCACGAGGGCCTGGTCGTGCTCGATGCCGAACTCCTGCGGGAAGGAGAGGTTCGCCCCGTTGGCCCCCGTGTTGTCCCAGCCCTGGACGGCGGAGCCGAGCGAGCACAGCGCGATGCTGTAGTACAGGTCCCGGGGGAGGTGCCACTTGTGCGTGACCTCGCGGCGGATGAAGTGCCTGTCGTCGTCGGTGAGCTCGTCGATGGACTCGAACGAGTCGGGGGCCTGGGCGGCGAGGGCCCCGCGGTAGAAGACGTCCTCCCGGTCCGAGAAGCCGTGCTCGCGGCAGAAGCCTGCCACCTGGACGCGGAGGTCGGCCTTGGAGATGCCGACGAGGGGGTTGCGGACTCTGAGGACTGGTGTCAGGACCGGACGAGACGAGGTGGAGGGGAGTGCGTTCTTACTTGGCGTTGACGTTGCGGGTGTAATCCGCGTCGCCGTGCTCGACGTGGCTTACACCGAGCTTGGACTTGATGTCGCCCTCGACGTCCGATACGCGAGACATGATGATGTACTTGGCACTTCTAGACGATGGAACAGCCGACGTTGAGGTTGAGATGGCTGGAATCGAGATGCTCACGATGCGAAGACCGAGAGGCTCTCTTATATTGATCAAAACCTACATTTATTATAATCGAGCCGAAGCATTCTCTCTACACTTTGGCCCCTGTTCCCTGTCACTTATGTCTCTTGGTGGCCCAGCCATGTTCGCAATGATTGTTCGTCGCCAACGTCAGACTCGTAGGAGTCCGCCGGCTGTTGAACGGCTGCAAAGGAATCCCTCTGGGACCTGCTCCCGTGACCGAAACCTGCTGCCGGCTGTGCCCTGCGCAGGGCCGGGACCTTGGCGATGTTTGCGCAACGACGGCACTTCGTGCGGGGCTGCCCTGTGTGTGTCCGCGAGCGAACCGGCGAACGTAACGAGACTCTACCCTGCGCACTAGCAGCGTGTCCTGTACAGGGCACGATGGGTGGGAAGCAGCTGTCGTTCGAACCTTGCGGTTCAACCCCGCCCCTCTCGGGAACCTTTGTCCGGGTTGCGATGTGGACGACCGGCGGGGCTTCATGGGTTTGTGCCAGGTTCGTTTTGATCATCTCATAATAATGAGGGAGGCGTTCTTGTCAGACTTCCGATCATGAGTTAAGAAGACGATTTTCGTCAGCTCCTTCACAGCAAGACATCACGTCACAACCACGCTCCTCAATGTGGGGGAACCGACACTCGGGGAATAACATGGTCGTAACACGGAGCAGTGTACACCACCACCCTGGGGCATGTTACCCCAGAGGATCCTCTTTGGAACCCCCACCAGCGACGGCACTGGGGCGCGATCAGACGACGAACCGGGGTATGTCCCAAGCTCCTAACAAGTGCGGGGTTTCCCGATGCCCTGCGTGTGCGTCTCCGCGGCCCTGTGTGTGGCATCTTGAGGCATCTCCTGAGGATGCGTCGCCATTGGCCGGGTGCATCTCGGAATGGAGCCTTCGAGGAAACCGCTGACGATGGCCGCTTCACTGTCACACGCAGGGCACTGTCTGTCATGCCTGCGCCTGTGAACTGGTGAGAGTTGCTCGGAAGGAGAATAAGACGAGAACTGAAAACTGGTATTAAAGGAGCTATTCCCGGATCGAGGGAAGCACACTCAATCAACAATAAGCACATCGCACTGCTAGAGACTATCAGCACAAACATTCCACCAGATTCGAACACCATGGGAAGCAAAGGCACCATCACGTGGCTCGACAAGCTCGAGGAGCAAAGTATGCGATCTAGATTGTGTTCTCTGACAAGCCTTGGTTTCATTGCGCTGACACCAGATAGTCAATGTCGACGTCGACTGGATGGACCCCGAGTACATCAAGAGCATGCCCATTGTTCCTCATGACCAGACGAGCAACCAGTTGTGGGTTGATATCCAGCTCCGCCATCCTTCGAACAGGGACCTCTTGCTTGAGACGGCCAAGGAGCTCAAGGACCAGGGTTGGCTGGCCATCTATACACGCATGGTGCGTCTTCTGCAAGCTTTCTGCCTCGTACAGCGAAGCAAAGAAGCTGCGTCTGATTCTCAGTCATTCGCAGGCCGTCCTCATGTGCAAGAAGAACATCGACTCCATCCGCGGTCGTGTCCTGCTCCAAACCCTTCCCTCCAACGCGTACAAGACGCAGGAGACCCTAGAACACGCGCGCCTGTACGATCGCGAGTTCGCCCGCGCGGGCATCGGGCGCGACAGGTACTGCATCAAGATCCCCTCGACCGGCGCCGCTCTCAACGCCGCCAAGATCCTGTCCGCGGAGGGGATCCCGACTCTGGGCACCGCGCTCTTCAGCCTGCCCCAGGCAATCGCCTGTAGCCAGGCGGGGATGCTGTACATCAGCCCATACTATAACGGTAAGGCTCTTGATGATGGCCTTGGGCTTTTGAACACTCCACTGACTTGGTCCAGAGGTGCGAGCGCATGATGAACCGGATAGCCTCTGGCCGAACGTCGAGGATCCCGCCACGCAGCACCCCATGTCGGCGCGTATCGTCCAGATCATCGAGATGTACAAGCGTCTGTACAAGGAGACGGGGAAAGGGCAGCCACTGGTCAAGAATGCGAGGTGAGCTCGAGATTCGCAGCATCCAAACGACACGGATAGCCTGACTGACACGCACGCTACCCAGTTTCATCTCAGCCAAAGAGGCCATGGCAGCAGGCGAAATGGGGTGCCACTCCGCGACCATCTCGCACACCGTCCTCGACCAGCTGGCAAAGCTGGAGTACGACGGCACGAAGCAGCCTGGCGAGGGCGTACCGAAGCCCGTCCACGTGTACAAGAACGCAGGACCGATCCCGGATCGTCTCAGGAAGCTTGCCAATATCGATCCGCTGGCGGCAGCCGAGTGGGACGGCAAGCTGGCGAGCACCGACGTGGACTACCTGACCAACGGGGGCATGGAGCTGCAAAGGGCCATCGAGGCCGACGCCATCACCAAGACACGTCTGGCGGACGCGCTGAAGCTCTTCATCGGCGGCGAGGAGAGTAGCAAGGCCAAGGTGGAGGAAGTCCTGAAGCAGATTTAGAAAGGCCGAGATGTGGCGACCTGCTCGATTTTGAAGCGCGAGTAGACCATAAATATATTATCCAGGCCATGTAACCCATTGCTGCTGATGCTGTTCGAATTGCATTCCTTGGTGAAGATTCGCCGACGACATGTAACTGGGGGACAGGGGCATTCGAGAGGTGTCGAACGAAGCCGCACCGGAGGTACCAAAGTCCATGGAGTTTAGATCTTGGTATGACAGCTGCTGGTGGCTGCCCATGCCGCCTAGCAGTCGATAATCTTCCATGTCAGCAACGGGGGTAGATACAGAGCCTGGGAGAGCATGAGGCCGCATCGATGGAGCTCGGTCGTGCGGCAGCTTGATGCCCTCTACGCTCGCCTCTGAAGTGAAGGCGCTGGTGGATGAGGGCTGGATGGCTCGAGGCCACGATGGGCCGACATGGAGCAGCAACGCGTTCACCTCGGAGACAGCACGTGCATCCTGGCTTGGCTCTAATGGTAGCACGCGGGGGACATGCGATGACGATTCGTCCGAGGGGGTGCTCGTTGCAAGCCCGGACCCCAACGCCTGGCGGCCCGGAAGCTCATCAGACGGAGCCGAAGGGCCTTCAGAGCTCCTTCTCCTGCTGGCCTGACCCGGACGGGCGGTCGAGGCACGGCGCTGGGTGTCCTTCTCGGTCTCGAGGAGGCCCTCTATGTCGACGACACGTTTCGGGTGGTGCACACTGGCGCCCGCGTTCTTCCTCCACCCGTTCAGCTCGGCGAGCAGCTCGTCGCGTTCCTGCATCAGGGAGCGGATTCCACGCAGGGCGTCGAGGCAGCGATGCTCAAGAAGCTTGTGACGGGCGATGCTCTCTTCGACGACGACATGCTTAGAGAGGCGCTGAGGGTCGTTGTCGGCGAGGGCGGGCAGCTGGGCGGCAAGCTCCTGTCGGCGCAGACGTCAGCGGTCCGGTTCTGAATCGCATCGTATGGCATCGCATCTCGCAGCGGGCTATACATGACAAAGATGGAGAAGGAAGGAAGGACTTACGGTCAATCGCTCCTTGAAGGCCTCGCGGCGCCCCCTCTCGAAGATGCGATGGGCGGCCCGATCATCGGCAGTGAAGTTCCGGACGCGTTTCTTGGTTGGCTTTCTGGGCGGATTCGTCTCCGACGGCGCGATGGCGGCCGGAGCAGGTGAAGCTGTGTCTTGCGCGGTCGTGTTCATGAGGGTGTTTGCCGTCCGAGGCGGTATTAGACAAGGTGATGGTCCATCAGGTGGATGTTGCTAGGTAGCTCGATGGAGTGCGTCGAGAAGCACGAGTCGTAGATATGTTGAGGAAGGAGGGAGTGTCAGTTCTGTTGGCCGCGGGTCGAAATCAAGCGAGAGAGGGGGGGGATGGTAATAATGGTATGCAGAATCTTGGTTGGCTCTCGTCTGTCGCCAATGTTCGTTCAGGTGAGGAGTAAGAGTGTAATAGTAAGGCCGTCGTCGTCCGATGGATGGGACAATGCTGAGGAAAGGTGAACACCGTCGGTCCCCTGTTCGGTCCAGGGATCATGGCAGCGAGGTGCCCCTGTAAGCCACGCCGGCTGAGACCCCGCACGCCTCGGAGCTGAGCTTCTTGCTTCTCCAACACGAATGCAAATGCACCGTCCTTGAATTGAGCTTGAGGATGCTCGGAGCTTGTCAAGAGCTTCCATTGCTTTCCACCAGTTGCGTTTTTGGTTTCACCACTTATGCGGAAGATGGGTACCTGGGTGCGTATCCGAGGTCATACCTGCCCGGTGGGTATTATCCAATGCCGGGCGGGCAGGTTCCAACGACAGGTATTGCTTGCCCCTACATTGTACCGCAGTGTACCTGGATACCCACCTGCCTTCCAACCTCAGTGTACTGTAGCGGCACTTCAGCAGAAAGGCAGGTGCATACCCACTATACGTACCAACTTGCCCGGATAGTACGATGATAGATGGATGGTATCTACATAGCGAGGCAGGCACAAATATCCAGACATTGTGAGGTTATCCGTACAACCTACTACCCTGCGGGTATAGATCGCAACACGTGACGTGATCCGTCGGCCCCGGAGCGGCCTTGTTGCCCACCTCGGTCCGTCCCCGCATCCATGGCTATTATTGCCCAGCTTGGAAGCCATTGGGCGAGCCGGCTGAACTTCATAGCGAAACGCATGTAATCTCAAAGTCAAGAAGTCAGCGATACAGTCTGTGTATTGGCGTGTCTCCAACTATGAATCAGGATTCCCCATTCTCGACAGTCTCCCGCCATCAGCAACGCCCGACTTGCTATTAGAATCTAGCTATCCAGCTGAAACATGGCCTTCTCAACCTTGAAGCCCATTCTCATGCTCCCAGCGGACCATGACACCGAGCATTGCGCGGCCACCCACGAGTCACCGGCTTTCGCTTTACTGCCGACTGCCGATCACGACCCTAAGCACGTTCTCCGCGGCAACTTCGCCCGTCTCGTACGCCCCGTGGACGCACCCGGTCCCAGTCCGAGAACAGTGCTCACCTGCGAACTGCAGCCGCAGGTTCTTGTTCTCATCCAGCGCGTCCCATAGGACCCTGGGATCGTCGCCCACCTTCGCGGTCGAGTATGTTCCGTACCCGGCGAACTCGTCCATCGTCCACGACGTGACCTTGGCCTCGACCATCTCCGGCAGCGCTCTGTAGGGCTCCGTCCTGAAGAGCTCCAATAGTGGCTCAAAGTAGGCAAACAGCTCCTCTTGGTTGTCGCCCATCTTCTCGATTTGCTGCACCACCGGCGGCGACAGCAGGACACAGAGCTTCTTGGCCCCGGTCATGATCCAGAGATTCGTGGCTAGGAACGAGTGGGCCAGCACCGGATACTTGCTCTTTTCGCTGTCCTCGTCCAGGGTCGCGGGCGTCGGGAAGTACACCAAGTTGTCGTTCTGCTTGGACCAGAAGACGTCGGAGAACTCGAAGAACACCTTGCCGAGCGCTCCGTAGCTGATCCTGGAGATGCCGAGAGCCATGTTGTCTGGGACGGGCGGCGCGAATGCTATCTTGTTTTGGTGCAACACCCCCAGCGGAAGCGTCACAACCACCGCCTCGCCGTCCACGATCAACGTCTTGCCGTTGGCATCACGTACGTGTACCGCGACTGGCGATGCGCCATCGCCTTTGCGATCCCACTCAATTCGCTCGACGACGTGGCAAAGCCTCAACGCGCCAGGCACCTCGAGGACCGGCTTGGCGACATGGTTGACCACCCGGTCATATCCGCCCTTCATGTACAGATCACGCTGAGGGGGCAACATGTCGTTGAGAAACCTCGAGGAGATTTCCTCCAGGGACAGGCCCATGGTAGGCTCGACGATGCGCAGCGCCTCGGGCGCCCAGATCCTCTCGTCGTCTGTGATGAGCTCATGCTGTCCCACCCACTGGCGGATGTGGCTCTCGGCAGAGTAGTCGCAGCCGTCCGGGTTCTTCTGGATCCAGTAGTCGAGGTAGTCCAGGAACTCGTCGGCGACGTTCTTCGCCTTGAAGTTGGGCCCGGCCGGGCCGAACTCGGTGAAGAAGAGCGGACTGCCGTCATCGTAGTAGTAGTCGATCTTGAGCTTGGAGATAAGCTTCACGAGGGGATTGTAAGACGTGCCATGCATCCAAGCAGCTCCTAGGACGAGTTAGCACCAAGCGCTGACTAGCAAAGGGGACGCCGAGGCCGGCTGGATCTTCACCCCATACAAGTCCTTACACAAGCGGGGAGCACCCGTCTCTATCAAGAGCAATGTACAGCGGTTTCCCTTCCACCCATACTCTGTCAGAACACACCCATATCGATGTTGTCGGCATCTTCGTGGTTAGTCAGGATACGTCCGCCAATGCGCTCTCGGGCCTCCAGGACGACGACATCGAGCCCTTCCTGGATGAGTTTCGAGGCCGCCCGAAGGCCTGAAATGCCCGCGCCGATAACAATGACCCTCTTATTTCGATTGTGAACTTTGTTGAGAATGTCTTCCATGTTGACGGCAACAAAGGGTTGAAGTGATGTTGAATGAGAGAGAGGAACTCGAGAGAGAAAGAAGATATGAGGTTTGGTTCACCCTAAAGTCTCTTTATGATTCTGATTCTGGACAGCTACATATAGTTAGTGCGAGTCCATCGGTATCGGTGTTCTCGGGCGCCGCGCCGCGCCGCGGTTGGCTTGTCGGTGACTCAGGCCGATCTTGCGGGGGTGGCTCTGAACGCCTCGTACGTTATCAACTAGTATTACTCGGAAAGCTTACTGGAATCATGCGGAGGTGCCTAAAAAGTGAAAAGTCTGAGTTGCGTATGTCCATCCATGTGACTGGCTCGTTTCACGACGACCCCTTCCACAGCCGTTTCTCACTGAGTGTATTTGGGAAAGCCGCCAAGAACCACATCACGCTTTTTCTCTCGGCAAGCCTTTTCAGCGTCAGGGGCTCTTGCAACGTCCCCCCGCGCCCTCGGTCGGAAAAGTCAATTACGCCAAACACGCCGCCAGGCGCAGGCTGCAGCTTCAAGAGGGGGCTTAGTAGTCTTGTAAAACTTTTCAAGGTCCGACAAGGAGAGCTCAGTAATCAACTGGGGCCTTTTGAACGGTGTAAATGAGAGTAGCCAATGGCATCAGGGAGTACTGCTTGCGGATGAAATCTTGTGACCACGGGTGGGCTGGGCAAGGACCAAATTTCGGTTTTACAGGCAACGACGCTGCGTAAAAAATGCTTTCTTTCCGATGTAGGAATGAACAGCAGGCAATGAGGAACTTGCTGGTTCTATACTCACTAGTCCATGTCTTCATCTTGGAGCTTTCAAATCACCCTCAAAGTTTGGCTTTTTATAGGAGATCTTATTTATCACCCCCTCTTCTAGTATTCAACACCCTCATATATGGCTTGCGTCTCTAATAGTCGGTCCCCCCCCCCCTTAATAGATAATAATAACGGATCATTTTCGATCTTCTGAATGAAACGACCTAAAGCTATGCAACACGTGGAGTTGATCTTTATGTTATCGTTGGTGGCTCTTGTTTGAGTTTCTGTTTGCATTCATTGTTCTGGACCCTGGTTACTCCGTAGGCTATTTCGTTTGTTTTCCGCCCTAATCTCTGGTAAGTCTATAATTTGCTAATAATTCTACATAAAACTGCATCTACCTCTCTTCTTTGGTTTCTTATGTCACGAGTTGCGTGTGTCTAAGACAGACCGAAGTGCGGACCTTTCAGCCAGCTTGGGAAACTCAACTTCCAAAAGAATTACACAAGTCCATTGAAAGGCTCAACAGGCTGAATCAGCAACTTGAAAAGTCTGCTCCTCCATGCTGTACATCCACAGGTTCTCTAGTGCAGTGATGCCATACGCTCTGTTTGTTGTGTCCCGAACCATCGACAACGTTACGCAACACGTTCTAAGAGTCGTTCTTGTGGCCGTCCGTTTGGCCGAAAGGCTTTGTAAAATCAAAATTAGTAGAACTCTCCTCTCTCTCTCTTGCCACACGCAAAATGAACAGGAACCTCCACAAGACATCGATCGAAACAGTGTGCTTAAAGGACAGGGTAGTAGGGGGCACTTCGGGCCATCAGGGGCGAAAGGGGGAGGGCGTGGGCTACGGGGATTGTTCTCGCGCGGGCCGCGGCGATTCCGCCGCGGGATACGCGGGCGAGATAGTAGTTGGTTTTGGGTGGCATGCATGCGACGATTTGGCGATCTCCAAGAGCTGCAAGGCCAGGGGCTCGATAGCGAAAACATGTTGAAGGTAAGTTCGGGGAGCGACAAAGTACAATCGAGACGTTATTGGTTCTCAATTACAACCATCTTTGAAGAGCTCTCTAGCAACCCAGGGATCCTGGGCTTTTCTCTAAGCAATTCCGACTATCAGCTTCGACTCCGCACTGGCGACTTAGATTCGGAGATATCGGTACGATTTGGTCGTCGTCGACGGAAGTCGACGAACCCCAGCCGGCATGTTTACCAACGAAAACTGAGGGACAGCGGTCATCAATTGCAAAGGGGTTGTGGACCTGAAAGCTAGATATAGACCCAGGCGGGCGGTGGTATTACTTGTCAATTTCAGCATGAAAACTCTAATTCCTCGACTTATTAGCAACCCCTTGGCGGCCAGACGGAATGCTGCGACAGTGAGACATTCAGACGCGGCAAAAGAATGGCGGTCTCGCAGCAACACGCGACGCAGCTGACAAGACACAACCCCCAACGCACAAGCACGAGGGCTAGATACACCTCTCATCCCGAGAAAGCGCGGGAATTCTGCAGCGTCTTGCTATCAGGCCGGAGCCGCTGCGTGCCGCCATTTCCAGCTCGTCGGAGCCTTAAAACCCGGTTCCCTGCCGATTATTCAATTTACAACCGCTCTAAATTGGGATGGAAGTCCGCCCAGTGTTTGCCAAGCGTCCCAGCAGAGAGGGCGGAATGTTCTCCACCGAGGGAAACCCCCCTTCTCCTGGTGTTCCGAGAACAAATAGTCGACGCTTCGCCGTGGATGCAAACACCGGTCCCCCAACCGGGGCAGGAAGAAGATTTTATTCGGTTTCTCACATTCGTTCGCAGCGGCTTCGCGCTTTCCCTCTTTTACAAAAACTGTCGCTCTTTTGAAAGCAACCATGAAGATCTCCTTCGCACTGCTCCTCGCGCCGCTGGTCGCGTTCGCCGCCCCATCCGGCATCGGGCCGAGGAACCTCCCCCGATCAGGTCACGTCGACGTCGCGCAGCGACAGGCCCCAGTCAGCATCGACCAGCTCTTCAAGAGGAAGGGCAAGCTATACATCGGCGTGTCCACGGACAATGGCATCATCCAGCAGAACACGACCGAGGCCATCATCAAGGCCAACTTCGGTCAGGTGACCCCCGAGTACTCGATGAAGTGGGATGCGACGGAGCCGTCCCGCGGCAGGTTCAGCTTTGAGAATTCGGACTTCCTGGTGAGGTGGGCGCGCCAGAACCGCAAATCCATCCGCGGACACACGCTCCTGTGGCACCGGGCTCTCCCGGATTGGGTTGCGAACATCAAGGACAAGGCAGTTCTCAGGAGCGTCATCGAGACTCACGTCAGGACCGTCGTCGGCAGGTACAAGGGACTCGTCAGGTCGTGGGTAAGTGCCTGCTATGCTCTCTCGCGCTCTGCTTCTGTTGACTGGCGCGATTAAAGGACGTGGTGAACGAGGCCTTTGCAGACAGCGGCGCTCTTCGCAACAACACTTTCTACAACGTGCTGGGCGAGTCGTACATTGAAATCGCCTTCAAGGCAGCCCGAGCAGCCGACCCCGCCGCCAAGCTCTACATCAACGACTACAATCTCGACAACCAAGCCTGGGGGAAGCCGGTCGCTGTCGTCAAGAAAGTGGATGAGTGGATCAAGCGGGGGATTCCCATCGACGGCATCGGTATGCCTCGAACCGGGTCACTGAAACGAGCAGCTGCTGACGAGTTGGACCAGGTTCCCAGTCACATCTGGCCAAGAACATGGCCCAAAACACCCAGGGGGCTCTCGAGCTGCTCGCCAAGTCTATCGTCTCTGAGATCGCCATCACAGAATTAGACATCGTGGGTGCTACTCCATACGAGTACGCCACCGTGGTGGGCGCTTGTCTCAACGTGCCCAAGTGCCGAGGCATCACCATTTGGGGTGTCAGCGACAGGGTGAGAACACAAACGCAGGACCTTTGCTTTGATGGAAGACGATCTCTAACATTCGATAGCAATCATGGATGGCTGATGCTAAACCGCTTCTCTTTGACGCGAATTTCAGGCCGAAGCCCGCGTACAACGCTATTGTTAGGCGGCTTAGCTGAAATGTCCTTGAACAATGGATTAGTGTCAGCTTACACCGGAGATGGGACATTGAGACGTATTATAATACCGCTATACAAAAACGGAGTTATATTCGGTCGTAATTCACAGCATAGCAAAATGACCACCGGAACCACAAAGGAATTCAACACATATAGTGTCTTGAGATTTTACTTTCGCTTATATGTTTCAGGAATCCAAAGGTTGACTCCCAGGTTGGCGAGTTGGGTCCTGAAGTCGTGCTAACTCGAGAAGTAGCCTGTATAAGTAAATAGTGAAATCAACTTCCCGAAATGCCCTTCCAAACCACTCTCGTCCTTGATCTGCAATCAACTTCGCTCGGGCCTGGCCGGGCTTGCTGGAGGTAAGGTAGGTAACGAGCTCGGGCAGTTCCTTGAGTCCCAGGCTTACAGGCACGTAATGGACCCAAGGTACGAGCCGGTCATCGTGCCATTCGCGAAGAATGGTCTGCTTCAGCGGCGTCGACCTCGACGCCAGAATCTTGTAATACCGCCCACTGATGCCGTTGCCATCCAAATCGAAGGCAAGCCTGGAGCGAAAAGCCTCGTTCTTGTCGGCCCAGTATTTCAACCTGAAATATGACAGTTGGTCGCGGCACTGTGTTCTTGCGCACTGGAAGATTCGCGTAAAGGCAACGTCAAAAAGCCTGCTGTTGACGAAGGACCATTTCATGCTCTCGACCTTCCCACCTGTTTGCCGCAAATAAATGTAGTCAGACCCTTCCTCTCCAGCGTTTTGGGCGAGAGATACAAGTCTCTGCCGATGGTACGTCTTCCACTGCCAATCAGCCGCGTACCCCCCAGTGGTAGAGCCAGCCCAGTAGACATTGTTGTGCTTCTGGCTCCAGTCCAAGTCTTCTGATTCGTCGTACCGAAACTCATCCTCCATGTACGCTGGGCTTGGGAATAGAATATCGCCCATCGTTGAAGGCGATCCCGTCGAAAGCGCCGGAACCAGTCCTTCGATGAGTCTGAAAGACTTCGGACGTGCCATAAGCCCATGCAAAAAGTTGTGTTCAGGATGACGGCATAAATCGTTGTCGATGTGTGGATCGGTTACTAGGGGCAGACCGTATGTCTCGACCGTGCTGTTGATAGCACCATGTTCGTATTTCTCGTGAGTATTGGGCGGGCAGTATTTGACAATTTCACGACCAGCCGCAGCACCTGAAAGATCGGTAAGACGGAAGCGACCATTGCCAAACACATGCCCTGATCCACCGCCCCTGGCGGGTAGTGGCGGTATCAATACTCGGGGTTCGTCTAGGTGATTGACCAAGAACTTCATGTCGGGCAAGGTTCCTGCCCTCAAGCCCCCAAGAAGCTTGTTGAAAGAGAACTGAATATGCCTGTCGAAAGAACGGGTTGGGTGTTTGCAGCGAGTCTCGGCGCGGGCACCGGAGAATGAGCAGAGCCACAGCTCGTTGCCTGGCGCCTGGTGTACATCGGCCATGACCTGAGCGACCTCTTTCCCACTCATTGCCCAGAAGGGCGAAACGGACTCGTATATTGAGTCGAAGTCGTCGATGATGAGGGAGCCGTGGTCGGTCGCGAAGTCGAACCAGGCTGCGAAGCCTGGAGGCGGGTCCATCCCGTACCGACGTTGATATTCCGCATGGGCGGCGGTATAGTTCGACGATTGCCGCCCCATCATGCTTTGAAACCCGTCTTCGGCTACATGGCTCAACGCTTCCACCGGATGCAGCGGGGAGCTGCTGGCAAAACTGTTCGCCGACGAGCTAGATACTGTGACGGACCAAACATTGGCCACGTACGGCAAGAGCAAAACGCCTGGCAAGACGCAAAGATAAAGGCTGGGTCTTCCCTGCCGTGAAAGTGCCGAGAATATGTACAAGAAACTAAAGGTCGCCCCTGATATGTGCGACAGGGCCTGGAATTCTGACGGTTGGGCGAAAGGGTCACTCACGGACATGATACTAAAGACGCTGACTGCAGGAGCAACACACCAGGAGGAATGGCGAGCTAGCTGGGCCATATAATACCACGCTAAAGCTTTGCAAGACCCCAAGAGCAGCGCGGATTGTATGCTGATCGTCGGAAAGCCAAAGACCACGGCATCAATGACGAGAGCGAAGATCAAGAGGATAACGAGCCGACCAGCAACCGGGAGCAGTGACACTTCAAAGTCCACGGAAGGGAAAAGACGGAGACGCCGGGGTGAAGCTCCGTTGAGAAAGGCCCCATAAACGACGCATAAAGCAACCACAGGGACGCAAGACAAGATATACGGGCGGATATCCCAGTTCGTCAACGTGAGGGTGGCCCATGCAGCAACAACAGTGGTGCCCCATAGGGCATGGATGGTAGTTCGAGGTATCGATCGAGGTGGTCTCGCGGTGTCGAAATCGGGCCGCAGGATATGCTCCTGGGCAAAGTGAAGCATCGGAACAAGGACCGGCTATGGCAATGCAGTTAGTGTGACGTTTCCAAGTCACGGCAATCGACGACGGGAGAATCAACTTACGAGAAACGCTATGACGGTCTTGCTCTCGGCTCGATAGACACTGGCGAGCATGAGACCCAAGGCAACGAGCCACAAGTACGTGGACGATGCCTCATTCTTGTGTGCTCCCAGATGGACAGGAAGAGCTGGTTTCGACGTGTCGTCGGTGTCGGTATGGGCCCTCCTGGCTTTGGATTTCCGACCCAACAGAGGCAGCACGACCCAGCAGAGCAGCTCAGAACAGAGCTCTGTTTGGCCCGAAGATTCATATTGCGCCAGAACTGCAAATACGATGGCAAGTGCAGCTTGCTTTGAAACGTGGCTGGAAGGGTCACCGACAGCCGGCAGTGGCAGCATGGTTTTCGCGTATCGCCGGGGATGAGATAGGACGGACGGTACGGTTTAGTCCGGTGCCAGGCCGTCCGTGTTCGGGGGCTTCGGCCGGGCCGGGAGGTTCCTTCGTTGCACGGCGTCCGTGTCACCCAACTTCACGGGTCTGATGCTCGGCGGTGGTGGGAGTTGATAGTGGTGCGGCGTGTTGATGCGCTCCCAATAGTGAAAACCTTAGGCAATCGAGCGCCAGGGGAACCCCAAGTCGAGGTAGAAATCTGCTGTTTCTGAGATGTGCGACATTCCGAGCGGGCAAAGAACGGAGTTAGGTAGGGAGGGTTGAAAGGTAAGGAGGGAAAGGGGTCGAAAAGGGCACTAGCAACGAAGGCAACACTAGGTAGGTGAGTGATCGGCAACACCTGATGGAAAGAGCGGGCACCCGTCCTTTACCAAGCTGCCAAGTTAACTAACAGACATCATCATTACGTTAAAATGGGAGACATAGCCCCGGGCTTGAGATTCTTCTTGGCATGCTCGTTCCTACGGAATGAACTTTTGTCTGTACCCATGCAACAACACCTAGGCAGCGTAGCAAGGGAGGAATGAATATATGGGGCTACCTAATCCTATCGTCGATACGAGTGGCCCTAAATGGCACCCCCTCTTGTGTGCTGTGTGCCCGCGCGCCATTTCAGTCGGCGTACAACTCCGATCCAGCTCTCTTCCAACACTTTCCCCTGCATTTTCTCTTTATATACAAGTTCTCTTCCAGCACCTATCCACCAGGTGGGTGTTAGGCCCGGGCTCGGGTCCACACCTAACACCCGTTGTTCAGCCACTAACGCCCAGCCACATGTGGCGGGAGAGACATGAACCGGCACAGGACGGGATTGGGCTGGGGCAGGTTAGGTAAGTAGGTAGGTGCCTAGCAGCCTAGGTAGGTGCCTAGGTAGGTGCCTAGGTAATATGGGCCGTCGGGTACGGATACTCCATTAGGTCCGCTAGACGCCGGGTCCGGGGTTT
The DNA here is from genome assembly GCA_027406025.1 of Colletotrichum musae. Taxonomy (NCBI): domain Eukaryota; kingdom Fungi; phylum Ascomycota; class Sordariomycetes; order Glomerellales; family Glomerellaceae; genus Colletotrichum; species Colletotrichum musae. Next base: position 3,433,755 of record JANVYC010000009.1, on the reverse strand, counting down.
CTCCGTCAGAACCCCGCACATACGCTTTGACCATCCCGATAGGTGAACAATGAATGCAGTGTGCGAAGCGAGGCGAAACGTGCAGTGTGCGCCATCCCTCGTTTCTAACTACCTTTCCAAGGCCGTAGTCGTGGAGCCCCTGCAAGCGAACGTCGTCCTCTAGCTCTGTGTTGTTGAGCCTCGCTTATTGCTCCTCCTTCTCCTGATGCGCAGCGAAGACCGTACGAACGAGCTTCTTTCCACAGCCTCCTCGCCATGACGCCGTCGACTCCACGCCACGTGCTTTTTCGTGACGTTCGACTGGCCCTGGACGACGTCCTCGACGCCGTTGAAGGCGACGATGACTATATGCATACCGAGGTCCAGCGACAGAAGGTAATCGCCCTTTGGGAAAGTCTTTTCAATAGCTACCACCGTGCCGTCGCCGAAAGTGGAGCCGATGAGAAGCCGCTGCCGTTGTGGCTTCTCAGCCAAGCCTCGACTGTTCAGCTTGAACGAATCCTCCGTTGCGTCTACCACAAGCACGACGTAAACAATGGGGAGTGGCGTTTTGATCTTGAGAATATCCCCACCACCCGCGGTCTCGACACCAAGTGGAATCTGTACCTGTTTTTCGGCAAGCAGGTCATGGCCTCCCGGAAGGCATTGCGCCACCTTCAAGATGCCGCCAAGGAGAACCCTGGACTAAAATTCATCGACATCTTTAATCAGATCGAGCTCTGTCGACTTCAGCGTCTTCGTGGCCCCGCAAAGACTCAGGAGCCCCTATACACGCAGGCAGACATTCAGCGCGGTGCTAAACTCGGTTGGTCATCCAGATTCTTCTATCCCTTCTCAGTCTCTCATTCCCACTTGGTCGGCGATGAATCGTTAACTTAAACCTGTTGTTTAAGCGTCAAACCTACCCCTTCCAAGCGCGAGGTCAACGCCCTTAATGGATAGCGTGCACTATGAGTATGGCAGCCCGGGTTTTGATGAGTCCGAAGAGCCTGATGACTCTGACGAGTCCGACGAATCTAACGGCTCTGACGGTTCTCACGGCTCTGATGGGTCTTACCGCTCTGGCGGGCCTGGCCAGCCAGCTTCAGCTCGCATCTCAGGCATTTCGAACAAGACTGGTTCCATTGGAAGACTAGACGGCAGGGAATCTCAGTCTCCAATTATGCTACCTGTCCAATCCACCAGAGCCAATTCACAGACGCGTCGCTTTGCTCCTTCAACCCGCCAGTCTTCTACAGCAGCGTCAAGTCGTGTGTCAAGTCGTCTTCAAGGCATTCGAACCTCGCCTGCTCCAACCACCCCAGTGAATCCCATCAATCTCAGAGGGATTGCTTCTGTCTCTTTGAACCAGCGCTGGTCGAACAACTTGCAAAGCTCTCCGAATGTACCTTCTGCCCTTACAAGAAGTCGTGCCAAGTCTGTAAGTGAAAAACTACAAAGCAGTTTTGGAGGATACTAACGAATGGCTGGTTGAAATGCAGGCTATCTCAGAAGCTGAGGGCTCAAGGAGATTCGTCACCCCAGACCAGACGGTTTGCGTTCCCCTCTACATCTTGTTACGTCGATGACGTAGCAGGGCCCTGGAACTTTTCTTAGTATATGGCTGACCCGTCGTGTCAACTCAGCCCACGCTTAAGCGGTCTGCTCGCGAACCCGTTGGAACCGCAAAGCGACAAAGAACTTTCACTCCGACCGGCGAACAGGATTGTAGCGTCACTGACGAACCTGATATCAATGCGGCTGTATCAACAAACAACAGTGTGGCCCGAAAAAGAACCTCTGTCGATTGCAGGCAGGCCCACGACGGAAATACTGACCTGAGCCTTAATGTCTTGGCGCCGGTGAGCGAGGTATTTATCGACAAACCTAGCCCGCGTGATCGTAGGAATGAGTCAGTTGCTTCTTCGCGAGCCGAGACTTCAACGAACAAGACAAATGTTCAGAATGACAGCCAACCAACACCACCAAATGAGCAAGCCGCCGGCGCAGATTCTCCATCTGCCATCACGGCTCAGACGGCGCCTCGTCATGACGAAACTGCATCGACTTCCGTCACGCGGCAGCCCGAAATTGACGTTGTGGTTGACCCGAGCCGCGATCGAGCCCAATCGGGTGACGGGAAACTCCTGCCACACCTGATGTGGGGTCTTGCAGGAGCCAGTCAGAGAATTTCGGAACACCAGCAGCTAAACGACTCTGCTGTGAATGCTCTGGTGGCAATGGCCTGCCGGGAGTCCAGGCAGAATTTAGGATGCGTGGAGAGTCATTCCTTGGCCACCTTTGACGTGCAGGCTAAGAGAGTGCGGCCTTACCATCGTAATCTCTGCTCTAAAGACGCCCTGTTGCTCGTTATACACCATGAAGACCATTGGGCTCTGGTTTACTGGGACCCGAGAGCGAATGTTGCGGACTATTACGACTCGCTCTCCAGCGGCACTCTAACGAGTGCAGTGGAAAGTCGTGCCAGGCGCTTCGTGACTTCTCTTTCCAAATGGTTCACTTCTGTCAACTTGCTCCCTGAACCTAGTTCCGATCTTGTTTTCAACAGAAAAGAAGTAAGTTTTGGTATACCGTTCAACTACGCACAATAGCCACGCTAAAACGTTTTAAAGTGTCATCAACAAGAATCCTCTGACGCGGAATGCGGTATTTACCTGGTAGCCAATGCCTTTAGAGTCGCCGGGCTCGCCGACTTGGACCAATCCGATACCAGTATTTTGCGCCGGCTCTTTTCCTGTCGCATTTTGTCATCAAGCGCGACGACTCCGATGGATTTCATCCGACTCTCGGTATTCAATCTGAACTGGCCATTGAGATCGCTTCGAAATCTTGGGCAGTGGGCGAGGACGCGCAATTCCCAGCTCTCTCTATTACACAGCACATATCCTGCCACAAATCCCTGGAACCAGCTATTGCTGAAAGAGAAGAGGCTGGAGCTCGAGATCGAGTCTCTTTGCACGAAGCTGGAAGCATACTTCCACACTTACCGAGTCAAGCTGACGGCGGAAAACACAATTCGGTGGCAAAAGGAATTCTATCGCGGCCTAGAGTCTTTTCAGCGGGTTGTTCCCTTGATAAAACTAGAGGCGCAATGGCGGCAAATGGAATCCTCGCCTCCAACCAGGGATGCCGGCAGGGTTTGGCTGCCGGACCAGGTGTGGGATCGCAAGGTGGATGGTGCCATCAAGAAGATTCGTGAGCTGCAACAAAACCTACTGCCACAAACGGTCTGGAATTCGTTTGTGAGCGAGGAAACCGGAGGGACACCATTTTACATGGGTGGTGTGAGTATTGTAATTGTCCACGTGACTGCTCAGGCCATCAGGAAGAAGATGGAAGATATGGCGAGTGTCGCAGGCCTGATGCGGACATTCCAAGAGGAAGTAGAGAAACTAGAACTAGGAGTTGGTGGCACGTGAGCTGTTTCCTATTCACTAAGACCTCTTTGCCTGAGTAAGAAGCTCCTTATTACCTATATTACTGAGTAATTACCTACTACTAGTTACCTAATCCATTCCATATCCTTGTATTTAATGGTCCTATAAGTAAGGAACTTAGTGTCAACCTCTTTGACTTGTTCGTTTTGCTTGTTTTATTTAGTTGCGTTGTGAAAAATCTAGTCTTAAAACTATCTAATCATATAAACTAAACATAAATAGAAACTCGGTACTCTTTAACGTTCCTTTTGAAATTGTCTGGATAGATATGCTACGAAGTAGAGTCGGAGAGTGCTTGAACACAATGTATGCCTTGATAACAGCATTTTAGAGTGAATCTCCAGATGGATCTTTCTTTGTTGCAAAGCCCCCCGTTGCCGCCCTCACATCCTCTGACCCTTGGGTACCTCCCCGACCACCAGGCTTGCCTGCGGCCGATTGGGGCAAGTCGTGGCCTGTGGCAGTAATCCCTTCACCGACCCCTGTGGCACGGCCCTCGTCCACTGCCAGGTTGGAGTTGTCAGCAGCACCGTGCAGCGTCGTGGATCCCAACCCGCCAGCTGCCTCCCCGTCGCGTTGATGAGGGTTGGGGACCGAGCGGATCGTGTTCTGCTTCCCCGCGTCCCCGGGAACTTGCAAGGCGCGTCAGCTCGACTCTTCTTCCCTGGGGCCCGGGCAGTCCATCGAGAATCTGTGGTTGTGCTCACCCTTCGTGCCGTCCTTGGCCATGTCATAGAGATCTCCTCCTTGCTTTTGGGTGGCCATTGTCTTCTGCTTGATGTGGTACGTGCGCACGTACTCGTAGTATATGGTTGTAGATATATGTGTTGGTTATTTTATTGCGGATTTAAAATTCGAATGACAAGATTTCCAGGCTATTTAACCACCTATCTGGTTCTTGTTCTTGATCCTGACGCTGTGTTGATGTCATGATGCTATCACCTGTGAGCCGTTGAGTCCACACGAGCAACTTTTACTATGACGTCAAACGATCATCCAGACAGTGTCTTTTCTGTGTCGATTGCAATATGCTCAGTGCAAGGCCTACTGCATTCGTCCTGCACTGGGAATCATAATCCAAATGTACTCTACATGTTCATACCACATCTACATCAGAGATATCTCATACTATACATTATCCACATGGCGGTGTCGTAACCGTATCTTCACACCTTGTGATGCCCAGCAGTCATCGTCGACATCAACTTCGAAGTTGAATGTCGCGACCGACAACGTTGGCAGAATTAGTCAACTAGTGCGTCTCCTCGTCCACCTGCTTCAGTCCATCTTTGGTCAGAACGGGTTGGTCTCGGTCCAGAGCATACATCTCGTCCTCCATTTCATCGTAGTGGCGGAAGGTGAAGTAGAAAATGATTCCAACCACGAAAGCAGAGCAAGCAACACCGGTGTACATCCACAGGAACTTGGGGTCCACTGCAACGGAAACCAAGGCCTCGGAGATGGCGGAGCCGAAAGCGTTGGTGAAGAGGTAGATACTCTGGACGAAGGACTTCATGCTGGGGGGAGCCTTGGTGTAGGCGTACTCGAGACCGGTGACGGAGATGAAGATCTCGGAGAGGCCGATGAAGACGTAGGCAGGGGTTTGCACCGCGATGTGGACGTGGTTGGGCAACGAGGAGCCGTCGACGATACCTTCGGGGCAACTGCCCGGAGCCTCGTAGCACGGGCCGGCCTTGTAGATGAGGTGCTGGACGATCGCTGCGTAGGCGAGGCAGAGGGCGCCGAGCCAGAAGCCGATGGTGATTCGCATGATGGGCTTCAGCTCGATGCCGACCTTGCGCAGGAGGGGGTACACAATCTTGTCGAGGACCGGGGTGAAGATCAGAATCGAGATGGGGTCGAAGTTCTGCATGAAGTCGTTCGGCATGCCGTGGCCCTCCATCTGGCCAGCCTGCGTGACAAAGTTGGTCGAGAACTGGCCGTAGCAGACCCAGAAGATCGGATCTGTCAAACACTTGGTTAGCAGGGGTCGGCGATGTTCCGAGCAGCTTCCACTCACAGAAGACGAAGACCTTGCAGGCTCTCAGGGCTCTCTTGAGCTCCTCGACGAAATGGTCATTCCACGGGACGGGCTTCTCCTTGCCATTCGCAGCGCGCCAAGAGGGCTTGGCCGCATCCATATTGCGGGCAGCAATCATCAAGCCAAGCGCCTTGAAAGCGTCCGTGATGACTGACCCCTGCGGCGGGCGGTTGACGAAGGTCTTGCGTCGGAGCACCAGGGTGGCGATACCAACGTTGAAGACGCAGAAGCACATCAGATAGGCCGTCCAGAATCCCTTGTACTTCTCCATGAATGGAGTGGCCATCAGAGACAGGGCGCCGAGGTTGATGCACCAGTAGAAGATCATGTAGATGCGCTGGTACGTGATGGCGGGGTCGATGATGACGCGCTCGCCGTTGGATTCGGTCTTGACGGCCATGACGCGGCGTTGATACTGGTCGGCAATCAAGGGGGCGATGTTTGATTTGATGCCTCCCGTTCCGAGACCAATGACGATGATGGCGACGATGTAACCAGGCTTGCCGGCGCCGTGCTCCATGGCAACCGGCAGAGATGTAGTCCAGAGGATGACGAGACCAACCCAGTAGAAAGCGCAGAAGACCAAAATGGTCTTGTACTTGCCGAGATACTGATCAGCGATGATGGCTCCCAGAATAGGTGTAACTGAACGTGCGTTAGCCCTCGTCGCCCATCATCCAGAGCATCCCATGCCCCTCGTCGACAGCGACACGCTATGCGACTTACCATAACAGAACCACTGGAAGAAGAGGTTCAGGCCCGTGGCAGCTTGGTGGCCCATTCCGAGGCCCTTGGGGCCGTCCAGGCCGTTGGCGTCATTGCTGATGTAGTTCTGGAACAGTCCCTGGGCGCCGTAGTAGGTGAAGCGCTCCGTCAGCTCGACGACGGCGATGAGGAAGGCCGAGGCGGGAAGGTTCTCTCCAACACGGCGCAAGGTGCTCTTCTCGTAATCGTTGGGCTCTGCGCCGTCGGGGGTTGGGCCGGACTCAGGGTCTGTCTTCTCCGGAAGGGGCTGCTTCTTCTCAAGGTCGCTTGTCACGCGATGAGCGAGCGTGTCGTGGAGCCTGCGGACATGACATCAGTAACGGTCCCTGATGCCGACGATATGCGGCTTGTTACGTACTCGGCCACCGTGTCTTCGTGGTTCTGGGCCATTGTTTACGCAACGTGAATCGCACCGGCTGCGTATGGTGTGAGTCCCAAAGACGGAGGAAGAGAGAGAGATGAAGGGGAAAAGAAAATTTCGAGAGAGCGAGACGACCAAAGGGCACCATCGGTGGAGATCATGGAGCCTCGCTCATAAGAGACTCTGAGAGTCCCCTACACCAAGTGTATGGAGAGGTGGTCGAAGACTGACGCTACGGCGGCGCGCTTACCCTCCCTCGGTCGACTCCGACATGTCGACGGCGATGTTCCGGGTTCCCACCAGAAAACTCTTGCCCGGCTTGAGTGTTCGCCCCAGGAACTTTTGCGCAGACACGCCACAAACCGAGGGAAGAAGCAGCTGCGGTACTCCACTCGGCCGAGTGAGCCGATCTTTTGCAGTTGTGCTAACGGAGGAATCGGGTAATATACGACGAGTTTTGTGGGGATCTTGGCAAAAGGCCCGAAACGGGTGGCGCCAAGCGAGGTTAAGGGAAATAAGGCGGCCATGATCTCGGCAGTCCCATTGGCCTCTTGGCTTGTCCGATGGAGATGAGTATTACTAACGGGGTGTCAATGTCATGCCGAGGTCGATTAGAAGGCACGGAGACAAAAGTTCCCAGTCCGGGGCATGGAACCCTTGAACACCGGATTCCCGGAGTTCCTCCATAAAAAGCCCATGGTAGCCAAAGCCGGCACGCCGCTGATAAGGCAGGTTGCTGTCACGTAGCAATGCATTCCACGGTGATCAAGGCACGTTACCCCACAACCTTCGAGGCTTAGGTAAGTCCGCCCACGTTGGTACGCCGTATTACATACCTAAGTCGGACCCGACCGCGCTATGGTGTGTTGCCCCCGCCGTAGGTAAGCAGCCCGCCGGCAGGCCTAGCGGGGGCCGGGCCCGACACCTCCGACCGGGACGGGAAAATCCATACGCCGAGCGGAGCGGGGAAACTCTATCCCGACGCGGAAAATTCTGTCCATCCAACTGAGGTGTGCGCAACGGAAAAATCTGAGGGGCGGAACGCCCAAGCCCGGTCCAGCCTCTAGTGTACGTACCTAGGTGTTAGGTAATGGCAACGCGGAAGATCACCGCTCTGTCGGAGTCTGCGGAGTTTACACTTCACACGTGATACCGCTGCTGCTGATGACAACACCAACGGTGGGTTCACACGGTCTAACCAACCACCACCAAAATATTCACTGTAAGTATGCCTTCGTTTGGCGCAAATCCTTTCTCTTTGGGACCTGCATTGCAGACCGCTCCCCATGGGGATACGGCCCCCAAAATCTAATTCCCTACACTAGTTAAAAAAACATGTCTGGTCCCGGGCCCCCGGGATAAGCTTCAACTGTTGGCATAGCCGCTGCGTAGTCAGCCCCCGTGGCGTACAGCGCCACGGTGGGAGCTATGGCCACACGGAGTCACGTGACTACGTGGCTCCACCCATAGCTCCGATATCTACGCTGGCACCCAGGCCACTTCTAACCTACGAATATCATCACTCTTTTGCTACGTATATTTGACCCCGTACGGATTGATCGCCAACGTTTTTACCTACGAGTAAACCAACATCAACCTTGTCGCCGACATGAACCCCTGTTCCAACCAAATCCATCCGCATCCTACGACACCTCCAGTCTGGCCTTATTGGCACCTTCACCGACATCTTCTCCAATCAGATCACCGGGCCCAGTCATGTTTGCTCTCTTCTCAGATTCTTCCCCATGGCCAGCCAAGACTTCACATGTTGTTGGAGCACGAGCAAACATAAGACAACCAACATCTCGTTTCGTTGCAGGATTCAGGAATACCAGTCGCGCTTCATCTATGCACATCCTTCGCCAACCCAAAAGAGAAAGCCCCCCACTCCAAACACCGTTTTGACAGCTCGGTCGTATCTCATTTTGCCAGCTGCTTACCGAACGAACGCACCGCCTCCGCTGGCGCCAACCAGGTTACCCGTCATCCACCCGCTCTCTGGCAGGCAAACAACACCAACGACACCAGCCACCTCCTCGAGGTAACCAGGACGCCCGCCGATGCTCTGCGCCAAGTCGAGCACATCTTGGCTGTCGACTCCAGGGCGAGCCTTGGCGAGGGGCGTCAGGATGTTCAGGGGACGAAGCGCCTCACGGGGCTCATCCGGCAGTCCCGAGTACAGACCCGTGTCCATGGGACCGGGAGCGACGGCGTTGACAGTGGCTCGCTCAGCAAGCTCGCGCGCCCACACGCGGGTCATGGCCTCGATGGCACCCTTGGTTCCGGCGTAAGAGGTCTGCCACCAGACACCCCACGTGGTAGTCGCGCTGGAAATGTTGACGATGCGACCAGAACGGTCCGTGGGGAGGTAAGGGAACGCCGCCTTGATGAGCAGGGCGGGAGCTCTGCAGTTCAAGTCGAAAGTGGCCTGGAAAAGGTCGATGTCCAGCTGATCGATGCCCTGGGCGTTGACGATGGCGGCGTTGTTGACAATGATGTCGATCTGGAAGCGGCCAGAGGCATCCGTGAAGTAGGCCTTCGCAGCGTCCACCAGCTGCTGGGGTGCATCGGCCTTGCTCAAATCGGCCTGCACGGGCAGTGCCTTAACGTTGTACTTGGCCTCGAACGACTTGGCCAGCTCCTGAGCCTTGGGAGTCGAGCCTTCGGTGGCATAGTTGATGACAACGTTGGCACCTCTGCTGGCGAAGTGCTCGGCAACAACAGCACCAAAGCCTGGGATCGACCGATTAGCTCATTTCGAAGAGTCGTATCGACACCGGCTCCCGCTCATGGGGTCTCGCGTCGAAGGTGGCTGAGGATGAACAAATGTTACGTACTGCGAGAAGCACCGGTGATGATGGCAAGCTTGCCTTCGAAAACCCTGAAAGGAGCCATGTTTTCTCTCTGGTAAGTTCGGCCTGAAATGAAAGATGATCAATCACGATGACGTGGAGTCGTAAATGGTATGACTATGACTTCTTTTCCCCACGTGATGAGGAACGGTCTTTATATCCGTCGCTGTTTCTCCCGCTTGGGCTTCCACTGGTTCGCAGGTCACTGCCGACGGGCCGCCCAGCTGAGTGGATTCTTCACCGGGGTTTATGCCGGGGTCTTGCCAGGATCAACAAACATGCCAGCTCCACGCCGCCACGTCAACTGTCAACGGTTTCTGTCGATCTCAATCTGAATAAGCCAGCCATGAAACCTCGCTTTCGTCAACTGTATCAACACCTTGAGCTCGGGAGCAGGGGCTCCTCCGATCACTCTTCAAAGAGCGTGGGTACGGCAAGCGTTTTCTCAACAAGGCGACAACACCTTGTGCCAACCAAGCCGCTCTTGGAAGCAATGCCCGTCAACTACATTTGAGATGTGAGAAGCGGTTGGGACAACTTGGCGTCCAACCCTTGCAACGCCAGGTTTCTTAACTTTGGGATTGCAGCAGTCAATTGCCTCCCTAGCTGACAACCAACGCCAAGAGTGTCGCTACACTCTAGTGTTCCTACAAACAGCTCCACTGTCATGGATCCAGCCAAGGCAGGCCGACACCGCCAGATGCGTGGGCCGCGAAGAGAAAACCCCCATATTTCGGGATAGAATCTACCAAATCAAGTAGCGATCTTCCTCGAATGGGGACAGTTGTTTCGAGACGGTGGGATAGATACAACATCACGCGGGACGTGCGAATTGACTTTTTTCTCGCGACCAAACCATGCTGCGTTGCATCGACGGAGCGGGCAATCTAAGCAGATTCCAGAATCGTCTCGAGCCGCACGTCCAGCGCGCTGGAGAGGCACGCGTACATAACTACAAAGTGATTGAAGTTCTTAACCAACACAAGTTGAAGCCACCGGGTTGCGCTCGTCTGGGACCGATCTCAATGGACTTCACGACGACAGAACTGCGTACTGGCGCATGCATATAGTGTACATGCACTACACGAAGGCCGGAGTCACTCGGGATCCTGAGAGCACCATGAACCCTACCTAGTTTCAGTCGGAGGCAACTCCGTCCCTGCAAGTGGGAACGTTGTTAGGAAAAATGGGTCGGCAATGGGCAGGCGATAGGATTGGTTGGCAGGTTATTAACAGAAACCCCCGACGGGATAGTATTGAGATTACAAGTCTTACCCGAGCAAGGGGCTTACGGGTTCCTCCACGCTCGTCTAGCTAGCGACGGCTCTTGCCTCAAGCCACACGAGCGAGATCCTGGCTGAGGGCTGGGGTTGTGGATCCTTCAGCTGGTTGGGATGTTAAAAGGAGTTGGAGTGCTATTATGAAGAAATAAGAAAACGAACAGCCGCATGCCGGTCGACGTCCGTTTTGTCCTCCTCTTTCGATTTCTGGGTCGGTCTCGTCTGTTCACTACAACCATTGTGTGGTTGACGTCCCAGCCCTCACTCACACCGCGTAGAGTACGAAGCCGGTTCTTCTGTGGCTACGAACTCGGAACCAGATACAATGGGGGCGGCGACGTCAAAGGACATGGCGGCAGCGGTTCTTGTGCCGCTGCCGTTCAACATCATTACCTTGGTGTTGCGATTCTGGATCCGGACGCAGAGGAAGGCGTGGGGCCCCGACGACTGGGCTATGGTGGCTACCATTGTAAGTTTTGTCAACTAGTTTTGGAGAGGCTGAATGGCTCGGTTGACACGAAAGAAAAGCCGGTCTGGCTGGTAAGCCAGGTTGGATTAGTCGGCATGGCTTGGAGTGGTGTCGGTCAACTTGATGAAACCTTGACGCCCGAGCAACAGGCAAATTCGTATTTCGTAAGTTGCGAGAGCTGCGTGAGATGACTGCGGCGTCGCTAACAGGACCGGCAGTGGTTCTACGTCTTTCAGGAGTTCTGGTGTTTCACCCTTGTCACATTGAAATGGGCAATTGGCTTCACCCTCCTCCGCATCGCCAACGGCCAGAGATGGGTTCAGATCGTCATCTACACTTGCTTAACTCTCGTGACTGTGTGCACGGGAGGCACTGGCATGTATCTTTTCTTCCAGTGCTCACCCGTCGAGTGAGTTGCCCTAATGCCGAGTTCGTTTTCGTCTTTCTTTCCATGTTGGCTGACTCGATACCGCAGAAAAAACTGGTACCCAATGATGCCAGGCGAGTGCAAGGCACGCGAGATCCAGACGGCGTTGTCCTTCCTAGTTGCAGCGGTTTCCATATCGACAGACTGGATCTTCGCTATCCTTCCATTCGCCCTTATCTGGAAGCTGCAGATGGCAAGCAAAGTCAAGTTGTCTGTTATCGGACTTCTTGGTCTGGGTTTCTTGTGGGTTCAAACCTCGCCTCTTAAACCCCTGTGGCTGGCTGTTCTAACCTTTACGCCGTACAGTGCATCGATCGCGCCGATTGTCCGCCTGAAGTACCTGCTCAACCTGAACGACGCCTCAAGGTTCCTCCAAGGCCTTGGTATCATCCTCGCATGGGCACAGGCAGAAGTCGGCATCGGACTGTTGGTCGCAAACCTTCCCGCCTGCCGCCCCCTCCTCGAACGAGCCCTTGCCCGCCTCACATCCTTTACGAATTCGAAGAACAAGTCTTCCGGGGAGCCAGGCCCGTCCGCAGCGGCCAAAAACAGCTATTTGGAGCTTGGAGAGAGAGATCCGGCAAAGAAGAGCGCTGTCAACACAAACCGTTCTGGCGTTGAGACACGAGTGTATGGAAGGGATATGGGAGGCAATAGCAGCGACAGCCTGCCGGACGATCACAGCCAAAAGCAAATTGTCAGCAAGGGTGGTGGTTTTGGTGCCATTCGCGTCCAGAGAGAGTTTGGAATGGAGGTTGAGAAAAAGCACGGCGGAAACATGGTGTGAGAAACTTTCGGTATTGGATGATTTTGACGAACAACCAGACTTGTTTTGACACTAAATGTATTGATGTACCACTTAGCTTCCAGTTTGCTGCGGGCACAGCACCAAGTGTACATGAAGGTCTAAAGCGCTTCCTGACAAAGTAGCGAATTCTTCCCCTGCCATGCAGATTCTGAAGTTTGAATAGTTTAGTTCTGGATGCATAATTGGGTGACTGAGGCTGAGGCTGAGTCACCGTGGCTCTAAGCAAAAGAGGACAGTATCCCGGTATAGCGGCATGTCTATCTGACTAACAGTTGGGTACCTCACCTCAGTCTTAAATAGCATGATCTGATGATGAGCGGATGACGAGAGAGGATATTGTTTTAGTTGTTCATCTAGGTACAACCAGCGGGGCGGATATAAGCATGGCTTTGGATTCCACCAGCCGAGTTGCCGGAGGCCGAGCCTTGATAACTCCTTAGCAAACTGCAGGTTGTGCTTTGGCCCTGATAGAATGAAGCCGCAACACATGCCGAGTTCGCGGCGCATTTGGAAATGCAGTCCCCAAAGCTTGTCGCATCCACATAAGTGAGGTAATCTCCCGAAGCCAGTCTCCCACAAGTGATTTGAAACCTCTTGGAGCTGACCGTATAGCAAAAGTTGTTGTTCGTAGAACATGTCGGACTGTTGCCCGAGACCGTGCCGGCGCATGCAGGTGCTGGACAGGTTGAACATGTGTTGGGCGAGAAGGAGGTCTGGCAACCGAAGCCACAAAAGTCGCTCCCCGTGCCGCACCATCCATTCTTTGAGCTGGAGAGCGAGAGAGTTAGCCAATTGCAAGTGACAGCGAACGACTGGGAGTTGTAGATGCCGAATATCGCATGCACTTACCAGCACGATCCTGAAGGACAGGTGTATCGATTCGAGCCACCGCAGCTATTGTCCGGGCTTGTGATGGCGCCGGTAGCTGCAGGTCTTGGCGCAGAGGAGCTGGCAACAGCTCCTCCTCCTCCTCCCGAAGCCCCTGCACCCGAGCCGGAACAAGTTCCGAAAGAGCTCTGGCAGCCACTAGCGCAGTGAGCGGTAGTAGAACCGCAAAATCCCCATTGGCTGCAGCAATTACCGTACGAGCTGCCCTGGCAGGTGAAGCCTTTTGTCCCGGCGCAGCTTCCATCGGTGCTGATAGTCTTGCCCCCGACGCTGCTGGAGCTGCAATCTCCAAAGGATGGCTGACATCCGCCAAAGCAGTGCTGATCCGTACCACCGCAGAAACCCCACTGGCTGCAGCAGTTACCGAAGCTGCCACCTGTGCAGGTGTACGCGTTCGTGCCTCCGCAGGAACCGTCAGGGGTGATCTTGGTTGAACCTGAAGAAGTCGTTGTGCATCTGCCGAACCTAGACTGACAACCTGCCCCGCAATGCTCGTTGCTCACTCCGCTGCCGTAGATCCAGTTGTCAGAGGCTGCCGTCTTTTGCACCAGGTTTTCAAGGGTTTGTGACTTACCACCAGTTGTATTGGCTGCAGCAAAGTGAACCTGGACACGTGAACCCTCTGGAACCTCCGCAGCTGTTGTCTGTCGAGACCACAGCTACGGCGGCTGCTACGAAGAGAAGTAGCGCGAAGGTGAGAGAGCGTAACATGGTTGCTCCTGTTGAGTGGCTAAGAAATTGTTCCAAAAGAGTCTGCCTGAGGGAGTATGCCTTGGCAAGAGCAGATAAGAGATGAGGTTTAACATGGCCGCAAGTGGGCTATTTAATGATCTTTGAATCTGTCTTCAGCTGCTTGCGAGCCACCGGAATGCCGACTCGTCGTATTCGATCTTCCACCTGATCGACTTCTTCATTCCTGTTGTCATCGGCAGATCTGTCGTCCCCAGATTTCAACCCAGAAGCCACAATAATCATGATTGGTTAAAAGCAAGCCGTAAGCAGTTGCTTATGTCGAATGCTACCTAGCGCGTCTTTGGCTCCGGTAGTCAGACCTAGGTATTGTTCGGAATGATCTGATCTCCATGTCGCCGGATGCGGCAGCTATGCTCTTCCAGTTGCTTTTCGCTCTCGATTCTGCCTCCTACCGCCGTTTTCGGACCCCCCCCCCCCCCTGTTCATATCGTATTGTGTTTTCAAGTCGGGCAACAGACGTCAGTGTCAAGTGAGTTGAAGTGACTGCGCGAGTGATTGCATGTCGTTGAATTGGCCGATCTGACACCTTCCTGTACAAATAGTATGTTTATGTACCAATGTAGGTACATTCAGGACCTACCTAGATACTCAGATTCCACAAGAGACATTTTGTTTTCATCGGCATGAAAGTTGTACCAACCCTTAGCATTAGGTAATTCATGATCACCGCATTCCGGCTTATTCTCAGTCTAGCATTCTAGTTTGTGCCGGGAGCAGAGCCATTCCGTTTCTGTATTCCCTTTTAGGATAAGAGACTGGAGCCAGGTCTTATACAATCATCGGAAACACAGTTGTCATCAATATGAATGATACGTACGATGTTGGGTCGGTGAGAAGGAAGAAGAAGCAGTGGTATAAACCAACTACTAGTTCGGAGTTTACGCGGAAGCCGTCTACGCGACAGCGAGTAGATGTAAAACACGTAAGAAATTTTCAAAAGTAGATAAGAGGCGAGAAACTTTCTAGTGATAATCATGACACTACTCTCTCTGTTATTCCTGTCCATTCCTTTAGTTGTGTTTTGCCGTCCGACATTTTATGAGGAATACCCGATCTGTACACTGCTGTGTACGCTTGACGTTCGGCGAAACAATGTTCATTGCATCGCCTAGTACTTTCGGGCCTATGAATTTGTTGATCGTTTGAGGCAGTTTATTTTCGATTCTATCAAGGTGCCAGGGCACGATTCTTTGAAAGGTCAACCGTCAGTAGCTGTAAGTGGAGGTAAGAGCCCGTGGTATGCTTTCTTCAGTAAGATATATGAGTGCGGTGGAACATACGAACTTGCGACCTGAAAAGTTGCGACAGTGCTGCAATCTTTTAAACAGCACAGAGGAACTTCTCAGAAGGCATGACCGAGACAAGCGTTGACGTGAAGGATTCCCCAGCTGCGTCTGAGAGTATCATTGAAACTTCCCCATTGGCAAGATCATCCCACTACTCACAGGACTCGGAGTGACCCGCAGCTGCCGACGCTTTGGGCCACTTCCTGTCTAACCAAAAAGTCTTGGGGTTTCGAACAAAATGGGCAGTCTTCCTTTGACTGCGACGCAGCTCGCGACTTCCCGCTGAGCGCCGACCTCTGGTGCCGATCTCCCATTTCAATATGAATCTCTGGGCGCAATGCCAAGAGTGGCAGTGCCAAGTGTTTGCGCTAACTGGGCAACGATCGACGTGATGCTGGATGCCGCCCCCCTCGGGGAACTGATGTCTATCCAAGAGCTGGCGATGATCTTGTCTGTCTTTCCATGGAGCGGTCAAATGGCTTGGCATGTTTCGGGCGGGGGGACTTTCATTGATTTTCCACGTGTCGTGTCAATTGAGATGAACCAGCATGACCGGCGTCCCCAGATTGATTGCACCGCTACAGGTTTGTGCTTCGGGGAATTCACCGCGATGGCCGACTTGACACTCTACGTCCAGTGATATTCAACAACCATTAGTGACGATCAGTGGATCTTGTGAACGACTCCATGCGGTGCGACTTGAGCGTGGAGGAGTTGCGAAATCCCCCTCGATGGCCAAGACCTCCTTAATTCGGCTTCAAATCCATTTTTCTGAGGTCAACCTCAGTGCACTTTTTGATTATCCACCAGTCAATTGTTCCTGTCAAGATGAGCAATGAGTATAAAGCGCAGTCTTAACCTACGTCGTCGAGAGGGAGATTAAACTCGGCACACCATCCTGAGCTCTCGTCGCAACATCGACATCTACTCACCTCCCAGACCACTCTTTCAAGGCATCATTAAACATGCGCACCGACGTCTTCAAGCTCCTCGCGGCTCTTGCCGTCTCCTTCCCCGCCGTCTCCGCCTGTGTCGGCAAGGACGCCCTACCCACGGCTACCGAGACCATCAGCGGTGATGCGCCCATCGAGGTGGCTGCCGGCGAGAGCTACGACGGCAAAATGGCCCGCTTTGACAGAGGCTCGGGTGCCTGCAAGGCCCAGACTGAGGGAGGCCAGAAGGATGCCGTCTTCGTCCTCCGAAAGGGTGCTACCCTTAAGAACGCCATCATCGGAAAGGACCAGATGGAGGGCGTCTACTGCCTGGGCGGTGGCTGCACCATCGAGAATGTGTGGTTTGAGGACGTTTGCGAAGACGCCATCTCCATGTTAGTTGCTTCCACATGAGTAGTTTGAGGTGGACACTTTTGCTAATGAGAACTTCCCCTGCAGCAAGGAGGATGAAGCCGGCACGGAGACTCGCATCATCGGCGGTGGAGCTTACAAGGCCGCCGACAAGGTTGTCCAGCACAACGGCTGCGGTAGCGTCAGCGTAAGTCCTGCTTATACCCATTCTTCGACCATCAGAGTTGGAATTGGGCTGACTGTCATGTAGATTTCCAACTTCTACGCCGAGGACTATGGCAAGGTTTACAGAGCCTGCGGCACTGTAAGTTATCCCCGAACACCGGATCTTCTTGGTATGATGCTGACAGACTGGCAGTGCGACGCATGCAAGCGCACCGTCACCATTGAGGGCGTTTCTGCCTACGGCGGTGGCGAGATTGCTGGCATCAACGAGGACACCGGCGACGAGGCTACTCTTGTCAACATCTGCACCGATGCCAAGACCCAGTGCCAGCTCTACTCCGGCCCCGGTACCAAGTCGGGCGAGTGCTAAGTAACACGTGAACTGCTAGGCAGTCATAAGTTCAACTTGGTTTTGGTTCTGGAGGGCTTGAGAGTTGAGTTCCGGATGGCTTAAGAACAACTGGAAATATTTCGCGTAGATACTTCTTCACACATATTGATAAGCTTCTTGTTATTCAAAACGATCGAACTTTTGATGGTATGCCAGTTGAATTGCCAATTTCATACAACATGCGACACGTTGTGTCAAAAGAGAGAATACGAGCTCCGACTATTGCTCGTTACATGGAATATGTGGATGGATGTACTTTGCGACTATCGACCACTGACATTGTCCGTGAAGGTGTGGAACTTGCGTTGCGTTCTGGCTGCAGTCACTATCGATCCCAAGAACATTGCGCTAGTTGATTGCAAGATCAATACTTATTAATCGAGAAAACAGATCAATACGATCGTTATTAATATCCAAAACAAGACCTAGGTATCATGTTTACATAGTTCAAAAAAGCAAGACTCCCAGAGTGAATGCCAAACTCCACGCAATGCAACCATGAAGAGCACTCCCAGACCCCAAACTCAATGCGCTATTATCTTCGTCACCGCCATCATCCGAAGAGTTGCTGGACTCTCCTGCCGGCCCTGGCGTCGAGGAGGTCGCTGTACCAACGCCAGGGGACGCGGAAGAGAGGGCATCGCAAGCCGTAGGGTCGGGTTCTGACGTTCCCACCCTCGCGCCCACGTTGACGACTACTGCTTCGGAATCCCGGACTGGAATGCTTGCTTTCCCATCGTCATCAACTTTGACGGTTATGTCTTCGTTGGATATCTGCGTCTGACGGCCGTCGTTGCCCTGCTCGAAACTAATCCCGTTCCACGTCGTCCCGCTCGTTGCGTCCGAACCGTCACTCGTCAGGTAGCCCAGGTGCAAGGTTTGCCCAGCAAGCGAGGATGGCAGAGCCAAGTCGAATGTGACGTTGCCCTTGGCAGTTTCCGACACGTTGGCAACCTTGCCGTTAATGATGACAACGGACGAAAGCTCGTCGCCCTGGTAGACCGAGTAGGTCTTGATGTAGTCTTTGTAACCAGCTGGGACTTCGGACGGTTCGGTCTCTGCGATGCGAGCGGTACACGATCGCCCAATCGTCTGGTCGAACGCAGCCATTCCGTAGTAGAGCGGGCGGACGAAGCGGTCGCGGCCAAACATGCGCGTCGGCTGCCAGACGCTGGAGTTGCTGTCGAAAGTCATGTGAAACTGGACAGAGGAGATGTTGATGGTGGTGGCGTAGAGGAGAAAGTTAAAGGTCCACAGGGCGGCGGCGAAAGTGTCGCTGAGCCCCTCGACACCCAGAGGCCCGACAACGGACATCTCTCTAAGGGCGAATGGGTACGGCGTCTTCTTGGCTTGGTCCAGCTGTCCCTCGATGGAGGCAAACTGAGTCTTGGTGTTGTCAAAGTGCATCATGTAGTCCAGAGTCAACGGGTATGGCATCGAGTTGACGAAGTAGTAGTAGTTGTGTTGGTTCCAGCTAGCGAGGAAACCAGTGTCCGAGTTGTTGGCCTTGACGTCAAGAACGGCTTCGAGATCTTCGATCTCGAAGCCGGTTCCTGTCACCCAGGCAGTCGAGGCGGAGGCCTCGAAGAAGTTGCTGTGCAGATCGCGCGGCTGCAGGACCTCTTCCCAGACGGCCCGGGCTCGATCCAGCCATTGTCTTGCGTATACCGACCCCGACCAACTACCCGTCCGGAAACCGTTATCACCGTAAAGGTCTGGCTCGTTGCCGAATTCGAAAGAGACGAGGTTGATGTTTGTGCAGCGTTCGATGATCTCGGTGGCCATGGTCGTCAGCCTCTCGATGTAGTCCGACTCTTGATATCCCAGGTTGAGCCCCCACGTCACGGGAGTTCCTTTGGGCATCCGGTTGGCGATCTCCATGAACTTGGGGCCGACGATGAAGTTGTCTGCGGGGACATTTCCGGGTGCTATCGGCTTGGGATTAGGCTTCACCAGCCATTCGTCTTGTGAGTCCTCGTAGATCAGGTAGTCTTGAGTGTTTCCGCCCAGCCGCACATGGGCTGGCCGCCCGGTGAAATTGGCAAGATTGTTGAGAAGATTGATGGTTAATTCGTTTGGAGTTTCGTCGCCCATGAAGTAGTAGAGATGGTCCAGCTCGATGCCAAAGCCGGCAAACGAGGGATCGACGGCGGCAGAGACGTCGGAGGGAACATCTGCAGAGAGAGAAAGGGTGGCAGTGCCATCGGCGGCGAAGGCGGCAGAGACAAGGCCGCAGCCAACAAGGAGGTGGCTCTTCAATGGAGGCATGTGGGATCGCTGTCAGAAAATAGAGCAGACTAGTTGACGAAGTTCCCCCGAGCTGGAGCATCGTGAGAAACACAGCGGGGGCGGCCAACCGCTTTAAGAGACGCTGGCACAACCGAATCTGTTTTACCACCCTCCACACATTTCATCATCCCGGTGGATCGAACCGGTCGGGCCTTTGGGTCGTTGTGCCATGCTCAGGTTTGACGGCACCAGAGCTGGGCATTTACTCCTGTGTGACGCGTACTGCGTGTCGACAAAGGCTGTGCCCCCAGACGGGGCAGCAAGTACCCAAATCGACGTCGCACAATCTTGTCTATTGAGCCATTGGAGAGGCTAGACTCGCCCTCTGCCGCGTGGATGCCATGCCTGTTTAGGCGCTTTGGATGCCGTTGTGCCGTGATTGCGACAGACGGTTGGTGGGTTAATGACATCAGTGATGGGTGAGCATCCCGGTGCTTCTGTGGGCCAAGCATTGGCAGTTTGTCGCGCCCCGCAAAACGTGCGTGGATTGTAGGAAAACCCATCAACGATCGGTGATGTCAAGCAGACGTTGGTTGTCTAAATGTGGTGTAGGTGACGCTGACAAGGATACATCTGAAGTCTGGACTCTAACCTTCGTGGTCCTCCCCCATCCCTTTTGAGAGCGTGGTGATGTCGCACCCAGAGGAACTGATACCCATCGTCGTTATTGTCCGACAGCCACAAAGCATGGCCCTGCAGGAACAGCCGGTCGGCTTTGTAGATCGCCATTGATTGCCAGCGCTAGATGCCAAAGTTAGATTCGCTGTATCACCACGTGCTGAGGCCGAATAGACGGTTGAATGCACGTAGTGAGTTCCATACATGAATTGTCGGTGTTTCATGACAAGCGAAGCGCTTGTCGCGTTCCATGAACCACATACCATTCGCTCATCGTAGACTCGGAACCGCAATCGCAAAACACTATCCCGCGAGTTACCACGATGTGGGAAAAGGGGAAGACGGAGGAAATCTCGAGAGAGAACACCAGCCCCCGCGGATGCCAAGATTTCTATGCGCTGGTCTTCTGCGTTGGTATCCGATTTTCGCCCGTCATCCGGCAGGCATCTCGGACTCCACTTGACGCACATTTTTTTTTTCAGCTCTCCCAGCAATGTGTCCGGATTCCACTCAGCCAATGTGTCTGGTTGAGATGATGTTATGCTCTGACTGTTTGAGTACCTTCTCAAGAGTCAACGGGGCTACGACGTGAAGACAAGGCAGATGTTTACCGGGTAATTTCAATCAGACGAAAGTTCTTGTGATGCTTCATTATTACTAATCATACTGGTCCAACCTCCTGCACCGTGCACCACTGTGGTTCCAGGTTCTTGCCAGCGGGTGACCTCTACCGGAGGTTCCGGGGAGCGGAGAGATCGCCGCGGGAAGAATCTTTCGCTCTGGCCGAGGCCCACCGGCAGCGCGAAATGACGCAGTCACGAAATTAAATGTTGGTTCGACGGGGAAACTGTACATGTGACGGGGATCAGTTGTTCTTTTGGGTGTGCCTTTTGTCTTGCGCAACTTTCAAGTAGACAACACGTCGTCTCTCAGGCCCGAAAGACTTCAACTGACATCACAGTCCTGGAACTCAGCAGTACTTGCAGGCGCCGGAAGGGCAGTATCCGTGGCTGCAGCTGAAGCTGCAAAGCCCCTTGTAGCTGTCATCCAGACCGTCGGCAGGGCATCCGTCGCGTCCGTCTCCGCCCGGGCTAGTGGTCTGTTCGCCAAAGGAGGAGCACTCGCAGACGCCTTCCGGGCAGTATCCGTTGGAGCACGAGAAGCCACAGAGGCCGCTGTAGTTGTCGGACAGGCCGGCAACAACCTTGCCAGAAGTGCAGAAAGAGCCGGTCGAGGTCGGGACAGGAACGGCGGAAGTTGTCGTCGGCTGTCCGGGGCTCGTTCCCGAGGGGGCGCACTTCTCCTTGATAAAGGCGGCTCCGTCGTCGGTGTACAGCTGGAAGTAGTTGGTGTGCGCGTCCTCGCCCATCGTGCGTCCGCCGTTGCCGAAGGCGCAGACCGTGTCCTCGCCGTTGCACCAGGAGCGCAGGACCTGTGAGAAGCTGTTAAGCTTGTTGAGCGAGGAGCTGGAGCGGGCCATCTGGCCCTTCAGACCGGAGCCGGCCTCGACGTTGTAGCTTTGGTCGGCAACGTGGGTCGGGTCGCCGAAGAGGAGAGCAGCGCAGACTGTTCACGGAAGCACACACATGTCAGAAACGTCTTTCGTGGTCGAGCTTTGAGTGGCTAAGACTTACTGTTGTTGCCGGGCGTAGAGGTGGCATCGAGGCCAGAATCGGCGAGCACGTTGCCCACAACGTTGGCTCCCTCACTGTAACCGCTCAGAGCGATCTTGGTATTGGGGCACCTTTGGACGTAGGCCTCGATCTGAGAAACGCCGGAAGATCGGCCCTGCTCGACGGCGTTGGGGTAACCACGAGGGTTGCTGGCGTCGAACTGGATGTCTTCGTAATCGCAGCTGGACAAGCCGTTGCAGGTGGCGTCGACGAGGGACTGTTGGCGTCCGGGATAGTCTTCGTTCCATCCGCGGGCGAGAAAGATATGAAGATCGGTGCAAGACCCCGTGCCAGTGGCCTGGCGCTTGCTGGGGGCCGCGGAGGCCGCGAGGACGAGGTTGAAGACGGTGGCAAGGGCTTTCGGGGACAACATATTGGCGGATTATGATTAAGGCTAATAGTATAACACTCCACAACAACTGAACTGACGTCGAAAAAAGCGAGTGACGGGATCAAACGAGGGTGTCGAGAGGCCCAAAAGACGCGAAAGATTGGTTCCGGGGATTGCGGAGTTTTATTTCAGTCGAACGGCTGAAGGTGGGTCAGCGGATGGGAAGTCGGTCCATTGTTGCATCAAGTAAATCCAAAAAGTCCCCCTGATTTCGCTTCTCCGAGTCAGCCGATGCTAATTATTGTGGGTTTCATCGCAGCCGACCTTTGAAAACAGCAAAAACAACTGCGAGCCGGTGTTATTACCTAGTAGAGTACTGAGTGGGACTCGGATGATGGTTGCTCGGTCTATCTTGCCGGGGATGCAAGGTAGGCTAGCTACAGGGGTGTTGATAGACCTTGAGCTATGACATGTTGTGGTTTCTTCTTCCAATTGAGGTGCATCGAATTGAATTGCTCTCCACACTATCGGCTAGCCGAGACAGTTAGCAGCTAGAGGACTGCGGATCACGTCAATAAACACGAACAGCGACGCAGGTTGGCCCAAAGGTGTAAGGACTTGGAAATATGAATTGGAGACTGGTCTTTGATGGGGTAGGACAGTTTGGTTACCTAAGGGGCTCAGAACGCAGGTTCAGGTTTCCATTGATGAATCTGTATGGAGTTTCTTTTCGGTCAGTCCATCAGTCCGTTACTGTGCTGATCTACTTGACTAAACCTCGGCCCCAATCCCCAAGGTAGTTGACAGGCATAGAGCCTGGCGACAACTCAAAGTTGGCTTGCATTCTCCAGGTACCTATCCAGACATGGCAGTGCCATCCCCATCGCGTCAACGTCATCGCTCGTTGCGGGTATGAAATCGCCCATAAGTTGTAGTGATTGAGACGTCCCAATTGGAAGTGCGGACTATCTACCATATATCTACCTAGCATGAGCGGCCTCCGCGCTGAGTGATGCGGGCGGGACGGGACCGAGAACCCGCAATCTTTCGGTGAGGAGTCGGGAAAGTGGAGCGCCTAATCATTGAACTCGGACAAAACAGGAAAGTCCTTCCCCGGACGAGTTCGGGCAGGACCTGCCTCCCCGTGCCTCCCGGTCTCGCTCTGGTTCGGGCGGGAATCAATTTAGGTTTACCCGAGTCCGCGTCGGCATCCGCGTCCGGCGGGGGTGGGTCTCCAATAAGGGGACCTCGCGGCCCCAAGCTTCCCCACATCTTCCCCTCACGATGCAGTTCGACTCGCTGGTGCGGGGCGATGCCGACGCCGGTTGTGGACGCGGCGGCTTTGAAGGCATCCGAGTGGTCAATCTCTGCCTGTGGCATGTCATCACCCTCCCCGTGGCATCGTCGTGGCCTGCAATTTCCAACTATCAGTCTATCAACAGGAGTAACTCCGCACTTGCTGCGCGGGGCATCCATGTTGATGACTCGCCCAGCCAAGATAGACAGACCATTTCGTCTTCCTATAGAGCTGAACGTGACTGACATACATGTACCGCGACCGTCGTCCCCCTCCTCATTACATTACATTCTCTCCGCCCTCAAAATCCCCCTCGAGACCATCTTTGGTCGAGCAGCTATCTTTTCTTCTCGTGGTAAACCACCAGGCCGTTACCCGCTGACGATATTCTCGTCAAAGCAGTTGCCAAAATGCCCCTCCAAGAGACTGACGGCAAGCTCGTCTTCACTTACGATGCTGAGAAGCTCTGGATCGAACCATGGGGCCCCAATGCTTTCAGAGTGCGAGCCACCAAGGCGCGAGAGATGCCCAGTGAAGACTGGGCTCTCCTGGCACCTGCGAAGGCCGAAGCTAGCATAACGATCGACGATGAAGCCGGCACAATCACCAATGGCAAGATCAAGGCCTCCGTCACCCGGGGAGGAAAGCTATTGATGTGGAATTCCAAGGGCGAGCTCCTTCTCGAGGAATACTCGCGCCACCGTCGGGATGTCTTGGACCCCAAATGCAGCGCTCTCGACGTTGAGGCCCGCGAGTTCGCGGCCATCCTCAAGAGCAACGACTACCACCTGACCGCCCGATTCGAAAGCGTCAGCCCCGACGAGAAGATCTACGGTATGGGTCAGTATCAGCAACCATTTCTGGACCTCAAGGGTCACGACCTCGAGCTCGCCCACCGAAACTCCCAGGCGAGCGTTCCCTTTGCCGTCTCGTCACTCGGATACGGTTTCCTGTGGAACAACCCGTCTGTTGGTAGAGCCATCCTTGGTCGAAACATCATGAGCTTCGAGGCCAAGTCAACCCGAGCCTTAGACTACTGGATCGTCGCAGGTGACTCCCCGGCCGACATCGTGGAGGCCTACGCGGATGCCACCGGCAAGGTCCCCATGATGCCCGAGTACGGCCTGGGATTCTGGCAGTGCAAGCTGCGCTACCAGACGCAAGAGGAGCTCCTCGAGGTCGCTCGTGAGTACAGGCGACGAGAGCTGCCCATCGACCTCATCGTCATCGACTTCTTCCACTGGCCGTCGCAGGGAGAATGGAAATTCGACCCCACGTACTGGCCCGACCCAGATGCCATGATCAAAGAGCTTCAGGAGCTCAAGATCGAGCTGATGGTTTCTATCTGGCCTACAGTCGACCACAAGTCCGAGAACTGGAGTGAGATGGTGGAGAAGGGTTACATTGTTCAGTCTGACAGAGGCATTCGAATTGGCATGAATTTTCAAGGCGATACCCAGGTAAGACGGAAATCAATGAAGCAAGCCAAATCAAACATAAGCTAAGTTGATTGTCACAGCACGCGGACTTCACGAACCCCTCGGCGCGAGACTACGTGTGGAAGAAGGCGAAGCAGAACTACTACAACAAGGGCATTCGCGTTTTTTGGCTCGATGAGGCCGAGCCTGAGTACACCGTGTACGACTTTGACACCTACCGCTACCACCTGGGATCCAACGTCTCCATTGGCAACATCTATCCCGTTGAGTACGCCCGTGCCTTTTACGAGGGCATGGAAGCCGAGGGCCAGAAGAACATCGTCAACCTCATCCGCTGCGCTTGGGCTGGGAGTCAAAAGTACGGCGCGCTCGTGTGGAGCGGCGACATTGCTTCCTCGTGGGGAAGTCTGCGCAACCAGATCGCTGCCGGTCTTCACATGGGTCTCTCCGGGCTGCCGTGGTGGACGACGGATATCGGGGGCTTCCATGGCGGCGATCCCCGTGACGAGAAGTTCAGGGAGCTGTTCGTTCGATGGTTCCAGTGGGGCGCGTTCTGTCCCGTCTTCCGGCTTCACGGCTGCCGCGAGCCGGAACAGCCGCAGCACGGGACGACCGGAGGGGCGACGTGCCACAGCGGCGCCCCGAACGAGGTTTGGTCCTACGGCCCGGAGATCTACGAAATCTGCAGGAAGTACATGTTCCTCCGCGAGGATCTGAGGGAGTACACGCGATCCCTAATGAAGCAGGCGCACGAGAAGGGCACGCCGGTCATGCGGACTCTGTTCTACGAATTTCCGAAGGACAAAGAGACCTGGAGCATCGGCCAACAGTATATGTTTGGCGAAAAGTACCTGGTGTGTCCCGTTCTGGGGCCGGGAAAGAGAAGCATTAAGGTCTACCTGCCCCAACTCGAGGGAGGCAGCCGCTGGAAGTCGCTCCAGGAAGATAAGTCGGATAGTTACGAAGGTGGTCAGTGGATTGACGCAGATGCACCCCTGGATTGGATGCCAGTGTTCAAGAGGGAATAAGCTAGCATGTCGATAATAATGACATAAGTCTAGAGTTGAACTTGAGATCACAGATACCAAGCAAGTATGTGGGAATATGGGTCAAGTGAATTGATATCGCTGAGCCTATCGTGCATTTGTCCAGTCAACATATCTAAGTCTACATATAATCAGAAGTCAAACTCAGACCGACTCTGCATCCGTCAACAACACTATAAGTTGCAAAGCACAAGTTCTATTCTAGGACAATATTCGTTACTTGTCCGCTGATATTCTAAAGCTTCCACGCTTTCTTAATGAGGTCTGCAGCCTTCTCACCAATACCGTAGGCCGGCATCTGGGTGTGACCACCATTGAGGATGGGCATGATACTGCAATCTGCCACGCGCAGATTCTTCACGCCCTTAACCGTGAGGGTTGAGTCGACGACTGCCTTCGGGTCATTGGCTTTGCCCATGGCGCATGTGCCAGCAGCGTGATAGCCTGCAACGGCAAGTAGATTAGCATCTAGTCAAATGGTCATCATATTCAAGTGATAGGAGAGCTCACAAGTCGTAGCGTTGTCCTTGACGTAAGGAACCCACTCTTCGCGAGTAGTGTACTTGTGATGGACAAGATCAGTCGGCCAGGAGCCCTTGACAATGTCCTTCGTTCCTTTTCCTTCCATAACGATCTCATTTCCGAATCGACAGGCCTCGGCAAGAACCTCAACGTCCAGAGGGTCAGAAAGATAGTTGGTGTCGACCACAGGGACGGCCGTCGCGTCGGCGCTGCGGAGGGTGACGGTTCCGCGAGATCTGGGGCCGAAGAGCTCGGCAATCATGCTGAAGGCATATTTTCCGTCCGTGGGGAACTTGTCGAACTGCTTCGGGCCGCCGTAGCACTCGGTCGTGAAGAACTCAATGTTCGGCTGCTTCGGCGTCAAGCCCATTGGGTCACGGCCGGCTTGGCGAGGCGCGTTCTTCCAGAGATCCGAGTCTGCGAGTCGCTCATCGAGACGCGCATAGGCGAACGCTCCAAATGGGAAGGTCGATAGGAAGCCGGCTTTGTGGTCTTTCCAGAGAGCATAGGTTTTGGCAAAGTTGTCGCCGTGATAGACGTGATGGTCGTTGGTCAGACCCTCCTTCTCGGTCTCATAGAACATGAAGACAATCTGTCGCGCGATGTTAGTGTGGGTTACGCTGAGTGGCCATGTGGCTAGGAATGGCCTTACAAGATGGTCCATGAGGTTCTTGCCGACGCCGGGCAATTCAACCAGTGTCTGAATTCCAAACTTCTCCAATTCGTCCTTGGCTCCAATTCCCGACCGATTGAGAATGTTAGGACTGCAGTACGCGCCACCGCTGACGACAACTTCCTTGCGAACCTTGATCTCAACGATCGAGCCGTCAGCCTTCACCGCGCGAACCCCAGTGGCCTTGAGCTCGCCGTCGACCGTTTCGACGATGACCTTGTCTACGTGAGTCTCGGTCATGAGGTGAAGGTTTTCCTTGGCGTTTTCGTTGGAGACGAAGTCGGCCGCAGTGCTGCGCGAGCCCTTGTGAACGGTCCTCGGTGCGTGGCCGCAGCCGTGCGGGTTGTTGCCGTGAGTGAACATATCATGGTCCAGGGGCAATCCCTTGTCGACCATGGAGTCCATAATGAGATTCGAGATGGGCGCAAGGTCATGAGGCTCAATGTGAAGATGGCCATCCGTTCCGTGGTCGCTGGATGCCTTGAACCAGTCCTTGCCGTGGAAGTTCTCCGCCTGGAAGAGACTATGTGTGAGCCAATGCCGTTCGATACCAAGGCAGCAAAGTCGAAAGAAAACTGCAACGTATGCATGTTCTGGCAAAGCCCAGAGACTAGCTCGAAAGCTCCCACTCACCTTGCGTATGTACTTGAAGAACTCATCGCCACTCCATCCTTCGACTCCCCAGTCATCGTAGTCCTGCTTGGAACCGCGGATACAAAGCGTTCCGTTGCAGCCGGAGCATCCACCCAAGAACTTGCCACGACTGAGCTTGACTTGCCGGTTGTTGACAGCAGGCTTAGGTACGGTAATGACGTTCCAGTCCGTCTCCTTGTCGAACAGCTGGGACCAGCTACGAAACAGACAATCAGTACATGTAACAAAGCGCGAGTTATTCCGGATGTGATCACTTACCCTCCTGTCATGTGTACATTCTCGAGCTCCTTGCTATGCTGCCCAGCCTCGATGACAAGAACGTTTACTTCGGGATTCTCGGCAAGGCGGCTCGCCACGACGCAGCCTGAAGTGCCGCCGCTAGGAAAAGGGGCAAGGAACGTCAGTCGCCAAGCAGATACTAGGTCATTTGGTACAGGTACAGGGTCAAACGGTGCTCACCCGCAAATGACGAAGTCGTAGACGAGATCTTGAGGAATGGAACCCATGCTTGGTGTCTGTGCCTAGAGTTCTTTGGAAAATTGAGTAGATAGGAGAGAAGCTGGGAAAGAGAGGCAACGTGCTAACAACTGGCAAGACTGATGGGCAGGTCGCTCCAAGCGCGGCTCAGACTGGCATTTTTGTATGCAACCTCGAGTCGCTGTCCCACGCTCCAAAGTCCGAAAGTCTCGCGCTCGTCTCACGCACCTCTATGCATGTCTTGGTCGCCCCGTCAGACCTATACGCGCCCGACATGTCCCTTGTCAGCAACTCTGGTCCTCTCGTACGATTAAGGAAAGGAGCACCGCCGCCAAGTAGCGCACGACGCCTCCAAGAGGGAAGTTTTCCGGCGTTCAACCAGGAGCTCGTTGTTACGGCATGCAGGGTCCGGCTCAGCCATCTCCACCGACCACCAGCATCTGGGGTCCTTTCCCCGCACATGCAAAACAAGACTGTTGGTGCCGGGGTGCCAGACGAAGCATCCAACATGTGGACAAACTGCTACGGGCAGGCGGAAAGAACCCCGCAAGCAGCTCCAAAGACTATGTATGCATGGGAGCTGAGGGGATGAGCTATTACCTGGCCGCCAAAGGGAAGGCTCCGCTGAAACATGAGAGGGCCAGAGTGGTCCATCCGTCTTCGACGAGTGGGTAGCGAGAAAATCTCGACCGTTAAAAGGCTTTGGGCGGATGTGGGATCCGAGGTACCTAGACGAGTTTTAAGACTCAGCCAAGACGTCTCTTCAGCGGACGCGGTGCTTCGGCAGAGAAAGGCGACCAGCCTCCATGTCGGGCGGTTGAAGTACCGAATGAAGATCACCGTCAGCGGGACATTCGAGCCCAATGAACGTACTTGACCACCCACCACAGATCCATGGACGATGCATTGTGCAACGGGATGCAAGAGCGGGGCGTCCTGCAGACCCTGGGCATTTTAATGTAGTAGGCTGGCACGTTGGTAGGTTCACAACGGAGGTCAAGAACAGCATTCGACCCTTGCCAGGAGAAACAATCCGACAGGGGAGCGATCAAACGGCAGGATGCTCTCGATCTCGTCTGTGAACAGTCCGCCAGCGGCACAGAATTGTCGTGAGAGTTGCGTCCTTCCTCTTTAGGCAAGGAAGCGGTGCATCGGGCCTCCTGTAGATTGCTAGGGTGACATCTTGTCGTTGTATCGAACGTTTCGTCCCTGCGGCCACGATCATATGTCGAAATTCCCATCGAATGATTCGGAGCCTCGAGATTTTAAAACAGTTCTAGAAAGCTTCCACAGAAAGCAGTCTTTAATCACACCTCGCTCGAAAGAGAAACTACGGGTTGTTCACCTCTGGCCCAGACGCTGAGGCTGGGCGGCGATGAGTAAAAGATATGTCACGCCCAACACGACAGAAACAGTCGTGCTTTTTGAGTTGTGGGTACCACGCACTTCGGCCACCGCTAGAACCGAAAGTGTCATCGTGATCCGGGGTCTACCAATGCCCCCGCGCCGCGGGAAAATCGGGAAACCCGTAAAGGGAGAAGCTGTGAATCTCGGGATATGGGGCCGGCCCATAGCGCCGCCCACATCAACAAATCATTTCTAATCCAGGCTGGAGTTGTTGATTCCCCGGCGATCATATTTGAAAGGGGGTTCCCGGTTGAAAACAACCCTTACAATAGGTAGGAGTTCCCACGCAAAAAGCAACATCTTTCATGGTATCTTAAGCAGACATGCCGTTGGCCCGTTTTGCTGAAATTGCGCAGTATTGTTATGCACCGTTCTGTAACCTGGATCTGCTAGGATGGGGGCGGGCCCCGTTTACGTGGCCTACATTGTATACGCAGCTGAACCCCTGCTATGCGAGCCCCTCGTCTTCGGGAGGAGACCTTGGCGTGTATGCGTGCCTTGCGAAATGATTTGCTTCCGTTGGGCCTGAGAAATTTTTCCAGTGGCTCTGCGGGCCAATTTCAGCTCTCGAATGCAACCTCGCGTTGGAGCCAAGAAAGATAGAGACCGGGGGCCAACAACTCCCTGCATGGGGACGATGCTGAAGAATTGATGATTGTTCTGCCTCACGACCAGCCTTTACACCCAACCAATAAGCATCCCCATTGTTGCTCACCACATACGAACCCCGTATCAGTTTAGGTGGAGGATCCAACGCCGGCTTCGGGGCAGTCAACAGCAGTCAGCAACTGTGAACGCATATCGTAGGTTTGAGTAGTATTCGCCTGGACGTTCGAACTTCGTGCTCCACGCACTCTAACCAGTTGACCCTATCCAGAGCACCATTGACGGTCACGACCTGTCCTAGAAATGAGATCGACAACATGAGCATCTCAGCGGTTAGATCCCATCCGCATAGGTGCACATCCGTCAACCAACTAAATCAGCAGTTCGACTCAGATGCCCCATTCGGTACCATTAAAGCATGTGCGGGCAGGGACCTAACAGAAGTATGGTTCTCTGTCGATCGTCGTCTTCAAAAGTCCGCCTTTCTCGTCCAAAGAGCAACCGGATGGAGCATCGGAACGCAGGGGTGGTCTTTGTCATTAACACCCACTCGGAGACATTATGTGTCATCGGGGGGTTAATTCCCCTGCATATCACCAGCAGGGGAAAGTATATTCAAGCATTGCCCAGAAACAGGAGGCCTTGTGTACGCAAGTCATATGCATGCGGCTGTGACGGGAAGCGCGGTTTTTAACCCGACACGTCCCATACTTTCCCAGTAGTCTTTCGTTGGCAGTGTTGTATGGCAGATTTTGTTTGGAGGCACATTACTTTCTCTCGTTGGCCTCGTCCTTTCTCGTTCCATCGTTCTCTTCGCAATGGCGACGCCTTTCCAGACCGAGGCATGGACGGAATATGGCTTAGGCGTAATTGTCATCCTCCTTCGCATCTTTGCGCGGTGGAGGGTTGTCGGGTTCAACTGGCAGGGTGACGACTATTTTGCGGTTCTGTGTTTGATCTTCTGGACGGTAAGGCCACACACACGGGAGTACTGGCTGGCTCCTTTCGAAGGCCCAAAGGTCGGATACTGACGTCTTCTGTAATATCAAGTTGGAGCTATGCATGTTGGAGCTGATTGGCAAGTCGACCCTGGCGTATGCGTGCACAATCTTCATGATGTCCATGCATTGCTGTCATTGCTGTTTACCTCGGGTCTCTAACTTCATCAATAGGCCAGAACGGCACGAACATCGGAATCACCGACGAGATTGGCGCAACGCTTACTCCAGCGGAGATAGCCAAGTTTGAGTTCGGCTCGAAGTGCCTGCTGGCAGGTTGGAACTTCTATGTGACTCTCATTTGGTGTCTCAAGGCTTGCATCTTGTTCTTCTTCAGCCGCATAACGTACGTCATTGAGAGCCCAGAAACACCTTTCAGCTAGCTGACACATCAGAAGCCTTGCTACGAGACAGCAAAAGATTGTGAAGTGGACGGCAATTACGACGGCCCTCGCATACTGCGGCGTCATTGTCACAATATGGGGACACTGCACTCCAGTCCATCGAAACTGGCAGGTCGTGCCTTATCCTGGAGACGAGTGCACCTTGGCAGTTGCTAATTACTTGAGCCTCGTTGTACTCAATGTCGCGTGAGTCTTCCATCCACTCAATCCGTTGGGTGCCGAGGGAGTAAACAGAGGTTCTGACTTGCTTTCAAGGACGGACATGTGCATTGTGTCGATCCCACTGCCTTTGCTGTGGACGGTCAAGCTCAGTATAAAGCGCAAGCTGGCGATTGGTGTGCTCCTCTGCTCGGGCGTTTTCGTCATGATCGCTGCCCTACTTCGTTGCGTCCTGTCGCTCAAAGACATCGATGGCATCAACGTCAGCACAATCTGGGCCATCAGGGAAACGGTAAGCTCATACTGGAGTTCATGTCTATTGGGCCACAACTAAAGAGTATCTGTAGTTTGTCGGTATCATCGCAGTCAACGCGGCATGTATCCGACCGCTCTTCTCCTCGGCTCACTGGCTCAGGTCAACAAAAGGAAGCAGCAGCGGTGGCATGAAGTATGCCGGCTCGGGAGACAGGTACGGCCACCAACTGGTCACCATCGGTGGCGGAGGGCCGAGCACCGACCGCTCCTTGCCGAAGAAGAGATATAACAAGTATAACATGACCGAGTTCGACAACAACTCGAGCGAGGAGCACATCGTCAAGCCTAACGAGTCCAGCAACTGGCCCCAGAGTGGAGGGGGTCGGGATGGGAGCTTGAACCACGCGTCTAGCGAACAACGTGGCGGCATCATGGTCACGACGACATATGAAGTCAAACCGGCGAAATGAACAACACCTTCCGATTGCGAGTTGTTCCGACTGCGAGTTGTTCCGATTGCGACTTGTTCCGATTGCGAGTTATGGCTGGTGAGCCAACAGGATTTAATGGGGTTGGGAGAAGTATGAAATGTGGTATTTCATTGGTTCTGCTCCGCATCGGAATTTCTTCCTGTTGTCCTTGCATATGGTAGTTGACGATATAGGCGACGATTACCACAATGAATCCCACCTTCCTTCGCGGTATTTAACCGGCGGGGGCCCTGACGATCGCAGCGGGAATACGGTAATGAAAAATAATGAGTCTGGATACGAGACATATCCAGGCCTTACAGTTTCTCCACGAATATAACACAGGCATTTTTTCTGCAAGTCGTGGGTGATGAGGATGATTCCCCGCTCATGGCCCATCTTCCCCGCAACGGCTCTATTCGTGCTTGTCTTGGTGAATCACTTAGACGGCGGCATTCGGGTTTTGGTTTCCATTGGAGTCGTCAGTGTTATCGCCGAGATGTGCGAAAGAAAAACAGAAATACGTGTAAACACGCTCGAATAGTATAAAGAACGCTCGTTTCCCCACCAAGATGACTTGAGAGAATAAACCAGCTACCCTTCTCAAGCCAGAGACTATAAAAGCAAGCCGACGCAACATGAGACAACAGCTTTCTGCATTTGTTGCCATCCTGGCCGCCACAGCCAAGGCGACCGAGCCTCTTGACGGGAGTCGTTTTCTTTGGTATACCAAACCCACGACCGAATGGGAACAAGGCGCGCTTCCTATCGGAAATGGTCGTCTGGGAGGTACCATCTGGGGCGGTGCCATTGAGAAGCTCACCATCAACGAGAACTCCATCTGGTCTGGTCCTATCCAAGACCGCACTCCAGCGAACGCGTTGGCCGCCCTACCGAAAGCGCGAGACCTCTTTCTGTCAGGCAAAATCACCGAAGGTGGCCAGCTGGTGTTGAGGGAGATGACTCCTGCCGAAAAGTCTGAGCGTCAGTTTGGCTATTTCGGCAACCTGGATCTGGATTTTGGACACCAAGACGAGCTCCAGAACTACGTGAGATGGCTGGATACCAGACTGGGCAGTTCGGGGTCTTCGTACACCTACAACGGCGTGAACTTTACGTGAGAATCTCCCTTGACTACCTTTCCGACGCGACCTTGGCTCATGTGCTGTGTTCGTTTAGTCGGGAGTTCATTGCGAGCTACCCTGCCGGTGTTCTTGCGGCGAGATTCACTTCCAGCGAGGAAGGCAGCTTGAACCTGACGGCTAGTTTCAGCAGGCTGGCCGACATACTTGTCAACGTGGCGTCAACGGCGGGCGGTGCCAACTCGCTTACAATGCTGGGATCAAGCGGGCAGCCACTTGACGAGAACCCCATTTTGTTTACAGGAACAGCTCGCTTTGTTGCCCCTGGAGGTACGTGAACGGAAATCCAAGACACTGTTGCTCCTTTCTAACCTAGCTTTCTACTTCTCAGCCAAATTCTCGGCGGATGGCTCGGTCCTCAGCATCACTGAGGCGACTGTGGTTGACGTCTTCTTCGACGCCGAGACCAACTACCGCTTCTCCTCCCAAGAAGACTGGGAGGCGGAGATCGACCGCAAGCTAGACTCGGCAGTTGGTACAGGGTACGAAAAATTGAAAGAGGAAGCGCTGGCGGATGCGGGGGGTCTTCTCGAACGAGCCTCCATCGACCTCGGCAAGTCCCCTGACGGTTTTGCATCTCTGCCGACGGATGAGCGCGTTGCCAAAGCCAGGAATGACACCAGCGACATTGAGCTCACCACTCTCGTCTGGAACTACGGCCGTCATCTTCTCGTTGCGGCATCGCGAAACACCGAGGCCGATATCGACATGCCCGCAAACCTCCAGGGTATTTGGAACAACAAGACAACCGCACCTTGGGGTGGCAAGTATACCATCAACATCAACACGGAAATGAACTACTGGTCCGCGGGCCCGACGAATCTCATCGAAACCCAGGAGCCTCTTTTCGACTTGATGAAAGTGGCGAACCCGCGCGGCAAAGACATGGCGCAGCGTATGTACGGATGCGACGGCACAATGTTCCACCACAACCTCGATCTTTGGGGTGACCCGGGGGCGACCGACAACTACACGTCGTCCACCATGTGGCCCATGGGAGCGGCATGGCTTGTCCAGCACATGGTTGATCACTACCGCTTCACCGGCGACAAGAAGTTCCTCGCCGACGTTGCCTACCCTTACCTGATCGACGTGGCCACCTTCTACGAGTGCTACACTTTCGCTCACGAGGGCTACAGGGTGACGGGTCCGTCGCTGTCGCCGGAGAACACCTTCATCGTTCCCAGCAACTTCAGCGTTGCCGGCCGGGCCGAGCCCATGGACATCGACATCCCGATGGACAATCAACTCATGCACGACGTTTTCAGCGCCGTCGTGGAAGCAGCCGGCGTTCTCAACATCCCCGACACGAATCCCGATCTTGTCAAGGCCAAGGAATTCCTGCCCCTAATCAAACCGGCCCAGATTGGCTCTCAGGGACAGATCCTCGAGTGGCGGTACGAGTACAAGGAGAAGGCGCCGAGCCACCGACACATCTCCCCACTGTACGCTCTTCATCCCGGAACGCAGTTCTCGCCGCTGGTCAACGAGACGCTCGCCAAGGCCGCAGAAGTCCTCCTGGATCGTCGGAGAGACGCCGGCTCCGGCACCACCGGCTGGAGCCGCACCTGGATGATGAACATGTACGCAAGAGCCTTCCGGGGCGCGGACGCGTGGGAGCAGGCGAAGGCATGGTTCGCGACTTTCCCGACGGCCAACCTCTGGAACACGGACAAGGGCGCGACGTTCCAGATCGACGGGAACTTTGGCTTCACCAGCGGCATCACGGAGATGTTGCTGCAGAGCCACGCGGGGGTGGTGCATATCCTGCCCGCCCTGCCCGCCCAGGCAATCCCGTCCGGAACGGCGCAGGGTTTGGTTGCGAGGGGTAACTTTGTGGTTGATATTGAATGGGCAGAGGGCAGTCTGACGAAGGCGACGGTGACTGCACGAAACGGGGGCAAGTTGAAACTTCGGGTTGGAAATGGGGATAAAATCTTGGTCAACGGGGAGAAGTATGCTGAAGGAGTTGAGACGAACAAGGGGGATGTCGTGTCAGTCACACTCGGCTAGCACATGCATGCTGGGTCGACCATGGGATTCGCCGGTCTTTTCTTACACTGACACAGAGAAGGGGCGAGATACTTTAGTCATTGTTAGAGAAAGCAGCTTAAGATAACTCAAGGACCACGAAGATAGGCTCCACTGTTGTTGTGGTTGAGTACTCTCATCGCAAGTTACAACTCAACTTCTTGGGAAAAGTACTAGGATCGGTCCCGGTAGAGCGGATCATGTACGCTGTTGGAAATTTGAGCCTCCTGCTTACTTGTCGCTTTGGCGCTCGCAGGTAGAGATCAGTCTAGAGGGTATGGAGAAAGACAAAGGTTGCTACTTTTAGTTTTGGTGAGCTTCGATGTAAATGGCGCATACAAGGGGGTGTTCAAGACGAGGCTGCTTCAAAGACTCGAAGACCCGAGAAGTTGATGAGATGAGTTGATGCCTTCTATTATCAGAGAACGCCGTGTATCTTGTTGAATAGCCAAGAGTCTAAGGCACGGCCACCACCGCAAGCCTCGGGGCTCGCCGCTGTCACTTGTGCTCTTCATCTTTTCAACGCCAACCTCGTACAGCACCGGATGAACAAAAACAGGAGGGCTCTGGCCTTCGTCGACAATTCGGCGTGGGTCACGGACCGATCGCGAGGGGCGAACCGTGCAGACGTTCGGAACATCATGTAAAGATCGAGATAGAAAAGACGTCCATCATCTACCTACTTCACGCGCAGCTAAAACTATCTTTAGACTCGACTAAATTCTTCAATACAGGTGAGAATGCCCAATCAAACGACCATATCAAAGTACTGGATGCGACCATGAGCACAAACTTTGTTTTGAGAAGCACATCGCAGACGATGAAGGGGCTGGGGGCCGTGCTGGGCTTAGGCGACATGACGAAGCCTGTGTTACGTACACTCAGCTTGACAGTCACGGAGAACTCATGTGTACTGTAGCAAGCTAGCGGTACTAGTAGAAGTGTTCCTTACTTACGGGTGCACGTGGTGTTCCATCACACCTTCAGCTCAAGCAACCAAGTGCTTGCGCCTTAACCGTAGTTTGGAACAAGTTAGGTTCCCAACACTGGCGCATATCTGGCGTTAGTAGCTCCTTTTCTAATAGGGCTAAGGCATCAAGGAATGAAGCAAGGAATGAATGTTATGACTGTCAGATGAAGAGTGATTACTCTCTGTACTATATAGGATATCTGAGTTCTCGTTTCCTTAGACTAATATCTCCTATTCTACAACAACAATACTTGACGTTTGCATCTAGCATCTCTACTTCCACTCGATTCATACTTGCTTCGTTCCTGTTGTAATAACCAGATACGCTCCTTTCCGGCCTATCACCATGGCTCAACCTCTCCACGAACCATCCAACGGCTTCGTTGCAACAGCCCGCAAAGTCTACAACCCACTCGGGTTCTCCCAAGGCTACAACTTTATTCTATTCTTCATATTCGCCGGCGCCCTGATTGGGTTCACTCTCGCCCGTTTCCAGTACCTGAACTTTGACGTCTTCTGCAATGGCTCTGCCCCTGGAGAGTGTTTCGCGTACCAAACCGGCTACAGAAAGGCCTGGCTGCTCCTTCATCTTGGAGCGATTCTCCCCGCTGGGTTTCTGGCGTGTTTCCAGTTTTTGCCAGTCATCCGGCACAAGCTCGTCCTCGCCCATCGGTTGAACGGATACGTCATTTTGCTGCTCTCGCTGCTGGGCACCATCGGTGCCCTGATGATAGCGAGAGGTTCGTTCGGAGGCGGCCTTGACATCCAGGCCGCCGTCGGGCTTCTCAGCATCCTTTTCATAGGGGCTCTGGTCATGGCATATGTTAGCGGGGTCCAACAGGCGGGATCGATCATCACTGTCCGATTCATCATGATCTCAGCCGCGGCCATCATCAGCAGCATTGGCACGTACTGTGCTGCGCGACCCTGTGACCAGATCGCATCGATGATCGGCGATGCAAACCAGACCGCCGCACTCTACCCAGGTTGTGCGGCTTACTTCTCCGGCGTGAATCCGAACAAGCAGGCAGTGGTACATGCCAACTTGAATTCCTCATCTTCTGCCGAGGCTGCTGTCGCCACGGGTGTGTCATTCGGTATGGCGATGGGGCTTGCGTTAGCAATCCATGTAGTTGATGTTGAGATCTACGTGAGCCACTATTTCGGACCATGCGGAGACTATCGCTAATATATGCACAGCTCAAGCTTACACCCGCTGAGTCTGAAAGGCTGCGCAACATCTCATTGAACAGGCAAGTGGAAGCAGGAACGGAGCCGGGAGTGCCCAACGAACCAAAAGGCGGACCGGCTGTTGTTGAGTTGCGCGGGATGTAGTAACATTCAACATGTAGGGGGGAGAAACAATATATCAGACTTGGTGGCTTAATTGCGATTCGCCGAGAGAACCTCTCCTAAACCTCGGGCTTGCGTCCCCGGGCAAGCAGAACAGTCCTCTCGACGCTGAACGGGCCCCCCTGGTACTTCTTCTCCAGGAACGCCCTCAGCGTCGGCATCAGCTTCCCCTTCAGCCCTTCCTTCTGCTCCCTCGTCCAGAACCGCTCCAGGACGCCGTGCATGAAGGCCTGGAACACGGTGCACCACTCGTCCGCCGTCGCGAACGGGACCCACTTGGTCACGACCTCGACCTCGACGTCGACGAACCCGGCCGCCGTGAACATGCTCCTCACGAACGTCGGCGACTCCCAGCACCCGGGGCCCCAGAGGTTCGTCAGCTCGGCCGAGTTCTGCGGCCAGCACACGGGCTGCTGGCCCGGCAGCGCCAGGCCCGCCACCGCGTCGCGCGTGTCCGGGACCCAGCCCTCGATGACCCACGTGGATGTGGCGAAGGTGCCGCCCGGCTTCGTCACGCGGTAGCATTCTGTTGCGTGTCAGCCGCTGCTCTGGCGAGAGACTACTAGCAGATAGACATGAGTGTAAAACTACTTACCAGCCATGGCCTTGTACGGGTCTATTCGCGGGTTCCCCAGTCAGCCGCGCTCAACTCCCCGTGTAAGTCGTGTCGTAGGCAGCGTCACTCACCGGCAACAAGCATCATCGCCATCGCGCAGATGACCACGTCAAAACTGTCCGACGGAAACTTCTGATTCTGCGCGCGTTCAAGAGTCAGTCAGCCAAACATTCACCTCACGCCTCGCGCGCCCCCTCCTTACCATGATGTCGCACTGCTCGACGCTCGTCCCCGTCCACCCCTCCCGCGCAATCTTCTCTTTGACGACGCCGAGCTGTGCCTCGCTCGAGTCCGCGCTGACGAGCTCCGTCTTCTCCCTCTCCCTCTCGCCCGTCTGCCTCAGCATCCGCTGGATGTACGACGAGACCACCCCGGTGCCGCAGCACATGTCCATGACCCGCACCGGGTTCGGGTTCGAGCTCGCCGCCGCCCTGGTGACGGCGCCGCACACGCCCGCGTAGTCGACGAGGCACGGCGTCACGGGGCCCGTGAGGTGCTCCGCGTGCTTGTAGATGTTCCCGGCCTCCGGGTTGCGCCAGAAGTCCACGAGGTTGGCGCTGTCGCCGGGCTTGTTGAAGGGTGCCGCGCCGGTGGCGGCCGCCGCCTTGACCGGCTTCTTGGTCTCGGGGCCTCGAGGGAGGGCTGAGGGAGTGCTGACGAGCGAAGACATTGTGCGTCTGGTTTTGTTTTATGTTCGATAGTAACACAGGGGGTGATGTTTGGGTTGTGTGGGCTCCGGGATGTCAAGAATGGAGAAAATATAGTTGATGATAAGCTTCAAGCTAGATCAACGACCGAGAGAGAGGGTGGCGTCCTCCCGGGTTCTTATACAAGAGCAAACGGGTTCCTCGAGACTCGGAGAGAGCCCCATGAGGATAAACACCCGAATAGCCCACTCACTCCGTCCTCCCAGACAGCATCTTCAAGCAAAAAAACGAAACCGAAGGCGAGCCAAAGTATAACCTCGCCAAGTAAGTGTATGCGGCCGCTTGTGCGAGACCGGAAAACCGGTAGGCTGCCGACGGCCGCTCTCTGGCTGCGTGTGTGTGCGTGCGAGTTTGAGCGTGTCCTGCCATCGCGTACTTGATCGACGGACATGCAAAACTCTGTGATGCCGACTAAGGTTCAGTGCCTGTGATGTCGCGTTCGTGTGTGTCTTGGCCGGGGCGGTGCTCGATTTATTCGGGGAGGTCTTCCCGATTCGACCGAGTAGCCCTGGCTCCCATGCAGCCTCGGCAGGACAGGTTGAGCTTCAGCATGAACTTTCCAATATAAAGCATGATATCAAGTTTCTCGGCGCGGACGATAATCCCGAACTTTTAGCAACCCCTTCCGCCTACTCGCATCTACAAAGGAGCAGGCTAGCAGCCTTGCCAACAGGCTCCCACACGGGCCCATCGGCCGCCTCCAGCCAGCTTCCGGGGCCTCTATGGGATCACAGCTCCCACCCCCAAGAGCCTAAACCAACCTTAAAGAAACAGAGAGGGGCGTGATCTGGCGAAAGAAACCCACGAGTACGACTAGCTTGTGGCGTGGTCCAGTCACAGGCCAGAAAAGAATGTCATCAATAGCTTTCGAACCCGTCCCCCCTCCCCCTTCATCTTCGATCTACTATTAGTCTACTGAGTTTACTTTCCCATCTCTTCAGCGGTAAAACAAATGCAACAGCCAAGCTTTTCCATGCAGCGGCTCTGAAACCTTGCATCGCTGTCTCGCGGGCCATCGGGCACATGCGGTACCGCACTGCACGTCATACAAATTCAATGTACCGTCCACACTCATATCGTTGAGCCAAAGTGGCGGATGGAAACCATTTGATACCTGTCATCTCCGTGCATCCAAAGTGGCGGGAGGAAGCCCGATGACACCCTTCTCCGGCCATGGAACGTCGGCTCCGGAGCCCCAGACTTGGCAGAGTCCGGTGCCAGGGGCCTGGACACTTGCGTTCGAGACTTTCCCCGTGGTTCCTGTCGGAAGTTCGGACTCCCCAAAATAACTCCCTTTCCCTTAACGAATAGTAGACGGGCTTGTTGGGCCAAACAGACGCTACCACTCCAGACGGCAGACCCGCGGCAGAAGACCAGGTCTCCCTTATTACGCCGGGCCCCCACGAGGACAACCCAGGTGTTCGGAACTTTTGTCTCATGGTCAAGACCTGAAAATTCGGATTCGGTTCCTGTGCCTGGGGCAGACTATCTCAGCTATTCGGCACCGGCGGGCAAGCCAACTGCTGGGGGCCGGCCCCGCTTCTCGGGGCACGTTGTGCAATATTCGCCTTGGGGCCGGTCGGTCGGGTTCAACTCATAACCATTCCATTACTTCATGTCGCATGCCGGTCCGTAAATGTACAAGCCCAGTTTAAAATGATCCAGCTGCCCCTCGTGGGCATACAAGGTTGTTCAGCGTCAGCCGCGTCTATCCCAACTCCTCTTATCTAACCTTGCGCGCAACATGCTCCCTATTTGGCCTGTTGCGCTCTCAGCGCGTCCACTTCTCTCTGCAATGCGTTCAGGTCGGCGAGAATGTCCGCCCCCTTCCCCACATAAGCCAGCGAAGCATCCTCGGCCCCGGGTTCTTCCGGTACGTTGGTGCTGAATGCCCTCGTACTGTCGATGCTCGGCCTCCTCGCTCCCGGGTAACCGTCCATGCTACCACGACTGCTGCCTCGCTGTCGCGGTGGCGGCGGGGGAGGTGCGCCTTCCTTGACCCCACTGACCTTTCTGCTCGTTGCCTCGAAGCTTCTTACGCTCGGAGGCCGTCGAGTTGATGGGTTCCGCGCCGGAGGCGGTGGTGGAGGCGATATCTTGGGGGCTGCGTATCCCGACGCAGCCGCAGGGTTCTCTGCCTCAGCCAATGCCGGGCTGGTATTGAAAGAGGCTGCCGAAGGTGACGCGAGCTGGAACGATTGCCGGTGCGACGCATTCGGGCGTCGAGGGGGCGGCGGTGCGGGGGCATTGACGCTCCGGAAGCTCTCGGATCGTGAACGCTGCGACTCGAGAGACGACCGAGGTGGGGTGTCAGCTTCATTGCCCGAGGGGCTCGGAGCGTTAGCCCCGGCCGAGGCTGTCAGGGACTGGCTCCGGGCATGGCCTCTTCGTGGAGGAGGGGCAGGCGTTGGTTTCTTCCCGGACGACGGGAGGGCCGGGGCGGGCATCGAGCTGGGAGTGGGGGAGTCCTGTTCCGGGACCTTGCCCGCGGCCTCTCGGGCGAATATATCTTCCGTCTCATCCCCGCCATGCGTGCTCGGGGCGGGCGGAAGAGGCTTGTTGACATCAGATGGAGAGGTGGGCGATGCCGCCTCCGAAGACACGTGAGGTCGGCCTGGCGTCTGAATGCTAATTTTCCTGCCGTGCCTGGAACTTGGGGGAGGCGGCTTCTTCTTTGCGGAGAGGGGAGAAGGCAAGGGACCGCCGCGGTCGACGGTGTCCTGAGACGACCGAGGCGTGTCCGGGCCAGTCGTGTCGGAGGCGGGTGCGGGTGCAGGTGCGGGTGCCTCCACGGCCGGCGACGCAGCGCCGGTCTGGCCAGTAAGCAGCAGCATCTTGAACGCATTGACGTCGAGAGACTTGCCAGCTCCGCCAGACGGGCCCTTGCCATCCGCCAGCCTGTCCAGGTCCTGCTCAGTTTTGCCAAAGGGGTTCTCGGGGGTACTGTTCGGGGTTGCGTGGGCGAGACGCAACGGGGCGGCCTCGGGGAGACCGGCGGGGAGGCCCTCGGATAGCTCGGGAAACCTCTTGGAGAATTGCTCATCGTTGTCGTCGTCGGAGGGGTCGTCGCTGGTATCGTCATGGCGGCCGAAGCCCCGGCTATGCATCGATTCGGGGGACGAAGGGGACGAGGGCGGCGGGGAGAGGACCCTAACCCTCTTGACAACCTTTGCTTTCGCAGGGCGCACGTCGGGGGGCGGGGGGGCGTTCTCTCTGGACATGCCGGACGTGATGGACTCGAGGAAGGCCGAAGTGGTGACGGGCTGAGGGG
The DNA here is from genome assembly GCA_027406025.1 of Colletotrichum musae. Classification (NCBI taxonomy): domain Eukaryota; kingdom Fungi; phylum Ascomycota; class Sordariomycetes; order Glomerellales; family Glomerellaceae; genus Colletotrichum; species Colletotrichum musae. The sequence goes on along the minus strand of JANVYC010000009.1, from coordinate 3,391,120 downwards.
TCGAGGAGGAGAGGGAGGTGGGAGCGGTCTTCCTGCGGAAGGGGTTATGTTCGGAGGCCATGACTGCGGCGGCGGGCAAAGGCTCGGCTTGGGCGGAGTGGATTCTCGTGATGCAGGTCTATCGAGGGGTGTATTAGGCAGCCGCCATCGTCATCTCCCGTAGGAAAAGACGCGGACACTGTCGTAATCGCCGGGGCGAGGTCGGCGACGTAGATTGCGAGAAGGCAGGCGGTCGACAGCTCGAGGACGAGCAGATTTTGAATTGCGAGGAGTCGGGTGAGACAAGCGGAGTTGGTCGAAGGGCGGTGGACTGGGAGGGGGATTGGCGGTTTGGAGGGGTTCGGGCACTGCGGGCGGCGTCAGTCGAGGCAGCCGGAACAACCGGTTGGGCGGCACAACCATGAACAGTCGCAAGGAAACGGAGCTCTGGATTCTGGGGCAAGGTATCCGTACAGGAAGACGGTACAACCAGAAGTTGGAGGGGGGGGAGGCCTTGTGTGCGCCTTGTGGCAGCCACAACCAGTTGAGGTGAGGTGTGAATTGCTTACCTATCGAAGGCGACGAACGGGTAAGGCGGACGCACAGCGTCGTCGCTCGAAATGCACCGTAGAGCTGCTGGGTGAGGTGGTTTTTTCTGTTCGGGTTGCGGAGCGATGCGGTATGGCGTGGTATTAAGATGAGAAGAGTATGTGTGTGGTATGTATCTGTACGACGGCGAGGAGGTGGAAATTTGTTGGTGGTGTATCCGTATGGTAGGTGAGGAATAGGTAGACAGCAATAGTGGCAGTGCTTGTTTGGTGGTGATTGTCGACGTCGGGTTGGTCGAGATTGGATACCTAGTGAGTGACGGCACCCCCCAAGACTCGCGGATTCGTGGTACCTCGATAATGAGCCCAGCGCAACTGTCTACCCAGGTATCTTCTTATCGTGCCTGCCTTGCGCTGTCTGCGCTGTCTGCGCTGTTTGTTGGTGATTGACGACACTTGGATGGAGGGGACCCAAACGGGTCCGCGATGGGGGGTTACTGCCTGTGGCCTAACAGGGGGGGAAGGGAGGGGAGGGGTGGTGATGGAGCTGCCTTGCTTGTCGGCTGCAAGGCACTGAAGGTGTGTATGCTACCTTCCGTGCTTCCCTCACTTCCAGGTAAAAAAAGATACGTGCGCCCTAACAGGGCAAGTAGCCGGTTGACACTTGCCTTGAATCCAGTATTCAGTCTGGCAGTTGCACTTGCAGTCACAGTCGCAGTCGCACTTGCACTTGCACTTGCACTTGCACTTGCACTTGCACTTGCAGTTCCAGTTCAAGTTCCAGATTCAGCGCAGCTCGGTCAACCCACCGGGCAGGCACGCGCAGGCAGGATGCAGAAGGCCAAAAGAGAAACACAGGCACGTACCTACCCGCCTGCCTGCCTCGAACTCGTTTGTACCAGACGCGTATCCATAGTGTACATGAAGCAGGTACATGGTGCTATGCGACCTGTGGACGTATAGGTACATCTACCTAGGTATCCGTAGATCACATCAAAAATACCCTCCGCCCGAGCCCGCGGCCGTGCCCTTGGCCCCGGCCGTGCCTTCCATTGCTTGCCTCGTCGATGACATGGCGTGCGTCCCTTCCACCATTAACCTCCACATACCCCGAAACGGACGGGAAGGAACATGGGCGCTGCGCACAGGCCAACCACGATTGCGCCGGTGCAGCACCAGCACGGCGTCCACTGCCCACCTACTACTAGGTAAGGTCCCTACTAGGTAAGGTCCAGGTACTTCGTACCTTAGGTGCCTTCCTAGGTGTTGCACCTCATCGTCTTCGTCTCCAGCAGGTCCTCACTCATCACTTTCACCACGCTCCGTCCAGTCTCTTATTTGGTCAACGTGCTTCGTTCCAATCTTCTCTTCACAAACCTCTCTCCTTCATCTTACAGTGTGCTTCCACAAATGAATCGAGCCGTGACCTCCTCTTGGTCTCGTCACGTCCGCCCATGCTTCTCTGTCCCAGCTGCGCCCGTCGTCGAACCCCTTCGTCGTACTCGTCCCCCAATTCAGAGCAGTCAACAAAACCGTGAGGACCCCCAAAAACCCCTCACCAGCTGCGCGGTTGCCCCCTGCACCTGTCGCTCGTGGTGTTCCGGATTGACAACAGGGATCCCGACCCGGAACCGACGCCCGGGGAGGCGAGGAGGAGACGGCAGAATCGACGGGACACGACGACGTGGAGATGGGCGACCTCGAACGAGGCCCTGAACACTTAGGCTGACACCTGTTGACCAATTCATCGGATTGTCCAGTCCAGTGTCCTGCCCTCGCCTGACAGTACGACTTGGTCCACTCGCGCCGCATCGTCTCGGCCGTCGGCGCTTGCACGTCACCAACTGCCTCATGCCAAAACAGCACCTTCACCTACCTAGTGTACATGTAACTCCATGTACTCGATACCCGAACAGCCCGTAGTGTAGGTACACTACTTCCCTCGACCGCCCGAGATCTCTCCTTCCCGGGTCCGTTCCCTCTCGGTCACAGTGCTTCCTCCCCCTCCAAACAAGAAGGTTTGTTTCAGGAACACCAATGGGAAGCAAGCTCGGGGCTAGCTTTCCACGTCACTCCTTGCACGTCACTTGCTCCTCGACCGCTGAGTACGCAACACTTTACATATTGCCTCTTCCCTCGGCTTACCACAAGATTTCCATTTTGATGATGCCGTCCCACGACTCACCGCAGTTCTCCAGGCCCTGGCAAAATCCTGCTTCCTGCGTCCTGAGAAAACGACGAATGGATATTTGACACCGTTGCACCGTTGCTCCCCATACCGTACCTGCCTACCTACATACCTACCTACCCCGTGGCCGAGCTTCCCCGCATTGCCACCTGAGGCTTGGTCCCGTCTGCGTAATCGTAACGGCAGGCGTGAACCCCTCGTGTGATCGTTTTCACCAAGGCAGCCGTTGAGTCAAGGCGGTTAGTTGTCATCCATGCCTATGATGACTCTGCACGATACGATGTTTCCGAATTTGGTCTCGAACCCAGAGCCAGATTCGTGACCCCGTCGTCGGACAGTCAGGTGCGAGATGCCCACCGCCCTCCCCCCCCCAAGCAAACCCCAACACATCTCCAGACCGGCAGGTAGTCGGAGTATGATACACCACGTTACGGATGACACGGGGACGTTCTCGAGCCGACGTGGCGCCGCCCACCCGCTGCACGCGCGGAGGAGGAACGCCCGGCTCTCGCGATAGCCGCAAGGGCAACATGCACCCCATTTTTTGGACCTCAGCACGGCATCCCGTGCCGGGGCACGCTTTCGTCCACCAAGAGAAAGCCACGACATTGAGTATCCAAACAATTGGGAAAGTCATGGTTGGGTATCTGTGAAAACGCGTGCACTCATGCATGCTACGCTGTAACGAACCACTAGGTAATAATGGGATCAGCGGGGAGTTCCGAGTCACCAGACGGAGAAGAATCTCTACCCCTCCCAGGGTCAAGCCACATGAGGAGAGGTGGCTAAACAGCCCGAGAACAGAACCAGGTGCAACAACACAACAAGACCTACGACAACTCGAAATGGAACCGAGAAATAAAAAAACAATACTTTTAGCATGAACGGGGGAAATTTGAAAGCTCAGCAAACTAAGAAATACAGAATGTCAGGCTGACGCAGCCCGAGACTACAGCACGTGACTCGCGACACGCTCTGGTGCAGAGCAGTTGCCAAAATGTAAACACAAGTGTGTGCAGTGCTCTTCATCCCCAACCCAACCCAACCGCAACCGCGTCGACTCCACCCCGAAACCAAACCTCAGTCCCCGGCAAGTCGCGACTCACAACGCAACCCGCAACGTCTCCTCCTCCCCCTTTCCTCTCCCTCCTTCCAATCTCACCCATCTCCCTAATCTGACCTGCGGTCAAAAGGAAGGGCCCAAGTGAACATCAATCCAACCCCTCCAAAAACACACTTCCCCGTTTAGATAACAAGAGCCGCCCGAGGAACGAAAAAAAAAGGGTCCGAACGACCCCTGCACCACCGCGCCGGCCTAGCTGACCGCCACTCACATCCCTCGGGCTCGGTCCCCGTCCTCGTCTCGTCGCGTCTCCTCCGTCTCAGTCCCGCTGACCAAAACATGGCCTGCCCTTCGCGTCATGTCACCCATTGTGAATTTGCCAGTCTCAAGACGGCGCGAGATGAACAGTGAAAAGGCCCTCATGTTGGTATAATCGCGTGGGCTATAGTTACAATAGTGGGGGGGTCTGTTGTATGATGCCGACCGAGATGTGACCATGAAGCGATCATCATGGCAGACCCAAAATGTCGGGCGCGCAAGACAACGAGGCGCAACGCGAGAAACCTGGAAAGCACAACGCAAAAAGAAGCCCAGAATCGACACACTCCCGACCCGGTGTCCCCGTCTTCCGACCCAAAGCACACAGACAGACCCGACACGCGCAACCGCACATAGGCACACCTCTGCCCGTCGAGGCAGTAAAAAGAAAAATGACAATACGCGCGGAAAGACTCAGACGTCGCGTTTTCCCTCTTCCGGACTGGTTTCCCACCACCCTTTCCGGTTCCATTTCCCATGAAATCGACATACTCCCGTGAACGCCGTTGGAGAGACTGAAAGATTCGTGACCAGACATTGCGGCGCCTCAGCAATCTGAGGCGGCCGTCATGTGCGCATCCTGGAGGTCCTGCGACCCCTATGCGATGGAGGTGGCTTCTATGCCGCAGCCGTGGCCTCGGCCTTCGTCTCCTTCTTCGCCGTCTCCTTCTTGGCCGCGGCCTTCTTCGGCGCGGCAGCCTTCTTGGGAGCGGCGGCCTTCTTCTCCTTGGGCTCCTTGGCCTCCTTCTTGGCCGCGGCCTTCTTGGGCTCAGCCTTGGTGACACGGCCAGTCTTGGTCTTGGACAGAACAGCGGGCTTCTCCTTGTCGGCAGCCTTCTCCTGGGTTGGTGCGTTAGCAGGCGTGGCGGATGAACGACGAGATGCAACTTACAGCCTTCTTGGCGGCGGGCTTCTTGGTCTCCTTCTTCTCAGCAGCGGCCTTCTTGGGGGCAGCAGCCTTCTTCTCCTTGGGCTCCTTGGCTTCCTTCTTCGCGGCGGCCTTCTTGGGAGCGGCGGCCTTCTTCTCCTTGGGCTCCTTGTCGGCAGCCTTCTTGGCAGGGGCCTTCTTCTCGGTCTTCTTCTCCTCCTTCTTAGGAGCCTTCTTGGCCAGCTTGGTGCCACCAGAGGGACCTGAGTATGTGCGTCAGTAACACGTGACATGGCAGCAGCATGAAAAGACGCGACGTACCCTTGGGTTGCTCGAAGACGCCCTTCTCAACACCGGCGCGGAGGGCCTTGTTGAACAGAGAGTCGAACATGTTGTCGGAGACGGTGTTGATCTGGTTGTTGGCCTTGACGTACTTCTTCAGGGACTGGCGGGAGGATCCATTGCGGTCCTTGAGCTGCAGGGAGGAGAACGGGTCAGTAAACATGACACATTCACAATGCGGCTTGCCGTGGTGGTGCGGTTGGGGTTGGGGTTGGAGGCAACCACGAGTCGAGAGGCGCGTGAGAGTGAGACCCGGCGCGACTGAGCTTCGTGGGGCGGACGGGGTCGCGCAACGCTTTGCGCCGGAGAACGAGGAGCGGCAAAACATACAGCAACGATGGCATCGTGAATCATATCCTGTGAGGAGTTAGCAAAAATTGCGCCATGCCAAAACACCGGTGATCGGGAGGGCGGACCTGGTAGCTGGCGTGGGAAGGCTTCTTGGGAGCGGCGGCAGCGCCCTCGGTCTTCTTGGGAGGCATGATGATTGAGTTGGCGTGGAAGGTTGAAACGGGAGTAAAAGGTTGAGGATTTCGGATGCAATCGAAAGGGCGATTGAAGGCAATAGAATAATCGAAGAGTGCGAGGTTGGCGAAGAGTGGGCGACGCGTTGTTGTTGTTGAGAGACAAGACAAGAGAGAGATCGAGAACGGAGGGGGGGAGGGAGCGCGTGCGTGGAGGGGACGGGGCTTGTTTTTATAAATGGGCGGGGACAGCGGGAGGTGGTGCACAATCAGTAACTCTTTTTCGAGGGGACGGTCGCTAAAAACCACGCGCCTCTGGGGCCTGGGCACCACACCCGGCCTGGGCTGCACCAAGCGGCAAGCGTCCAGGTATCTCTCCCCTCGCCCCTCGTCCCTCGTCGTCCTCCTTCCGTCTCCTCCTCCTCCTTCTTCCTCTTCTCCTTCTTCGTCCACCCACCCGCACCTGCCTTGCACGGGGTCGGGAGGTTTTCTTACCTCCACCTTCCTTGTGAGCCGCCTCATCATCCACTTATGGGTATGTATGGCAGGTGCCATGCAGTTGCGGGTTGCAGTTGCAGTTGCAGTGCGCGGCAGGTGCGATGCAGATGGAAAGTACAGACGGGAAGAGAAACAGGAAGGCACGACACGGATTGCATCCGCCAGCGACTCTCTCACGCTGGACTTCGCGCTCGGCGTACCAAGGTATTAACTTAGGTGCCAAATAACGGAGCCTTGTGCCTTGCCTCAACCAAAGTCTGCAAAGGGCATTCGTTCGTCATCTCATGAGGTATCTCCACGACTGTTGTATGTCGGCCGTGATACCCAGGCACGATCTCCATCAAGTGGTCAATGGTGGGTGTGGGCTCACACCGCACCCCCCAAGCTCGACGCGTTGCATGAAGCTGCCGAAGCTTCTGTCGTCTCCGCTGCTGCTCTGTGCTGTCATACCTACCTGGGTACCTAGCTACCCTGACAGCCCCTCTCCTCCCCTCCCTGAGCTGCCTACCTGGTCAGGGTCGCAGTGGTTTCCTTCTGGTGCTTTTCTACGAAGCGCTGTACTTGGTGGCTCCCGTCCCAGTCCCCTATTCGGATCTTTGCCCTACGGCGCCCAGTTCCTTCCCCAGCGGTAGTGGTTTTGACCGTGCCTACCTTATCTGTAATGCCTACCTAGGTAGGTAGGTAGGGCCCATCGCCCCTTCCCTCGGACCCTGAACTGCCATTGCCATGCCTTCCACGCCGCACACGACGCCAAAGGTACAAATGCCAAGTACCTTTCCCATTTTCTGAGTGGCATTAAAATAAAATCAAACCAGAGCTCTTTTCCTCTTACCGTTGTCGATTTTTCTGATTGGTCAGAATTTAACCGTTCCCCCCTCCGATTCTCCAACGTGGAAGCTGTGACCTGGACTGCCGTCCCAGTGCTGCTGCTGCTGCTGCTGCCGCTGCTGCGCTGCCGTCCCACGCCGTTCTCTCTGATCCGGACACCGCGCCATTCCCACCCAACTCATTCTCATCGCCCACCTCAACCATCGCTCCTCTCCCCTTCCCTCTCTTCTCTTCTTTTCCCTCTTCTTTCCCTTTTCTCACCCTCCATTACGATTATTGAGTCATTGCTCGCGTTTATCGCGTTTTTGGACCCTGCACCGCCCGATCCGCACCAAGCCGGCCCGGCCCCAATTTCCCTCGACGCCCGTCGCCTTTCCCTCGCCCATTTACCCGATTTTCACGACCCTCTCTTCGCTTCTGCCTCGTCCGACGAAACGCATCCCGCCCGTCGCATCCGGCCTCCTTCCTCACGCTTCCGGTTTCATCCCAATCCGAGGTCATCGTCCTGTTGCCCGAGTTTTTCTCCATCGCAGGATGCTCTTTTTACCGTGTTTGCTGCCCGCCCGGCCCCGGATATCGCGCCATTCGCCCCGGCCGACCCCTCCGCGACGCCCGTCTTGTGATTCGGCACGAATTGAAGCTATCCGCACCATCTTGCACCACCGCCTCGCAAACCATCAACGCCACCCTTTTCCATTAAAATCGATGCCGCAGGTCATCGTCTCGGTCGACGGACTACCTGCCGGTATTTTTGTTGATTTTCCTGCATTTTATCTGCCCGATTTGACTTACACCGAGTATCGGCTACTACCGACCCACGATCGCGTCACGCGACCGGCGAAAAACCTTACGCAACGGTCTTCATCTGCCCTCGTGATCTGAACCTGGCTCCTCGTCTTCTATCGTTGACTCTGTATTTCGGCTATTGTGTACTTTCTCACTTCCAGGGTTTTTTGACCTGTTGCATCTCGCCAGTCGACCCCCAAACTCGCAGAAGAACTTCCGAGGGTCAACGACCTGATGGAAGCTATTCGCACGACACGTCTCTCGGCAACAATTGGTGGCACCCAGCACCACCAACTTCCATTTTGCTTATTTCTGACCGATTACCATGCTCGTAAATGTCATAACTCATCCCCGTCTACAATTTCGAGTTTCAACTCGGCGCAACTCGGCGTTCTGCCCCTCGGCTGCCAGCGCAAGCTCAACGCATGCGTACCCAATGTGGAGGAGAACACGTGTGTCACTCGCACCGTCCCTCAACCGCCCCGGCCAGCAACTCCTGTCAAGATTGTTGGCCAACGCACACATAAAATCAGACACCTTTGGATTCTCTAAAGCGGTAAAAGGCATCGAAAGATGTGACTCAACAGCCGGCCGAGACTGGATGCGATCTCGTCGCCGTGGACCAACCTTGGCCGCCCGTCTGGTCGCGTTGTTTAGAGACGCCTCAGACGAGGGGCACCACGTCGCGGTGGCTCGCAAACGCGCTTCGGTTCGCGGCCGCCTCGGGGTGTCAAGGAGGACGAGAGCGCGCTGTTCCTATCTCTGCGACCTTTTCAGTGACGCAGCGGAATGTCTTTAACCAGGCCAAAAGACATTTGCGGTTTCGCCGGGCTTGCGATTTTCTATTATTCTTGGTACGAAGACTTGCCTACCGGGATCCCGCGGGAGCTGGCTACACGGAGGAACTCAGGTCCGGAGGTAGTACTTGGGTACCTGCCTACCTTCGGACCTTTCCCCGCGTCACGTCCCCGTGCCGTAGTTCCCCCCACCTTGCTGACCTAAGTGCCTACACTCTACACTGAGAATAACCATTAGATATCGAGACAAGACATGATGCATGGCAGCTTTCTTGCGGGACGAACGTTCATCGACAATTCATCAGTTGGAACAAAGACAGCAGGCCTACTTTGGTCTATATGTGTGTCACATAAAGGCTAAGAACTAACAAGATTTTAACGTAATCATTGCTAACATCCCTTTATCAGATAAGCAAGAGGGAGGAATCTAGGCCACTGAGCACTTTCCAAAGAGAGCAAAAAGATCTAAACGAGGGCAAAAGAGTGGTCTCCCCTCCCAGAATCGAACTAGGGACCTTTCGATTATCTTGGATATACCATTACAGTCGAACGTGATGAACCAACTACACCAAGGAGAGTGAACGGGACTGAGCCCCGCTTGGTGAGATGCCATGGTTCCGCAGCACACCCTCTCATCACTTTTTGCTGTCCTCAGTGGATCTAATCGCCGACCCCGAGGATGAACCCACCCAATTCTGATTCGCAGCCGACGGAAACCGACTTTCCTCATTGTTCTATCATCCACCCTGATAAGCCTGTATCTCACTAAATTTTCACCAAGCCATTTTTTTTTCGTAGCTTTAACTCGGAAACTTCTTCTCGGAGCTATAGAGATCCTCCCTTCGCACGAAGTACTGACGTTCGAGACAGAAAGATGCGCAACGCCGTTTCCTCCATGCGGCCTCTCGCCCGGCTGTCCTCGCCGGCCGCCCGCCGCGCCTTTGCTACGAGTCGGCCGCACCTCGCCGCAGCTGCCGCCGCCGCCGCCGCCGCTCCGTCTCACGCGCCGGCTAGCAGCCCCGGCGAGGCCGCGCCGCTGAACCCCCGTTGGTTGTCCGAGCTGCAGGCGCGCATCAAGCGGTGCGCGACCCTCGGGCTCCAGGGGGCGCAGAAGAACGAGCTGAAGGCCGTGCAGGAGGCCGTCGACGGCCGCTGGCTCGAGCTGCTGGCCGGCCGGGAGGGGTTCCTCACCGGTCCCGGCTGGAGGGGCCTGGACAGACACACCGTTACCTGGGGAGATCAAGTACGGAATTAAGCCATTTCATTTCTCTTGTTCTTCTTGTCTTTTGAGAGAAACAACAAGCTGACTGCCATAGGATGCAATGGTGAGCTGAACCCGTAGGAACCGGGGGCTCACTCACTAACACGCCTGCAGGGTACGCAAGCTCACCTCACATCAAACACGCACCGCCGACAAGAAGTCTAATGTGAGCAGGACACGTCAACAACGTCGTCTACAACAAATACGCCGAGTCGGCGCGATTCAACTGGCTTAGCAACTTCGCAACGACGATCGACCCGGAACACGCCGACGAGTGGAACGCCTTCATGACGCCCAAGGACGTCGGTCTCATCATGAGAAGCATGAAGACCGATTACAAGTTTGTGAGTAGTCGCCTCCTTTCCGCCTTCCCCCTCTCACTCAACCCTTCACGGCCCTCCCGCCCTCTCTCGATGTCGCAACTTGAGCCAACTGATCATCCCCCCCTAGCCGATGGCCTACCCGGACAACGTCACCGTCCTCCACAAGCTCACCACCAAGCCGGACCACGGCTCGGACTACATCCTCCTCGAGGCCCTCCTCATCTCCCACCGCTTCCGCCGGCCCGCGGCGCGCTGCTTCGAGGACATCGTCGTGTACGACTACAAGGCTGCCAGGCGCACCGCGCTGAAGCCCTACATGATCGACAAGCTGCGCGAGACGTACGACGCGCAGGACCGCTGCAGGGCGGAGACCGAGGATCGCGTCCGGGAGCTCGTCGGCGCCGTCGACCGCCTCGAGAGGGCTGCCTGAGTGAGCGCGGGTGGTTGAGAATGACGCATGAGAAAGACTCGTGAGAAAGACTCATGGGAAAGACTCATGAGAAAGACTCATGAGAAAGGAGAAAGATGGATGCCCAGCGCATATAGACTATAGACCATAGAGATAGACTCTCGCATAGAGAAAAACCACCCAAGTAATGGAGCCGGCAGCGCCCGGTAATTTTTTCACCCCCCCAAATCATGGCTGATCGCCGCGTTCTGTTTGGCGGCGGGTGCGACGGCGGCTTAATGTGGACCACCACCTTTTCGCACGACGTCGCCGGTCTCAGCTCAACTCAGCTCAACTCAGCTCAACCCCACCTCATCTCATCTCACCCCTCACTCTGCCGCAACAGCTCGCACTCACCAATCACGCACGCCTCTCACAACTCACATCGCCGTCGGACCTTCGTCATGGGCAGCATATCCTTCCGAGAGCACATCCGCTGGCTGCCGGACGAGGCGAGCGAGCCGACCTCGACCATCGTGCTCACGTCCCCGCAGCGCCGGTTCGTGGACCTCCGCATCCTCAAGTCCGGGCCGAGTGCGGAGGCTCAAGGTGAGCGACCGATACCGCCATCCTGCCTTCCCTTCTGTCACGCACCACTATTTTCTCTTCCCACGAGTAACTACAACAAGCCTGCTGACCGTCGCGCCGCAGAAAGCCACGCCATCGACCGCCTGGAATGGGGCATCGCCGGCACCTCCTCGTCGTCGCTCGTCCCGGACGGCAAGGGCGGCGAGGTCCGCCACTCCCGCTGGGAGCACTGGATCGACTCGCGCACGACGGACCCCGAGAGCGCCGCCGACGAGGGGGACATGTACCCCCAGGACGGGGGCGACCTGACCCTCGAGAAGGGCCGCATGGTGAACCCGGCCACGGGGCGGGAGTGCGACTACGAGGAGCTCTGGAGGGACGTCGACCCCGAGCCCGCGGCGGCGGCCGCCGCGAGGGACGCCGAGTGCGTGGTCCTCCAGTTCGAGGACGAGTCGGCCGGGGCGAGGGGCTCCGTCGTCTGGCTCGGGCGCTTCTGCCAGGGCATCTCCCGCGTCGGAGGGGACGTCACGGCCGAGAGGTGGGAGTGGAGGGAGGACGGGGGCTGGAAGAGGACCGCGAGGCTCGGCGGCGGCGCGGAGCTGCCCTGCGAGGTCCTCCTCAAGACCGGCGCCCAGCTGAGTGTCGGCGCGCACGTGAAGCATGGGGAAGTCGTCTGGGATGTGGTGGAGAGCAATGCATGAGGCGGGCTGGTTCTTCACGTTCAAAGCCGCGACACCCGCAGTTGAATGGTCCCCTGGAAGTCAATGAATAATCGGTATTAAGACGGTGCTTCCCACGAGCTCTCGTCACTTTTCGGGAGATATCACAGGATAAGAAGAAACCCGAATATAAAATAGGAAGAAGGTCCACAGGTAATAAGAAACTGTCAAGACGTGTAATCGACTGGTTTTTCCCATTCATTCAACCGATATGTCCACTGAAGATTCAGATAAACCACAATGACTTGATGACGTACATCATTGTTGAAGAGTGATTGGTTATCGGCTTGGACTTGCCAGCGAATATGCCACGACGCCTAATTATACAAAATGAAAGTCACGATCCAAATTCTGATTCGGCTAGGCAACAAGCCCTGTCTATCCTCGTGTTTCCCCCATTTGTCTCTTGTCTGCAGAACAGCAACCCTATGTGCCGGGAAGGAACCAGTATGTTGTTGCGAAGAGAGGCATGCCTATGCCACCATTCCCATCTCGCTCTTGTGACAACAAGTTGTATGAATTTCCATGGCTTGCATATATCCAGCTCGCGAGATCTCAAGTCCGAATGAGGCCCTGGCCACGCGTTCGGGTAGCTTTCTTGGTCAAACTCCCAGAACCGCAACCAGTCGCACTCAAACACCTTGCGGCTCCACTCCGCATAGACACAGCGGCGAGAGGAGGAGGCGCGGTAGTCGATGAGATAGAGCTTGGCATCTAGGACGTCCGTCAAGACGGCCTCGAGCATCAACAAAAAGGCGGCCCGGGGCCCAGTTCGCTTTTTCATCATGTTGAGGCACGATTTTGAGGGCTCGAACGCCCAGGTCCTCTCGTCGTACTCGAAAGCGATGTTGAGCCTGTTCCCACGCTCTTGGGTGCGATGCATGAATTTCGACGCGAGCTCGAGATCAACCATGGCTGCGCCCACGTCAATCTTTTCGGATTCTCCGATTTGGACGCAGAGGACATCTTGCCGGGGCAACACCAGGACCCTGAGACTGCCTGGTCCCGTCTGCCGGGGCCAGATTCGTCGAGGGAACAGCTCTGCTTGAAAGTGTGGACATCTGCGGTGTCCATCGACGCGAAGTGCTCACTGATCACGTTTCGAGATTCCACACACGCTTTCCACAGACCTGCACCTCTGAGGTACGCCGTGGGGTTGCCGCGTGCCCATGGCCTGGACGACGTAGCATCAGGCAGGGGAGGGCGCAGGATATATCTGCCATGGATCAAGTATTCGGCGTTTTTGACTTGGGTGTTATCAACTTGTTCCGGACCCTCTCTTTGCAATGAAAGGTAATGAGCGCTAGGAGCTGAAGATTAAATAGCTCTCTCTCATATTTGCACCCGTAAGCAACTGCAATCTGACTGCGGCCTTCAGTGGCTGTACTTTCCACATCTCAACCTTGATGGTGTACATAGCGAGGCTTGGCCCTCAAGGTAGTTGAGAAGCCACCAGGGCGCGCCTTAACAGTTTAAAGTTTGAGTCTGAAGTGAGGTGGCTTGATGATATCACAAAATAGAGACCAGTAAGGTTCTTCCGGTCTGAGTCATTCTTTCCGTCCATTTCCTTCCATTTTAGCCACAATAGAGCTCCGTTCGAATTACTAACTTACTATAAAAAGATGCGGCGTGACGAACGCCCAAGTCAACACTTTACTTCCCCCGTCACTCCAGTTTGCCTCTCGAAAATCTTCTCTTTGAATATCAGATTCCAACTCCAACCAAAACCCGAAAACATAAAAAGACAGCCCACAAAAAGATGGCGAAAACATTTCATCGCTTTTCCGACCTTCCGGCCGAGCTCCGACTCCAGATTTGGGAGGACTGTATTCGTCCTGATGAGCCCGGCGTTCACTTCTTCACGGTAGATTACTGCTTGGATCCTTCGCCAGAACAGTCAGGCGTTGCTTATGCAATGAAAACGCAGCACGTTGGGCTGCACGACATGGACGTGGGAGTACTCGAGGAGATGCACGCCGCGGCCCCTCTATTCGGCGCCGGCTCCCGGCGGTCGTGGACCGAGAACAACCCCTCGACTTATCTTCTTGATGCGGGGCTCTGGACGGCTTGCCGCGAGTCAAGAGACGTGATGGAGAAGCATTTCCAAACCATCTACTGGAGGGAGAAACGATACGAGCTGTTGAGACTCAAAAGAGAGCCTTCTTTTAATCAGACGCTCTGGCACACCCCTGGACACGAGAACGCCCCCGGCACCGGTAGATTCCGTCACAACGGGGAAGACTGGTGCTTCTCAGTCTTTCCCAACAGAGATCTGTTCTGCGTTCAGTACGATGAAAAGCCCCCGGTCATGTCGCTCCCTCCAGCCACATGGCTGTTTGGCGAATATGGCAATTCAACATTCGCGTCATTCCGCCTAGGCTTTTACGGGGTGAAGTCACTTGCGTTCGAGTACGACGCGAGCTGGAGCCTTTCAGAAGAGGAAATAGGTGACGCCGATATCGACGAATTGTCACGCGAAGACAAGGCTCGGGGCTTCTTCTTGTCCACGCTGGAAGAAGTAGTGTCGGGGAATGAAAGCACAGATCTTTATCTGATTGACCGGAACATTCGACTAAAGCCCGGTGCACGCGGCTGGAAAACATTCCATGGAAATGGTTGCAAGTATGTAGACCCTATGGACGACGACATTGAAGCTTATGTGGGCAACGTCAACATGGGTGCGTCAGGCTTCATCTATGACCTCGAATCGCTCGGGCTTGACTACTATACACGACTCAAGGACCCATCGATAATGACTACAGGATCGGAGTATGACAATGTTGAAGTCTCTATATATATCAATGTCTTGGGAGTGCAGGAGGTCTAAGACGTGGACGAGTTGCAGTAGTCGTTATTTCGAAATACAACACAGATGCATGATGATTACAGTTTTGTACGCCTTTGCTGCTAATATTAGCCTGCCTTTAAGTCTCTAATCTCTAGTAGGATATTTGACATTGTTATATAGCTGTGTTAGCTCCTTAGAAAATAAGAGATGTGGCTAGGACTCTAGGAAACCTCTTTTACTCGTTCTAAGTTAGTGACTCTTTTTATTCTTAGGCGTAGAATATAATATTAAAGAAATAGTAAAGAGAAACTACGGATTAGTATATATGTCTTTTGTATACTAGACTTAAGGAAATACTTATCACAGACTGTAAATCTAACAATAAGAAATAAACAACTTATTCTTATTAATTTTCTAGGTTATTTAAGCGGGTGGATAGTATCTTAGTAGCTAATAGCTACGTGAGTCTAACCTAAAGTATCTAATCTTATAAATATATCGGTTTACTATTTTTAAGTAGATTTACTTATGTAACATAACCACTCTACAATAACTCGAACTTTAACAATTGCATTTTACTAAACAATTTTCGTCGTCAAAGATAACACTGCTTCGAACTAAAAGTACTAAATTATAAAAGAAGCAGTAGGCACCTCGACATTAAAGCCCACGAAAGCCACCCATACCCGAACACTGCTCCTCCCAACTGACATCGCCGCTCGATACAGCAGTAGCATCTCAGGACTAATACTACCGCTAGACGTTTCTGAGAGACAGCAGCTCTTCCTTTTGGCTTACATCACGGTTCGACGCTGGCCCGTAGGATATCGCAGCCTCGGGCTTCCTCTAACGCGCCTCCATCTAGTTCAACTCTTTTAAACACTTCCTATAACTATTTCTCGCTAGTATATAGTGATGCCGCAAGAGACTCAGTGGGCTGGCCAAATATTGTCTCCGGCTCAAGAAAGAGAATAAGTATGTTTACCACTCGGTAAATACAACTAGTGTTCCTATCAACCAGTACGAGCCAACTGTTGGGCCAGTAACTGCGAGTCCATCTATAGCAATGAACTAGGAGATACTCAACACTGCCATGCTGTAGTCTCCTTGATTATTAAGTAGTCAACGTTAGTTAATCATGCTCGCCTTCGTCTGGGCGTGTAAGGACGTAGGTATATAGAGCTTATAGAGACGCAACCAGTTCCTATTGGCCTAACTCTGGTCCCATATAATAGTTAGCCAGCTACTTATCGATTGTCAATGTTGTAAAAGTAAAAGACCTCTTCCGAAAATCGTTCACATCCCAGTCTAACGTTTTTCCAGAACAAATGTTTACTATTTTACAACCGTTACAAATAATGCGTTTTAAGCTGACACGGTTCGACACAGTTTCTAAGTTAAATGTTCTCACAACAGGATGATACCAAGTTCTCCAGCAACTAGAAAATAGACACCCTCATCCACAACGCAGCCGCAGTGACACCAAAAGAACCCGTAGTCAAGGCGAACGACGAGGATAGCTCGACGCCGTTAAGGTCAATTTCGTTGGCTCGTTCTGGGTTGCAAAGGCTTTCTGCGCCACGCAATTGTTATTACCATCAACTCCTGACCTGCCCACCTGAGCTTCAACGACGAATTTTCCTCGCACTACATCCCGAAGCTGGCCGTCCATCGGCTATGGGACACAGTGACCCAAAACGTACATCAACGTGAGCGATCAGCCTAGTTTTGATAGTATCGAGTTTGACGAGTATCTAGCATCTCCACCGGCAAGCACCAATGTCTGGCTCAGAAGCCCCGAAGCTCGGTTTCATAAAAGTATTTTTCTTTGGTGCGACTGGGACGTTGACGGGTTCAAGGACCGGGCTGATGAGATTGGGTCAAGAATGGACTCTTAGGATGACCTATTGATAATGGTCTCTAGCTAATGTCTTCCAAATTGCGAAGTCTGGGCTATTCATACAGAGTCTAATTGAAAGGTGTTAATCGTGATACGTTGGTATATAAAGGTTTTATTGTTCTCTTGTACTTCCAAGTTTTAGTTAATGACTCCGTTGTAGTTCACCGGAGCAAAACGTGTTGACAACTAGGTGCCTAATGGCAACTACAACACTACCCATGTTTCTTACTTCAATTCTAACAACAATGAGGCAAAGGTCTGTTCCCACTAAAGCTCACCACATACAATTATCTCTATTTGTTTAGTTATCTACCCAACTGCCGAGCCAGTGTCGCTTGTGTGTTTTGCTCTGTTTGTCCCAATAGGATAATGCAATCCACGACCCAGCTGAGTAGCAATCTAGACCCAAAGTCTCAATCTTAATGTTCAGTCCTTCCCAGTGTTGGTTCAAAGATGAATTCTAGGCTCTGTGCCAAGAGTGGGTAAGGAAACTTTGGGATGCCCGAGGTCAACTCTCGTAAGTATCACTTCAACCAAGATGAGAAGCTCGAGTCGAAAACCGAAAGCGAGCAAACATTTCCCCGAAAGTAACCTGCTTTGTCAGACTCAGCCTTTCCGCCTTGAACCCATCTGAAAACGCAACCCACAACTCGGGTACTCATCCTTTGCCTCGCAGGCCAATGCCTTCCTCCATGGGTAGGGCGTTGCGATAAAATATCAAGCCCGCTTACTGGAACATGTCGCGCATTCCAACCCGCGGAACCCATGACTCGACCCCGCGCGCGCGTCCGTCTCGCCTCACCTTTCCATCCCTCAAACGCGAGAAATGCCACCAAGAAAATGATCGTCCTGTCACGTCGCAGAAGGTCTCGTCTCAAGAGACCGCCAAGACCGCAAGTTGGGGAGTTGGTGTATGATCTGCATGCGACAGCTCGCCTACTCCTGCCGTGTCCTCGCCCTTTCGTGTCGCACCAACGTATGCTTATAATAGTCTAAACAACCCCCGCCGTTGATCCCATCCCAGCCCTTCCTGCCGGGTTTCCTTGGGCTGGAAGAGCGGGATCCAAGGGTGTACTATAAATGTTGCAGTGGTAGGCGAGGTTGGGCATTTTGCGATGTCGAGCTTAGAGCGCACCGGGAATGCGAGCTTTGGGGTTCCTGGCGATGCGGGACGGGAGTGAGACGGAGACGCATGTTGTTCAACAGGATCACCATCACAGGGCATGGACCACTCTCGGAAAAAAAGCTGTTCTTGCAGTATTTGTCAGGGACCTTTCATCATCTGTAATCCAGAACCGAGGAACCGGTTGCTTGCCGTAGGTTTCTGTGTGGAGGGGACGAAGCTCTCGTCCCAAGGGCTAGCGCCTCGAGTTGTTACACGTAGCAAGGAGACCCTTGCCAGGAGACTCGTCGTCAACTGGGAGTCGGCGACCATCAGTAATCGCCGTAACGTTAAGGTTATTCCCCAACCTGCGCCAACGAGAGGTTATCTTAACTGCCGAGCTCCAATTGAAGACTTTGGAAATAACCGTGGAAAGAACGCAAAGATTGCTACACGACTATGCTTCTTATCAATATCTTCGTCAAGCGCATAGTACAGCGGGCTAAGACAGCTTAAACTGTCTTGACGGGTGCCACCAGAGCCAATTATTTAAGCTTCTTGGTGTGTGAGGGGCTCGTCGAGCCACACGAACGTCCGCCTAACGTCCGCCTCCAGCCTGCCTAAGCGCGTCGAGATAACAGCGCCGGCAGCAGAAGCTCATGATCATGGTTTGCCCGGACAAGCGACCGTTGAAAAACCCTCTTGAAAAGAGGCGAGGCGGGCAAGCCAGAGATTTGGCTCGCCTCGCTGACATGGAGTTTGTCCTGGTTTCAGAAATTCAAGCATATTTCAAGCAAGGCTACTCCTTGATGCGGTCGACGTTATCAATCAGCGCCAACTTTGGACTTTTCGAACAATGCTGCGACCTGCCAAGACGGCATATTTAGCATTGCCGTGGTAAAGCGTTCTGGATGAGTAGACTCCGGCTTGTCGGCATCAGAATCGCGCTGGGGGCTCGAACGGAGAGAGACGCAAGGTGGCGGGCTACCCTGCAAAACTTTGGCACATCGTGAGTTTCCTGAAGGAAGCGACCTACAAGCCCGCGAGCCACAATTGGTCTGTCTCCGGTCGCTCTCGCGCATCCTCCAGACTTTTAGCAGTTCAACCGGTTGGACCTGCCCGTCGCCGCCCGCGGGCAGCGAACACCCGCCCACCGGGCTCCCACGCGACATGTCGCCCGTTTGATTAGCCTTTGGAACCTTCAAGGCGAAGCAGCGAGATCGATGACGAAGACTGCCAATCAAACTATAAGAATAAGAGAGTTGCCCTTGGGCAGAAACCCAGTTCCGGTGAGTTCGTTTAAGGCGCTCGCGGCGTGGTGCGCCTTGGGGGAAACCAAGAAAACTCTCACCGAAACATGGCATTGGTTCGCGCAACTTTGGACCAGTTTGGTAAAGTAAGAGCTGACAGTTGCTGGCCAGAAAGTCTAATGGACGAGCAAGCTTAAGCTCGACAAAACCTTGGACACCTCCAAGTTCGGAACTCTTGTACCGAGCATCCCGCCTCTTCCGCCGGCCCATCACGCATAGCCCGAAAGGGGAAACCTGTGCCGAACAACGGCCGTCTCAGAAACCTCACGCCCCCCTTCTTCGTCCCATCTAATGACGCAAAGAAGAGTCAAAAAGAAACCACGCTTCTGTCGAAGACCTTAATCCGTTTTAGCTTTTTGCCCAGTTGTTCCGCCGCCTGCTGCGCTTCACACGCCCCCTCCAAGACCCCAAGGTTCCGATCCCTGCGCGCGCCCCGAGGCTCCTGGGCCTTATGACGCCGGACACGAACTGTCTCGTCTAGACATGCCCTCTAAATTTAGCTCACGTCTCAACGGTCCCCCCCTTGGGATTAAGGTTCGCGAATTCATGCCGCTTGGGCAAAGACTGCGCGGGCACTCTGAAAATCACTCGCATCGACATGGGATGCCATCCCAGCTTGATGAGCTGGAATACGTAGACCTCGGAATAATCGTGGAGTCGCCGGCGCGAAGGGGAGGAGGGGTGGTCGTAGCTCATGAGGCCGCGCGGAACTGAATCTTCCACTCCTCGGCTACTATGTGGGATACATAGTACGGTACATCGGGATTCACGGCCTCGCTCACACAGCCAACAGTCCGAACAGGACAGATTGAATTACAGCCGTTTGGCGCCGAGCATCTCGGCCGCGCCCCCTCGAAAGATGCAGGCTCCGAGATGTCCCCCTGCGTCTTGATCGTCTCCCACACCTCCGAGATGAGTTTTGAACCTACGACGCAGCGTTTGACTAGTCCAGAGGAAGAGAACCAACAAATCGCTGTCGGGTTTTGGTAAGACGCGCGTAAGCCCTCGGGTGACGAGTCCGGCGCCGTTCTGGGGCCATGATCGAGCCACCTGAAGCTCCACCCCCACCGGCCCGTCAGCTCGAGCCCGGTGCCGAGGGCCCCCTTCAGGTCCGCCGTGCCGACCGAGGAGTCCCCCCTCTAGCGTATGCACGGGGATATGAAGGAGCAGACCTCTGCTCGCCGCTTACGAAAAAAACTGGATGAAAAACTGTGCTCCACAAGATCGGAAAACCCGGCCGCTCGTGTCTCCCAGTGCACACTAGTTGACCAGTGCTTCCTCCAATCTTTGCTCCCGTTTTACTCGAGCCAAGACTTTTCAGGCCCAGACATGACGGAGGATGTGGGAAAGGAGCCACAATGTGGAAAAGAAGTCGCCGCCAATGTGGGAAAGCCGCCGGTCAACCAAGTGGGACAGAAACCGTTGCCGCATCACGGCACCGTCAGGGGAAAACGGCTTGTCTAATTGAATCCATCTATTTCCCTGCAGAAAGGGATGTCAGTCCCACGTGGTTTAGACACCCCGTTCAAGGCCGTTGAGCCAAACTGAGGGGCTGCCTGGGCAGCCAAGATACATACCTACCTACCTCAGGGGCCCGCGAGGAGGCAGTGCAGGTTGCGTCGCCTATCCATCAGAAGCCACTTCATTTCGGAGGGAGACTGTTTGTACACCTTGTGGGAGCATCTCAGGATCTCGCCTCGATTCCTAGATTCGAAAGATTTTCTCTCCGAAGCGAGAGAGTCATCGCTCGATGGCAGGTGGAATATGGGACCATATCACCCACGGCTGGGACCCCGGGGCGCACTCGAAACGAACTGTGCGATTCCATCAACCGCCCGACCCCCTGGGCAGTTCTCGGCTGGACTTGCCACGGCCGCCGTTTGGCTCTGCTGGTCCATGCTGTCAAGATCTTGCGCTTCTTTAGCGGAGAACGCTACACTGCGGTTGGACGCTCGACGCCAGAACAGAGCCGCTGACTTGACATGATATTGCGTTGGCAGTCGGTATTCTCAGCGAATCATCAGATTTGCCCAAAGTCCGCACTGGTTCGAATCACCAAACACCCTGCTCTGGCTTGCGTGTCCCGTGCTAGCGGGTTCCGCCATGAATGCAACTCCTGAGCCTGTGCTCGCACGCGCTCTCCTGAGTTCCCTGTGGTATTCGCATCTACACACTACGGTGCCATGTGCCGATAGTGTACTAGAGGATTGGCGAGATTTCTGTGGGATTTATTGGGGGCCACAACGGAGATGCTCAACTCATCCGGCGAGATCCCGTATAGTGTATTAAACCCGTTTAAATGCCTGCCTCGCACTCGCCCCGGCCCCCACAGATTCCCTGTTACAGTAAAAAATACGGCAGCGTGCCGTTCAAGGGCCTTGATGCCAATGAGGCGTAACGCGGTCTCGCTAAGCGATAATTCGATCTCGTGAGGGACTCCGTCGCGTGCGCGCTCGCTCGCCTCTGAGACCCGAGATGACAGAGTATCGTCACCGACGGAGCGAGATTCGTCGAGGCAATAGGGGTGGCTGTGCTTGAGCGAGGAAACGGGTAAACCCCATAGACCAGGGTGAGCTAATCTTTAAAATAGGCTCTTGCTCTTGACGGGCTTTGAAACCGCAAATCCAGGCCTTGGCGGCCTAATCTCGCCAGAATTCCAATTCAATCGGGATTGCGAGGCTACCAGAAACGATTACGAGTTCTTGGCCAAACACTTTACCAGTCGTCGTTGCGTTGGTCGTCCGTCACAAACGACCACAAGCAATCCAATCCCCCTTACACCCCCCCCCCCCCCCTCCCCAGCTCCAACGAATCGATAGTTCAAACGAACCACCAAGAAAACGCCCCAATTAGAGCAATCAAAAGACAATGCCCCTGAAGGAATGTTTCTGACATGTCCCGTTGGCGCGCTGCCAAAGTGAGTTTTCGGGGCTCTTGGCAGCGCCCATCCATCCCATACCAACCCATGATCACAGGAAAAAGCGACGAGAATAGCATCAGTTGCGACGGGAGGAGGGCTGTCAAGTCGACAAACGGGCAGGAATTCGCGACGAGCCATCGCCCGCCAAGCCTCCTCTAATTCTCAAAATCTCTCCTAATCCTTCCTCGCCATCCGTCCCTCGGGCCCTTCTTCGCTCTCCCCCCTCCCACGGCGGGCAGGTTTACCCTGCCGCCCCCTGCCGATCCCGGCAACGCCTGACCGGGGTGGCGCCCTAGTTTAAAACGCCAACGAGGCAAGCTTTGACGGCCCTCGAGGCCGTGAACGGTAACCCGGGGCCTCTCTCTGGACCCGCGGGCGCAGCCAATTGATTGGAAAAAGAGACCCAGGGGCAAGAATTCGCGGAGCCAAGTTCTCTTGCCTGGGAAGATCGAACCCCCTGGCAGGGCCGTCTCAGGCAGGGCGAGAGAGCAAAGATCCACGGGGCGGCTAACGCACCTTGTCGTACGGATAGGTAGGCGTTGCGTTGCTTGCTGCTCGGTCGGGATGCGACCTGCCGCTCTCGGCTCTACTTGCGCATTCTTCCAAACAAGCTAAACGACGCGAGGCTTGGCTCCGTCCGTGGGTGGTCTTTATCGTTCGTCAACCCTTTCCCAGGCCCAACGATCACCGGACGACGAGAAGAGGAGGACCGCCAGAGACGCAGGTATGGACCGCCGGTGCATGGGAGGCTTTTCTGGGCCGTTGGTCGGATTTCGAAACGACACGCAGCAGGCCCAGGCCACATGGACGCGACAACGTCGTCTTCGGCGGGCCTGTTTTGGAAGACTGCAATTCGACCACCCACGCCATCCCTTCTTTTTTTTTAATCCCGCGGTTCGTCGGACGGGGAAAGCACTGCTGCGGTGACTTTTGTCGTCTAATCCTACAGGACGCCAGAGGAGGGATCGAGACGAAACTTGGCACTGGAACGGCGGCCGCGTGGATCGGCTGATTATCCCAGAATTGAGGTGAGAGTCCCGAGGAGAAGATATTCCTGGTCTGTAGGAAGTATACTACGGAGCGTCTGCCGTGGTATCACCGTCTAGCAAGAGCTGCCGCCGCGGCCGGGAAGAATGCTGGCGTTTGTAGGCTATTGCGCCCGTTGCATAGCAATGGCTTCAAACGGCCAAGCCGAACTATTTTTCACCTACCGAGGGTTTTGCATCATGAGATTTGTTTTCCTACAGAGACTACTATTTCCCAAAGATGAGGCTGGTGGCTTGGGACAACTGTTCTCTGGGACAGTCACAATGGTGCCTGTAAGTAACAAATGACCTTGGTCGTGGTGTATGATTCTGGAGGCATATCAACAAACAAAGTGGACTAGTTACTCCTTGCAGGCGCAGATTCCAAGGACTTTTTTCAATTTCTTCGGATGATATAATCCCTACAACGGAATTGTATCGCTATAAACATTCGATGATCAGACACTGACCTCTCTACTGGCACTCATCATCAGAAGCTGGGCTCCAGAACTAGAGAGCAAGAAACATCAAGAATGGAATATATCATCCAATCGAAAGCAGTCGTGAAAATAGATATAGAACAAGACCACCCGTCTTGCATGCTCGCAATAGACGTCCAAACGTCAACCGGCAAAACCTGCCCCTTCAAGTTTCACAACGTTCCCCCCTCCGCAAATAACCTCATGCCATCCCTCCCCCAAAACCCTCGCCGCGCCAAATGGCAACTCCGTTTTTGCCCGTCTACCACAGCAACACCTACAACACCACTCCCGTCTAACAAGCTTGCAATGTAGACCCTCCGCCGAAGCAACCTACAGCCCCATCACCAAAGAACCTGCCGCCACCCGCTCGGACCAGCGAAGACCAAGACGCGGCCAGCGTCGATGAAACACAGACCAAGGGGGGCGACGGACGAACAAGACAAACGGGCCCCCCCAAATCGTCGTGCCGTATAAGCGGACTGTGAAGAGGGGGCTCTTCTCTCGTACTCCGTATTGGGAAGCCAACGTCGCCTGCCATCCAATTCCCCCCGTAATTCCCGCCTAGGACCTGGAACACGCGCCCCCTTGGTTGTTTTAGTTTTTGGGCTATAGCATCTCCATGTCGGCCGCGGCAGATGTCCAGCGTCCTGCTTACGTCGGCTTTTGTAAGACGATGGGGGAGACGAGGTTGCGGCAGGTGAAGTCAACAGACGGGGAAAGAAAAAGAAGAGAAAAAGAAAAAGAGTAGAGAACCTGGTACTGCTCGAAAGGAAATATGCCCATCAGGATAGACCAAAAAAAACAGAGCTGAAATCAAATCAGCAACATACTTCAATCTAGACCTAGGTGGAATTAGAAGTAAAGCTGTTCCTCGCCGAGAACAATCCCACAGCCCATCCCCAAAAACAAGCCGCAATTCAACCATGCATCACTCACGCTGGGGGAAAAAGTGAGCGCTTTGTCAGCATTATGTATCTGAACCACACACACACACAAGCTTATTTCTTAGTTATCAATGCCGGTGGGAACAGCAACCACCCCCACACCCAAACCAGACGTCGCCGTCAGGAACCCGCGCGCGGCGGTTAGTAGGATGGTGCCTGTTTCGACCACATAAAAAAAAACTGCCATCCATCCATCTACCGCGTATTAGCACCGTAAATTCTCTCAACCCACCCGCCGGACGACGATCACTTCATGCCCGTCCAGCAGATCGATCCGCGCCACCCCCCCAACGCTACGGATCTTCGCCGACTGAGGTGGGAAAAAGGCAAAGGAACAACACAGCACCGTCGACAAGTGCCATTAACGAACACTTCCAATAAGCCAGGCACTATTAACCCCCCTAAGGAGTAAAAAGCACAGCTTCACACAAACGGAACGCCCTCGGCAGAAAAGAATTCCCCATCAAAAACACGATCCCACTTGTCCCAAAACGGTCAATACATTCGCAGCCCCGGTCCCAGCTCCTCCATAATACACCACACTATGTACACACATGCGATACGCACAGCAGTTCGAGTTGCCTGCCGAGAGCCCCAAGCAACACCACAAACCCTCAACATACCCGCAAAAAAAAAAGAGAGCCACCAAAGCGTCCATAGTCCCACAGCATCTTCCCCCTCAACCCCCAAGCAAATCACAAAGAAAATCCCTCCCAAAAAGACGTCATTCTCAAAACCTCCGAAAAAGACCAACCCTGCCCCAAAGTCCCATCCCACCGCCGCCCCCCCCCGTTTCAAACCTACGTACGCGTTCAAATCGGCAGTCAAAGTCGGTATCCAAAACGGTCACACACACAGAGTGGGAAAAAATAAACGGTATCCCCACACCCGGCGGCCGCGCACCTCCCTCCCCCCCCCCTGACCCTTCCTCCTCCACCCCTGAACCACATCGTCCTCCCATCGTCTCATGGTCGCTCCCTGCCACGCGGCGATGCTTAACGCGACTTAACCTAAACCCGCCCACCCGGCGACGACAACGGCGGCCCATGACAGTTCCCACGGGCTTTTAAGCGTTCCTGATCGACCGACCGGCTCCGCTGTCAGAATCCGCCCTCGTTTCCGCGGCATCAGGGAACGGCCAGGTTGAGGATCAGAGACGCCGAGAACCACCCGTTCGAAACCAGTCTGCAACGTAAGCACGAGGGTCACATTCACCGGCCCCAGAACGAGAGGGACGCTTTTCTTGAGGCGTGGTCAGGTGGTTTCAAGGTAATGCCAGTCTATTCACTCTCGGTAGTATCCGAAGTGTTTGGAGGCAGATGTCTCGTGGAAAAAGTGCTATGTACGGCTGTTAAAAAAAAAAAAGAGCAGCGACTGTGACACGCAAAACAGTAGTTTGGGGCCAGTCGCCCTCCGTCTCCACTCCTTTTCTGTCCCTGGCCTGATGCAATCCCGAGTATCCCAGTAGCAAAAGAAAATTCCGATATCACCGTCACTGTGTGTGTGATCCGATCCCCCCCTAGACCGCCGTGGTCTAGCTGACTCCGGTACGCCGTGGCGATGCAGTAGACTGTAAAGAAAACTAAAAGCAGAAATAAAGAACAAGACGCTGTTGTAACGATGCAATTGGCTCTCCGGCGATGCTCCATTCAGCGATCCTAGATGCAGAACTTGCGATCGAGCATCTGGAGCGCCTTGGTGTCGTGGCTCATGGTCGGAGGGCGGTCCATGGGCGGCGGCAGGCTGGCAATGGCACCACCCGTCCGCGGGGAGCTGTTGGCGCTGTTGACGTTGCCGGCCTCCGCGCTCGAGGGCGTGGGGTGAAGCAGAAGCGCCGACAGGCTGGCCTTGTTGGCCGGGGCCGGCGCCACGCCGTTCGTCTCTGAGTGCGTACTCCTGGGCGGCGAGACGGACAGCGCGCGGTTGGGAGGAGTGTGCGTGATGGGGTAGCTGGTCGAAGGAGCACCGGACACGGCGCTGACTCCCGGCAGGGGGCCTTGAGCGTTGCGGCTTCCGAGCCTGGGATCGACCATGACCGCCTGAGCCGCCTGCGCGGCCTGCATCTGGAGCTGCGAGATGCGGGGAGACTCCGAGGCACGCGATGCCTGGATCTGCGCGAGACGGGGAGACTGGTGCTGCTGCTGCGGCGCGTAGGGCGGGAGAGGCTTCTGCGATGTCGGCGGCGGCAGAGGAGCTCTGTCGTAAGGAGAGAGGTGGTGATGAGACGCCTGCGGAGGAGGGGCCGCGTGGGTCGGCGGCGGCACGGGCGCGTGGGCATAGTGAGGAGCCTGAGCAGGCGGCAGACTGGCCTGGGGAGGCGGCAGCTGATGCTGATGCTGGGGAGGAGGCTGGTGCTGCGGCGGGTAAGGAGATGTGGTGTAGTGGCTGTAAGGAGGCGTGGCAACGGGCGACGGCGGCCAAGAGTAGCCGGGCTGCTGCTGGGCGTACTGCGGAGGGTACGGCTGAGGAGGCATGGCCTGTTGCGGGTGCTGCTGAGCCATGTAAGGGGTCTGGGACATCATCGGGGCTCTCGTGAGAGCTGGCGTGGGGTTGCTGTCGTGGAGGCTGGACTCGGGGTACATGCCCTTCACGGGGGTGATGTTTCGCAGCTGCGGATCGGTGCTGGGCTGCTGGAGCTCGGGGGAGCCCGGGTGCGGCCTCGAGTAGTACGAGATGAGGTGGAGATGCTGACCGGTCGACGTGGTGATACTAAACGACTGCTTCATGAGACCGTCGGCCTTGTACCGGTATCCCTCGGGCTCGCCATCCTCCTGGTCCTCGTCGCTACCGCGGCCAGAGTCGGGTGTCTTGCCGGCACCGCGTCTACCGCCGCCGAAGCCGCTACCACGCTTGCCCTCCATCTCGCGGTACGTCAGGAAGCTTCCCGATACTCTGCTGGCGCTCCACGACTTTCCGTCGGTCCATCTGCGCATGCCTGCTTCCCTCTCGTCCCAGACAAAGACCGAGCCCGACCGGATGTTCTGACGTTCCTTTTCCGATAACCTGCGCTGGACGCGAGGCAGCATGCCGAGTCTGCAAGCCTCGAAGAGCTTAATGGCGTCTGCGGGTGTCCGCACATATCCGTGGTATGTTTCCATTGTGATGGTAAAAATGTGTGGTGGTGTGTGAAGGTGGTGAAGAAGAAGAAAAAAAAAAAGGATGAAGAAGTGAAGTTGTCCAAAGGGAAGCTTCCAAATAAGGCAGGAAGGTAGGAGGTGTAGGTGGCTGGACGGAACCTTTTTAAGATAAAGGGAGCTGTCCGAGAGTAACCCTCCGGTGGTGGTGGTGGTCCTCCACTGCGGCCCCACTGGGTTCGTTTGGGGCAGGGATAGTCTGATGTGGGAATCGGCACAAGTTGCCTCAAGCCTTTTAGGAAGTAATCCTTGACCAGGTCACGCCCACGCCTTATGGGAAGACCGGGTAATCCGCGGGCGGCGACGACAAAAGTTAGAAAGGCCGAGAGTCGCTATGGTTAAAATAGGGACCCTGGTGACGGATTTGGTTGGCGAGGGAGTTTGTCCGTCACGCCAAGGCAGGTCGAAGTGAGACGTCTCGTCGGGCCCAAGCTTGAGCAAGAAAGACGAAGATGGAGAGAGAGAACGAGTCGTCGGGTGATCGTTTGAATTACCGTGGATGAGGAAGAAAACCGAGTGTTGCGTAGGCTAGATGACGCAAAACGAGGTGGATGTGTTAGCCTCCTGGTCCCTCCTCAGGCTCGAGTCGGCGTGTGAAGTTGTCGACGAGATTCTCCGCTAGGACAAGGCCGACGACGACGACGACAGGGTGAGGGTGAGGGTGTTTCGAAGGCGGCGGCGATGGGAGATGATGACAGAAGCTTATTCACAACGCAAAGGGATGGGTTGAGGCGCATTGAGTCGCACGTCAGGCGTCGAAAGGGTGGATCTCCTTCTCTCGGAGGGAGAGGTTGATGGATAATGGTGAAATGGGGATGTTGGGGAGGTGAGGTGGGAGTTGGAAGAGCGAGTCTTGTGGTGGAAGGAGCGCTGGCAGCAGCAGTACAGTGCAGTGCAGGCTTGCGAGACGTGCTGGGTATGGAGCAGCAGCGCCTGTACCATATATATCCTGATACAACACGCGCAAGCCCACACTAAGGTACCAGTCGCACTCCCCTGCGAGGCC
This sequence comes from Colletotrichum musae, assembly GCA_027406025.1. Lineage (NCBI taxonomy): Eukaryota > Fungi > Ascomycota > Sordariomycetes > Glomerellales > Glomerellaceae > Colletotrichum > Colletotrichum musae. The sequence goes on along the minus strand of JANVYC010000009.1, from coordinate 3,362,551 downwards.
AAGCTTTTACCGACAGGGGAGTCTGGGTAAGGGAGGGGGGGGGGGAAGACCAAGGGAAGCCAAGGTGGGAAGGAGGGGGTGTACATGACAGAGGGGTGTGTGAGATATGGACTGGGGTGTGTGTGTGGAAAGCCAAGAGGACAGAGTTGAGCGCGAAACAAGAGAGTGAGGTGGGGAGTGTGAAGTGGGGAGTGGGGGGTGTGGCGTATACTAGCGCAGATGGCTGGGGGAGGAAGGGGAAGGAGGGGGGGAACAAGTGACTTCCAGACTTGGCTTGGGGGGAGACTCTCCTCTTTTTTTTTTTTTCTTCTTGCTCTCCGGAAGGAAGGCACACTGGTGCTGTGGTGCAGTGTGAGGGTGAGGGTCACAGTGAGAGGGGGACCGACTTTTAGTGGACCGGGAGTGTCTTTTTGGTCCCAGCGACCTAAAATTCCTTCTGGAATCTCACTGGCACCGCCAGCTGGTGGGCGACTGGCAACCAACTCTCTTGCTCCTTGCGCCGTCACAGCCGATCCACTGAAGAAGATGACGGGGACGGGGGAAAGAAAGTGTAGCGCAGCCTGGAGGTACACCATGCTGTGGTAACGGTATTGGCTCTCGACTAAAATTGCCTCTTGGACCATCCCTGAGCGGCTTCTGCAGAGACGCCGAGATGGCCGGTGGCCGAGTCGCACTGGGCCGACCATGGGAAGAAAGGCGATGTGCATGAACAAAAAAAGGGAAAGGAAAGGAAAAAGGGAACAGGACGAAGGTGGGGGGAGACTGATGAAGAAGAAGAAGACTTGGGACGACGATCAAGCCGTCCGAGAAATGGGCCTGACGTGGGATGATGAGTGATGAGTGATGATGCTTGTCGACCGTTGGCACTTCTTGATGCTGATGCTGATGCTGTGCTGACCACACCGGACCCGACCCGACGAGCGAGCGCCGGGAATCATATCGGCTCAGCGAGTGATCTGCGATCTGCTTTTGACAGCCGTCGTCTCTGCGTCCACTGTCTTTTCTTGGGACGACTTGCCCAACGACTACGGGAGACGGACGGGTGCACTCGCACAGCACCTCTCTCGCCCTTCGCTCCGGCGCCATGAGACGCTGGTGCATCAGGCATCAGGCCCAAGTGCCGCCTAGCACCCCCTGCAAGGCTGCCGTGGCCCCCAAGCCAAGTGATGGCTCCAAAGAAGGGAAGAAAGAGACCTGGCGAGAGGGTCGTGGTGACACTGGAGACGGACACTCGAGCGTGACGGTGAGAGGTGGGAGGCAGGGTGACGCAGACACAGAGGCACTTCTCAAACAAGGAGACAATGCGCCTGATAGACGACGAAGCTTGATTACGACAGACTGCGAGGAGAGGGGCCGGAATGGGGACAAAACGGGGCAGAGGCGACGGGCGAGGGTGGATTGGTAATGATGATTGAAACGACGACAATCGTACGTACCTCGGCCTCAATCTCGACTTGTTGTGGTTGGGTGGATGCGTGCGTCAAAGGTCGTGTGTCGGATCGTCGTCCAAAGTCCGGCTGCTCGATTTTGATGGCCGTCAAGCCGCGGAATCGCTATGGGGAATCTTGACACTTGTTATAAGAGCGAGACGTGCGGGAGATGAACGACAGGGGAACGAGGCTTAGGCCTGCCTCTTGGGTCTTGGGGCTTGGGTCCTGGGTCTTGGGGGCCGGCGAACGCAGTGCAGTCGAGATTGGAGAGTCGATCTCACAGTCTTCGTTATGCTTGTCAATCTAGGTTAATAGTCCTGAATTGTGCCGAAGAATGCGAGTCTTTCGGCCCTTTCTTTGGCTCTGGTTCTCGCTCTGGCACCCCTCGAGTTGTGGGAGACGAGGCAAGGCGTGACGGGGCCACAAAGTTAACGGCCGTCAGGGATACCGCCGCAAGTCAAGGCCCGGCGTTCGGGGACATAGGACAGCCTACCACGGAGTACACTACAGCCAGCAGACTGGGTACGCAATGCCGCTTTGGGGTTCCCTGCCGTCCGTCCGTCTCGGTGTCGGGGATGAGACCTCGACGCCGGTTGAGTTGGGGTTGGGGTTTACGGGGACAACCCGTTGGTTGCTGCGGACTGCAGGCCGTCGACTGGTTGGTTGGTGACGGCTGATGGAGGGATGGCAATGACCATGGAGCATGTACAAAGTACTGTGTGTAGTGTATGGTATGGTATGGTACGTGATGGGATGCTACACTAGTATCTTTGTGACGGCGACAAGCTTTGGAACCACCGGCCGGCAGTATTGCTTCGTAGGGTAGAGTACGGATACCACGGTAAAGTTAGGGATTTCCGAGGGCTCCACCAGTAGTTCGAATTTAAAAAGGACACCAAGGCGAGCGTAGGTACTATACTAGGAAGTAGAAGCGGTGGCTAAAATGCAAAGCGTAGGGGAGTGAACGGGAGGGATGACGACGCAAGATGGGCGCAGTTTTGGGATGATTGGCGACGACGGTGCTAACGGTAACTAACAAGTGGATAGCAATGCCGATGGGCCACACGATTGACGGACGGGAATTTTTTTAAGGTGAACAGAGGGCAGGGAGTGCATGGGCTTGTCAGTCTCAGGCCTCTGCAGTATGTGATTGATGCCTGTTTCTCCATCGACAGAGCCCCAGGTCAGGTCGGCTTGACACTCCGTCGGCGGTCGAGTGCGTAAAGAGTCGAGTCTCGGGATGTGGGCGGTGGGTAGCGATGGGAAGGGGAGGATCTGTACGGATACCTAGACGGAGAGTCCTATCTGGATAGCTCCGCTGGAGCTTATTCTTGCAGTCTGCGGAAGGGCAGCAACGCGTAGTAGACAAGTAGAGTAGGGCGCGGCCTCCGTTCAGGGGGCAAGCTGGCCACGGGAATGGGAGTACCAGAGGCTGCGTACGTACGTCTCTTCGGGATGCGGGAGGTGTTCGGCGGGAGAGGGGCCGCGATGCGATGATGGCGACGACGAACAGCAATGCAGTGTCTCTGTGTCTGCGTGTGTAGCGTACCTTGGGAGAATCAAGTGTCCATATCCGTAGTGTACGGCTTAAACTGCCTGACCTGGGTGAGCAGTTTAGCTTGATAGACGGGGCCCAGTCCGACAGACCGGCGTGTTTCTTTTTTTGGTATCTCGAGATCGGGGAAGAATGGAGTCTCGAGAAGCGGCGCCGTCTGGTGAGGCCGATGATGACGACGGTGGTGCCAGCATACGTATGTCGTGGGCGGTTCTTTAATCAAGTGCGTACAGCCAGAAGTCCCTCATTTTCCCCGATGCCTCGGCTCACGGCCAGCAACCAGTACCTAGTGCACTCTCGAGTCGTCTCGTCTCACGCCCCCGACACCAAAAGTCGGACTCGGATTCCACAGCGGGTATCCGGCAGCACCAGCGGCGCGGATTGATGACAGCGGCTTGCGGTCGAGGGCCTGGAGCGATGGAAGAAATGGGGCTCCCACGGGAATAAGCTAAAAATCGATAGGCTCACGAGTCGCAGGGACCTACACTAGGTGTCCAGAGTGGCCGCGTGCCGTGCGATCCAGGTGGCGGCGGGAACCAGAATGAGGATGGGTTTCGTTTGCTTGCAATGCGAGGGGCGCGCGTTTTCCTTTACTTGACTGGTGCGTGCTGCTCGGATTCCCTCCACAGTCCACAGTCAAAAGTGACACAGCCCGTCTTCCACAAAGGCTGACGACTCGTTTCGCTCTGGCCTTTGCACTCTCGCACTCAAGATGGGACTCGGAGAAGCCTGTTACTGGCTGGGTGGCTCGTAAGTTCCAAAACGCTCTCGCGGAGTGACCAAAGTGCCTCCGAGCGACGGTCTCGTGGGTTTGAACATCCGGATGCCAAGGGCGCGATGGGAGGGCGACGATGCTGAGCCGACGGGATGACGATGTTGACGGCAGAGCTGGAGGGGAGGAAAGCCACGAGTAATAAACGACGGACCAAGGACGTCAACAGCAGCGTCTGGCAAAAGTCGGCTCGACACCACCCATGCGAAAGCGGCAGCGGCAGCGGCAGCAATGGCCGGGGTTCATGCGCGGATTGGCGATGCGAAGACGAACTTCAAAGTAGGTGAAGCGGAGCGAAGCACTGCCGCTGCTTGTTTCGATCACCACACCCCATGTCTCGCCGGGCCGGTGGGAGGTCGACGCGCGCAGCAGTCATTCTTGTTCTTGCTCTTCTTCTTCTCCTTCTTCGTACGGTGCTGGAGACTTCACAGTAGGACGTTGACGCTGATGCCGATGCCGTGTTCCGTTCTCGCGCACTGTAGGCTGCCGTGCCGTGCCGGCGCCGTCCCAAGAAACACCGAGAGCGCAGCCAAGGCCTGACTCTGACTCGTTTGCTGCGATGCACTGCTGAGTTCTGACTTCAAATCGGGTCGCGCGCGCGGGAAGGTTCGGACAGCGTTGTGTCGTGCTGCGGTGGAGGCGGCATTCGGGATGGGGGTGGGATGGTGATGGGACGGGATGGAGTGGAGGGATAAGACGGAACGATGAAACATTTGGCTTCTTTTTTTCTTTTTTCTTCTTTGTATTTCTCTGCCTGCCCCAAAAGTACAAATCGGCTGACGATGATCTAGTGTTTCGAAAGGCAGGCAGGTACTTTTCAGTCAACAGCTTGAGGAAAGAACATCTGCCTGCTCTTACCACCAACAGTAGAGGAGGAGGCACGAGGCAGGCAGGAGAGAGTAGCAGGTGCGGCAGGTGCAGCAGGATTTTAGAGTGGTGTGGAAGGTGATGCAGCCACCAGCACTGGTAGGTACTTTCCTTTACCTTTCTCCAAGGGTGCTGGCGCTGGATACCTAGGTACCTAGCCTGCAGGCGGCAGGTACGTATCCGGACCTTCCTTCCCTCCCTTCTCGAAAAAAAAAATTCAAGCTTATTTCGACAGTCGCTGCACCAAGCTTTTTCAGAGTGGAGGTCTGCGTTGCAAGGTAGGTACGGAGTACTTCATTATGTAGTGTACGTACCGCCGCTTATTCCGCAGAGAAAGAGAGGCCGAGGCGGCGGCGAGGCAAGGGAGTGGGGTGTGTGACTAAGGTGGTGTGGGGCCGCGGACCGAAAAAGGAAAAAATACGGCAACGTAGAAACGGCGTGCTCGACGAGCGGGATGCACCCGACTTTTGTTTGACCACAAATTCCACCCGAGGCACTGCATATCCACGGAGAGGAAGTGGTATTTCGAGTGTGCACTACGGAGATAATAGTAGGTACGTGTCTATTACATGGCGTAGCAAGAAACACCAAGACAGGAGGAACGATTACGATGCGCCGCCGAGGCTTGCCGCGCCACTTGGCTATCACCCATCCAACTCTTTTTTTCCTCGCCTCGCATCATCTTCTCCACCCGGCGACATTCACAGTGACAGTGCTCCTCCCGCTGGCATCGAGCCAAGACGAAGCAGTCCGCAGTAGACTGACTGACTGGCTGACTGTCACTGCACTGCTCAAGGTGAGAATCTCTAGCCTCACGCCCAGCAAGTCTGCCCCCCGGCGCCCAGTCAGGCCAAGCCGAGCCAAGCCGAGCAAGCCACCGGTCGTCTCCACCAGACAAGGTGAGGTATCTCAGGTATCTCGTACTTTCTCAGCGCCGTCAGGTAAGGCAGCAAAGCAAGCAAGCAGCGGAAGGACAGGGTACAATTTGGCAAAACTGTCTTCTTCCGTGCTTCCGTGCTTCCCGCGGACGGCCAGTGAAAAACGTCACCACTACTGTATTCGAGATCGGAGGGTCCCACCCGTCTGTCTATCGTACACTGTACCTAGGCAATGTCTATTCATGCAGCCATTTACATTGTACTGTGTACAACGCACATAAAGTTGCAGCAACCGTATCTGATTCTGCCCCCCCCCCGGCTAGGTGATGCCAGCACCTAATTATTCCCCGGCAGAAGCAAATAAAAAGCAAAGCGGACTGCGAGTCCGATCGCCGACAGGATATCCGTTGCCCCGTCCCTTGGTCGTGATCCTCGCAACATCGGGGACTCTCCCTTCGGGGCCAGGTCCGTTCGGTTACGACGCGAGAGGGCAAGCACAGGCACAGGCGGAGGCACGGTCAGGGGCATAAAGTCTGAGGCGACGATGATGATGATGTGTGGTGCTGACTAGACGTAGGCCCACGACAGAAACTATGGATACACCGTACCTATACTGATCAAGGTATCCGTAGTACCTAATAATCACCAACCACTGCTTCGCACGACGAGCTGCATCATCTCATTCCCCACGAGAACGAGCCAAGGTTCTACCGAGGATCGAATCCAACCTTGTTTCTCCCACGCATTGTGGACGGAGCATTCAGTAATCACCTAAAAAGACTCACAGCAGAGAGAGAAAAGCCGTACTATTACGTGAACCTCCCGCCTGCGCCAAAGCCTCCGACGAGTCCGCGCGAGGGGGCGTGCTACACGACACTACACCACAAACGGCAACCGCTAGCATGTCAACTCAAATTGCTCTGAAATAAACACGGACGAGCCAGAAGGAGGCGCTGTATTCGGCCTCCCCCTATTTCGTTTCCAGCCTAATTTAAACCTCTTCGAGAATAGTCGCTCTACAGGTTATAGGGCAGTAAAACCTCGGCCCTGCTAGCCACTAAAGGTTGTATAATGTGTAAACTGGGCGAAAAATATAATAAATATATTAATATACTTAATTACCGCGGTTAACTATAATAGTAATACTTATACTACTAACTCTACTACTACTAACTTTACTTACTATAGTACTACTACTAATTTAAGGGAAATAGTAATAGCTAAAAAAGAGGCTATAATAGTAGTAGTTAAAAAAGAGGCTATAAGGGTAGTAAGAATTATACTAGCTAATACAGCAGTATAGGTTAACTAAAAACAGAATAGTTAAGAACTACTAAAGGTAGTAATTAGCTAGTTAAAAAGTTCCCTAGCGTCTTTATAAGGTCTTAAGTTATACCCCTAACCTACTTCTATACAACTAAGGTAACTATTACTAGGAGCTCCTTTTACTGCGTCTTTACGCGCCGCTCTATAGTAGTCTTTTTCTTTTTTTTTAACTATAAAGCTACTAGGGGTACTAACTACTTATAAGCCTAAAACTAAAAGGGGTTAATAAATACTTTAGTATTTATAACTTTAAAGCCTAAGGGGTCCTGTTTTATAAATATATTATAAGGGTTATTAGAAAAGGGTAACGGCACTATAGATCAAAATTATAACTTATTAGGAAAGAGGGTATTATTATTATTAATTAAAAAGTAGTTTTATTAATAATTACAGCCTTAGGCGACAATAGTAGGGTCGAGCTCCTGGGTCTAAGCACGTAATTACACAATTTTAGGCTAAAAAAAGTATAAGATTTTATACTAAAAGATTAATAAGGTAGAGAACTTACTAGGGTCTAGTTAAGCTACTAGTAGTAGTTAATATTATTTTTTTTAAAAGCTGCTTTTTATACCTTAATTATAACTAATTTAGAATATTATAGTAATATAAAAGACTTTACTACTTAGTAAAATACCCGTTATATAGTAGGAGACGCTTAGTATAAGTATTAAAGATCTTCTTTATAGCTTTATATTAGTTATAAATAAAATTAAGGGCCTTTAAGGAGATTTCTTAGATAAAAGAGCTAGTTATAGGGGTCTCTTTTTACTACTTCTTAAACCAGTATTTTTTACTACTAACCTAGGCAGTAAACTATGCCTTTTTATTAGTTACTATTTTAATAATAGTAAAGTAGAGGCTGTATAAGTTAGAGAAATAGTTATAAAGGTAGGTCTTAAGCTCTGTATAGCTTAACTTAGTATAAAACGTTACTTAAATACTATAATTTCGCTCTTTTTATATAGAAAACTTAATAAATTAAAGGTAAAAAGGTATATATATCCGCTTTAGGTAGGCGACGATGCGTAGCTATGTGACCTAAAAGGCTTTAAAGAGAGCCTTTTATTACTTCTAAAAGATCTACTTAGTTACTATATAAACGTAGTTTTTCCACACTTAGAGTATACTATTGGGGGATTAGTTAATTTTATTATTATTAGTACTTAAAGTTATAAAAATCCTTATATTTAACGTAGTTAATAGAGGGTTAGTAGTTAGGGGTAAATCTATAGGAGAAAAGTCAGCTAGAAGCATAAGGACCGTGGCTATATAGCTAGCTTTTTAATCCTCGTAATTAGTAATAATATTAGCCTTAAAATTAGTACCTTAAGTACTAAAAAAAAATTTTTAATTCGCCCTATTTATAACGAAATTTAGTAAATCGGAACTATTAATTATAATTAAGTTAATAAATCCGCTAGTCTAGCTTAAAGGTTAAATTTTAGTCTCGGCCTTATTATTATTATTTTCCTTATTTTTTTTTAATAGTCTATTCTATTTATTTTTAATATTTAATACTATGTTTTTTAGTATATACTAATAGTAAATTTACTACTATATATTAAGGAATACTACTTTTAATACTTTTTTTAATACCTTATTAAAATTCATTAATAGTACTTTAGGTAGAGGGATTTCCTCTATAACTAGCATATCGCGCAGCTACTTGAGTACCTATCTATACTTAACCGTACTCTTACTTAAGACGAAGTAAAAAGTAGTATTAAAAGTAGTATAAACGGATATAACGCTATTTATTTTAACTAATAGTATATTAAACTGGTTTACCTATTAATCACTATATAAGTACGTTTTTTCTATATTTTTTTTTATACTAACCTTATATATTGTATTTATTAATAAAAGCTCCGAATTTTACTATAGCTACTTAAAATACACTTTAAACGTTTAAAATACCGCCTCTATTCTTTTTATCTCTAGATTTTAGTATACTTAGTAATACTTAACATTAGGGCTCCTTTTAAGCTTCTAAATAAATATCTAGGTACTACTAAAGGGCCTATACTTCTTGCGCTGCAGTTGCTACTAAAGATTATATATATTAGAGTTACGTATATACGTACCCGTATCCTTATAAATCTATATAGCGATATTACAAGCTATTAACTTACTTAATTTAAAAAAGACTTTAACCTTTTTAAGGATTATAGTAGTGCTACTAACCTCCTACTAGCTTAATACTTAAATAAATTAATTTACTATATATAACTCTACTATAAATAGTGGGTAGTTGTATTTATTATAGAGTATAGTAGTCCCCTATTTATCCCTAAACTACTAAAGCCGTACTAACTAATTATACCCCGTTTTAGTAGTTTTTATTAATCTTTTAGTTACTACAGACTACTTTAGCCGGCCGCTATAGTTACATTTAAAGTCTTCTTAATACTTTAACCCCGTGCCTAGCTAAGTATATAATTAGTATATATTAATACTATACCCGCAGCTCTTTAAGTATTAATAGACCTTAAGCCTAAGGCTATTTAAACTTAAGTCTTATAAGTATATAATAGGGGCAAAAATCTAATAAAAAAAGGGCTAATTTTAGAGTAAAAAACAATAATATAATTATAAGAGGAAGTTTTAGCATACTATAATTAAAATTTTTCCTATTTATATATAATTATTTAGTATAATCTACAATTTACTGTGGCCATAGCCCAAATCAAGATCCCCGGTCATGTTGTGGAGCGACTATTCTCGAAGAGGTTTAAATCGGGCCGGAAACGAAACAGGGGGAGGCCGAATACAGCGCCTCGCCAGAAGCCTAAATTCAAATAGAGTACATAAAAACAGCCAGACGGGCTCACTGACTCCTACGCGGGCATTGCACACCCCCTCCCCCCACCACATCTGCCAATCAATCCGTTGGCGCACGATGGAAAATAAAGACCGTCGGCGCGGCGGCCTTGGCGAAATGACACATACCAAGGCTAAGTGGACGTCCCCAAGAACCCCCTCCTCCCCTCCCTTTACGAAAATGCCTCTTGAGAACCGAAGAGCTGCCGGCGTCTTGGCTCGACCAAGCAAGCCGTCAGAGGAAGAGAGACATACATACGCAGTGCGTAGTATGCACGCAACTCTCAGTCCTTATCTGTCCCGTTCATGCCACCACCTGCGTGGCAACTTGTAAGTACATAATAGCTCCAAGGCGCATGAGTAACCGAGAACGACGGACATTTCTCCGCCCGCATCGCCCGAGCCACCCATGGAGAATCTCACGAGAACTCTCTCTCTCCCTCTCGCAACATGGCGAGCGAAATAAGCCAATCCCAAGCTTCAAACCCTCTGCCGGCCAAGCTCCCAAGACCACCAACCCAACCACCCCCCGGGCAAAATCAAACCACTCAATCTCTGGCCCCTGCCCAATCAGGGGCTTCCGATGTCAAGCAGAGGCAAGGCAGGGTCGATCACTCCAACCTTGACGGTCCCCGAGAGAGAGTGAATATTGATAACCATAATACGCATCAAGAAAATCCTTGTCACGGACAAGAAAAAAAAAGGGACACATCAACTCTGGTCAAGCAATCGGGCCCCCGCCCCTTGATCCCTTCTCTCCCACCCTCCCGTGCCGTTTGCCGTTCGAAGAGGCGACGGCCCCGGTTCGCCAACAGGCCAGGCCGAGCCAGTAGAATGCCGTCCCGTCCGTCCGATTCATCATCGCAGGGTGATTCTGGTTCGCCTTTCCATTTCCTTCTGCAATATCCGTATTACCTGCTTCATTCCTCGGTGGCCGCCAAGTCGTGACTACTTATTATTTTCTGCTACCGATGCTTGGCTCCCAGCTGCTCCTCTTCCTTGGCCGGCTGCACTAGGGAGGGGCGGCGCATGGGAGGAAACCAGGCAAATCAGTCAGTCAGTCAAGTCATCCGCATCCTGAATCCTCAACAGCAACAGGCCGAAAGGGATGCTCGGGGCCCGGTGTCAGCGCGGGTGGGCTGGGGCCAAGCATCGGGCTAGTCGCAAGTCAAACCAACGTTAATTTAGTGCTTCTTTTTAAGGTGTGTGTGTGTGTCCTTTTCCCTCTCGTAATCCCAAGTACCTACTCCGTAATCCAAGCAAGTACTTTACACAGAGTGCCAACCTTGTTACCAAGAAAAACCTTTTGTTTACGCGAGACACACGCCTTCTGCCGTTCCTTTACCTACAAAGTCGAGTAGAATGACTGTCCGCTATGTAATCATTTGTCTTGCCCATCCACGCAACGGCCTTGTCTCCCAAGGACCATTTACGCAGGCAGATACACTGTATTACTATATGTATATGGCACAGACGACCCAAGCCCGGCCAAGGTCCTTACTGACCTACCTAGGGAGGGGCGGACCCAGCTGGCATCCTGAGTCGGGTGCGACTCCTCTCTCAGCCTCCATGAACCACTCCCATGAATCATTCAGAAATATTCATAGCGCGGAGTACTCCCGTTTCCCTCTCGACCTGCGGAAATCTCCATGCGCGTCCCCCCTCTCCCGTCAGCGGTGTGTGGTGGGCCGTTTGCGTTGAGAAAGAAGAGTAAGACCAGAGAAATATGACAGCTCCCGTAGAGTGAAAAAAAAAAAAAAAAAAACTAGTGATCGTGTGTCGTCGGTCGTACACACACCCCCTCCATCCCTTCCAACCCCTGTGAGGCGAAGAATCCATCTGATGATCCATCTTTTCCCACGTTCCATCGTCACCCGACTTTCTCCCCGTTTCCCCACTAGCGAGAAAGGCCGAGAAGAAGAAAAAAAAGGTACTTGACGAGGTTTGACAAAAGGGAAGGAGCAAAAAGGGTAAAAAGAAGAGTAAGATAAAGTAGCCCGATCGACAGATGTCTCGCGCGTGGCCAAGCCGAGAAAGGCGAGGTACCTAGGTACCCTCCAGTCCAGAGTACCCAGAGAGGTACCTCGGGCACCCCAAGGTAAGCAGCCACCTTCCGAAAAACCTTGTTTTTACGATTGTCCCCTCCTAAGGCGTGGGCGCGCGTTTCGCTAATCAGCCTTTCCATCGCACCCAAGTTTCTAGGTAGGTAGGTAAGTATCTAGGTACGGGTATGAAGTACTTGAAATAGGGTAGTCAGCCACAGCCTCAGCGAAACGACATTGCCAATGCCAACTGGACGCCACCCGCGTATTCTCTGACGGGGCTGTAGGCAATACTCCCACGCGATTGACTGAAAAAGAGGGACACTTTTACCAGCCTTTTACACACTACCCATCATAGTTCAACCAAAACAGCAGTAAATAAATCAGAAAAAAATCTCAAATATACTACAAGAGTTCATTTTATATTCCTAGCTTTTATTTTGGGATAGGGTCTTTTAGTTGTAGAGATATTCTATAGTTAAAACAGGTGGTGCTGGAAACTGTCCCCCTTATTCGGTCAATAACGTGACTCCTCAGATGTATCCGTAACTATCTGTAGCTATCACATCACATATTCGACAGCCTGTTGGCCTGTGATGTGTGCGGATCACGTCCAACACGACAAAGTTCCAAAGTTCCAAAAGTCCCAAATAAACCCCCCCGTCCGTCCCCCTTCTTGGGGAAACTTTGCCCAAACCCGGAATCTAAATGCGCAAACCTTGGCCCAGACTTTTCAAGTCAGCCACCAACCCGCCGCACACCCCCTCAGGGCTGGGTACTTCCATGCAAGGCAGCCTCAATCCGTTCCTCCCTAACGCCCGGCGCAGGGGTGGCTAGTGCTTCTCTGCCTTCACGAGATCCGAGAAAGTTCCCTTTGAACCCAAAAGATGGGGCGAGAGCGAGCTTCTCTCTCTCGCTCTCGTCTGCCTAAAAGGAAGCTTATCCTACGCCGCAATGATGACCGTGGAGAACGCCAACGGTATGGACATCCACGTCAGCCCTGTCGGTGAGAAGAGGCGTCGTCGTCATCAGTAGGCAACATCGCCATTTCGCAAACGCCATGCGGAAGACACCAGTCAATCATGTGCCTGTCCACCCGCGGAAAACACCAGATTAACCTCGCTGCGAGGACCGAAACCATCGCGTAGGCGACAGCCTATTTCTGCCCTGGGCCCCGTCCCCGCATGCGAGTAACCTAACCTACACATCAGACAAACGGTGTTCGCAAGAACAGACCACCACCACCGCCGCCGCCATCAGGCACCCAGCCGCTCGGTTCCGATTGCTCCTCGAGTATGTAGGTGCCTAGTGTAGGCAGCCCTCCCCTACCTCAAGGGCGAAAGCAAGACGCAATCCAGATCCCCGGGAATCGTGGACAACCCTCGGAATGATGTGTCTCTCTCGTCGCCCTCCCTTGAGCCTCCGCGAGACCTCCAAACTCCCCCCGGAATGCCCGATCACGCCGCCCCTTTGACGCCGAATTTAGCACCGCTATCGAACATCCACGTCCTTCAATATTACCCCCCATTATAACGGGGCAAAGGGAGGAGACGTACAACTGCCAAAATGCGCATGGAAACTCAATCTTGGTCCCCGGGCAGGGGAGGCTTCCCTTCCTTTTCCTATAACCCACACACGCCCCTCTTTCTCCAAAAGAGACTTTGTTGCCAAAACAACCTTGGCAACTGTCAATATTCAATGAGCCTACGCTATATGCCGCAAAAGGCGTGTACTAGGCACTGGGTCCCAATCAATGAGTTGAACTGACTCTTGCTCGCCCTTCGGATCCCGGGTCACCCCCACCGTCGACATCATCGCCAGCAGGGAGAGAGTCGCAACTCCCCACAGGAGGCGTTCGGTTACCGCAGCGTCGCCTTTCGCCGGTGTCATCATCGTCGGGAGGGGGCTTGGCTTTCCCCCTTCCCCCACTGCCGGGACGTGGCTGAGGGCCACGGCGCCCCCGCCCCATTGCCGAGATGTCAACATCGCAAACCCTAAAAATGCCAATATAGCGATGGATAGAAACCGTTATGGGTTCGCCGTCGTTACGGCTGAGGCGGCGGTTCATGATGCCTGCCTGCGGCCTGCCACGGACGTTTCCGTCCGTCAGCTGACCCCGTCCGTTCTTGCGAGAAAACGGTGCGGTGCAGGCGAGACGGAAATAGCAACTCGAGTCCGTAGTGCCGCCTATTCTCTGCTCCTCTGCCTCAGAAGATGCTTGGCGGGTGCGGCTGAAGTCAGGTCGACCTGCCAATGCTCGGAACGTCCGCAAACGAGACGAGTTTGCCTCGTCCCCCGAGCGAGGCATGCAATCTACCCGAGGAGACGTATTACCCAAGGTTTCCCTTCTCGCCCCCCGTCTGATATCCGCACTTCATCCCGGCATCTCAATCTCGACGTCGCTTCTGGCGACCACGAGTCCTGTGCTTTTACAGAGCCCAGACGCTTGGGTTCAATCCGAACTCTCCTTTGAAATTGATTGCTGGACTCGTCCGTGTCGCACACGCGCACACACAGCAGGGCACATGATTGTCGCAGAAAGCGAGTGTCAAAATTAGACGTCACCCCCCATGCGTGCGACCCAAGAACCGTGTGTCCCCTCCCATCTTCTCAGTTTAGGTATTACCGTCCCATGCCCGGGTCCGCGACTCGACCGACAGCGACGCTTAACGGTCGCGATATACTCGTCCTCGTCGGACGCCAGACATCGCCCTCGACCACAGGTGAATGCGAGCGAGCGTAAGCGGCCCCGTCGGGCGCTACACAGCCTCCTCCGCCGTCACCTCTGTGCCCGTCTCTCTCGTCCCGGCAAAGTCACTGCATTGCAGCACAGCACAGCACAGGCAGCCGGGACGTCATCGAGAGCCGTCAGGTTACGTGGCACCGACACGGCCGCGAACGAGGGAGGGGGGATCCCCGGGGCGAGGATCTCCCAGGACGCCGTCGCGTCGTCGTCATCCCTCCTGAGGGCATCAGTCGATCAATCAATCAGCCTTTTCCCAAGGCCAAGGATCCGACGCCGGCGAGTCGGCAACCTGGAGCACCCGACGCCGAGGACACGAGGGAAGGCATCGCGGTAGCTAATCAGGAGTCGACCAGAGTCTTGAATCTCATGCGAGTTCGTCGTCAGACAAAAAGAAAGAAGCACCCCAAATGCCAAGGTAAATTCACGAAAAAAAAAGGTGAGCACGGCATCCCCCGCGTGAGACCGACGCCAGGCCGTAGCGCCGCAGCACAGGCCGGCAAGGCCGCCCGCGGACGGCGGGACAAGCCCGGTCGGCGGCCGAAACCGTCCCATGTAGGTATACCCCAACGGTGCCTTCTCCGGCGGCGGGTGTCCGCAAGTCATTTCTTTTTTCTCGCTGTTGCTGGGAGAGCCGTGCAACGGCATAGCTTCAAGCTTAAAATTATCCCCCAACGTGCCCACGCTTCAACAACCCTCTGGGGTTAATCTCGCCAGCACGGGGCGACCGTCGGAATTGGCCCCCCGAGCAGAAACTCTGTTCACGCACCTTCCGGAGGGTGCGCCGGTGCTTGATATCTGTCCATGCCGTGATCGACGTGTGCCCAGGTGTGCATGTGCGCGCGCGCGTGCGCGTTTCCGTGTGCCCTCGAGAAGGACCGTTGGTGCGATGTCAAGTCGGACGAGCAACCGGTCCGTTCGCGACAGCACTGAGTAGCGGAATTCCTTCTGGACTGTTTCGAGAAGCAGCAAGGCCGTCCGTGGGCTCGGCGTCGTCCTCTCCCCCGCCAAACCCATTTAAACCCCCGGAAATCATGCTCCCCAACGACACAGAAAGGTCGACGGGGAACATCCCAGGACGCTCACGTCGCAAACGAACTGCGCGGGGAGGGAAATTGTACGCGCTTTCAGAATGGTGTTCCGGGTTGCACCGGGATCGCGCCAGCAAGCAAACACCAACGGCATCAAAGCCCAGTAATGGGAAAATAAAAAACATCACGGCACCAACGCGAGATCGAGAGACGTCGCCTCCGCACCAAGACCGGCTGTTTTGACACGTCGCACGCCGTACGCCGGTGCCGCGGCCCCGGCCACCGCAGCGAATTGCGGAGGGGAAGTGAAGGAGCCCGTGGCACATGTGTAGCGTCCCTCAAGCCCCCTTTGATTGCCGAGTTGCCATGTTTGGCGTGCGGTGGTGCTCTGTAGTATCGCGCGTGCAAGTGTGAGGGCGCACCTGTGATTGACGGGAGGACATTTCAGGCACTTCGGTCGAGGACTGCGTCGTGTCGTGACAAAAACGACAGACGAAACCCAAGATTGAAACGAGGCCAGAGTCCTGGATGCACGCATCAGACGCGGTAAGGAAAGAATCGCATTGGAACGAGAACCATTGCGTAGCAGCACGTAGTAGACACGATGCGCCTGTGCTACGGGCAGCCCTTTCAACGGTTCCAGGCATCTAAACAACACCAATTAGGGGGGCATTATCGAGCGGACAAACACTCGACATCACATACCCCACAGAATCATCGAATGAATGCATGACCAAACAACAGCCACGGCTTGGACGAACGGGATTCCCGGCACGCCCAACCCCCAAAAAGCCGGCCTGGCCTGTCCGTGCCCCCTTCCGTACCTAGGCCAACGACGCCGATGAGCCGGTTTACCTAGCACGGCACGCGACACGGAGACGCGCGCGAACAATATCAGGGAAACATAGCAATTTCACTTCTCCACGGGATCCCCTCCCTGCTTCGTTGAAAGAGTTGACTGATTGACAGCCCTGCTCTGGGGCTGTATGAAAGGGTTCCAGATTCCAGCGAGAATAACCATCCGCACTAATAAAAACCACACACGAGCAAGAAGACTCCAGGACAACGGTCGTAGAGAACCATAAAGTTCCCCCGGAGATGAGCCCCAAATAGCCTTTCCCCCTCATCCCAGCAGCCTCAATATATACCACGGCGCATCGCAGCCGACCAGGCGAATCACAACCTCTGCAATTAACAATAAAAAGGCTTGTTTTGCAATCATAGTCAGCCCTGGCACGACACCAGTCGAGAAGCAGCTTAGCAGCCCCCCCCCTCTCCCCTCATTCGACGGGAGCTTGCCATATGCCTGCGGGCGGCGGTGCCGTGAGCCGTGGCACGAGGTTTCCGTTGATTAGTGTAGCTCCGGCGTCCAACTTCTTGAGTGTCCAGTCTAGCCCGGCGTTAGTGCGGTGTTGCTTACACTAATACACAGTTGGTGGTGGTGTTCCGCACCTCTCGAGTCAGCCCGCCGCCCGCAAACCACCGTAAAAGGTCACGCTACTAATTTAAATACAAAGTCTACACTACGACGACAAACTCCGGTCGTCGACCGCCCATGCGGAGAAATCCGCGCGGCCGCCGTCGTCAGGGCTGCGGCAGGTGCAAGCCGATCGCGAGTAGCGCGTGCGCATCCAGGAGATAAATTGCAAAGGCTGTTGTCAGCTGTTGTCCTGGGTTATCACGACAATTAAGCCGCACGCACTCCAAACCCCCCTCTCCCCACACCCCTTCATATCGGAAACCGGCATCCCTCTTGGAGCACATCTATACAATAGAAAGCACCTTGACCCCTACTATCTATTGCAACTCGTCAACGGAGACGAACGACCGTTTCCATCAAAAAAGGGGGAAAATAAAATACCCGGCAACTCGGCCCACGGCACGCCCCACACAATGATAGCCTATTACAATTTACACCACGATCAGCGGCCGGGAGAGTGGGAGAGAATCGGGGACACCCCCTCCAGACGTGAACGAGGTTGATGAGTGATCGTCGCCGGTCGGCCATCGGCATCTCGTCGTTGACTACCACAGTAGCAGCCTCGACGGATCTTTCCCCGCCCGCCGTCGAGTCGTACCCGTATCTGGCTGGACCAGACCAGCCATTCCCACAACTCGCCTGCCGGGACGAGGAGAGGGAAAATCAAGCCCGCCCCCTCCTTGGCGATGATGCCCGTCGGTCTTGGGATGATGCCTCAAAGAACGATGGAGCGACTGACAGCTGACGCACGCTGTTGTTAGGGTCATCTCGCGAACATGCTACTTTTCCTCGTGAAAGTGTGTTTGGCCCGTTGGTATCCTCGGAACGAAAAACGCCCCCCCTCTCCACGAGCAATTATTTTTCCCATTTCGACTTCATCCCAGCCCCTCTCTTCGCATTCGCCCCCCCGTCTGGAATCAAAGTGTTGAGATACAAGGCGGAACCAGGTGCCGCAAAGGGCGGAAATAGGCGACGACCGCCAACAAGGACCAGACAAAAAAAATCTCTCGTCATACTGTGTGTGTAAGGTGGTCCTGCGGATCCCCTTCTCGCCCGCCCACAATTGGCAATTCTTTCTCCTTCCGGCTTAAGCGAGAGCGAATGAAAAGATGATCAAATAAAAATGCAAGTACACTAGGTAAATACCAAGGACCCCTCGGCGGAGATGGCACGTTGTCCAGTCACCGATCCCAGCCGGGATTGACAAGGGGGAAGCGGGCGCGCGCGTGCCGAGTTTCCCCCAGCGTGTGCCCAGCCCAGGAAACACAGTTGTCTTCCCTCGCCCGCTGGTTGGACAAGCAGAAAAAAAAAGAGAAGTGAGAGACTCGAGATGATGCTGGACAGCGAGCGAAACCAAACAAAAAACAGCAGGTGCTGCTGCTGCCACTTCTTGCCGTTCTCCCTTCCGGCCAAGCAAGCGCCGACGCCACCGCACCACGAGCAGGTTTAAGCATGAATTTAAGCGTTGTCAGCCACTCCTCCTAGCGTCGTCTTGGTACTCTTGGCATACCTCACGGATCCTCTGGGATCTGACGATGGTCCTGGGCGGCTGCCCGAGGGTTGAAGGGTGGGATGAAGGGGGGCGTGAACCTAATGGAAGCCACTCAGAGGTGCTCTACGGAGGTACCTCCGTAGGTGCGGGTACCTCGTCGGCCCTTTCTGGGAGAGACGCAGATACTTGGCCACAGTAAGTACCAAAGTACCGCCGCAGCAGCGAGCGGACGCGGAGCCTTTCGGACTTTGAGGCACCGCCCGGGTCCGATGGTGATATGCCAGTGCAGGCAGGCAGGCAGGTAATCGACATCGATCCCTCGACGAAGTTACTCCCCTCTCCCCAGTAGACGAGATCCCAGATCCCGTCGGGTCGGGCTTCGAATCCGACATGTTCTGCTTCGCGACCGGCGAATCGAGCTTCTTCCCCAGGTTAGTGTAGACGACGACCAAAAAGCCCCAATACCAATACGACGACGGTTATTCCGAGCTGGTCGCCCTGGGATGGCACCCCCTTAGTGCACCACCCTATACGGTAAACCTAGGTACCGCGGTGCACCTAAAGTGGACGGCAACACCACCCCCCCCATCCCTGAAGGTTCGCCTCCGCAGCAGATAGAGTGTGCCATCAACAATCAGCCAACC
The DNA here is from genome assembly GCA_027406025.1 of Colletotrichum musae. Taxonomy (NCBI): domain Eukaryota; kingdom Fungi; phylum Ascomycota; class Sordariomycetes; order Glomerellales; family Glomerellaceae; genus Colletotrichum; species Colletotrichum musae. The sequence continues at coordinate 3,343,471 of JANVYC010000009.1, read as the reverse complement.
CCGATCTTTTTTTTTTGCGTCCGTCCCGAGTAAGATGCTTAATCAGACGGGGCAGAACAAAAAAGGAAAAAGGATAAACTCTGCTGGTGCGTATGACTTGCGATCGCGGGAAGGTGAGAGAGCAAGCGAAGGGGGGAAGGGGGAAAAAAGCTTATTGTTAAGATTGCGAGTTTGTCTGCTATGGTTATGTATTAGCACCGACCAAAAGTCCGACGGCGCGCGCGCGCCTTGCCATCTTCGCTTTCGGCAAGGCCGTCGCCGCGCGGGTGTCATCACAGCCTAGAGGGCTTTCTCTTCCCGTGACAGAATATGGAGTTTGACTGACGGGAGGGCAAGACGGCCTTTTTTTCCTGTCCTGCCCGCACGTTCCAATCCCTGGCCGAATCACAGTTGGCGATGGCAGTTGTGTAGGGGCATCAGCTGAGACCGCCGGACGACGGATGACTGTACTCTTGCTCTCTCAGTGTGCGTCAGATGAGCGCGGCGCCGAGGAGCGTCAGGCCGACCAACCGCAGCGGCTCCATGTGGTGTTTTGTGTGTGTTGGTGTGTGTGTCTCGCCCAGTGCGACCGTCTCGCCCGAGCTTACCTTAATCGAACATGCCCGGCATCCCGTCGTCAGCCTCGTCGACTCGGACTCGAAGCCTGCTTCCTGGGACGCCGACGGATGGATCGATCCTGCAGGAGGGAAGGACTTTCGCCCCGACAGACGACGTTCGCATATGTTTTCAAAGTATACGAATACGCTTCTTCGGCCTCCACATTTACCTACCTATTGTATAGCCTTGTAGGCGCCGTCGGGAAATCCATTCCCAGGCGTGATGCCAGGCAGCCCATGGTTTCAACTCTCTTGTGAACGCAAAGTTGCCGCCAACGAACCCTCTTCCGACCTCGTTTGCCACGCTGCTTACCATCCGCCCGACGTGCCCGAGAAGAGAGTGCCTGATCGCGGCATCCGCAGTCAGCAAGGCGGGAGGGGAGGGCCTCAAGATGACACACCGCAAGGCCAGGGCCAAGAACAGCCCCCCCCTACATAGGTACTGCTATGATGTAGTATTACCTTCAGGCTTCTGCGCGTCGACGGGCACTTTCGTAGTGTAAAGGGAAAGAAAAAAGCGCACAAAGGAGACTCGGCACACGCCCCCGCCCGCCAGCCCCGAGAATGGATGGAGACTCCGGTCACGAAGCGCCTCCACATCGCCCGCGGAGGCTGCCCCAGTTGGGTGACCGACGATGGGTTGTTGTCGCCCGTCACCAAGATTCAAAAGAACAGCGAGGCCGTCGCCGACTCATCCGCCGGCCCATCCGCCGCCCCACGAGTCCACCGGCTTGGAGGCTTGGGGGCTTGGGATGGTTTGCAGCGTCAAGCACCAGACGCCTTGGCTCACCCCCATGACTCAACGCATAAAAGGATGTGCCGTGACAGCAAACTCTAAATAAATAAAATAAAAAGCATAAAAAAAAGGGGGGAAAGAAGGAAAAAAGAACAAATAATTAATAAAGAGGGACGCCTCCGTGAAACGATTAGGCTTTAGAAATAAGGATAGACGTCAGACAGGGATCGTTCGTCTCGCATTGCCCACAGGAATAGTGTAGACGAGATGGCGAACCGCCGTCAACCTGTTTCTCTGCGACCGACGATCCCGTTTCTGTCCTTGACCCCCTTCCAAGAATGCCGGGTCTCTTACGGATACCTGGATCCCTGATCGCAGTCTTTTTGCCATCTTTGTCAGTAACGGTCGACTCTGCCACAGTTTACCTCTTGGCAGTAAATGTGAAATTACTGTGTCGCCGCTCAGTCAGCGGCCAGCAACAGCAGAAGCCCATGCCAATGTGCCTGTCCCGCTTAGTCAGTCACGTCACCCGAAGACATGAAGCCTCGAAGTAGTGGTAGCATCACGATTTCCACATCAACGCCTGGTGGTGTCGCAAAGGAGAGCTGGGTATGCGTTCAGTCGCTGACCGGCTTGACCGGCGTCCGCCCTGGCAAGGGAGCCACGCCAGTCCTGTTCAGCGCCGCCACCGCGCCGCCAAGCGCTTCGTGTCCCTTCCGTGGGAATGCAGCCATCCGTCCTTGTGCTCTCGACGACGGCAATCGCGGATGATACAGTTCCAAAGAAGCCACGGCTGGGGGAGCTGAGCACCAGAGGCGCATCGTGTCCGTACCGCATGGAAGACTTTGCCGAGTCGCGTGGCATCTTGAAGGCTTCATCGCCATCGGCCTCCCGCTGCTCATGCCTGGATTCCTCGACCACAAGCCTGGGCTAACAAAACCTTGTCTAGCTTCTCGACTATTCACGCAGTGGCTGCCGTGAAGTGCCCAAGGTCCCCGAGGACTTCGCCGTCCTACCCGAGCCGTTGCAGCGCTCAAATCGTGCAGAGACATCCAGGGCTGTTGGTGGCACCGGCCTGCGAGACAGGCGCTCCGAGATGACGCATGTACCCGGCTGCTTTTGCACGGCTTGCAACTCCCTCAAACTCCAAGTTCGACTTCTTGGGGCGTTTGGACGCTGAGGAACGGTTGGCAGTGTAGAGTGCGGTCGGTGTCTTGGGCTCCTCGGTGGCACTTCGCTTCACCCCATCTTGTATCGTATCCCCAGGTGAAGCGAGCGAGGCAACCGTTGGCGTGTTCCCGGCCGAGCATGGCGAGATAGTGTACGAGACATCCACGTCAAGCCGTGTCTGCGGGCTAGCCATGCAATCAGGCGACGGCTGATACGGCTGAGAATCCGAGGCTAAATTCGGGCTGCTTGGTAAAACACCTGGAGGGATACTCACCAACTCGCGTCCGGTCGACGTGACCGTGGCCCGGCCACTTGACGATTCCCAAAACCATCATCGATGCTCGGCCCGTCCTCGAACGCAATGAGAGAAGCTTCTCCTCGGTCCTCACAGACATACCCTCCCGGGCAATCTGCGCCGGTGCTCTGAGGACCCTGGAGGAGTGCGTGCGAAGCAGATGAACAGGCCGCAATCGACGTGGGTGTAAAGACCCCTGTCTGGAGTGCATTAGCGGCCCTAAAAAGGCAACAATCTGTCAAAAGGCTGGTTCACTCTGCAACTCTAATCCGTCGTCCCGAAGCGTCACGTTCGAACGGTGATTGCCAAAGTGATGGCTGCATGGTCGGGCACGGCTGCCTGCGCTATCGCGAAATCTCACAGCTGACATCGTAGCTAACACTAGTGACGACCATGACCATGACCATGCCAAGCAGGTAGACACTCTCTCCGCCGTTGGACGCTTCGCTTGGAGTTGGTTGCAAAGTTCCCTGGCCATCCGCCCCTGAAGGGCAGGTGGCCGGGATAAGGTTGAAGGCCGACATGGGGTTCCGCTTAAGCGGCACACGACGGTGCCGCTCGACGGCCAGTCTTGCGGACATGCGCCCGGATATATCGGCCCCCTGGACCAACGGGCGCCCAAAGGTTCGTGTTCAGTTCCGGGGCGTTGGTTAGCACTACTACTAGGAATGTAGAGGTTGCTGCACTGCACTGGCAACTGGATCCCGTATTCCTGCGTGTGCGGGTGTGCGGCGCACCGTCGGATCGAAGCATTGGCGTTGGCATTGGCATTGGGGCAGTGCTGAGCTAGAGAGGCGGTCGACATGAAGGAGACCAGCAAACGAGAAACGTTGACTGCTCAACTCAAGGGCATCTCGGTCCCGACGCGGCCGTTCCAAGCCAGCAGCGGCGCCTTAGGAACACCCTTGGGGGGGAGCCATGGCCGAGTGCCCTGACATGGATCGGCCTATTGGCGATAGGCAAAGGATCGTTGCCGATGGCCAAAAAGGCTTGTCGCATGCATCTTGGCGGCTTGTCGATAACTCAAAAGGTTGATGAGCGTCATCCTCTCATTGGCGATGGGCCCCGGTGGCAGGCTCGGCGCCAGTGAAGCACTGCTTGACTGCTGCGGAGTCTTCGATACTCCGTCTCGGCGACAGCTTTGGTGCGCCGTTAGACTCGGTCTGAATCGCCTCGCGTCCAGAGATCAAAAGTCTGTTGCTGTTGTGATCATCCCTTGAGACACATACGTTGCGTCGCTGCCGTGGCTGATCCCTCTGTTTCGAGATTTGACGATGGACAGTCAGATGGTCAGATCCGAAGGCCAGAACGTGCGCCAGTCAGACCATCACCACCAACAGGCGCCCCTTGGAAACCCCACCCCCTTGGAGTTGGTCGCGATTTTTGCAAGGAATCGTATCCCTTGTATCCGTAGAACTCGCTACTGCTCCTGCTCCTACCGCAAGGAAACCACATTTCTTGGCCCAAAAAGGCACACAGGCCGTGAGCCTTTTACAAAGAAAGTCTGCGCAAATTATTCGTGGCCTTGGCTTGCTTGGCCAGTTGTCCGTAGGTAATCCCGAGGGTGTGCTTAAGCTTAATTCGATACTCAGTGTCATCACCGCGCCATACCGGCCTTCATTCGTTCGACGCACGCCGCGGACCCCACAGATTTCTCTGCTATCCCCTGCTTGATTCCGAAAGCGAACCCTTCGCCCGTGGTGGGGAGGTCTCTGTCCACCCCGAGGCTTAATAAGGGGAGGGGAAGGGAGGGTCGCGGAGCATTCCAGTACACTGTCATCCGTACGGACTTGTGTACAATGAACTGTACTCTGCAGAGCGAGTGACCCGGGAGAAAGACTTTGAGAGCAAGCTTCCGGTTGGTTGCTGACGCGGCCCTCCCCAAGAAGCACGTCGATGGCGATAGGATTGCGAGCGAGGGATGGAGAAACTCGCGCTAAACGTACGGATACTCATTGACTAGGCATTCGATAGCGCCATCCTGTCCTGGGTACCTCGTGGCGTGGCATGCGGGCCGGCAAAATCGGGACTGGCAATTTTTACTTCTCTCGAGAAGCGCCTTCGTATCCTTGGCCCCCCTTCTGGAGTATTAGTGTATCTGTAGCGTGAAGCATCCATGTTGGACGGATACTGTTACTCTATCCGTCGTTGCCAGACGCTATTCGCACACCAGCATCGCCGGGCAGGCTAATAATTGCTGCACCGACTCGCATTTACCCCCCGTTTTCACCATCGGATTGTGGGGAGCCACCGAGTCTGGGCGGCGGGTTTCCAAGAACCTGGTCATGCTTGATAAGGAGGACCATTGGCAAATATGTACTACTAGCATCGAAAGAAGATGCCGTATTCGATTGCCGCGGGCGAGCATATCTCGCTGTTCCCCGTCGTGGATATCGGCGCCCGGGGTGCAAACCAAGGTCCATGGTCTTGCTCCATTCCAGCTCTCCACTTCAGGCGAAGCTTTTGCTGATCTCCTTTTGTTTTCGGGTGCCGGGTGGGTATCACTTTGTCCGGCGTTTGTGCTTGATCTCAAGGGACGGGTCCACGTCGTCTGTCAGAGACGACAACACCACCTGGACGACGACGACGACGACGACGACTCGATCGCTCACCAACGGCGTGCTGTTGGCAGTGGAGACGCCAGGGACAGCGCATGAATTGATGTCATTTAGAGTGGACGATCCGTGCTGCCCAGTTCCAACAACCAAGGTTATGATAGGATTGATTACCTTAAAAAGCCGTCCAACAACAACAACACAACTTGCAAAACTCAAAGGTGACACCGTGTCAGCACACGCGCACACACACACTCACACGGGCAGGTGGACGGCGGCCTTCTCCGTTCGCCAAAACCTTCCCGTGCGAGCTCGGTGTCCCGTTGGCGCCGGGCGCACTGTCTTCGGTGCTGCTCATCGCCCTCCCTCGACAAACCGAAATTCGATCCAAGATTCATTCTCTCTTGCTCTTGGACCAATAATCCTGCCAAGAGTCTCCCAAGACCCTTGGCAGATTTGGCGTGAGCATGTTGATCACAAAGCGCCGACTTGCCAGGACGCCTTGCCGCTTCGGGACGTACACGGGCAGTGGATGGGGATAATTAGTTGGGTCCCCAAGAGAGGCTCATCCCTTGGCGACCTCAAGAGTCTTGCCCAGCCCAGTCCGTGTATTACCGAGATGCCTCAATGTGTTTTTACTGTGCTTGTGCATTCTGGTGCGTGTCGTCGTCCCGTCCGAGGGAGCGCAAGGTCCCAACTGATCTTGTTCGTCTCGTTTTGTGATGCCGTTGTGTGCCGCTGTGCCGTTGTGCCGCAATTTCGCTGTGCCGACAATCCGCATCTTTAGTTTAATTCAAAGCCCAATCAAACTCTACCCCATTTCCATGGTAGGCGAGGACGACAACGATGACGAATTCCGATAGATGGGTGTGCGTTTAAGCTTTTCCTTAGTTCAAACTAAAAGGGGACGGTTGCAATCATCTTGTTGATGGCCTATGGTAGCCGCCCCTGAGTCCGTACTCACACGCTCGCCGTGCCTGCAGTCGGGGTATTGTGCCGTCGTGATTTGTTTGTCTAAATCGAGTCGACATCTCGTCGCCGATGCGCCGATGTGAATAGGGCGGCAAGGCACCAAACGCTCGCTCGGTACTTCCAGAAGTCGACCCTGTCAAGGACAACGCCGTTGAGGATTCGCTGGCCATGTTTATCGGATTCGGTAAGCATGTCGTCAATAGCAGGCAGTCAACGTCTATTTGAACGTCGTTTACTATTTGTCCAGCGAGTTCAGTGGGAAGGATTGACGTCCTAGAATGCGAGATGCAAGGCCACGTTCGCGAAGCTAAGTAACTGAATTTCACCGCATGCGCGAGGCTGTCTGTTGTGGCAAGCTTGATTCGCAGGTGGACAAGCGTCATTGTTCTGAGGTTCTGTACGGTCCGAGAAGCAGTTGGCCATGCGGCCTGGCTAGCTCGCCGCCTGTCTGCGCAGAATACACTCGACGTAAAACCTAGCTCTCTGGGTATAGCTCACATAGCTCCGTTTGACATTTGAGCGTGCATTGATGATGTGTCGCCGAGGTTACTTGTAGTTCCTGGTTTCCGTGGTTTGCGGGCCTTCGAAGACTCGCCCGCTCGACGCTGGAGCGAGACATACTGATATAGCTATTGGCGATTCCTCATAATACTGGTGAGCACGCTGTCCATATCCTGCCGACATAAGGCCGGTGCAGGTCCACTGTCGTGTTGATGGGCAGCTGGGTTTCGATCTGGCCGTGTCACACGTATCTTAGTAGGCCCGGCAAGCCACTGTTGGTTGTTTTAAGTGAGGCCTAATGGTCGACGTCTGAATTGCTGGCAGCTGGGGTCAAGTTTCAAGCGGCAGTACTCGAAGTTGGTTGCCTGTTGAGCATCTCGTAGTAACGTTAGTCGATCGTTGTTTACCTGGCCCCAGGAAATGACGGTTCAAGACATCGAATGTTGTATTGTACACAGGGATATGATACAGGGTCTTGTGCTGTGTGATGTTTCACGGAGCAATTGACTTGGATATGGGTGATAGGACATGCCGTGGTGGTCGGCAATCGAGTTGCTGAGAGGCCTACGAGCATTGAACTACAGGCACAGACTTCTGTTCTCTGCCGTCTGCGGCTGTTCTGCGAAGCAATGAGCGCAGCCCTCGACCAGACTCGGCATTCAGAGCGGCGGGGACAATTTCCGGGCACGGCTGAGAAAGATGACGATCGCTTGCTTGAGATGAGGGTCTGAGACTGAACCTGCGGACACCTGCTCCCGCATGTCGTGCAACATCGCGTGATTTCCCCGCGAGCGTTTGGACCTGTCATATGCAAGCCACCGGAAGATAAGACATGATCGTAGGTAGTTGTGCGCCCAGGTCTTGCTGGACCCCCCTTGACGGGGGGCGCTCAAGTGCAGCTACACAAGCACAAGGTCACCCAGGACAGGACTCGGTCACTGAGGTAACACATGGCGGTCGATCAGCGTGTCACGCACGCCGTGCCTGTTTCATCGAGCCGGCTTCCAGAACCCAAGGTAGGCAAATCTTAACGAATGGTGAGCGTTGAGATGTGGCGCCTACTCTGACATGGCAAGAAGAGGCCACATGGTGCTCGACCTGGGTATACTAGCAGTCGCAGCGACCGTACCAACGGGGAAAAGCCACCACGTCTCTGACGTTCGGGACTCCAGCGAGGTAACTGAGAAGTCTGTCGAACCCCAGGCCGAATCCACCATGTGGGTTGGAGCCCCAGCGACGCAGGTCAACATACCAGTCGAGGTTGCCTCCTTGCTTGCCTTGACTTGATGAAGTCATGCCGCGAGCATCCATCGTCTCAAGCAGCTCCGTCAGGCGATGCTCACGCATGGATCCGCCTGCAATCTCGCACAGGTCAGGTACTAGAAGGTCGAAGCAGTCGACCGTTGCACCAGCCTGGCCAGAGCTGGGGGCGGAGGGTGCGGATTTTCGCATGTAGAAAGCCTTGATCTCCTGAGGATAGTGTGTGACAAAGACGGGCATGTAAGCGCCAGCTTCGTTGGTCGCACCCAAGGTCTTTGCGAGGAACTTTTCATGCTCGGAATTCAGGCCACCCTCCCAAGTGGGCTTGAGCTCGAACCGGTCTCCTTCTGCCTCCAGAAGCTTGATGGCGTCGGCGTAGGTGATGCGCGGCCATCTAGATGATGGACTTTGCATCATGCCAGACCATCGACGTTCGAGCTCTTCGACGGGAACTAGATCATCTTCAGCCGTACGCGTATTGCCGGAAGGCCGTCGTTGGCGAAGCTCCCTTGCAGCCCGTGTGCCGTGTAAGCCGCTGACCAATCCACGCAGCATGTCCTCGACTAGATCCATGACTTCGTCGAGCTCGTCAACGAAGCTCATTTCGGCTTCCAGCATGTAAAACTCGCTCATGTGCCGCGTAGTGTCGCTCTGCTCCGCGCGGAAAGTCGGGGAGAGGGTCCAGACATGACCAAGAGATTGAGCCAATGCCTCTAGATGGAGCTGCGAAGATACCGTAAGGTACTTGGGCGAGCGGAAGAATGGTTCGGGCTTCCTATGCCTGTCTTTCCCGGCGGCTGAGGCTATGGATGTCTCGGGGGGGCCAGTCGTGACGTTGAAGACTTCGCCAGCTCCCTCGCAATCCGACGACGTAATTATAGGCGGATGGGTCTGAATGAAGTCTCGAGAGGCGAAGAACTGAGTCAAGGTGGCGACAGCTTCTGATCTAAGGCGGAGGATGTTTGCATTGAGCGGTGTTCGAGGTCGTAGATGGGGCATGGTGCGGAGGAATTCCGGTGTTTGGTACTTTTTCTGGATGGGGAAAGTCTATGGGATTTGGACATTGTTAGAGGCTGCAGACCATGGAGAAATAGCGGGATGCAGGAGATGTTACCTTGGCATCAGAAGGACCGAGGACCTCGACGCGATCAACCTTCAACTCGTGACTCTGACCTTCCGTTTTGGAGGGGACCCAGGAACCCCGTAGGCGGACTGCAGCACCGACTCGCAAGTTTGAGCTACGCAGGTTATGAATAATCAGCGCTCCCGAGACAATATCACCGGGGAAGCTTTTCTTGCCCTACCTTTCCTCCTGGTTCCTCGAGACCATGGCCTGGAGGGTCGTTCGTGTTGAGCCATCGCCAACATTGACGAACTGCTCGCTCTTCATGTTGCGAACGGATCTGACATAGCCGTTGACGACAACATCCTGCACAGCAGCATCGGGCTTCCAATCGAGAAACTGGGCTACTGTGCGTCGAGGGCCCGTCGAGAGCTGTCGTTTGCCGAGGGGGTTGGCGGGGGGCAGCAACCTCGCGAGCTGGCGGGGTGTGATTGAGAACCTCATGTTGTGCAGGCTCTGCTGTAACTGCAGTCCTATTGCAATTGCATTATATAGTGCGCGGAGTGTTTGATTCTAGCGATCTGATCGACGAGTTGTGAAGGAGGAGGAGGAGGAGGAGGAGAATGAGGCGTGGTCGCGGTTGGACGTCGTGTCGGCGGAAGGGACGACGTTCGCGATGACAGCGACTGCCGTTGCGACTGGAAGCTCAGAAAAAAACAGCCCACAGCAAGAGCTCAAACCAATGGGGAGCTTCAATGCGAACGAGTGGGGACGCTGCGATCCCGAAGGGGAAGGAATCGGTGGTGATAGATAAGATAAGATAAGATAAGATAGTTGAGAAGGAGCTGGAAACACTTAGGTACCTAGATGGAGGCATTGTCCGCATTCAATACTCAGTGTCTACTTAGATAACAGGGCGCTTTTCGTGTTTCCATCAAGTATACATCAGGTAGATGCCCAGTAGGGTGCCCGTGTCTCCCCTCCTCCTCCATCTCAGCACCTTCTTCACCTTACCAGCTTCTTTTCTCCTTCATGACCCAAGACGACGTCGACCTCCAGAATCCTCCCCTTATCCCCTCCACGACTGGCACCGGATTCTAGTAGACAAGCATGGCCTCGAGACTTGCGGTCCGACTCACGGTCGCGGGCAGCGGTTGCGGCGCCATCTTCGCTGCTGCTCGCGTCGTTCCAGTCGACCTTCAGCTCGGCCAGTCCTCGACTCCCGAGACACCAAACATGGGCCGCGGGTGACGACTTCGGGATAATGCAGTCTTTGATTCCCAATCCCAGGACGTGGTCTTGGGATCTGACGAGATTTTGGCGTCCGATGCTGTCCTCTCATCTCACATCGACGCCCGAGCCCGCCAGATTGCTTCTTGCACTTACACTGTGCCTTGTTGGATGCAACCCGACGACAAACATTTGTCGACACTACCGGTTCACAGCTGCGCGCATCACAGAACCACAGACACGCAATACTACAACCATCCCGCCGCCCCTCATCTTCACTCCAAAAATGGACATCAATCCGAACGTGGGACTCGCTTTTTCTTCATCGCGCTGAACCCCTGGCCGCGCGGGCGGCTCCATGTCCCTCCTAGCATCCCCGGTGGAGATCCCAAGAACCATGAAGCTGGGTTTCTTGCTTCTTCGAACGCCTATGCTCCTCCGTCCGGTTGCTTATTGCAGCAAACAACATGGCCAGGCCTTGCCATCTCTTCTCCCTCATCGTCCACCTCGCCTCGCCTTCATTCCCTTTCTGGCAAACCTGTCTGACCCTTGTTCCACGTCTTGCCCCCCCCTCTCCAGCATCGACTCCCCCGGCTCGCAAGCACGGCTCAAGTGAGATCTTGGGAGACAGGAAGATCTCGTATAACTGCGGCAGATTGCAGTAGTATCTCGATCGGATTCCACCAACCAAGACCACGGGAAGCTTGGTGTAGCACGACCCGGGTTTCTGTATAAGCAAGACATCTCTCATCACGACCATCCGCGCGCCCACCCACTCTCTACCCGCCCTCCCTACACTATACACTACCCTGGAATGTCGCAGACTTGACTGAGATCCGGCAAGTATTGGTTACACTCCCCTCCTTGACCCTTCACCGCTCTCGCTTGCTCCAGCCTCGAGGCAAGTCAAGTCCTCTGTTCTTCTCTTCTCTACTCTACGCTGCTCCGGCCTTCTCCGGCCTGCTCTGCAAAGGGAACTTGCTCTGAAAGCTATGCCATGCTTTCTTTTCCCCCCTTCCTCCCTCTGCCTTGCCGTTTGATGCGGCTGGTCTTCACTACGAGGGAGATACATAAAGCTTCCGGGAGGTCCCCGTATTGAACAACTTTTGGTCTCTTGCTCCAAGCCATTCTCGCATCATTATCCTCATCATCGAGAGGCGACCCTACCTGAGAGAGAGCTTGAACTGTCCCGAACCCAATACCCCCATACTTCGGAACACCTTGCAATCCGCGCAATGCCTTCCTCCAAGCCTCTGAAGATCAAGCCCTCCGAGGTTGCGGCTGACACCAAGAAGAAACTCATCCCGGAAGTCAACAAGCACTTCCGCGATGAGTGGCCACCAATCTCCATTCTCTACGAGCAGCCACTGGCTCAGCTCCCCCTCAGCCGGCCCAACTTCATGAGTTCGGACTTGCCCAAGTTCTGTGAGTTGTATAGTTTCCAACCGCCAATGCGCAGACAAGCTGATACCAGCAGATGTTGTCCATGGAGATCCGGTTGACTGCGCCATTGGCTGGGCCCAGAGTGAGGGCGTTCGCATTCCCTTCATCTGCGCCGCGAATGAGAAGCGTCCTGGAGGGGACTGGGAGACAGGTGTCGTCGGATATGAGGTATGACAAGATCACGCCGTGGTACCGCTCAATGTTGCTGGCCTGATGCTGATTCGATGCGTCACAGGAGAGACTCTGTCGACGAAGCAACCTTTCAGCGACTCTTGGGACCCCGCACCCGGATTCCTACGTCCAGTCCAACTATCCCATACCGATGGAAGGGGCCATTTACTCCCCTGATGTTGGTAATACTTCCCCCTTCCTGCGTCCTTCTCGGCCGATGCTAACCTGTTTCCCAAGTTCGATTCCGCCAGTTTCAGGATAGAATCGAATCTCTGGAAATGAAAGACTGGAGGTCCCTCCCTGTCGTCTCCATGCCCCCGACGCGTTGGCCGAAACTCACCGATATGGGAAGAAAGTACTCGTTCACAGAAGAACGTGATCTGGTCAGGAACAAGATGCGAGCGGCCTTGCGCATCTGCGTCTTCAACAACTACAACTATGTCGTCATTGGAGACTTTGGGCTCGGCAACGGATACCGCAACCCACCCAAGGAGCTAGCAGAGTTGTGGCGAGAGGTCTTCCTTTACGACCCGGAGCTAAGGGGCCAGTTTCTCGCCGTTATGTTCGCCTTCGAGGACGACAGACAAAGTACGTCAAAGTGCATCCTCGACGACATCGCCAAGAAGTCCAAGGGCAGCAGCTCCTCGAAAAGCAAGTCCAAAAGTAGCTCGTCATCATCATCGTCGAGCTCTAGTGGCAGCTCGTCCGGTCACAAGAGCGACTTCAAAATCTTCAGCGACATCTTTGCCGACCACGAGATCGCACGGGTACGGAGCCAGCCCGATCCCCGCTATGCCTTCTCTGCGATCATGGACGGTTCTTGACCGACACGTTCTTGGCGCATCATTGACGGGCTATTTGTCTCAGTCTGGGGTCGCTCAACCTGAGCCGGTGAGACCAGGACGTACGTCAAGCGGGCTGAGGCGGCATCCCCTTGGAGAAAGATTGGTTCTCGAGGGCAGCCTGTCATATCGACAAGACGTACACAAACAAAGGGTGTTTGTGTCTCGCAACCCATGCACTCGTACGCCATCATACAACCACCCCTGTCTGAGTCTTCTCATTGGCTCGCAGCTACCGGACAGGGAGTCTGGTTTCTGCATTATTTGGTCAGCTTTTCAATCTAGCAGTCCACGCTCGTTTCTTCTTTTCCTCCTTGCACTTGCAAAGTCGTGGATCCTTACGATCTCGAGAGTCCCCGGATCTCCAACGTCGGGCACCCGAAATGATTATTACTCGGCCTGTTGGGCGTTGTTTGCGGTTCTCTGCGGGAAAACTTTTCTTTTCTTTTCGAGTTTTACGGAAGTCTGAATCATACCTCGGTGGGCATTGTTTGCGGTAACCTCGCGGCTGGCCGGCGTTCTGACGGTTCGGTGGCCTGGTTAAGGTCTATGTAATTGGCTGGGTGTATACTGGAACTGCTGGGATTGTTGAACCCCTGGGGCGGCGTCTGGTGTTGTGAGTCGGGTTGGAGCTATTCCCTTGCAATCTCAATCTGGAAATCTTTCTGAGCATACCTACCGTACGGACTGTTGACTCTCTCCCCATCCTGCCACGCTTTTGGGGACGCACGCGCGACTGGGGGGTGTGTGTATGTGGATGTATGGAGTAAGGGGATGGACATCTTCTTCCGCTGGGCTGTCTGGCAGGCATGCGTCGAATCGGACGTGATTCCGGCCAGGCCGCCTCATTTTTCGCCGTGAACTCACATTTCAAATCAGTCAGTGACACCAACAGCGCGCACCCACGACATGCGGCAACGTCGAGGACTAGACTGGCGCTTGTAAAAGCCATCACGGCGCATCGGCGTTCCGAGACCTGCTGATAAACGGTGGGAGACGGATGGCGATCGTCGAAGCCGTCAGCTAGGTCTCTCCTCATGTACGTCTTCCAGTTCGTTGATACAGCATACTAACGTTGTACAGGGCCCGAAATGTTCTCGCGCCATCGGCAAGTGGTGTCCAGGGAAAGGATGTGCAGCAGACCGGTCTGCCTTCTTCACCCTTAGTGTTCGCCTCGTTCTCTTGCCAAAGACTGCACGACACGTGCCGCACGGACGAAACTGGAGAAAAGCAAATAGCCCTTCGCTTTGCTCGTCAACTGGAGCCCGTGGTTCGCCGAGGCGGGTTGCGAATGGGCGTCTTGGAAGGGAGAAGCAAGCATTTCGCGTGAGTCTCTGTCTTCGTCATTCGGCAATGCTGAGCGACGACGGACCTCGCCCCGAAGAACGACAGGCTGCAAGAATTGAGCATCCAGGAGGGATCTCCGGCATGGTATGTCTTCGCCGGAGTTGGCCATGGTTGCTTTTTCGGGAACTGACATGGTTCTTTGGGCACAAACAAAGCTCCTTGATATCTTCGTCATAATGAGGGCTCGACAAGTAAATGACAGGGGGGCCGGAATCCGAGCAAGCAATCCCTGCTGCCTTCTCAGATCTCGACTGGGGGGGTGCGATGGTCTCGATGGTCAGGTATCACCGCGTCTTCCCTACCGCCGCCTGGCCCCCCACTCCAACATCGTCAGGCGGCACCGGGGCGGGAGACCCGCGACCATGGAGCGATTTTATCACTTCTCACTTTGCTCGACTGGAAGGCTGACTACCGGGAGGCATTTGTGCGACGGCCAGTACGGCCGAGACACGGACTACTACGGCCTTTAAGAGAAAAAACAAACACTCACAGGACGGCTGACGTCTTCGCTCCCTTTGCGACCCACGAGAGAAACAAACACAACCCTATTCCAACCCAGTGGTAGACTATTCATTGATGAGAGCGGGAAAACGGGAGTCGTTCGTGTGAAAAGAGGCAATATTTTTCGACCCTGGAACTAGGCTGACGCCACAGGAGCCCGACCACGCGGAACCGGAGAGGGCACCTCGGAGCACGCTTATTGTCATGCATGCCCTTGCATCCGTCATCCAATCAACCGAGACGTGGCATCTCTGGCGCAACTCCCTTTTCATTCCCCGGTGAGGCCGGTTACACCAGGCACAACACAAGCACACACGCAAGAGGGTGATAGGTTGGACGGGGTGAAGATGCTTGAGACACCACGCCAGGACTATCTCTGGTAAGGGACAGTGAGCGCGTCGTCCTTCACCCGTTTCGGTGGCTCTTAGGGATGTGTTGAGGGACGTACACCAAAAGGTGAGGGCTTGTCCTTTCTGCCCTTCATGAAATGGTTACCCTTCCGGGTTTGCTGCGAGGGTTCACGACGCCAGGTTATCTCCTCTACCAGACCTCCTCGATGGTAAAGTCTTCTCACTGATATGGCCTCTCCTGTCATTCTTGCCAATCGCTACATCTCCGGGGGACTGAGAGGCGAGATGTTTACCCGCGAGGTATCGTGGTAGCATCATGAGAGGAGACGGCAACGTGCTTCTAGTTCACAGAAACACAGATTGCCTCACAGCAGCGCAACCCAGTGGCAATTTCTGCAGCCTTCCCCCAACACGGACATCTGCTCACCGCCCTCGCGGGCGCAGCGCAGAAGAAGCACGTATATCATCACGCCCTGCCGTGAGGGTTTTCCCCGTTGGCACGCGCAGGCGCAGGCAACTCACAGCGCAGAAAGAAAGAAAAGAAAACCAAAAATCAGACGACGTCCTAGGCTCTGGGCGCAGATCCGCCCTACGACGGCGTTCCATGCCGTCGAGACACGGCAGCCTCACAGGGAACGGGACCCAGACAAGCAGGCAAATGCAACGATCTCCGACAGGGATTCGCGGCGTATCATTAACCCTCCTCGCACTCCCGTCCCTGTCCGTACCCGTCTGGCCGGTCAACCTTGCTTTCTTGTTCACGCCCAGATGCCCACCGCTCCCCGTCCCCGCGGGTGGGAGGCTGTGTGTGTCCCAACCCCACCCGTCGATCATCTACCGCCGACCCCTTTCCCAGATCATGCACATCCCCCAACCTGGCCTTGGACTTGGGATGAGGCGGTGGGGTGGCGGGCGACGGGACACACTGGATGAGAGTGGAAAGGCCCGGCAGACTGCATGTTTCACCGTTTCTGGGTTCAACGACAACCACTCGTCCCTCGCCTGATCAAATACACAGGCGCGCTGCGGGAGCCACGGCAGAAGGTTGGGCGTTTGTGCATGAACACCCAGCCCAGCCCAGCCCAGCCAGCCACTCTCGAGGTTTTCGAGGAGAGGGGGGAACGAAGTTGACAAAAAAGACAAACACGACAATGGGCCGCAGAGGGCACATACGGATGGGCCCCCGGGCTCTGTCTCTCATGTACGCCCACAAATTGTGTCTCAGTCCTGTACGTGCCCCCTTTCCCGCAAACACATACTCTTTCCGTCTCTCGGGCATCAGACTCACCAGAGGAAGAGGGGGGAAACCTACCTAATGCCGTAATGAGCTCCCATGTCGTGCAGAGCTTGGCAAACGGTAGGCACCGCCGGCTGTCTTCTTTGTCTACTGTGCCGTGCCTGTCTCTCTGTTCTCGCCTTGCCATTTTCGTCGTTGCCGGGTGGGTGTCTCAGTCTCTCGGCGAGCCGGCGAACGTCCCTATACACTTTTTTTTCTGCCACTTCTCAAAAGGCCTGTCACATATCATATATCACATATCAAAACTCTGATCGCGAATTTCATTCCCGGCGTCCGTCCCTCTCCTCCTTTCGCTAGTGCAGCCGAGAATGGGTGTAAGTATCTCTCCTCAGCACTGATGATATTTCATAGCATCATGTGATTCGGTTTTCTCTGTCGTACACCCCTCACCCCTCCTCGGCCGCCCTTGCGAGTCTGGAGGCGGGACCAGTGAGCTTTTTCTGTCTTTCGTTCTTGTCTCTCGAATGATGAAGCCGTTCTGGGAGACAATGTTCGACTTGAGGGGGGAGGGAGAAGAAGGGATGGGGCACTTCACCAGGCGGTGACATGCGTCGGGGAGGGGGGGCGCTCACTGCCTAGACAGATTGGGTACGTTACTCGCCAAGGGGCTGTGGAGGCACTGTCTTGAAGCTTAAAAGATGTTGTGATCGTTGTGAGCACGGAGCCTGCGGTCGTATGTCTTCGTGATGAGGCACTAGCCATCTCTTCCCACCCCACGCGTCGGTATCTTCCAAGCACAATCCGACGTTGAACCGCCATCACCACCACACATCTCCGTAAGAGACAGAACAAGCGGTGGGTAGGCGCCCGATGGCTCACACACATCGTGAGTGTTCCTTCCCGGGCCGTTGCGTCTTTACCGGGTCCTCCCCGTCGGCGCGCGCGCGCGCTCACCGCTTCTCTCGGAGTCGAATCCGGTCGTGCAAAGCACAACGTCTCGCGGAGCGCTAGAAGCGTAGATCGAGAGAAACAGAGACAAGAAAAGAGCAGCACGTGAGATGATGGAAAAAGAGCCCGTGTCCAAGAACGCCGCTTCAGACAAGACGTCGGTCAGCGGGCGTTGAGTTTCTGACAGGGTGGGGGGGGGGGGGATGCTGAGGTCAGGGGATATGCCAGTCGCGATGTGCGGATCTCGCGATACTCGAGAGGAAGAAGGGGGGAGCTTTGCAGATCATGCGGACTGGCTGGATAATTGCCTTTGGATGCAGTCGTAGTTGAGGATTTACCTGGACGGGATCCTCGCGGACACTGTGATCGTGCCCGAGAGCTCGATTTCGTGCGCGTGTAGGAAGCACTGCGGTCCAACGAGCTTAGATTCCGCGTGTATTGCTGCCAGCTTGCGCATGTAAACTTGACCGCTCTCGCCCTCGTCACACGTCTCCGGGCACTAATACCAGTCCATGTCATGTAGACGATACAACAGCGACGAGTACGCTGCAGTGTCAACACAGAAACGCCTTCGCGCAGAACACATGAGAGGTATTTGATCATTTGTTGTTGACGGCTTTTTTTTCTCACTCTCACTCTTGGAACCACACACCAGACACCCATTGTATATGCAATTCTGAAAACGCTCAAAGCATCGAAATTCCACCTCCCCATCCCTGACACGCGCCTTTACTTTCCCTACCAGTAATTAGGCCGCAAGCCGGCAAAGCCAGTCAGGGCGTTGGCGTCCGTCAACGGGTCGTCCCTCTTCCTCTGGCCAGACAGCTGCGACAAATGGTCAGTACATGTAAGTCAGGCATCAAAGGGAACCGAAGTCTCATACCTCGAGCTGAACGCTCCTGTGAAGGTGCACGAGCCAGTCGACGTAGCTCTGCGCCTCGTTGTTCCTGTCCTCGACGAGCATGCGCGCGAACTCGTACTCGGCGCCGTCGATGCCTTGCCTCGCCAGCTGGATGCCCAGGCCCTTGGACCCGCGCATCGTTTTGAAGAACTCGACGAGGTTGCGCACCTGGGCGTTGAGGTGCGTCTGGAGGATGGGCAGCGACGAGGTGTATGCGTCGAGGCTCTGCAGCGTCATCTTGTCCTCGCCGAACAGGTCGGCAATGAGGTTCGGCGACGTCTGGGCGTGGAACCACAGCAGGCACTGCTGGCCGTTGTCCACGAGGTAGACGCCGCCGGGCTCGACGCGGGAGAAGGACGTCCGGATGGCCGGGGGTACCCTGAGGTGACCCGACTCGTCGGGGAAACCATCCTCGGGGGCGAGGTTGTGGACGGGGATCATGCGCGGGTAGAGGTACAGGCTGAGCTCCATGGCACCCATTGACCTGATCATGCGCATCTCGTGCACCCTGCGGTCGGAGCTCTCGTTGCCGCCCTTGAACGCACGGCACTTGATGAGACCCAGCATGTACATCGAAAATTCCTTGAGCCGTTCCGGCATGACCAGCTGGCCGTCCGGCTGTGCAGAGGTGAGGAAGTTCTTGCGGTAGCAAGACAGGATGTCGATCGACCTCTCGGTCAGGTGGTTGCGGACGTCCTTCAGGGTCGCAGAAGTCGTGGCCAGTTTTGTGCTCGCTTCCTTGGCAAGAATGGCGACCACGGCATCCTGGTCGATGAACTTGACAGAGTCCCTCGGGTTATCGCACACACTGGCAATGACGTTGGAGCAACGCACTCTCCTCTGGCCAGATGCTGTGGTGTACAGCAGGGCAGACTGGAAGTGGGCGTCGAGCTTCGAGTCGAGCTTGCCGTCGTACGAGAAAGTGACACCCATAGCCTTGTCGGCGTCAATGACGCCAATCTCGAGATCGGCACCGAACGTGTGGTGAATGAAGTTGCCGTGGTAGCCGTTAATCTGCAGGCCATTCGAGCACCGCACCTTCATCAGGGCCTGGAAGCCGGTCTCGCGAGTGACTGCGTGCTTGATCTCCATCGACAGCTTGGTGTTATCGCGCGCACCGATGAAGTTGGGGTAGTAGAACGTCTCGCCACCTGTTGAGGCTGCGACGTGGCCAACGGTCGCGATGTCGAGGTAGCCACCAGATGGCGACGCAAGGAAGAAGTCAGCACCGATGCCGGTGGCAACCATCTTCTCGGCAACCTTCTTCCAAGCAGGGTGCTCGGTGGAGAACAGCTTCTTGTCGATCTCGCCGCCAGGATGCTTGCCGTCGTCCCTCAGGAACAGGCGGCCAGGACCCCAGGTGGGCAGCGCGGCCAGAGAGCTGACAATCTTTCCTCCCGTCTTCTCCAGCGCGGAGACGGCCGAGTTGAGAGCAGCGAGAAGAGCAGGTTCGGGGTTCTTGATGTTGGAGAACATGGTAGGCAACATGGTGAGCAAGGACGTAATGACAGACCTGGGCCCATTAGTATCATGGCAGCTATAATCACAACGGAGACATACTTGGATTCATAAGGGTCAACGAAGAGACCGTCGCTCAGGGGAACGAAGGGGTCCTCCAGGTCGGGCATGATCATCATCTGGGCTTGTTCGAGAGACGGCTACCTCTGTCAGCTGTCATTCTCAGATAGGCTCACGAGCAGGATGCTTACGTTCACGTTGTAGAAGTGGATGTCCTTGTCAAAGGTCACGAAGCCGACCTTGGCTCCAGCCGGTATCGTGCGCTTGGGCTCACCGTTCTCGTCGCGCTCGGCGTCCTCGCCGCCGTACAGCGCCGCAAGAATACCCTCGCAGAAAGACTCGATGAAACCCTTGTTGAAAGCCTCTTGGGTCACGTCGATCAGGAACAACCAGCGCAGGCCGGTGGGCTCCTTGGTCCAGTACTCTTTGGGGACGACGAACTCCACAGTGCCCCTGGTGAGCTCGGGGCGCTGGTCGCGGTCGACTCTTACACCCTGGGGAGTGAGAGCGGAGAAGTATTCGGAAGGGGTATCATTGGGGTAAGTGCACAGGTTGCAAACGAACTTGTTGCCGCCCGAGCGGAACATCATGAAGGGGTTGATGTAGGCTCTGCAGCGGCGACATCTGGGAGGACCGGAATCACCAAAGTCCAGAACTGGGATCTCGAGCTCGCCAGCCTGCAGGGGGGCCATGGGCTGCAGCAGCAGACCCATTGGCAGGCCCGTCAGAGCCAGACCCTCGGCATTCGCGGGGATGCTGTTCAGCGTCAGACGGGCGAACTTGGGCGAGGCGTTGCCCTGGTCGTAGGCAACGTAGGAAATGGTGGCCGGGGGAGGCAGGTGTTTCTCGAAGGTAGGGTAGACATTCGCAAAGTAGTGTTGTTGGAGGGTGTCACGAGAGACGGGGACGCTCGGCAGGTCGTCGATGGTGAGCTTGTTGTGGCCACCGGTCTGTATAACGGCCGGGGGAGCACCATCGGCTCCGTTCCGGGTCGCGAACTCTGCGGGAGAGGCGGGGACTCCAGGGATGTAAGTCTGTCCAACAGCAGCTGGGAACTGGTTCATGGCAGGGGTAATCTGCGGGTTGATGTACTGGGCCTGCGAAGGGTCGGCGTTGAGGAAGGAGGTGGCGGGGGTACCGGCGGGAGGGATGCCATTGAATGCTTGCGAGGAGCCCGTGGCCTCGACCTGGTGGTACGCATGACGATCCTTCTTCTTCTTCCTGATGGTGTTGTGGCCGTCTCCAGCGCCGAGGGACATACCGCCCATCTGCGCCGCCAAGCTCTCCTGAGACTGAAAACCGGGACTCTGCGCATATGGCTGGGCTTGAGGAGCACCGTACGGCGAGGCCTGAGGAGCGCCATACGGCGAACCCTGAGGAGGCGGAGCCGATCCGGGCATGGGAGGCTGTCCACCGTAGTACTGCTGGCCAGGCGGGGGAGGGGATCCGTAGGCAGCTCCCTGCTGGTAGGGCTGCCCCGCGACAGGAGGGGAGAACTGGGGAGGTGCGGGCTGCGTCGATCGGTTCGGATTCGAGGGGTCGTGCTCTCCCTGCCCCAGGTGGTGATAGGGACCGAAGTCTGACATGTTGGTTGACAGGCCGCGGGCGGTGGTGAAAGGAAGATCGGTTCTTCGGGGGTTGCGTGATCTTTGGGAGGGGTGACGATCGAGCTCGACAGTTCGGTGGTCGAAGTAAATAAATGCTGGTAGCTAGCTACCAGAGGAATGGGACGGTAGCTGCGGTGTGCGCCGATGGTGGGAATTATCGGTAGAGTGGGATTCGCAGGAGAAAACGTCGAGGGAGCGCACGCATCTAAGAGTGCGCCATTCTCCGCAGGTTCGTGAGAGGTGTTTCTGTCGTCGTCGTCGTCGTCGTTCGAAGGACCAGCCGACTTAGTCGAAGGAGGAGATTGGGAGCTTGAATTGTGTCCTGTCCCCTTTCGAGAGCAGCGACAATGAGCCGGACAGGGATCTGGACCAAATTGACACGATATTCTTCCGACGCGTTTTTCCAGACCGACAGCTGTACAATTGGATCCAATAGGTCCGCCGTGGAAGCTCCAGATGTACCGCGGTACACTGTACCATCGAAAGGGCCCCCCACCATCTGTACATCAGGCCGCACTAGACCGCTTTAGGCCGGGAAGATTGGAAGTTCCAGCGCCGTCGCGGTACTGCCTTCCCGGTCCCAACAAGGCAGGCTCCGCAGTGACTGTACATAGTAATAACTGACGACACTGGCAGGAGCTCTTCAGTGGCCCCTGCTCTCCATTTTGGCCCTAGCAGCAGAGCCGTTCGGTACGTACCGCCGCTGCTACTGCAGCAGCTCGGGCGAGGCGTTGCATCCTGGACTGGACTGGTGGACTGGATTCTTTTACGCGACAAGGAAATCGTCGACGCTGAGGTACTAGAGAACGACGTCCACTTCTTT
Source organism: Colletotrichum musae (assembly GCA_027406025.1). Lineage (NCBI taxonomy): Eukaryota > Fungi > Ascomycota > Sordariomycetes > Glomerellales > Glomerellaceae > Colletotrichum > Colletotrichum musae. Next base: position 3,321,405 of record JANVYC010000009.1, on the reverse strand, counting down.
CTCCCCCCTGTCGCTGCGCCAGCGCAATGGTCATCGCAAACACGACGAATTCTTGAATCGAAGCAACAGATCTAGTTCCAACTCGATCTTGATTCGAACCTCCAGACGATGCATCGCGACCCTTCGCTCTAGACGTCCAGCATGTTTACCTTCTGCCCGCTGCAGGGCGCCCTGTCCGAGTCGGCAGCATCGCAATCGATTCTAGAGCTCGATGGAGGCGTCAAGATTCTCATTGATCTCGGCTGGGACGAGTCTTTCGACGCTGAGAAGCTACGGGAGCTTGAAAAGTACGTGTCCCCCTTCATTGACCCTTGTCTATTCTGTCAATTGGAGACTGACAGTTTCTCAGACAGGTCCCGACGCTGTCCCTCATTCTGCTGACCCATGCCACGACCTCCCACCTGGCTGCCTTCGCCCATTGCTGCAAAAACTTTCCCCTATTCACGAGAGTCCCCGTATACGCGACCCGCCCCGTCATCGACCTCGGTCGCACCCTGACCCAAGACCTCTACGCCTCGACACCGTTGGCCGCCACCAAGATCCCCCACGGCTCTCTGAGCGAGGCTGCCTACTCGTACTCCCAGCAGCCGACCGCCGACAACGACTTCCTCCTGCAAGCACCGACTCCCGAAGAGATAACCCGATACTTCTCTCTGATCCAACCCCTCAAGTACTCGCAACCGCACGAGCCGCTGCCGTCGCCCTTCTCCCCGCCCCTGAACGGTCTCATAATCACCGCCTACAACGCAGGCCACAGTCTGGGAGGAACGATATGGCACATTCAGCATGGTCTGGAGTCAATTGTCTACGCCGTGGACTGGAACCAGGCGAGAGAGAACGTGTATGCGGGAGCGGCCTGGCTAGGCGGGGCTGGAGGCGGCGGCGCCGAGGTCATTGAGCAACTACGCAAGCCCACTGCCCTCGTGTGCAGCAGTCGCGGCGCCGAAAAGGTCGCACAGGCCGGTGGTCGTGCAAAGCGTGACGAGCAGTTAATCGACATGATCAAGCTGTGCGTCAGCCGAGGAGGCACTGCTCTCGTCCCAGTCGACTCCAGCGCGCGCGTCCTGGAGATTGCCTACCTGCTTGAGCACGCGTGGCGAGTAGACTCGGAGGCCGAAGACAGCGTCTTGAAATCAGCAAAGCTCTACCTAGCTGGGCGGAACATGTCCAGCACATTACGGTACGCGCGGAGCATGCTGGAGTGGATGGACGACAACATCGTTCGCGAGTTTGAGTCTGTCGCCGACGGCCAACGGAGGGCCAACGGAGCCGATGGCAAGACCAAGGAGGCCGTGCCGTTCGACTTCAGATATCTTAGACTGGTCGAGCGTAAGGCGCAGATCGAGAAGATACTATCTAGCGGCAACGATAACGTCAAGGCAGAGGGAAGGGTCATCCTCGCCAGCGACGACACCTTGGAGTGGGGTTTCTCCAAGGACCTCATCCGCGGCCTTGCAAAGGACTCGAGGAACCTAGTGATTCTGACCGACAAGCCGCCCAAGTCCCGCCCGGAACAGCCTTCAATAGCCAGGACCCTCTGGGACTGGTGGTCAGAGAGGGGAGATGATGTCACCGTTGAGCAGTCAGGCAGCGGCGACAGCATTGAGTTTGTTTACGGTGGTGGACGGCAACTGGAGGTTCAAGAAGCCACGCGGCAGGCGCTCGAGGGAGAAGAGCTCACTATTTACCAACAATGGCTGGCAACGCAACGCCAGCTGCAGGCAACACTCCAAGGCGGCGGCGGGACCTCAATGCAAGCTCCTACCGATGCCGCTGACGACGTCTCTTCGGAATCCTCATCTGACTCTGGCGAGTCCGACAACGAGCAGCAAGGAAAGGCCCTTAACATCTCGACAACGATGGGTCAGGCCACGCGGAAGAAGGTGGTTCTCACAGACGAGGACCTCGGCATCAACATTCTGACCAAGAAGCGCGGGGCCTACGACTTTGAAGTGAGAGGCAAGAAAGGCCGCGAGCGTTCGTTCCCCCTCGTTATGCGTCGCAGACGCGACGACCAGTTTGGAGACGTTATCCGACCCGAGGACTATCTGCGAGCCGAAGAGAAGGAAGAGGACCTGCCAGTCTCCGACGGCCTACGTGGAGACGAGGACGACAACCGACTCGGAAGGAAACGCAAATGGGACGACGGAAACAACAAGAATGCGAACAAGCGCCAAAACGCAAAGGGTTCCTTTGGGGACGACCAAGACGGCGCCGACGCCGAGGACCACGTACCAGACGAACTGGACGACGTGGAGGATATTGTCGAGGAGGAGATCCAAGGACCCTCGAAGCTTATCGTATCAACAGAAACGATCATGGTCAACTTGCGCATTGCCTTTGTGGACTTCAGCGGACTGCACGACAAGAGGAGTTTGAACATGCTGATTCCACTGATCCAGCCGAGGAAGCTGATTCTGGTCGGCGGCACGACGGAGGAGACCACGGCGCTCGCGGCGGACTGTAAGAAGCTGCTCGCCGCGCAGATGGGGGCCGCGGAGGAGAGCGCCGTCGACGTCTACACCCCGTCCATCGGCACGTGGGTGGACGCCAGCGTCGACACCAACGCCTGGATCGTCAAGCTCACGGACAGCCTCGTCAAGAAGATCAAGTGGCAGCAGGTGCGCGGCCTCAGCATCGTGACGGTCACAGGCCAGCTCGTGGCGGAGGCGCTGGCCAGGGAGAGGGACGACGGCGCCAACAAGCGCGTCAAGACGGAGGCGGAGGACGACGGCGGCGTCGTCAAGGAAGAGGCCGACGCGGACGACGAGGTCGAGGTGGTGCCGACGCTGGACCTCCTGCCGAGCAACATGGCGTCGGCGGTGCGGTCGGTGGCCCAGCCGCTCCACGTGGGCGACCTGAGGCTCACGGACCTGCGGCGGGCGATGCAGCAGTCGGGATACACGGCCGAGTTCCGGGGCGAGGGCACGCTGGTCATCAACGGGGCGGTGGCGGTGCGCAAGACGACGGCCGGCAAGGTGGAGGTGGAGAGCGTGGGCATCGCGGACGCGGCGTCGATGATGCAGCACCGGAGCACGTTCTACGAGGTCAAGAGGATGATTTACGACGGCCTGGCCGTGGTGGCCGGCGCGTGATCGTTGGGAAGGGTGGTTCACGCGGGACATGTACGCTGATTGTAGCATTTTTTTTTCTCAGAAACCGACATCTTTCAAGTACTAGAATATCAAGGGTTCAACGGAGCACATCGAATAGTCTTATGGACTCGGGCATCTCTTGATATGATGCTTCACGCCTTTGGCGACGTTCGTCTCTGACCTGGTACCGGCCGGCCGGCGGCAGCTGCCTGTCCCGTGACTTTTCTTCAGCGTCAGGCAACGTTCATCATGCGCGCCGTCTCATTGGCGAATGAAGAAATGTATCTTTTCCCTGATTTTGCATGTGAAATGGTTCTGGCGACAGGACCGAGAGAGTAAAAAGTCTTATAATGTCCCCGAACCTTGCGGAGATAACGAGCATACTGCCCGTGAGCAACACTTACATCCAGAACATCCAGGCCACAGTATCGAAGTTCAATTACCCTCCCGTAACGAAATCGAAAAAGTCCTACGAGGTCAGGGCGTCAGTCAGCCCGTCCTACCTGTGTTTAGACCTTCATTGATGGACACTACTAATACCGTGGGTGGCGTAAAACCCGCAAGTAAGGATGGCCTTGCCAAGAAACCGAAGAAAAAAAGCTCACGAGGTCGGGAACATTCCGCGCGGGAGCTAAAACCAACAGTTAAATCAAAACAAAAAAAGTCTTCTTTTTTTTCCCACCATTGCTGAGAATTTCCAAGGACGACTTCTCTCTCTCTCTTTCCGCATGAATTACAGCCCCCCGCCCCCCTCCCGTGCCGCGCCGCGAAGCTCGGCAGGCGCCAACTTAAGCGATTTAGGGGGCTGCTCGTTACGTTCCCCGGGGGAGAGAGAAAGGGGGCGGCTGCTTCCACGTCATCGCGGGAGATTGCATTAGGCGGTGTCCGAGAGTGGTGAAAACCACAGCAGGTACGCCGTTGGAGGGAAATGCGGCTAGGAGGTGTGGCATCACATGGACGGTAACGTTCCAATACAGACAAGACGGTTCAGCGATTTCGTGGTCACGGTGAATGGACCGTCCGGGTTGGGTGGTGCCGGCGCGGGCGAGGAGCCTGATTCATGGGCGTGTGTGAGGTCATCGCATGTTTTTAAGGGCCCTTTTTACACTACGCCGCGCCGTCTGGTGTGTTCTGACGATCCGGGAACCGGGGTGGATGAGGAAAACAAACGTGGCTGGTGGCAGAACGGTCGGCGGTCCGGCCGGTGGCGATGTCACGGCCTGGATTTGCGGGTTGTCAAGTCAAGTGATCGACCGCGCGTGCGTGCTCACCGTCCATCTAGTACGGAGGAGCGTCTCAAAAGTTCTTGCTTGCCTCTCGAAGTACCTGTGGGCCCGGAATAACCACAGTACCTATAGTACATAAGCAATAAGATCCTGATACTAAGAAGGCCCTTTATAGGGGTCCTTTAGGGGGATTAATCCGAGGCTAATGTACTCTTAGGTACTGATAACGTTAGCAGGGGTAAATCAGTATAAAAGGCTTGGCGATTTCAGCAGAAACTTTTGAAATGCTCCTCCGTACCATTTTCCGACCGTCTTTTGATTGTGACGAACGGGGGATGCGCGGTGATGTCTTTTGGTGATGAGTTGTCAAGCGCCGGGGGTGTATGTGTGTGGGTGGTGATTCAGCGGCGGCCGGAGCGAATGATTGCGTAGAGGGATATCTCGGTGCTCTGGATGGCGCGATATTGACCAAGAAAAGATCAGGACTCTGGAAGTTTTACACACAAGCGAGGCCGTTCCCCATGTGTAATCGAGAGCCAGGGGTACCGTGTTCGGGGGACTGCCGGGTTGGTGGGATGGATCTTCGGATGAAGATTTCATTGGGCCCATTGCCTCAGTGCCTCACCTCAGGAGCAAACACACGCGCTGTGAACGGAGGGAGGGAGATGGATAAGGCTCTGCTGTTGTCCTCGGTATCCGTACGGTGAGTGAAAAGGGTAAAAAGACGACGACCGAACAGCCGGGCTGCTGGACGACGGGGTTGTCGGGATCCCCGTGCCCCGCGGCTGCGCTAGCGATAGCGACCCTGCCTGCAATGAGGGACGGGATTCTGAAGGAAGCAATGTCTTTTGCGGACTCGAATGCCAAATACTTTTGGAATAGCCGTCCTTCTTTCTTTGAGGCTGGCTACCTTTGTTTGTCACATCTGGGCGTTAATCTCTTCGTGTCTCGCCCAGTCTTGGTAGGGGCTCGATACGGAGTGCTACTATTTCGAGGGGCAAGCATAGGTGACGAATACATTCCGGGCTTATTTGTCCGTCCTTCTTTATTTGTTGTCGGAGACTCAAGAGTAGTCGGGACTCAGGAGACGACGCTGCGACAATCAAAGGACGTTGTGTTGTGTCCAGTGTGGACATCGGTATCGGTACCTGCGCAAGGAGGTCCAACGCCCGCCCCAATGCGCTTGTGCAATAACGGAATCTGCACCCCCCGGCTGTTGCAGCAGTGAGGGGAGGGGTTTCCAGCTGAGCAGGGGTTTGTTGTGGTTTTGAGGGGGCGGATGCAGGCGGTGGTGGTGGTCGATATTAAGGTGCGGATATGAGGGACTCGGGAGCCATGGAGACGGTGACAGCGTAATGTCACGCGTACATACAACGTGTGGATGCAGTGTGCCCTGCGATTGCGAATGCGGCCCCCTTGCGGGCCCTGCGAGTCTGGGACGGCACACTAGTTCGGATATTCGTATAGGGAGGTCAACGGCAACACTCATTTGACGTTGTTGTCTTTCTCTGCCCCGTGCTTGGGGTATTGGATCGTTGGTAGGTAATAGTCGTTCAAGAGGCAACCCCGTGTTGAGACAGCTCCAAGTCGTTGTCGTGAAGCCACAACCCAACTACGCCGGAACATGTGGACAGAACAGGAGACAAGAGGATCTCAATGTCGTAGCCGTTGACTAATTAGCTGCGCCCATAATTCCGCTGAGGCTCCGTGAGATGGCCCCCCCCTGGGGTCGGTACGTATGCATAGGTATGCTATGAATAGAGACAAACGTCAAGGAGCTGAAGACGGAACGGCATACACGACCTCTGCACATGTTACACTGTACTGTGTACAGGAGTTGTAGTGTAGTATGCTGTATGCGTCTGCGCGGGGCCGTTGAGTAGATCCGTCATCCACATGGTGCACATAGGATTCAGGAACCGGCGACCAGTTGATCGTCTTCCGGATGTTCCATGAGGTAGGCAGTACTAGTAGGCCAGCCAGGCGAACCCAAGCCAAGGCAGTAAGACGTGAGGCATCAACAGACAGCTGTGCAATTAGCGGGATGCTTCAGCTTCGCACTGACACTGACACTGCCTTGTGGGTTACGGCCCACGAACCCACGGTCATCAGCGGAGCTGCCTCGCCATATCCGTCGACACTGCATGTTGTGGTGGCTTTGTACAATTCGGACCCCGTTAGCCGGAAGCACGGCGTCGACCGAGTCTTGGGGGCGTAGGCGGGACGCTTTCGAGGCCACGGGGCCTCTATGCCCCTTGGGTGTTGGGAAGCTCCTGAAGGCGGCAGAGGTCGCGCTAAGCTTGGGAGGGAGCTTGCGAGCTTAGCTGAAGATGGACTGAAGATCATTTGCCGTCGAGCGACAAGCGAACGGGTCATTCGTTCATGGTGTTGTCGAAGTGGTTGTTATCCATGCTTGATGCCACACAATCGTAGGAGTTTGGAGTTTGTGCGTTTGTGTTGGTTCAGGAGAAGTGTACCTAGTACTACAGCAGAGCAGGTACCGAAGTACAGTCCCGAGGCATTCACGGAGAGGAAGGGAAAGGAAGGAAGGAACACGGTCAAGGTCGAGGTCGAGGCCGCGCCGGCAATGGAAGGTGCGAAGAAGGGAGTCGATAGCCACGAGCACAAGCGGCAAGCGCAATTTCCTGCGGATCCAAGGGCCAGGGAGAGAGACCAGTGGAGTGTAGCCCAGTGGGCGGCCAAGCCTCATTCGGCCCCGATGCCTCCCGTCGCGACCACTCACAGTCGTCGTCTCTCATCCCCTTCATTTGGTTTTTGCGGGCCGTTAAGTACCGCCCTGCACGAATTAATATGACGAGATACATGGTCACCAAGCCCTCCCCATCACCCCTCGCTGCTGCCCTGGACTCTGGAGGCCTGGGCGGTCCTGACCCTCCACTGAACGCACCTTCCTCAGGCAGGCACCCGACCCAGGTACCTACCTATCTCTCCACGTTTTCTGTCCTTCCTCTACCTACCTAGGTACCTAGGCAAGTTCCTGTTGTCGCTGGTTACCTAGGACTTGGGTACTGCGTGTCCCGGCTGTACCTGATGGAGAAAGAGATGTAGGTACTGTGATAGTGTGCAAAAGTCATCTTCGCCCTTTTGCTTTGGTTAGGTCTTTCTCCCTATCTCATATGGCACCTATCGATCAAGTTAATATGTATCCAGACCTCCCTATCTTTGCTGCAGATGTTGCCGAGGAACCGGATTCACCTTGCCCACCCTCCGAGGTGCACAAGTGCCAGGTAGGTAGGTAGGTACCTAGGAACTTGCGTCAGAACCTACACTGCACCACTGCACTGCACACATAGATAGCGTAGTATCCGTACCTTAGCAAAGTACCTGGCTACCAAATAAGTGAGGTGGACACTACAAAAGGAACCTTACACTGCAAACTGTGAACCCGCCCGTCGTAATAGCGATACGTACAGGTGTATCTGTACAATGTACCCTCTCCTCCAGCAATCTCAACCAACCCACTCCACGCCAGCGACCCCCGTCTGACCGTGTCCACGTCGGCCCTTCAGTGGCCCTCAGCGAACGCGCCAGGCCCTGTTCCTGTCCCTCAGCACGCCCTGCCCCTGTGCCTTGGCTGGGTTGTCGCTCGTAACGCGCTCCCCATCGTCAAAACCTCTCTGCCCAGCGTCCCCCAGCCATTTTCTCGTCCCGTCCGTCCCCCTTCCCGTCAAACTCACCACCACCAACCCAAAAAAACACACACACAACCACCACCTACCTACCTCAACCTCGCCTGTGTCCTCGCCCTCCAGCCATGCGTCACGTCGCCGCAGAGACATGATTGATCCATTGAACTTTCCTTTGCCGTCTCGATTGTTCATCTGCGCCCTGTGTCCCATCGCTCCCGCCGCCACCACTACCGTCGCACAATCTCTCCGACTTTAAGTTTGACGTCGGCGACCCGGCCTGGAGCACCTCCCCCCAATTCTAAACTTCCATCTTTCATCCGTCTCTCTTACTGGCAATCGACCCACGACACTCGCACACGCACATCTAAGGAAGATTGATCGCTAGACCGCGGACGCCATTTGCACCCAGTCCGACAAACGATACCCCGACGACGAACGAAACGACCGACGGCCGCCTCTAGTTTATTTCCTTGTCATCAAAGCATGTGTTGGGACCTCGATTAGTCTTTTTGTGTGGTTTCTTTCTTCTCGCTACTCCATCTCTATCGATCGACCAACGAAACGAAATCCTCCCCAAAGCAAACGATCTCTCTTCTCCTTTACGATCCTCCACGACCGACCACGGACCGAATAGGGAGGGGGGCAAAACGACGTCGCTCAGAATAGCCGCAGCTGCTACCCCCCGTCACTACCACCACTTGTCCCGTCCGTCCTCACGAGCGGCTCGAACCCCGGCCGACCGACCATGCCAACGTATCTTACCCGTGAGAGCTCTCCCATCTACTCGCCAAACTCGGACATCGTGGATCTCGACCCGAATCGCACGCTCGAGCTGTCCGGCCAGAAGCACCCGGTGCACCCCATGAATGGGCTCACTCACTCCCTGCCTCTCCGCCCGTCGCGCTCAAACAACCTCCATGATAGCTTCGACGAAAGCTCCACCTCGTCAACGCACGCCTCGGACGTCTCTGATTCCATCCCCACCCAGATGAATGGGACGAGGCCGACTAGCATGAGCTCTCTGCCCAACGGCTCCGCAGGGGCCTCTGGAAGCCCCGATTTCGCAGACTATCACGACCACGACTACCACCAATCCGACTACAGGAATAACCACAAGCACCCTCTGCAGAATGGCGCCGCTGTATCTATGCCCGACCGGACGGCGCCCCCGCCCCCCATCACCGTCGTGAGGAAACCCGCCTACGACACTGATAACTCGAGCACGACCGACGCATACCTGACACCGCCGGCCATCGCGTCGCCCGCGCCCGGCTCCATTGATTACACAATAAAATCCAACGGCACGAGCAGCCCCAATTACGCTCCGCCCCCGATACCGACTCAGGCCAACGCGAATGGCTCCGCGACGCCCGTGCCCGCCCTCAGCACCGCCTCTCTTCCTCACGATGCCAACCCCCAGAGCCCCCAGTCGCCGCATCGCTTCTCGTCCCCGCCTTTGTACCAGTCGACTGGTGCGACCTCCAATGCGTCTTCGTCCGCGGGATTGCAGCCACCCAACCCCGGTCTCAAGCACCGGCACACGCTCGAGGTCCCCGGCACACAATCCAATCGGGGCTCCAAAGACGGTTCCGACACGGCCTTCTCGAGCGGTCGCTTCTCTCCCACCAGCACCACGCAAAGGGTGCGTAGGGCTTCTCTCAGTCTGGTGCGGAGGGATACACGATCCATGCAGTCGGATGCTCCGCGTGACGAAATCGTTCCCGACGAAGATGCCCGACGCTGGGCCGAGCACTACCGACAGAAGCGGGCCTCTAAGAGAAAGAGGAGAGAGGAGGAGGATGACGACAGGGTGCTTGTTGGAACAAAGGTGGACGAGCACCACGCTAATTGGGTTACTGCCTACAACATGTTGACCGGTATTCGTGTCTCCGTTTCCCGGACGAACGCCAAGCTGGACCGCCCCTTGACGGACGCCGACTTCGACGCGAAACAAAAGTCGACGTTTGATATGTAGGTTTTTGATCACGAGCGACCGTTATCGTTTTTCATGCTAACGACTGCAGTGCCGGCAACGAGTTGGTGCCCTCGGCAAAGTACGACTTCAAATTTAAGGATTACGCTCCCTGGGTATTCCGACATCTGCGCAACCTTTTCCATCTAGATCCCGCCGACTACCTGATGTCCCTGACAGGAAAGTACATCTTGTCGGAGCTTGGTTCGCCTGGAAAGAGCGGCAGCTTCTTTTACTTCTCCAGGGACTACAAGTACATCATCAAGACGATCCACCACGCCGAGCACAAATTCCTGCGCAAGATCCTCAAGGACTACTATCATCACGTCACCGAGAACCCCAACACCCTGCTGTCCCAGTTCTACGGTCTGCACCGTGTCAAGATGCCGTACGGGAAGAAGATCCATTTTGTTGTCATGAACAATCTGTTCCCTCCCCACCGCGACATCCACACGACGTTTGACTTGAAGGGATCTACCATTGGTCGCGACTATAGGGAAGACGACCTCGATAAGAACCCCCGAGCCACGCTGAAGGACCTGAACTGGCTGCGCAGACAGCGAAACCTCGAGCTGGGAATCCAGAAGAAGAAGCTGTTCTTGGAGCAGCTGCAGAGGGATGTCACCCTGATGAAGAAGCTCCAGATCATGGACTACTCTCTCCTGGTCGGTATACACGACCTCCAGCGAGGCAACGAAGAGAACCTCCGAGGAAAGACGCTTCAAGTCTTCAGCCCTGGTGGCGACAACACCCAAGAAGACGGCGAGCCCCCGTCCGTGCTGTTGCGGACGCCATCCAAGCTGGAAAATGCGCGCAAGGCCAGGGAGCTGAGGCAAATGATCCGACACGAGCGACCAGTTCCGATGGGCGAGACGGCGACCCAGATGCCCAACGAGCTTGACGAGGGCCACAGCCGCTCCGGATATGTCTTCAACCAGGACGACGGTGGTTTCCGGGCTACTCACGAGGACAACTCGCCCGCGGAAGAGATATACTACCTGGGTGTCATCGACTGCCTGACTCACGTAAGTGGACAGCTTCCGTCCCCGCCAGTGCCATGCTAACAAGTCGTAGTACGGAATGATCAAAAAGATTGAGCACTTTTGGAAGGGTCTTACCAGCGACAGGACACAGATCTCGGCCCTGCCACCTGAACAGTATGGCGACCGATTCTACAACTTCGTCGAGGGCATCACGATGTCTCCGGAGGAGGCGCGACGGGAGGCGCAGCGGAAAGATCAGGAGCAGGCTGAGGCGGCCGCCGCGGCCGAGCGTCAGCGTGTCGCTAGCTGGAGCTCGAGTTTGCGCCGTAGGTCGACGGCCGCTAACGTCCCGCCGATGCCTAACTACCAGCCCCCGCCGACTCCCCCCGACGGTCAGAGATCGCCGGAGGCACGCGATACCGTCGAGCGAGCCAACCAGGAAGCCCGCAGAACCGAACGACACGGGGCGTCGGAGTCGAACGTGCCGGACATGGTGCTCACCACCAAGACGGCAGAGCGCCGCGAGTCTGGTGGCCAGGGGGCACCAATCCTGCCGGTCGTCGAGGAAGCTGCGGAGGCATCGTCTATGGGTGGCCGCAGCCGTGACGGTGACGACTACCGGCCTGCGACGCCGGCGAAGACTAGTATGGAACGCCGCTTCGCAGGCCTCCGGGACTACGCGCCGCCCACGCCGCCCAAGGGCCACCACTTGAAGCCCGAGAGCCAGGACAGCGGCTACGGGGCGCTGCCCAACGGCAACGGATCGGCCTTGAGCCGGGAAGACTCACTGCAGCTCAACCCCCGCATCAGCAAGGAGTCGCTCAACAAGGACCTCCCCCCGCTGCCTAAGGAGGCGGGCGAGCGGAGCAATTTCCGCCTGGGCTTCGCGTAGGGAGCTGGCCTATTGAGGAAGAAGAACCGAGGAATTCGCATCGTTACGAGCGCGAGTGGATGTTCGAACACAGGGGAGGAAGAGTGGGAAGCAGCGGAAGGATGGACAAAATCACCACAATTGCATCAACGGGGTCTATGATGTAGACCATTCTGCAAGCTCGTTCAACGAGGTCTCACAGCGACCGACGGCAACAGAGAGCCGAGACGAGCCACAGAGCTTTTTACTAGTGTTTTCTCACATGGATGATACCACCATTGCATTGAGCATGCCTCTTCATTTTCTTTTTTCTTTTTTTCCTTTTATTCTATCGAGGTCTTTTTGTTTTTGTTGTTCCGCCATACACAAGTCATACATACAGGTCATCACGTAAAAATCATTGTCAGTGATGACCACCAGGTGGACAGGGATGGAAAGGGTGGAAAAGACTGGTGGGTTACAGCGGTATTCAGACAGGCGCAACCCTCCCAAGTTTGGATTGGGGCGCGTTGTCCATGTAGCGAAATAGAAGAGTTGATTCTCACTACCTGGTGTACACGAGCGTGCCCTCGAGCTCGCACTCCTCTGGTCATTGGGTTGTTCATGAATACATTATATTACAGATCGACCTTTTTTCTCTTTTTGCAATATGCCGCCGTCCCGGAGATGTGTCTAAAGTGTTGTACATGTGGAGAGATTTGTTGGTATCAAGCGTCGTGTATGGGTGTTGTTCTCGGGGTATGTGGGAAGCGGTGCGGCTGGAGGAACAAAAAGATGCGAGTCGAGTTTACTTGCGCCGCGATTCGAGCATGTCTTGGAGGTCGGACTTGGTGGTGCCCTTGGTCGGGTCGGCAAAGCTCGTGCTAACGTCCAGCTTGACGGCGTTCTCGGCCTCGAGCTGGGCCAGGCGCTCCTTCTTCTGGATGTCGGCCACGCGCCACTGCTTGAAGTACTTGACCTGTGAGGGGGGGAAAGCCGGTCAGCCCGCTGACGAACCAGGCAGGAGTTTTAAGATCAGAGGAGGGAAGAAAGGACGTACCCAGGCGGCGGCGCAGTCCCTCTCAAAGGCGACGTTCTCCTGCGGGCAGGCCTTGCGGGCCTTGGAGTCGTCCTTGAGGGCGTCGACGATGGAGTTGCGGTCCAGACAGCCAAAGTAGGCGTCGCGGGCGTCCCAGCACTTGCGGCGCTCGCTGCGGTCCGGGGCGCGGGCGCCGGTGCGGACCTCCTCGGCGCGGCGCGTCTCCTCGGACTGGAATGCGGAGAAGAGACCCATCGTTTTCGTGTGTTGAATTTTCGAGCTTCGAACGGGGGTTGCGTGTGGTTTCGATTTCGAAATCCGGTGGCGTAATGGGGGACGATGGCTGCGATTTGACGATTTGATGGAGGGCAGGCCGGCATGCATGGATGGAGATGGGACGGATTGACGGCAGAACCAAGGGCGGTGAGGGGTGCTTTTTGGATGCGGCGTGGGCCTGGTTCCCGCCTCAGCCTCAGCCTTGCCTCATCGGGGCTTAGCGTCTTTTGCTGGCCTGCTGGCTAGGTACGTACCTTTGCTGGTACCTGGGGCGCCTTGTCAAGGTGCCTGCCGGGCTGTTTGTTTGACGTGGCAGCTCCGAGCTTGCTGTGGCGCACGCTGCAACAGAGTGCGTCCGACGGGGCCCGTCAACAACGTTCAACCTCCCGGAAACAGGCAGCTTCCACTGCGATCACCCCCCTCTACGATTTACGCCATTATTTCTAGAACTTTTTTTTTTCCTCCAAATTCAGAAACTCACGATTTATGAACCTTCTCTTGAGCTCCTTGCCTTGGAGAGAAAACCAACAATATCCGCCCATCTGGCGACAAGGGGTGCTTTATTGCGAAGCTTGATACGCTCCTCTCCCCCCCGGTAGCGAGATTCGGACAAGCGCATCCCATCTTAAACCCTTCCCTCCCTAGGGAAAAAGGGCAAAACCCCCCAGAAAAGACAATCCACGACAGCTCCTTCTTCGCTCTCCGCTCGAACGAGAACCTCTTCGATCCGAGATAAGACACGCTCCGCGCCGAAACGAACGAACGAACGCACGCAGCCAACCACCGCAAAAAAACACAACTCGCAACAACAACAATGCCCCGCCGTCGCAAGCCGCCCCGGCCCGGCGCCCTCGGCGAGCTGCCCCCGCTGCGCATCGCCTCGCAGATCGCGGCCCTGCAGGCGCTCTACTACGCCGCGGCGCTGGTGCTGATGCTGTTCACGGCGCTCGTCGCCGGCACGGGCTTCTCGCTCGACCTGGTGTTCGGGTGGGAGGCCGTCCGCGGAGACACGACGCAAGGGTGGCTGAGCGCCTTCGTCTGGGTGCTCGACGGGGGACTCTGCATGTGAGTTATCACCCTGTTTTCCGGGCTGTTCTCCCAGGTGGAGGAAGATGTCTACAGCTGCTAACTTGACCGCAAAACACAGGGCCGTCGCCATCATCGTCCTCATCGGCCGCTCCAAGCTCGTCCCGGACTTCGCGCTCACCATGCACGGCATCCACCTCGTCGTCTCGAGCCTCTACGCCGGCCGCGTCCCGCGCAACGCCATGTGGTGGGGCGCCATGGCCGCGTCCTCGGCCGTGTGCGTCGCGCTGGCCGTCTGGGGGTCGCGGTACCGCGAGCTGAGGCCCATCTCCTTCGGCGGGCACGGCTCCGCGGGCGGGAGCACGGCCGGCGGCGGCGCCGGCGGCGATGCGGGGCTGCTGCAGCAGCCGAACGGCGCGGCGGGCGACGAGGAGGAAGGCGGGGGGGCTGGGTTCTCGCGGGGCCGCGGGAGGGGCAGGGGCAGGGACGGCGAGGGCGGGTACGAGATGGTCGGGCTCGAGAGGAGGGACTCGTGAGGCGGGTGTGTATGAGTGTGGGAACATGGCATTGCTTTGGCGTTTTTGTGGGTTGTATGAGTACTACTGGGACGGTTCACTGCCGCGGCCTCGGGATTGCGGTGATGGGAATAGACGTTTGCCTTTTGGCGGTTCAAAATCGGTTACGACTTGCGGGATGGGGTCTCGTTGCCGCTTACAAAGTCGTCCTGAGAAGGGCGATATGCTGTTCACAATCTTCCTCCTACGCCTGGTCTGTCGTCAGAGTAATATGGCTGCCGATGTCCTCGGGGTGTAGCGCCTGATTCTCATTATCTACCCGCCAGGCTCGCTCCGTCTTCAAGAACCCTTGGAACATCCAAGATGTTCGACGGAAAGCCAAAAACCTCCCTTTCCTCAACCCCCTCGAGCAAGGAAGAAAATATCCTCGTTTCTTTCGGGCGACACTCGGCAGGAAGCTCTCGACATCCAGCAAGACTACGCCTCGGTGCGTCAACCAACGTCGCATAGGAATCTGAGATAGCTGCATATAAAAAAGCCCCGTCGATCAATAGCACTAAGCTTTCAAGGCAGCTATGGGCTTGTCCAAAGCCTCTCAGCTTTCATCTGAGGTGGGAATGAACTAGTTGTTCTTCAGTTCAAAGTTGGAGGGCGGACAGGTCATCCTAGGTCTTTGAACGTCACATGCCCCCTCGACGTTGCCTTCCGTCGCCAGTCATTGTCGCGGGTGTATATGCTACGCAATAAACTTCGGACCGCCATCTGCGTTACAGCGGAACGGATATTGGGTCTCAGATATTCCCAAATGCAGAAGTCAGAAGAAAGCGTAAACGCCAAACTGGGGTTGCGAGAAGCATGCGAACAAAGACGACAGGGCTACAATTCCGCAGACATTTGCCAGAATCACTACTATATACTATCTCGTCTCTGCTCGGTGATGACCATTTTCCCCTTATTCTAAGTCACGCTTAACCAGCACAGTGCAGCTTGTGGTCAATGGTGTTGGTCCGGCAGCCTCGAAGTCATGAGACTTTGGGAGATCGACGTGTTGAAAGTTGAGCGTATATAAAAGTCGCTTGAGTTGTCGCCTGAGCTTGCTTCCAAACCGTCGATGGGGAAGTGACGAGCACCTTGCTCCCAGGAGCTGAATAGAGCGTGCTGCTTCCAGTCTGCTCGCAACTAGTTCGCCGGATGACTTTGACCACAGGTGGGCTGGTGTCACAGTCATAACTCGTTCCATGAACAATTTCGTCGTCCGAGGCGTCTCTCATCCGTCATGCGGTGGGTATTCGTCTTGATGATACACTGGGAGTGAAACAGCGACTAATATGCATGCTCTCTTGACATACCTACCTATGAGCACGACTTTCTAATGGGACATCAGAACATTCCGTCCACTCATAGAGCCATGGATCCCCAACAGTCCTGCCGTGCTTCTGGGTGGTCAACTTGTGCCACTGCGTTCGCCGGACTTAAATACTGACTGGACGACGACAGACTTGGTTCGAGAGGCGCTGGGAGTTGCAAGGCGTCTCTTGTCACGCTACAATACCGCAGGACATCAATGTCGTCGACAAGATTAGCCATGAACCATCAACTCCAAACGGATGGTCATCCCATCAATGCCGTGTCACCGTCGTCAGTGTTGCAGGGGAGAAGACTGGTTGACGTCGGCTCGGGATTCTGCGAAATTCCTAGACGCTCAAAGCTTACTGATCTCGGTCCGTTGCATCTCTTCGAGGATTGTCCAGCCATACCAGATTATCTCTGAGATTCCGGGTTCCCTACGACGCAAACAGGGAATTGATTCCAGAAGAAACAAGCCTGAATGGCGCGGGCTTTGCATTCCTGATAAGAGTTCAACGCTTCGAACTCCGGGCCCTCTCCATCAGTAAGCGTCCAACGAGCTCCCACGGCGACTATTTACGGCTATTGTCATTCACGTCCTCGCAAACCACGTGCGTGCTTTCTTATATCATTCTCTCAGGATGTCGTCTGGGTATCCACCACCCAGACTTGTCTATAGAGGGAAGCATGTAACAATACACCCAAGTTTGCAATCCGCGCACAACACAATCGACGAGACGGTGACGCGGAATGGGGATCGTACAAGAGGGTCATCGACTGGAAGTCATGAAGTGAAGCATTATGCCATACGGAACGGAGCGTGGAAAGATAGCACTGAAAGATGGATGGTAGGCATACAGACTGGGCTGGAAGACATTTCGGCTGCGTTCTTGATGGGCACAGCCAGCCTCGATCCTACATATGACTTGTCCTATGCAGCGCGATCAAGGGCCCAAGGGGCGTCGTGGCTGATTTCTTGGCACCCAAAGGGCAATCGTAGGCTCAAACTCACGCCCAGTGGGCTGAAGAGTAAACTAGCCTGACGAGTCTTCCCACACAATCGATTATTCCACAAGGGGCGAGGGGCCGAGATGTGGTTGGCATACTGCATGCAGACGGCAACGATTCACAATTCACGGTAGTATGAATTAGATTCACGGGCTTGGGCCCAGCTGGAGGGTCGATGGGGGAATCTACCCTGGCTTCTATCTATGCCCATCTCGATCTATGAGAGCCATAATGTCGCCCGTTCAGTTTCGCAATCACGTTAGGTACTTGTTTGTCACATTGTCCGACGTAATTGTGACGGCGGAACGGTAAAAGAGACATCACGCAGTCGATGTTGAGAATAACATTTTGGTATATTCAAGCCGTGTCTGTCATCCGGCAGCTATCGAGTACAGTTCAGGACCCGCTGATACCTCTACACAAAAGCCTGGAGGCCAGTGATGGCCCTGCCGAGAATAAGACCTGTTTTCTGTCAGCACTCATCCTGTGTTGAATAACCAAAGGGCACTCACTGTGAATATCGCTCTGCCCCTCGTACGTCTGCGTCACGAACAGGTTCGCCACGTGGCGGCCGATGCCGTACTCGTCGCTCACGGCGTTGCCGCCAAAGATCTCCTGCAGCACGCGGGCGTTGTGCAGCGCGCGGTCGCAGTTCTGCCTCTTGACCATGCTGATCATCTCGGGGGTCGCCTTGCCCTCGTCCTTGAGGCGGCCGACCTGGATGGCGGCGACGGTGCCGTAGGCCGCGTCCGTGGCGGCGTCGGCCAGCTTCTTCTGGACGAGCTGGTACTTGGCGATGGGGTTGTTCTTGAACTGCCTGCGCTCGAGGGCGTAGGTGCGCGCGCGCGCGACGCAGTCCTCCAGCGCGCCCATGACGCCGAGCGAGATGCCGTAGCGGGCGCTGTTGAGGCACGAGAAGGGCCCGCGCAGGCCCTCGACGGCGGGGAACATGTTGGCCTCGGGCACGGGGCAGTCGTCGAGCTGGATCATGCCGGTGATGGAGGCGCGGAGGCCGTTCTTGTTCTTGATGGCGGGGGTCTCGAGGGTGCCCGGCGGGCACTGGGAGCGCTCGACGAGGAAGCCGCGGATCTTGCCCGTCTCCTGGAGCTTGGCCCAGACCATCAGCACGTCGGCGATGGGGGAGTTTGTGATCCACGTCTTGGAGCCCGAGAGGGAGTAGTAGCCCTTCTTGGTGGGGTGGGGCTTGGCGGTGGTCTCCATGGCGCCCGGGTCGCTGCCGTGGTTGGGCTCCGTGAGGCCGAAGGCGCCGAGGAGCTTGCCCTGGGCCATTTGCGGGAGGTACTTCTCCTTTTGCTCCTCCGTGCCGAACTCGGCGATGCCGCCCATCACGAGGGACGACTGGACGGACATGCCGGACCGGTAGCCGCTGTCTACCCTCTCGACGGCCTTGGTGATGAGGCCGCCCGCCACGGTGGAGATTCCCGCACAGCCGTATCCCTCAATCGTTGCGCCGAGGAGTCCCAGTTCGCCCATTTCCTCGAGGATCTTCTTGTCGTAGTTCTCGTCGCGGTAGGCCTCTGTGCGCACACATGGTCAGAACAGGATACGAGACGACACGGGGGACGTACGAAGCACGCGCGGCAGCATGCGCTCCTGGCAGTAGCGCTCGGCGGTCTCTGATATGGCGAGCTCCTCCTCGGTCAGGAGGTTCTTCGCGTTCAGGGGGTCCTCCCAGTCAAAGACGGGGCCATTGGAGGTCGAAGCAAAGGTCCTGGCGGCGGGGAGGGTACGCCTCGCGGCGCATTGCCTCGCACATGTTCTCAGGGCGGGTCGGAACATTTCAAGAGTATGTCAA
Organism: Colletotrichum musae; assembly: GCA_027406025.1. Lineage (NCBI taxonomy): Eukaryota > Fungi > Ascomycota > Sordariomycetes > Glomerellales > Glomerellaceae > Colletotrichum > Colletotrichum musae. The sequence goes on along the minus strand of JANVYC010000009.1, from coordinate 3,302,602 downwards.
TTCGCTCAACCAGCGGTCTTGAGGAAAGTCGTAGTCGTAGAGGCATCGTGGAGTCGTGATGGGAGCATCGAGCGTCGCCGTGCCACTGCCGGTCCCGAGGCTCCTGCCCCGCCGGTAGCCGTCCCGAGCAGCACCCGAGGCACATGCAGGCTGCTGTTCATTGGTCGAAGTCCAGGGGATAGTGCTTACATAACAGCCCGGTGTCGGCGAATGACGTCGTCTCAGATGCTGTCCAGGTACCCAAGTATCCCGTCGTGGACCCCCCGCCTCCCGCCTCCCATGCGAAGCGTTCCCAAGGTATTGCCTGTTGTAGACATAGTGCCTGCATATCTGTAATCAAAGTGACTGCTTGACCGGATCCTGAGTAATAGATTCCCAGAGTGCCGGCGCCGTCTGGGGATGAGGCTCGGCTTTCGGGGGGGACTCGCACAGCCACAGCACGCAGCGGCGACGATCATGACTGCGGAAGGTGTTGGAGGTTGAAACGTGCCAGGGAGCACATGCTCGGCAGTATCCGGGCGAGAGTTCAGCAGACCAGGCGGGGCAGTAAGGCTAGGTTGGGATGCTGAATGCATTTGCCTGGGGAGAGAGAGAGAGATACACGAAGCGTCAGTTACGTTTGGTGTTTGGCGGATGTACCTGGCTCGGTCGAAGAGGACAGATGGACGTCATCTGTCGGACTGGCAATGGGATGACAGATGCAAAGTTTCTAAGGACATGTGCATGTAGTACATGTTGAGAGGAAATAGCTTCTCCTTCCATCACCTTTCTCTGGGGCTCAAGTTACCTGAGTTTCGTGCCTATGGATTTCGGTGGTCCATCAAGCTAGGTACCGAGTTACCCATAACCACCTTGATGAGTTGATGGAGACCTGCAATACGACGACACAATGGATGCTGGTCTTGCTGTCATCGAGGAATGGCTCATTCGTGGAAGACTGGGGAAGCCCATGGTCAGGGCGACTAAGACGGCTGGGCCTGAGGCTGAGGTTGGAGCTGAGTAACGTAGACTCATTACCAAGCATGACACAGTCGAAAGGCTGCCACCTGTTAGTGCATCAAGTATCGCCAGGTCAGATGTGGCGGTGCGGAGTTCGCGGGCGCTTCCCCTACCTAGGTATCCATGATTCAGCAGACACTGGACCAAACAGCAATCGTCATACAAGGTACAGATACTTCATACGTAGATACCATCAATACGGAGGTATCTTCTTCACCGCCCGCTGTTTTGTTTGGGCTCGCAGGCAGGAGAGGGGCGGACAGGTGGCAGGCGAGACGCCAGAGGTGTTCGTGCCCATCCACATCCCCCCCGCCTTCCCCTCCAACTGCCCTGCCCGAGCCAGTCAGTCACTGGAATCAGCCAGCGACTGTGGCTCCTCCCACCACTCTTGGGCACTCAGACACCCACTCACTCCAGCCCAGCCTGCCTACCGAATGGAGGTACCTAAAGGTACGGTGTGCGGTGTAGTGTAGGTAGGTACCTAGGGTAGGTACTGGAGGTAGGTAGCATGGAGCACGACTCACTCAGGCTCGCTCAGGCTCAGGCTCAGGCGCCCCTTCCCGGTCCTATCGATTTTCGTAGGCCGCCCGCCGTGACTTCCTCCTCTCTTCCCTCCCCCTCCACCACAGACCAACTTCGACTTTCAACTGTAACGGGAACGTACGTAGCGAATCGAACTCTCCACGACATTCCCTCCAGCACGACACCGTAATACCATCCGACGGACGATCCGAACGAATACAAACGCGCCGACCGAAATATCTTTGACTCGACGTTTTCGCCTTCATCGTAAAGTCGCTGCGAGGATAAATACTCTTCGCGGTTCAGGTACGCATGCAACCCAGCACCACCAAGATCACCGCAAGCACCATCACCATCATCACCACCGCCTGATTCACACTCTTGTTGCCACGCATCACATCGCATTCCATCCCTCGTCGACTATCGACTTCTCCTGCCTTTTCTGCATTTAGCTCTTCCTCTTGTCTCTCTGCTGCTTTCTGCCTTTGCATCGGTTGCCGCCTCGAACCTAGGCCTCCATCTAGGTTCTGTCTGCATCGGCCAGCAGCGCTTGGTTTCAGGCCACACGACAGCGAGAGACACACGAGGCAGCCGCTTCTTTGTTCCCTCATCTCCCCCTCCTACTACTACCGCACTGGTGCGTTGCTGCATCGTCTGCTTCGTTTTCCCATTTTCCCTCGTCAACCCACTTTCCCCCCTGTGCTGTTCTCAAGCACGGTAGCAACATCCACAGCAGAGCCCAGCGCAGCGCAGCGAAGCAGCCACAGTCCACTGCAAGAGGCCCATTTTGCCGTCCCTGCCCACCGCACCGCACCGAACCGCACCACACCAGAAAAAAAGCCCACCAACACCGACCGCTTTCGCTGACTTTTGCCCCTCACAACAACAGACACACAGCGTTCTGCGATCCGTCTACTTTAGATACCCCACAACCACACACAACCTTCAAGATGGCCCTCAAGCGCATTAACAAGGAACTCACTGACCTCGGACGGTATGTTCTCCCTGTTCACGTGTCCCAGCCGAAGCCTCGCCCGCCAGAGCCTTTTGTCGCAGCCCGAGACGCCAGGTGGGGCCATAGGAGAGCGGGGTCTTCTTCAGCGAGGACGCCCTCGACTTTTCAGCCGAAGCCTCGCCTGTCGATGACGACAACGATGCCCACGATGACGGCGACACGCGATGTGCTTGCTGAGGATGATATTGAAAGAGACATGATGCTGACGTTGATGCTTTTGCAGTGACCCGCCCTCTTCCTGCTCCGCCGGCCCCGTCGGTGAGGACCTGGTACGTCCAGCACCCCCGATATTCACCGCAATCATGCCTTGGATCGTCTTTGGACCGAGCATGATGCCGCGGATGGCATCACTACAGGTCGTGATACTGACAAACTCGGCGTAGTTCCACTGGCAAGCCACGATTATGGGACCTGTAAGTTCATTGCTTCTGACGTGGCCTGCTTGGTCCCGTCAACCCCGATAGCGTCAATATGCTAACGAGCACGAAAAGGGCGACTCTCCCTACTCCGGCGGTGTCTTCTTCCTCGCCATCCACTTCCCTACCGACTACCCCTTCAAGCCTCCCAAGGTCAACTTCACTACTCGCATTTACCACCCCAACATCAACTCCAACGGCAGCATTTGCTTAGATATTCTGCGTGACCAATGGAGCCCGGCGTTGACGATCTCCAAGGGTATGTTGTTCTTGACCTTCGTTAACCGCGACGAGCCGCTGACAGTCTGCAGTCCTTCTCTCCATTTGCTCGATGCTGACGGACCCCAACCCCGACGACCCGCTCGTCCCCGAGATTGCACACGTCTACAAGACGGACCGCGCTAGATACGAGGCCACGGCCCGTGAGTGGACCCGCAAGTATGCTATTTAGACGGGGCTAGAGGTTATGGGGTTGGACGAGCACAACGGGGCGACGGCTTTCATCTCTCTCTTTCTCTCTCTTCGGCAGCTCTGGCGTACGATTAGGTCAAGGTCATTGCTCTGCGTAGCGGTTTGGCATCTCTTTCGTTCTTCCACCACAGAAGGCGGCTCAGCCGTCTCCGCCTCGGCTTGGTGGTGACGGCAAGCGGCATTCTCCGAAAGAGTTTGCAAGAAGCGGTGCGGATAGAAGGCAGACCGATCAGACAGTTAGCAGCACAGGTATCACCACTTATGGGTTATCTTACGGCAAGGCTTCATGTTTCTACTGCATTGATGCGTGCGTTGGGTTGACGCCCAGAAGAGACGACCATCGCCCTACGACGTTCCAAATAGTGCCAGTGATGTGTGATGTGTGACGCGAGGGTCCTGCGAGTAGTTATGCTCAGCCGACGATGTGCTCTCCAGGTGCCACGGAAGGAAGGCAGCTCGGCATCCGAACCTGCGGAACGATCTGGCAGTCTCGGAGTTGTCGTGCCAAGGCAGCCTAGCGGTAACAGCAAACACGGCGGGCGGCCAAGCAGACTCGGAACATGACGACGTAACCAGGTAGCCCTGAGGTAGGTACTGCGATTAGGGCATACGAGCAGCTTGAATCTCGCCAAGCGAGCTGTCACGGCTTCAGATCGAGCATTCGAGACAAGACGATGTGAGGCGCAGCAGGCGTCCAAAGGCCCTCGGCACCGGCTGCGTGTACGTTTCCACGACACGTCGTCCCGGGATGAGGGAACGAGATGAGATCTCACGCCCTGGATCGAGTGCGTCCTGACGCCGCGCCCACAAGATCTGGGATCGAAGATTTACGGTGACGGGTAGATGGTCCGTGGGCACGAGAAGAAGAAGAAACACGGATAGAGATACTCGACAAGAAATGGACAGACAGAGGGCATGACACCGGAACGCTAGGGGACCGGTTCGCGCAGGTCCTCCGGGCCTCCGGCTCCGAGAGGGTTCCCGTCCACATCTCCTCGGGAGCGCTATCCGGAGACGTTTTCCCGGACCGGGTGGCGAGAAAGGGCACTCACTGTCTCTGGGGATCAAGGCTTTCGCCTCGAGTTAGGTGGGGGGAGGGGAGGGGGGCGTGGACGCAAGTTGAGGGAAGAGAGTCATGGCTGTGTTCTATCTCGTGCGAAGCATCTCCTTGGGTTTCCGTCCATTCTAGATGAACCCAAGATCGGGGTTTGGGATTTTACGATTACAGGGGGGAAGCCCGGGGTCGACGACGAGATTTACACGGATCGCGGGTCACGGATCGCGGCGGCGTCTACGGAGAGATCTTTTCTAAAGCTGGTGTTCTCGCCTCGTTCGGGTTGTGAATGAGAAGAGACACAAGGCACACAGGTAATGCAGGCGTGGCTTGGATCGCTGATGCTCGAGGTATTTCGGAGGGGGCGAGGGAGATCAGTCCAAACGAAACGTGTCCCGAGATGTGCGGGAGGGACATGGGCGGTAGCAGAGACGCATACACTAGGCAGCCGATTCGGTGAGGCAAGGCAGGAGATGGGATGGACGGATGAATGCGTAGTGGTGGATGAGGCTCTGCGCACGTGGCTCCGGTCTTTCGAGGGCGTTACTCGAATGGGCGGTTGGATGCGAGCGAGACGCGGACAAAGAAGGAGAAAGGGGAGCGGGCTGAACCGAGGGTGTTGTTTGCTCGCGGGCTGGTCGTTGCCTTTGAGTGGGAGACGTGAGAGCCTTGTCTTTTTTGGTTGTTTTGAAACCCGGTGCTTTGGGTTGCTATTGTGTTTTGAGGGTCGAGGCGTTCATGCTCTCAGCGGAAGACTGGAGGCAGATGGAAAGGGGGAGCGAGCTTCCTGTGCGAACAGGAGAGGAGGGTCGTTCCGTTTGGAAGAGGCCGTTGTTCTCGCGGATGGTGAGTGCCGCGGAGGCGCTCTCGATGGTTTGGGAGTGTGAAGGGGGTTCATGTTGCAGTGCCTCAGTTGCGTGGAGCCGTTCGGGTGACGGCAGAGTTGGACGAGGACGAAGGGGACTAAGAGGGGTTGAGGTGACGTTGCCGCCGTTGCCGTTTGATAGTACGCGGCAGTTGGATTCATAAACGACACCGCCGTGATCTCTCACTGCGAGAGACAGAGGTAGACCGGTCTGTGCCGAATAGGCTGCGGCTGAAAGGACGCGATACAGCGCAAGTCTGTTTAGCGGGGATCGAGGTTCTTCTAGAAGGACTTGTGTGTGCGAGTGAGTGCCGCCGTTGAGTTCAGTTCGCCATGCCTTGCATCTCTTCCCGGACGAGTGCGGGCCAAGCCAACGAACGGTTGGGCAGATACCGGATATCTGGACGGCGTACGTAACCATGGCGGTGGTTGATTGGCGGAAGTGGACTTTTCGTCGTCTTTCTTTCCCTCGATGCCCGTATGCAGGTGCCGGCTTCAGTCGCATGCTGCAGGATGACCCTGTACCGCCTGGCCTGTCCGTCTGCTTCGTCATGCGGACCTGGCCTGCCTTGAGCGGATACGACTTGGCCATGTCTCGATGCCGAAGCGCCCAACTTGGAGCTTGTAAGCGGGCATCATCAACTGGCTCTTGAGCCCCCCTTATCACGGAGGCGTCTCGTCTCGAGAGGTTTGACCAAGGGGATACGGATGTCCAGTGGACGCGAACGCAACTGGCCGTAGGTGAATGAACATGAAAAAGCTGGAAAAGCGTCCTCGTGGACGATCTACGCCGGCGGGAAGGGGGAGGAAGGGGGGCATGGCGGCTTCAGATATGAACTGATTCTTGCGTCTGCGGCCGGCTCGAGCTGCGTGCCTATGAATGATCACCGCCGGGGTGCCGTCGACGTCTGCGAGACCCCCTCGAGGACGGGAAGGCAATGGAGGCCAGAGCCAGAGGTTTGGCAATCAGCCGCGCGGCCGCTGCGAGTGATGGGCGGCACCCTTTGGGCAGCTCACGCGTTCCCGAGGCCGAGGGATCCCAGCCAATGGGCGATCTAAGAATATTCCGGGCGGCAGTCTGTCTTGGAGGGGCGGCAGCGGCGGGGAGAGAAAGGGCGCGGACACCGGGGCGTGTGTGTGTGTGTGTTCCTTGGTGTTTGGTTCGGTTGTGATAGCATGCCCAAGTTGTGTGAGAGTCTGTGAGGGAGACGGGGATAGCCAATGAAGGCATCCGCAAGTGCCGCTGAGTAAGACAGGAAGCCACGGCGTGAATGGCTGGTGTCAACTGTCAATCAGTGGCAGCCACAGGGCAACAGAAGGGAACGAAGGAAGGAAGGATGGAATGAATGACCTAAGGCGCTGCTGCCCCTCCTCCATTTTGTGAAATGCGATGCTCGATTTGTGTCAGAGAACCCCTGGCGAAACAGTCTGCGACGCGGGCTCAAGCGACGCAGCCAATCGCACGCCCCCATCTGGAGGATGGCTTTTGCTGATGCAGCCAATCAGACGCTTCAAAAGAGGGCCCCGTCAAGGGTACGTATCGCATCCTGAAATCCGGCCCACGTCGTGTTTGGAAGGAAGCCGCCGTTGCGTTGCGTTGTGCTGCACATTTTTCTCCCAGGGGACCTTTCCTACGTAACCTTGGGGTATATCACCGTATACCTGGCTGCACTAAGGACCATTAAGTGCGCAGCGAGGCTCAGGCTTGGGGTTGTCTCGAGGTGGCACTGGGCTGTTTGGGGGTTGTAAGGCGGCGGGGGATAATGGCCTCATTACCCACATGCGATGCGGGAGGACAGCCTTGTTCCAAACGCGGCCCAAACGGCGGCGAGGAGTGCCATGGCAGGCGATGCCGCTGGTTATTTTACCAAGAGGTGGTGGAATATGGAATAGCAGTTGGTGCTCTGGAGGTTGACTGTGGATGCTGCACCATAGCACTATGCAGTTATGTGTTGTGCTGGGTCGTACGCCGAGAAGTCGACCTGGGCCAGGTATATAATTGCTCGAGATGAATAGGGCCCGTCTACCTGACGCCGTCCGCCCGGCGGTAATAATACCTGCCGAACTGCGTAATGTGAAAGTCGAATTGGAAGAGAAATGGCCAGACCGCCGAATCCCTCGGGCCTCAGCAAACAAACCCACGCAGACCGCATCGGGATGGACGATGGCCGGGGTCGTCCTCGGGATGCGCCGTGGATGCAGGATAGAGTAGACTTGGCTTTCGTGATGGTTAATTAGCTGTGGGCTGTCACTGATGACACTCAGACTCTGTCTAGTCGCAGGAAGTTGGAACTGAAGAGAACGGGAACAGGGGACGGCGCGAGGACGGTGATTGGCCGGAGACGCCTAGAACCCCCGGCGGCGGCTGTCCGAATAGGCTTCCCTCTCCAGTTTGCGGTGCCGTTCAGCCCGGGCCGCAACGGCCTTGTGTCCCAGGAAAGGGAAAAGGGCAGGCAATAGGGCGGGGATCCACTAAAGGAGCGCAGCGCAGCGCGTGGGCGGCGACGGGGATCATGGACAGGACCGCGAGGTGCTGGTGATTCTGGGCCCATCGAGGCCGCGAAGTCTCCCCACGACCAGCCCACCGGCTGATTGCATCGTCTCTTTTTTCTCTTGTTTTTCTTGTCTTTGGAAAGACGCCGTTGTGTGGGAAAGGAGTAACGGTTGCCAGTGAGATGGCCAAGTACTCAGCCTCGGCCTTGGCAGTGCGTAAGTACTCCGTACCTATCTAAGTATCTAGGTATCCGTATTCACCTGCGTCTTCAAGTCGCGATTGACTTGGCATCTTATGTAATGCAGCATCGAGGAGGAAGCCGCCAGGCACATCTTGCACATGACTGGCCAGAGACGAACAAAGACCCATAATTTGAAGCGTAATCTTGCCTCCCCCTCCCCCTGAGGCTCTTGGAGCTTGGCCCGTTCTCTGCCCTCCACCCAGCCGTTGGTGTCGTATCCCTCCTGCCTCCATTGTCGCCCGTCGTCGTCCCCCCCGTACCTATGTTCCGTCCACCCCCCCTGGACTGGTTTCCACAGGCTCTGTTCTCCCACCCCTAGGTATCCCATTCCAGCGACTCCCAGTCCTGAATCCCCTTCCTGGCGGCCACCTACGAAGTGCTGCAGCGTCTGCAGGCCTTCTGAAGCAACTGAAGGAACTGCAGTCCGCGCAGCGCGAGAGCTCAGGCACAGCACGTCTCCTATTGCTGTCCCCACGCCCCGTCCTCCCCTGTAGCACACCCTCCCTCCCCTTCCGGCATCCCCCCCCCCCCTCTCGTCTCTCATGCCTCACACCTCACACACCTCACACACGCTCCTCTTCTTCCTGTGATCGCCCACCTCCCGGACGCTCTTTTGACTCTCTTTTCCCCCGTCTCCCTCCTCCTCAACTCGCACACCCCCTTCCGTTCCGCTACTGCACGTAGGGAAGAATAATTCAACAATCTCAACCGCGAATTTCCAACATCTGGCCAGCCGCCGAGTGCAGGCATTGTGTGCAGGTAAGTCGAGACACCCAGAGAGCGACAATCACTTCACTTCAGAGAGATGAGATACGGCGACGCGGGAGAAACGCAGAGAGGGACGGACGAAGACGCAGGCGAAAGAGAACCGCTGGCTGCCGCTTGGCGATGCTTCGCGCCCAGTATGATCTTCGCAGAAATCACCTCATGTTCAACGCACTCCCCTGCGCCGTCCCTCGGACTCGAGCCTCGCATCTAGCAAAAACTCTCTTCCACGCCATATCCTCCCGTCCTGTCCCCCTCCTCCGCCACCCTCTGTCACACTCTCGCACACACGCACATTCCAGCTCCTCCCCTTCTCTTCTCCCGGCTCCCCGTCTGCCGTCGTCTCTTTGCTTCCTCCCTTTCCTCGCCGCTTGGTGCTGTTGCGTGAAGCCGTCTTTTTGCTAACCCGGTGACTGTGTCGGATTGCAGGCTCCAATTTCCGCTCTTTTCTGGGTTCGCGACCGCTTCACTTCATACACTTTCTTTCATTAGATGAATTAGTTTCTTTGCCCGTTCAGCAGGCTCTGAATTTCCCCAACCAAACCCGACCACCAGCTACCGACCGACAATATACCCGCGAACGTTCGCACCGCGCGCTTAACAGCGCCCCGTCGGAAGGACATCGCTCGATCAAGGAGGAGGAGTTGAAGGAGTAGTGTCAGGGGATCCGAGAAAGAGTCGAGAAGAAGACCAACCCGTCTGGGAACGTTCGGATCAGAAGGAACCTCTCCGCAGGACCGACTACGACTCGCCTGGCTAGCGAAAGCCAGAACCCCCGTCTCGCCATGGACTACAACTACGCGGGCTCCGAGAAGCCCTCAGAGCGTTCGAGATGGACGCCCCTAACCCGAATGCTGCTCTCCGGAGAGATGACGCAGGAGAAGCAAAAGGAGTTGACGATGAGGGAACGCTTCGACCGTTGGATGATTAACGAAGGATACCGCAGAGTGTACGTTGGCCCTACCGTTGTCGTCGAGACGCTCCTTTCCCTCGTGAGGCGGAATGCTGACCCCGCGACAGTTTCGTCTTTGTGTTCCTGATTCTCCACGCCCTCATTTTCGCCTTCGCCTCCGTCCACTACGGACTCAAGGACAACCTGCAGACGTCTCGCGACACGTTCGGCCCGACCTTCGTCATTGCTCGTTCCGCCGCCCTGGTTCTTCACGTCGACGTCGCTCTAATTCTCTTCCCCGTCTGCCGAACGCTCATCTCGCTGGCTCGCCAAACTCCCCTGAACGGAATTATCCAGTTCGACAAGAACATCACCTTCCACATCACCACGGCCTGGTCCATCGTCTTTTTTTCCTGGGTCCACACCATTGCCCACTGGAACAACTTCGCCCAGATCGCCGCGAAGAATAACCTCGGAATTTACGGCTGGCTGCTCGCCAACTTCGTCTCGGGCCCCGGCTGGACTGGCTACGTCATGCTCATTGCCCTCATGGGCATGGTCTTGACCTCGGTCGAGAAGCCCAGACGCGCCAACTACGAGCGTTTCTGGTACACCCACCACATGTTCATCATCTTCTTTTTCTTCTGGTCCATTCACGGTGCCTTCTGCATGATTCAGCCCGATTTCGCCCCCTTCTGCGTCAGCATCGGCACCTCCGCCATCGGTGTCTTCTGGCAGTACTGGATGTACGGTGGTTTCGTCTACCTGGCCGAGCGTGTTGCTCGCGAGGTCCGCGGACGCCACAAGACGTACGTCTCCAAGGTCATCCAGCACCCCAGCAACGTCTGCGAGATTCAGATCAAGAAGGAGCACACCAAGACCAAGGCCGGCCAGTACATCTTCTTCTGCTGCCCCGCCGTGTCGCTGTGGCAGTACCACCCCTTTACCCTCACGAGCGCCCCCGAGGAGGACTACATCTCCATCCACATGCGTGTCGTCGGTGACTTTACCAGGGGCGTCTCCACCGCTCTGGGCTGCGAGTGGGATCGCAAGAAGGACGACTCGTCCAAGGTTGTCGGTGTCAACAGCGACTCCAGCGACGTCGACCCCGCCCTCCGCCGCGTCCTGCCCCGCGTCTACATTGACGGCCCCTTCGGCTCCGCCTCCGAGGACGTGTTCAAATACGAGGTTTCTGTTCTCTGCGGTGCCGGTATCGGTGTCACGCCCTTCGCCTCCATTCTCAAGTCTATCTGGTACCGCATGAACTACCCCCAGAAGAAGACCCGCCTCAGCAAGGTCTACTTCTTCTGGATCTGCAGAGACTTTGGCTCCTTCGAGTGGTTCCGCTCCCTGCTGCTCGCCATCGAGGCCCAGGACGTCGACAACCGCATCGAGATCCACACGTACCTGACCGCCAAGATCAAGGCGGACGACGCCACGAACATCATGATTAACGACGCCAACGCCGACAAGGACACCATCACCGGCCTGCGTTCCCCGACCAACTTTGGCAGACCCAACTGGGACATGATCTTCAGAGGTATCCGCAAGCTGCACGCGCCCGCCGAGGCCGGCGTGTTCTTCTGCGGTCCCAAGGGACTGGGTAGCGCGCTGCACATTTACTGCAATAAGTACAGTGAACCTGGGTAAGTTTGACCTCTCACCTCGCTTTACGTTGCCAATGCTAACATGTCCACACAGCTTCTCTTTCGTCTGGGGCAAGGAGAACTTCTAAGCCAGGTCGCGGCACAAAAAAGGCAACAACTTCTTTTCGTTTCCCTCTTGCACCAATATTATTTGTCAACAATATCAGCACCGTTGCCTGCCTGCCCCCTTCCTGCTCCCGCCACGCCTCCACGGCACGGCAGGATAAAATGATACAATCGTCAATTCTTTGGGATCTGATCCACTGGGATGCATATCGCGGGTGCGCCGGACGCCAGGACCGAGAAGCCGGCGGGTTTGACGACGGAGGACGTGGCGGCGGCACCGAGACGTGCCGACCGACGGATGGCTGCGGAGGCCAGTTGCAGAGTGTCAAGAGGAGGACACGTCGGGAGCGGAGGAGAATTCTTGCATCGGCGGATGATGATAATCTTGGGCGTCATCCCCGCACCCCTGTGGACATATACTATTTACTACTACCGACATTTACATGTACCTAGCGATGCCATCATCAGTATACTTAGACAGTCTTGATGTTGCGGGGCCCAGGGCTCCTGCGAACCAACCTGGTGTTCTTTTGGTTACTACTACACCTGCGACTTGTGCGACTGCTCTGGTGATCGGGTGATACGCGCCAAGGGCCCGACGCCTTCGGCTCCCCTTGCCCTGCGAGCGATTCTCCGCGTGCCTTACGAGCAGACGCTCGGGCGCAGGAGCGGCGACGGAACGAGATTGGAGGAAGGCGTGTATGACGACTGGTCGGAGGTTTGTGACACTTTTGTAAAACGCGTCGGCCGGGATCACATCGGACGACGGCCAGGTACGATGACAGCGACGGCGAGGGGACGAGTGTCTATCTTGGCGATCTTACTCTTGGCGATCGGAGGGTTTTTTACGTTGTAGAGGGGCCAGTGTTAAGATTTCTGGGGGGGATTGGTTGTGTATCAGACGGGATTGCTTGAGGGATTTGTATCTGTGTTTGGGGCTTGGGGGGTGTTGGGTTCGAGACGGGAGGATGCTGTAGGATGTGGGAGTGTTGAGGGATTGAGGCGGTGGATGGGAATGTGTGGCCTTGTTTGCTGGATATGTCTACATAGTACGTGTTATGTCAGAGACGTTTTCGTTGTTCATTGTGCTGATTCCTTTGGTTACCTAGTTGCGTATCCAAGGGTCGTTTTGCAGCTGGAGGTTGAATTTGGAAATTTTGATGGATGAGCATGTGAGATCTTATTGCGGGGCACGAAGGAGTCTGTTATGCCTCTTATACTCTACTGAACGTGATCGATGCCGTGGGACTGGATGTGGATGAATCCTGACATCTCCCTCGCCGCCCTCGTTCCTTTGGTTTCGTTCGTGGACGTTCCAGAGCGAGGCCCGTCTCCTATTCCCACCTCAGGGGTCCAAGAGTCTTTTGGAGTTTGGTTTTTTTGTGTACGGTCCTCTTCCTCCAAGACGAATGGCGTCTTGAGTCTAGGGCAGATGTGCTGCTGGAATAATTGTACGAGGACGAATGCCGCATAACGCCAAGGTAGACAGACTCACGGGGTCCTTTTGCTACCGAAGTTTTGAAAAGTTGCGAGAGTGCTGGTCTGATAGCTCTCAACTGCCCAAGACATCGAGGTAATGCTCGTTGCTCTGGAAAGGCTGTGAGGGTCTCTGATGGGTGATGTATCAAGGCGCTGATGACGAGAGACGTGGGTTGGCGGTGTTTGTAGACGTGCTCAGAGCTGTTCTCGGATGTGGTGACTATGAGTGGAAGATTCGTGTAGTCACAGGCTGATGATCAGGATGCCATTCTGCCTGCTGAGATGGCACCTTCCGCAGGTCTCGTCCACAATGACAAGTGGGAGGGAGGTTCGATCTTCACCGAGGTACTTGACGGGACGTCTGGCGTAGATGCTGTCCCATGGGAATCGTCGATCCTCACTTATGATGGGACGAGTGAGTACAGCTCAGGCTCATACCGTTCTGCTAACCCGGGGGACGAGGCTCGCACGTGAGTATGCTCATGGTGAAAGACTTGGGGTGCATATCGATGGAAGACGGGCTCGGTATTGTCACGCCTTCATGACCAGACTATTTCTGGACAAGACTCTGCCTCCGAGCATCCTGTGCCCTCCCCGACCTGCACCTGGCTCACCCGTCTCTCTTGGAGCGTCCTCGAGTGCATGCTCGACGGGGCATCCAGGCCAAGAACAGACGCGTTCTAGAACCCAAGTTCAAGCTATGAACGATGCTTCGCCGGAGTGTGCGTCCGGCTGCCAGAAGTCAGCCATTCGGGGGCTCCAACCACTTCGCTCGCGGGAAAGGGGATTGGACGCTCGTTTGACGCCGCGCCTCCTCGTCGACATCCCAGGCGGTCTCATGCACGACCGGTCAGGGCGAGCAACTACATCCGCAAATGTCTAGTGGAAGAATACCGGCCAAACAGACGCTCGTGGGCAGTGGAGGAGGATCGACGGCAAGTCAAATCTCACGTTGAAATGTGGCTATTGGCAACAAGATGGACACGCCGGTGAGGACGACAGCGATGACGAGAACGAGAACGACAACGAGGGCGGAAGCTCATCAGTCTTGCCGGACCCAGTGAACAAGCTGCGACCAAGACAAAGTCATCTTCCAATCAAGGTTTTTCTACGAAGAGTCCCGACTATCGGTCAATCAAGGCGAGGTCGTGAGAAGTCAAACTGCTCATGAACTTTTGCCATCCACTCGTCGATGCGGATATACCGCGCGACCCGGAGATACGGATCAGGACGGGCGGAAATTAACACCAAGCCGATGAACGCGCGGGGGGGATCTACCAAGGAAGAGCTCGCGGTGTGCGTGAAAAAAGACTGGCACGCGGGGGCGAGACCACGTTTTAACAGAAAGCAATAACGAAATGTCTCGCTCCCGCAGACAAAGACGAACAAACAAAACCGGTGAATGCATTCCCTCGACGAAGCTCTGTCCAGCCAAGACGACCAGGCGTTGGACGTCAACGGCAGACCTACCGGCCGGTGGACACACGACCACAGACAAGGCAGGTGTGCCGTAGCTGGTAGGTGTGTGCGTGCGCGTGTCTCTGGGCAATTTCCGGCCGAGTTGGTTGTCCCCCCCTCCCCTGGCCTCCGCGTGTCCCGGCGAGGTAAAGCGCGCGAAAGGGGGAGGGACGAGGAAATACGGATGGCGCGAGATAGGGTTGGTGGCTTGCCCGTGACATGGGCGAAAAGGGCGGAAGCGCATGTCTCTCTCACAGAACGCCTCTGGCGTTCGTTTATGTCGTTGCGACGAGCGTGGATGCAGGATAAATCGTACGTACCTGGCGGCATTGCGACGTCAGCCGTCGGACGAGCGTATGTAATGTACCTGGCAGACGGGCGCACGCAGGCACGATACGATGCGATGCGATGCGATGCCACCTCTGACTGTCTCACAGAGGTGCAGCTGGGGGGAAAAAGTGAGGTGATTGAACGGGAGACGAGCATCACCAGTTGACGTGTCGGAGGCTGATCGCTGCCGGTCGGAGCGATGATGTTACTTAGGTACGAATGGGTTGCCTCAACAATGATCAACGCTTTCTCGGCTGCAGCTCGTATTTGGACTTGGGCGCGCGCGGGTTTTTGCCTCGCCTTCGCCCGATGGTCGGTCTATCGACGACGGGCCATTCCAGAAGGTTTAGTGCGCAGAAAGAGGCGGCGTCTATTGAGGGTCTTCTGGTCGACGGACCGGACGATGACCTGCGCCGTGGCGGCCGAGCCCTATCCCGTCGTCCTGCGCTATGAAGAATTACTTCGACTCGTAGCTCCAGGGTTGGTGGGTTTAGCCGCGCTCTTTTTGCTAGGACGAAACGAAACGCTGTTCTTTTTGTGGTGAGTCGAAGAACCTCTTGTTTGTTTATGGCTGTCATTGTCTCTGATGGTCAGGGAAAGAACCATGAGTTCTTGTCAATCACGACCACGTTTTATCCGCCCGAGGTTGTCACGCTTTCTTCTTCCTCGCGGGAGGTGAGTTACTCAGCCATCGTATGTTACCCGCCGCCCACATCCTTTTCTTTTCTTTCTTTCTCCTCCCGCATGACAGGCCAAGAGTTGGCTGGGGGATTCGGCTTCGCTCAGTCGTCACGAGGACCACCACCACCACCACCACCCTGACCGTCTCTCGTGTTCCCACCCATTGCCCATTGGAAGTCCGCGGCGGCATCGCGCGTCGCCCCAGCCGCCGTTTCGTGGGTTCCCGTTGTTTTGGTCATCCTCTCCCACCTTCGGACGATCAGAGGCTGGCCTGCCTCTTGCAGTGTTGCGCGCATCTAGGGTCCAAGGGTCTACGTGGTAGGGCAGGGGGGGACAATCAAGCAGTTAAGGGGCCATAGGTATCCGTAGACTACTATATGTATGGTATGTCAACTGACTGACGGGCCAAACCATGTCTGCGAGTGCCCGCCGCAGCCGAGGGCCGCGAGGGAGGTCCCCTGTCTCGTTGTGTCATTCTCTTCCGTTGTTGTGGTTCTCTTCATTTCAGAGAATTTCATTGACGGCCATTTCAATACTAGCGTAGGGAGATACTACCTAGGTAGCCCGCAACTCCGCACCCGCACACGTCAAAAAGGCCGGCGCCGAAAGGAGGAGTCAATCCGAGGTCCGGGGAGAGGGTCCAATTCTTGTGTTCTTTTTGAAGAAATAATTAGAAATAAAGGGAAGAAGTTCAGGTATGTACAAAGGTGAGTCCTATACCTATACCAGGTAGGTACCTGTAGGTATCCGTTGACAATTAAGTACTCATTGTTGCCGCGCCACCACGCTATTACATACGAGCAGAGTGGCTTCCAATTCCAAGCTCCATTCCCATTCCCACCACCCCCTCCAGCACTAAACCCGCCACTAGCGACCAGCACTAGCACCCGTTTGGTCGGCGCCGCTGGGCCACGATGCGATGGCAATGTCCATGTCTATTGGTACAATCGTCAATTGGCACCTTTGGTGCCGAATCTGTCTTGTCTCTGATGCGCTGCGCTGCAGGTAATTAGGACTGCTCCGTACCACTAGGTACATCTCTGTACCCAACAACAGTATTAGCTTCTTCGTGTTGACTTGCCTCGCCTCGCCTTGTTTGACGGTTCATCTCCCCTCCGCTTAGCTGTTGTCCATCTTTCTCTCTCACTCCATCCCTCCGTCTGCCTCTTTTTCTCTCTTCCATCTCGTAACGTACCATCGCTGCGGCTCATCCGAGTTACGAGCTTTTCCATTCCACCGTGTTTCGCGTGGTGGCATCCCATTTCCTCCTCCTCGTCATCACCCTCCTCCCTCCCTCCCAGGGCCTTTTCTGCCTCACCCAGCCCCCCCTCTTATCCAGCAAACCCTAGACC
Source organism: Colletotrichum musae (assembly GCA_027406025.1). NCBI lineage: Eukaryota > Fungi > Ascomycota > Sordariomycetes > Glomerellales > Glomerellaceae > Colletotrichum > Colletotrichum musae. The sequence continues at coordinate 3,285,856 of JANVYC010000009.1, read as the reverse complement.
CTTTAGGATCCGTGTTAACCATAACGAGACCGATCCAATCTCTTCGTTGTCAACCTCATCGTCGCCAATACCCTGGTCTCCCCTCTCTGCTCTTCCGCTCCTAGAGCGACTTGACGACATCGCCAACCATGCGTCTCCGTTCAGCAGGCCTGCTGGCCCTGCTCTGGTCCCTCGGCAGCAGCAGCATCGCGACCGCATCACCCCTCGCCGCCGACGATGGCAGGCCCATGCCGGGTTTGAGGCCCAGGCAGCAGACGGGCACCGGCGCGACGCCGACGCCCACCCCGACACCGACACCCTCGACCCCTACGACAACACCACCCGCCGAGGAGTCCACCACGACAGTTACCGTCACCACCACCGTCGGCGGCGGCGGCAGCGGTAGCACCGTGACGGTAACTTCGGTCTTCCTTCGCACCGTCATCACCACTGTCGACGTCATCTCCACCGCCTTCGAGACCGTCACCGTCACGAGCGACAACGTCGCCACCGCCACCGTCACGAACTACATCACCTCCACCGTCCTCGCGAAGCGCAGTCTCAACCTCGCGCCTCCCGCCGACGCTCCCGCCGATGCCCCGGCCGCCGAGATCACCCCCGTCGCCGGCGACCCGCGCAGGCGCGCCTTCGTCGAGAAGCGTGCCCTCGTCACCGTCGTCGTCACCGTCACCGGCTCTGCTGCCGACGCCGTGACTGTCACCAACACGAGGACCAGCACCGTCGTCCGCACCACCACCACCAACGTCGTCCGCACCTCCACCATCACGACCACCCTCTTCAACAACGCCGAGACCACTGTCACCGTCACCTCTACTCTCATCGTCACCTCCACCTCCATCGATACCGCTGCCCCGACCACCGTCGACACTGGTCCCACCGGCGGCAACATCGCCACCATCACCACGGGCTCCGGCTCCTCCCCGACCGGCTCCTCCGACGACGACAGCGGCAGCAGCGGGCTCTCGACGGGCGCAAAGGCCGGAATCGGTGCCGGAGTCGGCATCGTAGGCCTCGTGGCCCTCATCGGCCTCGGCTACTGGTTCTACAAGCGCCGCAAGGCCAACCGCCCTAGCGCCGCCGACCTGGCCGACATGCGCGCCTACGATCCCAACGGGCCCTCGGCCCTCGGCCACGACAACCACGGCATGTCCGAGCACAGCCCCGGCTTCCGCGGCGCCGCCGTCGCCACCCACCGCCGCGAGCCGCCCCCGAGGCGGCCCAAGAGCAGCCAGCTGTCCCCCGCCACGGGCAGCGTGAGCCCCGTCTCCCACCAGACCGTCTCCCCGGCCACCGACTACAACTCGCCCTACGCGCGGCCGCCCGCCAACAACGCGACGGAGCTCGGCGGCACGAGGATCCTCCCGCCCGAGATGGGCGGCGACGAGGTCGTCGAGATGGGCGACGGCCAGCCCCGCCCGCCGCCGCAGCAGCGTCCCCGGCCCGAGGTCAACTACCAGTCCGGACCCGTGTCGGATGTCTACGAGATGCCCTCGGAGAGGTATCGGTAGCCCACTGCGTGCTTTCTTATTTCCTATGTCGAAAAATATGAGGGGGGGAAAGGTATATATCTATACATGTATACACACATACATTTTTTGTGATTTCAGGATGACGAAGCGCTGCATTGGAAGCATTTGATCATGTGCCTTTTTGCACAGATAACCGGGGGAGGAAGAGGAAAGAAGGCCCCGAGCGAGAAGCATTCACGGGAAAGCGGGAGAGCCATTACATGCCCCGCGGGTAGATAATCTTCGTAATGTGTACGAAACGGCAATTAGTATTCAAAAACTGCAAAACAACAAATCTGGCTTTTGGGAGAGTGCATATGAATGAAGCAAAGCAGGGGTACATTCTGGTCTCAAGAACGCCCGCAGCTTCAACGAACGACCATCTGCGCCATGGCTAAACTTGCATGGTCTTAGCTTCACGTGGCTTGCAGACCGCGATGCCGCCCTCTGACGATATCTGCAGGGCACTTACTGACGCTCTTGGAGACTCAATGACACTCGGCCGACTTCGGAGGACGGGCCTGGGTTGAACGTGAATTGAGCTGCCGTCAACCAAGAGAAGAAAAACATCGAAGCGAGCTTATTTCCACAAGCTCGGGTCCACCCCGGCAGACGGACCGTTCTTTCGTCCAAACTTTTGCGGCCTGACTTTGAACGACTCTGCGTCGACCGAGGATCCCTGGCGGGCGCCGGCGCTCGAACTCGGCCGCTGTGCAACGGCCCTCCGACCTTGCTGTGGACGTCGGCGGCGAGTCTGCGACTTGGAACGGCCCGGGGTTTGGACGGCGCTATGAGGGAGGTCGGGGAAAAGGAGAACGTCTTCAGCGACTCTCGACAACGAAGCCGGGTGTCATGCTTCTACATATCAGACCGGGAGACGGGCAGAGACGCCGGCCGCAGTCGTCAGCGCCCGGAACCTTCGCCGAGCCGCCCGTCCGAACATTCACTGCGCTGGATTTATAATTCCAAGCTTGGCCCGTCGGCGTTAAGCCCGCCGACGACACTTCCAAGCCGTCTCTGACAAGCACACACAAAGGCCTGCTATTCAAGTACGGTCTGTGTGAGCTGTGGTGCGAGGGAAAACTCGATATTAAATCAAAGGAAAGCAAATCAGCAAACGAAAGCTCCGGGGCGGTGGCACCATGTCGGGTATCTCCTACGAGTGGGCGAAATCCGATGTAACGGCGGGAGCAACACAGAGAGAAAAAAACTAACTCCGACATGCGTAAGCTCGACCAAACAAAACACACCCCTGTTGTTTCTCGTCCTTCTTAGCCGCAGCTCCGAATCGTTCCAGACCCCTCCTCCTCGGAGACAGACAGACACTATCTCTGTCATTTTCCCCAAGAACTCGAAGAGAAAATCCCGCCGCCATGGACGGGGGAAAGGGGGGGTGGGACGGGCTGGTGATTCCATTTTCCCAAAACCCCCGGAGAAACTCTCTTCAGTTTCTCTCTTTGTCGCAGGAAACAGTTCAGTTCAATCTCTACCAAACCTGACTCGTGCAAGCGCCCCCTTTCGATTCCCACAAGTTGTCTCAACCGCGCTCCATTACAATATCCTCCGCCTCCCGCTTTAGCCGGGTCGACGGTCGAACATCGTGCCATCGTCCCGCCGACATAGGAACTGGAGGGGCTGGTGTGTGTTCCGGAGGTGACTCAAGAGAGACGGACGCAGAGGGAAGGGAAGAGAGTAAAAAATTGCTTATCGTCCCACGTTTGCAGTGCCTAAACCCAAGGGTATTAGTATCTGCACGACACCATCCCGCCATCCCCGAGTCCCTCCTCCGTTATCTGGTGCTACACTACCGCCCCCCCCGCCAGCATCGTCATTTGAGTCACCTCAGTGGGCTCTTGTCTCGAAGATCCCATTCCGCAGGGGAACCCCAAAGGGATACCGCGCGACAACCGCATCGGGCCACGACTCAACCTCGGGACAAAGGAACCGCGTCCAAGTTGTCTCCTTGTCCCAACTAGCTTGCGCTTATCAACGCGCCGTGAGTCCCCATCAACTCGCAGAGCCCATCCCAGAGCCGTCGCAACTCCGAGCGCCTCGGGACACCGCCGACTTTCGACCCCGTCAGCGGCGAGCGAACATGGACTCGCCCAAGAAGCACCGCGTCGAGGACGCCAGCCCCGGCGCCGGTCCGGGCGCAAGCACTCCGGAGGCGCACGCCCGGAGGACCTCCGACCCCATCGACGACGGCGAGCTCTTCGCCCAGCGAGAGAGGGAAGTCGTCCGCAAGCTAGACATCTACGTGATCCCGCTGGTCATGCTGCTCTACCTCTTCAGCTTCCTAGACCGGTAAGCCCACCCCCCAACCCCATCCCTCTCACCCCGTCTCTAACCCCCCCGCAACAGCGTCAACATCGGCAACGCAAGGCTCTACGGCCTCGAAGAGGACCTCGGCCTGCACGGCAACCAGTTCTAGGTCGCCGTGTCGATCCTCTTCGTGACCTACATCATCTTCGAGGTCCCCTCCAACCTGGTCCTCAAGCTCCTCACCCCGCGCCGCTGGATCGCCTTCATCACCGTCTCGTGGGGGCTGATCGCCACCCTCACGGGGCTGGTCAACTCCCACGGCGCCCTCGTCGCCTGCCGCCTCCTCCTCGGCGCCGTCGAGGCCGGGCTCTTCCCGGGCCTGAACGTCTACCTGACCTTCTTCTACTCCAAGCACGAGCTCGCCCTGCGCGTGGGGTACCTCTTCGTCAGCGCCGCCATCGCCGGCGGCCTGGGGGGCTTGCTGGCCTACGGCATCGGCCACATGGACGACGTCGCGGGCCTGCGCGGCTGGCGCTGGATCATGATCATCGAGGGCCTGCCCACCGTGGTCCTGGGTGTGATCACCTACTTCGCGCTTCCCAATGATGCTGCCACGGCGTACTTCCTCGACGACGACGACAGGAGGGTCATGGCCGCGCGCCGCGGGCGCGAGTACGGCAACACGAGCAGCGCGCAGGAGTTCAGCCGCCACGACGCGTGGAAGGCCGCCAAGGACTGGAAGGTGTGGGTGTTCTGCGTCGCGCAGTTTGGCGCCGACACGATGCTCTACGGTAACCTCTCTCTCTCTTTTGTTTCGTACAAGTCTTTTCAAAAAGAATGAAAGCTAACAACAGCCACAGGCTTCTCGACGTTCCTCCCGACCATCATCAACGGCCTCGGCTCCTGGACGCCCGCGCAGGTCCAGCTGCTCACCGTGCCGTGCTACTTCGTCGGCGCCGTCGTCTACATGGCCATGGCCTTCCTCTCGGACCGGCACCAGCGCCGCGGCCTGTACTGCGTCCTCTTCGGCAGCCTCAGCGTCGTCGGCTACGGCGTGCTCATCTCCGACACGTCGTCCGGCGTGCACTACTTTGGGTGCTTCCTCGTCGCGGCCGGGCTGTACGTCGTCGTCGGGCTGCCGCTGGCATGGGTGAGTTTTTTCCTCTCGAGTGAAGATGGCAAGAGGCAAAAGCTGACCGGGATTGGACGTCTAGCTCCCCAACAACTCGCCGAGGTACGGCAAGCGCACCACCGCGAGCGGGATGCAGCTGACGATCGGGAACTGCTCCGGCGTCATGTCGTCCTTCATCTAGTAAGCACCCAAACCCCACCTCTCACGACGTGAATGCGGGAACTAATGCCTCGGGAAACAGCCAAGCGATCGACAGGCCGAGGTACATCCGCGGCCACGCCGTCACGCTCAGCATGGTCGGCATGGCCACCTGCATGTACGGCTTCATGTGGTTCTGGTACTGGCGGCTGAACAAGCAGCGCGAGGCCGGCCACGTCGAGGACAAGCACCGCGACCTCTCCGACGACGAGCTCGCCGAGCTGGGCGACGAGAGCCCGCGGTTCCGGTACACCATCTGAGGCAGAGGAGGGAAAGTTGCTATCAAGGAAAGAGGTGGGAGGACGTAGGGCTGGAGGTAGTCGAATTGTCCGCAGGATCTGCATGTGCGTTTATAGAAGATACCCTCGAGAACGATGAGGGGAGTAATGGAATCACGGTAGTTTGGTTCCCCGATGAGGGCCACTCCGTGTGATTGTTATGACTGAACAACTTTTCATCGGGTGCTGTTTCTCGTCCAATCTCATGGACATCTCCAGTGCCCCCGTTCCCGATGCCTTTATTACATCTCCGACCAAGATGTCTGTTGCGTGTCCAATAAGGCTCAACTGATTCGAAAAAAGTAATGTTACTAACGTCTTCCAAGCCATACATCACCTCTGCAGCCCTAGAAGCCCCACAACCACAATCCAGACGCACAAAAGGCAAAAGATGAAAGGGACGAGACTCGAACTCGCGCGGGTTGCCCCACCAGGAAACAGATGTTAAGCTGACCTTAACCTGGCGCCATAACCAACTCGGCCACCCTTCCGAAGATGATCAGAAGATCTGATTGGATGCTGACTGTCCCTGGGAAAGAGATCCATGAGGCGTCGAGTCAGTGTGGTGGGTGGATATGGATTCCCGGAGTTGTGGAGCATCGCGGGGGCGCAGGGCGTTGGGTCCCGATGCTGTGGAGTTGTCGACCGTCTTGTGGGTGACAACTATCCGAGGTGGATGTGCGGTTGGTTGAAGAGTCTTTGGGTGCCTTGATGGCATCATGTCCATAGTTGTGTGTAGTTGAGTTGGCTCATTGGTTCTGGTCCACTTGGTTATCGTCATCAAGAACTCAAACTGCCACTGCTTGCTGAGGGGAACTCCTCCGGACGTGCTGTCCAGACTCGAGTCCCATGAAGATCTTCAGGTGCGTGGGCACGACACTATCCATATGTTGTTTGGATGTGTGTTTTCCTTCGGAGATGTTTCGAACCACGAGTCGGAAGTCAAGTATTTCAAGTCGCCATCTCGTGAGTCTTCCCCACATACTCCGAGGCTTGCACTCCCAGGAAGGAAGAGAGAGTCGATTCCCCTATTTTCACAAAAACATCCAAGTTGCGTCGGCCGAAAACGCAGCGAAAACGCAGCGCCAAGCTCGCAGCCGACACGAAAATCCCGTCGTGAGCTACGCTGTCAGCTTGGCAACTCCCAACTCAAGCACTAAGCCCGGGGTGTATCTCCCTCACAGTATACCAAGAGACCGGACCTCGGGTGATAGTCGCGCGATCTCGGCCTCCCGAGCACCCAGTCCCGAAAGCTCCTTGATTCGGCATTACCTCAACTTGCGTATGCCGCGCCGGTCGTCGTGGGGGTTAGCTGCTTCCCCATCCCGTCGGCATACTACTACTACTGTATCTCCCGGCGGAAAAAGGCATCCAGGGCAGCTTATCCGAAGCAGCAAACCAGCTCACCGAACCCTGCATGTGCCGATCCGACGGCAGGGCCGCACTGACTTATTTCAACGGCGCCAACACCAAGTGTTGTCCAACTTGCTTTGCTCCCCTGCACGCAGGCATCTCGCCAAGCGCCAAGTTCTTGTATATCCCGGGTTCAGTTGAGGGGTAATCTGGGGTCCCCACGGGACGCGTGGGTAGCTCCGACGGAACAGTAGTGTATGTTGTTGTTTAAAACGAGGCTCGATGCCGGTAGTTGGACCACCTCTAATGTGAATGCAATGGTAGCTTTCTGCTGGTGCATGTGATCTCTCCCTCCTCTCGAGAACTCTCCACGATGGCCGACATCAAGCCAACAACCCAGGGCAACGCCCAGCCTGGAGTCATGAGCGGCGACGCCAACTCGATCCGCCACGTCGACACGGCCAACGACGACACGGAGTTCGAGAAGATCCCCAAGATGGAGAAAGTGGACGAGTTCGGCGCTCACGCCAAGACCGACCCCAAGGAGATTGCGCTCGTCAAGAAGCTGGACGCGTACATCATCGTGAGTCGTCCCTTGTGGGATACGCAGTAGCGAATGGATAGATGCTGACGAGAGAGGGAAGCCCATCCTCTGGCTGATGTACCTGTTCAACTTCCTGGACAGGAACGCCATCATCAACGCCAGGCTGAACCACTTGGAAGAGGACCTCGGTCTCGTCGGGACGCAGTACAACACCTGCGTATCTATCCTGTTTGTCGGGTGAGGAGTTTCACGCCGAGGTCCTGTGGATATCTTGGCTAACGCGAGATCTTCAGATACATCTGCGGCCAGATCCCGTCAAACATGATTCTGAACAGGGTGCGGCCGTCCTGGTACATGGCAGGTGAGACGGGATGCCCCCATTTCTGTGAGGCAAAGTGCTGACTTGCCCAAGGCTTCTGCATGGCCTGGTCTATTGTCAGTCTCTTGACGTTCAAAGTCACCAGCTACGAGGGCATGATTGCGTGCCGGTTCTTCCTGGGCATCACCGAAGCTCCCGTGAGTTCACCATATCCGAACCGTCTTCTTGGGAGACTGCCCTCTGACGCACAAGACAGTTCTACCCGGGCGCTCTGTACATTATCAGCATGTTTTACACCCGCAAAGAGATCGCGACGCGCATGTCACTCTTTTACACGGGTAATATGTTGGCCAGCTCCTTTTCGGGTCTGATTGCTGCCGGTATCTTCGCCGGCCTGGACGGCTCCATGGGACTGTCTGGATGGCAATGGTAATCACACTTGTTTCTCATGATCCGATTCCATAGCTGACCTGTATGCAGGCTGTTCATCATCCAGGGCGCGCTATCCATCGCTGTCGCGGTGGCGGCGCTGTTCATGCTGCCGGATCACCCGCTCACCACGCGCTGGCTGACCCCCGAACAGAGGCAGTTGGCGCACAACCGCATCTACATCGATACCACGGATCGCCGCGAGTCGACGAGCGTGTGGGTAGGTCTGCGTGAGGCCTGCCTGGACTGGCGAACTTGGGCGTTCTGCCTGATGTACCACCTGCATCTCGCTGCGACCGGCTTCCAGAACTTCCTGCCGACGGTGATGCAAACCCTAGGGTACAGCGTCACTGTTACGCTGGCGTTGACTTGTCCGCCGTACATACTTGCTGCCCTGGTCGGTATCCTCGTTTCATGGACGTCGGGCCGATACAACGAGCGGACTTGGCACATTACGATCATGAAAACCATTGTCATTGGCGGGTTCATCGTCGCCGTGTCCACCCTCAATATCGCCGCCCGTCTCGTGGGGATCGTATTCTTTGTGGGCGCCTCTTTTGGTATCAACAACATCATCCTCGGGTGGGTGTCCAGCACGCTGGGGCAGACGAACGAGAAGAAAGCCGTGGCTATTGCCATGTGTAACACCCTGGGGAGTGTTGCGTCCATATACACGCCGTACCTATGGCCGAGCAGCGACTCGCCCCGGTATCTGAAGGCCTGGATAGCTGGCATAGCCTTCTCCATCGGCGTCATCATCATCGCGTGGTGGCTCCGAATCTCGCTGCAGAGGAGGAACAAGAAGACGCGGGAAGAACACCCGGAGGAGACAAACTTTTACGTGTACTGAGATAGTTGGCGGCTGCATAACCAGACGTGGCGCCTTACGAAGCTGCAAGGGCTCTCCGAGTTCGCAGGTCAGAAACGGGCTGGAACCCACCCCGGTTTGACAAGCAGTTTCTGACTTTGGGATTTGATGCAGGCTTCGCCAAAAGGCGCTGATCTATCATCGGCGTGAGCGAAGTTTAGGAATGCAAGGGCTTGTTCGTCTTGAAAAAGCCACCAAGTTGATCACCTGCTGCCAAAGAGCCCGGATGGGCGCATGGTGGATTCCGTTGAATATTGGTGCCCGCAGCCGGTCAGGCACAAGTTCCCGGACGCCTCCGCGCACAATGGTAGACATAAATAACCTTCATGCCGGGAACGAAATTTGTTGGCCTCGACTCCTCGGTCAAAGATCGTTCAACGAGACGGCCAGAGCCTCCCTTATAGGACCGTGCAAGTGAGTACCCAGAATCGCAGACCGGCCATGAGCCACCTGAGCTGACCAGGAAGCAGATTCAAGTCTTTGAAATGACTCTCAAGTGGCATTTCATCGCCAACATGTTGGCGGTCGCTTCTGCGGTTGGAGCCATTTCAGTCGAGGCTGCCGGAGGCGAGAGGCGCGCCGCTGTCGAGCAGCATTCTGCCTCCGCCTCCACGCCGATTGTGCAGCAAAACTACGACGACCGGACGCTGCTGGATGCATGGGAAAGCGAAGACGGCACCTTCTCAATCTGGGGATCTCTGCCTGACGCGGCAATCGACATCACCGAGACCGTCGCCGACGACAAGGCCGAAAATGACTCGGTTCTCTCCAGAAGAGGCTGCAGGCCTCCCCTGGTCGAATGCGACCAAAAAAAGAACATGGCTTCCATGCATGTCTGCGAGATGCTCGTGGGATCCCTCGAGGGGAGCAGAGGAGACGAGTGGATTCGCAAGTCGCCGAGGGACTACTGCCTCGAGAACGACCAGGGAAGGTGCTGCGTCAGCTGGCGCACGCGCATCACGAGCAACGTCCGCGTCTCGGAGCTGGCCGCGACGGGAAACGTGCTCTTGCGGGAATGCCATGACGGCAAGGGGCGCATCTCTGGGCGCGTTTTGAATGCGGAGATTGGGGAGTTCTGTAGCGTCCAGTGCTTGTCCAACCGTCCGGCGAACCATTGCTGAAGACACGACGCCCCGATAACCTGGAAGTTGTCACGTATCGGTGCTTTTGGAAACCGAACCGAAACGGTCGGCATGGTTTGTTTTCGAGTCGGCTCAGCAAGGATTTGGACGTGAATTGGGTCGATCAACATCGCGCGACAACACCGCGAGCACGGGAGGGTTGCCTATCCCAAGTCGTCATGGCCAAGACATGGCTGTAGCGCAAATATGAGAAAGACGCTCTCAAAATTTTACAACGCCGTATCTCTGATTGACTGAAGCGAGTGCTCTGATGTGCCCGTGTTGTCGTGATAAGCCCAAGAGCCTGTCGTTGGATAACGTGATCTAGCCCATGGTGCATGCCTACTCGATAGCGTTATAAGGCCTGGTGTCCAACGCCGAGTTTGCCTGATTCGATGGGTCGTCGTGGGCCCCGTGTCCGATTCCAAGCAACTGGTCAAAGAATGTGCCATCAACGCCCTGAAGTGCCCAGTTGTCTGCCTCTGCGGTGAGGCTCGGGTGGAAGGCGTTGGCCTGAGCATCTTGAAGGTAGAATGAAGGATTGTATGGTATTTCAATCGACGGCTGGCTTATCGGATTCTCGAATGAGAGGTTATGGAACCTTTGCGGTTCGGCACGGCTGACATCATGGCCAGGGATGGATTCAGTCCCGACTGGCACGTGCGAACCAGGTTTCGCATCCGAAAAGATGCCGCTGCGGGTGATGTAAACTGTCCCAAAGTACGGAATCTTGAGTCGGAGACAGCGTTTGCGCTGGTCGTCATCCATCTCCGCACAGTCTCCCACTGGCCCGGCCGGTGTAGTCACGCAGCTGGCCGCGTCCGCCTCGATGGCGAGCAGAGACTTAAGAATGGAGGCGGTCTGGCCCAAGAGACCGTCGCTGCTGGCCGAGTTCACCTCCAACATGAGGTCGACGGTCTCGTCCATCATGGCCCGGTCGCTAGGTCGCTGGTGGACCAAGCTGTCGGCTGCCTCTGCGCTGCGGCGCCACCTCTCCAGATGAGCCATGGCTAGAGTCAAGCAAGCCACGAAGGCCGCGAAGTCGATGCTCCTGCAGCGGAAAGCAAACTCGCTCATGCATCGAAACTTGATGTAGCGCGCCAGGAGCTCTCGGCTTGCGTTCACGCAAGCTACCTTGCTGTAGCTGTAGGTGTCGTCGGAAGAGGATCGAAGCATATAGGGGAGATGCAACAGGATCAGCAAGTTGAAGTGGGTGATCTGAGACAGAACTCGCAAGACGTCCTTGAGGCTTTCGTTGAACTCCGACACGCATGGGTTCCCTCTCCGTCTCCGGCCGTGCAAGAGCCACCAGTCAGCAGGCATAGCATTCGCTGCTTCTTGCATGGCTTTGTCGATGTTCATCGTCGTGGTCAAGTCTCCAGCGGCATCAGATTCTTCGTTCCTGATCGTCACGCAGCCCATCACTTCGCCGTGAACGTGTTCAAGGTACTCGATTGGGCACCATTCAGACACGCAGGCGATTGGCTTCGGGATGGCGCTTGTTGCTGTCGCGGCGGGCAGACCCAGCATGAGGGCCAAGTACTTGTCTTGGAAGGTGACCCGATGCCACATGACGGATGGGGACGCCTTCGTCTCTGGATCCAGGACGACGACATCCACCGGGGTCCGACGATGCAATCCCATCAGTTGTGCCAGCCCGACGGCTCGTTTGATTATGAGCCAGGCACGGCGCAGATTTCCGGCGTTGATATGGAAGACGCTCTGGAGGAGCACGCATTCCAGACCCTCCAGTGAGCCTATTAGGTGATCGTTGTTGGTTACGAGAGAGGCAGCGTCGAGAAATCGTTTCAATGTGCCGGTGAGATCGCTACTCAGATCTAGTTGACGAGTGCTGGTAGCAGACGGATGGAAATTCTGAAGACCGTTGGCTAGATACAACAATTTCCTCGCTATAAGGACGGGGTGGCTCGCCGGGGTTGGCAAGGCCGACAGCGTGAGGGCCGAACGCATGTTGTCGAGGAAGATGTCTCTGTATGGAAGAACGAACAACTGCAGAAACGAAGCCGTGTATTCGGAAGATATGATCAAGTCGGCGTCTTCCTGGGATGGTAGTGCAGCGTGGAGTTCATGACAGAGTGCATGGTATCGAGTATCCGATGCTGGCAAGTGATTGGAGCTACACTGCTCTGATGGAGGCTCGGCCCCGTCAACCTGGGCATGCCGTTAGCCAAGAATCAATCACACATTCCAAAAGACATACTAGAGTGCTCTCGAAGACCTGAATGCTGGGACAGGACCGAGCACTTGGAGACGGCGACATCGGGCGAGCCGACCACTGGCCGTCAGTCTCGGGGACAGGCCGCGTTCTGGGCGGCTCGCTTCCGCGTTCAACAATGGGCCCCTCTCTCCGAAACCCTGGCGTCACAGCTTCCGTCGTAGGAGTGAGGCGAGAGGCTGCCTCGATCATCTTCTCGAGCAGTCCTTCGGCCCTCCTGAGCCTCTCCTCGGTCTCCCTGTGTTTGCTGGCGGCATGCTGCTCGGCGCCCGAATCGTCGTGATCCTGCGTGACGCAAGGAGTTCCTCGCCTTTCACAGCCTATACAGACTTCAGCGGACGAGGAGGCGAATTGGCATCGTATCTTTCGTCGCTTGCCTAGTACGTAGTCAAGGTTTAGTAAGGTCTCTTGTCTCCCAAGGATGCCATGGCAAGTTTGCGGCTTACATTCCCAGCAGCTGGTAGTTCCCTTGCGGATCTTTCTCCTCTTTGACGACGGCTCTTCCATAGCTTCTGTGATACGTCGGTGAAACGAAAGAGAAAAAAATACTCGGCGTTTCACAGAGGCATGCCCGCGAAAGGGACAACCTGACGCGTCTGGATTACAAATGCATTGGACGCACCAGAAGACGCGAGGCGGGGAAGCGACGCACGTAATCACGTGATAGCATTGCTATCTCTTATCTTCTTATCGATAGGTGAGAAAGGGCCGGCACCTGCTTCCGGATTTAGGGGCCAAAAAAATGGAGACCGGGAATACCGGCCGGCTAATGAGTCCCGTCCCGTTCACGCTGGTCCCGTCTTGCTCCTGCCGCACTTCCATCTCGCAGCTTCTCTCTCTGTCCTCGAATAAGGCACATACGGTTTCGCTGTCGCTCGATAAAAACATCGACATGAAACGAGAAGACGAACGGCAAGTTTCCAGCTCTTGGCATCGTCCTTGATCCGAATTGGGGCTGCTGTTCGCAGGTTGCTCCTCATCAAAACCAACCCACTTCTTGCAACCAGGGTGCCACACCGATCGGGTGACACTCCGGCGAGCAAATCCCATGAGGAAAGTGATCGACGTCATTTCTCGCGTCAAGATCCTCCCATAGTCCTTCTCGCGCGTCAAAATCGCACATGTCAGCGTGGGCTGACTGGTCAAGTGGTCAGGGGGAAGCAGGGCCGCGTCCAAGGATGCCGTGAAGCGAACACGGCACTTCTTGGCCATTTGCGTCACCATTGTGAGCCAAGCCAGAACACCAAGACCCATCACCAGAGCCGCACGAACCAGAGCCTTCCCCGGGCTCTCGGTTCACCGAAGCGACCGAAACTGCGGAGACGGAGCGCAGCCCCACAGCCCATGGCCGTCAGGCTTCCCCGGATCGACGTTTGGGTATAAGAGGAGACGGGAATAGTCGAGGTTCTTGATGATGAGGAAGCAGGCAGATATCGCCAGCTTTAGCTGTTAATCCAAACAGTCTGCTTTGGACAGTCATCTTCGTCAAAAATGGCGCTTCTTTCACCAAAAGTTTACCAGTGGCTCGTCGGCGTCTTCGCCTCGCTGGGGGCGTTCTTGTTTGGATATGATCTCGGTGTTATCGCCGCCGTCCTGGTATCCAACACTTTCATTGATGCCTTCAAGCCCAACGCGTCGACCGAAGGACTGATCGTGTCCATGTTCACGGCCGGAGCCTTCTTCGGCGCCGGTGCGGCTGGACCGCTGGGAGATCGTCTAGGCCGACGCGGGACCATCGTAACTGGCGCGCTCTTCTTCCTTCTCGGCGGGGGTCTCCAAACGGGTGCCCGTGATATCCACTTCATGTGGAGCGGCCGGTTCATCAGCGGCCTCGGCGTTGGGGCGCTGTGCATGATCGTTCCCCTCTACCAGGCAGAGCTTGCCCACCCGAGCATCCGCGGAACCGTCACGGCCTTGCAGCAACTCATGATCGGCATCGGAGCGTTTGTGGCCACCTGGACCGGCTGGGGTTGCTTCATCAATCTCACCACGACGAGCGCGCAGTGGAGAATCCCACTGGCCATCCAGAACGTCCCGGCCTTGCTATTGGCAGCTCTGACATTCCTGTTCCCCGAGAGTCCCAGGCAAGTAGATTGATAATGCACAATAGTACTGAGGTCAAGTGAGCTGACTGCCAGCCCAGATGGCTTGCCGACAAGGGAAGAGACGAAGATACCCTCAAGACGCTGGCGCGGCTGCATGCCAACCACAACGTCGACGACCCCTTCGTGAGGGCCGAGTACGAGCAGATCAAGGCCGCCATCTCGCACGACAAGCACAACGAAGCGAAGTCGTACATGGAGCTCTTCCGTTCCCAGAGCTCCTTCCGTCGCCTGTTCCTCTGCTGTGCCATCCAAGCATCGGTCCAGATGACCGGAGTCTCGGCTATCCAGGTACGTCCCGAGGCAAACCGAGCCGTCGTGAGGCCTCTCGACTAACGAGTTCGCAGTACTACTCCCCAAGAATCTTCCAACAAATCGGCATCGCCGCCGACGACACCCTGAAGTACCAGGGCATCAGCAACGGCCTCGCCATCCTCGCCCAGATCTGTGCCATGCTCCTGGTCGACAAGACCGGCCGCCGCTGGCCCCTCATCGCCGGCAACATCTTCAACTCGGTCACCTTCATCATCGCCGCCATCCTGCTGGCCTTGTTCCCGCCGGGCGAGTCCAACAACCTCAGCGCCCAGTGGGGCTTCATCGTCGTCACCTGGCTCTACAACTTCAGCTTCAGCTCGACCTGCGGTCCGCTGTCGTGGATCATCTGCGCCGAGGTCTTCGACACGAGGACCCGCGCCAAGGGCGTCAGTATTACTACCATGACGTCCTTTGCCTTTAACACTATGATCGTAAGTGACTTACGATTGATGCTATTTGCTCTGTCTAGTCTGGAATCTAACACACTCAAAGGGACAAGTCACGCCCGAGGCCATGGAGTCTATCGGCTACCGATTCTACTTCCTCTTCATCGTCTGCAACATCACGAACGCCCTCTTCTTCTGGGCCTTCTTGCCCGAAACCGCTCGCCGGCCTCTGGAGGAGATGAACGAGCTCTTCAGCAGCCACAGCTGGTTTGTGGCAGGAAAGACGAGCAGGAGGCACACGGGTCGGGATCTAGAGAACAAGCTGCAAGACAAGGAGCACGAAGCTTCACACGGAATGCATGACGAGAAGGCGGAAATGAACTAGTCCGGTGGCGGGTGGCCTATACCAGCAGCATCAACTCGGCAGTCGTGAGGTCAGCTTCACTGGAGCAGGACCTGGTATCTTTTTCGTAGAACATAATTCCAAGTAATGTATCTAATTACCCAACAACTCAGTATGCAGTCCCTTGATGGCCCGTTGCTCCTCCGGCCTCAGCACGATGCCGAAGTGCTTCGCCAGCGCGGCCACGCGCTCCGGCTCAGTCTTCAGCGTCTCGAGAAGCTCCAGCTTGTCGCCGATCTTGCGCTTGACCTCGTCCTTGTGCAGCACGAGCGTGCCGACCGCCTTCCTCGTCTCCGGGTCCAGGATCGTCCTCATGGCCAGGACCGTCTTGATGAAGTAGCTCGTCGGCCGCGTCGACGTCGCGAGGTTCATGATCTCAAAGTCCTCGGGGAAGAACTCCATCTCGGTGAAGCAGTTGCGCTGCCTGAACTCGCCGTCGGCGCTGTCCGTGGAGTAGTACACCCAGTACCGCTGGTTCGGGTCCGTGTTCTGGGCGAGGCTCTCGTAGACAAGCTTGCCTCTCAGAGGCGGGATGGTCGTGAACTCGTTGCCGCTCTTCAGAGGTACCGGAACCATCGCCGCGCCTTTGCCGAAGCCGACGTCTACCGCGTACCTCTCCCCGTTGATCGTGATGAGGTTGAGCATGTGAGACCTACAAACCCGTCAGCCTTTGTTCAATCACCGGTTCCGCACCGCTTGCCCCCAGACGTACCACCCGCCGAATCGTTCGTCGCCCTTGATCCTGCCGCCGACGCTCGTCACGGTGAAACCAAGACCCTTGAGGACCGCGCCGAACAGGGCGTTGAGTTCCATGCAGTAGCCGCCGTGCCCCTCAATGACAACCTTTCGGAAGAGGTCCTGCAAGTCCAGTGAGATCATCCTGTGCCTGGAGTAGTGCAGCGTGATGCTCTCGAACGGGACCTTGGCGAGATGGTGGGCCTGGAGCTCCGTGAGGAGCTGCAGCGAATCCGACGCATGCTTCTCACGAGGATAGTCGACATGCTTGAAATACTGATCGAGCTGCTCCTCGGTGTAGGCCATGGCGGGCGATCTTGGTAGCGAGTCGTCCTCTGTGATGAACAGGGCTGAGCTGAGAGAGTGGGTTAGAACTGGTTGTAAGTTAGGTAAACAGGGATCCGGAGCTTACAAATCCTCCAGGAGCGCTCCCAGGTCTCGTTCGCGATGCACGGGCAGAGTTGCTCTTTTTCCGAGGAAAGAGTTGTCGCGCCCGTGCTTGTCATGTCTTGCGCGCCCTTTTGAGTGCACGATTAATTAGAGCCCACCTAATCATGACGTGGGCGGATCCCGCCGGCGGGATGGCGGCTCTCATTCCCATTCATGGGCATATTGCCTGCAAACCCTCGGCTCTAGCCTCGGAATTGATGCAAGTCAGTCACGACATTAGATTCGACTCTTGGCACATTTTCAATGTCTTTGTTTCGGTATTTGTTCCGTAACTTGACTTGAAAGTCTGCAATAGACTTGACAACAACGGCCAAACAATGAAAACTCAAAACACAACCTCGGTCCGACTTATGCTCTCCTTTTGGAGACAGAATTGAACATTTAATGTTTTCACGACTCTGAGACCAGAAGTTCCGAGTGAAGAAAGAGATGCAGATGGAGCGATATAGGTGCATTCGTGCACGTGTCGCTCTGAGTTCAACTTTTATCGCTTGTCAAAGTTGACAAGCAACCCAAAGTCGCCATAGTCTTCAGTCATCCAATGACAAGATGAACTTTATCATCGTTAGGAAGCACCTGCGTTGCAGGGATGGATTGTGGGTGGTGTCGAAGGTTTACACGCCATCGCAAGTGATCACGTCAAGACAACTCTATTGACCGCCATCCGATTGCACTGACTCGATCCAGCCAGGCAAAGGAATTTTTTTAGTCAAAATGACGAGGGGAGGATTTCATTGAAACTGTATCATTAACTACCTAAGAATCAAGTTTCTGCGCCGTCCTTTTGAGATCTCATGTGGTGCCCAGTTTGACGTGCCCCTTCGGGAAGGTGATATCGTTAGCGATCACAGCACTGCACGTGCCCACTGTAAGCACCTGAGGCGGGTATTACGGTGTACCTAAGGGACTCGATCGTCACCGCAACCTCACCGCAACACCACACACTCTCGGCATCACCACGACATCGGACGCACTGCCGATGCAGCTTCAATATATCGGCCTCATCTTGTCTCTCATTGCAGCCGTCATGGGCGAGAAGTTCATCGTGGAGTTCGGTAGCAGCAAGGTACGTGCCAGTCGACAGAACCCCGCTCAGCTGGATCCTGGCTCACGATCAATTCCGATTGCCCTCTAGGATGAAGATAGGGAGGCGCTGATCGGCAAGCTGACCGAGGATTCGCGGACGAAGGTGGTCAAGAGGTTTGATCACGCCATCTTCTCCGGAGTCGTGATCGAGACGGGCAACCACAACATGGACACGCTCCGCGCCCTGCCGAATGTCGGGAACGTGTGGTCGTCGAGGAACGAGGGGCTCCTGGGGCAGCTTGGTGGTTCGAAGCCGTGAGGAGAAGAGGCTTTCGGAACGAGGTGGTTAGGCATTGAGGTGGTCGATGATGCGACCGAGAGATAGCAACCCAGTCTAGCCGTGGGTATGTTTCAATCCAACGTCAAACCGGCGAGCCTCGATCTACGCCTGAGTGGCTTTCCATCAATTGCGCCAAGAGCTGCTGGCGGAGATCTTGCGCATCCCCGCCGCCAAGATATGGATCCGGAATTCGGGAGTTGAAATCAAACATGGCGTCAGCGCATCTCTGACGAAGTCCAGGAGCGAAAGCATCAAGTCACCGCTGCCCATCAACATTACCTGGGCTGACAGTAACGAAGAGTTCTCACAGATGCATAGTGTCATGGTTTGCATTATAGATAATCTCATCATCCCTTATTCATGAGGTCATGTCCACTAAGTACACCTAGGCTCCGGTACTCCACCCACCCAAAGAAGAAGAGAAGAAGAAGAAAGACGCCATCTAGATGAGATGGGCAATGTCTGATACGAAGCGCTTGTTGGCCTTCTTCGCAGCAACGCCGCACTGACCGGCGATCTGCGTGGTCTTGCCGTTGACAGCACACTGTCCCTGGGCGTTGCAGGAGCCGGCGCCCTTGCCGTCGGTGCAGGCGAGACCACTGAACTCGGCTTGCGACTTGCCCTTGCCCTTGCCGGCGTTGGCGTTGTCGTTATTGTTGTTCTTCTTAGCGTTGTTGTTGTTATTGTTCTTCTTAGCAGCATTGTCGTTGTTGTTCTTCTTCTTGGCGGCATTGTTGTTATTGTTCTTCTTAGCAGCGTTGTTATTATTGTTCTTCTTCTTGGCTGCGGCGGCGGCTCCGTTGTTCTTATTGCCGGCCTTCTTCTTGGCCGCGGCGGCTGCGTTGTTCTTGCCCTTGCCTGCGGCTCCCTTCGCCTTTGCACCGGCCGCCTTTGCGCCGCCAGCCTTCTTCTTCCTCGCTCGGGCCTCGAGGTGGCCGGCATCGTTTGCCACAAAGTCTTCGGCACGGACTTCGATCGGTAGGGCGACGTCTCTGGCTTGGATGGTGGGGGCTGTTTCGGAATGTTAGTCACGATTCTCTCGATGGAAAGAGGAGCAGAAGGTGCCCTGATCAATAACATACCAGAGACGACGTTGCCGGCCAGAAGGCCTAGGGCGAACAGGGTAGCAACGGAGAACTTCATGTTGACTAGTCTCTTTGGACTCTGGCCGAGTAGAGAGAGTATATTACAGCGAGTGAATTGACTCCAGGTCTACAATGAATGGTCGCTCGATCAAAGAGAGCCGCGCGCAGCACGGAAAGAATGTAGAAAGTAAAAAGTGGAGGAAGTGAACTGACTTAACGATCAAAGCGGGAAACAGAGAGACATCTGGAAGGGGGGAAAGCGACCTTTTTCTCTCCCCGGGTCTTTATATCACATCACGGTCTTCTCTTCCCCGTCACATCCTGAAACTCCGGATGGCGGCGTCACCTGAGCTTTGGGCCGGTCAATACACCCACCTCTGCTATGAGTTATAACAGACGAGAACTTTTTTGGTGTACACTGCTACTTCTTTTGACTCGAGATGACAGCCCTGGAGCCTCATGCTGCAACAGGGAACCTGTTCAGATGCCTGATCATCCCGTCACATCAGCAGGCTCAAACGAGGCTTATTGCGCCGCAGACCGGGATGGCCCCGGATCTACGGCACACGCGAAGCTCGGTTATGTCGGACTACCTCAGCCAATCCTGTCACAAAAACTGTCCGCATCGCCGTTTCAACCTTTAAAGTTAATGCTGCTCCCTCTCACCTCTCTTCAGCCGAGCCGTAGATGGGCCAATATTGGCCCCCTCATCCCCTCAGTGTGCCTCCTCCCTTCAGGCCGTCCCGGCGCTCAAGCCCTCGACAGACCCCTCCGCACCTACGAGTTTCGCTGCGCATGATTTGGGTGAAGGCCCTGGACTATACAACACCACTGACAAGAGGAACCAACCCCTCCCTCCCCAGGGATGAGCGCTGTAACCTCTTTTTAAGCTTGCTGAATACTCTGATTGGAAGAAGAAGAATTGATGCTTGTTTTGTGCGACACGGGGGATGGAGAGAGAATAACCCCTCTAACCACCACCACCACCCCAGCCCAGCCTCAAACGCGTGATGTTCTGGGTCCATAGTCTTGTTTTGTGCCAAGAATGAGCGCCCTCCCCCAGAGTCCCACGCGAAAAATTCTCCGAGCGATGGCAGGTCTGGAATTGTCCTAGGAAGTTGCCGCCCGTCGGCGCCGCCGGCCGCCGACGTTGCTGGGGACTGGTCCTTTCTTGGCCACATTTGTCACGAAGAAATGACTCGGGTAATATCGGGGGGCCGTTGAAGGGGGTTAAAAATATCAGAAACAGGAACCACTTGGATAAACGAATCACGTACCAAAACTCCCGTTCCCTTGGTAGCCAGTCTCCCCTTCTGACATTCTTCGAATGGGGAAGATCGTCCAATTAGCTGACTTATTGAAACGTCATCAATCCTCTCGAATCAACTCAGGGCAGTCTCTATATAGGCGCTTTGCAATAACACAATGACAGAAGCCCTGCTGTCTTCGAGTCAGATGGCCCGCCACTCGCACACCACCAGCAGTCGTATACCAAACGTCCGGCCCTAGGTATCCTGTCACTGCCAAGGGAAATACGGCATTCAGATCATCGCCGCCACCTTGTGGTTGCGAACATCCCTGCCCGGAATTGTCAGCCTCAACAGCACCCGTATCAGGTCCGCGGCAAGTCTTGCCGTGGACGTAATAGCAGGTTGCAGGTATGAAATCGTCAGGCCCCCAACATCGGACGCGGTCACAGATACTCCCTCTGGCGAAAGTTTAAAAGTCTCGAAGAGGGAGGAACTTGCTCAGTGCACGATCGTGAGATCAGGCGAAGGCCGTGACGCGATACTGAGCGCGCGCAACTTGTGTGTTCTATTGTTGGAAATCTTTCAGATGATCTGGAGGTCTTGGTCAAAGTTACCGGATCAGTGCACGTACGACTACGAGCATCAAGGCTCAAAACGACCGACGGTGTCTTCAGTGTCTTCGCAGGAGCCGCATGTGGTCAGCTCAATTGAGAACAGCGAGAGCTGGTGACCACGGTGGGATACCTTAGTTTGGGGCACATTCAGTTTGGTACCGACTGGTTACGATCATGTTTGGATTTCATTATCTGGAAGGATCTTGTAATGTAAGACACATCGCCAGGGACATAGATACTGCCACGAACAGCCATGATCATCAAGCTGGGTAATCGGGTCTTCTTCGCGAGATAGCAAAGATTTTCATTGATCAAAAGCAGCCTGAAGTAGCGTCATTTAGACTTGAGCCTACCTACGTTTGAGATAAACGATCAGAGAGGGCAAATCCGAGAACTACAAGACACGTTACCACTAAGGATAATGTAGAATGCATCGCGTGACTTGGAAAGAGACAAACGCTAACCAAAGATGCGCTGGTTCCTGGCGGCCGAATGTTGATCGCGGGTTGAAATGCACAACGCAGTTTACCCGCTGCAAGGGCAGGTCTGGTTGACGATCGTCACAAAGTATTGCCGTTGCTGTCAACTGCCGGTTTACCCCAGATCTCGGCGGCCATATCGCCAGGGGCTTGCATTTAGCCGGACGCACAACTCCCGGAGCCAAGATCCAACCAAGAGCGAGTTCAAGGAGCCGTCCGAGCCGAATAGAACGTTGTTGATGGGGTCTAAAATGGTGTATGTTCGTGAGAAGGCTGCATTTCCCCAGGAAGAGTGTTATCTGTTATGCCATAACATGATCACGATAGCACCTCGGAAATATGGAAACATGGAGTTGCACTTGACTAAGTTGACTTTATCCAGACCCCGCATCATGGAAAGAAGGTTAGAAATACAGGTTATATAGTCAGGAAAATTTCGCGATCTAAACGGTATTATGTTTGATCAAGTCGTCGAAAAGTAAAGCTCTGATCATGGTTTCGTTCTCCAAATTCATCGTCGCTGTCGCGGCATTTGTGGGTGTGAATGCCAGCCCTACGGGCGAGCTGATCGAGAAGCGCCAGTCTACCCCCAGCTCGACTGGGTTCCACAACGGCTACTACTACTCTTGGTGGACTGACGGTGGCTCTGAAGTCACATATACCAATGGCGCTGGCGGTTCTTACAGCGTGAATTGGGGCGGTGGCGGCGGCAACTTCGTCGGCGGGAAGGGTTGGAACCCCGGAGGCCCCAAGTAAGACTCGCTTTAGGGGTTTCTGGTTTCCGTTTGCTGATACTCAATCAAAAACAACGATCAACTACTCTGGAACCTACAACCCGAACGGCAACAGCGTGAGCCAAACCGCATGACAAGCTTGGCAAAGCGAGCCCCCGAAGCTATTTGACGACTTGGCTGACTAGCATCCAGTACCTCGCTGTGTATGGTTGGACTCAGAACCCGGTAAGTCATCTTCATCACTTCCTAACTTAATGGTTTCTAACTTGAAATTCACTTACAGCTCATTGAATGTAAGCAAAGTGGCTGAAACCCACCAAAACCATGTACTAACACCCCGACCGATTACATCATCGAGAACTACGGAACCTACAACCCAGCATCCGGAGCTCAGAAGAAGGGCTCAGTGACAAGTGACGGGGGCACATACGACATATACGTCAGCACCCGAGTCAACCAGCCCAGCATCGAGGGCACCCGGACTTTCCAGCAATTCTGGTCAATCGTGAGTTCTCCATGCACCGACGCCGGTACCTGAAACCATGCTTACCAGGCCCAAAACAGCGAACCCAGAAACGCACTGGCGGCACAGTCACGACCGGAAACCATTTTGCGGCTTGGACGCAAGTGGGACTGAACCTCGGAACCCACAACTACATGATCGTGGCTACCGAGGGGTATTTCGGCAGCGGTTCTGCCTCCATCACTGTCAATACTCCGCCCTGAAGAGATAAAACATCTGTCCGTCACTTTCCACTTCGAAGTGTTGTGATGGCTTCGAGGAAGAAGACCTAAAAAGCTACAACCTGTTGGTCGTAGCAGCTTTAGGCTTCGAAGGGACTTGGGTGCAGACGACCGTCCTTCAGAAAGTTTCATTCTCAACACTCTATAATCACGGTTGTTACTATTAATATAAACTTATGTCTATATATCGCTCAAATTCAATTATTTCACATTTCTCAGAAGTCTTCTTAGCCAGCGTTGTCTTATGACAAGGATTCGACCCAAAGAATCACCTAATGAATGGAGCACAACTCAAGATTTTGTCAAGCAGAGGCCATGATTTGGTTGTTCGGAAACAAATGAAATCTTAGAATTTACAACAAGACATAAGTGACCTCACGGGGAAATGACAGTCAATAGATATTCTTTTGAAAAAGCTATGTGCAAGAAATAGATTCATCGAGGGAACAAATGAACTAATAGGGTTAGTGGCGCTTGAGGCTATTCGTCGGTTGACAACCATAGCTTATTTAGAAGGAGATTCGTTTCGGGCAGCCTCCTCCTGCTTCTTCTCCTCAATAGCGGCAGCCTCCTCTGGAGCAACCTCAATCACGGGATCGGTGGTGCCGACATTCTGAGCCTGGGAGATGGCTTCGGCACGAGCCCGGTCGTACCATCGCCCAGTTCGTCCGCGCTTGTTCATCTTAAGGTCCCGGGTCGCAGCGCAAGTAGGAGCCTCAACGAAGACTCCAACCTGCGGGAACGGCTCCAAGGGGCCCCAGATGTTGCCCTCGTCGTCGGCACCGACCCCCTTGGTCAGGAATTCCATTTGAGAGAAATCGTAGGAGACCGGAGGTACTCCGGGAACGTCCTGTTCGCCGGGCACCCAGACGTTCACCGGCTGTACGTACGTTCCCGCAGTGATACCGTTCTTCGTGAGGCGAGTCTTGGGGACACCGTCGATCTCGGCCGTCACGCGGTACTCTCGGGTGTATCTGAAGAGAATATCGTTGCGGTACTCAAACTTGTTCTGGGCATTGCGACCCCCACGAAGGCCCATGGAGGCGATGATCCTGTTGGTGGTGGCCCCGGTGCAGGGATCCACGTCCATGGCGTAGAGCGAGACAGTCGCCCGGTTGTTGGACACGAATCCGATGAACTGACGGATTGTTGCGTTAGCGATTGTGGAATAACGAAGGAGAAATTTGAACACTCACGCGAGACTCGGCAATCTCCGCATTGGGGCTGGGGTTATCGATTCCCAGGAGCCCTTCCTCCATTCGGACGTAGACGATGTCGCCAAGAGTGTTGATTTGAACATTCTGGGCAACAATGCTGAAGGCGATGACCTCGCTTCCGCGACGGAACCCGGAGAAGGTAATGAAATCACCGGCCTGGAATGGCGCCATGACCACAGGATCGGGCGCGGTGCTGTTGAGGAAATTAGGAACAATTCTCCACACACAACGGGAAGAAACTCACAAGGTGCCGGGACCAACGAAGGGTCGATTGGTGAGAGGGCAGAGGGGGTCTGTGTCGTTCCTGGGGATGCACATGGGGAAGCCAGAGAACGACGTGATACTGGGACTTTGGTCATCAGCAGTCATGAGCGGCGCCCCGGTATAGCCCTTCGAATAGACGGCGTTGGGATCAGAGATCCGCACAGACGGTCCGTTTTGAATCTTCAGACTGCCGTCCGCGAAGTCGACCGATTCGACGAAGCCGCTGCTGAGGCCTTCGAAGAACTCGTACAGCTGAACCTGGGCGACACGGGGCTCTCCGTTGATGCTGTTCCCAATGACCTGCAAGACAAGATTTTGGTATTAGAAATTATGCTTGGATGTGATAATGATACGACGAGCGCGCAAATAGAGATGGAACCAAGACTTACTAAGGTCTCAAAGCCAGCGAAGTCCGCCTTGTTATTGACGAACTCCTTCCATGGAACCCAAGCAGCAGGAAATTGTACGAGGAGGTTCTTCGGGACGTTCATGGTGAATCCATTGACAACTATGGATCCACCGGTATTGAAGGTGTCATCTGTGGCTGTAGCATCTTCAAGAGAGCCTTGAACCCAGATGGGCGCTTCCTGGGACAAAACTAAACTCAACAGAAAGACCCAGAGGGTAAAGAAAAGTTGGAGGCAACGCATGTTGAGTCTTGGAACGAGACAAGTAGAACGAACGAAGGAAGAACGGGCAGACTTGTGGATGATAATTCCAATAAAGCTATCGATGCCTTGGGCCCTTGTTTCTATTTATCGTCAACTCTATCAACCGTCAATCCAGTACTTCCCCCCTTCAACGCAATAGAAGCCCCCTCTTCTTCTGTTCAATCTTAAGGTCCATCAAACCAGTGCACGACATTGTTCATCATTTTGCGTTGAACAACCCATGAAGCCAAAGGCTGATTTCGGTTCTGCATCCCCTTGACATTGCCAAGGCCGAACAATTGCATTCAGTGGTGCTCTTCGATGGTTTGTCTTGGCCCTCAAGTGGAGGAGTTGTCTTGCAATAACAGAACAATTATGCGCTCAATGACACCCTACAGCGCGACTCTGGACGCGATGTCGTGATATCGGGCTCCAAGGCCCGATGACCAATGGTGGAAGCTAGTCACGACAGAAGCCTCTGATATTCGCCTGAAATCGGGAAGGGCCATGCCACCTCGATGCAGGAGTCTCAACCTATTGGCATCGTGGTATCACACGAGTGACCCCAGAAGACATCCACATGTCCCATTTCGAGCCCATGTCAAGGGCATCCTGATCTCGCTTCGTCCTTCCTGGCAAAGAGACGTTGAGTCGGTTGGGATAGTCATTTTCGAGTGAGAGATGTCCGTGGCAAGTCAATCGATGTAGCAGCGAGCGCTCCGTGGTAGCAACGCAACATGTGTTACGAGAATGTCGAGAAGGCACTCCACTTATCGCGAAGCATTCGCATGGTGATGTGCCCGGGAGTGACTCCGCGCCGCGCGCTACCGATCTATAATTGGGGCCGTTATGCCGGGGCGATGTTCGGGGGGAAGGGGAACCGACTCGTCAAAACCTGCCGGGCCAGGATGTTGATTCAGAAAGTCCAGGAGCGGGGGTCACAACGGTCGGGGCAATGCAACCCAAGCTCCGGGGACGGCTTAGACTTGCTCCTCGTTTCTGCTCAATGCAACAAGAAAAGAGGCTCGTAAAAGGAGGCTCCTGAGTGAATGAGCCCGTGCCGAGGGGCAGAAATCTTGAGGAGAATTCGCGAAGCTCTCATTGGTCTTGACAAGGAATGCAGACTTCGACTGGTCGCTTAAACCTTCGACTCCAGGCAAAACTTGTGTCCAAGCGGCCCAGCCACACGTGTCTCAGCTGTCCATGATGCCTGGTCAGGGTTAGGCCATCCAGTTGTCGGACACAGTTCTGTTACTCTACCAAAGCAACTTGGGTTATGATCAAAGAAGCAAATGAATTCTGTCGCGTATCGATACAAAATACCAGCCGCAAAAGACAACAAAAAAGCTGAGACTGAGCTACCTAATTATCTTCAGCCTGTGCTCTCAGGGTCCCTGAATGACATTGAACGTTGCTCAGTCGGCTCGGGATTCTCTCCGCTTTCCAGGTTCATGCTGGGGTTACAGGTTTTACCGACCTTAGGACTGGCCGCTAGTCAAAACTTGCCGTCGGTCAAGGTGATACTACCGTACATCTTGGCAACTGTCGCTACCATGGTCGAGAAGCATGTTCTCGTCCGCGACCTTTTCGTTGGAGCAGTCCTATCGGCATGGGGTTACGATGGCTGACACCAAGTCGAGTCAATAAGAGAGCCTATGGCGAACTGGTGAACAGGTTTTGCCACTGACCGGTAACCCCGCCGTCTATCCGAACCACATAGAAATTGAGTCCGGAGTCATTTGCTAGCTCTTATCCCGTATCTAAGACTCCGAATCCTACGACTGGCATTGCACTGTCCCCGCGCTTTCATGCGGATAGTGTGGACCCCGACGAGCCCATCCCGCCAAGAGCTACCTCTAGAACGGGTCGAGATGGCAGTTTACCGTTACTACCTTCCTAATCGAAAATGTCATTGTAACTTCGCGGGATAATGAAGCTCGGCTCGTTATACCTCCGGAGGCTTTTCTGCTCCTCGGATGGGTCCAGACTAGTGTGCGGGCCGGGCGCGACGTGGTTCAGTTGCAATGCTGCTGCATAGCATGACTTGTTCAGTCAATCTTTCGCCTGAGTGGACCTTCTTGGCATCAAGAAGGCAACTTTTCACGACCGGCAGCTGTTATGCCCTGTTAAAGGCCAACACATGGACGTCAAGGGTAAAGGGCATGATGGTTGTAAAAAGCTCCGATGGCTAGTAGGCCTATGGAACTTGTTGGGCTGGCAGATTTGTGGATGGGGGTTCTAAACTTCTCGACGACTTGCTAAGTTGTCTCAGCCTCTGAACCTCGGTGTTGTTTCCACAAAGCCAAAAACTCGATGATCAACTGTCGCGGGATGTTCCGATGTCGACTATGATAACCCGATGAATCGAAGGCTTTGGCTCTGAAAGACTTGACAGAACCTCGTTCCAATGGTATTGAACATGCAAACGCTCCAGACGGGTCAGACTTCAGTCGACCTGGACTGTTAGCGTCGGAAAAGCCGCCCTTGAAGATCCCGCCTGCCTGTGTACTCCTTCAATACCAAAACCCGCGTGTTCCCAAAGAAGAATAAGATCCTTGACCCCGGGAGAGCGCTAGTGGCTTCCGCGGAGGCGAAAATTGCGGGGTTTTGTGAGGTTGCCTATCCGCGAGCGCAACGACGAGGGTCAAAGCACTCTCGATCAAGCATTGCGAGGTCATTGAAGTGCTTCCCTCCTTAGAGACAGTTGTAGACGAGCCAGGCTGAGCCAGCCACGTTCTGTGTTTCACTCGGATCGTCTCCATTCCGATAACGACGTCAAGTGGTGATTAGATCAATGGTTCATCGTTATTTTCAGTGCTCATCAACATGGAAAAGCTGGATGCAGGGGCGAGTAGGTTAATCAGCGGACATTTTCCCTTGGAAGGAGGCGGAAACACTGGCCTTGGCTACTCGTGGTCGTATCAAGCCCTTTTATGGAAAGGAAAGGAGGAGGCAGTCCGTGTAAGTGCAGTGTGGGAATAGCAGATGCCCCTGTGGTTTGTAGCGGCGTTCAATGGACATGCTGCCCGCTTAGTCAAACGGCGGCGGTTGGACTGTCGCCATCACAGGGAACTGGCACGGTGTGTGTTGCGTGCGACTTTCACCTCACTCATTCCACAATGATTCATGACTTTGCTTCAGATGTAACATTTGACAACCATTCGATTTGATCATGTACCTAGTGCTTTGAGTGGAGTTGCGCTTCTCAGAGAAGCCATAGTTGTTGTCACGTATCACTCCAGTAGTATTTCCCCGTGCATCCTTCAACTTCCACACTTCAGACACGGGATACTGCTTATTTACTTAGCGAATCAGACAACCAAAGCCCAACTGCCAATACATATGGTCAGAGTATGCTTGTCCGAGTATTCTATTATTTCGGACATTTCCTATTGCCCTGTCGCTAAATGCCAGCTCCCCGTGTCACCACTTGATCCGTCACATTCTTGGCAAGTTGCACTCTCGCCCTTCACCCCCGCCACACTGGCTGTTCTCCGCCGAGAGAAAAAAGGAGAATGAACAAGCATACTCGTTCATGGCAAGTCAGTGATGGAATACGGATGGGCCAACGCAATTAGCGGATCCCTCGGTTACGCTGCAAAGTAACGGCGGATCCTCCCTGCATGTGAAGTTGATATGACGATTCAATCACGACAATAGAGGTGACATGGAGCAACAAATGAATCATGAGAAGAACCCATGCTAACCATGAGCGATATATGCAGCAGAGGAGTAGAGTCACGGCAGTTGATTTCCTATCACGGAAAGCAGCGCGTGGGATGCTTGCATGCCATTCCGGGAAGCTCGGAGTGGAAAGCGACGATGTCGAATCTTGTGATGCGACGTTGGGAATGGTTTGTAAATTCTTTCTGGTGTTGTGATGTTGGCATCAATGATTCGGAGCAACCCAGAACTGTCAAACTCCGAGAACTGCAGTTAGACCCGTCGATATAAGGTCTGGTCTTCGTCCACGACTGAGCCATACCACCGGCCAGAGCTCTACGATCTACTCCCAAGCCCAGCGGTGTCAAGATTCAGGGTCCTACTTTTCGATTTTCTTTTTCAGCTCCTGCTCTCCGTTTCTGATCTTCATCTTTTGCACAAAGCCAATACTCCTATCATGCGGTTCGTCCTTGCCATGACAGCCCTTCAGGCTGCTCTTTCCGCTGGTCTTGTCCAAGCGCAAAATTCTTCCTTCAGCGAGACTCACGTCTCGCAAATTCCCGAGTCGGAGGTTGTTGCTCTTGGTCAGATTGTGGAAGATGACCCAGGAGACATCTTCACCCTACAGAAGGACTGGGAAAGCCCTGAATACGCTTTGATTTACAAGGTGGCTCTTCCCATCCCTCCTGTGAAGGAGCCGACTAAGTAAGTTTGGGAGAGGGGAGAGACGGGATGCATATCTGACACTGCGACAGAAAAGTAATAAGCCCGGTCACAGGTAAAGAGATCTGGTATTATGAGCTGGAGATAAAGCCCTTCAGCCAGTCGGTCTACCCAAATCTTCGCCCTGCCACGCTCGTTGGCTACGACGGCATGTCTCCAGGCCCAACTCTGATTATTCCTCGGGGAACGGAGTCCGTTGTCCGCTTCATCAACAACGCAAACGCTGAGAACTCCGTCCATCTCCACGGGTCCTACTCCCGTGCTGCCTTTGACGGCTGGGCCGAGGATGTAACCAAGCCTGGCGAGTACAAGGACTACTATTACCCCAATCAGCAATCTGCTCGTTTGCTGTGGTACCACGACCACGCTATGCATCTTGTAAGTTGGCATTACAAAATTTGTTTACTGGACGATTCTGACTGTAAGAGCTTTTCAGACTGCGGAGAATGCTTACATGGGCCAAGCCGGTGCCTATCTGATCACCGACGAGGCAGAGAGCGCGTTGAACTTGCCCAGTGGCTACGGCGTTTACGACATTCCCCTAATCCTCACATCCAAGCAGTACAACGAGGATGGAACCCTGTTTTCAACCGTTGGCGAGAAGGACAGCTTGTGGGGTGATGTTATTCACGTCAACGGTCAACCCTGGCCGTTCCTCAACGTCGAACCCCGCAAGTACCGATTTCGCCTCCTGGATGCTGCGGTGTCTCGCGCATTCGCCTTGTACCTCGTCAACTCCAACGCTCCGAACGCCAAGTTACCTTTCCAGGTGATTGCCTCGGATAACGGCCTCTTGACGAAGCCTGTGCAAGTTTCTGACCTCGTAAGTGCCAAATCGCACCTTCCAACAATTTGCAATGTCTTGGGGCTGACTGTTTCTTAGTACCTGGCCGGCGCTGAACGGTATGAAATTGTCATTGACTTCTCCAAGTACGCCGGGCAACAGCTTGAGATCCGGAACTTCCCGAGAGCTGGAGGCGTCGGTGTCGAGGACGACTACCTCAATACCGACAAGGTGATGAAGTTCATCGTCGGCACAACCGCTTCTTCCCCGGACACCTCGAGCATCCCGGAGACCCTTCGCACGGTCCCATTCCCTACCTCCAGTGGTAACGCCATAGACCATCACTTTAGATTCCACCGGACCAATGGCGAGTGGCGCATCAACGGCGTGGGCTTCGCGGACGTCGAGAATCGCATGCTGGCCAACGTACCGCGAGGCACCGTTCAGATCTGGGAGCTCGAGAACAGCTCTGACGGCTGGTCACACCCTATCCACGTCCATCTCGTTGACTTCAAGGTGATCGCCCGAGACGGGGACCGCGGCGTCATGCCCTACGAGGCCGAAGGTCTTAAGGACGTGGTTTGGCTGGGTCGCGGCGAATCTGTACTCGTCGAGGCTCACTATGCGCCCTGGGACGGTGTTTACATGTTCCACTGTCACAACTTGATCCACGAGGACAGTGACATGATGGCTGCCTTCAACGTCACCGTTCTTCCAGACTTTGGCTACAACGAGACCAAGTTCATCGACCCCATGGAGGAGCGGTGGCGTGCAAAGCCGTATGTTATGGCGGACCTGAGGACGCGCGCTGGCCCCTTCTCCGACGCCGGTATCGAGGAATCTGTGAAGTTCATGGCCAACACCGACCCTTACAGCAAGGTGGAGCAAGTAGGCGAGGCCCTCGAGCAGTACTGGGCATCCCACTGACATAGCGGTTCATGTGAGCTGGAGCGGCAGTGCTTACGGTCTTTAAAAATCTGTAATAGCTCGCTTCGAAGATTACGGATAAGGCCACAGACACTTTTTTTAGTTGCCATATTGACGTTTCCTGTTCATAGTCTAATCGTGGCATGCTCAAATACAAGTTAGCTTCTTAATTTATCGTGTTGAATTCCGGAAAGAATGTTGCCAACTGCTGTTGTAAATATTATCTTGTCAACCAGTCATCAAGGCTTAGTTGATATGCAACACCGGGAGACTGAAATTACTTGACTCTAAATACACACTTTTCTTGTTTGTTCATTGAAAAAGAACGGTGTTAAAAGTTACTAAGAAGGGAATCTGAATTCAACATTATTTCTTTTCGATGAATTTATTCCTAGGTCGGTATAACAGAGCGGTTGCGAGAATTCGACATCTACGGATGTTTCGGAGTATATCTCGAAGTCTGCTTACTCGTAGGTGTTGGCAACAAGATGCACAAAACATTTGAACCTTGGAGTTTGACGTAATTGTCGTTCAGACTGCATCGAAGCCCCGTTTCCTCAGAATGCTGATGTCGTCCCGCAACTGACATGTAACAACTGCCTTAGTCTACTTCAAGCACGACATGATTGAATCCAAATATGAAGCATTGGAAACCTACATTGATATCTTTACAGAATTCTGACAGGAACTATAACCATAGGTAGTGATCCATCATCACGATTTCCAACGCCATTTCATTTAATACTGCACGCCTAGGCTTAGGTATCCAGACATCAAATGTGTCCTGGTCGAAAGCCGCCAAGAAAAGCTTCTCACATCCACGGTTAACCGTTAGATGACCCGAACAGAGACGAGTCAACCGCGGAAACCGACGTGTCTAACGCCAGCCATCACTCTCAACTGACACTTACCAACCGACATCCTTCACTTTGAAAGCCCTGTCACAGCTTGGCACCTGTGGGGAAGAGCAGTTGAATTCCGAATCCTTGTCTGCTGGGCCTCATGCAACAACGGGCGTTTCTCCCCGACGAACTCCTCGTGACCATCGGACTCCTCCAATTCAATGACTCGCTCAAAAGCAACTAGACTCTTTTGCGCAGCGACGGCCGGGCGGCTCGGAATGAGGATGCCCAGAGAGGGGCCACAGGTGCCATGCGAGGTGCCAGGTGCGTTGGAGATTACTGCCCCATTCTCGAGCCATTTTTGTTCTTATATTGGTTTCAGCCTTGGTGTTGGAAGTCCTGAAGGGGAAGTTCGCATGCACAATCCCTGAAAGCATCTGCAAGAAGAACCAACTGCATGGATAGTGCCATTGCGACACCGACAAGGCCAAGGCGATTGTGATTGTAAAACATTTAAGTATAAGGTTGATTACGGACCTTTCACCGAGGAAAGAAGACTCGGCTGTTTGTTTGGAAACCTTTGACTTGAATAGTTGATTTACAACAGCACGGCGCCGTCTTATACCGCACGATGGACACGCCAAACTCCACAGACCCAACTTCCCTGCTGCAAACACCCGGATTCAGACCCCTCTATGAACTGCTTCTCGACACTTCCCCATTTGTCCCTCCCAAAACACCCTGGAAATTCAGCAAATGTTCAGGCAGAACGATTGACTCACGAAGATGCAAGAACGACATCAAAGGCACAAACGTAGAATCTGCCAGCTCTCTTTACCTCCAGCTCTGCGCAAATGAGCTGTCGCCTGGGAACAAGCAGTGTCTCGGGCTGCTGGAGGAGCTCATCGGAGTTTCACATTGTCATCACCACCGCAAAGCCGCCGTCGCCGCGTTAGAGCAATGGAAAAAGACCCATATCACCTCTCTACCAGCCGACCAGGTACTCGTCGTAGACGATATCGACCCCATAGGCGACGACGCGCTTCTCAGCCCCTACATCAAGATACAGGCTGTCGATACCGTGCTCAGCAAGCCCGACACGTCTCAAATGGCGTCTAAGTTGGCATATACTGCTCAAGTGCACGTGGAGGAGATCGTGGACGACACCCCTGTTACAACAACTACGGTTTCCAGCGAGGAAGGCACTTCTGAAGAGGGGGATATCTCCGAGAAGCACACTGACACCATATTCATACCGGACGGCTCCGAAAACATCAACGGGCTTGGGTGGGCAAGCCTGCAGCGGAAGGGATCGGTCCGAGACAAATCGCAAATCTTTACGGAGATGCATGCGGTTCTGAGTCCCATGCAACAGGAACATGGAATCCTCTACGTCCTCGAACACGACACCCAAGAAGGGCTGTTCAAGATTGGCTGGACGAGAATGACCGCAGAGAAAAGACTGAACCAGGCGAACAACTGCTTCAAGCACAACTCGACGCCCATCTACGAAACAGAGGACGGGCCCTTTTTCGCGGCGTTAAGGGCCGAGAAGCTCACTCAGCTTGCGCTTCGACACCACAACATCCGCATATCAGTGTGCGAGAATTGCGGCGGCGGTCACAAGGAGTGGTTCAAGGCCCCGAAGGACTTGATCCTCGAGACGGTGCACGCAATGGAGAGGTTCGTCAAGCTGCCCGCATACGAGCTGGTGAACGGACAGTGGAAATTGTCGGGCGAGGCGTATAATGTGGTCCAACAATTCTGCTCATTCTCCCCTGCGAGACTAATGGGACTCATGGGTTCGCCCCCGCCGGACTTGCAATCCATCTCCGAGACTCCGCCCAGACTTCCGATCCGGCCCAAGCCGGAGACACCTGTACACGGTACCAATACCATCGACTCCCAGAGTTCTCAAGAGATCTCCCAGATCTCCGAAGTGACGGAGTCCTCAATTTCGGTGAAAACCAACGACATTGCCACAAGCGAGCGGAAGTCTGTGCGAGGTGCTATGAAGGGCTATATTAGGGAGGAGGCCAAACGCGCGTTGGGCAACGGTGTAACGTGGTACAAATCACGGAAGAGCTCGCAAGCACTCGGCACTGGAGAGGAGGATGATTCCCAGACTTCAGAACAAACCGGTCCGAGCGTCACGAAAGCCCAGGAAGCCCTTCTCGGCGTTTTGTGGACTTTGTTGCCGGAGAAGGACAGACCGAAGGCAGACGATGGAATTTCAGCTGGGCCTCGAACCCGTCTCTCGTTGAGTGCGGGGATTCAGTATCTTATGAGCAGTTGGAAAGGGGGTCGTGCAGTGTGAACCTCGGGAAATGTTCGTCCGGGCGTGTGGTATACATGTGTATTTATACGATTCCGTCAATGATTTCAAGTCGAATCTTCTTCAATGAGTTCATTGCTTCATAGTTGCCATCACGGATTCGCACACCCGGCCGGGTGATGAGCCAATGTCGGGTCTCGATCGTCAAACCAATGGCCGTAGGGACATGTGGAAATCAAAACTTCGTCTAGCGAAGGATATTTCAAGAAGCTTCTGAGCCGTATTTACACAATGGCGTGATGCCAACTATATATAAAATGAAGTGTGAAGAGGCAAGCAATAGGTACGCAAAGGGTTCAGATTCACTGGGCCCAGCCGTCGTCACCCCAGACGGGACCACCGGGAGGGGTGTAGGAGGTGACCTTGCGGTAGTCGAGGAAGATCTGCAAGGGTGTTAGTTTACTTCGCTTGCGATGCGAGGCCAGTAGTCCAACTTACCGACTCCTTGTCGTCGGCCTTGTAGGCGCCGGGGAGGGCGATACCCTCGGGCAGCTTGGTAGAGCCAGAGCCGGTGACGGTGATCTGGTGGCATCCGGGGTAGAACTGGGCGAGCTTGCCGTCCTTGTTGGTGCGCTGCAGGCCGAGAATCTCGTGTCTGTTGGTGAAACCTGATTAGCATCCGAGCACGACTGGACGCAGTGAACAGCGAAAACATACCTCAGGATGTACTCGCCGGGGGCGATCTTGGAGGGGAGCTTGACGGTGTAGGTGCTGTTCTGCTCGGGGAGTCTCTTGCTGGCCCAGGGGATGGACTCCTTGGGGTCGTAGCCGGCGTGGTCGATCTTGACCCAGACGTTGCCCTTGCTGCCGTCGAACTCGCTGCACTTGCCACCGCAGTCGGCGAGGTAGGTCATGACTATCAAGGGCGTGAGCATGTCTTCTTCGGTTTCGAGGCGCAGGGCGGCAACTTACTGGGGCCGGGGTGGTCGCTCTTCCACTCGGTCCACATGAACTTGACGGTGCTACCGGCGGCGACGTTGGCGGTCATGTTGGAGGGGACGTTGTTCTTGCTGCTGCCGATGTTGCAGGTGATGGCATCGGTCTAGTTGAAGTCGCGAGTCAGGAGAGCTCGGCTTGGTACCATCACGGGGGGGGGGGGGAGCATACCTCGAAGAGACCGTCGGTGACGGGGCCGTTGTCCTTGAACTTGCGGGAGATCTTGTTGACCTTCTTCGAGGGGTCCTTGTAGGGGTTCCACGTGTCGACGAGGTTCTCGCCCAGCCAGATCTGCTGGACGAAGCCGTGGGCCGAGACGGTCGCGGCCAGCGCGGAGAGGACGGTTGCGGAAGTGACCTTCATTTTGGTGATTGGATTGTGAGTGAGCGGACAGAAAAAGCTTCAGAAACGATTGTGTAAGGTGAGTTGAAAGTTG
Source organism: Colletotrichum musae (assembly GCA_027406025.1). NCBI lineage: Eukaryota > Fungi > Ascomycota > Sordariomycetes > Glomerellales > Glomerellaceae > Colletotrichum > Colletotrichum musae. The sequence continues at coordinate 3,250,168 of JANVYC010000009.1, read as the reverse complement.
AAACAAAAGGCCAGCTCTGGAGAACCATCGACTATCATTGACAACAGCCTGGACTCCCCGCCAGTCTTATATGCCCCTTGGCGACGCTGGTTCGCTGTTGTTCGGGGTTCTCCTGGTTGGTGGACTCCGCCATGTAATCCAATTGACGATGTCTTGGCACGTTGCAACCACCGTTCCTTGCCCATCTCATCATCGTCCAAAGGCGCAACTTGAGTTGTCTTTTGCGTTCCACTCTGCACCACTCTGGACGAGGAACCCACCGCTGGCTCCTCGTTGATTGGATTCTCTTGGCGCCCGTACGGCGGTGCTGCGGACAGAGCGCCCGAGAGCCTGCCGGAAGTAAACGACGGACAGGCCTTCCGGGAGTGGCTCCGGGCACGAGGCCCAGATTGGTGGGAATTCCCCCAAAAGAGAGATGCAAGGCAACCCTGGAGGACCGTCCGTTGTCGTAGATCATCCCAAAGCCAAGTCGCAGAGAGACTGGAGATTGGGCAGAGTAGGCAGATAACGGTGTGAGCTTAATTACTCGGATTCTGCCAGGCATCTCAATGTGGATTAGCTGGGTCTGAAGCTTATTGAGGGGGATGGGGTTCTTGGCAGGGATTTGGCCGTGCTTGCTTCAGGTCGGCGGGAAATTGAAATTCTGCCCACACATCGTAAATGAGTCGGGGGTCGGGTGGACCTTCAGAAAAGAAGACTGAGATGCGCTTGCCTGTGAATAAGGGGGGAAAAGAGAAACCACTGTGAACTGTCAATGAATGTGTTGGGATCAGTTTACATGTTAGCGATGAACCAAGCGAAGGAGGAACCGTTGGGGCTTTGCAGTAGATGAGGCATTGAGATGAACGTTTGAGCAGCGGCGTCCCTAGCAATAACACCCGATCGTGCACGGTATGTCAAGATTGCCAGTGAGGTGCAAACTCGTTCTCAAAAAGCTCGTCTGGAAAGGGGAAAGACAGCAACAAGTCCCCCTGTGCGATGTCAAACCCAGCACAAGCATCAACCCGGAAAGGCGCCTGGGTTGACGAGTGGAGGCAGCCGATCTAAAGAGTCGAGTTTGTTGGCTTGGTTCCTGCAACTCTCCACGCTGGTTGAAACCCTACAGATTGTTCGTGAAAAACCCAAAGCTAACACCCCCTATGGTTCGGGACCATAAGTGTGTGTCTTCCCCAGCACCACAACCACTCATAACTCGACCATCACCACCATCGAGACCAACAATCCTACCACCACACTGACGATCAGAGCCGCCCACAGAGTACGTGTCACGACTCAAACTGTTGGGAGATCTCCCACCGCAACTTTGGCTGCCCCCAAACCCTTTCCACTACAATCAAGAACGGGCCTGCCACCGAAGTCATCACCGCATCTACCAGCCAAATGTGGTCACTAAAAGTTACCAAGTCGTGTTATTACAAAAATGGTACTATTAAAAAGGAGAGCAGCAAAGAGTGCGACCAGAAGTAAGAAGGGAAAGTGTACTCATGAGGGGGTTTAGTATGAAGAACTCCGTGCCATGGAACATTGCAGAGCGGCTCTGAACCGATTAAACTCTCGTTGCCTACCTACTTAAAGTCATTACTACGGCCAGCTGGACTTTCCGGGGTCGCCGCTCATAATCCAGTAGTATTGCTCCATGATTGGCAAGTGTTCTACTTATCATCTGGGTTAGCGAGATCCCAAGTCTGGGGTACACCCACCGAGGCAACTTGGCGTCCCCACGGGAAGAAGAGGCTTGGCCGGAAGATGCGTGTTCGCGGGGTGAGGCCGTCTCCCTCGAGGCGCTGTTTGCTCCATCTACAACCGTCTAAAGCCGACCAGAGCAGCGCGACGGATTATTCAATGCGCCTCGATCTGGGAGCAGTCTCTGCGGATTAGAACCCGGAGAAGACTGTCCATCTACAGCCACGAAGTGCCCGTCAACCATGTCCCGCCTATGAGTTTGCGTCTGAAGTCAACTCTGCAATAATGCAGAATCAGATTACCGTGAATAATGGACAAGTCTCTAAGCTTTCGAGGAAAGCGGGCAAAGACCGGTAGAGCTACGAAAGAGCACTCGAACAGGCCGTCGCGAGTTGCCTCCTGCGCTTTCACTCGCTCTGACTCTGAGGTTGCGGATTCTTCCAATGTCACGCAAGAAAAATATCCGCGTCACCTTTCTCATTGAGACCGGTTGAGATGGCAAAAGCCTCCGGTATCCCACCGGTAATAGACGCCTTGAGCTGGCCGGAACCAAGTCCGGCAAGAACCCTCCGCGCGGGGTCGCAGCTTCGTGCGGAGATCGCCCCCGAGACCCCGGAGCGCCTTGCCAAGCATTACCTCGCATTCCACGCGGACGGAATTGCCAACATTGAACGGATATGTCCTGCCGATCGTGTGGGGGAACCATATATATAAACTTGGACAAAGGGGATCTTCCCCAACATCTATAGCCATGCTACATGTAGATAGCCAAACTCTGAACCATTATTGTCACTGACAACAACCATGGCAACTCAGACGACCACTACATTGCGGCCGACGGGCTTGGAGCTGGAGAAACCCATCTACACCATCGACGAGCTCGTGAAGCGACGGGCGCTGGAGCTCGGCGATGCGCCCCTGATTGGCTACCCCAAGGAGGAACTCCTCGACTTCGAAGAGCACAGTGCTCGTGCCATAGACAGATACGTCGATGCCGCGGTTCAGAAGCTGCAGGAGTTGGACTTGTCTTCGGTCGTAAGTGACCTCACCCTCTACACGTGAAATCATCGTTTGATTCAAGCATCACACCAGGATTCAACACTCGACAAGGCCCCCGTGGTGGGAATACTAGCCCACTCGGGCTTCCATGTAATCATCACGATCATGGCCCTCAGCCGCCTCGGCTACGCCATCTTCCTCGTCTCGACCCGCCTCCCCAGCCCGGCCATCACCCGCCTCTGCGAGCTAGCAGACTGCAACACGATGCTGACAACCCCAAACTTCCACCCCGTCCTCTCCGAGGTCCAGCAAACCCGCCAGCTCGACCTGCTTCCCCTGCTACAGCACTCAGACTACTACAACAAACCCGCGCCCGTCTTCTGCCGCCCCTACGACCCTCACAGAGAAACCACAAAGACGGCCGCCATAATCCACTCCTCCGGGTCGACGGGCCTTCCGAAGCCCATCTACCTCACGCACCGCAGCTGCATCGGCGCCTTCTCGACCAACATGAACATGCGCGCCTTCATCGTCTCGCCGCTGTTCCACAGCCACGGCTTCTACGAGACGTTCCGCTCCGTCTACTCGGGCAAGCCCATCTACATCGGCAACTACGACGTCCCGCTCACGAGGCAGAACCTGGTCGAGATGCTGCGCCGCGTGAGGCCTGAGCTGTTCCACGTCGTGCCGTACGTCGTGAAGTTGCGGGCAGAGACGGACGAGGGCGTGCGTGCGCTGGCGGATGTGAAGATGGTGCTGTTTGGCGGGAGCAGCTGCCCCGACGATCTCGGCGACAGGCTTGTGAAGGCGGGCGTGTATCTTGTCGGCAACTACGGATGGTGAGAAATCTCAACGCGACGCCATGATTCCATCAACTATTAACCCGACACGCAGCACCGAGATCGGCAGAGTCATGAACTCAACCCGCCCCCCGGGCGACAAGGCCTGGAACTACCTCCGGCCCCTCCCCGGCGCGAAGCCCTACGTCCTGATGGACGAGATCTCCCCGGGCCTGTACGAGTGTATCTGCCTGGACGGCTACCCGGCCAAGAACACGACCAACTCGGACGACCCCCCGGGCTCCTTCCGCACGCGCGACCTCTTCGTCCGCCACCCCACGCAGCCGGACTGGTGGAAGTACGTCAGCCGCCTGGACGACCGGCTCACTCTCGTTAATGGTGAGAAGGTCCTGCCTATTCCGATCGAGGGGCGCATCCGGCAGGAGCAGGCCGTCAAGGAGGTTGTTGTCTTTGGGGAACAGCGGGATTTGCCTGGCGTGCTGGTTGTCAGGGCGGATGCTGTGGCGGGTATGTCGGATGAAGAGTTTGTTGAGGAGGTCTGGCCCGCTGTCGAGGCGGCCAACGCGCGGGCGGAATCTTTCGCGCGTATCCCAAAGGAGCTTGTTATCGCTCTCCCGGCGGATGTGGAATACCCCCGGACGGACAAGGGCACCTTCATCAGAATGGCGGTCTACCAACAGTTCGAAGCGCAGATCCGAGATGCCTACGACCGGTACGAGAACGGAGCCGCAGCGGGAGGGTCTCTCCTGTTGGAGGGCGGAGAGCTGGAGGCCTGGCTCCTGCAGGAGATCAACGAGAGGGCCGGCGATGCGCTCCCGTCTGTTGACGCCGGCTTCTTCGCATCCGGCGTCGACAGCCTTGTCTGCATCCAGACGTGGAGCATCATCAAGAGGAAGCTGGATTTGGGCGGGCGGCAGGCCCAGCTGGGACAGAATGTGCTCTACGAGGTTGGCAACGTCAGGGAGTTGGCACGTCATCTCGAGCGGTTGAGGAGTGGCCATGAAGAAGACGATGCAAAGGATGAGCTGCAGACGATGGAGGAGTTGATTGCCAAATACTCCTCATTCAAGCCGCACGTCCCTGGCAATGCTCCCAAGCCGAAGCAAGACCTCGTGGTAAGTCATATAACCCCCGTACTCGACTACAAAGCAGCCAAGCTGATGTTCCAAAGTTGGTCACCGGCGTCACCGGCGGCCTAGGCGCGCACATCCTCGTCCAGCTGACCACCATCCCGCACATCTCATCCGTCTGGGCCACCGTCCGCGCCCCCGACGACGCAGCAGCAGCATCCCGCGTCGAAGCATCCCTCTCCTCGCGCGGCATATCCCTCACCGCCTCCCAAAAAGCCAAAATCGTGCCCCTGGCGACGGACCTCGGCCTCTCGAACCTAGGCCTCGGCGCCTCCCGCCTCGCAGAGCTCAAATCCAAGCTCACGCTCGCGATCCACAGCGCCTGGGCCGTGAACTTCAACATCCCCGTCCAGAGCTTCGAGGACCAGCACATCCGCGCGGTGAGGCAGCTCATCGACCTCTGCCAGTCGGTCGCGACGCCGGAACCCGCGGCGTTCTACTTCTGCTCGTCGGTGTCGGCGGCGGGCGGGACGCCGAGGCCCGGGACGGTCGCGGAGGGCCCCGTGCCGACGCCGCGGAACGCGCAGGGGACGGGGTACGCGAGGTCCAAGTACGTGTCGGAGCACATCACGCGGAACGCTTGCCGGGACGCCGGGGCGCGGGCGAGGGTGCTGAGGATCGGGCAGCTCGTGGGGGATACTAAAGTCGGGGAGTGGAGTATCACGGAGGGAATCCCGTTGATGATACAGACGGCCATCACGCTGGGCGCGCTGCCGGAGCTGGACGAGGTGAGTTTTAACCTGGAGGTTGGTGGATGTGGTGGCTGACATGGCGGTAGGAGATGACCTGGTTGCCGGTGGACCTCGCGGCGAGGACTATCATCGAGATGGCCAATGCCGATAGGCGCAGGCCAGCTGGGGAAGTCGCTGCGAGGGAGTCCGAAGCTGACCTAGTATACCACGTCCTCAACCCGACGCGCTTCCACTGGGCCCGGGACATGCTTCCGTCGCTGTCAAAGGCCGGGCTCGAGTTCGAGTCCCTCCCGACGGAGCAGTGGATGGAGAGACTCAGGGCCTCGGAAAGAGACCCGAGGAAGAACCCGCCGATCAAGCTCCTGGACTGGTTCGAGAGCAAGTACGGGCACGGGGCGGGGTCTTCCGGCAAGGGTGTGTTGGCGTTTGAGACAGAGGAGAGCAAGAAGGATAGCTCCACGCTGCGGAGCTTGCCGGACGTGACGGACGTGGAGTTTGTGCGGTTGATGGTGGACAGGCTGAAGGCGAGGTGGGATGCCGCGGCTTGACTTAAGACTCATCTAGAATCCGATGTAGCGTGGACGACTTGACGACAGTGTGACAGCTTCATAGATCGAATTTCTAGTCGCTCGGTCCTGGTCATTCGCACCTAACAAGTCTGTAATTGATGGATGCTAAAGAGTATCTACTGCAGCAGCAAGCAAAGCTGCCGAGCAGTCAACGAAGAAAGCGGCGTAAGAACAACTGCCAAATCAAGAGCTGCCGAGAACCAACTCGAAGCAGCATCTCGACGTCGAAGAAATGTCTAAACCCAAAAAGGCCAAAAAAGGCCGGCCTCGTAAATCGAAGCGAAAGCCGAATGCAGGGTCATCATCCGTTGCCCCTCCAAAAAGAAGAATACCAATGCCAATCATGTCCCGTAACGCCAGTGCCAAAAGTGCCCGTGATGATTTTGCCCAGGTTTATCCTTTTTTTGTTCAGATTGCGTCTACAACGCCGCGAGCGCGAGGGCGGCGGCGCCGAGGATGCCCATGCCGTAGTCTACCCTGGCGGCGCCGGCGGGGAGGGCCGTGGTAGTGGTGGCGGCGGTCGCGGTCGCTGCGGATCCGCCGGTAGCGGTGCCGAGGGCGCCGGTGACGAGGTTGGAGGCGGAGGCGACGGCGGAGGGGTTCGGGTTGTTCTGGACGGCGGCGCAGATCTGGGGGGCGACCCTCGCGGCGGCTGTAAATTCCATGTGGTTAGCAAGCAGATCTCTTCCATGTATGAACACTAGAGGACAAGGGACGTACTGCCAATCTCGTCGGTCGAGCAGCCGGCGGTCAGGACGCAGGGCGTCAGCTTCGTGATCAGGTCCTCCTGGCTCTTGCACAGGCAGGAGAAGTCGGTGGCGGAGCAGCCAATGTCGGCGGCGGCGGTGCTGATGCAGGAGACGGCGCAGGTCGGGAGCTGGCTGACGAGGCCGGGGAGGTCGGTCGAGCCGGAGGAGGCGGCGGTGGTGGTGACCGACTGGGCGGCGGCGAGGCCGGAGAGGAGAGCGATAGCGGCGGTGTACTTCATTTTTGCGAGGTTCGTCGGTGGTGAGGATGTCGTCTGTGTGGGTAGGTGATCGATCTTTTGGTGTTGCGTGAGGATTGGAGTGGTTTGGAGGGATTCGCGCTGGTGATGAACTGTTGGTCGAAATGAGGCGAGACAAGGGTCCGAGGAGAATTGCGGGTATGGGTTCCAAGCTTGTTTAAAGTAGAATCGAAGAGAACGAGGGACTGTGGGATTCTAGATGCGGGTTGAAGGGGTCGAGGAGGGGAGGGCGGTGGGTAAGACTGAAATAAAGAAGAAACGGTTGCTGACAATCATCATCATAATGAAGGCCACTAACAAGCTGGAAGGTGGAGATAGTGAGAATCCCTACAGGCTACGGATACATCGTAACTGCAGGTTCATCTAACCAAGAAACCAGCGGGAATACGAGACGAGGCGAGACTGGACGCGACGCGGAAAGAGTTCAGGGGGGCTTACAGTGTTAGAAGCCAAGGAGCCAAGGATTTCCCAGGGAAACGAAAGCAGCAACATCCCATCCCATCCCATCCCATCCACCCGTCATCCAAGAATCAACACGGGGCAATCGGTGCGGTTCCACGCGGTCGGCACTGCCTCGATGCCGCGCGGTCCAATCCTTGGCTTTGGCCGTCGAATGGAAATCGCGGGCCCATTGGCGAGACTTGCCGATCGGGGTAATTAACCAAGTATTGTATTACTACACTACGGATACGTCCTCTGTCGGTAGTGGGCAGTGTTGGCAAGGGCAGTTACAGGTTGAGAGTGCCGTCATGCGTTTCTCGATTCTCAGGGCTAGTGTAATAGTTCTTACAACTGGTGACGCAGAGAAGAATCCAGATTCCATAATGCCCAGGTGCCCAGGTCAATAGGGCAAGCGTTTGCGGCGCGGCTGATGCACGCCGCGGTGTTTGGATGAGACTTTATGACACGAACTCTCATTCAGGGTCTGGATGAACGGTGGAGTGAGTGATGAGTGAGAGCTGAATGAGTGAGTGAGATTGTGAGTGGGTGAGTGAGTCTAGACCCCTTCCCTTCCCTCACCTGCCGCTGCCAATCGTATCGTATTATCGTACCTACCAACACGACGACCCGGAAGCCGTGGAGAGCGCTTTCCGGCCCTGATTTTGGAGATTTTGTTCTTATTTTTAGTGATTTTGGCGGTTCCCCCCCCTGAAGAAGCCCCTCTCACTTTATTCATCCCTGGCCATCCCCCCGTCCAGGGTGCGGAGCGCGTGGGATGACTCCAATCTCCAATCTCCGTTCCCCAATCTCCAGCACCAAACAACCATCAGCTTCAATCCTCACAGAAGGATCAACCGTATTCCACCCGTAGCTGCCGGTCATTGGAGACGACGAAGCCGAACACACAAGCTTCAGCGCCACCGTGCAGCATCTTCGTTTCGGTGGAACCAACCGAGAGGCGAGACTTGAGAGAGGCAAAACACCTCCTGATCACCATTTACCTACCCAGGGGGTGGATCACGGCTGCCGCTGAATGTGCTTCAGGATCCTCGAACCTCTCGCGGCCCGATGTTTTCTATCCCGTCTCTTACAATTGGCATTGTTCTACGGATAGGTTTTCGAGCTTTTTGGATGACAGATCGTTTACGCTTGTCTGGCCTACCCGCCCGTCCATCCGTGCACGCTTCCCTTTGACGGCTCCAACGGATCGCTCAACTTCTGAATCGCTCAGCCCCCTCCGTTCTGAAGCTCGAGCCAAGCCGGCCCGGGGGGCTTAGATTTCCTCAGCACCTCAGGGAGAGCTCGGAGCCAAGAAGCGAAGGCTCGTAATGCAAGAATGCGGCTGCCTGGGCTGCGGTCATCTCGCCAAACCGCACCCGCGGCCGCCGTGCCAGCGCGCGGCGGCGGGATTCAGGTGAAGGCTAATGAGCAAACGTTGATGGCATTTCCTTCTGGGCTGATTCGGTCGTGTTTGCGCCCTTCCTCCATTTCCTTGTTTGCGGTCGGTCTGCCTCGCTGGAGATGAGCACGGCAAGCGACGTGCGACCTGAGGCGGCCAGACACATCGCGAAGCCGTACGTGATTTTATGCCGACTAGAAGACGAATGAACTTCGACTAGTCATGTGATTTGCACCTCCAGACAAGTAATTCCCCTTTCGGCCAAAATTGAAGCCCTGCCGACGGCCATCCCCCCACGATGCCGATGCCCGAGCCACTCGGCGCCACAGCCCCACTTAGGTCTCCGGCCGGACCTGCCTCGCCGAGCGGCACACGGCACCGACAGCTAACGGCCGGCCGGAGACCCTAATCGCGTATCGGCCACTGGAGATTCTCCCGGAGTGATATCAGTATAAATTTTGCGATTCTGTAGATTCACAGGTCTTTTTGCACCTCACAACAGCCGAACATCTCGTCCTTCTCCTTAGCACGCTACTTCATAACCTCGCAACAATGACCGGCGCTCAACCAGCCCAAGACCTCATCTGGGAACACATCCCGCTCACAATCGACAAGGTAGAGATGTCAATCTCCACAGTCCGCCGCGAAGGGCCCTCTGATCCAATCCTGTTCCTCCACGGTTTCGGCAGCACGAAGGAGGACTTCACCGACATCAACCTCCACCCCGCCCTCTCCAGCCAACCCTTCATCGCCTACGACGCCCCGGGGAGCGGCTCCTCCACCATCTCAGACTTCTCCGCCCTCTCCATGCCCTTCCTCGTCTCCGTCGCCGAGGCGATCCTCAAGTCCCGCGGCGTCTCCAGGTTCCACCTCGTAGGCCACTCCATGGGCGGCCTGGTCGCCCTCCTGCTCGCCCAGCGCAACCCTTCCGCGGTCCTGAGCTTCGTCGACATCAAGGGCAACCTCGCGCCGGAGGACTGCTTCCTCAGCAGACAAATTCTCGACTTCCCCTCAGATGACCCGGAGGCCTTCTTCTCGGATTTCGTCGAGCGTACCCGGCGGTCTCCCTTCTTCGGCAGCGGGGCGTACGCAGCCGCCCTCAGGGCCAAGGTGCGTCCTGAGGCCACCCGGCCGATCTTCGAGTCCATGGTTGAGATCACGGACCGCGGGGACCTGCTGGACGTGTTCGAGGGTCTCGAATGCCCCAAGATGTTCATGTTCGGCGAGCAGCACGCCACGCTGTCGTACCTGCCCCGTATCGCGGCGGCTGGGGTTGAGTTGGCGGAGATACCGAGGAGCGGGCACTTTGCCATGTACACGAACCCTGTGGTCATGTGGGAGCGCATCGCGGATTTTGTTGGCCGGGCGTCTTGATGGTGGCGGGCGGATGATAATAGGGTGTGGCATCACGAACTGAGTTGCGCTTAGAAAATAGACTCTTAAAGTTGTATGCCTACACCCATTTTGACTGGTTTCGCGGTTTCTCACGTGGCTGTCTATCCAAGTACTTCAACTAAGCGTCTTGAGACCCAGTTGCTGATGTTAAAAGCTCAAGGCATGCCTTTTCCCCTCCTTTTCCGTACCGAAACAGATACACCGATCATGCAGGCCCGTAGTCGTCTTCGTCCGCCTCCTCAAGCAGCTTCGTTCGGAACTTGACCAACGCGTCGTAGCACTCCTGCCGCCGGAACTTGGCCACGTCCGGCCACCCGTGTGCACGATAAATCTCGCGGGCCTCCTAGAACCATTCGCAACACCGTCAGCAACATAAAGACACAAGGGCAGAAGGGCCACAAACCTCAACATCTGCATCCGGCAGATCGTCCTCGCTGTCCCCCTCCTCCCGGACCGCGCCCCAGATCTCGGGGTAGTTCTCTGCAACCTCCGTGTCGGGGCGCGGCACGGGCACCAGGTCGAGGTCATACAGCCCGTCGACGAGCGCGTCAAAGAACGCCCCCGCGGGACGCGGCGGCGCCCACAGCCAGGGCTTGTCGTCCGGGGCATCGGTAACCTGCTTGTTCCCAGGGTCATACACTATCACAGTGCCGGCGCCGGTGTCCACGATCCACGACTCCCCCTCACCATCCCCCGCGATGGGGACGAGCCCATCTGGCATCTTCTCAGGGAACGGAAAGACGCCGCTAGCAAACAGATACTCCGGCGTGGCCTTCTCCGCCGGCAGCTCCTCGTTCAGCTCCGGATTATCTGCGAGGTATCGCTGCGGCTCCGCGCGCCCAGCCACAGGCCACCGGTTCCCCTCGTGCGACTCGTCGACGTCGAGGTACGGAAGGCGGCGCAGCAGGTCGACGACGCGGTAGTTGAACCCCAGCAGCAGCGTCTTCTCCCGCGGCAAGAACTCGTCGTCGGACCAGCGTCCGCTCGGTGGGTGCTGGATGAGCGAGGGCGGAAAGAAGGCCATCTGCGCCAGCGTCTCGTAGAACCGCGTCAGGCCCCTGACGATGGCGTTGCGGTCGTATCCGACGGGATAAGCGGTGGGATCGGGTCTCTGCCGTCGAGATGGCGGTACAGGCTCGGCGTCCGCCTTGCGTTTTCTCCTCGCCTCGTGCTTCTCGTGCTCTTTCACAAAGGCTTCCAGGTCTCTCCGGCACTTCTCACGGTCAAAGTGGGATCCCGGGCCGCGGCCGTGGTGCCAGCCTGCTAGCATGTAGATCTGGTACACGAGGGTAGACTCCCGGCGGTCGGGGGTGCAGAAGTCGGCCTCGACGCCGTCGATGAGGCCTGGGAGTGGGTAGTAGTCCTTGCCTAGCATTGAGGTGACCTCTTGGAAGAATTCAGCCGGGGTGTAGGTCGGTGCTTTTCTCCATGCCGCCTCGAACTCCTCGGCGAGAGCCTCGCCGCGCGGCGGTCCTGCGTACTTTGCGATGCGGCCCGTCTCGCAGTCTACCAGCCACCACTGCGGGCCGTAGAGGGTGTATTCGCCGGCTGGATGAGTCAAGCTGACCATCTGCGGCGGGAGGTGGGCTAGCTCGAATAAGCCCTCCAAGTCAGCGTCGAGAAGGGAGCTGTGGTCTCGCAGATAACGCATGGCCTTTGTTTTTGGGAAGATTGGCAAATGCCTGTTATTCGAGCCTATTTCCACAGGACGAATGCAAGGAAGACGGCGGAGGAGGTCCAAGACGGCCTCAGACCGTCCTAGAGTGTTTCGCACACCGGTCAGGTCCAGCTCGGTGTCGCTCCATCCCCCGGGCGGTGGATGTTGTATGGCCTCCGGAGAGAGGTGAGGGGTCTGGGACAGCCTGTTGTAAAACCGCGTGAGGCCCAACGCCACTTCGTCGTAGAAAGAAGCGTTTGCCATGTCGGTCACGATGTCGGCGAGGTTGGGAACAAAATAGACATTGAAGCGACGTTGCACGGGACGTCGGGACTTTTGTGTGAAGGAACTAGCGGATCCCGTCTTGGCGTACAGCGTCTCCTGCATGCATGATGCACCCCAGGCAGTGAAAATGGTTGCGAATGGCTTCAATATTGACAGCATAGCGATGTTACAGCAATGCAAAAGCAGTATCCCCAAGTCCTATCATTTGCGCCTAGTTCAGCAAATTAGTTTCACGGCTCAACACCCAATTCCTTGAAGATGGCCTCGTTATGCTCCCCCAGCTCCGGGACCTTCTCCATCCTCGCGCCCTCGACTGACTTGAACCCCGGCGGAATCAGCGCAGGAATCTTCCCACTCCCCGTCTCGACGTCCGTCCAACGGCCCCTCGCCCTCAGCTGCGGATGGTCCCACACGCCCTGCATGTCGTTGACCTTCGCATTCGCAATAGACGCGGCGTCCAGCTTCTCCAGGACCTCTTCGGCAGACAACTTCTCAAAGACGCCACAGACGATCCTCCGCAGCTCGTCGCGGTTCTTAGTGCGCAGCGTGTTATTCGCAAACCGCGGATCCGTCGCCAGCCCCGCGTCCCCGAGAACATCCCGACACAAGTTCGCCCACTCCCGCTCGTTCTGCACGCCGAGCATCACAGACCCCCCGCCGCCCGTCTCAAACGGCCCGTAAGGGTATATAGCCGCATGCGACGCACCCGAGCGAGCGAGCCCCGGCGCGCCGTTGTAGGTATAGTACAGCGGGAAGTTCATCCACTCCACCATGCTCTCCAGCATGGAGATATCTATCCTCGACCCCTTGCCCGTCTTCCCCCGCCTGAGGATGGCGGCGAGGACGTTGGAGTAGGCGTACATGCCCGCCGAGATGTCGGCGATCGAGATGCCCGCCTTGGCCGGCCCGTCGCCGCTCCCCGTGACGGACAGGAACCCCGCCTCGCTCTGCACGAGGAGGTCGTACGCCTTCTTGTCCCGGTACGGCCCGTCGGAGCCGTAGCCCGAGATGTCGCACACGATGAGTGACGGATGGGACTCTTTAAGGGCGTCGTAGCCGAGCCCCAACCGCTCCGTCGCTCCGGGAGCCAGGTTCTGCACGAGAACGTCCGCCTTGGCCAGGAGCCGCTTCAGCACGTCAAAGTGCTTCGGGTCCTTGAGGTCCAGCGCGAGGCTCTCCTTGGAGCGGTTCGTCCAGACGAAGTGCGAGGCCATGCCGTTGACGCGGGTGTCGTAGGCCCGGGCGAAGTCGCCGACGCCCGGGCGCTCGATCTTGATGACGCGGGCGCCCATGTCGGCGAGCTGGCGGGTGCAGAAGGGCGCTGCGATGGCGTGCTCGAGGCTCACGACGGTGATGCCCTCGAGGGGCAGGTGTTGGCATAGCTGCTGCGTAGTCAGCCCCCGTGGCGTACAGCGCCACGGTAGGAGCTATGGCCACATAGAGTCACGTGACTACGTAGCTCCACCCATAGCTCCAATATCTACACTAGCACCTAGGCCACTTCTAACCTATAAATATTATTACTCTTTTACTATATATATTTAACCCCGTATAGATTAATCACTAACGTTTTACCTATAAGTAAACTAATACTAATTAGTAGTTAACCTACCTATTACTACTTAACTATAAGCTATAAATTAACTAGGATTACTTAAAAGAAATAATAATAAACTATTATAACTCTAACTTTAAGGGCGGGACCTCTAAAATACTATTACTATACTAAATATCCCTTTAATTTTAAAAAGTAACTCTAACTTTAAAAGCGGAACCTTTAATAAGTATAAAAAAAAAGAAGTATTAAAATATAATAAACCTATAATTTTATTAAACCTTTATTAGTAAAATTGTAGCTTTAAATAGCTAAAATATTACTACTAAAGTACTATAAAAAAACTATAAAAAATCCTTTTATAATAACCTCTTTCCTTTTTCTTTTTACCTATAACTTCTTTTTAACCTCTCTCTTTTATTAACTCCTCTTTTTAACCTACTTTCTATATTCTTTAATTCTTCTTCTTTTTAAAAGGCTAACTATAGCCTACTTTTTAATAATATAATCCTTTTAAAAAAACCACTGTTACTGCCTTTTACTATAACTATAAACTTCCTTAATATTATTTTTCCTCTTTTTAATAAGAGTTAAAATCTACTTTTATAAAAAAACCTCTTTACTAACTATAATTATAACTTACTTCTTTATTTTAAACCCCTACTATACCTATTTAAAATACTATAAATTACTTTATAATTACTTAAATTAATAAAAATTTTATTACTAGTATTTACTAACTATTTAAACTACTATTTACTTATTAATTTTATTACTTAAAAACCTATATATTAAACTCTATAGATTTATAGCCTCCCTCCTTTTCTTCTATAACCTACTTAAGTGTATTTTAGTAAACTCTAAAAGATTTATATTTTTAAACTAAATATAAAGAATATTACTAAGTCTTTTAAAACTAATAATAATAAGACCCTTTATAAATTTTTATAATTCCTTTTTTATCCCTATTTATTATTCCCTTTATTTATTACTTTAACTCTATTCTTTTTATATAGTAATAATAAAATCTAAAGCTATTACTAATTATTTATAACCTAATAACTACTCTCTATTACTAACTTTTTATAAAGTAGTTATAAAGCTTTTTAGTAAATCTTATAATCCTAACTAAGAGGACCCTTGTATAGCTATACGGGTTACTAAAATATTATAAATAGCCCTTATAAATAAGCCTTTTAAAAACCTCCCCCTTGTAACAGCTACTTATAAGCTAGTAATTAACGTAAATTTTACTAACTAAAGGCCTACTCTAGAGTATAATAAGCCTACTAATAAAACCTCTATAGCTATACTTAAAACCTACTTACTATAGTCTTTTAATAAGTATATAACAAAAGGCTATACTAGCTATATACTCTAAAAGACTTTTAATATTAACTTTAGTAACTAGTTAGTAAATACCTTTACCTAAGTCTTACTTAAAGTCTATTATATCGCTAAGGAGTAGTTATATACTAATAGTATTAAATTTAACTCTTTATAAATAAATACTAACTAATAACTCTTTAATACTACTTAAATTACTTAATTTAACTTTTAAAGTAAAAAAGAAGTTATAAAAGCTATAGCTCTTTATAAAGGCTTTAGAACTAATTCTAAAAAGCCCTACTTCTTTAAACGTATTATAAATAGTAGGTTATATAGTACTTTAAAGTTAATTAAGTAAAGTAAAAGCGTTGTTTTACTATTAGTTAAATATTATAATAACGCTGTATTATAAAATATAAATACTTTACTACTATAAAGGATAGTTACTTTTTAATTCTTTTTAAAAAATTAATACTATAGCTAGCCCTATTAGCTTTATAAGGCTATATAAAGCTAACCCTACTCTTACTATTTTAAAAATTTCTCTTAAAACACTCTAACTCTAGTACTACTACTCTTTAACCCTTCTATACTAAAGATACTTATTAACTTCTTTAAGTTTAAAAATAATATAACTTATAGTAATAACTAGTATAAATCTCTTAATATAAAACTTAGGATCTTTAAGTATAATTACTACTTTGTAGGTATTTTTTAATATTAAGCCTATATTACCTTTTTATTAATACTATAAAACTAAGTATAAACTTTTTATTATAACTACTTTAGTAACTCTACTTCCCCTTTATTACTCTTTAATATAGTAGTTATAGTATATAACTACTTTAAAACTAACTAAATATATTAATAGTACTTTTTTAAGTAATAACGTTTTAATTTTACTATAGAAATATAAAATAACTAAAGTAAGTTTTATATTAAGTACTTTAATAAAATAATTATAAAGTTCCTAAAAATTTAATTTATACTTACTAAGGAGTACTAAAGTAACTATACCCTATACAGCTAACTTTTTACTACTTACTACTCCTTTTTAAACTTTGTATTAGCTTTTATTAAAAAATCTCCTATACTTAGTAGTACTATTACTAACTTATAATTAACTACTAATATTACTAATAACTATACTATAAATAACTAGTATATCTCTATAAATACCTACTATATTAATTATAAATATAGTAGCTACTATAATAGCTACTACTAAAGTTATAATACCTATAACTATCCCTATAATAACGCACTTTTTTTTTATAATAATAATATATAAAAGTACTACATTTATAGTAAAATTAACTACTAGTTTAATAAATATATATAGAAGGAGTATAATAAAGTGTATAAGTACTATAGATTGTTATTCTATATTTAGAATCCCTCTTATAAGGGATATTACTAGTTTTTACTTTAATATAAGGACTCTTTAAATAATAATAATAACTTTTTAATTATTAATAGTTTTAAAAAAGGTAATTTAAAACTTAAAAAGAATATTAAATTTGTTTATTATATAATAGTTTACTATACCTCTATAAGTATTAATAGTTTAGCTACTATTAATAACTACTGTATCCTTAAGCTACTTAGAAATAATACTATAGCCTATTACTTAATATAAATAAACCCCTTTATTTACTTAATACTTATATTAATATTTATATATAATAGTTACTACTCCTTTAATATCTTTTATAGTATTATATTTAATACTAAAGTAGTAAAGTTTTTAACTATAGACTATAATTAATATATAGTACTATAAAATCACTTTTTACTAGACTTTAAACTAAATACCTTTAGTACTAATAAAATCTTTATTTTTTTTAAAAATATAGTACTAATTAACTTACTTAAATTTATTAATATTTCTACTCTATTTAAAAACATTACCTTCTACATAATACTTATAAATACTCTGTTTTTATTTAACTTAAATAATATAAATTAACTTAGTATTATTTTTAATAACGTTTATAATAAGCTTTATTAAAGTACTACTATAGTTTTAATTATCTAATAATAGGAGTATAAATAATTTATTTTTAACCCTAAAAAGTTACTAGTATTTTACTACTTAACTAATATTAAGTTCTACTATTTTTATTATTAATTTAGCTACTCTTTTATTTAATAACTTTATAACGTTTTATAAAAAACTAAAAACCCTATTAAAATTTCTATTATTAAGGCCCTTAATTATATATACTATTAATACTAATTTAATAGTTTAGTACTATTTTACTTTAAGTTTAACTTTTATAATAACTTTAACTTTAACTATAAAGTTATTATTAATATTATATATATTAATAATAAGCCGGTTTTATATATAGTTAATATATTTATAGCTTTTAATACTACTTACTTTTTAAAATTACTCTTTATTAAATATTTATAATAAGTGTTTTAAAAAAACTAGATTAATATATACTAAGGACCCCTTAATAACTTTATTATTAATTTAAGTACTAGATTTTAGTTTAATAAGTTCTATAATAATACTAAATCCTTTAGTATTACTCTTAAAAATACTTTTATTAAAGTATACTACTTAATTAATAAAGTTAAAAGATACTATACTATAGTATATAGAATTTATAAAATCTTTAAAATAAAGAACTCTAGGATAAGCTATAATACTCGTTTTTAGGCTATAGTTAAAGCTATTAATAATACTACTAGTTTAAATAGCTTTATTTTAACTTTATTAGTATTTAAAGTATACCTCTGTATAAATAACTCTTCTTTACTATTACTAAATATTATAGCTAAAGTTATTACTATTTATAAAGCTATAAATAAAGTCTACTACTTTTATACTAAATAAATAGTTATAAAAGACCTTAGGGTACGTAGTAGCTTTAATACGTTTATAAGTCTTAACTTTTTACTTTAATTTAAAGTTAAGGTATAGTATAAAAAGAGTAGTTAGTAAGGTCTATACTTACTACTTTTAATTAATAATAAGTTCTATATACTAGCCCTCCTATAGAGCCTATAAATATTTAAATTAACCTCTATTAAACCCTTTTATAATAATAATAATAAAGCTAACTTTAAATCTTTACTACTAAATAACCTTAACTATACTAAAAAAACTAAAAATAATAAAACTAATAGCCCTAGGGATACTCTTAGTAAAACTAAGTTACTTAAGGAAATCTTTAATAAAATTGTTATTAATCTTACTCCTTCTTTTACTACTAAAAACCTCCTTTAACTGCCTAAAAAACGTCTTAGCTGCCCTTATAAAAACACTACTATAACGTATATTTTAGTAAAAAAAAAAGCTAATTTTACCCTTATAATTAAACTATATAATAAGGGTATAATTACTATACTTAATAAACCCTTTTAGTTATTAATAGAGTAAAAGATTATAGTACTTTAGAATTACAATGTCTTTAACTTTATTTTTTATAACTCTAAAATCTATAATAACTACTAT
This sequence comes from Colletotrichum musae, assembly GCA_027406025.1. Classification (NCBI taxonomy): domain Eukaryota; kingdom Fungi; phylum Ascomycota; class Sordariomycetes; order Glomerellales; family Glomerellaceae; genus Colletotrichum; species Colletotrichum musae. The sequence continues at coordinate 3,231,759 of JANVYC010000009.1, read as the reverse complement.
ATATTTAAATTAAAGATTATTAATAAAATTAAAAAAAAAACTATAAATAGCTCCTATAAAAAGTCCTGTTTTATAATTTAAAGCTATACTAATAATAAAAAAGCTAAAATCTTTATATAGTTTTTAATAATTTAATAAGTTTTGTAGTAACTAATCCTTACTTTAACTCCTTTTTTAATTTATAATAGTATAACCCTATAACTATAAAACATCACCTAAGTATATACATAATTAAAAATAAAGCTTAATTATACTATCCTTATAAAACTTCTTAAGTAAATTAAGTATTATTACCTTTATAATACTATTATAGTTATTAAAAAACCACTCTATAGTATTACAAAAGTAAAAACGTACTAATAAATAATATATAACTACTACTACTATAAAAAGCTTAATATAGTTAACTTAATATATAATTTATACTTTTTAATATTATTAATTAATAATAAAAAGTTTACTATAGTTAAAATATAAACTAATAATATATTAAAACTCTTTATTATTAATTTTTTAACCTAAAAGAATAACTAACTTTAAAAAATAAACCTTATAACTAAACTAAAAACCTTTTTAACTACTAATAATCCCCTTATATTTAATAGTAGTATTCTAAGTTTTAAAAGTAGTAACTTAGTATTTTAATAAAAGGGCTAGAGTAAAAAGCTTACTATTATAACCCCTAAAGTAGATTAAAAGGCTATATATATTTAATAGTAGGTCTATAGTACTTATATTACAATAATCTATTAACTAAAAGTATCCTATAATTTATTAATCACTACCTAGTACTAAAAGCTTAATAATAATAATATTAAGGCTTTAAATAAGTATTTATAGTAATAGATTAATAACTAAAAATAAAAGCTAATGTATATTCCCCTTAACTTTACTACTAATAAGCTTTTTATATTTATAAATAAATTATTTATTAACAATAATAACCTCTTATTATAACTTAACTTTGTTATTATTTTTAGTAATAAGTACTACTTTACTAATAATACTTTTAAACTTATTAGTAATATTATCTACTATAGCTTTATAAAAAGTAAGTGCGTTACCTATAGTGTACTAGTATCTAAAATCTATAGTATAATAGTTAGTACTAATATAGCCCTTACTATTACTAAAACCCTTTAAATTATAATTAATTATTTTTAGTTTTTTAAAATCCCTATAGTAGTATATATAGATTTATATTTACTATATAAATACTTTATTAAGTTTAGTACTATTAAAAAAAAGTACTTAATAATTAATATTATAACTCTAAAATAGTTTTATAAGTAATATAAAATTACTAATATTTACTAAATAGTAAAAAGTAATAACTTAATTAATACTTTTATAAAAACCTTTCTAAACTATACTTTTAAAAGCTTTATTAATAGTAATAGTATAATAATTAAAATAAAAAGATAGATTATATAAAAAAGTATATAGAACTAGAAACGTAAAGGATTAAGGGATATGGGTAGTATAAGGAAGAAGATATAGGCTTTAGTTATTCTAAAAGTAGTCCTAATAAGCCCTAAGTACTTTAGTAAGCCCTAGACTTGTTAAAAATAAAACTTAACTCCTATAGGGGTTTTTAAATTTTTTTTTAATTTTATAAAGAGTAGTAGCTTATTAAATAGTATTAATTACTACTCTTTTTATAAAAGTAATTATTTTTTTTATTAAGGCCTTATACCTTAGGTTATAAAGTAAAAAGTACTAGTATTAGTATAGCTACTGTATAATTAGCCCCTATAGTATATAGTGCTATAGTAGGAGCTATAGCTATATAGAGTTATGTAACTATATAGCTCTACCTATAGTTTTAATATCTATACTAGCACCTAGGCTACTTCTAACCTATAAATATTATTACTCTTTTACTACGTATATTTAACCCCGTACGGATTAATTGCTAACGTTTTACCTATAAGTAAACTAATAGTAGGGGTTCCTTAACGGGGGCGGCGGGGGCTGTGGCTATGGTTCTCCGGCCCGCGGAGGGTTGCGGTGGCTTAAAATGACTCGAGGATCTTGGACGTGATAATAAGGTGGTGGTTGATGCTGATGAGCCCCTGGGTGTCCGGGTTCTAGGGGCCAGCAGGCAGAAGAGGGCTCGTCTTGAAGACATGGCTATTTGCCGAGCGTGAAGCCGTCGTTGATGCTGAGACAAAGGCTTTTGAAAGGAGAATAGCCACAAGCCGAGAAGGTCTCTCTTGCCAACATATGGGGTCAAGTTGGAATCGATACCCTGAGCCTTTTGAGCCTCTTCAATACCCGAGAAAGGTCCATACGCACGATATGCTAGTTGGCCTCGGTTCAATTACCGTCAACTAATAGCATCAATCCTAGGTATGGGGTGTGACGTCTGACTCGGCTTCTTGGTTGGAAGTCGGCTATATGCACGCAACAGTGACGATCTCACCGAGCCGCACGCCACTCGCCAAGTAGCCGAGAATCACGACGCTCTCCGGATTCCATTTCCCTGATGGAGAGATGGCTTAGGATGCCGTCGTAGAACGAGCTTGATCGAGCCTACTTGTAAGCTCCTGGCCGCCATTATTTAGATGAAGGACAGATTTATCTTTCATGTCCTAGAACAAGACGCTCTTCACGCACATACACTCATATCGCACAATGTCGCAACATATCGCACAACGCCTTTGGCGCTTTGCAAGGCCGGCTGTCAAGACGGCGGGGCACCTGCGATCAACACCACGAACGTCCCGCCATGCCGCCTTCTCAACATCCTCCTCCCGCCGGATAATGGAGACGACCGGATTCACGGAAAACCAGCTGACCGTCCGAGAGGCCGTCAGCCAGGTCTGCGCGCAGTTCCCCAACACGTACTGGCAGGAGCACGACCAGACGGAAAAGGACCCGACCGAGTTCCACGCGGCCCTCGCCAAGGATGGCTGGCTCGGCATCGCGCTCCCCGAGTCCCTGGGCGGCTCCGGGCTGGGCATCTCGGAGGCGACGATGATGATGCAGACCATCACCGAGTCGGGCGCGGGCATGGCGGGCGCGCAGTCCATCCACGCCAACGTCTACGCGACGCAGCCCCTGGCGCGGTTCGGCACCAGGGAGCAGCTCGAGGAGACGATCCCCAACATCATATCCGGGCAGTGGCGCGCGTGCTTCGGCGTGACGGAGCCCAACGCCGGCCTCGACACGCTGCGCCTGTCCACGGCGGCGAAGAAGCAGCCCGACGGGTCGTACCTGGTCACGGGGCAGAAGATCTGGATCACCTGCGCGCAGGTAGCCTCCAAGATGATCCTGCTCGCGCGCACGAAAGCCCTCGAGGACTGCGCGAAGCCCAGCGAGGGGCTCTCCCTGTTCTGCATCGACCTCGACCGCGACCAGCCCGGCCTCGACATGCGTAAGATCCGCAAGATGGGCGGCCGCGCCGTCGACGCGAACGAGGTCTTCTTCGACGGCTACCGAATCCCCGCGTCGAGCCTGATCGGCGAGGAAGGCCAGGGCTTCCGCATCATCCTCCACGGGATGAACGCCGAGCGCTGCCTGCTCGCTGGCGAGGCGCTGGGCCTGGGGTACGCCGCCGTCGCGAAGGCCGCCGAGTACGCGCGAGACCGCGTGGTGTTCCAGCGGCCGATCGGGCAGAACCAGGCCATTGCCCACCCGCTCGCCGACGCGTACATGAGGCTCGAGGCCGCGAAGTTGGCGACCTACCACGCTGCCCGGCTGTACGACGCCAGCAAGGAGGACTCGTCGATCCGGCAGGATGCTGTTGGTGTAGCGTGTAATAGTGCCAAGTACATGGCTGCGGAGGCGGCCTTCACTGCTTGTGAGCGTGCGGTGCTCACGCACGGGGGCATGGGATATGCCGCGGAGTATGATGTGGAGAGGTACTTCAGAGAGTGTCTCGTTCCTCGTATCGCTCCTGTTAGTCGGGAGATGATACTGAACTACATGAGCGAGAAGGTTCTCAAGCTGCCTCGCAGCTACTAGGGGTCGTTACTCTTACACGAGTGGCGGAGTGGAGCTCTAGGTAGCATCAACTGGGTTGAGATGAGCAGGGATCTATGACAGTACGGGCTGGAGTAAGGGCGCAGGCTTGGGCTAGATGTTTGCCGTAATGAGACTGATAGGTCAACAAGTGAACCATATATAACTTAACCTTTCTCATGTTTCAAGCCATCCGTTGCTATTCAAGTTGCTGAGTCTAATGATTAGGGTGTGATCACTACAAGGCTGTAGACGCTGTGGGCACGTTCAGGAGGGAACCCCCAGCGCAACTACCGGAGCGGAAGGGATACGGGAGGCCGCGGGCTCCGACGAGGGCTTTAGAGAGGGCTCCGGTTGGTGTGAGCTCCGGCGAGGAGTCTAGAAAAGGCTCCGGTTGATGTGGGCTCCGACGAGGGGGTCTAGAGAGGGCTCTAGAGAGGACACCGGCGAGGGCTGTAGTTTTTAGGGCTCCTGTAGCTCGGGGACTATACCCCTTTTAGATGTAGTGTAATTAAGTTTGATGAATCTATGAACCATCTGATGTAACTGATTCATCCGTAAAGGGCTCCTCTAAAAAAAGACACGTCTGAGCTTGTTCAGTATTCTGATCTACTGTTAAACTCCTTCACTCCGCTCAGAGCTTCCGCTCCAAGATCATCTTGATTCAAAGGAAGAACGGAGATGGGCTGTCTTACAAACCAATGTTCATATCGGGAACTGAGAAAAATCCATCTATATGGATAGGCTACCAGAAAGATGGTCAACAACCTGGCTGAGCTACTCGAGTTGAGTTGAGGAATGAAGTACTTCGGTTCACGAATACCTATTTCGGTGACAATTGCCGAGAGAACACAGTGTTTGCGCTTTTAGCACTGTAGTGTACCGACTGTGACGCCAAGAAAATGTAAGGAAAGGATACGATGTAATTCTCGTCTTCCCATTGGATCCAACATCCCAACAACATCGTTGCAGACCAAGATCTTCGCCAAATCCACGTCGCGAAATTCCAATTATTCTCGTCTACAAAGACAAAGGAAAAAAAAAAGTCGAGCATGTCGACAGACGTCAAGAAGTCACGCGCAAAACACGCATGTAAAGAGTGCAACTCTCGGAGGGTTCGCTGCGACGTCACGGAGCGCCTGCCCTGCACCAACTGCGTGAACGGCAACGCGGTTTGCCAAGTTCTTCCCTCACGACGAGGCCGGTGAGTTTCTTTCCTTCACTACATCGATCACGCAGAATTCCATAAGCTGACGATTTCCCACCTAGGTACCCTCGCAAGTCCAAGAAGGAGAGGCGATCGACCGCAGCCGCTTCAGCGACGCCGGACCCGGAACCGACAGTCTCGGCTCCCTCCCCAGCGCTGACGTCCGCCGTCGCGGCAACACTCGCTTCCATGAGAACCTCGTCGCCCTCGAGGGTTCCATCGAACGCGGGCGACTCATGTCAGAGTCAGACACCGTTTCACGCCGGGACGCCTGCGTCAGTACACTCCGCCACGGGCACGGGAAGCAGCCGGTTCTTCGGGGAGTCCAACTTCCTCACCCTCGTGCCCGGCGCCTCAGAGCTCGGATCCGACGCTGTGGCCGGCGACGTCGCGCTGAAGGGTCGTCTGGCGTTTCCGGTGGCCCCTACGCCGCTGTCGGAGGATCAGAGTGCCTCGCCCGCCGGCCCGAACCACATCAGCGCGGCGACGAAGAGGTACCTAAGGGAAGAGGGGGCATTGTCCTTTCCAGACATGCAGAGCTGCCTAACGGCCCTCCGGGCGTACTTCTCTTGGTTCCACCCCTGCTTCCCCGTCTTGGACCGGGCCGATATCGCGCGGCGTCTGGTAACCAAGGAGATATCGCCGCTGCTGCTGCAGGCTATGCTGTTCATCGGTTCGACGTACTGCGACGAGGCCACCATCCTCGCCATGGGCTTCAAAGACAGGTCGGAGGCCAAGCGCGTGACATACTCACGCGCACGAGCTCTGTTCCACGCCAACTGGGAAACGGACGAGTTCACCCTCATCCAGTCCCTTTTCCTGTGCAGCTTCTGGAGAGGCGGCCCCACGGACTGGCGAGATGTCAGATACTGGCTGGGATGCGTCCTGACGCTTGCTCAAACGCACGGCCTGCATCGATCGTGAGTCTTTTGTTGATATACTCGACACTAGAAGAAGCTGACTGACCTTGCAGAACGCGATTCATCACAAGAGACCAGCAGTTCGCCCGGATGAGGAGAAGGGTGTGGTGGTCCATCTACGTGAGCATCAGGATCTTCAAGCCCTCTGAACAGCGACTGACGTATAATGAATGCACAGGTCCGCGAGCGACAGGCAGCTATTTCGCTGGGTCTGCCCTGTCGAATCCGCGACGAAGACTGCGACATCGAGCCGTTGACCCAAGCCGACCTGGAAGATGATGCGGACGAGCAGCAAGCGACGGGCTTTGGAAGCAGCAAGTTGGAGCACATCAACTATGCTATCAAGATGGCAGACATAGCCGGGTTGCGTAAGCCCTCCCTCGCTCGATCCCCGAGGGTCCTGTTGTTCGTCAACTGACTATTTATGCAAGTGGGGAGAATCATGGACACTCACTTCGCTCCAGGACGTGGACCTCCTGGACCCGCTGAGGTCCGCGACTTGAAGCAGCAGCTGGAGCAATGGAAGCAGAGCTTGCCGGATGACATGCGTAGAGGCCCGGAGGATGGGCAGTCTTCCGTCCTGACATGCCTAATACATCTCGCATACAAGTGAGTCCTCTCGAAGAGTTGCGGTACACCCGACAGGAAATCTGACTATCGCCTCCCGTGCAGTCACCTACGCATCTTAGTCCACCGCAACGGGTGGCTCCGAAACAGAGACGAGGAGGACAAGAAAGCGGCGCTCGCTGCGGCGTGCCGCATCAGCAGGATAGCGGAAGACATGCTTGCACAGAAGACATTGCAATACGGACAGATGCACTTGTGGGTTTCAGTTTCAATACGGCGATTAGAGGAAGGAATTCTCGCTAACTCTCCCCAGGCTTACAAGCCTATTCGCCGCTCTCTGCATCCATGCCATCGACATCAGGTCGGCTGATGGCATAGGACGCCGACTGGCCGAGCACAGGGCCCAAATGTGCCTCCTGGGACTCAAGGAGATTCAGAAATACTGGCGCATCAACAACAACGTCCTCGACCTCTTCCTCCAGTACCTCGACGAGTCCATCGTCAAGAGGCTGCACACCAACGGCACTGAAGTCGCGCCGGCGGCGGCTGAATCTGCAGATTTAACAGCTGGCCCCAGCCCCACCTTTGACACATCCGCGACCAGTCCATCTCGGAGCCTTGTTCCGGGGCAGGATCCCGGGAGCCATCCCCGGGTCGACGCAATGGAAGACCAGTATTTCCATCTCATGCGAACTAATTGGGAGGGCGAAGATGCACTAGGAGAACTAGGCCTGTTCCTAGATCCCCAGCTATATGCCAACGGCCCGATGCAAGTCGAGGGACTCAACTTCCTGCAGCGCTGTCTCTGAACAAAGCCTGCTTGCACGCCGGCTATACGGATCCGTTGCCAGGCCGTGCTGCTGATGTTGACATCATCCTTCGGCTTCTTCTTCCGAGGGCGACTATATCGGCTTCTTACTTATGCGCCATGACCATTCTAAGAAGCCGAGATGGCCAAATAGCCGAAGAAGCCGAACTACGTACCCCACAGACCTCCAGGGCCCTCACAGTGCTCGGCCCATCCCTCACCTGGCATAGCCTCCCAGGATGAGCTCGCAGCATAATACCGGACGTTGACTTACCGAGACTCGAGGTTGACATCCCATGAGCCTCACCATCGATATCAGTCATCTTTGAGGGCCTGACAAGATTTTCCAAGATTCGATCTCGAGAGGACTCACGCATCAAGCAATACGGACTTGGGGACCCCCGTCTTTAACATGGCATTCCTTGCTCGTCGAATAGCACCCGCAGTCCGCCCAGTCGCTGTCGGCCGAAGAGGCGTCTCGACAAGTGCGAAGGACGCAGCTTCCAAGCTCCTCGAGACCTTCACCGGTAAGGATGTCGTTCGCAGACAACTGCTCGACTCCAACCAATTACAGCGCCTCAGCCTAACCCTCAACCGAAAACAACTGCACCCCGGCCTCGATGTCTCGTCTGACTACCCACCACAGGGTACTCCGCTGCCGCCCGGCTATCACCTTGCCTACTTCACACCCGCTGCAGTGGAGAGCGAGCTGGGTCAGGACGGGACGGACAGGACGTTCAATGCACCAGCACCATTCACCCGACGCATGTGGGCCGGCGGGGAGATGCAGTTCATCAAGGGGGCGTCGCTGAAGGTCGGCGAAGAGGTCGAGGAGAGGACGAGGCTTCTGGGCGCGACGCCGAAGAAGAGCAGGACCGGGGACGAGATGGTGCTCGTCGACGTAGTGAAGGAGTTCTGGGGGCGCGATGGCCTGGTCGTAAGAGATCAGAGGTAGGGCGACCCCATGCATATTCGAGGACCTAGACGCTTACAAGCTCTCCAGATCCTGGATCTTCCGCCCCGAGGTTAACGTCTCTTTAGCCGCGAAGACCGCGCCGCCACGGAACGACAGCAAGCTGGACTTCGGCCCGTCGACCATGGCAGACGAGAAGGACGACAGCGGCGCCGTTGTGCGCCACCTACGATGGTCCCCCGTCGGCCTCTTCCGCTTCTCCGCGCTGACCTTCAACGGCCACATGATCCACTACAACGAGCCGTGGACGAAGGACATCGAGCGGCACCCGCAGGTCGTCGTTCACGGGCCTCTGAACCTGATCAACATGCTCGACTACTGGCGGGACGTGCACGGGCAGGAAGGGAAGGAGGTGCGGCAGGTCGGATACAGGGCCATGTCGCCTTTGTACGCCGGCGACGAGTACACCGTTCGCACGGCAGCGGTGGAAGGTGACGTCTATCAGTTGTTGGTTGAGAGGTGCGGCACGGTTTGCATGAAGGGCGAAATCACTGCGAATTAAGCGGGCGTTGAAGTGATACACACCTCCAAAAGAGAGGTCAACGTCAATTTGGATACAATTACATGAACTTGCAGGCTCTTGATCGACGTCATCTCGTCACGAGCTCCTGATCAAAAGCCTGAATAGTTTCGTAGCGAATCTATACCCAACCACCGCCGTTGTCCCACAACCTTTCCAAGGACGCCGTCCAAGTCGAGTCTCTAGTAGACTGTCAGCACAGGACACCATGAGAATCGCACGGTAACACTCACAGGTGCATGTGTACCGCCGCTCTTCTGGACCCACGAAAACGCTCGATCGAACATTGCAATCTCGAGTTCTTGACAGGCGGCGCTGAAATCTTGCGTCGACGGTCAGACGCCCCGCTTCGCCATGTCGTTCAACTCCAACAGCTGGGTCACCGCATCGGCGCAGTCGTGGAAGGTTTGGTTGCCGCCCACGCCCCTACACAATGGTCAGCTCTTGGGTAAAAAGTGGGTAAGGGGGACAGACTCGCGCGTTTGGCTGCATCGCGTGAATCGCGTCGCCAATCAACCATGCCCCCGCGCATGTCCCTCGTCCCCCGTCACCGTCTTGACGTTTCTCCTCCAGCCCTTCGGCAGCCTGGTGCTGGCGCGGAGGCGGAGACCGATTACCACGTCCTTGTCCTTGTATTTCAAGCCCGTTGTTGGCATAGCCGCTGCGCAGTTAGCCCCCGTGGCGTACGGCGCCACGGTAGGAGCTATGGCCACATAGAGTCACGTGACTACGTGGCTCTACCTATAGCTCTAATATCTATACTAGCACCTAGGCCACTTCTAACCTACAAATATTATTACTTTTTTACTATATATATTTAACCCTATACGGATTAATTACTAATATTTTACTTATAAATAAACTAATACTAATTAGTAGTTAACTTACCCGTTACTACTTAACTATAAGTTATAGATTAACTAGGATTACTTAAAAGAGACAATAATAGACTATTATAACCCCAACTTTAAGGGCGGAACCTCTAAAATACTATTATTATACTAAGTATCCCTTTAATTTTAAAAGGTAACTTTAACTTTAAAAGTAGGACCTTTAATAAGTATAAAAAGAAAAAAGTATTAAAATATAATAAACTTACAATTCTATTAAACCTTTATTAATAAAATTATAGTTTTAAATAGCTAGGATATTACTACTAGAGTACTATAAAGAAACTACGAAAAATCCTTTTGCAATAGCTTTTTCTCTTTTTTTTTTTATTTATAGTTTTTTTTTAACCTCCCTCCTTTATTAACTCCTTTCTTTAACTTACCTTTTACATTTTCTAACTCTTCTTCTTTTTAAAAAGCTAGTTATAGCCTACTTTTTAATAATATAATTTTTTTAAAAAAGCTACTATTATTACTTTTTACTATAACTATAAACTTTTTTAATATTACTTCTCCTTTTTTTAATAAGGATTAAGATTTACTTTTATAAAAAGACCTTTTTACTAACTATAATTATAACTTACTCTTTTACTTTAAACCCCTACTATACCTACTTAAAATACTATAAATTATTTTATAATTACTTAAGTTAATAAAAATTTTATTACTAGTATTTATTAATTATTTAAACTACTATTTATTTATTAATTCTATTACTTAAAAACTTATATATTAAGCTTTATAAATCTATAGTCTTTCTTTTTTTTTTTTATAACTTATTTAAGTGTATTTTAATAAACTCTAAGAGATTTATATTTTTAAATTAAATATAAGGGATATTATTAAGTTTTTTAAAATTAATAATAATAAGACCCTTTATAAATCTTTATAATCCTTTTTCTATTTTTATCTATTATTCTCTTTATTTATTACTTTAACTCTATTTCTTCTATATAGTAATAATAAAATCTAGAGTTATTATTAATTATTTATAACTCAATAACTACTTCTTATTACTAGCCTTTTACAAAGTAGTTATAGAGCTTTTTAGTAAATCTTACAATTTTAATTAAAAGGACCCTTATATAGCTATATAAGTTACTAAAATATTATAAACAGCCCCTATAAGTAAGTCTTTTAAAGACCTTCCCTTTATAGTAGCTACCCGTAGGTTAGTAATTAACGTAGATTTTATTAGTTAAAGGTTTACTCTAAAGTATAACGAGTTTACTAATAAGACTTTTACAGCTATACTTAAGACCTACTTATTATAGTTTTTTAATAAATATATAATAAAAAGCTATACTAGCTATATACTTTAAAAAACTTTTAATATTAACTTTAGTAGCTAATTAGTAAATACCTTTACTTAAGTTTTACTTAAGGTTTATTATATTATTAAAGAGTAGTTGTATATTAATAGCGTTAAGTTTAATCCTTTATAAATAAATACTAATTAATAGCTTTTTAATACTACTTAAATTATTTAATTTAACTTTTAAAGTAAAAAAAAAGTTATAAAAACTATAGCTTTTTATAAAAACTTTAAAGTTAATTTTAAAAAGCCCTACTTCTTTAAATATATTATAAATAATAAGTTATATAGTACTTTAAAGTTAATTAAGTAGAATAAAAGTATTATTTTACTATTAATTAAATATTATAATAATACTATATTATAAAATACAAATACCTTACTACTATAGAGAGTAGCTACTTTTTAATCCTTTTTAAAAAATTAATACTATAACTAGCCCCGTTAGTTTTATAAAGCTATATAGAGTTAGTTTTACTTTTACTGTTTTAGAGATTTTTTTTAAAACACTTTAACTCTAGTACTACTACTCTTTAACCCTTTTATACTAAAGATACTTACTAACCTTTTTAAGCTTAAGAATAGTATAACTTATAATAGCAACTAGTACGAATTTCTTAATATAAAGCTTAAGATCTTTAAGTATAATTACTACTTTATAAGTATTTTTTAATATTAAATTTACATTACCTTTTTACTAATACTATAAAGCTAAGTATAGACTTTTTATTATAACTACTTTAGTAACTCTATTTTCCCTTTATTACTTTTTAATACAGTAGTTATAGTATATAACTACTTTAAAACTAACTAAACGCGTTAGTAGTACCTTCTTAAATAGTAACGTTTTAACCTTATTATAAAGATACAAAATAGCTAAAGTAAGTTTTATATTAAGTACCTTAACAAAATAATTACAAAGTTTCTAAAGATTTAGTCTATACTTACTAAAGAGTACTAAAGCAACTATACTCTACGTAACTAACTTTTTACTATTTATTACTTTTTTTTAAACCTTATATTAGCTTTTATTAAAGGATCTTTTATACTTAGTAGTACTATTACTAACTTATAGTTAACTACTAGTATTACTAATAGTTATACTATAAATAACTAGTATATCTTTATAAATACTTATTATATTAATTATAAATATAGTAGTTATTATAATAGTTACTATTAAAGCTGTAATACTTATGACTATTTTTATAGTAATGTACCTTTTTTTTATAGTAATAGTATATAGAAGTATTATATTTATAGTAAAATTAGTTATTAGTTTAATAGGTATATATAGAAGGAGTATAATAAAGTATATAAGTACTATAGATTGTTGTTTTATATTTAGGATCTCTTTTATAAGGGATATTACTAGTTTTTACTTTAATATAAGGGCTCTTTAAACAACAACAACGACCTTTTAGTTATTAATAGCCCTAAGAGAGGCGATTTAGAGTCTAAGAAGGATATTAAATTTATTTATTATACGACGGCCTACTATACTTTTATAAGTGTTAATAGCCCGGCCACTATTAATAGCTACTATATCCTTAAGTTATTTAGAAATAATACTATAGTTTACTACTTAATATAAATAGACCCCTTTATCTACTTAGTACTTATATTAATATTTATATATAATAGTTACTACTTTTTTAATATTTTTTATAGTATTATACCTAATACTAGGGTAGTAAAGTTTTTAACTGTAGACTATAATTAATATATAGTACTGCGAAATTGTTTTTTACTGGACTTTAAGCTAAATACCTCTAGTGCTAGTAAGATTTTTATTTTTTTTAGAGATATAGTACTGGTTAATTTATTTAAATTTATTAACGTTTTTATTTTATTTAAAAATATTACTTTTTATATAATACTTATAAGTACTTTGTTTTTACTTAGTTTAAGTAATATAGATTAACTTAGTATTATTTTTAATAATGTTTATAATAAACTTTATTAGGGTACTACTATAGTTTTAATTATCCAATAATAGGGGTATAGATAGTTTACTTTTAACTTTAAAGAGTTATTAGTATTTTGCTACTTAATTAATATTAAGTTTTGCTGTTTTTATTATTAATTTAGCTATTCTTTTATTTAATAACTCTATAACGTTTTGTAAAAGGCTAAGAACTCTATTAAGATTTTTATTATTAAGGCCCTTAATTGTGTATATTGTTAATATTAGTTTAATAGTTTAGTACTATTCCACTTTAAGTTTAACTTTTACAATAACTTTAATTTTAACTATAAAGTTATTATTAATATTATATATATTAATAGTAAACTAGTTTTATATATAGTTAATATATTTATAGTTTTTAATACTACTTACTTTTTAAAATTACTTTTTATTAAATATTTATAGTAAGTATTTTAAAAGAACTAGATTAATATATACTAGGGACCCTTTAATAACTTTATTATTAATTTAAGTACTAGATTTTAGTTTAATAAGTTCTATAGTAATACTAAATCTTTTAGTATTACTCTTAAAAATACTTTTATTAAAGTATACTATTTAATTAGTAAAGTTAAGAGATACTATACTATAGTATATAGGATTTATAAGATTTTTAAAGTAAAGAACCCTGGGATAAGTTGCGATATTTATTTTTAAACTATAGTTAAAGTTATTAATAATACTACTAGTTTAAATAGCTTTATCTTGACTTTGTTAGTATTTAAAGTATACCCCTATATAAATAACTCTTCCCTACTATTACTAAATATTATAGTTAAAGCTACTACTATTTATAAAGCTATAAACAAGGTCCACTACTTCTATACTAAATAAATAGTTATAAAAGGCCTTAAAGTACATAGTAGCCTTAATACATTTATAAGTTTTAACCTTTTGCTTTAATTTAAGGTTAGGGTATAGTATAAAAAGGGTAGTTAGTAAGGTCTATACTTACTACTTTTAATTAATAGTAAGTTTTATATACTAGCCCTTTTATAGAGCCTATAGATATTTAAATTAACTTTTATTAAACCCTTTTATAACAATAATAATAAAACTAACTTTAGATTTTTACTACTAAATAACTCTAGCTATACTAAAAAAACTAAAAATAATAAGGCTAATAGCCCTAGGGATACTTCTAGTAAGGCTAAGCCGCTTAAGGAAATCCTTAATAAAATTATTATTAATCCCACTCCTTTCTCTACTATTAAAAACCTCCTTTAACTGCCTAAAAGACGTTCTAGCTACCCTTATAAAAATACTATTATAATATATATTTTAGTAAAAGAGGAAGTTAATTTTACTCTTATAATTAAGCTATATAACAAGGGTGTAATTACTATATTTAGTAAACCCTTTTAGTTATTAATAGAGTAAGAAATTATAGTATTTTAGGATTATAATATTTTTAACTTTATTCTTTATAATTTTAAGATTTATAATAGTTATTATATATTTAAATTAAGAATTATTAATAGGATTAAGGAAAAGACTACGGATAGCCCCTATAAAAAGTTCTGTTTTATGATTTAAGGCTATACTAATAATAAAAAAGTTAAGATCTTTATATAGTTTTTAACAATTTAGTGAGCCTTATAGTAATTAATCTTTACTTTAACTCTTTTTTTAATTTGTAATAGTATAATTCTATAGCTGTGAGATATTATTTAAGTATATACGTAGTTAGAGATAAAGTTTAATTGTACTATTTTTATAAAACTTTTTAAGTAAATTAAGTATTATTACTTTTATAATACTATTATAGTTATTAAGAAACTACTTTATAGTATTATAGAAGTAGGGACGTACTAGTAGGCAATATATAACTACTACTACTATAAGAGGCTTAATATAGTTAATTTAATATACAATTTATACTTTTTAATATTATTAATTAATAATAAAGAGTTTATTATAGTTGGAATATAGACTAACGATACATTAGGGCTTTTTATTATTAGTTTTTTAGCTTAAGAGGATAATTAGTTTTAAAAAGTAAACTTTATAGCTAAGTTAAAGACTTTTTTAACTATTAATGATTTTCTTATGTTTAATAGTAGTATTTTAAGTTTTAAAGGTAGTAACTTAGTGTTTTAATAGAAGGGCTAGAGTAAAAAGTTTATTATTATAACCCTTAGGGTAGATTAAAAGGTTATATATATTTAATAGTAAGCCTATAGTGCTTATATTATAACGATTTATTAACTAAAGGTATTCTATAATTTATTAGTTACTACTTAGTACTAGGAGTTTAATAATAATAATATTAGAGCTTTAAATAAGTATTTATAGTAGTAAATTAATAACTAAGAGTAAGGGCTAATATATATCCCCCTTAACTTTATTATTAATAAGTTTTTTATATTTATAAATAGATTGTTTATTAATAATAATAACCTTTTATTATAGTTTAGCTTTATTATTATCCTTAGTAATAAGTACTACTTTATTAATAATACCTTTAAGTTTATTAGTAATATTATTTACTATAGCTTTATAAAAAGTAAGTACATTACTTATAGTATACTAGTATTTAAAATTTATAGTATAATAGTTAGTATTAATATAGTCCTTACTATTACTAAAACCCTTTAAATTATAATTAACTATTTTTAGTTTTTTAAAATTTTTATAATAGTATATACAGATTTATACTTACTATATAAATACCTTATTAAACTTAGTACTATTAAAAAAAAGTACTTAATAATTAATATTATAGCTCTAAAATAGTTCTATAAATAATATAAAATTACTAATATTTACTAAATAGTAAAAAGTAATAACTTAGCTAATACTTTTATAAAAACCTTTTTAAACTATACTTTTAAAAGCTTTATTAATAGTAATAGTATAATAATTAAAATAAAAGGATAGGTTATATAAAAAAGTATATAAAGCTAGAAATATAGAGGATTAAGGGATATAAGTAGTATAAAGAAAAAGATATAGGCTTTAGTTACTCTAGAAGTAGCCCTAGTAAGCCCTAAGTACTTTAGTAAGTCCCGGGCTTATTAAAGATAAAGCTTAACCCCTATAGGGGTTTTTAGATTTTTTTTTAATTTTATAAAGAGTAGTAGCTTATTAAACAGTATTAATTACTACCCTTTTTATAAAAGTAATTATTCTTTTTATTAAAGCCTTATACTTTAAGTTATAAAGTAAAAAGTACTAGTATTAGTATAGTTACTACGTAATTAGCCCCTGTGGTATATAGTGCTATAGTAGGAGCTATAGCTATATAGAGTCACGTAACTATATAGCTTTACTTATAGCTTTAATATCTATACTAGCACTTAGGCTACTTCTAACCTATGAATATTATTACTCTTTTACTACGTATATTTAACCCCGTACGGATTAATCGCTAACGTTTTACCTACGAGTAAACCAACACCCGTCGTCAACATCGTGCGGCTACTGCTGTTTGGTGAGCTCTCTCTCATCGCACTTGAAAGTTTACTGCCAGGTGCTGGGATGGTTTGGCTTACTACTCCGATGCCCAGTCTTTAGTCGCATTGAGACACAAGTTCCGCGGATCCTGGATGTTGTCCAGCGTCTGACCTGGCGGGAGCCGGTCCTTGGATAGCTGGAGGCTCCAGTAGATAGAGCCTTCGGTGACGTTGTATTTGGGCTTATGCTCTTCTCCCGATGGCCCTGAGTTGCCCGCGGCAGGTAGGAACACAATGCAGGTCAGCAACCAGATGACAGAGTTTCCGCATGTATATCTATACGTCGGGCTGTCCAGAAACCGCTTGGGCAGCTTTTCAACCCAATCCTATCTGTGGGCACCCAGTCAAACAGAATTCTGAGCACTTGTAAACATTAACAAGTGATCTTGTACGCACACTCGAGCCGCTCCCATCCGCCCCGACCCAAACGTCACCCCCGTCCTCCGACGCGTCCGCGAAGTACACCTTCACTCTCTCATCATCATTCTCCCTGACAACCTCAAACCGCTCAACCACCATCCCAAACCTCACACGCCCCCTCTCCCTCTCTCTTAGCGGTGCCAACAATATCTCCCGCAACATGACGCGATTGATCCCCCGCGAAGCGCTGTAAGCAGGCAACTTCCTCAAATCAAGCACCGAGCAGAACCTGGTGTCACACAGCGCCGGCGCCGTGAGCCCCGTCGCAAGCGTCTGGCTGGACCCGGCGTCGTCACTGCCTGCTAGGCCGCCGCCGGCGATGATGGCTTCGAACGCTGCCGGCACGTTTGCGTGTTGTCAAACAACACCGACAAAGGATTCCGGACCAAACTCAGTCGAGAAAGTTAATTTGAGCCAAGGATCGGTCTCATAACACGAATAACGGCCTTCTCGCCGGCAAGTACAGACTATTCAACCCTCGCTGCGTCACCACGTTTCGGTACATAACATCGGCATAGTCGGTGTGCCCCGTGACGAGCCCCCCCGGCCCCCGCCGCAGGAAGCTAGGCAGGCCGATTTACTGCTATCCGGACCTGTGTTCCTGGACTTGTGTGTGTGGAATCCGAGCGGAATAGCTCTCAGTCAGTTGTTCCGTTGCTACTCATGCGCTTTTAGAGAAATAGACTTTATGTGAAGAACACCTTCCCGAAAGTAGCTATAGATTGCACGCCCGTATTCGTACATCGAAGCTAACAGACGTCGCCAAGGTTTACACTCCCTGGTGCGTATGGGCGAACGTAGGGAAAAAGACCAAACCCCACCTCTACCCGCTTGGCCCGTAGTATGAAACTTCGTAAATCCAAAATCAACCACAACTCAGAAGAGCTGCGTCGTGGTCGCATGCGGCAAAATCTCCACACGGGAAGACGTCTTGGCGTGGACCATTGCCGTGGCGGCGGCCGTGTCTACTCGAAAGGGCCTGGTTGCGCTAAGATCGACCGCGATTCGTCAGTAACGACAATCCAATCTCAGAACCTTGTGTGCGTAACGTACGCCTCATCGTGGAGACACCAGTACACCTTCCTCGGCTGCGAGAGCCAGCGGATCTGGTCGACCGCAAACGAGGCGGCCGAGCCGTCGTAAGGCCGCCCGTTGAGGTTCGCCCTCCCCGCGATGGCGAGGATGGCGACGTCGGGCGCGGGGTCGATGGACTTGAGGATGCCCTCGTAGCCCCCCAGATGTCCGTTCCAGAAGAGCGTCTTCCCGGGTCCAACGAGGAAATTGAACGCCAGTTGACCCCCGTCATACTCCGAAAAGAGGTGGCGCTTTCGATCGGACACGTAGTCCGCCACCGACCGCATCCCTCCATCCATCTCCGTGGAGGTACTGTGCTCTCCCATCCGGAGTAGTCCGTACCTCATACCCGTGGTAATGTCCAAGGTGCATGAATATGGCGAGGCCTCGCCAGTGTAACTTGCTCCGCTGTCGAACACCTCGGGTAGGTCGTTGTGTCCGTCCCCAGGCATCAGAGCGTGGAGCGAGGGCCAGACGTGGGCGGACATGACTGCCCTGGAGTGATGCGGTCTCCTCGGCGCCCCGGGTGGAGTTGGCGCGGTCGGGATGCTTCCTGCGGCTGCGGCTTTGAGGTCAGCCTTGGTGAAGAGCGGTATCCGTTCGCCACCAGCCACGGGGAGAAGCTGGGACTCGTGGACGCCGGCTGAGCGCAGGAGGTTGATTGCTTCTCCGTTGGCGACTACTATGGCACCCGTCTTCTTCGCTATCCTGTCGGCGCCTGGGAGGCTATGGTGTGAGATCGAGGTGTGGTTAGCCCGTTCGGAGGAAGAGGGACGTGAGGCAGGTGACGCGGGTGAACATACTGGTCGAAGTGTGCATTGGATATGAATATGTAGTCTGCCTCGGTCACATCGTCGATTGCGAGATGTTTCGGAAGCACCGAAGGCCTGTCTAGCCATGTATCAAGAAAGACAGTCAAGCCGTTGGCGCGCAACCGGAATGTGGTGGCTCCTTTTGCAAGGTCAGCATCGCGGTTCTCGTCTCAGTGAACTGGGTGCAGAACCTACCAAACCACTCGATTGTGGCCGTCATCATTCTGCCCCAGTGTTCAGCGGAATATATGGTGTCAAACGAGGTACAAGCAGAGGAATTAAAGAGAGATTGGCGTGAGATGGGCGACGAGGACTGATTCCATCGACTGATGTGGTATCCTCAAAGGGAAACCCCGAGTCGTGGTGAACACGCAGCGCGGGCAGCACCCAGCTCGGGATGTGTGTGCTGCCCGAGAAACGTGGCGAGAATGTTTCTTCCCCCATGGCTTTAAGATAGAAACATCAGGCTTGGCAGAATTAACTTTTAGAGTTTCGGACGACGGCTGGTTATCTCTTTATGGAAGGACTGCCCTTAGTCGAAGCAGTGGAATGTCAAGTCTGATGCTGAATAAGACCAGGCACTCTTTCTCTACTCGTTGCCAAGGCCCAACACTACCACGGCCTGCATGGCCTTGTACGTATGTGCTGGGCATAACGAGTGATGCTCTTGTCTTTCTTCTTCCTCGTCGAGGTGCCAGAGAGCGCAGGAGCACCTCTCATCTTAGTGTAGGACACTGATTCGTCGTATTGGTTGTTCACAAACTGCATCCTCACCTCTCAAAACCAGGCTTGGCATCTTGTGTAAAGCTGCTGGAGGTAGTGCCCTTTCTAGGGTAGGTGAAGATCTTAACTCCAACTAGATTGAAACTTTGCATCCCTCCATCCAATTGGGAAGCATAAAGCCAGCAAAATTCGGGGGGTTAGGAATCCTAAGAAAGGCGGACACAAGCATCAGTGTAGTATTAGACGGACTTTCGCACCGCTGTTAGCATGAAGTAGAAGCCGACAAAAAGCCAAACGCCGATTGTGGTAATTGCCATCCGTGAATCATTCAAGGCAATTGAAAGAAACCTTATCTCCAACCTCAGCCGAACAACTTATCTCCGTCCTCTGGTCTCAAGCGGACTACATCTCCGCAAACCACAAACATTGCTGTCCAGATTTCCCACCCACATGTCCGATTACCTGCGCATCCGCTCATCTCGAATTGATGGAGATCACTAATCGAAGAAATCTAGAAGAATGCGATTCTGTATGTCCTCTTACGGACTTTCACTTCGGTTCGGCTTTTCTGTGCGTGCCCGAAAAGGGAGCACTGGCACTCGCTGAAGAAGAGCATTACATCGTGGGGTATCAAGACAGCCAACAAGAGGTCACGGCATTCGATATCACGGCTATCAGACGAGTCATTACTTCTGTATGTAAGTGCACTCTACAACGTGCAGTAGCCGTGTGCTACTTGGCATCGAGAATCATGATGAGTGTCGATTCAGCCCCGGATGGCGGCCAGACAAATCATCGCATAGACCAGAGCTCGGAATTTCTCTTTTGAGCAGTTGTTTTGTTTGCCAAGTATTAAAGGTTCGCATACAGCATGCCGTAATTTGCTAGTTACTTTGCGGTCAAGCTTGATAAAGTTGAGATTGGTGTTCTTGATATTCCACAGTACGTCGCCGAGGACACGTCTAGTGTGGTGTACGTAATGGGATCCTTGTGATAATATACAAACTATTCGAGAAGTTGCGACATTGGCTTAAGTGTAAGTTTAAGCCGGTATGGTATGACAGAATCTTGCTATGCTTAAGCTTCTTTTGAATACCCCGCAACGTTCTGCGCTGTCTCGGGCAAGCTAGGTATGCTGTTCCCGGACATTGAACGGATCACCTGTAGACACTTGAAAGCTGTGTACAGGTCAGGAGAGACCACGAGCAAGGCGCCAAGCTCGCAGGAACTTCATGTAAACGCAAAGGATTTCTGATTTCTATTTATGAAACTCCGCAGCCCCCACTCTACAGGTATCTAGTATCAACAAACCACGCCTTCTCGAACCCCTTGCCCAGGACAGTCGCCGGCCTGATGGGCTTGTCCAGCGTGGAGCTAAAGTTCGCCCTCGTGCCGCTCGCCCCGGGGCCGGTGTTGTTGAACTCCTTGTAGAACACGTTGTCCGTGCTCTGCGTCTTGTCCCAGATGGACCACCCGGCCGGCTGGACGACGTCCCCGAGCTCGCTGTTCTGGAACACGACCCTCGAGAACTGTCTCCACGGCCTGCCGAGGTACGTTGAGGCCT
Organism: Colletotrichum musae; assembly: GCA_027406025.1. Taxonomy (NCBI): domain Eukaryota; kingdom Fungi; phylum Ascomycota; class Sordariomycetes; order Glomerellales; family Glomerellaceae; genus Colletotrichum; species Colletotrichum musae. The sequence continues at coordinate 3,210,576 of JANVYC010000009.1, read as the reverse complement.
TGCCGCTGGTGCCGTTCACCTTGGCGTTGTTGAATACGTAAAACGACGTGTTGTTGGCCGCCTCGCGTCCGTTGGCCGTGATGTACCCCTTCCCGATGGTCTCGATGTCGCAGCTCTCGAACCAGGCGGACGCCCTCAGCCCGAAGACGAAGTCCACCGCGCCGTTGATGTACGACTTGGCGTACACCTGCCTGCCCTCGTTGGCGTAGATGGTGTCCTGGTACCCCTCGAACTTGCACCCGTAGAACCCGAGGTCGGTCTTCTGCGCGCTGACGGCGAGCGCCTGGCCGTTCTTGTCGGCCTGGCCAAAGGTGTTGGCCACGTTGAGGTTGTACAGCTTCACGCGCTCAGACCAGATGCGCAGCGTGGCCGTCTGGTCGTTGCTCGTGAGGTTGGGCGTCTGGCGGGACAGGTTGCCCGTCAGGGTGGCCTGGTTCCCCTCGTAGGACCGCGAGTCGCACGTGTAGCCCTGCAGGGTGATGGGCCCCGCGTGGTTCGGGATGCGGACCTGCTCCGAGTAGGTGCCCGGGTAGACGAAGATGGTCTGCTCCTCGGTGGTGTTCTTCAGGGCGGCGACGGCCGCGTTGAAGGTGGGGAAGCTCCTGGGCTCCTTGCCGGAGGCGTCAACGACGAGGGCGTTCCGAGGAGGGCGGGTTTGGGAGAATCTGCCGCCGCACTTGCGGGCGTCGGCATCTTCGAGCGGGAAAGCGGCAGCCAAGGCTGCCAGGCCGAGTACGCGGAGCAGCGCAACCATTTTGTGTTTAACGAATGTGGTAGGTAGAAAGAGAGACTGTGGGTTGCTGGTGCTGTAGCATCAGATGGAACATGAGGTGAAGATCCTCAGCCAGGTATTTATTGCCCACGCGGCATCGAACCCCCTCCCCAACCCGCCGATCTGGTCGCCGCACATTTCATGTCTCTCCGACGGCTTCCACGGCTTCCACCAGAGGTGTTCCTTGCCGTCCGCCGAATTGGGTTCATCTGAATGCTGTCAATATGGAATATGGTAGCATCCAATTAGATAGCCGGGGGGTCACGGCACTTGGAGCAAGGACAGGCCTTGTCGTGCGGAGTGCAGAACACTGCATACGGAGTCTGTGGGGAGAACATTCCGCCAATGAATGCCCTCCTCTCCCCCTCTTCACGATGCCAAGCTCACACCTCTTTAGTTTCCTTCTTCCCAGGAGTGCGGTGGCACCCTGCGGCTCTTGGCTCACCTAAACTCGAGGGAGTATCGCGAGTCAAGATTCGCAACGGCGGCTGAATTCCAGATCCCGCCGGCCATTGGTGGACCTCTGTTTGATCGATGCAGAGCTGCCAGCGGCTCCCCTCTCCAGCCCGCATGCCGATGGCCACGTCAACAATCGACTCAGTTTGTGGTCACAGGACGTCGCGGTTCTTTGTCATCTGTGATAACACGGTCCAAACAGGTCTTCGGAAAGGAGTGGCATCATTGCGTTTGATAACAGAAAGCTCTCAGCAAACTCCTCTCTCCGGCGCACATCCGCGGATGCCGTGGGCAGACTCGAATCATTCGCACTCGTCAACTGCGAGATCAGACGGTTTCGCGAAAGCTTAATTTGATTGGTTTATACTGATCATCTTAATGCCCCGGGACAGGACTTCGAGTTGAGTTCTTGGCGGACTGTTCGGGGCTTCTCTGTGGATACTTCCTGAAACTCCCCCTCAATATCGAGAAACCAGGATCTACGGTTCCTCAGACGGCAAGTTGCTCAGACCTTCGGTGCAACCCCAACCCACTGCTGAAGGGGACGGACTTCTTTAATAACTCCCCGAGGGCTGTGCAGCACGCAGAGTAAACAAGAGCAGTTCTCGAATAAAGGCCATGGTCATGTAATCACTTCAATGGTTGATCTGACAAAGAAAGGGGGCTTATCCACACAGACTCAATAGAGTTCCGTTGAGCCCACAAGTAAATTCGTCGTTGGTCTTCTTTCAACGTAGCACGACTCGCCCGCCCACCGAAAAAGGCCGAGACCGAGCCTTGATTGCTGTTTATACTTTCCGGACCGCTTCGGACGGTCAACCCAGCCATCGAAAACCGCCGTGTTTGCTTCCCAGTGCCATGTTCTACAGACTAAGCGCTGCGTCGAACAGGCGAGCCCGAAATCCGCTCGAACTCGTTCGTCCCAACGCGCTGTACACTCGGGAGAGGGAAGACGATGCTGATGGGCGACACCATCCTGCCCGGGCGTCGCCGGCGGTACGGCCGCCGCCGCGACCTCGACCTGCCGACGTCCCAGGACCCCACCCTCGAGCCCAGCTCGCTCTCCGCGAACCCGACGTCGCTTAGGTTATCCATCTCCTCGAGCTCCCGCTCCACGGCCGGAGGCGGCTCCGCCTTGAAGACCGCCTGGATGTCGCCGTGGGGGTTGAACCCGCTGAAGTTCCACTGCAGCAGCGATTGTGAGCGGGCGCGGTGCGGGCGAGCAACCCGCCGACGCTCGAAGGCGCTGATGAATAGAAGGGCAGGTGCGTTGAGAGTCCTGATGAGGGTGACGTTGAGGTTGTGAAAAGATCGCGATGTCATCGTTGACTTGAGCGGGAGGAGGACCGCGAGCGCCAAGAGGTTGAAGGGCGGCGGGTAAGCAAAAATGGAGTCGCTTTTAACGCCTGCGAAAGTGAGGACAGCACGGCGAAATTGGATTTCAGCCGGTGCGTCGGCGATAATCTTGGAGAGGGTATTGCTCAACAGAGCCACCAGGATCGTCAGAAAGAGGATGTTGCCCAGAAACGCAAAAGAGATCATCAACGCCGGGCCCAAGACGGGATGGAAGTCGACAGACCTGTCGATCCCAGTGCCATCGAGGCCGAACCACGTCCATATCAGCCACTTGCCCGTCTCGAACCAACCCAACGTTGTCTTGTTCGCGACGCCAGAAGTCGCGGCGTTGCTCCCGATGAGCCACTGCAGTGCCAGGAGAAATCCAGTGAAGCACCAGATCGCGATGAAGGTCAACCGCGTAAAGTCCCTCATCATCGCGTGCATGGCTATGAAGACGATGTTGTCGGGCGTGATGGTGAAGGCGACCCTCGTGAGCAACACAGGCGCGGCGACACATAGGATGTGGACGCCGTACCCGTCCGCAACGACACCTCCGTAGCCGAAGACGTCGTAAATCCGAGCGAACAGGTAGCAGCTAAAAATGAAACAGAAGGTGATGTCGAGGAACGACCAGAGAGTCTGCGAGTGGACGGCCCAGCCGTGCTCGATGATTGCGGCAAACTCGTTCAATGTCCATCCTGCCGTGTAAACCGCAAAGAGGCATTCCCACCAGCTCAGCTTCGGGCTGCTCCGATGGACCATCGTCAAGATGTAGAGCACAACGAGAGCGATAAACTGACAAAGCTCGGTAAGGCGTCGTATCCAAGGAACCTGCAGCCGCCTCTCATCGAGAAGCGGCGCTCGATGTGGCTCATAAAGAGCAACAGAGATGAACTCGTAGTGGTCGGGCAGAATATCGACAAAGGACAGCGGGGTGTACGTGACGACGCCCTGATACACGGCATCAACCAACCTCTGACATGCAGACGAGCTGAGGAACAGCTTGCCTTCGGAGATGATTGCCAACTCAAGAGTCGTCAGCTTCCTTTCGTGCCCGTCGCGCCGTTGAACCGGCCACTGCAGCTGCCGGCACTCGCTCTCTACTTCCTGCGGAGCGCCTTGGAACGGGTCGAACCCCTCAACGAGGATGTGGGCCAGGATCAGCAGGCCAATCTGGCCCGGGTGGTCTTCATGGTAGCGGCGCAGAACACGGCTAGCCACCAGCTCGCAGAGGGTAGCCCTGGCGACGTTGACGGTTTGGTGGGCGGTGCTGATGTGTTGACGGAGGAATTGGATGCGATTTGCGAGCAGGCAGTACACTGGGTATGTCAGCACCAAGTACTGAAACCCAGTTGAGTAAGAAGAAAGAGACAGAGAGAGACAAGGGCGACGGAATGCAAAGACGAAGACGGCGACAACGATAGTAGCAGCTAGAGAAAAGGGGCGGAAGAGACCATACCAACAGTGGGGTCATCGGGATCATACAGGCGATCAACAAGAGGCCGGACAACGAGCGAGTTCATCCGAGGCTCCCGAAGCTGGTCCAGGGTGTACGGGTCATCTGAAGACGGACGTTAGTCTCCTATTCGGACATTCGGACAAGATACACCTACCTATACTTGCGAGTATGAGTCGCCGAATACTGAGATTCGTCGTGTTAATGACCAACAGGTCGACATCCCGGCAAAGAGCAGGCCTCACCGATGTATCGTGAAGTACACGGAGGGAGGGACCTCCGTGCTGATGCTCACTGTCGCGCTAGCAGAGACATGCCTCTCTGCTTCCACATCGTTCTCAGCACCGTTGGCGGCGTGCGACTCTGCATCTCCCCATGGCGACAGCGGTCGAGACCAGTCGATGAGATCAGGAGTCCGGGGGGATTCGGTGTATTCCATCTGACATCAGTCTTTCGTATCGGATAGCTTTCGCTGGTCGAATCGGTCTGCAATAAGCCTTCGTTCGTTATTGATCGGTACTCGGCACAGCGTAACCTCTTCAAGTCTCAACCCTCCTTGTCAACGTCAGCCGGGCCGAACCGATGCACGCCCTCTGGCAACTTCAGATAGGGAAGCAGTTATTGGTGCGAAACATGGTGAAAATCTGGCGAAGGGTGAGAGGATGTAATTGTCACAGGCAGGTCGTCGCTTGGGCTGCCTCCCGTGAGGGGTTTATTTGCGTTGCGCCCGTTCCCTCTGACTCGGCTAGCTGTCACAACACTAACGCGATCCGATCGGCCTGCACTACCACGCTCGGATACCTCCTGACGTACATCAGCCGGACTTGACACCGGAGCATCTGCCGCTCACCGACAACCTTAAAATCTGACCAAAATTGGTTGGCTTTCCGGCCTTGATAAGATGGGTAGCGGCGACCCGGAATAGTGGTTGGGTGGGAGTTGAGCTAAGAAGCCGAGCTGATGTTAGTTGTTGTGATCGTTTAGCGATGGGAAACTTGAATCTCAGACTCAGGAGATGGAAACCCACATCAATGCCGAACGTGCAAGCATGTTGGGTCTTTAAAAGGGCTTTAAATACTTCCGACGGATGATTTCCAGGTTTGCATGCGGCGCGATCTTGAAGCAGAAGCCGAAAAATGACAACAGACTGATGCTCTTCTCGGAGCGATTACAGCCGGGCTGGTAAGTAAGTCTTGAGCCACACTGCGGAGTCAATCCTCAAGACAGACGCCCGGCATTGAGCGGCTTCGCTCTCGTCACGGTCTCATCGGTGTTGAGGGTTGACCGTACAAGAGAAAAGAGAGACCTGGCCTGGATCTGCCAGTGATGTCTAGAATTGAAGGTGCTGACTGCGTGGTTCCCGCACGTCGTGGAGCCAGGGTCTCGATCTCGCTTCGTTGGCAGTGGAGAAGCTTGAATCCAAACGAAAAGGGAAGGATGTTGGGGGCAAGCTGACTAACCGAGGATGGGGTACCTTGGTACTTGGAGACTAGTCCCGACAGATGAGTTAATTCCGGTCACAGAATCACAAGTCGAAAACTCTGCCCGAATACTTACAAATTGTCAACTGCCCCGGGAGACCACGCGAAGAAACGAGTACAGTACTTTGCAGTTTTGTGCCTTCACTGTATTTCTACCTACATGTGGGTGTTGAATAACAATAATTGACCAAGTCACTTGCTTACCTGAAAAATCAAAGGCCCTCCTCCATACCTGCTAGAAAAGTCAAAAAGAATCAGTTGTACAGATTGGCAAAAGAGAATTGAAAGGGACGAGACTCGAACTCGCGCGGGTTGCCCCACCAGGAAACAGATGTTAAGCTGACCTTAACCTGGCGCCATAACCAACTCGGCCACCCTTCCGGAACCGTCCAGTTGTGGGAACTGGAGGAATTGTTGTCGAGGTCTGGCCGGTAGCGTGGTTAGGTATGGCTGGCAAGCGGAGCTGTGGAGTTTCGGAATCACAAAAGTGGGTGGTGGGACTCGACTTACCGGGTCATTCGATACTATCCGTGTCGGACAAGCCGTCGATGCTCATGGGGGTAGCTCGAAAGTCTTCAGAGTACGTCTCGTCATACATATCATCAAACCTTACTCGTTTGCGCGGGTTTCGCGGCTGATTGCCGGTAGACGTGGTCTCGTTACCAGAAGACGGTGCCGCGTCCGGAGCGTCGGGCATCTCGGTGTCTGAGTCGGTGGCTGTTTCGGTGGAGTCGACCGCCTCCGCACGCCGCCCGGCCATGTCGTTTGAGGTCCGCGGGCTAGAGAGAGAATCGAAAAAATCTGCGATGGCCCGAACCGCTTTAAGAGGTGAGTCGTCGGGAATGGTCCGCTCGGCGACTGTTCTATTCTGCATCGGTATCTTAACTTCGATGCGTATGTGTATATGGTTGGAATCACGGTCGCCAGGGGCTGTGGCTGTGACTGGGGTGTTGCGTGGTGCGGCCATTGTTCTTAAGCAGGGAATTTGATCAGCAGACGATACTTGAAACTTACCTGAGTTGATTATCGGTGAGGAATGGGGCTGTAAATGGGATGTGAGATTGGATCTGCCTAGAGGAGTTGATTTCCAGTGAGACCGTGGCAGGGACCTGGGACTCATATACCACAACCTAGAGTCTCCATTTGGCAGAGCTATACTCAAGAACAATGCCGAGATGTTTTGCAGAGCGACGTTGGAGAATGCATTGTTGCTGCTATTGTTCCAGAACGAGAAAGACAATCAGTGACTAGTGCGTGAGTAACAACCCCCTTGCAGTTGTGAAGCTTTAGTTCATAGTTGCCTGTCATCAACTCATGATGTTCAGACTCTTTGTACTTTGTTCTCTACAGGCACACTATCTAATTCCTAGGTCTGAACTTGAACAATCTGCACTGGCAATCATTTCAACAGTACAGTTGAAGCACTTAGCACTAGTGGTTGGTCTGATTGTTGCTTTGTTGTAAGCAAAGTTCTATTGAGTACGCCACTGTCTTTGTCGTTGCTGTCATCCATACATGTCTATGTCTGCAGACTCCGTGTACACCTCTTGTACTCAACTGTTGCGGCTCCTGCCCTTGTACCAACTTTGTCATACCCTTCAATAGGTTAAGCTCATAAACTAGAATTTAGTACATTAGAACACAAATGCCAAAACTGCCCAGGAAATATCAACTATCCTTCTATCAAAGTGCCGCCAAATCAGGACTGAGTCTGCCCGGGATTGCATTGAATCCACCTCAGCATAATGTGATTTGTTGGAGTCCATCTGTGTATGACCTTCTTGGCCTCGGGCCCGCAATCCTGGGAGACATCTTCCTTTTTGGGTCTGCCTCTCTTCCTCTTGACCACCACGGGCTCATGGTCCTTCTCTGACTTAGCCTCGGGCCCGAAATTCTTGGAGGCATCTTCCTTTCTGGGTCTGCCTCTCTTCCTCTTGACCACCACGGGCTCATCATCCTTATCTGCCTTGGTCTCGGGCTCATCATCCTTATCTGCCTTGGTCTCGGGCTCATCATCCCTATCTGCCTTGGTCTCGGGCTCACAACCCTTGGAGGCATCTTCCTTTCTGGGTCTGCCTCTCTTCCTCTTGACCACCACGGGCTCATCGTCCTTCTCTGGGTTGGCCGTCTTAGCCACGATGCCAGTGTTCCCCGTCCGAGACCTCGTTCTCGTAGCCACGGAATTGCTCCCGTCCTCTTCTGCCTTGACCACCCTGATTGCATCGCCTTGATTCTCCTCGACCCTAGCCCTCTCGACCACTTCACCAGCTTCGTTCCTGGGGTCGTGAGCCTCCCTGGCCTTCGCGCCGTCATTGACCTTCTCGGCCTCCGGTCTCTCAACCACCACATCACCTCTGTCCTCGGACCTTTGAGCTCTGTTGACATCCATGCCGCCGTCGTCCTTCTCGACTTTGACTTTCTCGACCACCGAGCGAGTATCTTCTTCGTTCGATCTTTGAGCCCTGTTGACGACCACGCTACCATCGCCTCCCTCCAGCCCAGTCGGGCCAGTCCTGTTCGCCAGACCACGGCCATCATCGGTCCCCTGAATACCAGCCCTGTTGGCCCCTAAGCTCATACTGTTGACCGAGGAACGGGGACCATAATAATTGCTCGGGCATCGATCTTGGCGTCCGCGAAAGTCCTTCAGAAAGCATCTGAGGAGGGGATCTTTGCTCGCCTCCTTTGCGGGAATCATCTTGTCTCCAGGTGCAGAGAGCGTGTACCGCTTGAAAGCTTCGAGATTGCACGGGTCCCACACGGGCGGCCGACGACGTTGTCGGCGGGCATCGATGAGGTCGACAATGTTGACGAGCGTCTGCTTGAGGATCCGTTCGCAATCTCTGACAGTATTCCCGGGCTCCTTTCCGACTTCCTTGCACATGGCCTGGAAGCCCTGGAGCCTGACCTCTTCCTCGTCGAACTCGGGCACCGACTCAACGGCGGCGGCTTGCCCCTGTTCCTCCTTGACGACCGGCAGCTCGCGAGACTGAGTAGCGAAGTAGTGCGTCTGTAGCTCGTTCCTGAGGGCGACCGATCGCTCTCGCCGGTATTGCTCTGATCCGCGTTCCCAGCCCTGCGACTGAGAGAGGCGGTTCCATTCCTCGCCGAAGGACGCGTTGTTATTGGGCTCAAAGTGTTCCGACTTGAACTGCGAGAAGTGGCCGCCCTCGCCGTAGACGGCCAGGAACTCCAGGGCAGCGGCGATAGTGTCGAACTTCTTGTATCTGGCGCCAGAGGAACCGCTCGTCTGCGCCTGACACTCGGGCCAAGTGCGGTAAATGCCTGGTGTCCAGCCTCTTGCCACCGCATAGAAGGGCCCGACTGAGCCGTAGTAGGCAGCTGCGTATGAGGAGGATTGTGCGCATGGACGCCCGTGAATGCTGCTTCTACCTGCCCTTGGCGAGGTCGGTGGTAATCCGCTGACGCTGCTGCTGGACACGCGAGACTTTGCCGGCCGGGAGGCTCGCGCTCGCGCTCGCGCGACTGGAACTGGACTCGGTGGCCTGTCGAGGAGGGCAAATTCCGTTTGGCCGATATTGCCGGCACGGAGCCAGTCGATAGCTTGCTGGTGTGAATCGAATCCTTGGTATTCGGCCCCTTTAAATTTCTTGACCTGGGCCTCGCAATTGATCCAATCTGCGTACAGCCCAGGTTGTCTGCCCTTGCGGACTCCGTAACAGAACTTCGGCATACTGGTCGAGTCGCCTGATGAAGAATTGAATCGGTTGTGCTTCGAGGAGTATTTTGAGTTTGAAGTATGGAACCAGAGAGACGAGGAGGGAATGGGCGTCGTCGACGCGATATGTGCGCGAAAGCACGGGCCGCTGCACCTCATTTAACGGTTTCTCCGCAGCCACCGGGCAGCACTTCTCCTCTTCTTGAGACTCCGCCCAGAACGTCACCATACATTCATATTGCTTTTTCCGGCCCCATTTGCAAAATCGCGATGGAGGCAAACACTACTCGATAGCGATTAACCCCTCACCTGGGCGCGATTCGCGCTAAGGCTCTAGTTGCAACCTACACCATGAATGCGGCCTTCAGCAACGCCATGTGAAACATTTGCATAGCATTCCCGGGCGTATGAATCGGACGTGGAGGTTGGCGCCGACCCTATTGATGTTCTGGTTTGAGACCCCAAGGCTGCTTGGCTGTCTTATGGCACTTACTGTAAACACAGGGACCGAATGGCATTTAAGGGGTGGCGGTGATTGTTCGCACCCAACTTCTCGTCTGTGGCATTTCCACAGGACCTGATGTCATCCATGGCTCTATCGAGATAGTGCCGCCAAGGTCGACCCTCACGAATCTTGGGCAGGATCTGAATCTGCGGGGCGTCTAACGAGACCCAATTATCCGACGTCTCCGGATTTCCGGAGGGCAGCAGCACAGCAGCCCGCATAATATAGTTCCCCGCGGCGATATCCGGGCCGTTACTGAGCTGGCCGAACCACCGGAAGCTCTGCAACTCACCCCGGGTCTGCCAGTCATGGCCGGCACCAAGTCGGTGGCATCTTGCATCGAGGAATCGATGTACCCAGAATGGAATATCAATTTGTACGACATGACCGTTCAGACGAACCGTTCTCTCCGATGACCGGAGGGGACCACTACCGGCGACGCCGACGTAGGGCACCGAGAGCTCCTCGTCGTTGCTGCCCATGATCTTCGAGGATACAAAGCGCCCTTTAGAACCGCAAGGGATCGTGCTCGAAGGTCTCAAATCCCGCGGCAGGCTGCAACTCGAACGAGTAGGTAACGTCCTCGGCGCCGTTGGGCCTCGAAGTTGTCGCTGTGGAATGCCGGTCTAGCCGCAACGGTCGCAAGGGATGGCAAGAAATGCTGCCACAAATAAGTAACGGGCAGCTTTCCCGTTTCCATCCTCCACAAAGCCTCTGTTCTTTCTTTCTCTCTCTCCTCTCTCTCTCTTTCTCCCCAGCGAAGCGACGTCAGCGATGGGGCTCCTGGCCCAGTACCCGATCAGGCGCCTCGGCCGGCTCTTAAACACCACCGGTGTTGTCCTCGCCTTCCTCCTGATATGGACCTTCCGCGACGTGCTGCGCCTCGACCTCGTCGGCTTCGGCTCGAGCCTGGACCCCTGGATCCCGCATCGCCAGCCGGCGGACCCTTTCGACTTCCCCGCGCTCGACTCGGACGACGTCAGGGCCGTCTGCGCCGCGACGGAGTGGGACGCCGGGAGCAAGCTGCAGGTCGTCTTCACGTGCGACAACTCGGTCGGCGGCGTCGGCAACATCCGCAACTCGGTGCTCAACTGCGTGCGCTGGGCGATGCTCGCCGGCGGCTCGCTCGTCGTGCCGCGCATCGTCGTGCGCAACGACTCGGACATCTCGGTCATCCGCACCGGCGCGCGCGAGGGGCTGGACTACATGTTCGACCGCGCGCACTTCGTCGACTCGCTGCGCCTGTCGTGTCCGCAGCTGCGCCTGTTCAACAGCACCGACGACGTGCAGCGCGCGCTGGGGCCCTCGCGGACCTGGTCGCAAGGCCTCTTCCCTGAGAAGCTCGCCGAGGTCGACGAGGGCGATAAGACGAGCGAGGGGATCCCACATCCGGAGAGGTGGAAGGCGGCTCTACACCGCTGGCTTGGCTCGATCGACAACGATACGGACGTAGCGCCGACGGGTCAGCGTAGCGAGGGGCCTATGATTGTCGACCTCGGCCGCTCGTACCTCACGTACCCGATCTACAGCGACGGCGCGGGCTTCGCGACGTCGTTCGGCAATATTCTCAAGTTCCGCGCTGACGCGCGGCGGCTTGCGACGGCGACTGTGCTGCGCATCGGGGGCGGAAGCGGAGGCGGAGGCGGCGCCGTACCCGCCCACTTCTTCGGCGCGCACCTCCGCACCGAGAAGGACGCACTCGACAGCTGGAACCCGATCGACCCGCTGTGGGCTTGGTCCGAGTACCCCCGGCAGACAGAGGCATACCTCACGCAAGCGGCCGCTGCGAACCTATCCGTTATATACGTGGCGTCGGGTAACGCGACGCAGGTGGCCCTGTTCGCCGAGGAGGCGCGCGCATCGCACGGTATCACGGTCACCACGAAGCAGCAGCTTCTCACCGGAAGCGACCGAAAGCTCCTTGACACACTGGCGTGGGACCAGCAGGCACTGGTGGACTTTTTGGTCATGCTTGCGGCGGTGCAGTTTGGGGGGGTTGGGCACTCGAGCTTCGCTTGGAACGTGGCACTGCGGCGGCATACTTTCGCGAAGCAGCAGAAGGGCCACTTAGACGGGCCGCAGATGCTGAGCGATGATTTAAGTCAGATATATGGTGAGCCCAAGAAGTATCCCGAGTATGCGGCGTGTTTATGGCCTTGAGCTGGGTGGCTGGGAATGCTAGGGAGGCAGAATCATTCAAAATCAATTCCATGTTGAACTCGTCTGGTCTTAACTTCTGACTTTCGAGTCTCTTGGCAACTTTCTCCTGATTGTCCACCGGTCGAAGTCTGTCACTCGAAGCAACTCTCTAATCCCTGCGAGGCCTTCCATATGGTGCTGCATTATGAGTAACAACTTCCATATTGTAGCATAGTTCGTTCGCCTTGAGTAGTATCGGTGGGATGAGGCCTGTTCCATGTGTATGTTGTTGTACCTACGCAGAGTGGTACAGCAGTCTGCGCTTTGCCCTGATTGACGACGCCACTGCCAGCAAGGGTTTTGATAGACATTGCCAAAAAGGGGCAAGGTCCGCGGCAGGCTTCTTGAGAATCAACTGTTTAGAACACAAGCAGAATTCTCCCGAGAAATCCTATCATGCCTGACTTATTCTCCCGCCCGGTCCTCCGTGATGTCTAGGGCCGGGATGAAAGTTCGAACCGCCATGGGCAGCAATCAACTCAGCCAAATCTTGGTGCCCAGTGTCCATGGCATGCCACAGTGCAGTGTGGCGGTTCTTGTCCAAAGTATCTACGTCAACCCTGCCAGAAGCTAGCAGTATCTGGGCGATCCCCGCCTGTCCGTACCGGGCGGCCTCCATGAGGGGAGTCCGGCGATGTTGCCCCTTGACGTCTGGACGCAACTTCGGACTCTTCAAAAGAGCCGCACGACGCTCTCGCGGCCGTTTCTCACAGCGTGTGACAGAGGACTCATTTCGTTCTGGTCGCGGAAGTTGACGTCGGCATGGCGCGAGGCGACGATGACCTCGACCACGGCCTGATGCCCCTTTGCGCATGCGTAGGACAATGGCGTCCTCTTTGACTTGTCCGCCAGGTTGACGGCAGCTTCTCTGAAACTGAGGATCTTGCGGAAAATCGCGGGGTTGCCCTGTTCCGCTGCATACGAGAGTGCCGTCCTCCCGTTCCGACACTGAAGTTTACTGTGGTCTGCCTGGAAGTTGGTGACCGTGCCATTATCTTGCAGACTGTTGCTTTTCCGGCCAAGCAAGATACCGGTAGCCTTTTCGTCCTTGTCGATGGCGTGCATCAACGAGGTCTTTCCCAGAGAATCCCTTGAATGGACACATCGTCCAAAAGCCTCATAAGATAGCACGTCTTGAACGGAATCAAGCCCTCGTCCTGCCTGGACCGCCTCGAGAAACTCCTGTCCGGTGCCTTGTACGATTGCTCCAGACAAAGCAGTCCGACCGTCTCTGTCCCTTGTTGTGAAGTCAAGGCCTTGGACTCGGCTGAGCACCGTAACGGCTGGCCAGAATCTTTGTCTCACAGCCTCGGACAAGAGACACACGCCGTCTTTGCTCTTTCTGTTGATATCGATCCAGTGAGGCGGTACCGTGAGCAGCTCCTTCACGACCTCAATGTTTCCTCTCTGGACCGCCACGAACAACGGAGTCCGCCCCTTTCGATCTTGCCGGCAAAATGCCGGTTTGCTCAGAGGCGCGAGGACTGAAACGATGTCGAGCCGGTTGCGAATGACGGCCAGCTGCAACGCCGTTCCGTGTTTGTCTTGCGCACATGGCAGTATGCGAGGCCACTGCGCGAGAATCCGCACGATATCCAGGTTCCCACTTGCCACGGCCCAGATCAGGGGGGTTCGGAGCTTGTCATCTCTGAAGTTGACGATGACGTGGCGCCTCCGCCTCTCCTCTGGTTGAAAGATTGGCTCATGGATCGTTTGGAGAAGTAGTCTCAGAATTGCGGCGTTTCCCTTTTGTGCAGCTATCATAACAGAAGTGTTACCTCTCTCTCGTTCTCGATGATTGACGTCGGCCTGGCTGTCTAACAGAAACTTAACAACGTCAACGTGGTCATGCTCAACGGCAACAATCAGTGGTGTCTGGCCACGTTGGCTCTCGAGATTGATCTGACTTGGCTGATACTCAGCCAGAAGCTGTACTGCCGCAGTAGAACCATTTGCGGCGGCAACATGAATTGGGGCTTGCCCGTCATCGTCCAGCTGTGTTGTGTCGACAGGTTGTCGACGAAGAAAGTAGCGGATGAGTTCGACCAAGCCCCTAGAAGCAGCCCAATGGAGTGGTGTTCTACCTTTGCCGTTGATCTGCCCTAGGCTTGCGTCAAGTCCAAGGACCTGGATGCCGCTTAAGAGGTCAGCCTCAAACTTGGGCTCATCAATGACTTTCGACAGCGCTAGCCACAAGCTTTGATGGGAAACTTGCAGCTGGACTTTCCCAAGCCCCAGAAACGTCTTTGCCAGTTCATCCCAACCATCTTTGAACGGCAATACAACTGGCGAGACACCATCTTTGTCGGCGATCGAAACATCGGCCTTCCACGTATTGATCAGGAGCTCGATCGTGTCAAGGTGGCCGTTCTTCGTTGCTAGCCACAGAGCGGTTCGGCCTTGATTGTTCTTGTAATTAACGTCGATCTCAGTCTTTGCCTTCTGGAACAGAACCTCCAAAACCTCGGTTCGACCAGCGTCAGCAGCCATCACGAACGCGATATTCAGGAATTCGCGCGATTGTTTCGCTGGCGCTTCAGCACGGTCCGCTTGTGGTTTCGACAGGAAATCTGCGACGATGTCTTTGTGCCCACGCATCGCAGCCCGCACAAGAGGGGTTAGGTGGTAAGGCTCGGCAGCATCGAACTTTGCCGAAGACAATGCCAAAAGCGTACGCACTGAATCCCGGAGACCGTTCCCGGCAGCGTGGGATAGAGGTGTCCGTCCTTTTCGATCTTTGACATTCGTCCGTACAGCTGGATACTGGAGCATTTCCGAAACGACCGGATTGCCGTCCTTGTCGTCAGGCTTCTCAGACTTTGCAATTTTGCTTCCTGCAGCAATCAGGAAAGCTGTCCGGCGATCTCTGTCGCGTTTGTTCGGGTCGATATCTGGATGCTGAAGTAACAACCTTACTACCTGGACATGTCCGTGTCTGGCTGCGTTCATGAGCGGGGTATTTCCATACCCATCTAGCTCATTCACGTCAAGATGCGATGTATCCTGAAGCAGCATCTCAACGACATTGTCGAGGCCGTATCTCGCTGCAAGATGCAGTGGAGATGTCTTCTTAGGACTATTGGAAGCTTCGTGTCCCGGGAATCGGGATGTGTATCCTTGAAGAGACGCCAGCAAGTGTGCAGTCTTTCGCAAGAACAGAACAAGTCTCCGAGTCAGACATTGAAAGTCCCCTTCGGACTTTGAATGTTTAGGAGACTCCACGTTCTTTCTGTAAGAGTCTACCCAGTCCGACGTGTGCTGCCCCCAGTAACTGCTGGCGTAGACATAAAACGGATATTGCTTTTTTCAGTCATCAAATTTCCCAATGGATCGACAGAGACCGGTGCTGAATGATTCAAAAGAGAGATACATAACGCACGTTGCGACAAGCTCCGACTTAGTTTCGAGTGTGTTGATTTCTTGCCGGTGTCTCAAAAGGTCAAGAGCGGTTGAGTGTATGAGCTCTATCTTGTCTGTGTGGCGGACATTCTTCCGGATTAGGCCTGCACATGTGGAAAAGAGATCCGTTATGGAAGGAAGTGTGTCCTCGTTGAAGTCGGACGACTCTGGCTACACGGCGACGGCGTGCTGAAGCTCAAGTCCCGTCATGCGTCTGGGAGCGTGCACTATCCATCGCAGCAGCCGCAATGCGCGCTGCTTATCACCATCGCCCAGCTCGTGGATGCGAGTCATGGAGAGATTGTATGCTTGAGTGAGTCGATCTGGTACTTCGGGCATGGTTACCATCTCATCGAGTTTGTCTTCTATCCTTTTGACTTCCTCGAGGGTTTTGAGCTTTGCGAATACATCGCCGAAGTGCGTCGCCAACAAAAACCTGAATCAGATAGTGTTAACAACATTTCTCTCTCATACTCCCAGTCTCGCGAATCACTCACATGCCTAAGCAGACTTTGATTATCTTCTCGATGCATTTCACCTTTCTCTCCTCGACGTTCTGCTTGACCCTATCACCAGAATTCGAACAGGATACTAATCTCAGCCGTAAATATGTTCGCAGCTCGTGCGAGGTCGGGGAGACGGTGAGACTGAAGAAGTTGCCATCGTTTGCTCTGTCTCGAATGAAGGCCTCGACCGTCTCATTCGGCCTCGATGTGACCAGAATGCGAGCTGAAGTGGTACGGCAAAGCCCTAAGATGTATTCGAAAGCGGCTTCATCAAAGAAGCCACCTGATTCTCGGGGAGACTCGTCTATGCTGTCGACGAGGATGTACACCGGGGATGTGAATCCGCTGATGACGAGACGCAAACACTCGACGAGGTCCTTGTCCGGTGGTCTTTCTTTCCTGATTTGATAAGACTGCAAGAGTGCCTTAGCTTGTTGCGACATGCCAAGCACACGAACCAATTACTCTAGAAGACTCGCGAGGACATTTTCTTGGTTCTGATCCTTCTCATCGCTTTTGTAGTAGATGTAAGCAACCGCAGATTCTCCAATCTTGGCAAGATGGTTGCTGATGACGGAGACCATCACACTTTTGCCAGCACCGGGGATTCCAGGACAGTAGAGTACCGAGCCAGGCCTCTCGACCCATTTCTGAAACTCAGATGACTTGAAGAACCAGTCACTAGTTCCATCCACATGGGCCCTCAGATACCTGTCCTTTGAGGCGGCATAATCGTGCCCAGAGATCGTGGACAGCCAGGTTTCGAGTCTGCTTCTGTCCATGCGTTGATGAACTCTTGTGACACTTTTCCCAACATCTTTCACCTCATTTGAGACTGGAATTGAACGGTCAGGAAAAATGCAATATGATTTGGGGCTCTGAGTATCTAACCGTCGGTAAGGGCCTGGGCGATTGTTTGGGCCTTCGCCATCTCCTGAGGCTCCAACTGCAGAAGCAGTTCCTTTCCATAAGCTGCAGCCGCCATCGCAGCGTATCCCTGCCAGTGTTTGTTCTCGTGAGAGTCCGAATAGTCGCAGATTCCTCGAATGACCAAGCAAGGACAGTTGTTCATCATGCCGGCAGCTTCCATTTCGAAGCACAAAACCCCCTTTTCCTTCGCAAGGGTATCTCGAAACTTTGCATCCCTCATGACCAAATTTGCAGATGCGATGAGACCGTAATGGACCTGAGGTCCTTGCTCATCGTCTTCCCTGACGCGCCTCTGCATGACCTGGGTGGTGTCGCAATCGTCGCAGGTGTCATGACCAGCGTGGAGGTATTCGGACTTGAAGAGAACATCCGTAGCCTCTTCTGGTCTTCCGTACGTCCTTCTCAGCTTGGAGCGCGTGGAAAAGACAGCATCAATTTTGCTCGCCAGCGAGTTCGTCTCATCCAGCTCATGATTTGACTTGACAACGTTGGCAACCGTGCTGATGGACGTCGGGGGCAGGCTCAGGAAGCCAGTAGGCTCGAAACCTCGCCCCTGGTGTTGTCGTCCCAAGTCATATTGAATGACAGCACCGTACTGCCCGGACTTCGCGCTGATCACAACATCCCCGAGACGGATATAGTTCTTGACCGTTGGTGCCCCTCCTCCGATACCAACCATCAGCACCACCTCAAATTTCGGTAGAATCGGACCATGTTGTTTGTTGTGGTAGCCGCGGCATTGGTCCCAGTGGCCCCGACGGGCAGA
This sequence comes from Colletotrichum musae, assembly GCA_027406025.1. Taxonomy (NCBI): domain Eukaryota; kingdom Fungi; phylum Ascomycota; class Sordariomycetes; order Glomerellales; family Glomerellaceae; genus Colletotrichum; species Colletotrichum musae. The sequence goes on along the minus strand of JANVYC010000009.1, from coordinate 3,193,089 downwards.
ACAGTGATGACAACGTTATGTTCGCCCATACGACCACGGACGTAAGTGTTGCTGTCATTCTGGGCGAGCGGGAGCTTGGTCTCGTATACGGTGTCCAAGAATAGACGAGAAGCCGTTAACTCTGTGCTCAAGGCACAGATCCAGCCAATATGGTAATTCTCAGGTGACGGTTCTGCCATGGCAGCTGATGACGTCTTGAGCGAGGGCAAAAGCTCAGGTATACTGACAGCAAGACATCATCACAAGTTTCAAGAGGGTGATGTAGCTTTTGTCATGCTTTCTAATGTCGGAATCTGTTGGCGAACTCTGGCCATGGTGGTCTCTCGCATGTGGTTGCATTGACAAAGTACGTGTAGATATTCAGGCAACATGAGGCAACTTGGAACTCCGGAGGACCAGGCGGCTTTTCGGCAAGCTGTATGGTTCTCGTTGTTCGGGCTCTCGGAAAAGCCTACGAATCGATGCATGCAGGCAGGCAACCATGCATCTCTCTTACCACTGCCTTATCTCGGCGGGGAAATCGACTGACGTTGATTGCATTCACAAAATTCCATTGGACCAGGAATCCCATCGCCCCTCTTCCCCTCTTCAAACCTGTTCATACGTTCTTGGCCCAACATGACCACTGTGGGAAACAGTGAAGTGTCAGTTGGCTCAATACATCGGCCCCTCGCAGATGATTCGAGCACACGTTTCTACGTGTATTGCGGATATGTGGCGCAATCACACCTACTGGTACATATGACAAGGAAGTGTAAAGAACTTTAACATTGTCTTGGGTGACATCCCGACCACTTTCCGAACACGCGAGTACTACGCTAGGAGACCCTGGACGTTGGCAAACCATTTGGCGAACTGCAATGCAGTACTCGGTTGAAACAGACAAACACTAAAAGTAAGTGTGCATATATTCAGGTTCATGCTCAGTGTTTCTTCCTGCTTGTGGATTTAGAAAACCCTCGCATTACCCTTTCATGGATGGGTGTGCCATCATCAGATCTCTCGCGAGAGCCCCGACACATCTTCCTCGGGTTCCCTCGGTCTTTGAAACTGCCGGTCTACACCTTCATATTCTTATCTTCCTCATCAACATCACCGACGGCGGGGACAAACAGAGTGATTTGGCCCCACCGGCCACATTTGCATCCACGCCAGGACTCTGTCCCAATAGCGCATGGTTCCACGGTTGCTTGTATAAGCTACCGATAATCGTAAGAACAGATACCTCAACCAAGGGTCTGAAGGCACCACCATGCTAACTGAAATAGAAGCAATCAGTCGTGTTGGACATAGGAACCTGACTTGTGCCAGTGGCCCAACTTGCTTGCTTCCCGACCTTGAAGGAAGAAGTGCCCTTTGGGCGGCACCAATCTGCGAGATGCATGTTACCCCTCGGGACTAGTCTTGGGGTCGGTCATGTTATTCGATCTTTGAAGCAGAAAACACGCAAACCAGGCGCCTTCCTCGGGTTTCATCGAGCGAATACTCCGATGAGTCAACCTCGATACCGGTCGCCCTGATATACCACGGCCGCGCATTGAGCGAGGAAAGGTGTTCTGGATGTGTTGCCTCCTCTCGTCCGGATCCCCCTCTTTTGTGATTCGGCTTTGTGGGAGAGGCAATACGAATCATTGGCCGGGTACGGTCGACAATCTTGAGCTTAAAACTCAACTACCTAAAATCAACAAAGGCATTCATTCTCATCATCGTCTTTCTCTGACTTGAAACCGGATGATTGAGGATATCCTGTAAAATTGTGAGCTCCTTGTCAACCGGAATCGCGGGATACATCTCTTTCATGAGGCTTGGCTTAAGCGACTCGCGATAGTGGTCAAAGGTCAGTAATTGCTTGGTTTTGGAGCTCTGGCCGAACCACGGCTCCATTTTACGACTGAGAATCTGAAGTTTCCAGATGAGTGTTTTGCAGTCTTTCAAGCGTCCATTACACCAAGGTCTCGAAGGAATGTCGGGATTGGGAGACTGGGCTTGGTCGGACTGTCTCGGGAGGATCCGGCGATACCATCATCCAAGTTTCAAAGCCGAAGATTCTGGGGGATTGGACGCCCACACGTACCGATCTGACACATCCTTCCAACATCAAACCATCTTTTGTGCGTGCATGTATCTTACGTTATGCGTACGTGTCGATTTGTCCCAGTACTATGCCAAGGGGCGGAAAAGCAAGCCACAAATGCGCCGCTTACTGTCTTCAACCTGCCAGTTCAACGTTGCGACTTGGATATTCCGGGCCCACAAGAATCCAGAATTCAGCTCACAAATTCAGATCTGAAAGCTGTTCAGAAGAGGCGCACGAAAGTGAAATGATGTTATCCGCTACTGGTATAGAAGAGCCCCTTTCGCACAAGAGCATGTTGGAAACACAACACCTTCTACATGTTTAGGTAGTTCGGAAGAACGACATGTCTCGCTAATAAACTTCAGCCTCCTGCATCTCTTAGCCCTAGCCCTCCCAAAGTCAAAAAGCCTCGACAGAGAAATTCTGCGGCTGTAAAGATTGCGAAGGTGGGCAAGGATAATGTTATATCTGCATGTCCAGACCCCCCTCATCCACACCGCATACTACCTAGTATGGAAGCCGAAGCTATTGACGAAGGAACCCGCCCCTGGTTGGTGGTAGCGGGCGCTTGGTGCTGTTTATTCTGTGGGTTTGGCTGGGTTAATGGTGAGTGCCTCACTTGGTTCTTTCTTTGCGTGGTAGCCAGCTAATGCCCAAGGCCGGTATAGCTATTGGTATCTTCCAAGATTACTATGAGAAACACCAGCTGCAGGACTACTCGCCAGACAAAATTGCATGGATCTTGTCTCTTGAACCTTTCGTCATCTTTGCGGCTGGCTTGTTTATTGGCAAGGTACGGAGTAACGTTTTCACTTCCACCACGACCCCTACGTACTGGGGTTCCCTGGTTCTCGGCAATAACTGACCCTGCGACCCTCTCAGCTCTTTGACAACTATGGCCCCCGCTGGCTCCTTGTCGCCGGCACGTTCCTCCATACCTTTGGACTGCTTATGACATCCATCTCTACCGAGTACTACCAGTTCCTGCTCGCCCAGGGCTTGTGTAGTTCCCTGGGTGCAAGCTTGGTATTTTACCCAGCGCTCTCCTGCACGGCAACGTGGTTCCAGAAGCGCCGCGCACTCGCCTTTGGCATCGTCTCGAGCGGTTCATCGGTAGGAGGGATTGTGTTTCCCACGATGCTGGCCCGACTCCTTCCCACCATCGGCTTCGGTTGGTCCTTGCGGGTCTCTGCGCTGCTCGTGTTCGTCATGCTGCTCGTGGGCAACTTGACGATTCGCTCCAGGATCAAGCCGGTGCCGAGGCCGGTGACACTTGGCGACTACGTTGAACCGTTCAGGGAGTTGCCTTTCGTGCTTCTCGCTTTGGCCTCGTGCGCGGGCTTCTTCGCCATGTTCATTCCCATCAACTACATCATTGTGCAGGCCCAGGAAGCTGGAGTCGATCCCAACATGGCTGGGTACTTACTAACTATCATGAACGCTGGGAGGTGGGTTAAATCCAACACCAACGAGAAGCCTAGAATATCCCGCTGACGAAACTAACCAACAGTCTTCCGGGTCGCATTCTCCCCGGCTACCTAGGCGATAAGCTTGGACGCTTCAACGTGATGATCATCATGTGCTCGTTATCGGCTGTCGTGCTGCTTGCATTGTGGCTGCCGGGCACCCTTCTCGCCCCTGGGTCGCTCGGCGTATACATCGCCTTCGCCGTGTTGTACGGTTTCACATCGGGAGCTTTCGTGGGCATGGTGCCGGCTCTTCTGGGCCAGATCTCGGCGGATGTGACCAAGATTGGCGTCCGCCAAGGTGTCCTTTTCACATGTATCAGTCTGGCAAGTCTTACGGGCAGCCCTATTGCCGGGGCCATTATGAGTCACCAGAAAGGGCAGTACTGGGGTTTACAAATCTTTGCTGGAGGGATGATGGTTGTAAGTGCGCTGTTCTTCATCGCCACTAGGGTCAGGCTTGTCGGCGGTTCATTGCACCAAGTCGCGTAGAAGATAAGTTACATCCTACGAGGAGCTTTCACGTAACTGGAGGCCAGCTTATGTGATACATCATAATCCTCAGTATTATCGAAAGTTCATGCACACATGTAGTACTTGTCCACCCCTGCAACAGACCTCAAACCACTCACTTCACTTTGTTCTTTGCCAAGGCCTCCCACAAGTTCGGTACCTCTCCCTCATCTGCGTTCCACTTTGTACTCCAACATGTCTAGAGTCCTCTCCAACAAATCTGAGCCACCTTCCTTCTCGGCCTCCCCGCCGCCCTCGGCCTCAGCTAACATGCGCTCAGCCACAATACTATAAGCCAACTTGTGCGCCCGATGCTTGGTCGTGTCCCTGACTTCGAAGTACACCCATCGTCTGCAGCCCGCCGGGATCATCCGGCTCGTCGCCCTTCGGGCCACCCCGCGTCATCACGCGTTGCTCGATCTCGCTGGCCGTCAGCTCGTACGTCTTGCTCTGTGCGAGAACGGCAAGCTGCGTAGGCGTAGCCGGAGCCTTCATCTTCAGCCGGGCGCCCGTGGACACGTGCTCCTGCTCACAACAGCCCTGCAGGTAGTTGGACATCTGCTCGGCCACCACTGTCACCAGCGATGTGTATATGCGCCGCTTCTTCTTGTACTACTGGACCTCGATGGCAAAGAGTGGGGAGAGAACATGGCTTAAGATGAGGCCGTAGTAAAACTTTGCCCCTGATGTAAGATCTACTCAATATTCCCTGGTATCGTATCTAGAATCAATTTACCCTTCATACATTGAGGCCATTTCCACTTACATTACGATCTATATTGGTTCTTTTCGCTGTTGTACCTGTTGTTATTATCTTGCGGTGCTTCTGTTTGTGGCTGTCATTATAATCGCTATCATTCGTTCCCGCCGTTCGTCAACTTCCAGTCTCTTTACGAAGGGTTACCTGACACAAAGTGAAGTACCTGAGACCGTAGAGTACATTCAGAGCGCTTCGATGTGGGCAAGATTTCCACAGAGGGGATCATACGCTCGAGGCCTTTTTCTGTTACTTTCTCTATGCATAAGTAAATTGGTCGATAAAACTCTATTCCGGGAGTGAGTCATTTCTTAGACAAAATGAGATTGTTCAAGGTTTAGATATTAGAGTTCTAGGACTGTTGAATGTATTTAAACCTTTACCTCCGCGGCTCGTATGTCATTGTCGAGTGCACGCAGCACATCTACCAACGCAAATATTACGTCGAGCTGGAAGCAAGACAAAATGGAGGCACTAATACATTCACCAGAGGTTGCTGGACCAACATTCCAGCTGTCTCTTTTGCCTCTCGAACTGCTCTTCATGGTTGCAGACGAGTTGCCGGCCCCGTCGCTTATAACTCTCGCCCTGTCCTGCAGGTCCTTGTTCGCGCATCTCTGCCCAACTGGTCAGTTCCCAAAACTCGATAATACGGATCTTCGCATTGTCCTCTCGATGCTTGAAAAGGGTGCGCCGAATTGGTACCTTTGCTTCGGATGCACGCGCTTTCGACCCTTGAAGCGCAACAGCGAGGGTGGTTTGCAAGGACAGCTTCACCCAGGCTGCAATTATACAATTTACATCACCACTATCAGCTTGGATACGACCGTGGGCGTGCCTAGAAGCCCCGTGATCTGGAGGCCGCATGTCACGGGTCCGGGGCGCGACGTGCCCGAGATAACGTTCACCGAGGCCCATCTCGTGATGAACCGACACTTCTACGGAGCGTCCTACGGCTTGCCGATCCAACATCTCGAGAGCGCGTTCGACTTCGAAAGATACATTACCGTACGCGAGGACGAATTCAGTCTCGATCACTTTCCACTCAAAAAACACTCGTCCAGTAGGATATTCCATCTGCGGCCCCTGCGCCAGAACGCCAACGCTGCTTTGTCTATGAGGCCTTCGCTTTCTCATGCTGCAACACATTGGATGTTCTCCCACCGGACATCCGCAAAAGTCATCAACAACGAGCTCTTTATCTGCCGCCGTCACAGTGTAATTGGACCCCCATGCCACGTGGATGACTTCTTGGAGGTCTTAGACCGGCTCGAGCTGCCCGTGTGTCGACACATCTTCGGCGCGAGCTACATCTACAGTTTTCATTCCTCTCAACACCATCACGAATCTGAAACCTGCATCCCCGAGCTCCAGAGTCTGCGGATGTCCACGATCGATCCGCGGTTTGGCGTGTACCCCGACGCCGCTATCCGCTCGTGTGTTAAATGTTCCACCGACTACGAAATCTCTGTCGAGAGGGGTGGGAGACACAATGCTTGGAGCTTGGAGCTCGTGACGTACCACAAGCTCGGGAGTTGTCGCACGCCAGACGATCCCGCCTGGGCGAGTCTCGTTGAGGTACCACAAATGTCTCGCCCTGAATGCTCTTCCGAGGTTGGAGGAGTCCGCCATGCCTGGCTCCACGGTTCGGCAAATACCTCGATCGCAGCGCCTGGGCAGAAAGGCAATTCGAAGGGTAAGTTACGCGAGAAATTGCAGCCGGGCTGGGCTCTTCCACTCTGGGAGATGACTAGGGAGCGATATTCCTGGCTTGATATTTCCCATCAACATTCAATACAATTGAACAGTGGGACGAGATCGTGGGAGATGACCAGGGACCAATCTTTTTAGCTTGATTTTTACCATTTATATTCACTACAATTAAATAGTCGGACGAGATTGTGGGATCTTTGAAGAAACATAGTCCTTGGGATATTATTGAATCCTGGAAGCATAGTTGTCATTAGCTATTATTGATTAAAAGTAATAGCCGGGACGCTATTATTAAAGACGAATTTATGCTCTGTTATCTTAATCCTTAGGGGTTCAAAGTTAGTTTAACTTAATAGAGCATTATAGTCCTAATATCCAGTGTGCTGCTGGAGTAAAGATTAAAACTCTTGTTTACTAGAGGTTCTATATATTCCTTTTTGCCTTTTTGCCTTTTTAACTTCTCTACGGGCCCGCACAACCCTTCCTTCTATGTCTAGAGACTATCGCCTACTGTAGGATTATTATTTCTCCTCTTACTTTGTGCTATATAGGACTTCACGATCCCTATCATGTAGATAGTAAAAGCGGGACATAGATTAAACCCACGCTCTACTAATTTGATACTTATGGTAAGAGTTGGAGGCCATCATCGCAGGTGACCTGACCGACTGCGCTGACGTTCAAGGTGAACATCAGGAATGTGCTGTGTGGCCTGACAAACGATGATTATCAAGCACTGACAGCTCATAGCGACGGTAGAAAGGAGAACCAAAGCGCGTGCTCTAGCGTGATATTGCGTTTGGACGAAACGCGTCAACAAAGCCGCGACGCGGTTAATGTTGCTAGAGCACACGGCAGATACATGTATAAGTACTTCAGCCCGCCCTCTCTGTTTTTCTGTCCTGGTATGATGCTCTAAAATAGGTACTACAAGTTAATTGCTTTTGATCCCGCCTGTCAACATGGAGTCGACGCTTGGGGAATGTGCCATCGGGCTTGTTGACGATTACCTTGGCGATTACCGCACCAAGACAACGTGGATCGGCGCCGAGAACGCCAACTCGACCCACTCCCCCCGAGGCCTGATGCACTATATACATCTCGGGCCATGTCGGTCGTCGCGTCGTACTGGCGATCGCAAGTCTATACCTTCGAGGTCCGACGACACGTGGACGAGTGGACGAGTGGACGAGAACCGGTCTCACGTGCACGACTTGGGCTTCCTGTCGGCGTACTGCTCCGGCTAGAGCATCGAGGACATCCTGCTGCAGGGCTTCGGCGGCGTGGACAGCAGGATCCAATGCCAACCTCTGAAGCATCTCAGCACCGCCCTAAATCAAACCGTCGACTTCCTTTTCACCCTCCAGGGCGAGCTGGCCGCAGCCCAGACCCTTTCCAGCTTCGACACGTACCCCGCTCCATCCATTCGCGCCGATGAGCTGACAGAGGCCGATTTATCATGTGTTAAAATGCATCCAGAGCTTCGTCTACAGCCTCAACATGCCGACGCGGTCTGGCTTTCAAGCTCGATTCACCGACATCTCGGTGGACCTGGTCTGCCCCGTCGCCGTGGATGGGTCGTCTGTTTTCATCGGGGGCGAGTCGCACGCGGAGTGGACGTCAGATGACTTCCAGGCCGAGATGGACGTGCTGAATCTCGCTTTTACGGTCGTCATGGTCCGGGGAGATGGAAACGGCAATGTCTCCAGCTTCACCATCACGACGTACAACCTGACCGAGGGCTTTGACTGGGAGAGCCCCCCATACGAGCCCATCTGGGACATGACGGCCAAGTACGGGGTGCCATACTTTGTCAACTTCGTCAACAGTGACTTGTATCCTGAGGACTTCCGTAGCATGTACTGCCGGCTGCGGCTGGACGTACGGAAGCTGCATAGTAAGGTTGGCGGCCTCTTTGGTGCCCAGCCATTGACAGAGCCCATTGGAGTCGTGACGCTCAACCTACCCATCCTGGCGCTGAGATCCGAGCCGGGATCGAAAGAGTCGTTTCTTCAGCAGGCGGCTGACTCTTCCCGGCTTGCTAACGATAACCTGAAGACAAAGCGGAGACTCGTCGACGGGCACCGAAGCTGTACCCTTACGCGACCCATTATTTGGCCAGAATCAAGAAACTGACGGGCTCCGTCTGGACCAACCACCTCAGAACTATTGGAATCTGCGGCATGAACGAGGCTCTGTTGTTGCTATTCGGAGAAGACCAGAACGTTATTCTCCCAAAGGGCGAAGTTTCGCCCCCGAGACTCTTGAGTTCATTAAAGACCTTCTTCGGGAGTTCCAAAACGAGACGAGTCATCTTTTCAACTAGAAACAACGCCAGCGGAGAGCACCGCGTACAAACTCGCCCAAAAAGGCCGCGAGCTGTTCCTATCGGCTGATCTACCGGCGTTCTTCACAAGCAGCACCACGCTCCCCGACGGCGCGACGGACGACGTTTTCGCGGCCCTCGCGCACCAGGAGCCCCTTCAGGAGGCTTATACCGGCGGGACCGTCTTTCACGCCTTCATGGGCGTGCGGCTGCCCAGCGGCCGTCACGCGCGGGATCTCCGGCGCAGCATGGCAGAGCGGTCCTGGGTGCCTTACGTCACTCTTACGCCCACTTTTAGCATCTGCAAGACTCACGGGTACATCAGCGGGGAGAAGTCGGAGTGTCCAGTTTGTGGGGGAGAGTCTGGTCTACTGGCGCATCTTGGGATACTTCCGCCCGACACGTGATTGATATAGGGGCAAGAAGGCTGAGCTCAAGCTACGACAAACATACCTCCTTCCAAGATCGCCCGGACCAGGTTCTGACTCGGGGATCTCCCTGTGCGAGAATGAGGAGGACATCCCGCCGGTTGCCGATCTTCCGATAACGGGATTCAACAAGGTGAACCTCTCCGACTGGTCCGGAAAGGTGCAAGCGAGCATCATGTTTACGTTACGGTGCAACCTCTCCTGTGGCTGGTGCCACAACGGCGCCGTCGTCAACGGCTCCGTCGAGCGCGAGTCGAAGCAACCGCGGAAGACATGCTGCGTTACGTGATAGACCAATGTACTAATGCCTCGTGGTTTCGGGGGCAGAATCGACGATCCGCGCCGACTTGCTAGCATTTCTGGGCTTGTGTTGCACCAGAGGGGTGGCCGTCAAGCTCGACAGCAACGAGACGAACCCGGAAGTTGTCCGGGCCTTCGAGGAGAAGCTCGCCTACCTCGTCGCGATGGACGTCAAAGCCAACCCCGAGAACTATGGAATAGCTGCTGGGAGTGCGGTAGACCCAGCTTTGATCAAGTCGAGCATCTACTTGATCAAGGCATCTGACGTACCGCATCAGTTCAGAACCACTGTTGTCCCGGAGTTGATGGACATCGAGGATGTTCTGGCTGCTAGATGCCTGGCTGGTGGAAGTGGCTTGCAGCTTCAGCGCCTCCGGGCGGACGGCACGACCCTGCTTAGGAGATTCCGAGAGTTAACGGATGAGTATGTAGTAGGTGGAGGCTGTCGAGCAAGTTGGGGACTAGTATATCGCAGAGAAGGGCTGGTGATTGTCAGATTTCAGTCCTGTATACTAATACGTTTTATCTCCAGTCATGTACAGTCTCCTTATGGTATGATGTTCGACCTGTTCTTTTCGGTCTGTAATGCAAATCGCCTGGCTCTATGTACGAAGAAACTTAGCATTCTCTATAATTCCCCTAATCAACAAGTCTCTTAACCTTCGCTCGATCACAGTGGCTGTTCCCCTCGCTATATCTAGGCCAGCCTGCTTTCACAATTTACTAGCTAGACTATTGCGGCTAATGTTGTCCTTGAGATCAGAGTTGTAATTGGGCCCCAGTCTGTAATCCCAGTTTATGTCCCTGTTCACGATGGACATGTCCCGTGGACGGTGGACTGAGGTCAATCCAGCTCATGTCTCGGTACTGCTCCTCACAGAGCACAAAGACATCCACAGGAAAGCTTACCCCATACCCGGTACTCTGCTATCAGTCTTCAAGGTTTCACGGAACATTCTATTTTTAAACAAAGAGCAGCGCAGTGCAGTGGTTCCCTTAAACTACCGGACAAGGGTTTCCTGACTGCTTTCGGATCAGCAAACTAAGAGCTCTTCCTCGCCCTTTGACTTCTAAATTCACACTCATTGTGACAATTTTAGGCCAAAAAGTTGCACTGCTTGTCAATTGGGCAGAGTCATGTTGGCATCCTGAGAGTGTTTGGTAAGAGCCACTCAACTTTTAAAGAAAGGTTCGTCCCATCCTCCAGGGAATCACGCTGCTGTTCGATTGTAGTATCATCCCGCAGCAAGACTTCCTGTTCATCTTTACCTGACAATGTTTTCTATCCCACACCATTCAGGCCAATCAATCATCACGTCCGAGCCCGCCCCAGGCACCGTTACATATGTCGACCCCAGGGGCTGCAGTTGCCCGAACGATTGCGGCGATTCCTGCAGCCAGGAAAACCTGTCCTTCGATCTGTTTGAACTCGAAGTGCGCGTTGAGCCGCTCAGTGGCTATGGTCCTCGAGGCTATTATCCAATGACACTACGGGAGCGCCTCTCCAATGACAGATACACAGTCTACCACAAGCTGGGCCACGGCGGCTACAGCACTGTCTGGCTAGCATACGATGAAACGGAAAAGCGACACGTTGCGATCAAGGTCATGGCTGCCGTTGATGAGAGGCTAGAGAAGCACACCCGCGGCGAGATCGAAACACTTCGCTGCATCAAAAGTTTGCCCGACAACCACCCTGGAAAGGCTCTGATGCTTCCACTTCTCGACTCATTCGTCCAGGAAGGACCGACGGGGAACCACGAATGCTACGTCACCTTCCCGCACAAATTCAGCATCGAAAACACCAAGGAAGACTCTGGACGCTTAGACGCTTACTTCTCATTGGATGTGGCCAGGGCGATCGTTGCCCAGCTCATCATCGCCGTCTCATTTCTACATGAGAACGGCATCGTCCACGGTGGTGAGCAGATTTACTCTGATGATTCGCCGATTAAAACGACTAACAAAAGCTAGATCTGAAGCTGAGCAACTTCTTACTTGCACCGAGAAAGTTTTCATCGCTCTCTCCAGACCAGGTATGCGACAAGATTGGATGGCCTGAGAAGTGGAAAATCTCATCGGACAATGATGAAGCACCCCTTCCCGGTTACCCAAGCATTCTGGTTCCGCGTGCCGAGATGGGAGAGGACAGCATGTGCCAGGAGGTGAGGCTTTGCGACGCCAAAATCACGACTGCAGACTTTGGTCTCTCATGGAAGCCAGAGGAGGAGACGCGGTATTCCGTCTACACCCCTCTCCTCTACCGCTCCCCCGAAGCCATGTTCTCGGAGCAGGAGCAGAGGCCGCTGAGCTTTCCCTCAGATATCTGGTCTCTTGGAATGATGATATACTGTGTATACGCGAGGGGACTGATTCTCGAAGCTGTCGATCTCGACGACAGTATTTTAGCGGACATGATCTGCCTCTTGGGAAAGCCACCGCAGCGATGGTGGGACATGTGGGAAGAGAAGAACCTCTACTTCGAGGAAGATGGCGAATGGATCACAGGTAAACACATGCGCCACCATCCGGGATACGTCTTCTTGGAGGAGAGAGTGAGAGATTGGCTCGGGGACTCGCGCGAGGGCAATATAACGGATGAGGAGACGGAAGACTTGCTGGACTTGCTCCGGCAGACTTTCAAATGGGAGCCCGAAGAGCGCGCATCGGCAACTGAGCTTCTCAAGACCGATTGGATGAGGAAATGGGGCGTACCGGCGCTGGAAGCGATGTATCTTGCCCGAGGCGAGGATCGAAATGTTGTGGCCGAGCTTGCCTCAATCACTGGCCAGAGGAAGGAAGCAGCTTGGGAATGGACTATGATTTTTCGTAACCCCTTCATAAAGTCAGCACTGGGGTTTGGCAACTGGCTCAAGATATTCTTCGGGGGGTTTGGTTTCCCGACTGGTGTTCGGTGGTGGATGGGGCTGAAGGATGTGTTTGGCAGATTCTTTTGAAACAGGTAGAAGGAGGTTTTGAATCAGGTATTTCTTCGGAATTAGCACAATTGTAAGTGCTATTAGGTTCGAAACTTTTCTCGAGGGCTGGTGATGGACCTAGGCACCTGGGCTCTTGATTCAATCTAGAAGTAAAACCAGTAAGTGGCAAAGCGTTGCCTACTAGGCCCCCGCCTGTATGTATCTACATAGGCATGTCTACCAAGCAAATAGTCCGCCCACTCCACAATCTTGCTGCCGCCATCGTCCGTTGTTGTGAAGCACTGTCACGTGACGGGGGAGACTGGAGATCAACCACTAGCAGCCCTCGAGTCACTTACATTCCCCTGGGGGCTCGGCCTCATGGAATCTGAGTGCCCGTAGCCTATCCAGATAGCTAATGGATGCCTAAGTGCATGTTCACCTATCCATCTAGTCAGATACCTTCCATCAAAAGGTGTCCGATAGCTGTGTTACAGTACCGCTGTCGAATCATGGTGAAAGGCGATAGTGGTGGCCTCCACATTAGGCGGTTGCGGTTCCAAGGAAGGAGCTATAGGAGAAACCCCAGGCACCTGCCGAGATTGTGCGACTGCCTATTCCAGTTTCGACAGTGCCATTACATTTGCTTCTCCGGGCTCTTCCCTATAAATATTCCCCTCTCCTCGTTTCTACTCTACATCCCAATTTATCCCCAAACAAACTCTTCTGAAACCTTCAATTTACTCTTCACCACAACACAACAGTCCCAAACAACCACCACCGGGCTCCCCAATCATGGCGCAGCCCGGCCCAGCACCCGCGGGTCCGGCGAACCCCGGCCTCCCCCCCAGCTACACCCCACCGATCAGTCCACAGGAGCGCGATGTTCTTCGACAGTTGTTGACATGGGAGAAGGACCATACTATCCCGAATGCTGTCAAAGACCTGATGACGAAGGCCCAGCTTCTTGACCTTACCTATCTCATCGGGAACGGAAACTTCGACTGTCAGAAGTACAACTTCAACCGGAAGGCCTTTCCCGGCACGTGGCACTCTGCCCAGGGAATTCAACCCGCCTTGGCGCTGCTAGATGGAATCGCAAGCAACCGAGTTCCAAACTGGATGCCTTGGAAGGTTTTGGGCCACCAGCCGCCCCCGGGCCTGGCCATGCGGCCTGGCCGATCATGGACAGTCCACGAACACAACCCGGACTACGATCCTAAGCTGATTCCAACGGTCACCGTCCCAGAGTCATTCGATATCACGCACAGCGTTCACCCGCGGCACATTTTCAAGGGTCTTGTTATCAAATGTGCCGACATGGCCCTCCATCTCTTTTCTTCGGAACCAAGTGCCCGAAGGGTCCCTTTTCTCATGACACACCTCCTGGCGAACTGGCAACGACTTGGACAAGGCCATGCCTATCCCCTTCCCTACACCGCGGACCCCCAAATTGTACCCAACGACTCTCGCCTCCTCTTTTTCCGGCACTTCCTTCAAAGAATGGTCGATCACTTCCCGAAGATCATTGTTGAAGCAAGCGACAACATGGCAGGTTCGGAGGCGCAGACAGACCGCAAGGCCTGGAAGCAGGATGGCATGACTTGGAATGATCACTACAACCCGAGCAGGGCTTGCACTGTGCGAGTCAACCAAACCGTAAGACCCAAAACTCAACATTTCCTCTTCGCAATTACTGGAGCTGACTGACCTTTGTTATCAGATGATTCTGGCGGCCACTCACGCGGGGAATACTGTCATGGATACAACACTCACCAACTCTGTACGCCAAACTGCCCTCGACAACTGGGCTAACTTCTTGTTCATGATGACGATCGCTATGGGTCATGAATGCGCCCATATTTTAGTGGGTGCAATGACTCCGGGCGCCCGACCTAGAACGCCACTTCGAGTACATTCGGACGTCGGTGAACTCGAATTGTACCGCGAGGCAAAGGACTTTCTCTCTGACGCCCAGAGGAATTGGCTGGCAAGAAAACCTTTGGATTTGAACCAGATCCCCGCTGGTCTGGAGCCTTACATCTCTGGAGAATCGGGTTTCGCGTGGGAAACCCTTGTTCTCGGTGGAAAGACCATCTGCTGCTCTTCCAAGGATCTCGAGTTTCGAGACGCCGACCGAAAACTAACCAACCGAGATCAGACCTCTGGCATCCCTTACCATGTTTAGAAAACACAGGATGGGGCAGTGAGGGCCAGGAAGATCAGCAAGACGTACATCGTTAGCTTCATCAGCGGAGGTAAGATCCAGGCTACAGTTTCCATTCTATGAATCCTTCTAACATTGGGCATCTAGATTATTGGCGAACCCAGTGGGGCATGCTCCCCATCACTCAAGAACATCTCATGGCGACGACCCGCGATAGGGAGTACGTCGAGGAGAAGGACATGACGATTGTCAGATGTCCACCCGTATCGGATAGTGATGAGGATGACGATGACGCTTGATCTGGATAAGATGACCTGTTCAGCTGCACGGAGTGGCAGATTTCTTTTGGCAGGGATGGATGACAGGGTCTCTGGACAGAAACGGTCTTGGAATCAGTCACAGCTTTGAGAATTGGAAGGACATCAGAGACCGTCTCACAGATAGCATCTTGGCACAGGATGAGGTTGGGATTGCTTTCTAGATGAGTGATTCCTTTCTACATAGCCTTTTATTTTCTCCCAAATAAACCGTGTTGTTGAGAACAGTCGCCATCCTAGTGCCCATTTGTTTCTTATTCCGCATCCACCTTCGAATCACGAGATGAAGCTGATCAAACTCAATTCTCAGGAACTCCACCACTGTAAGGTTCTCGAGCAAGTACGCGGTGTTCCCAGCTCGGTAATAGGCGGTCAAGGCATCCTGTCCCTTCGTCCAAGTTCCGCTGAAGCGCTCTCGCCTTCGAAGCAAGCTTCTTAGGACTCCCGAGCCATCATCCTTCGAGAGGGCCTCGGCTCTTCTGGCATGTTCGACGCCGCTCTAGCACTGACTGCAACGGACCGGGCCCCCATCCTCGACGTCACTTCTGGCAACAATCACCGACAATCTTTTCGTTTGTCGTTTAAATTTCTTTCTGACACAAATACATACCGGGACTGTTTGCTTGTAACCGTAAGCAAAGCAAAGAGCACACAACAAAGGCGTCATTCATCCCTGAATGGAGACCTGACATGCATTACTCATTATTCAGTATCATCCATGTTTTACAGCAGAAATATTAGCTGGCACGGTATAGCCACGGTTATATTACTAATGGCCTGCAGAAGCAAAACGATTCTTCGCCAAGCCCCCTTGCCCCAATCCCCGGCCTGAGGGTCTACAATAGGCCCCCGCAACTTACTCGTTGTCAGTGACATTGATGACGGTGGACTTGAACTTCCTCGCAGGGACTCTGCGGTTGAACAAGATATCCGTCTCGCGGTAGGAACGGTGCTTGAGCTCAGGCAGGAAGAAGAAGGCCATGACGTAGCACACAATAGCGGTGCCGCCCCAGACGTAACCGCACTTTCCAGCAAGGTTCCAGCCCGTGGGGTTGAGCATCTGTGACGCGAGGAAGATCATGGGGATCTCGGCGACGTAGTAGGCGGCGCGGCCGACGGCGGTGCTCAGCGCGCGGAGCCTGACGGCCGAGGTCTCGGCAATGATGGTGTACGAAATGGGACCCAGGGTGCCGGCGAAGACGAAAGAGATAAGAATGCCGAGGACGGCCTGAGCGTAGTTGGTCGCGGAGGACTGCTTGACGGAGGCGCAGACACCGAGGACCATGAGCAAGACGATGTTGGTGGCAGTACCCCAGAGGTAGATGGTGCGGCGGCCGAACCAGGCGGTCAGCGGCCAGGAGAGAGCATTGGCGAAGAGCTGTAGGCACGAGTTGATGAGGTTAAGGTCGAAAGCGCGATCATGGGCCATGCCGGCCTGCTCGAAGAAGAAGGTGGCCTGGTTGGCGATCAAGTTACCCGCAAAGTTCTGCGAGGCGTACATCAGGCAAGTGATGGTCGTGCGGCGGAGGTCGACGCCCTTGAAGAGGTCGAGGAGAGTGGGGGTTCCGCCAAGCTGGGCCTCGATCTGAACGGTGCGCTCGATCATGGCGAGCTTCTGCTGGGCCTGCTCGGAGGTGCCGGCGGTCGGGCCGAGGCGCTGGACGGAGCGGAGGGCTTCTTCCTTGCGGCCGCGACGGATGAGCCACCACGGCGACTCGGGGGCGAAGAAGAGGATGACCATGAGAGGGAGCTATTAATGAGACAAGCGAGGGTCAGTTTCGATTAATTGCAGGATCAAGGGGTGCGGCTTTCTTACAGGGAAAATCCACTGCAGAGCGAGAGGCGCGCGCCACGCCCACTCATCTGTGCGCTTGTTGTAGCCCAGGGTGGCGCCGGCGACGATGATGGACCCGATCGACCAGCTCATTTGCAGGGTGGCCGTGCAGGCGCCGCGGAGGGCGAGGGGCACGATCTCGGACGCGTAGGCGGGACCGATGGCGATGAAGAAGCCCCAGGGAACGCCCTCCAGGGCCTGGCCGACCGTGAGAACCTCGAGGGAGTGTGCCTGAACAATGACGGTCAGCTACAAAAACCCAATAACAGCGCAAAACAGGACTCTTGTGACATACAAAGAAGGAGACGAAGATGGTGGCATTCATGAGAACCAGAGCGAACATGGTGGTCATGCGGTATCCAAAGCGGTTGACGAAGGGACCGGCGAGGAAGACGCCGACAAAGGCACCACACTGGCCGGCCTGGAAGAGGGCGCTCTGCCACTTGGTCTCAATAACGTACTTGTCGCCAACTTGGACACCGTATTCTTTCTGGAACGCCGCCTGGGCGACGAAGTTGCCGTTCAGGAACATGTCGAAGGACTCCATGACCTGGAGAAAATTGTGGTCAGCAACCAGAAATGGATGACGAGACGATGATTTGGAAAACTCACAATCGTGAAGCACATAATGAAGGCCCAGAAGCATGCTTTGGGGTGCGTCTTAACGGCCTCCCACAGGCCCTGCTCGTGCTCCTTGGCCTCTCCGGTGAAGGCATCATTCATCAGATCCGAGTCGGCGAGGACCTTGGAGGTGGCAGCATCGACATGGTCGGTGTCGCTGACGTGCTTCTCGTCGTCCACGACGGCACCGCGGCCGGTGTTGGTGTCGGCGACGCCCGTCGACATGGTTGGTGGTGGCTGAGCTCTGCTGTGCGTCTTGGAGGGACGGGAGAGTGGCGCCAAGAGAAGCTTGGTTGACAAGGCCAAGAGATCGGTTGAGAATGCCGAAGACGTGATTGGAGAGCCGAGAGTGATCCGAAAGAGGCCAAGGAGGCCAAGCGTCGGATTGGGGCGGGGTGGTATTGGCTTTTATAGCAACACACGCATGATCCCTCTGCGAGGCTCATTGCGACGACGCCAACAACCCGCTCGCCTCGACGGGCGGATTTCCGGTGCTACGCGACGACGGTGCCATTCCATTGGCGCGGGTAGCAAGACGAATATTGATCGGAGAAGACGGCAAGTAACCCCAGACAAAGACAGGGAGCGGCCATGTTGATGAGGGTCTGGGGATGTCTGGGGATGTCTGGGGACGTGATAGGTGGGAGATCACGGTGGGGTGTGGACTCGCGGAGGCGGACCCGTATCCAGTGTTAAGAAGGACCAGTATGGGGACCGGTACTGAGTAAGAGGCGGGAGTTGGTCGTCCAAGTTTTGATGATCTGATCTGGACGAAGAGTTATGTTGTGCCGGGGTTCGCGAGGTGGAAAACACACGCGATCAGGAAAAGAAAATGGCAGGAGGAGGAAATAGCAATGTGTACCTAGGTAGAGAAAAACCGTGCATTTCTTCTGGAAGGGCAGGTACGGTGGCATAATGCAACGCAACTCGCGACTGCAAAATTTTGCCTGGGGATAGGTACCAAGGTACCCGATCCATCCGCTGTCATTCTTGTGACGCTGGACGCTGTAAAACTGAGACCCTCTTTCCCGGACGAACGGCTGAGTGGTGATTTCTGGGGAACCGCGGCTGATATGAGATAGGCAGCCAAAATCGGGTCATCAATATCTGGGTCCCGAGTTCCAGCGTGATCTTCAACCGAAGGAGGGCTTCTGGTTCTAGGCCAAACAATTGATGCCTCAACGGTCTTTGGTGTGTGCCTGGCTGGTAGTCTGAAGTTAGTGGGATGCCGCGGCTCCAGGATCCCCGTGTCATCACGAACAACGATCCAATCAAGAAATAGCTGGAGTGAGAAAAGAAATTGACGAGAGAAACCAGCTGGAGCCGCATCCACCGAACTTGACGTCAACGGGCGGGCCGATGCCAAGGGTTAGCGGAATACCAAGCCAACCAGAGAGCAGAGCCGCCAACCCCAACTTCTTGGTCCTTCCATTGGAGGAGACGAACCGTCGGCCGGCGCCGTGCGGGGTAAAAGGCCAATCACGTTCTCGCCCGCACAACACCGAGGCACATTTGGGCCAATCCTGTATCACGAAGACACCCGAACCCCAACCATTTCCCCTGAGGACTTTTGGAGAAACCGCGGGGCCCACCGCCGGGCAACTGCGGGCAACCACGACCCGAGGGGCCTTCCTTCCATCTTAGGTACTTCTTCCAGCTGGCAGGTGCTCTCGGAACAAGGCACCAAGGTGTCTGTCTACCTACGTACCTAAATGTCGCAACATTTGTGGACGACGAGAAACCTGATCTTTCGGTGCCCAACCCCATTCGACGACTTTCTCCAGAATCTCCAGAATCTGGGCAGCCGGGCCGATTAGAACAGGGCGATCTGCAGGTTCTGGGGTTCTTCAACGAGCACGTGAAGTCCAAACCGCGGCGTTCGAACCGGGCTCGGTAATGGTGGCGACCGAGGCGTCGTTCGGGTTCCGCTGAAGTTCCCGCCCTCGCGGCAACCTTCTTTGGACTCCCGAGCTGGCCTTCTTCGGGATGTCCTCCACCATTCTGGTCTGTTCGATGCCGTTCTCGTGCTGCCCGTAACAGTCTGGGCCCCTAGGGCCCCGGTCATCGTATTCACCTCCTGGGACCTTCGTCTGTGGTCTGGAAGTGCTACCACGTTTCTCGTCAAGCAATGAAGCATGCTCACACGGCTAAGCACAGCACAGCTCCGAATCGCGAGATGACGATCATCCATTCAATATCAACGAATACCCACACGCTCTATCATAAACGCTTGAGACATCATTCCCACCACCTCAAGCACCGTACCCCAGAGGCAGAGCAAAGTACGACTTCCAGCCCGGCATGACCTGAACATCCCGCCCGATCAACGCCTCCACGATTCCGATCCTTTTCTTCAGCACTTCCTTGTTGGTCTCGCCCTCCAGCCGGAAAGCATCATACGCGTCCTGCTGTCTTCCGTACATCTCGGCGAAGAACAACGCAAGATCAAGCCACCCCCTCTCCAGCGCCCACCCGACACAACTCCCCCTCAACCGGTAGACGTGCTCGATCCACGCAGTGTTGGCCCCGTGTGATATGAGAACCTCCACGACAGACGATGGGTCTTCGACATTGCACTCGAGGGCAAAGATCAGTGGGCTTCTGGTTTGGTTGTTGGCGCCCGCGACGACTGGGCTGTGAAGCAGGCCCGGGTCCTTCTTGAGGAACATGGAGACTAGTTCGCCCGATCCGCACTGAAGCGACGCCATCCAGCTCTGGCCGATATCAGCTCCGTGGTCGAGTAAGAGTTGAGCGGCCTGGACTGATCCGGCTGCGGTGGCCAGTAACAATGGCGTCGCGTGGGGGAAGTAGATGCCGAAAACTCCAAGGTGGTGAAGAGCTTCGTTCGGGGTCGTACCAACATCAACATCCCTCTCAACCAGGAACTTGACGATTTCGGCCTTGTTTGAGAGCGAGGCCAGCTTCAACAGACTAAGTCGTCCTTTGTACATCTGTTGACTGACAGCCATGTATGCCTCTGCCGGAATCCAACTCGGCGGTATGAAGCACGGCAGGAACAAATCGTCCACCTCAAGGGCGGGTAACTCTCGCGGAGGACAGTACCTCGATGCCCGCTCAAGCAGCGCCAGGACATGTCGTTCCTTGTCTCTGTCGCCCCTCGTCCGGATCGCGTCGAAGATCCACCCAAGCCCGCGGGATGCAAAGAAGGCCTCGAAGCAGACCCTCTCGGCGTACTTGTGCATGGACCGACAGACCAACATCATGGACAGCAAAGTTCGCCTATCCGAGGTCTGCTCGACGACCAGAATGAGCAGCTCCTCGGGCAGACGGCGTCGCGGAGTGTCGTTCATCGTTGGGCGTGATGTCGGCCTGTGGTCTTCCGCGGGCGGGTGTGAGCCGGTTACGGCTTTCCGTCTAATTATTCAAAACGACGGAGCCAGAAACCTTGGAACAAGATAAATCAGAACGAAATATTACGAGAACGCGTACGCAGTATTAAATAGTTGAAGGGGCATGGCAGATGTCATGTCTCCCTTGTCATTGGCCCAATAGCTGACATGTGCAGGAATGCAGTTGAATCTCAACAGTTGCAGCTTTCCCCAACCCCACACTTTCGGTGTCTGAGACTGCCTTCAGCCGTTCGGTCAACCACTGAGAAGCCATTCGGCTCTCCCTTGTCGCGTCTTGAAAAACTTTGGGAGATGATCTTGACTGCTTGGGTGTTTTTTGCGGTCCGTTCTGGAATCCAGAAGTCTCAGACTCACGCGATCTGCGGAGCGCGGCATGGAAGGAACCGTGGTGCCGTGGTCGTGAAGGTTCACTACTTTGAGACACTACGAGGGTTGGACCGCGATTGTCTCACTTGCCAGCCTAGATGCACAGTTTCCAAGGGAAAAGTGGACAACCGGCGAGGCGTCGGCCCAGGAATGGTCACCAAAGCAAGCGACGACTTTCCTTTCACGACCCATCATCGCACGGTTCGACCAGAAACATCATTCCAACATATGTACCGCGCTGTATTGTACTGAGACTCAACTACATCGCTTCCCCATGTTTCACGTTCCCTTCGCGTCTGCTGAGACATGCAGCATCCTCTTGGCTCTCGACCTGGCATGATGTAGAACTACATCGGACATCACCTGCACATCAATCATCCAACTCGGACACGATGGTAGTGTTCCCCAAACCGCCGCGCCCATTCGAGTTAACGTCAAAGTAAACATCAATCTCCCCTGACCCCTTGAGCGGCACGCCCAAAACAGTCTGCTGAATATTCACATCTACAATCATCAGCACCAACTTTTTATCCAACAACAAGGAGATCGCCACTAACCCTGCAGACCCAAAAACTGGATCCTCGTGTGGTTCAGCGTAGCATCCGTCGTCGTGAACGTCGTCTCGTCCGTCTCCGGGCTGTACAGCCACCCCGACTCGGCCCGCACGCCCGGGTTGCTCGAGTGCTCCGCCCAGAACCAGCCCTGCCGGTGGCCCTGCGCGCCGCCGGCCAGTCGGACCTCGATGTACCACGAGCCGTGGTCGCCGCCGCACGAAGAAGCCGAGGCTCCGGCGTAAAGAGCCGTGGAGAGGAGGACGAGGAGGCGCTTTGCGGAGACCATTGTCGCGATATCTGGTGTGGACTTCGAGGGAAAGGGGAGTGGTGTTGCAGGCTGGCGTGATGGATTCGGTGCTGTGTGATCTGAAGCTGATGCTCCCCAGACTCGAACGGACCGGTGCTTTTATAGATGGGATTCGATGCTGCACTCGCCATCGGCGTTGTGCGCGACGTTACATCCCCCTATTCGGAGCGACTGATCGTCGTCCGTTAGCTGAAATGACGAGTTCAAGCAGTGAAGCTCGTATTGACACCTAGCAGCTCGTAGCGCCTGCATCAATAGCTCCATGTCGAACGACTCAGCTCCATGCCGCCATATTCCCTCGGGTCCATGTATGTTACCGTTGCATCTTCATGCAGGTCTGTGGAACAGCCGGTCTCTCGTACCACCAAGTTCTCGATACCTTCAACTTGGCCACATAGGGTCTCGTTCATAGGGCGAAAATAAATGGGCATAACAGCGTCGTATGTCGATACTACGCCTCTTGGCTCGAGGTCATATGAACATTAATAGCCCCCAGCTTCTAGATCGGTTCCCATCTTTCTCCTTGACCTGTTATGCCTAGTTGCGAAAAGGCAAGTCCAATGTCAGCCTCCAGCCCGAAGGTCAATCCTCCTCACCGTATATGCACTTGCGGCTGAGCCGGAGTCCTTGGCATAACGCCGATGCCGTGCGCCACCCGAGGACGTCCTCAAATCATGTTCTCCGGGAGCCCTCGTCGGGCGAGCTAGGCAAATTCCTGCTTCCAATCGGCTTCGAGGACGCCAAAAGTTCCCTTCTTCAGCTAGCCCTCCATCTTGGCCTTGCGGAAAGGTGGTTGTGAATGTGCAGTCCTGCTTTTGATATGATATGCAGGTGTCGTGTTGTTATGGGCTTCCTGGGCTAATGGATATTTTTATGGAAAGAACCAGGAGAAACAGACTCCGACATCACATTCCATCCAGGCCTTCGAGAGTGATGTCGCGGAACCAGCTGTGATCGAGCGCCTCGCGCGCCGTGATTCGCTTTCGAGGATCCAGGCAGGTCATCCGAGATACGACGTCCTTGAAGTCCGGGTCGACGGGCTCCCAGTGTCGAAATGGATCCCTTGGGTTCTGTGGCCCAAACTGGCGTGTCAGATCTTTCAAAGAGTTCTGCTAGCCGGGCAGTGTTGTTTAGCTGCCCGGGCAGTGTCTCCACTTTCTCAGCCAATAGGATTACATACATTAGTCGCAGCACAAATACCACAGTCGCAGCGCAATTGCCACAGTCGCAGCGCAATTGCCACGGTCGTAGCGCAATTGCCACGGTCGCAGCGCAATTACCACAACTATAGTGTCGCAATTAAAGTACCTTAGTTATACTTATTATAGTATACAAAATAAAGTACCTCAATTTTATCAATTATAATACATTAATTACGCTAGTCGCAGTGCAATTGCTACAGTTATAGTGTAATTACCACGGTTATAGCGTAATTACTACGGTTGCAGTGCAATTGCTACGGTCGTAGTGTGTTAATTGTAGCGCATCACTTACGGGGCCAATAGGGTGGCGTGGATTAGTGAGAAGTGGAGACACTGCCCGGGCAGCCAGTAGACACTGCCCGGCTAGCAAAACTCCTTTCAAAAAGTAGAAATACAGGCTGTCTTCGCCAAGGTGGGCGAGCAGTCCCGCAATACTGTCGACATCGCCGAAATGTGAGAAGTGTCGATGTAGGATGGGGCGCCAGGAGAAGGTCTCTCCCCTCTGCTCGTCGTCGTCGAGAAAGAATATCATCCTGTTGAGCATGACATAAATAGACTATAGACCGTGTCAAAATCGCCTGGAACCCCCGCGAGGAGTCGAAGCACCAGGATACGCACCATGATGCCAAAGGAGAAGACGTCGCTTGAGGTGTTTTGGAGACTTAGAGCCCAAGATTCCGGACTTCTCCAAAATTCATTGCCAAACCGGCTATTCATCAGGTAACCGCGGGGACCTAGGTTAAAGGCGTCTTCCAAGTCGATGATCTGGACACTCTTGATACTGAGAGAGCCGCTTGGGCCGTCTTCGCAATTTACCATCATGTTGCTCGGTTTTATATCTTGTCCGAAACGTCAGCCAGCGGCTAGCGAACGGAGCATCGCTAATTCCACTTGCCGGTGTGAATGACATGCCGGTCATGCATGTGGGCCAAGCCAGTCAGAGCTGCTTTCAGAACACGCTTCCTCGCATTCTCGCTCAACTTGCTCTTGCAGAGCTGCAGCAGATCATCGCTCAGATACGGGTACACGAAGACCTTCTCCTTCGGGACGACGTCGGTGATGGTTCTAATATGGGGACTTTTGGCCAATAAGGCCTGGGTCTCTTGACTATGCTCGAAATCGTATGGTATGACATCTTTGATGATGTGCTTGCCGGATTTGTTGCTTCGCGGGAACGTCAGTTTCGACGACGTATAGGCGGTCGGGCTTATCACACGTACCTAGCTCGATAGACGCACAGTGGTGGCATTGAAGGGAAGTAGCGCTCGTAGATCACCTCGTCAATCCGATACTTTTCTCCGGATTTGCCTTTCAAAACCGACCCCAGCGGGAACGGTCTCTCTCTAGCCGCCTTGGCCTTCGATTTGGTCGAGAAGCGACTGTGACCAACACGAGGGGGCGAACGTCGTGCCAATCGGCTGGAGAGCTGTGCTCCCACGTGACCGAGCATGATGGACTCGATGGTGAGGACAGAAGACACGTGGACTGGTCGGCGGTGTTTTTTTGGAGTGCGGAGAATTTTTCTCGGTCTGGTAGATGTTTTTGAGACCCGTCTACCTACCTAGACGGAAAGGAAGGAAGAAGTCGAGCGAAGGGAAGGAAGACCTCAGGCGAAAGATAGGAAGATCTCGAGCGAAGGAAGGTACATGTTCCAAATAGCTCCTTCTGTGTAGAATTCACTTCCAACATAATACAAGAATTCGTAGGTAAGGAGGATAGATTTCGCCTAGATGGATACAACATCGTCAAATTGAACGCGACAAGAATACATTGTCATCCTACCCCGGCTTGCGATCTCATGCAGAAACGAGCGACCTGCGATTCCTTGTAGTTCGCCGACACCAATTCAATCGCTCACTAGGTCTAGTACAGGCCTCAGTCCCAGTTTTCAATAATGACAGTCGATGACCTCACAAAGATTGCCCAAGCAGAATACCATGCCCGTGCCGAGCACCTCCAAACGGTATAACACAGAAGTCACCTTATTTAACATCACCGCAAGCCCCAGTCTCGCACAGACACTTTTTGCCGGCATTGGGGCAGTCCATCCCCTTCTCCCACTTTCTGTCAACACTGCAGTACATCTATCAAGGCAGCATGATCAGTCAGAGCTCTAGAATACCACTTGAGGTTAAAAGGTCTTGGAAGACACGTACCGCATGTCCGCCGTTGAACTCGCAAGATACCTGGCCGATCTTGGTGCAATCTGCGCCAGGCGGCACGCCGCATTGAGCAAGCACGGTGGCAACAAGGCAGAAGACGGGTAGAACGGTTGCCTTCATGTTGGAATTGTAAGTCGTGTTAGTGATTTGAGTTGATGGATAAGGAGTTTTGTGAGATTGTTGGGTGATGTGAGCAAGAATAAATCATCAAATGTCGAGAAAGATGTCCGCTTTTATAGCTGAACATAGCGAGGGATATTATTCTGAAATCTGGCAACATTACTATTTGCGCCTTATTTTCATCTAACTGTGACACTATTGGAAGTACACCTCAATAGATGAGACACGGATGGCTCATGAAGTTGCGTAACTGGACGCAGCGCAATGTATCACCCATAAGCTGTTATGATGATCCTGTCAGCAACATTAAGGCTTACATGTACGCCTTTGACGCAACGTAAGACTCTACTTCAGACGGTATCTTGGAGCCTCAGCCTGACAGTTGAAGATCGAGTCCGCATTGAACGGTTACGATCGACGTTGGTTTCAAATCCTTCGCCGCAAACCGACATCGAGTGTCGAACTGTGACGAGAAGTCGTGCCACAGTAAGCAAGGGGGTTTCAAGCCTCCAAAATCGATTCTAATACTTCTTTCGACACCCTGAAGTTCAGACGAGGTTTAATGATTACCCGGGAACTAACTCTTGAGTCAGACAGAGGATGAGCAATCCGCGACTTGGTGCATCCATTTCATGCATTGCTGTGGCAGACCTTTACACGTATGACGCGAGTCTCAGCCAGATAAACTGGCACTGTCTCGTCTTCTTCCCAGATTGGCAGATGCAGATTCACACAGTCTCATCCTTCAAACTTCTTATTAAACGTGGCCTACCTAGGAATCTACAAGTATTCTGCTACAGAAAGTTACAACCATCAGTATACCCAAGACAGATTTTCGAACCAGTACCCTGTTAGAAACTACGAGCCTGCTGATAAGAAGTCAAATTTACAGTTTTCTGTCAAAGCGAGGGAAAAGGTCTACTTACTATCGGACTCTTTCCACATCGTCTTACTTTGAAATTTGCCCAACCAGTGAGGGGTTCCGCATGACGGCAATGTTTACAAAGACACCATCATATTTCTATGTCTGTGGAATGGAACGTTGGAAACGGAAAACTCGCAAGCATAGATGCCATTGAAATCTATGGAATTGACGTCGCTGTCACCAGACGCTTGTCGCAGGCAGTCTCGGTAGTGTTGCATATCAAGCGTCTTCTTCGGGCTTCTTGCCGTAAACGATGTAGCTAGTTGTCTCATGTGTTAGCGGCTGGACGGGAATGCGGAGACTTTCGGTGCTCAGAGAGACGACTTACCAAGGCCAATACGCGTGGATACTTCGATCCCTGCACTCCCTCCGGACGTCAATCAGGAAGACTTCAACTTCTTCCTTCTTCCAGCCGAGGGCTCTCGTGAGTGGGGCCATGGTCCACCCCTCGATTCCAGACATGATGTTCTCGTGTTCCCAAGCCCCGAGGAGTTTATGATGGTCATCCTTTGGCCACGTGTTGATGGGCCACTTCAATTTCTTGATCTTGACATCGACAAACCCGACATCTCTCATGACGTGCACCAGACCTTGAACATCTGGAAAAGATCGGCCGAAAATCGTGGCAGCTTCTCCGACAAGCTTAGCGCAGCGGACCATGGCGGAATCCGGCTTCAAAGTCCCGTCGTCGCACTCGGGCAAGATGTCTATCTCTTGAATCTCAAAGTATCCACCGGGGGTGAGGTTTCTTTTATTCAGGTCAGGTTCTTTCAAGTTCTCAATATCTGTGATAGAATACTGACTTGAATGCTCTTCGGATGAACTTTTCCCAGTTGGATATGCCCGATGTCATCATCCGAGAGTGGATGTAGTCGAATGGCCGGGAGTAGAGCCAGGGCTCTTCGATGTCGTCGACCTCGAAGACCAAATTCGGGGGAGGACTATGATTCATGAGAATGAAGCCCGAAAGCTGGAGGGGAGAGGGGGCCATTTTACTAAGCTGTCGGAGGGGACAAGTCCATTCCCAAAACCTAGTGTTCTCTCAGCAAGTGGCATCAACGCAGCACAGCCAAGAAACATTACCTCAGCCTCCGGGTGAAGATCCGCGAATTCAATTGCCCAGATTCCAGTGCCAGTGCCCACATCAAGGACTCTCTTCACCTTGGAGTTCTCATCGTTGGGCGGGGAGAGTCCGAGTTTGCCCTCCAGACAAAGGAGGAAGAGGTTGTGCTGCAGGTCTGGTAGAGGTGATGAGTGAGCTGATAGTTGCTTGGGCCAGGGGAGGGGCAAGGTAGGCCCAACTCACCCAGTCTGTCGTTTTCGCGCTCGTCGTTGGGAAAGAAGTACTCTGCCACTCGTCAGATACGCGCAAGCGGCGAAAATTCTCTGGGTTTCGCGAGGGGAGACTCCTCCACCTACTTCCTTCCTTGTATTTGTGATAAGTCCGCCCATTCTCTACGCGGTAATTCCAGATCGATTCCGACAGGCTGGTTCTCGAAGACGCCACGCTCTGTAAACCGTAAGCCGACGCAACGACGTGCGTCTCTCGAACGACGGCTGTCGAGCGGAAAGTAGGATTCGAACACTTACGCTGCCGATGTCCGACGCCGCATCATCGGTTTCCTGAATGTCGATCAGATCATGCTAGAAACTCGGCTGCTTGCAAGATGACTACCTCTTCATCAGCCGCAATGGGCTGTTCTTCAGTAACTTGGATGTCTCCCGCGGCGGGCGGGGGAGTTGGCGTAACAGCGGAAGACGCAGCGGGAGCTGCAACGGGAGCTGCAACGGGAGCTGCAACGGGAGATCCAACAGGAGATTCAACGGGCGCTTGCGAGGACGCGGCAGCGGGTGTTGTAACAGGCTCCTGTGAGGGTGCAGCAGCGGGTGTTGCGACCGGCGCCTCCGCGGACGTGGCGGTGGGTGATGACATGCTGAGCCTGGAGGGAATGAAGTGAGACGTCGTTTTGTCCGCAGTCCACGTGCAATTCGAGATTTCTCGAGGGAGGTATCAAAGGCTGATCGGTCGAGATACTTATCTCTTCCCGTTTTCCTTCAAAGTGCGACCCATGAATGCTACCCCTCTTCTTGGCGGGAGGCAATTATGCACGTTGGTGACAGTTGCATGCGAGCCCAGATTTCGTTGGAGCAGAGCTGCAGAATCAGGCAATCCCCGTTGTTTGTCGCCTGCATTGTCGATGGATGCAGACCGCCGAGCCCCCGACCCTGTTTCCTCCTGCTTCTTCTGGACATCGACACCTCGCCTATCGGATACCGAGGAAGAACAGCGGAGCAATGTTCCGCGGTCGCTCATACTTCTCGCGACTCCGTTGTCGAGGCTCACCCTCGGGTCCAATTGCCCGGAGACGCACGCAAAGACAGCACGGGTCGAATACCTACTCCTGCCAGCGGGCCCATTGAAACATCCCTGCTTATACGCCAACTCTTCCCACCTTGTTGAAGAGTGCTCTCTTGCATCTGTGATTAACCACATACCTGTGTAGCACTCACGCAAAATTCAACGATACTTCTTCCAGTCAATTACTGGATCAGAAGTTAAAACATGAGTTGTACTTTAGTCAAAGACTCCCGGTAGTTGCCGAGATTTACTTACTGAGCTCAGAAGTTGGGACTTCGCCGGAAGACTGGAATCCTCAGAACAATTCAGTCAGCAAGGCTCTAATCGTGGGACTACGACTTGAAAAGCGTTATCGAGACGCAGTTCAATCATTCTAGATCTCAAATGGTCGTCAGATGCCCCAGTCCGCTTGGCAGTCACCCCACAGCCAGCAACATGGAATATCCATGTCGGGAATGGCCTTATAGGGAGCGATTTCCGTGTCCCTGAGCTTTGACCATAGGCTATAATAAGTTGCCGAATAAGCAGCTTGGCATTCAAGGATCTGTTTCATCGTTGGGTTGAGTAGATTGTGTGGTGGCGACGGCGATGATCCTTTAGCAAAAGATCCAAGGCACAGTCCGCAGAAACTGGCAAAAGTGTCACCCGTGTGCTCAGCATCACAAGACTAGAGCTTCGAATGCTTAAAAAGAGAGAAACACGTCTCTCATGTAATTTGCTTAGACTAAAAATATGTTCTTTCCTGAAGATGGTATAGATACTTGCACGCTTCCGCGTGCTTCCACAATGTACAAAGAAATTCCCGTAATAGGTTGGTTGTGTAGGTAGGCACGGTTCACAAAGGTGTCCCAGCACTCGCTTAGCAGTTGGTCTTGATGCCGTTGGCGTACATGGCGAACGAGTCGGCGTTGTTCAGCGCCTGCGAGGTGCTCAGCGAGTCGACGCAGCCCTCGTAGCCGTAGCACACGTCGTCGGTGCCGGCGACCTCGCTCAGGTGGGTGGCCTCGTGGATCAGGACGTACGGCTGGTCGGCGCCGTGGCACTGGTTGCTGGAGGCCGGGAACTGGAACCAGTAGTCGCAGACGACGATGTATCCGTTGCTGCCCGGCTGGGCGTACGCCACGACGCCGTCGCTGCAGAAGTTGCCGACGTCGCTGCAGTAGAGCCTGGCGCCGCTGGTGGTGCTGCCGAGGAGGGTCGAGACCTTGCCGAAGACGCCGGCGACGGTGGTCTTGGTGCTGCTCGCCATGGAGCGGAAGTACTGCTGCAGGCGAGTTCCGGCGTTGGCGGCGGACTGGGCCGCGGTGGCCTGGGTCTTGGCCTTGGAGAGGGCGTTGGTGACGGCCGTCTTGCGGGAGCCGGAGCAGTCGGACTGGACGTTGACGCGCTTGGCCTTCTGGGCGGCGTGGAAGGCGGCGTGGACCGAGGCGGCCTGGACGCCGTCGACCTTGGCGGTGAGGACGCCCGAGTCGAAGACGACCTGGCCGGCGATCTTGTTGCTGCCCTCCTTGGCGTAGCGGAGGGATCCCGTGCTGGAGATTTTGAACTCGCCACCGGTGCTCAGGTCGTGGACCTCAGCGGGGTCCCACTGGACCTGGACGACCTCGCCGGCGTCGATGGTGCGGAAGGCGGTGTCGGGGAGGTCGGCATCGTGGACGTAGACTCGCACACCGGTGAAGGCGACTCTGCTGGCTGTTGACAGGGTGCGGTTAGAGACTTATTCATTTGCCTATTGCCGAATACTTTGGTTACTTACGACCGTCAACAGAGCTCAAGGAGATCTGGGCCTTCTCGACGGGGGTTCCGTCGAGGATGGAGCCGGTCTTGAGCACCCTCAGGGGCGTGCTTCCGGTGTTGGTGATGCTGGCTCGCAGCTCGCTGTTGCCGACCTGCTCGATCTTGACATCGAGGGGCTGAGCTCGCCTGGCCAAGTTGACGGCGGCGCCATTGGCCAGGGCAGCGAGGCAAGAAACGACAGTGGCAGCCTTCATCGTAGCTGTTGTGAAAGAGGGAATAGTGATGGAAAAGAAAGGATACGAAAGGAATGAATGAGAATGTCCAGAAAGATAGGTCGGTGGCAGCACAGCTGATGATGGGTATCACAACAAGGGAGGCATTTGTGGACAGATGGGGGGAGGGGCAAGTCTTTATTCTCGTCGTTTGCCATGCTTTTCTTTTGCGTAGGAGTGGCCTTCTGGATGTCAATTCGCATCACGGAGCAAACAGGGGGTTTAGGGGTGCGGGACGGAGGCCGAGGGCCAAGGGCTCTTCCGCCACGGAGAATTTACCAGGACCCGTACCGTACTGCAGGTCCTGACGGGATGCGGGGGCGGCAAGGCAAAGATTTCCAGATGTTCTCGAACTTGGAAAGTCGAATTCAGGAGTTGGGATGGCAGAAAGCACGGCCATGGGTTCCGTCTACCAACAGCAGCTCGCTTTCGCATCAACGAGCGTCTCATCAAAAGCCCATGGATCACACTCAACATGAGGCCCCATCTCCTCAGCTACCCAACTCGGGATGTCTGCCGGGATGAGTGGTGAGGCGAGGATGAGCGAAAGGAACGATCGTCCTGAATCGGCGCCTCCACCGGTGTTCTAGCCATGATTCTCGGTGTAACGTCCGGGGTACGAGAGACCAGGGGCCTCGTGCATCGGAGTTTTTGATAAATAAGGTAGAGTTTCCAAAGACTCACTTGTGGCTTCGAGCCGGGTATTTGGTGGGTTGATGCGGCTTCTGGTTTGCTG
Source organism: Colletotrichum musae (assembly GCA_027406025.1). Classification (NCBI taxonomy): domain Eukaryota; kingdom Fungi; phylum Ascomycota; class Sordariomycetes; order Glomerellales; family Glomerellaceae; genus Colletotrichum; species Colletotrichum musae. Next base: position 3,161,541 of record JANVYC010000009.1, on the reverse strand, counting down.
TTTATTTGAACCTCCTCGTGCCACCAACCAAGCGGCGTCTTGGCAGCGTGACGTTTTGATTAAGGGAACGTTGCGGGTCGCAGCAAGGGCTGTCTTCCTTAGCTAATCTCGGCACTCAGGCCCTCACTATGGAATTGTCATCAATCCCCGCATCGTCATGCCCTCACTCTTGATTTTAATATCCTGCACACGTCCGTCCACTCGCTTCTGTTACCACCTGCCTAACTCAGCAATAAAGCCTGGCGACGATCCTTCCCCCGAGTCCAAATTAGTTCAAGGAGGCGGACGTTACGACGTAAGAAGACGTTGAGAGATTTTCAACCGTCTAGACCGCACCATTCTCACTTTCAGACCAAGACACACATACTCTTTCTCACTCACTGACACGCTCACACACATTACTGCAATTCTCATCAATCATCAACCACTGCCGGTCGTAACTATCTTCCAAAACATCGCGACGCATTTCATCTATGACCTTCCAACCCCGCAGTCGAAGACCCCTCTCATTACCGGTCGCCATAGCACTAGGCGCCATCGTCACAATCTCCCTCTATTTCTACTCACCCCTCCAACTTTTGACAATGGCCGAACCCACGTCATTCCTCGACAACCTGCAAGTGAGCCTCTCCCAGTCCTCCACCTCGCCCCCGAGCGTCGCCGTGTCCGTCAAAAACACCCACCCGGACACCACCGTGACGGTCCTGAAGTGGAACTCCCCGCTCGACCCCATCGTCCTTGGCCTTGGCCAGGTCTCCATCGTCCCGCACGGCGCCTCCGAGCCCATCCCCGGCCACGCCATCCGGGTCAGCCGCAAGATGCCCCCCGGCCCCGAGTCGCTCGTGACTCTGCACCCGGGCGAGTCGGCCGAGAACGTCGTCGCTATGGGCGAGCCGAGAGTGCCGGATGACGTGTGGGAGGCGGGCAAGGCGAAGGTCTCGATGAAGGGGAGGTGGATGGCCGTGTGGCCCGGCCTGACTACGGAGGAGTTGCTGCAGCAGCCCGATAAGCTGCAGTCCGTCGGCGCGGGCGCGGGATCGCTGACGGGAGATTGGGAAAGTGAGACGATCGAGGTCGGCAAGTAAGGGCTCGTGTATTTTTGTATGCATTCATCCGGACGGTCAAAATACGATCACTTTCACAAGCATCAACTGATTTCTTCATGGATCTGAACCAGGCTCTTTGCCCGGTGATATCTGGTGCCATTCAATCCCTTGCGAGTGGTCACGGTACAACCGCAGCAGTGAAGCTATTGGGCTTCCCTAAGTCTCATCGCACGCGGCTCATCGATTATTCATTCATCACCCGGTACTTAGTGGGACAAGCCCTGACCGGTAAAGTTGGATCTTGGGGGCCTTGTTTTCTACGTTCACTTTGTCTATCTTTATTCCTCTATCTAGACCTGTGACTCGAAGTCTTAAGAGAGCTGATTCTTCGCTGGAGTTTCCACTCATCCCATGGCTGCAGCTCTCTTGCATGGATGTAACCCGAAACCCAGGCCAACACAGACACGCTTGACTTCGAACGACGGCGTCAAGCCTACGCCTCCTCCTCGAAAGGCTTCTGTCCATACACAACATGGCTGGGGAGATGGTCAGCGAGTTTTGATACCAGCAAACAAGAAACGAGACTCACAAATCGAACAGCGCGTGGAATACGCAGTCCTTCAGCTCCTTCCGGACCGCCGCAACCTGCAACAGCGCCTCCTCCCTCGTCCTGCCGAGCACTCCGCAAAGAAGCCTCATCGAGAAGCCCTCCAAGCCGGCGAGGTTCTGAGCGAGGTTCAACAGCCCGAGCTCCTTCTGGCGAGGGTCCTTCGGCCAGGGTCCGATGGGAACTTTGATCTTCTGGTGGAATATGTCCTTGAAGCCGGCGTCGCGGACCCAGCCTTCGAGCTTGGGCGCCGGGTTGGGGTCGCGGCCGAGGCTCTCTAGCGTCCGCACCAGGGTCTGATTCCAGCCCCAGGTGGCGTGCTTCTCGGTGAAGGATCCGTCGTCGGAGTACCACTCGCACGTCATGTCCTGGAACTCAGCCCAGCCTCCAGGCTTCAGGTTTCTGAGTGGATATCCCATTAGTATCGCCCCTGAACGTAATTTTCATTGGCTTGGTCGGCTGGAGTGCGGGAAGCAAGCTCACTCGTAGACGCTCTCTACCAGCTTGGGCCAGTCCTGAATCGATGCCGCCATGTAACGGCACATGATGTAGTCGTATTTTTGATGCCCAACCCACGGGCTCTCCACGTCGTCAATCTCGAACTTGACGTTCGGGGGAGTCCTAAGCGTGTTAGATAGCCCAACCACCGGAAAACACACGTCGTCAAGGTCTCACCAGGTTGGCTGGATTGCACTCAGGTCGTTGCCAATGACCTCGGCGTTCGGAAAGATGTCGCCCATCTCCACAGCCCCTAAGAATCAAATTGTCAGCAAAAGTCGGCAGAGCGTGGACAAGATGACAGACAGATGCCGGTCCCGGTTCCGATGTCCATTATCCTCTGCACCTTGTCTTTCTCCAGAGGCGCCAGGTAGAGCCGCGATCCGATGGCCTTCACCAGCAGCATGTGGGCCATGTCGAGTTGCTCGCTTGCGAGCTGCATGATCCATGTGGTTAGTACATCCGGCTTCCCAAAGCTCGAGTAGACTGGACTGTTCCGAACGCACCTGATCGTTCGGGGCAAAGTATGCTAACCCCATCGTCAGCAAGACCAGGCCACGCTCGCGGCTGATACATGTACTCACCACCAGGCCGGAACGCATGGTACCGGCGGCCGTACTCAATAGGATAATCGACGACGCTGGAGGCCAATGACGCGGTGTATTGCGACCTGAGAAGGTCAGTGTCCCGCATCTTCCTGGGAGATAGATCCATGCAAGGCCTCACAGGCTTTCATCGGTCACGGAGCCGCGGTCGGTCTACAGGGCGTTGTCAGCGAAAGGTCGGTTGCGATAGCGGCATGAGTGACGGGGAACCTCATCGTCTTCCTCAGGCTCGATGACTCCGGCCTCAATCCCGCCATCTCCAGATGCCGCCGATGCGGGCGACTGAGGCGAACGAGTGGGCGAGCGAGCCGCCGAGGCCTTCTGGGCGGCAGGCGAACCGGCCGGCGGACTGGCGGCGGCCTGCGATCCCTCGGAGACCCGCTTGCGCTTGCTTGTCGACGTGTCGTCCATGGTGAAGTATGTCGTCTGCAACCACTAGCCAGCAGTCTCAGGAATTCCAGCACGATCTGTGAGTTCCCAGCAAACGGAGAGGAAAGCACATCGAGGGCGGGGAAAGGAGGGCTGGGACGACGACGGGCATAATAACGGCCCTGCCGCGCCCTCTCCCCCGTCAGATCTCACAAATGATTAGTCCACCGTTTTGGTGGAGATCCGGCGAGGGACACATGCAGATTACAGATGTGGTTGGGACGTTGTCGTGTCTTCACGTGAAAACGATTCGCTGTCGGTGTCTTTCCCTGGTTCCACCGCCGGGGCCCCGGTACGCTGCAGAGCGAACCGACCCAATGAAGACCGCACGCTTGGGTTCGCCGAGCTTCCGGTCGTTCTCACTCAGTGAGGAGCGCTGCATAATATTGACATAAGGGATCTTTCCCCCGGTCGAGGACGTGTTGTTTCCTTCGTCGTCGGTGGACTGGTCCGCCTCCCCGGTTCCGAGGTGTCGGGATACCGATAAGAGTCCGGAAGCCAGATGTCACTTGAACCGGAAGATCCGACAGCCCGATGGCTCATGATGGCTGGAATATTTCCCTGGGAAAGGACCTCACTGCTGGTTTCGCGACGAAACAAATGGAGTTACTCGTGTAATCACCACGCTTGTTTATAATTACACTGGGCATGATAGACTCTAAAAGATTGCAACAGGTTCGGATCGCTATCTGCTTGTACTTCTGTGGTGATGTAGAATTGTCCCTGGTAGTTTTGCGAGTTCTCAAGTCCTGACCCTTGTGCAATGAGCAACAAAGACGACGGACGCCGAGATCATGATGTGGTGCACCATCACTACAGTTCTTGCAAGATCCCCAAAGTTAACAATTGTAGTTTTTGCGATGTACTGTGGTTTCATGGCATCCGTTCACGCATCTGCGACTCACATGGCTTCGAAGGTACTCATCCTTGAGTCTTGACACCACATCGCCCGAGTTCCTAAGTCTCGGAAGTTGGAACTCAACGTCCTTGTATGTATTCTCATGTCTAGCCGAGGCGTAGAGAGAATGCAAGTCATCCATTGGCATACTAATACGCAGCCACCACTAAGGCTCTCACTTTGCAACTCAACAGATGGCCAAAGGCTGCACAAACGATCTGAAACTTGAATCATCACGCCGGGTCCCAGGGATCCCAATAATTGAAGGAAATGCTCACAAGTCTATTAGGGGCAGAATGGTACGTGGCTAGACAATATGAAACTGGTGGCGCCTAGACATGACAAAGCTTTGATAAGGTCTGCTCCTTGGGTCTCTGCATGTGCATCCGGTTCCATCTGAATGCCCTCGCATCGCCAAGCCATGGCCATGAGTGAGACCCACCGGGTATTCTAAAGAGCCCAACGCAACATCAACTTCACCACAAGACCATCACGTCGCCGCGTACGACAGAGGTAGTACCAATAACCCAAAAGCTCGTGTGGCTGAGCCGACGCGTCCAACAGCGGCACAGCACCTCAACTCTCGTGTTCGACGCTTTATTTTTGGCCCTCTCGGTAGCAAGGCCCGAATCAGACGCTTTGATCTATCAAGAGAGGCGGTGCCCTCCCTTCCCCTGTAACTTACCTAGGCTTCTGTTGGTCGAGTTCCCGTCCGGGGGTTCGCAGAGAACCACCAAAGTTCCAAAGGTTTATTCGTAGACACAACCCCCCTGTATTCCCCTCGTGACGACTTTACTTTGGTACTCTTCAGCAGCGTAGCTTAAATTGAGCGCGCGATGTGATGAGTCTAATTCGACGAGTAAGGGGTGCGGCGCAGCCACAGATATACTAAACCACCAACACTCCCATAATCCCCCAGACACGCAACATCTCCCATCACGCAGTCTCTCGTTAACATCCGCGCTCCAAAATGGCCCCCTCACTCGCCTCAGCCACGCCTCCGGTAACAACGCAAGACCCGACGCCATCAACATCAACAACGCAAACCCACGCCGCCCTCACAACCCCCTTCATCTATCCTCCGCACTGCGACGTAATCCGCGACGTCGCCCCCTGGATCGTCTGGTCCTCCTCCACCACGACGACAGTAACCCTCCTGGTCCTGGACCCCGCGCGCCCCGAAGTCTCGAGCTGTCAGCCTCCGGGCTGGAACCAGCTCGACGCGGGCGAGCGCTTCGCCTTCAGCGCCGCCGTGTGTCCCTCGGGCTGGGACGCGCGCAGGCTGAACGCGGCGGAGGAGTCCGGTGCGACGGCCACGACGGCGTACTGCTGCCGCAGGTACCACACCTCCCACCCTGCACCGCTGCGAGCCTCCACCAGAGTTTCCTCTGGCTTCACGGGTGTTCCATGCTGTGTCGGTCAAAGAAGCTGACAGACTATTGAAATAAAGCGACTATTATCTCGACGTCCGCAAGCCGTGGACGCTCATGCCGCCGTATAACGCGGCGTGTTACCGCCCGCAGCAACCCTCCGACGGGCCGTGGACCGGGACGTACCGACTCGACAATCGCACCGCCATCTTCTCCGGCAGGACGGACGTGTGGGACGTGCACGCGGCGTGGCACATTACCTGGGCGTCGTCGGACCTAGCGACGCTGTCGCCGCGGCCGCCCGGGGATGTCACGGAGATGCTGACGAGGTGGGTGCCCGGCGAGACGGCGACGGCGACGACGGGGGGCTGGACGCCTAGCTCGACGCCGACGTCGTATCCGCCCGGTTACAAAGGGCTGACGGAGTTCTTCCTGGTCGTGGTCGGGGTGCCGCTGCTGATTGTGGGGTTCTTCGTGGCCATGTGCGTTTGGGCTTGGTGCTCGGGGGGCAAGGGGAGGAAGAAGAGGGATGACGATCCGCCGCTGGAGTCGGTGAAACGGGAGCAGTCTTCGGATTAAGGGGGTGGGGATGTGTTGGAGTAAGGATTGGCATCTGCCGGTAGTCAGGGGGACAATATATTATGTATTCATTATTTAGCGCCGTGATGGCGGGATATACCAAATCATTCATCATCTTCAACAGACACCCACAGACCACACGCCTCCTCTTACTCTAAAGGAGGTACCGGTAGTCGGGCGACATATCTCCCAGCTCCGTCTTCTCATCCTCGGAAAGGGTCGACTCGCCGGCGGTTCTGTCCCTCTTGCGGTTCGCGGACCAGCAGGCGACGGCATAGACGACGCAGGCGAGGCCACTGAGGAGCACAAAGGCGATGCTGATGCTGTAGCCGGGGATGTACTTTGGGGCGTCCTTCTTGAGGAAGGCGAAGACGGCGATGATGCCTCCGATGTTTCCGAAGCCGACCTGCCATGCGCTACCGATGGAACGGCGGTGGTGGCCGCCGAGGTTCATGTTGAACCAGCAGACGATGATGGGCATGGCGGTGTATGCGCCTGGGCATTGTTAGCAACGAAGCACCATGAAGAGATTGAAGGAAGTATTGACGCACCCATGGCGACGAGGAAGAGCGCGGCGTACTGCACCTTGGTGTTGTCGTGCACCGAGATGAGGATGGCAAAGCCGACGATGGCGACGCAGATGGCGAAGATGGCGAAGAGGAAGCGGTGGCGCAGCTTGTCCGAGGCAAAGGCGACAATCATGGAGAAGGCAAAGGCGACGGCCCAGGGCGGGACGCTGTGCAGCTGGGTCTGGATGCTGTCGTAGCCGTAGGTCTGGATGATGCCCGGGGCGAAGTAGGCGTATCCGTAGGCGGGGACGATCAGACCAAAGTACATGAAGCCGCCGACGATGACCTTGTAGTCCTTGAAGATGTTGCCGACGTCGCGGAGGGTGGTCTTGCGCTCGACGGCGGAGCGGCCCTGGTCGACGCGCAGGCGGGCCGAGACGAAGGCCTTCTCGTCGTCGGTGAGCCACTTGACCTCCTCGGGGAAGTCAGGCAGCCAAAAGTAGAAGAAGATGCTGACGACGACGGTCAGCAGGCCCTCGAGGATGAAGATCCAGCGCCAGCCGGCGTAGCCGCGGACGCCCGACATCTTGCCGATGGCGGCGGCGAGGAGACCGCCGAATGCGCCGGCGAGGGTGGTGCTGTTGAAGAAGAAGGAGTATCGTCGCTGGGCCTCGTGGCGGCGGTACCACATGCCGATGAGGTAGAAGGCTGAACAGATGCGAGGGTTGGCGAATGCGCGCGAAAGGTTTCGAGTGAATGGTGGACATACCTCCCGGGAACATGCCCGTCTCAAAGACGCCGAGGAAGAAGCGGGTGGTGCAGAGGCCGGCGTAGTTCTGGACGAAGCCCTGTAGCAGGGTGACGAGGCCGAAGCCGAACATGTTGATGCTGAGCCAGACATGGGGCTTGAACTTCTTGAGCAGGATGTTGGAGGGGATCTCGAGGAGGATGTAGGGGACGAAGAAGACGACGAGGGCGTTGTTGTAGAGGGTGCCGTCGAGGCCGAGCTCCGTGGAGAGGCCAAAGACGTTGGCGTTGGCGATGTTGACGCGGTCTGGGGGCGGTCAGCAAGGAGACGCGACGGATAAGTCCTTTGGAAGCCTCGTTACTCACCCAGGAAGGCCAGGAGGTACATGACGCAGAGGAAGGGAATGACGCGCATGTCGATCTTGGTGACGAGCTTCGCCTCGGTGGTGTGCGGAGGGCACTCGACGTGGTCGTCTGAGTAGCCGGGGCGCTCGAGGTCGGTCGCATGCTCGAGGGAGCGCGACGGCGACTCGGCGGTCTTGTTCTCGTCGTACTGCATCTTGGCGATGGTGTCGCGGTTGTTGGGCGATCGAGAGAGAGATGGAGGCGTGCGCTGTGGAAGACGAAAGAGCTCAATTGAGCCTGACACACGCACTCGAGAGGGGCTCGCGGAGGAAGGTCCAACGAGGAAGGAAGGCTGGAGAAGAGGAGGAAGGTGAGGTGAGAGTACCACGAGGCGACGATGCGTCCAGGGTTGCAGTCAGCTTTTATTCCGTCACCAACTCACTCTCGTCACACCTTCTCGGGCTTTTTTTTTCTTTCTTCTTCTTGCAAGTTATTGCCCTGCGCGTCGCAATGCGACTGTGAGTCTTTTCGCGCCGAGGTCGGGGACAAAAGGTTCCTTGCCTGACAGGGTCGGTGATCCTCCCGTCTCCACACCGGACCCCAACGAGGTGCCGAAGTACCTGCTACCTTGCCAATCTCTGCCCGAAAACAGGTACAAGAAGACCTACCAATCAACACGGCGCTGGGCAGAGGTACAGTATCCGACTCATGCTGGCGCGTGTGTGTGTGGTGTACCTAGTTACAGCGTCATAACACGGCGTAAAGGGTACCTACGGTGCACTCAAGTACCTAGTGTATGGTTGTGGTTGGCAGGGGTTGAGCAGTCTGAAAGGGAATAGATCACCCGTCCCCTCAGCGCCTCACCAGCCGAACCCCGCGTTTCCAAGTCGCATTGGCACTCAGCAACGTGCAGATGCACTTGGGATAGCCGATTATTAATGCACCGCACTGGCATTGGCCGGATATCGTGGTGTTCTTTTCCGTCTTCTTCATGACATCTTCTGACGATGTTGTCGGGAACATCGTCACTGAACACAACCATCAACGTACCTGTCCCCAGAGTCCCTGACAAGAACCCAGAACCAACAAGTCCAGACTCATAGTGTAAAAGAGGGCTCCATAACCAAATAAGGTACCCTTCCCCCAGCTCCACTCCGGACCCGGGTCGGACTTGGCGGTGCTCCACCCCGGCCGCCGATGCAGGAACTGTGACTCTTGTGAGTAATCCTGCCTACAAATCCATCGGCTTTTTTCCCTGCTTGGCTGATGCTATCACTCGCCTTTCGCGTCGGCCACCGCCGCCCTTTCGCAGCAAGCCAGACATTTGTTTGTTCATGTACCTACGCATGTGGTCTCGGCCCGATGAATGTACCCCTCCAACACCATACGGGCATGCACCTCGTGAGACAAGCTGCCGGACTTAAGCTCCAAGCCGCCCGCCGGTCGCCCGGAAGCCAGCTGTTTTCGGCCTAGAGCAGCGCCAGCGGCGAAAGCCACAGTGCTTCTCTCTCTCGTTTGTTGGTGCCGAATGCTTCGCTCGAACGGCGATTCGATAAAAGGTCCCCCGCCGTCACCGCGAAAAGCAAGACGCGCCGTTCCAGTTCGGTCCATGTGCAGTCCTTTTGTAGTTTCTTGGTTCGTCGGCATCGCCTTCAACCTCGGCCAAACTCGACTTCAATTGCCCCCCCGCGTTTGGAGTCTCCAAGTCTCAACGCTCTCTCGTATTGCGCCCAATTGAAAACAATGGCAACTTTGACCCGGAAAATTGGGAATCTCGGAAGTCGTCCGAGGCCCTTGGGCTTCCACAACCACGGCAACATGATAACGCCTCAGTTGCGATATCCTAGTCGGCTAACTAGCAGCAGCTGTCTGTCATGAGAGAACACCTGCAGCATCCTAGTCGGCTAATCAACAGCAACTGTCTGTAATGAGAGAACAGTTGCAGACAGTCGCGTGCTGGTTGCGACGCAGAATCCATCCTTTAAACTCACGACTCACTCTGCGACAACCTGGGATGAAAAGGATTACCGCTCTCTCCCTCTTAAGCTTAAATTGACGCCATCCAGGAACCCACCTACCTCACTGGGGGTGCACCTGGGCAATCCGATTACCAACCACAATCAACCACAACTTGACTCAGCTACGCGCTTACAGAGCCGCTTTCAGCAGCTCGGTGCAATGTCTCCTCATTCGCACAGCCATGGGTCATATCCTGAAGCTCTCGCCAAGTGAATTTATTGAGCGCAATACCTCTCATGAGCTCCCTCAACCACACAAAATGAAGTGATCACCAATCCTGATGACAATTCCGACGCCAAACGATTACGGATAACAATTGACAAATTTTGACAAAACGGAATGCCTCTGGGATAACCTTCATCCGTACCCCGCTACCCGACGTCACCGGCCTCCCAGTCCGTCCCCGCCCCGTGTTTATATCTCATCGTCTTATCTCACCTCACTCGATCCTCGCCTCCACAACCTCCCACCACAACTCTTCCAACAACCCAGCACCTCCCCGACCATGTCCCAAACCCCCGACCTCACAATCCTCAAGCGCTGCGTCGAGCTCGCCAGAGAGGCCCTCGAGGCAGGCGACGACCCCTTCGGCTCCGTCCTCGTCTCCGCCTCCGGCCGGACCATCCGCGAGGACCGCAACCGCACGAAGACCGGCGAGAACGCCGACGGCCGCCCCGACGCGACGCTGCACCCGGAGTTCACCCTCGCCCGCTGGGCCCAGCTCAACCTCTCCGACGCCGAGCGCGCCGGCGCGTCGGTCTACACCTCGGGCGAGCACTGCCCCATGTGCGCCGCCGCCCACGCCTGGGTCGGCCTGGGCCCCATCGTCTACGTCTCGTCCACGGAGCAGTACGCCTCCTGGCTGCGCGAGTTCGGCGTCGACAAGGGTGGGAAAGTCGCGCCGCTGCCCGTGACGCAGGTCGCGCCGAATACGCCTGTGCAGGGCCCCATTCCGGGGCTTGACGAGGAGGTGAAGGAGTTGCACCGGAGGAGACACGCGCAGAAGTCGTAGGCGGTGGGGTTGCGACATGTTGCTCGATGAGCGCGTCTGGCTGGATTACGGCACGAGGCGCATTGGCGTCGGCTTATGCGTGGACGAATTATGATTGAATGTGGAAGCTGAGATTTGGTGTAGGTGTGGTGCGAAGACTTGGCATTGGTTACAGCAGCTCACGAAAGTGATGACTACGAAGTGGGCGTCTTATTATCAGGCAAACAGACACCGTAAGAAAAGAACATGAACATGGAGGCCGTAAGTTGCCACCCCCGAAATCTCTTTCAGTCTGATAGTGATCGCATCAAACATTTCTGAAATACGTTTCTCTATTCCGTTTGTTTTTTCCCTGGTCTTTCAATTACACAATGCAACCCTTGTCAAGCTCGTGCATTGTCTCTTCGGGTTCCTCCTTCGACCGGCACCATCCCAGCCACCATCTTCCGCTTTCCTTTTAGTACCACATTCGCGGTGCCGAATCTCAAAGTCCCCCTCGCCATCAGAGTCACCCGAGTCGCTGTGGGTATCACTGCTTTCATAGTCACTGTCCTTGGAGTCGTCGCTGTAGTATTCCGCTCCGTCAACGTCTTCTTGGACTCTGAGCCTGTTCCAGGGCTTCTCGGAAACTAGACACTCCTGACACTTGAAGCTGGGTTCATTGTCTCTGAGATAGACCTTGCTGCAGGTCTTGCCGCGTCTTGTCCTTGGGTTTCTGCAGGCTGTCAGTCGCCGGTCGAAGAAGAGGCCGCAGGTAGCGCATTCGTTGTCTTTCCATATGAATTGGCACATTTTGGATGTGAAATTGGCGGGAATGGAGCTGTGGAGATTTGGAGTTGAGGGTGAATCAAGAGACTTGGTGATTCACTTAGTTTCAAGATGATTCGATCGTACTTTCCACACTCATAAGTAGTTGAATCCAAACAAACGGCTGTTCTTAGCTTTTGTTCAGTCACAGTCACCGGGGGACAATGTCATTCATCCATCTCCATCCACACAATGGCCTATTGTTCATTCAACGAAGTTCATTATTGACTATTTATTGCAGAAGGAGAGTTCGAGTCACGTCCCTCAAACGTCTCCTTTCTTTGACGCCATTCCCACGAAAGGTCGCATACACAAAGACAATTGCCCCCGAGACCTCTTCCTAAGCAAATATCATAAGACCACAAAGACATACGCCAAGTTCAAAGATGTGTTACATCAAAGTGACAGACGTCAAATGCACCAACTGCAGCGCCAAGTACGCCACCAACAGGAGCTCCCCCAGGCGATGCGACAAAGAGCGGCCTTGCAGGGAGCACTTACACATTCCAACGGCCCCAGTCACACAAGGGTATTGTGCCGCCTGCCGGAGACGACCCGGTTCGCGCATGGAATCTGCCATTCCTGGTTACAGTCCACGGCCGCCCAGGCCCCCGAGATGTTGAGTGGGCAAAGGGTGGAAGTTTTCAGGGTGCGTGTGGTGTAGTTGACATCTAGTGACGAATATAACAGCAATTTTGGCGACGACCCGTCTCCTGCACTGAGGTGGTGTTCAGCCTTCTCCCGGTGAAAACACGACACACGCTGCGGTCGAGAGAATCAACGAGTGTTTAAGAATCCAGTCGCTCGTGCAAGAGATCCAGAAGATGGAATGAGGAATATCAGCACCAGTAGAGAAGCCTCACGAATGTCTCAAGTTGCAAGCACGGGGCTCACCAAAGTACTTATTCCACTTTCATTGCATCTACAGACTAGCCTTCATGTTCCACTTGACCGACTTCACCGAAGTCCAGTCCTCCAGCGCATCCTTGCCCATGTCCCTCCCGAAACCGCTCTCCTTGACGCCCCCAAACGGCGTGTTGGCATTCACCGTCCCCCACATGTCGACCGTGACCTGCCCTGCCTCGATCGCCTCCGTGACTCTAAAAGCCCGACCGAGGTCCTTTGTGAAGACGGCCGCGCTGAGCCCGTAGCTCGAGTCGTTAGCCTTGGCAATGACCTCCTCCTCGGTGCTGAACGACGCGATGCTGGCGAACGGGCCAAATATCTCTTGCTGCATCGTCGGCGAGTCCTGGGGGACGTTCTTGAACGCAGTGTTCGCGACGAAGTTGCCCTTCCCCGGCAGCGGCTTCCCGCCGTGAAGGAGAGAAGCTCCCGAGTCCTTAGCCTTCTGCACGAAAGCCAGCACTCTATCCCGCTGATCCGAGCTGATGACTGGCCCCTTGGTCGTCTCAGGCAGCAACGGATCCCCGTGAACAGCCTCCGCAGACCGCCGACTAAACTCCTCGCAGAACTTCTCATAGACACTGTCCTGGACGTAAATCCGGCTACCAGCCGCGCAGACCTGTCCGTTATTAACAGTGATGCCGAGCGTGGTCCAGAAGAGAGCGTTCTCCCAGTCGGCGTCGTCAAAGACTATCGACGGGCCCTTGCCGCCGAGCTCGAGCGTCACCTTCTTGAGATTCGTGCGGGCCGACGCGGCGAAGATCTGCCTGCCGACGCCGGGGCTGCCGGTGAAGGAGATCTTCTTGATGCCGTTGTGCGCGGACAACGCCGCCCCGGCGACCGTGCCCAAGCCGCAGAGGATGTTGACTACGCCCGGGAGGAAGCCCGCTTCCACGATCAGCTGTGCGAGTTTCTGGCCGAAGAGGGGGCAGAGCTCTGGTGTTTTGATGATGAGCGTGTTTCCTGCGGCGAGCGCCGGCGCCAGTTTCCAGATCGTGATCATTCTACCCAGGGAAGTCAGCAAATAAACGTATAAACAGGATGATATCTGACTTACAGGGGAGCGTTCCACGGTATGATGGCAGCACAAACACCAATCGGCTCTCGCCTGGTGTACGCCATGCCCTCGGGGATCGCCAGCGTCTCGCCGTCGACCTTGTCCGCCCACCCGGCGAAGTAGCGCAGGTTCTCCAGGGACTGCGGTACGTGCAGCCCCATCGAGTCGCGGTAGAGGATGCCGGCGTCGATCGCCTCCAGGGACGCCAGCTCCTCGGCGTGCGCCTCCAGCACGCTCGCCAGGGAGTTGAGCAGGTCGCGCCGCCTGGTGGGCGGCGTACCCTTCCAGCTGGGGTACGCGGCCTGTGACGACCTTACGGCCCTGTCGACGTCTTGCTCCTGGGCCGCGGATACTGTTGCCAGATGGGCCCCGGTGGAGGGGTTCTCAAGGTCAATCGTCGCATCTCCTGTTGCGGAGACGAACTCGTTGTTGATGAAAAGTCCAGTAGGGACTGGAACATCTCGTCAGTACGATAAAATCGTTAACATGACGCTTTCAAGATCTCACCGGTGATGGAGCGTCCCTCGACGCCTGTTACTGTTATGGAAGCCATTTTGCTGCTTCGCAGACAATATGCGCTGCTGCTTAAGGTCGTATGGAAGAAAGGATTCACGTAATGCCTGTACGCAATTGAAATGCTCGACAATGAAGTTCGAGATATATGTTCATACGATCTACCAGGTATGTGTGGCCGTGTAAGACTTACGCAGGGCGCTCGGAAGGTTGTTCCGAGTCGTTCCGAGGCAATGCTCGGTGTCAAGAGCTTCTTGATCACTGCTTCCTAATCGCACGAAGACCAAGACAAAATACTCCCGAGAGCCCGATATTCTACCGTTATCACTTTTCGGGAGGCCTTGGCAAGACGAAAGTCTTGCGGGAGCCGATACTTGAGAACGCAGCCTGCCCTGCCCATCTCTCGGGCTCCCATTGTAAGACATCATCCCGTCGAGCAGAATGGTATGTTTGGCTCTCGTGGTGCTCTGAAATAAGGAATGGAAGTCATCTAGTTATACGAACAGAGGATGGAAGCCAGGTAGCATACGTACAGGTAATTCATCTGCCTCCTCCAGCCCATCCCGTATACGGGACGTCCCTTCCCAACCACCATGGTTACAGAATCAAGCGTTCCAGTGTTGGACAGAAGGATCAGAGTCCTATAAACATTCGGGTCAAAATGACACCCCATGTAACGTAAAATGGTGTCAGGCAAGAAGAACAGCAGCTTCTCACACTTGCTTGTCGTAATGATTCAACACCGTCCACGCGCGCTACGGGACATCACCACTTACATGAGCCGCCTTCACACCTAGAAGGACAGCGGAATCGTCTATCCCTCACTGTCATTCGTCCAAATCTAACATGAATCTGGTGCACACGCCGCTCGGCAGGTCTTCCGGATGCATTCCAAGAATAGCTCTGATGCCGGGGGTGAACAACACCCAACGTTCTCGGAAACCGGAATCGGAAGCTTGCGGAATCGTCCTTCCCGCGGGGAGTTGTGCTCCCCCCAACCGCATTCGGAACTACTTCCACAAAGCTATCTAGGTACGCCCAGCTCTCATGGCTCGTTGCCTGGTAAGCCCCAGAACTTGTCACCGCGAATCATACGCGTTCAGTGACAGTCGAGACGGCTGTTTCAATACCCTCCCCACTTCGTTCGCCGTTGAAAAGACCAGATGAGTTCAGTCCATGGTCGAGCTTCGGACGGGGTCTAGCACAAGGTTTTTGCACCGTGGTACAGCAACCCTCGATATGTAGATGAGTGTCGAACAGCTCTCTTTCTTGCCTGATAATCAAGTCGTCCTTCTAACGTATTGTCATAATTCGTCACTCGTCATAGAATCCAAACGCCCCAGCTCTAGTTAAAAACATCATCGTCGTCATCATCAGAGAAAGGATCCAAACCCTCCCGGCGCCTCTCATCAGTCACCTTCGGCCTCACCTCCGCCTCCCGGACCACCGGCAGCCGGGGCTCCCGGGGCTCCCGGAACAACCTCCCCACGTCCACCAGAATCTGCTCCCTCTTCACGAGCTCCAAGTCCCTATACGCAGTCCTCCTCCCACCCTCGCAAAACCACTCCAGCTCGCCTCTCAACCTCCACGGATGCATCTCCCCCCGCCAAACCCACTCCTGAAAGCACCTCCTCTCCTCGCCGATGAGCCACTCCCACGGCTCTATCCGTCTGCTTACCCTAGGCGCAAGTGGGAGGTAAGCACTCCACGCCCGGCGGCGGAACTCCAGATACCCCAGGGCGTGCAGGAAAGCCAGCGAGAGCGTCGTGGCCTCCGACTCGGGATCTGCGTCACAGACGTCAACGCAAGATATTTCCTCTGCGCGGGGCGTCTTGTCATTGACAAACTCCCGCCGCAGCTCCTCGAGCACGCCCACGAACTCGGGTGAGTTGAGGTCCAGAATCCTCCTCTCCATGACGACCGGCACCGCAACCAGCGTGTGCACCCCCTTATACCCCTCAAAGCAGCACGTCCCAATATTAAACTCGCAGTACCGACAAAAATACAGCGCAGTCTCCTCGTCGTCGTCACCATCACACTCGTCGCAGTAATACCCGCAAAACACCGTCTCCTCAAAGTGGTCGTCTTTCTCCTTGATCCACTCGTCGACAATGAAGGTCTGCATCAGCCGTACCGCCTGCTCGTCGTGTGTGTGCCGGCTCAGGAGCAGCCGCGGCAGGTCCCTGATGAGATGATGATGCCCGTGAGACGTTCTTTCGCAGGCGGCGACCAGCTCCGAGATGTACCTCGAGATGATCTCGTCAACGTTGTCCAACGCTCGGCCTCTCAGGGGCTCATGGTCTCCCCCGAGTGCGACGTCCAGCGGCGTCTTCAGCTTGAAATTCTTCGTATGCAGCATATCGCCGAAGTGATCCATGTCGGTCTCCCCCGCGATCCTCTCGCACGCCCTCAAAACCTCTCCAGCAAACTCTCGCGCTCTCGTCGGCACGATGCTCGCGTGTAGAATCGTCTCGCCGTAGTAATCCACATTCCCGATGAACTCGCCCGCTCTGGGGTGCGCAAGCAGTATCTTGAGCACCTCAATCTTTCGATGGTGCACCGCAACCCGCGCGGCGCTCTTCCACCGATCCCCAGCTTCACCGGCCCCGGGTCCCCGCTGCCCCATGCCCGGATCGGCGCCCAAGTCCAGTAACAGCCGCACCGTCGGCGCGTCCCCGCGCCTACAAGCCTCCCCGAGCACAGTATACCCAACCGAGCTGACGACGTCGTCCACGCCGAGGCCATGCTCCGTCAAAACCTTCACAATCTTATACGCAGGCGCGCCGTCTCGGGAAAAGGCCTTTGCGACGCACGATCCGTACGTCGAGCTGCGCAATGTCACGTCCGCGCCGTTTTCGACGAGGAATTTGATGACATCCAGCGCCCCAGAAGCGCACGCCACGATGAGAGGCGTCTCGCCATCATACGAGGGCGTGTTGATCGTGTGCGGCGCCTTCTCGTGCAAAATCTTCGCGATCTTGAATCGACCCCGGGAGCAGGCCGACCACAGCGGCGTTTCCCTGTAATGCTTCGACGGAAGATCTGGCTCGGCGCCGACTTCAAGAAGGTAGCGGACGACCTCGACATGTCCCTCCCTCGCGGCGATGTTCAGCGGCGTCTCGCAGACGAGTCCCTTCTCGTTCTGGTAGTTCACAAGCCCCGGTTCGCGCTCGACGAGGAGCTTGCACAGGGCGAGGTTTCCTTCCGAGGCAGCGGCTTGCAGCGGCGTCCTGCTGTCGCCCGGCGCGAGGAAGCGTTTGGTGTCCGCGCCGTGGTCGAGCAGCACCTGGACGAGCTCTGCGCTCTTGTTCATCGCCTCGACGAGAATGTGGTTGTAGTCCCTGGGGACGTAGTCGATCGTCGGGGGTATGCGGTTCTCGAGAAGCAGCTTGAGAATCTCGACGTCCCCCCTTTCCACGGCCGCGTCGAGCGAGCTTGGCAGGCCGTACGCCTCCTCGAGCGTCGGGTCGGCGCCGTGCTTGAGGAGTAGTTCGACCATTGAGTGCTTTCCCCGAGAAACGGCTTTCATCAGAGGCGACTTTGGGAACCTGACATGGTGGTCGATGACGTTTATCGGCGTCTGGTACGCGAGGAGCAGCTCGGCGATGTCGAGGTTCCCGGTCCGGTCCTTGCTATCCTCGCTGCGAAATATTTAGCTCTTGTCAATTCCAACGCCGATCAACTCTCAATAGATACCGTACCTTGCATCGCCTCTGCCCGTCTTAGCAAAATCAACCGCGATGTAAAGCAGCGTCCTATCAGTCGCTCTCGGGTGCCGACACGGGCTCGCGCCAGCCTCCAACAACATCTTCACAGCCGTGAAGTTCTCCTCGGCAATAGCAAACGACAGCGCCGTCTGGCGCGCAGGACTGCCGTTCTTGGCCACCGATTCCGTGAGCAGCTCGAGGTCGAGGTCGCGCCGCCTCAGAAGATGCGGCAGCCAATCGCTGTACTTTGGCTGCACCAGGAAGTGTATGGCGCCGAAGCCGCCGTCGTCGATCTGGTTGATGTCGTCCATGTTTTCCACCAGCAGCATGAAGACGTCGAACTGCATGTCGACTATGCACGCCGTCAGCGGGATCAGCTTGCCGTAGTGAGCGAACTTGATGTTCAGGTCGGCGCCGTGGATGATCAGCTCCCTCGTGATTTCAAAGCACCCAGGGCCCGACCCCCTGAGCGCCTGGTGGAGGGGCGTAGACCCGTCCTTGTCCGAGATATCGGGGTCCGCCCCTGCGCGGAGGAGCTCCCGTACGACTATCGGGTTGCCGTTGTTGCAAGCCAGCCAGAGCGCCGTCTCTCCTCGAAACGTCGAAATGTTGACGTCCGCTCCGGCGTCGATCAGGGTAGACACAATCTCTTCTATCAGCTCGTGGTCGGAGCTCCTGATGTGCCTGCAGAAGAACATCAATGCCGTTGCGCCTATGACCGGATCGCGCCGGTTGATCGTCGACGGCCACTGGGCGAAATAGCGCACCATGTCTGGCATGCCAGCAGTGAACTTTGCAGCGTACATCAGAGGAGACAGGCCGAACGGGTCGGTCGCAAAGTGATGGTGCCGGCTCCTGAAGGAGTCGATGAACCTGGCGAGCTTGGGCATTTTCCGGTTCATCTCCCGCTTTACCTCCCAGAGCCACCCCCAGATGCTGTTCTCCCACGGGTATGTGTCGAGGTCGACCTCGTACATCACGTTTTGCTCGACCAAGTCGACCATGTCAGACGCATTGGCCTCGATTAGCGCGATGACCGGGGGTATGATCACATAAGGTCGATCGAAAGGCCCGTCGGTGTACTCACACCACATCGCGTACGACGCCGAGCTGAAGAACTCTCGTAGCCGAGGCACCAACTGGAGGCGTTTGTCCCCCGACAGCCGCACGTGCTCCTGCCAGTTGAACGCCGCGTACATGTAAAAGGGGTGGTTCTTCGAGAGGTCTTTTGAGGCGAAACCGTCTCCGAATGTCGGTTGCGAGAGGTACTTGAGGCACAGCGAGGCCATGTTGACGTTCTGCTCCTGCTCGCTGATGTGCGACCTGAAATGCTCATGCAGGGACGGGTGTATCGGATGGACCTCGAAATCCTCCGACGCCCTGATCAGCCGCGGGCACCGGTGCATCAGGACGGTCTGGATGTCGATGTACCTAAGCCGCGGATCCTCGTGCATACACGCAAGCGCATCCCGGATCATCAGACCACCAACGAACCCCCGGGCCTGGAGGATGACCATCAGAGCAGACAGGGCATACTCCTCGTTCGCGACGCTCTGGAACAGCGGGAGCAGATCGTGGTCGTAGTACATCCCCAGCTTCTCCGGGCACGGGAACGCCCTGCGGCTCATCGAGAAGCCGTAGTCGCGCTCCTTGTCCGTCGAGACGGCGTCCTCGACGGCGTACCTGGCGAACAGGAAGAACGACCCGGCGCTCTCCTTGACCGCGGCCGCCACGACGCCCGGCGGGTCCTTGTTCGACTTCACCGTGCTCAGGTCCGCGATCGCCTTGTCGACCCACTTGGCGATGTCGCCGCGGATGTCCTCGTCCTTCATCCTGACGCGCGTGGCCCCCACCGAGGCGAGGGACATGATCTCGTTGGGCGTGTAGGTGAAGAAGAATTTGAACTTGACGGACTCCCGGGGGTAGATCTGGTTCGGGGGCAAGGGGGGGCCTATCCCTACCGGCGGCGGCGGCGGCGGTCGGGCGAGGGGGTGCTCGACGAGGGAAGAGACTAATCGAAGTAGCTCTCTGGTGAAGCCCGTATCGCATTCCTCGATTCCGTCGATGATGAGAAAGACAGTCGTCACCTTGGCCCTCCCCAGGGCCGGATGAGGCCTCGTCATCAGCTCGCGCAAGATATTAAAAAGCGACGCCATGTCGAACTTCCCATCCGCGTCGGGATGCTGATACCGCGGCCCCAGACTCTCAAACCACAGCGGGCGCAGCATCAACATCGACTTGACAGCGTACTCGAGAACCGGAGGCCGTCTGTTCCCCGTGGCGCCGACGTTGCAGAAGAACGGCAGCACGATGTCGTCCGTCCGCCGGCCCTCGGCGTGCCCCGCGAGGTGGTTCGCGACGGCCTTGGCCAGGTGCGTCTTCCCGCAGCCGGCGCTGCCATAGAGATAGAAGTCCTCGGTGACGCCGGACTTGGACCACTCGACGAAGAAGTTGTGGCGCTGGATCCATTCGCACGTGCCCGGCATCGGGTTGACGTCGTGGCCCATGTGCGCGTCGTCCCAGCTGCCCAGCGACTCTATCAGCCTGTCGCGACGCTCTTTGGTAGAATCTGCGCGGTGGTAAGCATTGTCGTGCAGTAATACGTTGAACCTATGGAATGGCGGCACGAGGGCTTACCAGCGTGCCTTTTGTCCGACCACAGCTGAAAGGAGTTTGCGTTCTGCTCTCCCGGGGGTGGCCGCATCATCGGCGGGCGCATTCTCATCGGCGGACCGGGCCGTATTGGATCATCTGGATTTGATAAGTCACCAAGGTGACGCGACTCGCCGAGCGGTACGCTTACCTAGTTCCGGTGACGAAGGCCTCGAACTGGACGACCTCGGCGACATCAAAGTAGGTGGCGGGAAGAAGACTCTCTTAGATGCATCCGAGGAGGCCTTGGTCACCATTTCGGCAATGTGCTCCCATATTTGCAGATATGTCGCGTCTGAGGGCGAGGGAAACCTTGCTAGCTGGAAGTGGTCGCAGTCTATCGTGAGCGTGTTGCTCTGCGGACTTGCCAACTCCGTCCGCCCTTTCGGTACCACCTATCTGCGAGGTCAGAACTTTCAGCAACACTACAAATCTTCCCCGAAAAGCCTTACCAATACTTGATGTGACTCTTTTCCGTCCAAAGATATCCTAACGCGCCTCGCGGGAACAAAGTTGAGCAAGTCGATCCCGGGGGGTAGTGTTTCGAGAAACGAAGTGTTGACCTCCCGGACAGCGTCAGCGTACTGTCTCGTGTCGTCCAAAGACGGTTCCAGCGAGCCCTTCTGCAGACCCAGCGCCGCGATCGTCTTGACTGCCGTGAGGACCCCTTCCGAGTCGATTTGGTGGTGGACCGTATCCAGGAACACGATCCCGGCAATGGCGTCTCTGATGTTGAAGTATTCAATACAATTCAAAGAGAGTATCACAGCCTGGCAACTCGTCAGTACATAGACTGTCTCTCTGAGAACTGTCACTTACCTTTTTCACAATCACACCCCCGATCCCGTGCGCAATGAAGACCGTAGGTCCACCCTAAACACCATCAGCTATCTTCGCCAGCCGGGGAAAGGCTCGAAGACGACTCACGCCGGCCATGCTATACCTCCCCAGCATCATCGCCAAGAGCTCGTCGGCGTGGAACGCGATGCTCGAGGGCGTCATGTTCGCCGCCGGGTCCGAGTTGAACCCGTACGTCCACACCCGCGCCGAGTCCCGGAGGCCGCCGAGGAACTCGGGGTCCGAGATCCACATCTTGCCCGACTCGTCGTGGTGCCACGTCTTGTCGGGCGAGCCCCCGATGTCGTCGACGCATATGATGCTATTCGGGGGAGTCAGTCAACCGTGCCAAGAAGTGCAAGGGGGGCAAAGCCATGACTTACTTTACGAGAGGTCGCCATCGCGGCGGCGCGAGGTTGGGGTTGTGAGGATAGACGAGCTCCAGGTTCGGGACGATCATGGCGAACGATCTCTGCGCGCTCGGAGCCGCGTTCTTCTTCGCAACTCTCGTCCCCAGTCAAACGGAGCAGATATGAATCAGCAAGAAAGAAGAAGTTCAGAACGCCATCCGTCCCAGCGAAGAGAACATTCACCGCCTTAGATCAGGCAGCTTCCCGCGTCGGTCCAGCTTCTCATGATGACATGCGCCGGGTACGGTACTCTAGGCTGCGACCGCATGAGGAGGAGGAGTCAAACGTCGCCCGTTAGGGCTGAGCGATTGGATGTTGCGCCACGCGAGCCTGCATGATTTAGTTCCGGGGCTGGGGTGGTGGGAGGGATCGCAACTACAACAAATCCTTGTCCCGGGGCGCCTCCAAACGGGGAAAGGTGCGTGTAGGATTGAAGGGTCCCTTTATTAGCTCGCCAACCTCTACGTATGACATGCATTGCCAGCTCAGCTCAGCCCCGATTGCATGGTGCGGCTGACCTTCCAGTGTCACTGTGGTGGAACATGCGAGGGTGTATCCAGTTGGTATGTATCCGTTCGTCTCCTTGTTTGCAGTTCCTATGATTTCTCTCAGTGAGGGTCAACAGACAGGCACTGAATAGGGGACTGGAGACGACCGATTGGACTCCTTAATCTTGAGCGTCACCTCATCATCGGACTCATCGATAAGGATGAAAAGATCGAGGTATCGTCGGAATATTAACAGACAGGCTATGCCGCCAATGCACCACGCTATATAAAATTACAGCCTACGCCGCCACGTCCGCGCTCCGATGCGTGCAAACAGGACACCCCTCCCGGATCCGGTCCTTCAACAGCCGCGCGTGCGTCACCTTGGCGCCGACCCGGTACCCGGTGCGGAGCGACTCCTCGCTGCCCATCCCGTAGTCCGTGTCGACCGTCCTGCCGGGGTACAGTACCTCCAGCAGGTGCGATAGGTGAAAGACGTGCCCGCACGCGAAGCCCACCAGTGTCTCCATCTCGTAGTCCGTGAACGGCTCATGGCACTGCGCGCAGTGGCCCGCCTTCGGGGCCTGGTGCGTGTGGCCCGGCTGCTCCGTCTTCGTCGGCAGGAACTTCTCTTCCGCCTCGTCGGCGTGGACCGGAGGGTGCACCACGTCCCGGACGTGGAGGTCCACGTGCTCCGTCGACTTCACGACGACTCCGAACTTGATTCCCTTGCGCTGCCCGCTGCGCAGCTCACTCTGGGCCGCCGCCACTTCGCTGCGGAGCACCTTTGCGACGCCCGAGCTAATGCTGTGCTGGATCTCGTGCTCCTTCATGATGTGCTTGAGGCCTTCGCGCAGCCCCTCGATTTCGAGCCCCTCGGGGATGCGCCGAACAAGCTTGATGGGGTTGATGGCCGTGCCCACCTCCTCCAGCAGGCCGCGGATGAAGCTCGGCTTGTCCATGCTATAGTCCAAAAGATCCTCCCACAGGTCGGGGTCGTCCTGCTGCTTGGCAAAGTCGATGGCCTTCTTGACGTCCTTGAGTCGGTCGATGATGAGGTAGAGCGCGCGCTTCATCTGGCCCGTCTTGGAGTAGAGGTAAACCAGCTCGTCGTCGTATCTGTATTTCTCACACTCTTGAACCGCCTACCCACAGTTAGCAATGCTCGATGCATGGAATCAGTCCTTGACATACCTTCTCAAACGCATACGACGTCGACGACTTGAGGAAGCTCATCAGCAGAGAGCTGTCGTACTTGGCAAATAGTTGGACGGTCAAGTCCGCGAAATCGTCAACGAGGGACTGGCTGTCCATCAGCAGCCTGTCCCGCGTCTCGCCCGAGTGCTCCGCGATGCCCTCGCCCTTGTAGAGTCCCCGGAGATAGAAGAACAGATACAGGTTGAGGTTCTGCTCTTGGAGCTGCGAGACGACCACCGACGGCTTGACCAGACCATGTTGTGCCTCGTCCACAAGCAGCGTTATGGCCTCGGAAGTGGCGGCTTCGTAGTCGGCCTGTCCCATGAACTCTCGGTTCGTTGGGACGCGCAAGCCGATAAAGCTGGGTATGTCATCCGCGACAGCCTCGGCAAGGTGGTTGTCGCGAATCAGGCGGAACGCAGAGTCGGCATCCTGGAGCTTGATGTAGCACTTGAGCGACTCCCGGAAGCGTCCGTTCGCCTCGTGCAGCCGTGCCAGCGACTCCACGACAATCTTCCAGTCGCGGCCCTTCTCGCCTCCCTCCACGCTGTCCTCGCGGACGTCGCGGTACTTGAGCTGGTTTTCGAGCGCCGTCGTGACGGTCTTGATGTCAAAGAGGTCCGTCGGCCAGCGGTCCAGCAGCTCCCTGAATCGCAGCTTGTCCACTTGAATGTAGTGGTTCAGGACGACTTCGTAGATAGTGCCCGGGATGGGCGGGTACATCGGCTCCGACGGGATATAGTTGGTGATCTCGTCAAACTTGTCGGCGCCCGCGAACGTCCAGACCCATTTCTCCCACCGCTCGGACGAGCCGAGGACCTTGCCGCAAATCCTTCCGGCCTCGGCCCAGTTTCCGGCTTCGATGAGCTCGCGTACCCACAGCTCACCGATTCTCCTCTTTTCCTTCACCGCAGAGGAGTTTGGATGCCTCGCAAGTCCCGTTGATCCCATTACTGAACCCATAACTGACGAGCCGTCATCATGGAGCAAGTCGTCCTGGCTGCCGTGTTGGTTATCCGGCGTACTGGGAACGAGCTCGTGGAGGTTATCGGGGGGCGAGGCCATTATCTCGGGGTGCTCGTCCAGCAACTCCCATGCCTTTTGGTATTCTTGATGCTCCAGCAGCCAGCCCAAGTGATCCCCAAGATCCCGTTTTGTTGCAAGGATGAAGTCGAAAGGACTGTGCACGAAGATTTTGACGCCCGGCTTGATGAGATTAGGATGCACCGTCTGCGAGGTTTGCCTCCGTGGGCCACCAGCCACGCTGGGGGCGGAAACGTCGTCGCCACTGTTCCGGCTCATGACGCTTGCGCCAGAGCTGAAGAGTGTCCTGGGGTTGATGGCAGCATTCCACATGTCAGAACCGAATCCTGCGATGGCGTCCAGGGCTCCCTTCGAGGCAGAGACTGCCGAAGCGGCATTCTGGGCGGGTAGGACCCCCAGATGGTAGTCGCCGGACGTAAGCCTCTCGTACCTGCTCACACTGAGGCCATCTTTGTCGACCTCGGCCTGCGACGTGAGATCGATCAACCTGAGCTCGGGAGGGAGATGATTCTGGCGTCGCTTGATGCCGCCGGACGGCTCGCTGCCCGTCGACGTTGTTGACAGCTTTGACTTGTGGCCTTTGCCGGCGGGGGAGTCGTCGTCGGATTCCTCGTCGTCTGGTAGAACATAAGCTAAAACAAGGAGGAGATTTTGGGTATATAACGAAATTCCAGAAATGATACAGTCCATGCGGAGGCTGTCGGATGTTAGCTGCGTCCTGAAAAGAAATCCAGTCGGGCGAACTTACTGTTTCGCGATCTCGGCGCGACCGATCGACTTCTCACCTCCGCGCTTTCCAGCCACGGGGCCGCCGGGATGAACATGAATGATCCATATTGTCCCTCCCCAGCCAACCAACAGTCTTTCAATCTTCTTTGTGCTGGCCAACGCCTGCTGCCTCAAGCTCTCGGCCGCCGGCGTCGCAGCAACCTCGGGTTGGACAGGACTGGTCTCGTCCGTCTCGACGGCCTGCTCATCGATCCACTCGGCTCGGCCCTTCCAGACGCTGGCCATGGTTTCCCACTCGTCGGTTTGCGGGCGGTCAATGTGCCCGATCCGCTTCCACGCGTCATCCGAGTCGCCGCTCTCGAGGTGAAGTTTCGAACGCATGATCTTGACTCCGTGCTCGTTGAGCCAGACCACGTATTTTCCAGATAACGACCACTTTATGGTGCTGATCGTGCCCTCGCCGGAGTGCAGGATGGTGTCCTTGCCCGTGTTCGTTCCCAGGCCCATGCTGCCAAGCCAGCCAGAAGCCGTGGCCGCGGCCGTACCGACCGTCGTCGACGTGCTCCGACCCGCCTGTCCGCCGACCGTCATAATGAGCTGCCCGGCGAGACCACCTGACAGGTATGTGCGATCGTTCTTGAAGTCCGGGGAAAGCGCCACGGCTTGCACGGGGCGGGCAAAGTTGCGCAACTGGACGTCTTTGCTGTCGGTGAGCGAGAACACGCAGACATTGCCGTCCATGGACGAGGCCGCTACGTGTATGTTGTTGGAGGGCGTGTTCGGGACGGGCGTCGGCTCCTTAGGCCTCCGCGATGCCGCCGCAGGTGAGCCCGACTGCTGGGACGGCGGACGCTTTGCGACGTTCTCAGCGGCCTCGGCTGCTAGCCGCTGTACAGCCTCCGATCGTGCTGTCGGCAGAGGAGGAGGGTTCGGGGATATCGAGATGCTCGTGACGGAGGCGGAGTGGGCTTTATAGACTCGTAGCGATTGGAACATGGGAAGTTGGATTACGTGCTGCGACCGTCAGTGGAAGCTACGCGGCAAGGATGCGGACGACCTACGATATTGCCGTTATGAGTACCTATTATCTACGCACAGGAGAGTCAGCTTGCGGCAGAGCACAGGAAGATGCGCCGTACCATCTTGTCGCCAGCTACAAGGAACGAGCTCGTCGCGTCACCGTTACGGTAGATGGGCCCGAGATGCTGCGTCAAGCGAGCATACTTGAGTCTCGGCTCTTCGTCCTCATCGTCGTCTTCGTCATCCTCATCCTCATCGTCGTCATCATCGTCGTCTTCTTCATCTTCATCTTCTTCGTCACCGCCTTTGTCGCCATCGTCGCCTTCACCATCCTCATCGGCGTCTGCCTCCTCGGCCTGCTTCTCCGCGCTCGGCCCCGCTCCGCCGTCGGAGGCTGCGACAGCATCGCCAATGTCCAGCTCCGATTGGGGCTCCTTGCCCTTCTGCACAGGACTGGAGGCTTCGGGTGACGGACTACGGGGTTCACGCTCGGTGTCGGAGTCTTCGATCGCGGGCTTCGTTTGGGCCTCGACCGGCTGGGGAGGGACGTCGGTCATTGTGCCAGGAATGCCGTCGACATGGGCAGTGGCATGGCTAGCCGGCGGTCAGATTGGCAACTCGGGCGTCTCTGTGGCGAGTCGTGATCGTAGTTGGGAGGAGGAGGAAGTGGTGTGGTGGGCGCGCAGGAGCAAAGGGCAGAGAGCTCTAGACCTTAGGAGCGCTACTACCTTACCTTCAGGTACCTCAAGCTCCAGTTCCGCTCGGTGTGGTACGGTGAGCTGCTGCCGGTTCCGCTACGTCACGAGGCGTGCGTCGGTACGTACACTAGGTATCAATAAGGGAATGGGAGCTGTTTCTGCAAAGACAAGTTCCTAGGTACCGAAGTATCTCAGCAAGTACCGAAGTACCTCAGTGCTGGTGCGCCGTGTCCTGTGCCCTGAAAGCTGCTCTCCAATCACGATAGCAGGGTGAGATGCCCCTCTCCCACCCCGACCTGGAAGGCACTGGGCTCCAGGGCTAATTAGTGGGCTGAACCTTGACCTATGCGCTGGGCAGGTACCACCAATTGCTGGAAGGTATGCTCCAGGAGTGCTGTGCAGTGCAGCTTCGCGTCCGGGCCGCCAGAACCGCGACTCCAACAAAAAAGATCATCACCAACAACAGCTAAACAACACACGCCTCGACACGCACTGCAGCCCGCTGCTGTGATGGCCTTCCTGCCCTCCCGCCTCCCCGCAAACATCGCGACCTTCTGACCGGGCATTGCTCTGCGCTTCCCGCGCCTGGGCAAGCGCAATGGCGTCCGTCAAGTCTCTGGGCCTGCACCAGCCGAGCGGCCTGCAACACGCACCGAACGAAGACGCCCCGCCGACGACATATTCATGGGAGATCGCCACCGACCCAGACCATGACGAGTACGAAGACGGAAGCGAGGTCGAGGACGAGCTGTTAGTCACAAAGGATTGCGTCGTTTGGAGTCGCGGCGGCGTCTTTCGCAAGTCGTACAAGTTCGACCTCGAAAAGGAACCCATCGCCCACGCGCTTCTCGCCTCGTTTCCCACCTCCGACCACGATACCAGGAAGGATGCAAAGAAGGGCCCGCCGGGCAAGGCCACTGGGTCTCGCCGCCTTTCACGAGCCTTGGTCGTCTTCCTGCGCACTCAGGCACACATCTACTTCCTCTCCGGCACCAGCCATGTCGTCCACATGCCCTTCGAAGTCGAGGCCGCTTGCGCCGCGCCGCAAGGCATCATTATACAGCGCAAGCAGCGAGGCGACAACAGCGCCCCCGTGTCTCTCAAGTTTCCGAAAGTGCCGCCCAACTCCTTCGTCTCGTCGCAGATCACCGTCACATCCCCACGAAGCTCGCAACACACCGTCTTCTCCGTCGAAGGCCTTAACAAACCCAAGTCTTTGCCTCTGAGGCTGGGCTCAACGTTGGGAAGCATGTGGGAGCCGCCTCTGGAACAGCCAGACTCGCACTGGCCGCGATTGGTGTGTCTGATGGATCCGCTCCAAGACCTGGGCCTCGTCGTCACCCGCCCCGAGGCTTCAACCCGAGAAAAGAAGGGGAAGAGCTCGACAAAGTCGCCATACTTCCTTGACCCGGCCGAGGAGATTCTGCATGTGGAAGAGATCAAGCACCCCGGTGCCCCCAAGACGAAGAACCTGGAACCTTTGATACTGGCCGTGACCATCAACCGAGAAGCAAGCACCTACGCCGTTTGGAGGATGACATACATCAAGAACGAGGACCCCTTCATCGGTCGCCTCAAAAAGGACAAGAGTCGCGCCGAGCGTCGTCGCAGCTCCATGCAGCCCAATTTCGCCAGTGGTGCCTCGACGCCGGTGCAGACCAACTTCCGCGAGAGCTTCGGCGCCCCTCTCCCGGGGAAGCGGTCGCGTAAGAGCGAAAAGATTGAGAAGCTCGACAAGGTGGAAAAGCCCCTGGATCTGGTCTCGTCGTTGGATTTTGAAAAGGATACAGGCCCTAATAGGAGGCAATCCCGCCGTGTCAGCTCGATGCTCGCTCGTGCCGACCTCTCGGCCTCCCAAGAACGGTCCGTCTTTGCTGAACAGTCCCTTAACCCGGCCCTCGGCGGATCCAAAGCCAACCAAGGACCCAGACACAGTGGTGGCTACGGATCATTCAATCACAACCAGACGATCCATCCGAGCCTAGGAAGCCTGCTGGAAGCCCCTATTGATGGCTTGCTGGAGGAGCTCAAGGCTGGCGGCGACTTTGAAGGCTTCCACAACATGGGACTTGACGATCACGTCTTTGATGGACTTACCCAGGAAGTCATGTTCACCAAGATTCAGACCATTTCCCTCGATAATACCAACGTGCGATACTCGCTCTCCAAGCAGCCTGCACGCGATCATTGCAAAGTCTTCATCTTGACGGCCCCTCAGTTCGCCGTCGACGACCCGCTCCGCGGTGAGCTGCTCATCGGCATCCAAGACTCCCTGGATAAGAGGCTGCAGCTCTTGTCCGTCGATCTACAGCGAGGACCGCGGTTTCTCGTCCCACCCAAGCCCGGCAAGAGCGCCACGTCGGCCGAAGATCCCGTGCGGCTAACCTGCGGCGCTCTTCGACGGGCACACCACGTCGTGGACTCTTGCAAGGTTACCGACGGCGACATCTCGGTCATATTGATATTGTCGGAGGGACACGAGGGCCGCCGGGAGCTGAGCATACAGGCGCCGTGGAGTCAGATCACTCCTATAAATCTCCCACTCATGTCCTTGGAGAATGTGCGGAGTCTA
This sequence comes from Colletotrichum musae, assembly GCA_027406025.1. NCBI lineage: Eukaryota > Fungi > Ascomycota > Sordariomycetes > Glomerellales > Glomerellaceae > Colletotrichum > Colletotrichum musae. The sequence continues at coordinate 3,132,264 of JANVYC010000009.1, read as the reverse complement.
CACTATCGTGGCCGCGTGGTCGACCGAGACGTCCGGCATCGCAAGTCCGAGGTGGTCCAGGTTGCTAATGGCAGCGTTGGGGGCCTTCGGTATTCCAAAGCAAAGGGCGTGGTCGACATGGTCGACAATGAAGACAGGCACCACCAGATCCAAATCCAGCTCCAGCCTCACAACCCCTTGGTGCGGAAGGTGCTAGACGCGTGCCGAAGTATCCTACCAGCGTCTCACGCCGAGAAGATGTTCCCGGGCTGGTGGCACACCATGATCTGGCTCCGAAGCGAAGAGTTTGAAGTCGCAGACGCCGAGTGGTCAGCGCTGGTTGTCCAGCTGCTTGCCATCTACCTGGCCCTGGGCAAACCCGATCCTAAGCAGGCGTCATCAGCAAAGCCCGCAAGAGGCAAACGCCGCCAGCATTCGGGTTCTTTTGGCTCGATCCAAAGTCTCGAGGACTGGAATACGCTGCAAATGTGGGAGACCCCCAACGCACTGGGGTGTCCAGCCTGGCAACAGTCTCGCGGTTGGGAGTGGACTCTGCATGAGGACTTTGACGACGACACGGAGGGTAAGGCAAGCCCAAGCATAAAGGAGACCAAGTTCATGTCCACGCATATCCAGTATGCGAGAGGTTATCTATCTTCTCCGCTTGGAGAGAAAGCCGCCGGCGCCAACGGATACCTACCTACAGGGATGCAGCGCAGCGCCGAGAACCGCGGCAACGCTGCTTGGAATATTTTCGTGGCCCTCCATCTGCTCCTCGAGGAACAGAAACTCGAAATCATGACGCCAGAATACGGGTCGCCTGGTACGACACAACTCAGGGTGGTCATGTGCCAGATTGCTCGTTGGCTCAGATGGCACGAATTCGTCGCCATGTACGAGCTCGGTATCCAGGAGGAGCTGGAGCCGCGCTACGACTCGGGTGAGTGTAATGCTTGGTTTCCATGAACACTGCTAACTCGGATAGAACTCCACCTCGAGGTTCCTCTCACCCAGCCGTCAGGCGTCGACTTTGACATATTTCACTGGATCCAGACCTGCCTTTCGACTGGCCAATACCACCCCTTCCTCACTCTGGCGAACCTTTATCACTCGCAAACCATGAAGTCCGAGCAAGACTATCTCAAAGACTCCAGATGGGCAGCCATCACCCCGAGAACGCTCATGTTTAAGCGTCTCTTTGAGAAGCTCACCCCTAAGAGCAGTCCAGTCAGCATCGTTGAGGCCATGCATTCTTCTGGCATCAATGGCAGAGTTCTCGAGACACTCCCCGAGTCAGTGCTTACGCCGCTGAAGGATTCTATTGCCAGATGCCAAGCTCGACCGCCGGCGTCGTGGCCGAAGGAGCTACTGGAGCTGGTCAACCGCGGCGACATCAGCATGGTACTAGCACCGAGCAAGAAGCTCGAGAAGAGCGGTGCTAATATTATTGTAAGTCCGCGCCACCTAGTCTGGATGTTCCTACTAACAGTGCTGCTAGACTCCTACTCATAATGCGTCGTGGGACTACCGAACCATTTGCCAGAGCGTCGAAGAATACAACAACGTTGGCTTTGACGAAGGAGAAGGCACTGAGCGACAGGCCGTTATCCGAGCACTCTTCAAGGAAGACCGACGTCTTAACGAGGCACAGGAACTCTTGTCGACACATCGGTCTCGCGTTGTTCGTCTCGAGACACGACCCGGCTGGTCGGAGAGTGAATACCTCGAGAGGCAGAAGGAGCTCGTGTCAAGGATTGCCACCGGCACGTTGGCCATTCCGGCCGGCCGCGCTCTCTTGTACTACAGCCTCCGCTACCCTCTGCTCACGCAAAAGTTCCACGTGGGAGGGTTCAACCTCAACTGCATCGTCCGCCCCGCCAACGTCACAGTCGGGGTCGACAAATCCCTGTTCACGGAAGAGAAGGTGTGCTGGGGTTTCTTCCATCAAGGCGTGGCGGCCGGCCTCGCCATCTCGCCCCAGGCCAAGGGCATCGACACCTCGTGGATCTTGTACAACAAGCCCGGACAGGATCTCAGTAACCGACATGCCGGCTTTCTGCTGGCACTGGGCTTGAACGGCCATCTCAAAGGCATCGCCAAATGGGTGGCCTTCAAATATCTTACACCAAAACATACGATGACCTCGGTTGGTCTCCTGCTGGGTCTCGCCGCATCGTACATGGGCACCATGGATTCCCTCATCACCCGCCTTCTTTCGGTACATGTTACTCGCATGTTGCCTCGCGGCGCCGCGGAGCTGAATCTGTCACCATTGACACAGACGACCGGTATTATGGGCATCGGTCTCTTGTACTGCAACAGCCAGCACAGGCGCATGAGCGAGATCATGATGTCCGAGATTGAGCATGTAGACGAGGAGGATGAGGACGATCCTCTGCGGAGCGAGTGCTACCGCCTTGCGGCTGGCTTCTCCCTGGGTCTCATCAACCTCGGCAAAGGCAACGATTTGAGGGGTCTGCACGACATGAGGCTTACAGAGAGCCTCGTCACCATCGCCACGGCCACCAAGAAGGTGGAGATGGTCCACGTCCTTGACCGCGCGGCCGCCGGTGCCGTGATGGCACTCGCGCTGATCTTCATGAAGTCCGAGGATCATATCGTCGCCCGCAAGATTGACGTCCCAGACTCGGTTGTGCAGTTTGACTACATCCGGCCGGATATCCTCCTCCTGCGCACCGTTGCGAAGAACCTGATCATGTGGAGCAAGATCGAGCCGACCTTTGAGTGGGTGTTGAGCAGCCTGCCCAAGGCGTACCGTGTCCGCCACAAACTGAGCAGCACGAACAAACTGAGGAGTACCGATCTTCCGTTTTTCAGCATCGTCACCGGTCTCTGCTTCTCGATCGCCCTGCGCTATGCGGGCAGCGCGTCGACGAGGGTGCGTGACCTGTTGATACACTACCTCGACAACTTCATTCGCATCTCCCGCATACCCGCGACGCCGCGACCGCCCCCGAACGACCACCCAATGTACGACGAGGAGCTCGCTCGCTCCAACGCGCGTATGTGCCAGGATGTGCTCGCGCTCTCGGCAGCCATCGTCATGGCGGGAACCGGCGACCTGGTCGTGCTGAGACGACTGCGTCTGCTCCACGGCAGAGACGACCCCGACACTCCCTACGGCTCCCACCTGGCCGCCCATCTGGCCATCGGCTCGCTGTTCCTGGGCTGCGGGACGGCCACTTTTGGCACCAGCAACATGGCCATCGCCAGCTTGCTCATCGCCTTCTACCCCGTGTTCCCAACGTCGGTCATGGACAACCGGTCACATCTCCAAGCCTTCCGCCACTTTTGGGTGCTGGCAACCGACCCCCGCTGCCTCGTGGCCAAGGACGTCGCCACGGGTCAGCCCGTCTCGGCCCAGATCGAGATACGCCGGAAGAGGGAGAAGAACGAGCCGCCGGAGCCCGAGGGCGGAAACTCCTCCGTCGTCCGCCAGACGCCCTGCCTCCTGCCCCCGCTCTCCGAGATCGCCAGCATCCGGACCAAGGCGGGCCCGGCCTTCTGGGACCTCGAGCTCGACTTCGAGAAGAACCCGGCCCTCGCGGACGCCTTCGCGCGGAACCAGAGCCTGTACCTCCGCCGCCGGCCCGCGCAGGAGGCGCCCTTCTCGTCGACGCTCCGCGCCCTCGGCCGCGACGCCCTCGCCGACGCCGCGGACGACGCGAAGCGCGACCCGCTCGAGTGGATCTTCGGCCTCGGCGCCCTGCGCGACCTCACCCACGCCGAGCGCGCGACGGTGCTCGACCGGATGGCCAGCGCCGACGGCGCCGCGGGCGAGACGTCCGGGTCCTCGTCGTCCATCGACGCCCGCCTCGTGCTGGAGCGCGGGCTGGACGGCGCGTCGAGGGAGCGCCTGCTCGGGCTCAGGATGCTGTTCGGGTGGGCCGACCGCCGCGCCCAGCTCGAGGGCGGGTCGTGGGCCAAGGCGCTCGCCAAGGCCGGCAACGAGGGGAAGCGGCAGGAGTGGTGGCTCCGCGATAGCGTCGTGGAGGACCTCAAGGGGCGCGTGTTCCTCGCTGGGCGGGAGGATGGCGGGAACTCTCAGAGCCTGGGATGAAAAACTCTGTCTACACTTGTTTTGGGAGCTTGTTATGAAAAAAGAAAGACGGGATTAGTAGACATACCCCAGCTTAGTATTATGAGAAACGCTTTTTTTACTCAAACATCACCATGATTGCAAGTCGCGAGGTTTTCAAAAGATCTAATGTTTCATTTCGATTGTAAAAAGAACCCACCCCCTTTTTGTCCTCGGCAACCCCCCCCTTCTCCCGTTTGCCTCCCCCCCTTTTTGCTTCACACACACACTGACTGCCCTATCTGAGGGGGTTTTATGTTGCCCCCCAAAGCTTTTGCCCTGAAAACGCCGTGCCAATGCAAAAAGAAAAAGAAGCCTTTATAAGGGGGTGGGAAGTGAGGGGGGGTGATGATATCTTCTGTCGTCTCGCCAACCGTCATGATTTCCCTTTTTTCTTCCCAGTACCGTTCCCCATTACTAGAGCCATCTATGGGTCTATATCGTAGGAGATTGAGCCATGGATGTACTTTGTGGTTGTCGTGGTTGAGGAGAAAAAAGGAAGATGTATCCCAGCATTTCCCGTTTTGATCTATCCACTGGATATCACGTCACACACGCAAACACACCCTTTTCGATCGCAAGGAAAAAAATCATTATCCTCAAACCGTTCTTAAGGGGGGGAGAGGTGGAGGAGCGGGGAAAATAGAAAAAAGCTCATTTCTTCGGGGTGGAAAAAAGTATGGTTTTTTGATTTTGCTTTTTGTCCAGTCGTGTCTACTTGGAAACGGCGGCGGTCAGGACCTGGGTGCGGAAGAAGCCGCCCTTTGTCTTCTCGATGACCTGCTGGTAGACGTTGTTGGGGGGGTGGTTCATGATGACGGTGCCCTCCTGGGAGTCGATCTTGGCGTCGAGGCGGGTCTCGCGGATGAGGTTGACGATCCACTTCTCGCCGTCGTCCGGGTTGAGGCCGAGCTTGGCGGAGAGGTCGCGGATGTTCATGCGGCTGAAGATCTTGCAGTAGCTCTCGCAGATGAGGTGGCGGGCGGCGTCGACGAAGGCGTCGCTCGAGGACATGAGGAAGAAGTCGGCGCGGCAGACCTCCTCGGCGCGGCGGAGGGCCTCGCGGGCGGCGTTGAAGTCGTGGGCGACGTAGAGGGCCGAGACGAACTCGGTGATCGGGTCCGAGTACTCGTAGGCCTCCTGGCGGACGTAGCGGATGACGTCCTTCATCTGCTTCTGGTGGAGCGACGAGTTGCGGGAGCGGGAGCGGCCGGTGATGACGGCGGCGATGAGGTAGCGCAGGACCCACGGGCACGACGTCTGGATGGTGTTGATGTAGGCGGCGGAGAAGAAGAGGTCGAGGACGGGCTCGCGGGCGGCCTCGGAGTTGAAGAGGGGGAAGAGGGCCCAGTGGACGAGCATGGTGCGGTGGTCGAGCTGCGCGCGCGGGTTGTTGAAGAGCTTGGAGTCGATGCCCTCCTTGACCTTGGTGATCTCCTCGACGGCCGCCTCCCAGTTGGTCGTGAGGATCTCGGACGCGAGCTTGCCCCAGGTGGCCGACGAGACGAGGTCGTTGTCCGTGGACAGGACGCGGAACTGGTAGAGCAGCTCGGCGGCGGCGCCGTAGTTGCCGCAGCGGAACTGGAACTGGCCGAACTCGTAGAGGGCGTTGACCATCTCGATGGTGACCTGCGGGAGGTGTCAGCACAAAGAGTCTCGATACGCAACAGCGTCCATCAGAACAAATCAGCAAAGGCAGGAAAGACGTACGTCGTGGTCCTTCTTGAGGAACTCCAAGTTGGCAACCTTGTCGCTCCTCAGCGCGCCGACGACGTCCTCGCGGGTCAGCAGCTCCGAGATCTTGGCCGTGTCGGCCTCGAACCTCTCGAGCTGGGCGATGACCTCGTTGCGCTTCTTGGTGTACTCGGCGGGGGGCTCGTCGCCGCCGTTGAGGTCCTGGTACAGCTGGGCGACGTAGTCGGCCATGTTGGTGTCCTCGAGCAGCTTAATCTTTCCCGCGAGGATCTTGCGCGCCCTGGCGTCGTCGCCCTTCTCCTCGGCGCGGCCCGCCTCGAACTCGATCAGCGGGAAGGCGAGGTGGCGCGACAGCTGCGAGGCGAGCTTGGGGAGAATGCTCTCGCCGTCGATGGCGGCGTAGACTTCCTCCATTTTTGCGGTGTGTGAAGGGGGTGTGTGTGAGTTCGGGGAAGTGTGTTCTCGGTCGGGGTTACGATTCGAGGTTGTGGACGAAGGGTGATCGAATTTTTTTATCGAAAAAAAAACTCGAGGATCGGTATCGTCGGGGGTGGGCGGGAAAGGGTGGGTGGATGTGGTGGTGACGTTCCGGTCCGGATGCCTCTCTCTCTCTCGCAATCGACGACTTGCAATGCCAAACTGTTTTCTCGCGCGCGGAGAGGGGCAAAAGAGTTTTGGGCATTTTCGCCAAACAGATTGGTGGGGGGTTTTTCCGCTGTGCCGGCGTTTTGCCGACCACGCCTAATTCACTGCGGCGCCTCCTAGGTACACTACTTGACTACCTAAGGTACTACGGTTGGTGATTAGCTAAGACCCTGTTGGTTGGGAAAAGTCCCTAGGTAGGTACCTCCCCGACGGAAGGCTGCGGGTGGGGCTCCGCGCGGCTGGCCCAGCGCGAATCCCTTCAGCGAAACTTCTGTTGCGCACCCAGCTCCCGACCGCAGGTGCCGCGATCCAACGACCCAACTCCCACCACACTACGAGGCCAAGATGTTCCCATCCCTCACCAGGGCCGTCGCCCTCCGCCCCCTCCTCACCTCCACAACGACACGCCTCGCCTCCACATCCACAGCAGCAGCAGCAAGAACCACAACAACCGCCCAGAATGCGGCGGCGGCACCAGCACCGCCCAAGATCTCGCGGATGCACTCCGGCCCCAGGGCCGCGAAGCTCGCCAACGTGCCCAAGCCCAACAAGCCCCTCATCCGCGCGCCCTGGGGCCTCGGCCTGACCGTGTCCAACGGCTTCGCCGTGTACAACCGCACCAAGGCCGCCGGCTCGACAAAGTTCACCGTCGTCAAGAAGATCGAGGGCGACGCCAGGGGCCTCGTGACGGACCTCGTCGAGGGCATGAGGTTCCCGCAGGAGGACGTCAAGATCAACCCCCGGACGAAGCACGTCCACGTCAAGGTAATCGTCCCCGCAATCTCTCATCATCTCCCCCCCGGCGGCCCATCATCCTTTACTTCCCGAGCACGAAGCTAATCGACCCGTCGACAGGGCCACCACCGAGAGAAGATCAAGAACTGGCTGATCAGCAAGCATGGAAACCCGCAGCTCGCGAGGCAAGGGACGAAGAAGAAGACAGTGTCAGCATGATCGAGTCACCCGGGCCGGGGGTCCAGAATGGCGAGGCGGGACTTGTACAACCAAACCAAAATGTATCATAGGGAGAAGGACTACGACGAATACCAGTGTTTGAAGCAAAACGAGGCCCGCAGTTGCCCTGCTTGCGAGCAGAAGAGTCGTGGTTGCTAGAAGAGCGACGCCAGAATAGTCGCGGCTATATACCAGGCTACACTTCAATAATGTTCTACCATATTCTCCCAACATCTCCCAACCTCATGTTCAAAGAAACCACCACTTTCAGTATGCATGTATCAGTCACCCTAATTCACTGACCTTCCAGCATGGAGGTATTCTTGCATTGTCGCGTCATATATACACCTATGAAAGAATGGCTCCTGCAAGTAGCCCGCTCTGTGCTTCCAAAAAAGAACTCCCATCCGCTCCTCTCTTTTTTTTGCTTACACACTTGTACAGATCCGCGCCGTGCACCACATGGCACAAGCTTGGATTACCTCCTCTCGGGTCCATCTGGTATCGACAGAGCTCTCAAACAAACGCAACCGACTCCGTGTCTATGCCATGCATAATCCTAAAAGTCGTAACACCAAAAATGTCTAACAATCCAACGCTGCGTAAGCTGCGAGGTTCCTTATGACGCCATCCCTAGCCCACTCTGGTGACCGCATCAGCATCATCTTGAAGAGGCTCTCCTCGGATGGCAGAACATCGGCAGGCAGTGTTGATGTAGGATCGTTGGGATCCCTTGCCTTCTCAGCCAACCTGCGGAGTGTCGAAATGCCACAGGTGGCAATGTACACAAGGCTGGTGTCTCTGCCCGCCGGGTCCTGGCCCATTCTGGTCTGCCACGGCTGCTCAAACTGTGCCCCCAGCACCTGTACAAAGTGGTACAGGCTCTGCGCGAATCCATTGCCGCTCGAGAGCCACGACCTTGCAATGCCTGTTTCGTGGCCGGGGGCAAGGGACGCGATGATATCAGCGGCCAGGAGCCCCTGCATCAAAAACGGCTTGCGGTCCTCAATGAGCCTGAAGAACTTTTCGGGGTTTTCCATGTGCGCCACCGCAGACTCGGGTGATTGGATGGGAATGACGACAGTTGAAAGGGCAAACGCGCGCGTCAGCAGATCGTATGGCGGGCTACTGCTGGCGTCCATCGCAATAATCATCTTGTAATGTGTCCTGTTGGGCTCGTCCCTCGCCAGTAGCCTAGCCAACGCATCAACGGCGTGGAAGGTGTACGTGTGGACACCGGGCTGGTACGGGGGGAAGTACAGCTTGCCGTCCACCAGTGTCGGACCAGGCGCCGGGGCAAACGCGAGCAAAAAGTGCAACAAGCACAAAGCCTGTTCGCGACCGGGTATCTCGACCGCGCCGGAGATGTTGGACAACAGGACGATGGCATCCTTCATGAACTCGAGCGTGTTGGCGTGGGTCCGGAACAGCATGCTGCGCGTCCCCAGATACCTGATGACGGCGCAGAGAAATTTGATGACCAGCTCGTCGCCGAGGACCATGTGGTTTTCGTTGGCAGCTTCGGGGAACGAGAGGTTCCTGAGAATGGTGATGACGCAGGAGAATCGTTCTGCCGCCCGGTCTAGCTCGTAGTCGGGAGTCCCAAACTTGGGAATCTCTCTGACGCCCATTTTCTCGGTCCAGCAGGCTCGCGCAACGTCTTCGTACGGGGTTAATTGAATATCCGCAGACGATTCCTCCGTGTTTTCTACGAGCACGTCGAGCTGCTCCTCGGCACACTCAAGCAGGGCCTCGATGAGCTCTTCGCAGTATCTGAGTTGGATGTGCAGGGCTTGGTGCTGGACGGACGTCACAGTAGCCAGCGTGTCCAAGGCGAGTCGTACTTCGCCGTGTATTCCAGACTCCAAGCTGCGCGTGAGCGCGTGCAGGTCAATGTATCCCAGCTCGAAAGGAGGCGGGATGTCCGGCTTCAAAGCCTGCAGCTCTAGGCCTTTGAGGTCAAAAGCGCGCACGTTGACGCCGCCAAATGCCTCGAGGGGACGGGCGCTCGGTGTATACTCGTCTGATTCTTGCGCAAGTCGCAACATCCGGGGCTTGATCGAGGCAGCCATTGGGTTTTGCTCCATTCCCGGGGGCGCAGGCATGGGCATGCCTCCGGCCTTGATGGACGCTGGAGACGCGGCCGGGAATGCGTTGGGATGTCCTGGTCCTGGCGTTGGCTCCACGCTCCGTGAAAGACTGTTCCGCATGTGCCCAGGAGGTGCATTCGCCGGCGTGTGTTGGCTCGGTGCCTGGGGAGTTTGGAACCCATTGACGGCCGGCGACGGGCCCCCAACCGACCCGCGCTTAACGGGAGTTTGGGCCTGCGGGGGCATGTTCTGCTGGCTCTGCGGCATGATCTGTTGCGGGGGCATCTGGCCTTGAGGTGACATTTGCTTCGTAGGTGTACCCTGAGGTTGCTGCCCGGGCATGGGCTGGTTGGGCATGCCCTGCTGCTGATGTTGCATCATGCGCTGGCGGTTCTGGGCGGCCCATGCCTCTTCGAATCTAAGCAGATTTCGCTCATATATCTCCTTCAGTGCTTGAGGCGCCGGGGGTATTTGACCTGGATGGAAGCCGATGCTGTTTGAAACGTGGGGCCAAAGGTTGCTCGCCGTCGTGGGCTTGTATCCTCCCTTTGCTTGCACAGCTTGAAAGAGCGTCAGTAGGTTGACGGTTCGGTTAGCAAGGATGGGAGTCGCATCGAGTTGAAGGCCCTTAGCGTTCATGAACGTGGCGAGGCTCTTCATAAACTGCTCGGGGTCGGTTCGAGGTATCGGGCGTTGCTGCTGCTGTTGCGGCTGCTGCTGAGGCCGCATGGCCCCGGGGGGCATCTGTCCGTTCGGCATCGGCATCGGCTGCTTGGGCATCATGCCACGACCCTGGGCCATATTCTGGGCTTGCATATGAGCTGCCATCTGCATGTTCTGCATGTTTTGTTGCATATTTTGCATGTTCTGCATTCCCTGCATGGTGCCTTGTTGAAGCTTCTGTTGAAGTCGAGCCTGGTACGCAGCCATGTGCTGCGGATCCATGGCGTTCCGCGGAGGCTGCATGTTGGGAGGCAGCATCTGGTTTGGCATCTGACCCATATGTTGCGGCACCTGGCCCATCTGTTGCGGCATCATACCGGCGGCCATCGCGTTCGGGTTCGGAGAAGGACGCGCCGGCGACTGCTGATTAGGCGTGAAGTTGGGGTTGAAGCCCGGGGGCATGTTCGAGACGTTCTGCATATAGGGATTTGGCTGAGGCGTGCCGTGTTCGGATGGATTCGGCGATGCTTGGGGGGCGAATTGTTGCGGACCGGGGGAGAAGGGATGCGGCGACGCGGTCGCGACTCGCTGCGGCACGCTGCCGGGACGAAGCTGGTTCGCCATGATCGGGGACGGTGTCGCATTCGCTGAGCCGTTTGCCTGGAGATGAGGGTAGGGTGATGGCTGGCCCTGGGACTGCTGGGGCATGCCACCGGCCTGATAGCCGGGAAACGTCTGGGGCGTCTCGGAGCGCGATGTGGGCAGCATGCCCGGGTTCTGGCGCGGCGAGCCAGCGATACTGTCTTCGCGGGGTCGAGATCTCTTGGAGGGAATGACGGAGTTTGTCTGATATACGGGGTTCTGGAAAGACGATGGCGAAGCGTTGCGCATCTGGCCATTTTGCATGGCGGCCATCTGCTGGGCCTGTTGCTGCTGCTGTTGCTGCTGCTGGGCTTGCTGGGCCTGTTGGGGATTGGCGAACTGGGCGGGATTGAAATGGGCCGGGTTGCCCATGAAGGCGGAAGGGTCCATCATGGCTCCGGCCGCATTAGGATCGTTCATGTGAGGGAAGCCGTTTCCATTATGGTTGGGGACCGCGGCCTCATTCATCCAGGTGCTCATGGCTGTGGTCGGCTCAAGCGACCCATCGAGCGATTACTTGCGGAAGTCAGCGACGGGCTCGGGAAGGGCCAAGGTCCATTGAAATGGAGCGACAGGCAGGGGCGGCGAGTAGGAGAGTGACACGGCAGGCTTGTCGCGATGGAATACGCGGCGATGCGATGGGATGGGATGCAGGCTCGTCGCGCGCGTCGCGGGTGTGTGGTGGTGGATTGGGACGTGTGGACGTGGTGGACGTGGACGTGGTGCCTTTGGGCTGGGCTAAGCTGGCTAGGCTTGGGGGGGGTGGGAAGGAAGGGCGAGCGAGTGGTAGCGGGCTTGTGTGGGAAATCAGCGGTGGAGCGACCGCTTTTGGGCGCATTGGCCTGGTACTGACTGGCGTTCTAGGAAGGCACCGACCGGGCTGTGCCTGCGCTGGGAAGACGAGGCAGAGACGGGGCAAGGCAGGTGCAGGTACGAGGGAAGGCAGAGGAGGAAGGCGGCGAAGGGCAAGGCAGGAAGGAAGGGGAAAAAAAAAAAAACGAGTGCCAGGGAAGTAGCGACAAGGGCCCCAGGAATGCGCGACACGGACGAGGCAGTTAAGCAAGTCTCTAGCAGTATTGGCAACGACAACACTCGAGTCGCGCTCTTCCCCAAAATAAAAAAAATTAAGAGTATTTTGTCATCCCTATTTTTTTCATCTTTCTTCGTCTTTCAAAAGCAGCTACATGTGAATGGGTGGATAAGAAGCGCAGGGGATAACGAAGGAAAATTAGCAAGTGAAGGAAGAAGCCTGGAGTGCTGCAGTCGCGAACTCGCGCATCGCACATCCACCGTGACGAGCATCAGCTTTGACGGCCGCCAGCCATCAAAAGGCAGGGTAAAATCATCAGAAAATAGGTCACGAGACAATTGAAAATCAACTTACAACTTTATCGGCGGCCCGGGGGTGATCGGGATGGGGGTGCGAGGATTGGGAAAAAAGGGTACGACTTTCGGGGCGGCGGCGGCGGAGGGAGGCAGGAGCTGCTCGGGACGGGGCAGGACAGGACAGGACAGGACAGAATGAGGAAAGCAAGCCAGCAATGAGACGCGGCGGAAGAGTGGCCTTGGTCTTACCTAAGGCCGAGGACAAAGTCTTCCAGGGGGGGGCGGCGTCAAACTTTAGGTCCGTTCAAAGTGAGAGAGAGAGAGAGAGAGCGCGCTTCTGCAGCTGGAACTGGAACCAGTCACCACACACTGCTAGAGTCTGTCGGTCGCTGTCGGGGGCTCTTGTCTTCGGTTGGGGAGGGTGGATGAACGAAAAGGCGAGGGCGAGGGCGAGGGCGAATCTGCGACCGTCGAAGCGCGACTCAGTTCTGTGTCGTGCTGCCAGTTTGTTTGGCCACTCGCTCATCATCCGGGGGCTGTGCTTCTGTTCTGTGCTGCTGCAGTGTGCGCTCCATTGGTTTCAAGGCCCACCCTATGAGAATGTTCCCAGTGATCGCTAGTCCTCTTACAGACTAGCACCGCTCGGACCTCGGCCATCCCAAACCCGGATGAAGCCGACTGTCCAATCATGAGAGCGTGTTAGTGTTGCAGTAAGCTGGAGTGGATATCTGTTAGTCCATCACGATGTTTCCTCCTCTTTCACTACCATATTGTACTCCACAGCATAGCAATTGCGTACTGAACCTCCAAGCGCTTTCGTTCCGGTATACGGTCGCAGCTCCACACGAAGTGTCGCCCAAGGTCGTAACCAATATTGATGTCGAAACCAGCGTACAGGTCGAGTATATCGGAAGGACCTTGCCCCAACTCTTGACTCTTCCTTCGGTCGTCGCTGTTGTCTATCCGCAGACCCCTTCGAATATCCTCATCCAATCACCAGCCTCGTCCAAGTGGCCAACCCTCTACCGAAGTAGTGCCGTGTGAAACCGTTCCATTCCGCCGACCGCGAGACTGTCCTCCTGCAACCGCTCAGATGTGAGGCGCTACGATGTCTTCGGGGGGCTGGCTTGTCGATTCCATTCCTATCGTGCAATGCCTCATGGAAGCCCTGCAAGTTAGTAAGCCAGCATGGTGGTCAAGCTGATCGCTGCACCACAACATGCCAACGGAGGAGGATGGTACCGAACGTATCCAGGCCAAGAGTGAGGCAACATGGCTGCTCGCTGAAGACATCTCATCCAAGGAGGCCTCTCCCCAAGCACTTGCTTCGAGGCAACGCTCGCCTTCAACCACTTGGTTGAGGCAATCTGTAAGCCCTTGTAAGCTGACCGCTTGGTGAACCCTGGGGAAGTATCGAAGGACGAACGACGAACGTCGAGGGATCTTGTCTGCCACTAAGTCAAAATCAAGAGACTTCCGACGGGCTTGGAGGACGTCTGACAAGCCGGTCATGCCGCGGCAAATAGACGAGCACATGCGGCCGATCTGCCTGACGTCGTACGGCCGTGTAACAGAATGAAGGCCAGCATAAGATGTCAAGCCGTGGCAGGTGGCGTGCAGGAGCGTAAGTCCGCACAATCTTGGCCTGGCTGCTGCCGGTGAGACGAGAGACATGTGCAGTCTGCAATGGATCTCCGCCTTGCAAAGATGGATGATGGCAGCCGTCAAACGTAGCAATCCAAGTCGATGTGGTGAGCGCCCGCGAAACTGTCATCGCCATTGGTAGGGGGAAAGGGCGTTCCGTTGCACACGACTTCTCGTGTAAGTGAAGAGGAAGGAAGAGGAATGAGGTTGAGCAGACCTCGGAAAGGGAAATAAACAGCGCCTAGCGGTAGGTCATTCGACGGAGGCAGGCGGAGGGAAGGGGACGAGTTGGCGCCCGATTCGGGTCGTCGTCGTGCGAGCAGTAAATGCTGCATCTGAAGACTGCCGCCTTCGTTCGTTGTCATGGGCCGTGGTCGACTGCTGCAGGTGCAGGATGCCCCGCCAATGAAGCCCAGAATAAGCCAATGCGGTAAAGGCGCATCCTTCCCAATGACATGGCTCAGGTTGAAGAGACCAGTCACCACCACCCATCCCCCGTCCGCATAGCCCAACCCCGGTGCCATCGATGACCAACCAGACAGCAGCAGGCACTCGTCTTTCTGCCTGTCTTCGCAGGAGGAGCAGGGCGCTGTTGGTAGCAGTGGACCTGGAGATGTTGTCTCAACCTCGTCCTGCCAGCTGCAGAAATGAAGACAAAGAATCGTCCATCGTGTCGGCCTTTGGATGGTCTTGGGCTGGAAGAATAGCAGTAGGTAATAGGATAGGTACCGTGTGTCGCGGCAAAGCGAGACAGGTAGGGTTTGTTTCGTCATTATCTGGCGGGATCCATGTATGGCGCAGTGTGGCCTGGCCCGGCGCCGGCCCCCGTAGTGTCATGGCTGTGAATGAATGGCCCGCATGGCTGGTCCTGGACGTCTTTTCCCTCCCCGGGCTCGTGCCTGGTCTGCCTTTGCATGGTGCTCTTTTAGTGTTCGCGTTGCGTTTTTGGCGCCTCGTGTGCTCGGGGTTTTTCCTCGGCTCGACTGTGCTTGGAATTGGCGCGGTTTTCCATCATCCGTTTGGCCTGCTTGCTGTGTTCTTTGGTGCGCCGGAGTGACACTGACTTGAGTGAGGCCGGACGGTCTAGCCAGTCATTGCACCCGATGGATGGGGACGCTGGCCAGAGACGGCAGAGCACCCTGGTCGACCCCGTCCGTCAAAGTGGCCCCAGCAAGCCCAGGTCCCAGGGCTGTTTCGATCTTTTTGCGGAGGGAGTGTGCCCTCTGCCACTTTGGTCGCCCACTGGGCGTTGGTGTGAGGACGAGAATGAAGAAATCCGGATGTCTTCTGTTGCTTTTCCACTCGAATCCGCAGTTGTTTTGATTGTCGCTCACGATTCCTGGCTCTGTCGCTCCGTCGTCGTTGTGATCTGTCGTTGAAGTCGCGGGGCTTATACGCTTCCGACAGCGGGGAAACTGTAGTGAGGCCCCAGACGAGGTACCGCTCCTGGGCAGCAATTCTGAAGAGTAGCAGGAAGCAGGGCCGCAAAGATCAGCAACGCAGCATTCAAAACGAATCCAGGCTCGAAAAACAGCATGAAGAGCACGAGGGGAGGAAGCAGGAAGGTGAGGGAAAAAAGCGAGAGAAAGAGGAGAGGAACGGGGGCAGGTTGGGCGATTTATGTGCAGTACATAGATACAGTAGGTACATGGCGCGAGGTACCTCGCCCTACCTGCCCAGGAGGAGGCAGGTAGGTACCTCCTCCGCCTGTGCCTGTGTGTCCAATTTTCCCAGCTTGCCTTGTCGCCATACAGTATTTGTCTGTACTGTGTCTCCAATGCCCGTGTCTGCACACTCGACGGCAATGGGAACGATGCGCAGACACCCCGAATAACTGGTTTTTTTTTTCTCTCTGTGTCTGCTCTTGGAAAAGTGTTCATATGATCCCCCAAAAAAATAAAATCGGTTTGGTTCTAACATGCGAGCTGATAATGGGGGAAAGGGCTGGTGATGTGCGTCGTTCTTGCCTACTTCCTGGCTTCCTTCCCATCTTTGGAACGAACACGACGGAGGTACATCCGCCACCGCCCGCCCATCCACACAGTTGATCGGGCTTAAGGTGTACCAACCCAAATCAAAGGCAACTTAAAAGGCAAGTAGAAGTAGGTATGAGAAGATGTAGGGAAGGACCGAAGGAAGAAATAGCACCTTCCCCCGTATCCTGTTCCCCGTCTCTTCTTTTTTCTTCTTTCTATTGCCTGACTTCCCAGGTTCCGTTCCCAGGTTCTTTCCTTGGGAGGGAAAGAATTGGCGTTGGCTAGAGGCGTGGCACTGCATGAGGGTCGCCCCTCCCCTCCCCTTCAAGTGTTCCTTCTTACCTACACTTACACTGTACATGTATGTACCCCTCGACTCTTTTTCATTCATCCAGCTGAGATGAGATGGAGATCGAAGGCGGTCGGTCCCTCCCTCATGAACGGGAATTCATTAATGTCAATCGCTCTCGTCGGTCCCTCCAGTGTCATTCGGCGTCGCCAATTGATCTTCTTACCCGGTGTCCGTACTTTGACCTCGCTTCCTCTGACCAACATCCACGCATGGCCCCTTTTCCCCGTTTTATTACGAATAGCATCCCAGCTCTTCCCGCCGCAAGCAATTCCTTCCTTGCCTTGCCTCATCTCATCTCGTCGCCCTTTCCTAACGGCCCTGATGACCCTGGGATGAATAATGGCTTTCTCCCCTCTTCTTTTAATATTTTGTTCAGCATCAAACGGAGCCTTTTCTTGTCTTATTTGAGCTGGAATGGATGTGCTACACCACCCTCATCTGCCTAGATTCCCGTGAATGCTCCCGGCTCCTCCGTCTTCTCTTCGCCTCGTCGGCTATCAAGCCATCCAGCAGTCCACACACTACCACCTACAACCGCGCACAACCTGGACGCTTTTACTCTATCTGACCATGCCTCGCCGATACACACTTTGTAAAAAGGTTATCTCTGTCCGCGAATGTCACCACGCCCAGCAACGGCCCCATCCGGGAGATGATGGGACGAGAGACGAGACGCAGCATCTACTGCGGCAGCGGCACATGCTGTCACTAATAGCACCTCGTCCTCACCTCATCGTCAGCGTTTGTTCTCGACTGAAGCCTTCCGTCCCTGCCTGCGATTGTGCCTCGCCCTCAAGTCGAGCCTGTGCGACCACTCGCCTCCAACGATGATTGTTTGTGCCAGCCCGTTGTCGAGTTCCTGCACCGTTCCGGCCTGGCTTCACCGCTTGAGCTGATTCGGGCGATTCCCTGGACGGATGCCCATTCCTCCCCACCTTTGGGTCCCCTTGGCCAAGAACCCAAGATGCCGGGCCTCCCACCCATAAATCACCCTCGCCAGCCAGCCACCCCAATCGCCATGATCAGTGCCTTGGGCACGGCGGTACGATCTGGATGCTTTCTCTGAAAGGTCCTATTCCGTCACAATGCAAGGAAGACTTCCGACATTGCGAGCACTTCCTGAAATAAGCCCGCGATGTCGACGGCCGTCTCCAGGTGGATGCCGATCAGTCCAGGGACGACGGCCAGGCACCAAATCGACATGACCACCACCGCAAGGACGAGACCCGAATCAATCTCAACCTTCCGCTTGGCTGTGCGTGCGACAAGCCATGCTCGATCTCGACCCACCTCACCTCTCCCACACCTCGACCGCTGACATTGCCACTGGTAGGGAGTGTCGGCAGGTTACATTCGTCATCTGCTCCGGAGCGAAAGCAAAACACGACGGACCAATCTGGCGATGTGGGTGCGGCGCTGGAACGAAATGACACTGGAACCGCCGTGAAGCGGGACTGGACGTGAGGGCCTCTCCAACTTCCAAGTGACTTCAAGTGATGGACTTGCTTCTGCAATCTTGAGCAGAGTTTTGTCGAGTCGTTCCTCGGTCGGACCAGCGTCCAGCGTCTAGACAGCTGCTCCTCGTCCTTGTCATCTTCGGACCTGCCTCCTGCATCCATCCATTCCACCCCACCACCCACATTCTGTCCGTCCCACCGTTCCCTGCACGTCGTGGACTGCCCTGTGACCTCTTCTACCCATACACTGTAGGTACCAATTTGCACTGGGCTGCGTGGTTGGTCTTCACTGTTCACACTGGTGCAGCTTCGACGGATACCTTACCCTAGCGCAACCGCCGGCCCCACAGAAGCAGAAGCAGTGGAGCACAGACCTTCCACTTGCGCTGGCGCTATCGGTATCACTATCAACCAACACTGTGAACCTCGAGTGCTGCTGGAATGCCCGATCTTGTCTGATGATCCCCCTGTTTCCCGTTGAAAAAGGGATTAGTAGTGGCCATGATGCTGAGAGCGACTGTCTCGTGTTTCTAAATCCTGCCCGTTTTCGTCTTGGTTTGCTACATGCCTGCGGTCGAAACATCCCATCGAACGGTTTGAGGTCATGCAAGTGACGATACCTACCTATGCTGGCGTCTTTGGGCGGATAACCCCTTGAGGTTCTGCATCTTTGAGCGCCATTCCCCTCGTGGCTTGCCGTAGTATAAAACTTACAGGAGTGGAGAAACTGTTGATCGTCGTTCGTCGTCATCATATATCTTCATGTCGCCAAGGCATAACACTGTGGAACGACTCGACTCGCTGGGACTGCGCAGTCTGTATATACAACTTTCTAGCGGTTTCCTATGAAAATAGCCGTAGTAGCTACTTCCTACCGGATCCGGAAACGAACAGGCAACCTCGGGACCGCCGTGGGCATGAGTCACTTGCGAAGGCACCAAACGGCAATCTCGTTGTGGCGATGCCCTCAGAAAAGCTAAAGCCGGTATTAAATCGAGTTGACACCAAAGTCAGGGGGTGATTGCAGTAGCTCTCCAAAATGTTGCGTGTGAAACCAGCATAGAAGGTATCTGAAGTTTTCGGTTCATCTTCGAACTAGAATGTGATGATATCTAACGATAGGTGTCAAGCAGCCACTTAGGTATGCAGGTACCTCAGAAGCCGTTGATGGCAAGGGAACCTCAGACACCGGTGAGTTGGATCCAACCACTACGAGGCTTCGGTGAATTCGGTGAAGGCAACTAAGCATCAGCCACGTGACGCACATCCACTTTACGCGACGGCAAAGCAGACTGCCCGGCGACACTGCTTGGCCCAGGGGGTACGTCCCCCCCGATTCTAGCGATGCTGCCCTGCAAATCCCTGCTCGACCCCCACCACCAGGCAGCTGGAGCGCACTGTTATGCCTTATCGATAACCAAAAATTTCTTTACCTCCGACCGCGTTCGCGTGCCACCTCTGTCTTGACTCTCTTTCTTCCCTCCCCTCCCCCTCCATAGAGTCAAGCACGAGAATAGTCACACGCCCAGACGACGACAGAACGTACCTCTAAACGCATCGAATACAAGACCTATTTTGTTCTACATTTCTTGATCTTTTTGTTCCCCCCGAAATCCGATCATCATGCGTTACGTTCTCGTCTCAGGCGGTGTCATCTCCGGAGTGGGCAAGGGCATCATCGCCTCGTCCACGGGTCTGGTGCGTCCCCACCCCCTGCTAAAATTTCCTTATCGATCGATGCCTGCGGTGACAGAGAGCCATGCATCAGCCTAGTCAACGGCACACAACAAGATACAGTTGCTGACATGATGTAAACAAAACAGCTCCTGAAGACCCTGGGATTGAGAGTCACAAGCATCAAGATCGACCCGTACCTGTCGGTGAGTGAACACCACACACACCCCTGAACCCCACATTGAGGGGTGAAACCTGACTTTGACTTGCGGCGGCTGACGGTGATGTGCAGGTCGATGCCGGTCTCATGGCTCCCGCCGAGCACGGCGAATGCTTTGTGGTTCGTATTGACCACCCAGTTTGATGTTGCCTGCGTGTTGTTGCGTTCTGTTCCCGGGTGAAGCAAGTGCTTTCTCATTTCGCTCTCCAATGAGGGGTGGTGGGGCTCGCAGGACAGAATCTGCGCCGCAGGACCGTTGTCTCAATGACAGGAAACGCTGACTATGACCAGTTGCAAGATGGCATGGAGGTGGATCTCGGTAGGTTACCTTCCTAGGAGAACCGACGGCTTGGCTTCTCTCCCCAGGGGGATCGTGGGCGCCATTCCATCAACCGCAAGTCTCTGACGCAAGGGGCTCGCATTCACAGACCTGGGCAACTACGAGCGCTACCTGAACATCCGCCTGACGGGCGAGCACAACATCACCACCGGCAAGGTGTACCGCCACGTCATCGACAAGGAGCGCCGTGGCGACTACCTCGGAAAGACGGTCCAGGTGTACGTTCTCGAGGATCGCTTGCTAGGCTTAGGTCAAGATGACTAACACGAACTCAGTGTTCCTCACGTCACGGACGCGATCCAGGACTGGATCGAGCGCGTGGCTAAGATCCCCACCGACGACTCGGGCGAGGAGCCCGATGTCTGCATCATCGAGCTTGGGTATGTCTCTTCTCGATAACTTGCTCTGGTTGCAGCCAATGCTACACCCGAGCAGTCTCCAAGCATCGGTGCAAGGCTAACATTGTATCAGAGGAACTGTTGGTGACATTGAGAGCGTACGTGCTCCCCTGGGCTAGAGAAGCCCGATGCAAGCAAGCTCGCCTGTTCAACCACTGACAACACCCAGATGCCCTACGTCGAGGCACTGACTCAATGTTCGTTTTCCGAATCCTTCGCCTTGTGACCGCATTTGACTGACTGGAAACAGTGCGCCACAGAGCAGGAAGCGGCAACTTCATCCAGATCCACGTCTCCTACGTGCCCACCATCCACGGTGAGCAGAAGACGAAGCCCACACAGCATGCCGTGAAGACGGTCCGCAGTTACGGCCTCATCCCCGATCTGGTAGGACTCCCTTCTCGAACCACGAGATCATCAGCCACTGACACAGCTCCAGATTGCTTGCCGCGCTGAGCAGCCGCTCATGGAGCCCACGATCCGCAAGATTGCCCTCCTCTGCCAGGTCGACGTGCCCCAGGTGCTGGTGGTGCGTGACATGCCCACCATCTACCAGGTCCCCCTGCTCCTGAGCGAGCAGAACCTCATCCCCTGGCTCCGCAAGGCCGTCAACCTCGACGCCCTGCACATCCCCCAGTCCCGCGTTGCCGAGGGCGAGGCCCTGTGGAAGACGTGGACCTCGGTCGTCAGCAGGCCGTACGAGGGCGAGCTGAACATCGCCCTCGTCGGCAAGTACACCCAGTGCCAGGACGCCTACCTGTCCGTCGTCAAGGCGCTGGAGCACTCGTCGATGCACCTCCGCAAGAAGCTCAACATCATCTGGGTCGACGCCGAGCACCTCGAGCCCAAGGCCAAGTCCGAGGACCAGGCCCAGTACCACAAGGCCTGGCACTCCGTCTGCACGGCGTCCGGCATCATCGTCCCCGGCGGCTTCGGCACCCGCGGCACCGAGGGCATGATGAAGGTCTCCAAGTGGGCCCGCGAGAACGGCACCCCCTTCCTCGGCGTGTGCCTGGGCTTCCAGACCGCCATCATCCAGTACGCCCGCGACTTCCTGGACCTCGCCGAGGCCACGTCGGAGGAGTTCGACGGCCAGGCCAAGGAGAAGGTCGTCATCTACATGCCCGAGCTGAACCGCAACAACCTGGGCGGCACCATGCGCCTCGGCCTGCGCCCCACCGAGTTCCAGGCCGGCAGTGAGTGGTCCAAGCTGCGCGCCCTGTACGGCGACGCCCAGTCGGTGGAGGAGAGACACCGCCACCGCTACGAGGCGAACCCGGCCTACGTCGAGAAGCTCGGCGAGGCCGGCCTGAACTTCATCGGCAAGGACGAGACCGGCGAGCGCATGGAGATCTTCGAGCTCAGGGACCACCCGTACTTCGTTGGTATGTTGCACCGGCCAGACACTTGACACGATGGATTGCTGACAATACCGCAGGAACCCAGTTCCACGCCGAGTACCAGTCCAAGGTCCTCAACCCCAGCGTACGTTTCCCCCATCCCATTTTGTATCTTGTGGTTTGCTGACAACGGCCTCAGAGACCCTACCTCGGCTTCATCGCCGCCGCGGCCGGCTGCCTGGACCAGGTCATCAAGGAGCAGCTCGAGGCCGCCAAGAAGGCCAACGGCGTCAAGCACGTCGTCTAAAGACGCGTCGACACTTCGAGTTCTTAATTTTGCCCCATTTTCGGCGCAGGTGTTTCTTGAAAGAGGGATATCACACGGAATTTCATAAAATTTAGACATGGAAGGGAGAACCTTGGGACCTGGGAAGATGGGGTGCAATCTAGAGAAAGAGCTAAAATGAACACACACCAAGACTCGTAAAAGATGATGTACATTCATATTGAGTCAGACAGCAACCATCGCGTGGGGGTTTAGGGCGGGGGACATAGACGGGGCATTTACACACTGGCGTGGGGGCGTTCTTCACCTTCTCTGGGTTTCTGTTGATGCTGGACATCAGAGTAGTCTTTTTCATTGTCAATACAAGGCAAATTGCTCACTCATGAATTTTTCCTCAAAGTGACTTGCTCTTGTGAATGTCCGTCATAACCAGCTTAATCTCACTGGCGTCTTTAATTGCTACAAAGAATAAGGGCTGGGAAACACTCCAGTACTAGTGCATTGATCTCAAGAACTTGGTTTTTTTCTTCTTTTGTTGAGTCATTCGCTTGGTATAGATAAACGCGCAAAGCTCACCACGATTGATCATGTCCACCACCACAACCCAAATGCATGTCGTCCATCGTCACAGTGAAATCTAGCAGACAGGAACCCCTCTGACACAGGTGCATCCACCTTAACTCCTTTGCCTTCATCCTGTTTTTGCTGTGTTGTTAACTCAGCGCGTATATAAGCACAATCCCACCACGATCAAGTGTGTCTGCCGCCGCAACCCGAATCCATGTCGTCGATCGTTACTGCGAAAGGTGAGAGACAGGAAACCCTCTGGCTTTAGTGTGTTTGTCTTTGTTTCTTTAGC
Organism: Colletotrichum musae; assembly: GCA_027406025.1. NCBI lineage: Eukaryota > Fungi > Ascomycota > Sordariomycetes > Glomerellales > Glomerellaceae > Colletotrichum > Colletotrichum musae. Next base: position 3,109,625 of record JANVYC010000009.1, on the reverse strand, counting down.
TTTGTTTCAATTTGCTTTCTGTTCTTTTGTGGTGCTTATGTGGGCTGTCCTTCATCGCTGGTGTACGGCTGTTGGCAAGTATTTGGGTGTGAATACGATGGGGGTGTGGAGGGATGATGGGGGACGACAGAGACTTTCCTTTGTCGCAGTGATAAAACATGGAGAGTATGGGTTCTATAAAAGGGGGAAACGTCTTAGATTTCGGTGCATCAGCGTTTATTTGTGTTTTTTAGTCAACCACCATTCGCACAGTTGAAATTCACTCGGCAGACTTTTCTATGTAGAACAGAACGAGTGATTTATGAATTTAGCAAGCCCACTGAGATCAAACATTACTATGTATGCCCAGAGCGAGTAAGGTCTTTTTCTGTACACCAGCCAGACCTAGAAGATAGGTCTGCTGTGTTGCCTCTTCTGCCTGGTAGATATCTCGTAGCTTTTTATGCAACTTTGATTTGCAGTCCACTTGGAGCTGTTGGTTTTGGGACAGTGCTTGACATGAAATCATAGAAGAAGCCTGCTGTCCTGGTAGTATTCTCCCGAAGTCCTGAAATAACCCAGACATTCTCAAATCAAACTTATCCGAGTTTGCTCATAGACTAGGATCGAGTGTAAAGCCCGGCTGAGGTCGGTCCAACCACTCGGACGCTTACGTAAGATCAGGTAAACTGCCGGAGAGCAAGGGTTCCCCAGGGCACGGACCGGGCCAGATCGCCGCTGCCCCAAGCCAATTCCCTTCCGACCGCGGCGGCGACGTGCCTACTGGACCGCGTCGAGTCTGGAACGTCAGTCCTGCCCACGCTGCAATTGTCGTAACAGACATCGCGGCGGCAACCCTCTCCTCCCTCTCCCCTGGCCTATGAATTCCGCGACGGTTGGCAAGGGCAAACGATATGGCGTACTCGGATACCTTCCGGAGCTGGGCTCGAGAGAAGCCGAGCTGTGAGCCCCCCTCCCCTCCCCCATCTCTCTCTCTCCTCATTCTGCTGCTGCAAAGTAGGAACGATGAAAGCTGATTCTCGACGGCACAGATGGGACCTGAACCAGGCCCGCTCCCCGCTCCTCCGCCTGCCCCCCGAGATCCGCAACAAGATCTACCGCATCCTCCTCGCCTCCCGCCGCATCCACGTCCTGCACGACCCGCGCACGCGGTCCTTCCACTGCGTCTCGCTCCTCCGCGCCGCGAACCCGTGGCGCTACCGGCCGCGACACCTGCTGTCGCGCGGGATGACCCTGCTGGGCCCCGTGTGCCGCCAGCTGTACCACGAGACGGACCTGATGGCGTACGGGGAGAACACGTGGTCGTGGCAGACGCCCGGCGTCATGGAGCGGTTCCTCGTCACGGAGAGGCGGCTCTCCGTGGCGCAGCGCCGGGCGGTGCGGGAGGTCTGCGTCAGGGGGATACCGGGGACGCTGGGGAGGAGGGTGAGGGGGTTGCTGGGCGGGTTGGAGGTCGTTTGGTTCTGGGAGGAGGGGGCGCCGTGGGTGTGCGAGGTCGTGGAGAGGAGGAGGGGGGAGGGGGTGGGCAGGCCGAATTAGGGGGGGGGATTATGATGTTATGACCTGCGCTGGTGCACTTAGATTATGGGATAGACCTTGATTTGAGATGTGTATCTGTCTACGACGCGACGATGATGCCCGGGTTTGCTTCTGAGTCTGGCTATGCCGTGAGGGGTGTTCGCAACAGGAAGCGACCATTGTCCAGCGTTATTACAATGTTCTTCTCTGGCATGGACCCCCGGCGTTTCCAAGTTGGCCAGCGTTTACAAGTTGGGAGATCTGGCCTTGCTGGCGCCACGAACGAGGTCATGTACATCTCTCCTCGGTGTTTCATGAAGCGAGAGAGGTGAATGCCCTCATCGCTCTTGAGTAAGATCATCTGCCCAGCCTGTCCGCTTCCACCCGTAAGGCTCGTCTTCGCCGTCCAGCCGAAGCCTCATCGTTCTCTCGTGCGGTCGTGCTTTCTCCCTCCCAGGGTCCCTATTCCGGCCATCTTCAAGCTGTCCGTCCAGTGGCCATCCCAAGCGAGATCTAGATCTCGATTCGACGTCACTTGTCTTGAGTATCGTACTGTAGATACCTGGCACGTTTCATCGCGGCGATGCCTGGCGAAAAAAAAACTAGCTGCACTGTATATTGAAGGTTTCTACGGATGGGAGCTCTCGTGTCTTGGTTTTCCTCCCCCTCTCGGGCAGCTGGGAGTGAAAGGTGTCGTAAACCTGAAGAGCACTCAGCATCAGCGTTCGGGGAAGAGGTCCGTGTTCATGTTTGAGAACTTCCAAGACTCTGCAGAAGCGACCTAGATTATGATGCTACCTGCACGATAAGCTCAGCCCGCGGCTCTCCGATGGAGTATTCGTGTCATCTAATTGAGCAACAGCGATGACAGTACCGGACGACAGCGAGGGCAGTAGCGATAGCGACGGACGGCAGCATAATAACGACAACGGAAACCATGTCGAATGGACTGATGGCACATAGGTATAAAATGCCCCGACAAGCAGATATCTTCCAGGAAAGGGTCCTCAACTTTGTCACCATCGACCCCCCGACAAAACCAGTCTTGTCTGGACCTCTCAAGGTCTCACGGCGGCGTAGTCTCAAGCATCTCGAAGACAACCTCCACAGTCCGTCGGTGCCCTTTGACGCCCCCCAAGCTCCTGACATCGTGGCGCTGGCAAGTGACACCCCGCAGCCCGCTGTTCCCTTCCTCTGGCGTCCATCTTGCTTTTGGAAACCTGCCAGACGTCCAGCGGAATCTTGAGAAGGGAAAGTCTGTAGCCTGATGACATCGTACGAGACTGACGGTGTGTGAGTGCTGCTCGATGGCCTGCGAAGTTCGGACCTAGCCATGCGGGAGGTTGACAAGAGTGCTGGATGGATCATTTCTGGACAACGCGTATATTAGCACATGCCATTCCGGGTTTGTGAAGGAAACTTCAACCAACCAACGGAGGCGAGACTCACGGACGCAGGTGGCTTTTGCGAATACAGCGAAGATGACTTGGCTTCCGTACGCCTGATGTCAACCCTTGACTTCTTTGAGCAAGACGTTCCACACGTTGGAGACTTAGGCGTAGGTAGTTGGGGACAGTCTTCGGGAATGATCGAAGGGGATCGTTCCTTGTGGCAGTAGGTAGCCAAGTCACTGAGAAGGGACCACTCACTCCAAGACTATCTCATTCGATTCATACCCTTGCTTTTGGGACAAGTCTAACGGCGAAACTTGAACGCCGAAGCCATCCTATGCCTCTGCTCAACTTCTCCAGATGCCCTAGGTGCTGCCGAGTGTGCTGGTATGGCGATGGCGTCTGGCGTCAGGACAGCAACGGCATCGGCGGCATCGACAGAACCGTCTCTTCCGCCTCCTCTCCAAGCATTCGAACGGGTTTTCACGTAGAATGAAAGGTGATGGATTTGTCGGGGCATTTGTTCTGTCGCCGTAGGAAACCCGCCCGGCTTGGGTCACGCACGCTGTCTTCTTGTGCTCGGCAGCTCGGGAAGCTCACTGCGAACAACCTGGTCAGTGGATTCGCAGCGTCAGGCACGATTGTCGCTCACTTACCGCAGTTGCTGATCTCGTCGATCCGTAGCCTTGGGCGACGCGGCCGACGATGCCCAGGCCGACGCTGCGAGGTCCCGCCAGTAGTAAACCTCCTTCGTTGAACTAGGTAGCCAGCCGTAGAAGACCCCAATCCAAATAAACTGGATTTCAAATCCAAAGAAATCGTCTCAAACCAACCTGAAAAAACACTTCTCACTTTTTCTGAAAGACCCGAGGATTTTCTGGGCGCTTCTCGCGGCCTCCTGCAGCCCTGAATGAGGTCGGCTTTCAGGCCGGCGTGCACCGAGCCTCTCGACCCCAGTTGGTCCAAAGACCCACTCCGGGCTTCCACTTGCTGGACGACCACCGAGCCGGAGCACGGCCCGGGTCCCGGAGCAGCAGAAAGACAGCACCACAGGGCCCCAAAACAAAGCAAAGTGAAAAATTTCGCAATGGATCGATCGCGATGGTTCGTTCGCGGTGGTTCGACTGCATTCTCGCAATTGAAGCGACGAAGGTCAGTGGCAAGCCGCAGAAGACGAGAGGCGGGAAAGAAAATCAGACGTAGCAAAAATGGGAGAAGCGATGGCAGACGAGGGAGCTGGAACATTCACGATTGCGAGAGACGAAGATAAGACGCGTGGTGACTTGTTTCTGGTTTTTGCCTCAGACCATGCCGTTGGGACCGCGTCCCGCGTCCAGGCTACCTAACTCAAGTCCTATCTGAAAGTGCCATCATGCAAGACCGATCTCCAATCCTTTTCCATTCCCGATTTCCTAGAACCCGCCGGATTCCCAAAGGCGATGTGCCAAGTCTTACCAACGCGCAAGAAAGAAATCAGAATGACTCAGATGAGAAGGTTAGACGAAGAGAAGGGCCGCGATGGCCGCGAGGGCGCCGGCCGCGTCAGCGTTGCCATGCTTCTTGCCGCCCGAGGTGGGAATGGGAGTGGGAGTGACAGAAGTGACAGAAGGGGCGGTGCTGGTACCAGAAGAGGCGGCGCTGGTGCCAGAAGAGGCGGAAGAAGCCTGGGTTCCAGTGATGGAACCGCTGGTGACGACCGTGGCAGTGTGAGTGGAGTGAGGGACGCTCTGGGTGACATGAGTCTCGTTGGAGACGATCGAAGTGAACTGAACCACCTCGCAATAAGTAGTCGTCATGGGACGACAAACGGAGGAGTCAATGACTGGAAAAGCTGTCAATGATTGCGCATTCAAGAAGCAGAGAAGATGAGACTCACCAGTCATGGCCATCTCGCCGACACTGGTGTGGGTGGTAAACGGAAAACCGATGTCGGTGGTAATGGTAGTCAAGTAAGGCTCACGCTCGATGGCTGATGCAAATGTCAGCTGGGGCGGTTGGCGATGCCAAGGGAGGGGAAACTTACTGGACGAATCGAAGTGTTGTATATACTCGCGTCCGGAGACGAGGCCGGCAAAGGCCATGACGGCGAGAGCGATCTTGGAGTTCATCATGTTGACGTCTGCTGCTGGTAAGCCAAAGCAAAAGGAGGGAAGCGAGGGGAGCTTGAGACATACTCTGATGGAGTGGATGACTGAAAGTGTATGTTCAGAAGGATTGGCAAAGACTGCGAATGATGGGGTGCTCGAAAGAAGGTATCGAAAATGTGGCAGAAGAGGGAAAAGTTTCGAGGAGGGAGAGGTTGCTGGAGGAGGAGGAGTATTTATAGGAGAGGGAGGGAGGAGAGTGATTGCAGTGCGGCCCTGGGGGAACTGGCACGGTGCTAGCTGCTTCTGGACGTCCAAAAATGGTGGGCACAAGAGAAAATACATCGTGTGGGCAAAATAAAACACTGTAGCTCTGAATTTTGTGATTGGCCGATTGGGGGTTGGTTGCTGTTTTGACAAAAGGGGCGAGTGGGATCGTGGGTTCAGGGCACCCGCCTCCTCTGTGTTGTGAGTCAAAAGAGCGAGAGCAGGTCAGAGGGCACCGGCCTCCTCTGTGTGGTGAACTAAGAGGGCGGGAGCAGGGCAGAGTGTGCCGTCCCTTGTGCAGGAAACCAAAGAGCAGAGAGCAGAGGACACTATCTCTCATTTCCTGGGCCAAAGGAGCGGCAAAGAAGAAAGTCCCATTCATATGAAGAGAATTAAATAGACTTAGCAGGGTAGATAATGCAGTTTCTCCATGAAGTAAACCAAAAGATTTAGAGCAAGGACGAAGGCACTGTTGCCCTGTCACCTTGGTCCTCAGCCAAAAGGTTGAGAGCAGAGCAAACAGTCTGGCTATCAAGGGATTCCAATGCAAGAGGCATACTTTGCAACACTCTTCTGCTGGAAAATATACTGGCAGAAGACTACTGGGGCTGTATTTCTCCAACTCATGCTTTCTTGAGTCTTGGAGACAGCAAAACTCACAAAGAGCCCACGTAACTCGCAAAGAGCGAAGGCAACTCGTGAAGAGCACACACAACTCAAAAAGCTGTGATATCAGTCTTTCATGAGGTTTGAAAGAGTTTTCCTGGCTTTCCTTGACTGGGCAAGGTCCCCCGTTGTGTGCGTGTCTAGCATGATTCGGGGCGGGTGCTCACACCTCACTATTGTCACGGCCGAAATCCCCTGCCTTCAGAGACTTCAAGTGGAAGCTACCGGCCGCAGAAAGAATCAAGCTGGTGAATTCAGGGACTCAATCGGCCAATGAGAAAATTCAGACAGGAAGAGAGGTAAACAAATCAAGCAGACGTCGATATTCGAGCTCCTGCCTCGAAACAGTTCGCCAAACCTCGCTCGAGGACACACAGTCTTTTTTTCTTGTCTCTTCACTTAGGGCTCGCAAAATATCAACACAAACAAAGTTCCCTCGACACAGCCAAGTCAGTCTTCAACTTGTCTTTGCCCAGCATCAAACATCATCGTCTTCATCTGGCCTTCAGCTTCTCATCGCCGAGAAGACTAGACAGCTTCGCTGGCATCCACATCACCTTCTACCCCTTCCAAACCCCCAAAACCTTCTCCTTGTTGTCACCCCTTACAGATCCGACAAGATGGCCAACGAGGAGTCTTCTAGCGACGTCTTCGCTACCCTTCCTGACGAGATTCGCAAAAACATTCTCAACTGTCTCGACACGGGCAAAGATGCCCTCAAAATTTGCTCCTTGTCCGCTGCTATGTACCGAGCCAGCACTCCCCTGCCGAAGCAGATCCTGGAGTGCGAGCTGGGAAGCGACGTCGTCTCCAAGGTCTTTCTAGACGCTCATGGCTTCATCTCGTTCCCGGACCTTGCCCAGTTTGCCACCGACGACGAGAAAAAGGCCGCCATCAAGGCTCACCTCACCAAGTGGCGCAACGGAGACCTCCTCTCCGAGATGACAGACGCCGAGAAGCTCAAGGCTTCTCGCTATCTCCAGCACATCGTCGTCCCCTTCGCGAAGGACTTTGCGCACAAGAACGAGGACATCCGCGGCATCTTCCTCCAGCTGCGTTTCCCGGACTGGTCCCACCCCTGCCGTCTCGACACCAGCCCCCACGCAGTCGGCCCGGCTCTGATTGCCTATCACAAGTACTACCAACTGATCCCCTCCCGTTCTCTCAAGGAGTTCTCCCCCGCCGAGCGTGTCCGCCTGATCCGCGCGTTCTGCCGCTTCGACATCATGAGCAAGGCCATCAAGGCCCGCCCCGGCGACCAGCTCTACACCCTGGCCCAGCAGAAGGTCCTCCTGGCCGAGTTCTTCGACGCCTGGGAGGTGGAGGAGATGCTCTGCGTCCAAAAGTACGTCCTCGACCTGCACGTCCTCCTCATGCGCGAGTACATGGCCGAGATCCCGCGCTTCCTGCGCGCCTGGTCCGAGAAGCTGGCCAAGGCCAGAGCCATCGGCACCGCCGACGAGATCCAGAAGACCGTGGCCCAGGCCTACGCCATCTTCCGCCGCCGCTCCTACACCCAGCAGGTCAACGCCAGCGCCGACCACGTCAAGGCCACCTTCAAGATGCGCAACTGCCTCGGCGTCGAGGTGCCCATCCGCAAGCTGCCCTTCCTCGACGTCCGCACCCAGTCGACCTTCATCCAGCAGATCGCCACTTTTGGTCTGACCCAGCTGCACGGCCATCTGTCCAACAGCGCGTGGGACTACGTCTTCTGGCTCCGCGAGCACCAGGACGAGCTCCTCGCCGGCATGTCCACCCGCGAGCAGGCCGCGTACTTCGGCGCGGACCCGGGCTTCGTCTGGATCTTCGACGAGCGGCGCAGCAACTTCTGGCCCAGCGACGCCGACTCCGAGAACGGCAAGAAGCCCGTCGCGCACTTCGGCTGCGACCCGGGCGACCGCGAGGAGGCCGAGGCCAACCTCGCCTGGCGCCTGCTCAAGAACGCCAGCGCCGACAGCGTCGAGGGGTTCCGCCGCTGCGGCTGGGTCTTCTGGGACGAGGACCGCCTGCGCGCGCAGCCCTTCTGGAAGGACGCCGACCACGAGCCCGTCGGCGAAGAGTCCCCGATGGCCTGGGTCATGGAGCCCTTCTCCCAGGAAGCCATGTCCACGGCCCAGCAGAACGCCGAGCAGAGCCTCCAGGCCGCCGCTGCAGCCACCGCCGCCTCCAACAGTTCCGGCAGCAGCGACGACGACGACGACGGCGGCGACTCCTCCAGCGACGACGCCCTCGACGGCAGCTTCATGAGCAACATCATCTACGGACCCTTCAGCATGATGCAGGTGCCCTATGGCCTGGGCTCGCTCTCCGACGACATGAGCGCCGCCGACATCAAGCTCGCGCGCTTCAAGGAGGAGGACCGCGACCGCGGCGGCCACCGGTGGGGCCTGGACAACCCCATCCACCCCTTGGTCGAGGGCCACCGCGCCAAGGTCGTCGGCCGCGAGGACTGGGACGCCTTCATGGGCCCCATCGGCCTCGAGACGCCCGACGTCGCTGACCTGGTCGCGGACATGTAGATCGCGAGAGAGGGATTACGCAGAGAGATGAGGTTACGAGTGATGGACGCCGAGGATGAGGGACGAGGGCCTGTATTTTAGCAGTGAGCTAGGCAAATGGACATCCTTCGTCAGATTCTATTCTCGCCGTGAAAATACCTTCGTGATGACGGCGGTTGTGGAAGTTCAGGCATCCGCCATCGCATTCACCATGGACGACGTTGCCTTGGCTTCAAAGCCCCAATAGCGAAGCGTAGACGTGATGTATCGACCCAGTAATCGATGGTAATGTGGCAGGTGCGTGAGGCGTGAGAATCTCGTCTCCCCAACCGACGGAGACGGCCCGGCACACAGCAACGCCATTCAACAGGGCACGTAGGCCGAGGGCTCGACAGCTTACAAGGCTGACGACGAGGCTACCCGCGAGGCTGGCTGCCAGGGCAAGCACGACCTGCAGTCCTTTCCGCCGAACGTAGCAACTCGAGTCAGACACACCAATCTCCCAGGCATGAGCCCGTCTGTCTGCATTGAACGATACCAAGGGCACGTATTCCGTATCCAAGACTACTTAATCAGCAACAACGCCGTATATCTATTTGCATACGCCACCGGCGGCGGGCAAGTCTGGCTCGCAAACAGGATCACTGCGCGAGTTTGATGCCCCGAGGTGCGTGCTTGCTCATGCTGAATCGAGACGTGATGGGACCTTCCGGTCTCCAGGCACCATCTACCAGGCCCTGGCAGAGTAGAAAACAAGAGATACATAGTCGTCGAGTAATACGGACCGAATACGGAAAGGATGATGGACACCAATAGCGCTGGGGAAAAGAGACTCTGTTATCGTATGCGTCCCTCTGAGATGCGACATCACCGCAGGGATCAAGCACCCCTACAAGGCAAGGGTTGACAACATTAAACGCCGAAGCAAACCGATGAGACGGTTGCATCGTTGCGTGGGTTTGTGTCCAACGTCACAGACCGCCGCCTTTTATACACACTAGAAAACTCAGAGTATTCCCATCAAACGCGAAGGTTGGATAGGGTATATAAAGCTCGATAGAGTCGCAAGAAAGCGAACTCGAAAGAGTCGTAGGGAAGCAGGTTCGACCGAGGAGGGCGCGCTCGGATGAGCACAGTTCTTCATCCCGGCGGATGGCGATCTTCTCGCCGACCTTCGTGAGATTCAAGTATCCAGAAGTTCCGACGAGGAGACGTTCAGCAGCCTACCCAAGTGACCGGCCCCGGCTTGAATACGGAGCGAGGATACGTGAAGAGCGCTCGGGGACGGAGTTGACGGACGACGAGACGATGCGTCGACTCAATGGAGGTGGGTGGTTGACATGTGTTGTGGTAGGAACAAGATACTTCTCCTCAAGCAGCTCGATCAATCCCGTGTTGCGTGCGATGCAAAGACGCCAAGGCATCTCGTGTCTGCTCAGGAAAAAAGGTCATCTCGGTTTCAGTTTGAGGCTTTAAATACCCAGCTAAAGGTAACAATCGTTCTAAGGGTATCTTCAAAGCCAACCCATCCATACAACACCCCATAGAAAGAACTACTCCGATGAAGTTCGAATCCCCCCTCAAAAACATCATCCAAAAATCCCAGCAACGACAGCCATGACCCCGACATAAATCCCCGACACCAGCAAGCCCTCCGTCGCAGCCTGCGCCGCGGTCCGGTCCTTCCCCGCGCCGAACAGGCCTGCCTGCACAACCGCCAGCGCGACGCCGACGGCGACGAGCAGCACGACGGCCATCCGACCTAAATACCCCGGGATCACGGCGAAAGTGAGGATCGGCAGCAGGAACGCGGCGGCGAAGGCCAGCGCCACGGCGAGCGGGTAGCTGTTCAGCAGGAACGCAAGCACCCTGCGCGCGCGCTCCGACTTGGCCCCTGAGAGGAGGAAGGGCAGCTTCTTCGGCTGCGGCCTGCGCGGCATGGGCGTGCGCAGTTCCTCGGAGGAGAAGTCTGTGCCGCGGGAGGACGGCGGGCGGGCGAGGGAGACGAGGTCGTCGGCGGGGTCGAGGAAGCGCGTCTCGATCTCGACGATGGGGGTGTGGTTGTCTAGGTAGGCGCGGTAGTAGTCGATGTCCCGCTGCTCCGGGGCGGGGAGGTTTTGTGTGTCTTTGAAGGAGGCCAGGACGTGGTCTGCGACGAGATGTTAGTACGTGTACTTGCGAAGAGAGTCTGACGAAGGGAGCTCACTGTACTGCCCCAGCTTGTACCCGATCTTGCCCAGCACGTCCGTCTTGTGCCACTGCAGCTCGCCGGCGGTGAGGGTGTCCTGCCGCCGCGAGGCCGGGAGGATGCAGTTCTGCATGCGGCGGGTCTGGGTGTCGGCCGTGTCGAGGCGGTGGAGCTGCTCCTCGAGCTCGGCGAGCTCGTCCTGGAGGTGGAGGAGCAGGCGGTGGTTGAGCGCCTCGAAGCGGCGGTAGATGGGCCTGATGCTCGAGCGGTCGGCGTCGTCGCCGGCGCACAGTTTCGAGGCGATCAGCTCGTAGCCCGTCAGGGGCAGCTTCTCCGCCCTCGGGAGGTGCTTCGGGTGGCCCTGGTGCATGCCCGGGAGGCGCGGCTGGAGGGCGTTGGGGGGCAGGTGGGGGAGGTTCGCGGTGCCGCGGGGCATCTCGGGGGTGCCGTAGTTGCGTTGGTAGGCGTACTGCTGCTGGTCTGCGTGGTGTTGGTGCTGTGCGCGGTGCTGGTGCTGCTGTTGCGAGACGTCGACGAACTTGCCGGGGAGGGAGGGCGAGTCGCCGTAGGCGGAGTGGTCGGGCGAGGAGCTGCGGTCCGTCTCATGGTCGAGCTCGGAGAAGACGTCGCTCTGAAAGCTGCTGGAGGTCGACGAGGTGCTCCGGGCGGAGGGGGACTGGAAGCTCGCGGAGTCGGGCATCCTCCAGTACGCCTGCTCGACGGAGCGCTGGATGGCCTCGGGGGTGACGTTGGGGGAGTCTTGGTCGAGGTAGGCCAGGGCGGCAGGCTGCTGCTGCTGCTGCTGCTGGTAGTGATGTTGCAGAGGTTGTTGTTGTTGGTGAAGTTGGGGATGAGGCTGATACTGAGGTTGAGGCTGATGGAGCCTCGGAGACCGGCTACGACGGCGGAGCTTGAACTGAGACCGGTCGTGTTGTCGCGACCTGTCGCTGCCTCGTCGTCGTGGGGGCAAGGAGGACTGGGTGATGGTCGAGCCGCTGCCGCTGGAGCTGCCGGAGCCGTGGGTCTTGCCGGTGAGGGCCGAGAAGCTGGTGAGGTTCGAGGCAGGTGAGGGGGGACACTCGGAGAGGTTCTCGTCGTTCTCCTCGTCGGGGCGGTCCTGGACGACGGTCTCGTCGGAGGAGGATTCCAGGTCGGCAGCAGCTTGGGTGTCTTGGTCGTCGTCGTTGTCTGCGCTCATGGCGACTTGATGAGGATCTTGCTGCTGCTGCTCCGTTGGCAAGGCAGAGATGGGTTGAGACGAGGTCCGGCGGACTGTCGCGCTCCTCGGGCGCGATCGCGCGGGTGGTGAGTTGTCGTCGACTAGCATGTGACCACTTGGGGGAGCGTTATCGCTGGCGCTGGGTGTTTGCATCGCCGAGATGGCCCGCGTTGGAGCGGCGTCATCGCTACGAGCGAGTCCGTCGCCCGGACCCGAAACCAGCCACGTCTGATGTGGTGGGCTGTCGGGAAGGATGGCGTCGTCCACCGACGGGGGATGATAGTCGGCTGACATGGCAGGCCAGGACGTCCGAGGGTGGGTGAGAGCGTGGTAGTGGCTGCGACTAGAAGAAGAAGCGACCGGTTGGCTTTCTATGGCGAGAGTATGACGGCGAAATGAGGTTTATCGTGCTGAAGATGTGGGATTGAAGTGGCTGGTGTTCCGCGAGGTGTCTTGGATGAGACAATGTAGGGCTGTCGCAGGGCACACACGAACGATACACATGGAGATATCAAGCTGGGAATAGAATGAACGAGACGAGCAGGAAGAGAAACCTCAAGGACCGGGTGATGGTGGTGGTGCCCAAGCTCTTGGGAGGGACGGGATCGGGCTGGACGGAACGAAGCGGTTGCTTGGATGGCGGCACAACGTTCAGGACGGCGGTGGCATCACGGCGAGGGGGACATCGAGATCCCGAATGTTCTGTATGGACGGAGAATCTGATCGATCATTTCCTGGATAGTCAGAAGAGAAAGGGAGGCGAGCTTTACGGGGACGTTCTGGGAGAGCTGAACATAACAGGTAGCAGTAGCCGCAGGGAGAGAATAAGAAGAAGAAACCCGTCTCGTCCGCCAGGCCATATGATCGCTGTGTGTCAGCCGTCGACGGATTTGTTTCAGATGACCAGGAGAACTGGGCCAGCAAAACAGGATGGATGGACGGGCTGAGCTGAGGGGGTGGTGGTGTGCTGGCCATGGTGGGCAGCCACGAGGTGCAGAGTCTGTGGCACCACGGAGACCGGACCTAAGAAGTAGACGGGAAGCTGATGATGCAACCTGAGATTGCGATGCTGTGAGTTTGTGTGTTGTTTCGGGGATTTGCATCTTTTGTGTTTGTTTACAGGAGAATGTCACTGAGAGAAGCATTCGGGCCAAACTCATGTAAAGGGGACCTTCGGTACATTGTTAGCGGTTTCCACACTGTCCGGCACAACACACTCCCTGTAACCACCTGACCACGGGAGAGGACATTACATAATCATCGTCCGGCACCTGCACCTCCAGTTTTGGCGCAGCAGTGGATGCCCGCCCGGAATGTGCCCGGAACGTGGAGCGGCCCGGGAAACAATGTATCCATGTACCCAAGTACCGACGTACCACAATTTTGATGCGCCGAGCTTGAAGCTATCCCCAGCTCGAACCCAAGCTCGCCGCGATTGCATGACACCGCATGGCCGCGCCGTTGACGAAACATTGACGACCAGCCACGTTCCTCCACCGAATTGACTTTCTCCCAGGAGCAACCGCGCACAGCCTGCAATGGCCGCATAGACCCGACCTCCAATCCGACACATCCCTTTCCCACCACCGGCCGACCCCCCGCCTCCAATCACGCGCCGCCGCAGCTCCGCTGGCCACTGCCTGACAAACACATCACCGACGGAAGCGAGAGAGAGGGTGTACGGCATACATGCTTCGCGCCGAAATAGGTTGCCCGCCTCCAACACCTTTTGCCCCCGAGGTGATAACTGCCAATCCACGACCCCTCCACGACTAGGACGCAACACCACCAAAATGACGCGCATACCGACCCGCGAGCTGGCCCGCTACCTCTTCAACGGCCAGCTCTCCCGCCAGGGCTGCCTCTCCCCGGCGCGCCGGCCATACACCCGCCTCCCGGCCCGTTCCGCATCCTGGCCGCCCTCCCGCCTGGCCTCGCCCCGCGGATACGCAACAGCAGCAGCAACGACCGCCGAGACCGCTCCCCCGCAGGCCCCTCCGGTCCCGCTCCGCAAGAAGCTCAAGGACGAGAAGAAGCAGCAGAAGAAAGAAGCCCGCGAGCAGCAGACCAAAAAGCCAAAGGGGAGCAACCAGACCGTCCCCGGCTGGGAGCTGACCGTCGGCATCGAGATCCACGCCCAGCTCAACACCGCCCGCAAGCTCTTCTCTTCCGCGGCTACCTCCTTCAACGACGCGCCCAACTCCCACGCCGCCCTCTTCGACCTCGCCATGCCGGGCAGCCAGCCGTGCTTCCAGAAGGAGACGCTCATCCCCGCCCTGCGCGCCGCCTGCGCCCTCAACTGCGAGGTCCAGCCCGTCAGCCGCTTCGACCGCAAGCACTACTTCTGGTGGGACCAGCCCGCGGGCTACCAGATCACGCAGTACTACCAGCCCTTTGCTCGCGACGGGCACCTGACGCTCACGGCGCGCGACGGCATCGCGGCGGAGGACGGCGAGGGCGTCACCGTGGGCATCCAGCAGGTGCAGCTGGAGCAGGACACGGCCAAGACGCTCGCGCAGCCGGACGGGGTGTCGTGGCTGGACTTCAACCGCGTCGGCGCGCCGCTGGTCGAGATCATCACGCGGCCGGAGATGCACCACCCGCGCACGGCGGCCGCCTTCGTGCGAAAGGTGCAGGTCTTGCTGAACGCCGTCGACGCGTGCGTCTCGGGGATGGAGGCCGGCGGCCTGCGCGCCGACGTCAACGTCTCCGTCCGGCGGGCGGGCGACCCGCAGACCCCTCTCGGCACGCGCACGGAGATCAAGAACCTGAGCACGATCAAGGCGGTCGAGGACGCCATCATCGCCGAGCGCGACCGGCAGATCGCCGCGCTCGAGGCGGGCGGGAGCATCGCCAGCGAGACGCGCGGGTGGACGCTCGGCTCGAAGCACACGCGCCGCCTGCGCGGGAAGGAAGGCGAGGTGGACTACCGGTACATGCCGGACCCGGACCTGGGACCGCTGGTGATCGGGGCGGACCTCGTCGCGCGCGTGCGGGAGTCCGTCGGCGCGCTGCCGGACGCGGAGCTGGACGAGCTGATCGCGGAGCACGGGCTCACGGCGAAGGACGCGCTGTCGCTGATGGCGCTGGACAACGGCGGGCGGCTGGAGTACTTCTACCGCGTGGTGGCGGAGCTGCGGGCGCTGGTCGCGGAGGAGGCGGAGGAGGTGAAGAGCTTCGCGCCGCTGGCCGGGAACTGGATCCTACACGAGCTGGGGCGCCTGACGACGGACCGCGCGGACGACCCCGAGGCCGTGCAGCGAACGCTGGGCATCTCGCCCGACGGCACCTGCGAGCGCGTCACCCCCCGGGACCTGGCGGAGATCCTGGCGCACCTGTGGGACAAGAAGATCACGGGCAAGGTCGCCAAGGAGCTCCTCGTGGCGCTGTACCTGGGCAACCTGGAGGGCCGGACGGTGACGGCGGCCATCGAGGAGCATGATCTCTGGTTTCACGAGCTTTCTTCGGAGGAATACCGGGCGCTGGCGGAGGAGGCCGTTCAGGGGGAGGACAAGGTGCTGGGGGAGTTTAGGACGAAGAAGAAATACCCGCAGGGCAAGCTCATGTACCTCGTGGGCAAGATGATGCGGCTGGGGCAGACGGAGCGGATCGACCCGGCGAGCGCGGAGAGGGTTATGAGGGAGGTGGTTGAGAAGCACACTGGCGCTGCCTGAAGATTGTGTGTATAAAAGATTCAAAAATATCTGGATATATAGCGTGTCAGAACGCTGCTAAAGTGTATAAGCGTCTCAAAACGCCATTATAGTGTACAATACATCATGTCATCGTCAAGAGCACAAGCAATTTCACGGGCGTCTACTTTGGATTCGACTGCTCCCGCGCGTCCAGCTTCGCGGGCACAAAGTCGTAGTTGAGGTTCTCCCGCTCGCGCAGGAACCGCTCGATGCGCTCCTCCCGCCCCTTGCCCGCCACGGCCTGGCCCTGCCGCCTCAGCGCCTCGGCGATGCCCAACTCGTGCAGCTGGCGTTTCTCCAGCACGATGGCCGAGTTGCTGTCCATGCGGCTCGTCTGGGCGACGGTGCCGACGGCCAGGGCGGCCAGCACGAGGGCGGCGAAGGCGGCGTTGGACATGAAGACGGGGGACTGCTTCTCCCCCCCGTTGTTCTTGTCGTGCCAGCGCTCCCAGTCCTCCCACGTGGCGTTCATGCCGGCGTTGTTGGGGGTGCGGCGCCAGGCGCGGTCGGCCCTGCGGTAGGCGGCGTGGACGTCCTCGGCCGCGCGGGCGTCGCCGAGCCAGCCGGCGCCCCACGAGTCGTAGGCGCGGCGCTTGTCCGGGCTGCTGAGGATGTCGTTGGCGAGGACGACGAGGCGGTAGCGCTCGAGGCGGGCGTGGGCGGGGAGGGCGTCGAGGGCGGCGGCGTGGTGCTTGTCCGGGTGGTAGAGCTTCACGAGCTCCGCGAAGCGGGACTTTGCGTAGGGGGCGGAGCGGTCGATGGCGAAGATGTCGTAGGGGGTCGGGTTCGCGCAGGTCGGCCACGCGGGGGGTCCCGAGCGGCCCTTGCCAGTGGCTGACTGCTGCGAGGGGTCGTTCGGAGAGTTGTGGGCTGTCGCGTAGCATCGTGAGGTCTGCCGGCGTGGCTGTCTTGGACACTCGAGGGAACGATGTCGTGCGGGTGGTGACGTTATCGACGGGTGGTGTGCGGGGGCGGCGAGGAGGCTCAGGACGTTGTTGGAGGAGCAGACGGCAAAGGCCGGGGATGCCTTGAATAGCATTGTCGCTGGGGGCGGTCGGAGGTCTCAAGGAGGTTGAGAAGAGATGGCTGGGAAGTGCATTTTCCGCGAGAAGCTCTCCGGGGGGTAGGACGAGGTTTGCTCGACGACTGGGACGATTGTTGAAGGTGGGAAGAGCTTCGGGAACTGCGGTGGTTCGACTTCCCCAATTAACGCAATCGTGCTCAGCTCAGGGTTGTTGGTGTTAGTGTTAGTGTTAGCGGCAGCTGCTCAATGCTGGTGCTGTTCCTACCTTCCCGTATTGCTGAGTGCCTTGCGCCCAGTGCTCCTTCCCTGAGGTGCAATTTCGGTACGTACCGATCCTGCCCGTGCCCCGCTGCAGGATGTGACCGATCCGGCCGAGGTCGCAGCCAATCGGCAATGGGAGGAGATTGTGGGGCAGTCTCGGTGTGAAACGAATGAGAGAAGCGGGAGGAGCTTTCGGTGAGGGGCGGCGAGGTGGTGAGATGTCCGGCAGCGGCAGCGGCAGCGACAGCGATGCACCAGCTCCCTCGACGCCACTATTAAATAATCAGCAGCGCATACTGCATTAACTTAAAATTCTGAATGTTGTTAAACTTTGCGAAATTTCTATCATAAAGCCCCAGGCTCTCCCAATCATTGAAATAAATCTTGCACCTCTCAATCCGCGCCAAGGAAGGTGCTGTCAACGGTCACGTGTCTTTCCACCCTCTGACGCTAGACAAGGGGTCCTGCCCCCGGAAGGAAAAGGTCACCACCAAAGTCAACGGGACCTACCTACCTAACCTAGGTAGGTACACAGGTGGGAAGTGGACGCACTGGACCGGGACTGGGACTGGATGGGACCTCCTAGGCTCCTAGTCGCGGGCGGTGCCTACCACAAACCACAAACTTGCTTCTTCTTCCCTCTCCCACATAACCTCCACCACCTTTTCCCACCCACACACTCAAATCCCACTCTCACCATTCTCCGCGCTGCATCTCGAGGACGAAACACGTTTACGCTGTTTCAGTAGCCCGAGTCCACAAACGACGATCAAAACAATCTACGAAATCGCGCATCCTACGACCGCATCCCTCTCTCCCACTTCCCTTGAAGCCACTTGCCACTGCTGCAGCTCCTGCACCTGCACCGTAGAGTCCGGCCGACCACCACCACACGCACACACACACCGCACACAAGCCAACGTCCACCGGACACGACAACGATACGCGACTTTTGCTCGCCCCAAACGAACATCTCACCTCGAGCGACAATTTTCCTTCGTCGCCGATACCCTGCGTCATACTGCCCCCCCTTCCGAGTACGACTCGCCCCTCGATTCACCGCAAAGTGGGGAAAGCAAAGCCCTTTTGCGCAACTCCCCTCCACGTCGCTCTTCCCACCTTCGGCCATTAGGCGCATACACCACATCCGCAACACCAAATGGCGGAATCACTTGCAGACAAGCTTCAGGCGACGAACTTGAGGTTTGTGTACCCATCCCCGGAGAGCCCCGGGTAGGCCGAGAACCCTTGACGTGGACTGACCGGCGCAGCGATGGCGCCGCATCGGAGGACTGGAAGAAGAGCCTGAACATCCCCGCCAGAGACAACAGGCATCAAACCGAGGTTTGTTTACCTTAATGCCGTCCCGCCGTGCGCAACTCCAACTGACACAAATCTGCACAGGATGTCACGAACACGAAGGGCCTGGAGTTTGAAAACTTCCAATTGAAGAGGGACTTGCTGATGGGCATCTTCGAGGCTGGTTTCGAAAAGCCCTCCCCCATCCAAGAAGAAGCCATCCCCGTTGCTCTGACCGGCCGCGATATTCTCGCCCGCGCGAAGAACGGAACCGGAAAGACTGCTGCCTTCGTCATCCCCGTCCTCGAGAAGATCAACCCCAAGGTTTCCAAGATCCAAGCCCTCATCCTCGTCCCCACTCGTGAGCTCGCCATGCAAACATCACAAGTCTGCAAAACCCTCGGCAAGCACCTCGGAGTCAACGTCATGGTTACCACCGGAGGTACCGGCCTCCGCGACGACATCGTCCGCCTGCAGGATCCCGTCCATATTGTGGTCGGTACCCCGGGCAGAATCCTCGATCTCGCGGGCAAGAACGTCGCCGATCTGAGCGAGTGCCCCATGTTCATCATGGACGAGGCCGACAAGCTCCTGTCCATCGAGTTCACCCCCGTCATCGAGCAACTCCTGCAGTTCCACCCCAAGGACCGCCAGGTCATGCTCTTCTCCGCCACCTTCCCTCTGTCCGTCAAGGACTTCTCCGACAAGAACATGGTCAGCCCCTACGAGATCAACCTCATGGACGAGCTCACCCTCCGCGGTATCACCCAATACTACGCCTTCGTCGAGGAGAAGCAGAAGGTCCACTGCCTCAACACCCTCTTCTCCAAGCTGCAAATCAACCAGTCCATCATCTTCTGCAACTCCACCAACCGTGTCGAGCTGCTGGCCAAGAAGATCACCGAGCTGGGCTACTCGTGCTTCTACAGTCACGCCAAGATGGCCCAGCAGGCGAGAAACCGCGTCTTCCACGACTTCCGCAACGGCGTCTGCCGAAACCTCGTCTGCTCCGATTTGCTCACCCGTGGTATCGACATCCAGGCCGTCAACGTCGTCATCAACTTCGACTTCCCCAAGAACGCCGAGACGTATCTGCACCGCATCGGTCGTTCCGGCCGTTATGGCCACCTGGGTCTGGCCATCAACCTGATCAACTGGGACGACAGGTTCAACCTGTACAACATTGAGAAGGATCTGGGCACCGAGATCCAGCCCATCCCCGCCAGCATCGACAAGTCGCTCTACGTTTACGACAACCCCGAGTCCATCCCCCGTCCCATCTCCAACTTCAGGACCGCCCAGCCCGGTCAGGCTCAGGCCCAGCTTCCGGCCCCGGGCCAGCAGCAGGCGCCCCAGGGACTGCAGCAGCCCGCCCCCGGTAACTGGCAGACCCAGCCCCAGAACCCCCAGCAAGGCGGTCAACAGAACGGCTACCAGGGTGGCGGCCGAGGCCGTGGACGTGGTCGCGGCTACGGCGGTCGTGGCCGCAGCTACGGTGGCCGGGGACGTGGTCAGGGCCAGGGCCAGGGCCACGGTCAACCCCAAGGACAGGCGTCCTAGGCTGCCCATCTCGTTTCTTTTATAGAAAGGCGTTGTGGAGTACACGTCGCATCGGAACCCGCGACGGCGTCCGCTATTTGGATTGTACATATTCTCTTTTCCCTGGGTCTTCTTTTTTTCGGGGGTCGACAAGGCACGATTAGAATGGGTCGGGCATCTCACCACGCGCACGCACGGACGAACTTTTACGTTCTCTCTCTCTCTCTCTCAGGCACACACACCACTCACGATGACGGACACGAAACTCTTCTCCATCAGACCCTCGACTCATCGCCAGACAACAAAAAGCTTCGTTACATATTCGCGCAAACTCTCGACCTGTACCATACCCATCTACTGGTCTTCTGTTTGTTTGTTTTTTCTTTCCTTTCGGCCTTCTGTTGGCGGCATTTTTCACCTGAGCTGGAAAACGACCTGCTGTCCAAGACGCGACCGAACGAGCGAGACGACGAGCAAACTCTCATGGAACGAACGAACAACAACAAAACAACAACATCACGCAAGCGCCGCAGGACGCGGCGCCTGATCACGGTCGAAGCTCTTCTTCCTTGGCGGTGTGGACCATCCCGATCCATCTTTTCATGTCACGTTGCTTCTTTTCTTCTTCTCTTAACGACGGCGTTTGGGGTTCAACAAGCGGCTGAGGCATCAGCCCTGGGCGGCGTTCTCACGGAAGAGGGCCATCTTTTGATTTTGCAGGAAAAAAGGGGACGGAGTAGGCCCTCGAGCAACGGAGACGGCCGCGTTCCGGCAGCTCATCGACTGGTTTGAGCGCCGCGGTGTGTTTTGAGTATTAATCAATCGATCGCGGAGACGACTTGATGTTGGGATACGACACGGTGGGCGGCGGGGGTGGCTGGCATCCAACGGCGTCCGTCGGGGCATGGCTCCCATCCGTCATGCATTTCTTTTGGCAGGGGAGGAGGATCTTGGGTTGCAAGGCACACCTCGCCCGGCATAGCAGGCACGTTGTCGTTGGCTCGACAACCAAGAGACGTCGTTTCTCTTGTGGTGCACGGTGGTTATTATTTCGACATGCCACCCGTCACGCATTCTACACGTATACCCTGCTGCTGCCCGGCACAGCAGGCTCGACGCACGACCGCAGAAATACCCGAGTATCACTACGCCCTGCTGCGACCTCCGTCTCGTTCCCGTAACGGGCCTCGACCCCGGCTGCTCCTGTAGCAGTCGTCTGGAGATGCTTGTCTGTGGATCGAGCGAGGACTCGGCGGCTGTTTTGACGCTCACATCAACTAGAAAATAACGCAAAAAAACCATTGGGGGAGAATCGCTGGATGGACTGGATGGCTTTTGGACTGGCTCGGCTTCCTTGCCTTTATGGTATTTGGTAACTGGGGCTGGTGGGCTAGATAGCTGTCTGAGCTTTTGGAATGACAACAGTCACATTCTCTCTCAATATCTCGTCCCTTGTTGTGACATGTGGTGACATTGCGGCATTGCCACCCGCAGCGGTGGTTGGCAGGGCTGGTTGGCAGGGCTGACGCCTCTTTAAAAACGGCTCCTCTGCGCGACGAAACATCTCTGCTTAGCCCCACGCACAGATGCGGACGACGTTGGAAGTGGTTAGTGCTGTTGCCAGCTGCAGCTGTCTCGTCCGATGGGCTGATGGTCAGGGGCGTGTGAAGGCAGCCGAGGATTGTCAAGTTTCCCAACCGTCTTTTCTCCGTCGTCCGTCGTCTGGTGAGTATTTCGGCCAACTTTCGCAAGATGCCACGGTCACGTCGTAATGCTGTTCTTGAGAGATTGCTGGTCCGATGCCAGGGCTCCCTTCCACCACCTTGTCGATCGAGGGGTTCCCCTGTGTTGCCCGCGACCAGCGTGCCGCAGGCTGTGCTGGAGAAAGAGAGGGACTGTACGCTGCCGGGCTCGGTTTAAGTACTCGTCCAGGTGTGTGTGAAGGTAGTTCGTAACTAAGAAAGAAGCTCTTTTTAAGAATGTTTACTCCGTCGTCCGTCCTGGCGTGAGTATTCCAGCTCATCACATCGACGTTCTATGGGTACGTCGTAATGCTGTCCTTGGTAGCTGGCGGGTTCGATGCCAGGGGCCCAGGGTTCACTTCCACCACCTTGTCGATCGCGGAGTTCCTCTGTGGCCTGAGACGCCGCCCGAGGTTGTGCTGAAGGAGGGATTGTTTGCTGACGGGCTTGGTTTAAATACTCTTTTGGGAGGTTGGATACGTATATAGATTGTGGTTTTGGTGTTGGCGATAGGGTAAGTGTTCCAAAGGGCCTTGAGGTGGGGCAGGAGGAGACGGGGTCGTACTCTCCCGAGTACAGGTAAGGGTTCGGCAAGAGAGTTGTTGTGAGGTGTGGGGATGTCAATGATGTTTAAAGAGGGTTTAGGCTGGGATCTGTTTGTTTGAAGGGTTCAATGTTGTCTTGCCGTTGGTCGGTGGCTGGGGGGTATATCCGGGGAATAAATGCGGAATGAGGAACAAGAGAGATCTTTGGTACGATGGGTAAGTCGAATCAAACTTGACGAATCCTGAGAAGCGTCGTTGAGTGGGCATAGGTCACAAGCGAACGACGAGTTGTCGGACATGTCCCGGTCTCGAATTCCAGTCTTTGACCCTGAGGAGGACATCAGCGATTCAGCGAGGAGGAAAGCCATTGATGGATTCAGTGAGTTCAGGTCGCTAAACACGCTGTGGACGTCTTCTTATATACGGGTTAGTGAAATCAATCCAGTAGGCGTATTTTGGGGTTTTCTGGCGGAGATTGTGACACTTGTCGGAACGCGTTGGCGGGGGGCCAATCCAGCACCGCGGTGGTTCGCTGGGATTGAGCTCGAGATACTGGCGTAGAAGGCGGAGTACAAGCCGCGGGTTTGAATCGCATGAGCCTTTCCCGGGGCCAGTTGGTTCCTGTGCCAAAGATAGGTAGGTACTGCCGATGAGTGGGCCGACTATGCAATAACCTGCTCTAGGTTCGAAGAATCACGAACAGGGGATGTTTGTCGAAAGCTAGTTGACTACGGGCCACGGCCGCATTACATTTGTTTTTCAAAAGGGACAAAGGGGGGGGGGGGGGGGGGGGGAGATGTTTGGAGTAGCTAATAGATATTCTGTTGATAACCACTCGATGGGAGGCAGGACACACAATTATGCTTCCCAGCCAACCATGCCGATATAAACGCATCTGAATCAAGAGGAGGCTCCTAAGACCGGCCTTTTGATCCCTCTTGGAAGTGCAAGGGAAAGAAACCGTAAAGGTCATTCTGGAACGGGTACCTATGTGAGGATTGGGTCTATCTACTCTGACCACTATGAATGCGCGGCATCGTTCCTCATTTTCCCCCATTCAACTAAGTATTCACTACGCACGCATCATGTGACCAACCATACCGCCGAACCTGGTTTTTGAAGGAAACAATGTTTTCTTTGGTAAACTGCATGGCCTTGTCCGGAAGCAACTCCGGTACGTAACAGTGCATTCCGATGATGGAAGAGGCTTCTGGTAGGTCCTGTAGGTGCTGTAATGCGTCATATACACTGTATTGCCACAAAAAGACCCTAGACGCTTGGAAGATCTCTTCTCGTGCCTCGAACCCGGTCCTCGCGTTCAAAAGGGTTGCCAACCACAGATACTCGTCGAAATCCGCGAATCTTTGAAGGAACCCATCATTGCAGATCGAGCTGTGGCGCGTTTTTGCCCTGATAATTCGAGGCGCGTGAACCTCGTTCAGTACCGCTGAAAGTAGGAACTTCTGCACAACGGAGGTGTCAACGGCCCTCCAGTGGCGGAAGACGACGTCCATAATCTCGGCATCTCCCAGACGGGCAAGCATGTACACCGCCTTATCACTCAATACCGGTTCGGAATGCTCGCATTCAAGAATGTGTCGTAGCAGCTGTAGGCCGTTTTCCCTATTTTCGAGCGCGCATCTGACAGTGTAATCCGATATGTGGAAAACTCCACGCCTCAGCAGCATCGAAAGCTCCTCCTTCCTCGAGGATCTAATGCATTCCGTGATGGCCTCGTCGTTGAGATCGGAAACTTGCCCTGCAAGCTCCCTGACATCATGTACCAACACGCGCCTTTTGTTTATATCGCAGTAAAACAAAAACTGTGACACTTGCCGAAGGAGGTCTTCGTTGGATAGCTCGTAATCAGGTGTCAGAATTCTGGGATCATTGGCGTCTGTCGAAATTCCGCGGAGAGCGTAGATTATATCCCTCGACTCTGTAACCTTACTGGAGCCGAAATACCTCAGAAGTTGATACATGTCTGTCTTCTGGGCCCACCATGTTGCTTTCCGTGAAGGACCAGGCATAATGTCCAGAACAGCCTGCAGACGTTTCGGAGGTGCCAGGCCCAGGAGATTGGGCATTAGCGGAAAGAGGCGTGCTGAGACGGACTTTTGGCCACAACATACGAGGGCCGTCTGCGCGTTCGCGACCTCCTGTATTACCCAAGCTCTTCTGAACCACTTCCGGTCTAGTAGATCCGCAAGACCCTGTTGTAGTACCAAGATTAAGTTGGGGTTCAGTCTCTGAGATGCCGGTTGGGAGGCTATCCACATGTAATGCCAGCGAGGATCCAGTGGTTTCCATGATGTGGTTGCATGCTGGATGCTTGCTTTTGTGAGTCGTTGAAGGGATTCCATAAGCTCGTCCGTCTCGTAGGTTGAAGGACCGAGCCAAAATATGACCCTTTTGGCATGTCGATATATGTATCCCATCTGCTGAACCTGGTGGCCCCTCTCCTTGTAATTGCCTTGGTTTATGCAAATACCGTCAACCCACAAGACTCGGTCGCTGTCTTTATACCGAAGATGCTGGAGAGCCATATACAAGCTGTCTGTGATGCCGAGTTTTCTGCCGTCAACGTCGATGCTGTGACTCAAATCGATGGAACCCCATGTGTACGAGACCGCCTCATACGGGAGAGCATATTCGCGCTCATCAAGATATGCCTGGAACAGCTCGCACTTCAGCTCGGGTCCGTCGCCTCTGAAAAGCCGGGCCAGGCGGAGGGCAGGCCTCTCGAGATTGAGGTCTTCGTACTCGTAAGGCTGGTCAATTGAGGTTGCGGAGTGTGACGCCATGGTGCGTTGGGACAAGGCAGAAGGGCTCTCGAATCGTGATTCGGGAACGGAGATCGTGGGGTCACTCTAGGTGTTCGTCCAACAAATAGGTGCCGGAAATGGACGAACAGTTGACCTGCATCGGTCTGCGCGGGGGAGAACGAACGACATTTAATGCTACATTCATTTCTGCCTGACGAGAACGCCAAGAGACAGCGGCTGTCCGCCTGGCGAATGGGACATGAGTATGTGTATGCAGGCTGTGTCCAAAAGTGGGCGGCGAGAGGTCATCATTGCAGATGAATGTGTTGGTGTGATTTTCGTTGTGATTGGCGGCTGTTTTTCGACTTCCATTAGCAGGAGACTTTATAATATTCCATTATCGGTTTCAAGCATATCTGCTATAATAATCTTGAAGGTACCTACCTACCTTATACTTGTTGCATGGGTGGGTAAATGCTGCTGAACCTATGCATTCCTCTATTTGCCCGAGTGCTTTAGTGAACCTAAACTGCAAGTAGAACATTTCGATCTTCGAACGATATCATTTTGACTGTTACTTAGTTAGGACACAGGTGAAAGTGTCTCCTATAGAAGCTGCCCCTCGCATTTCTCAGCATCTCCTCTTTAACACTTCTAAAGCAGGTCTATTATACTTAAGTATTATTAAAAATAACTAAGACTCTAATTAACTTAATAACTAAACAAAACAACAGTAAAGTAATCTTAATACATTATTAATAAATTATTTAATTTTGCGATATATTACTGCTCCCTTTTAGCTGAATCTTATATGCTTAATCTTAGGC
The DNA here is from genome assembly GCA_027406025.1 of Colletotrichum musae. NCBI lineage: Eukaryota > Fungi > Ascomycota > Sordariomycetes > Glomerellales > Glomerellaceae > Colletotrichum > Colletotrichum musae. The sequence continues at coordinate 3,084,097 of JANVYC010000009.1, read as the reverse complement.
TAAAAGGTTAGCTTAGTACGCTACTACCCAGTCTGTTTTTATTAGTATAGCTGCTGTGTAGTTAGTCTCTGTAGTGTATAGTGCTATAGTAGGAGCTATAGCTATATAGAGTTACGTAACTACGTAGCTTTACCTATAGCTCTAATATCTATACTAGTACCTAGGCTACTTTTAATCTATAAATATTATTACTCTTTATAATAAATATTTAACCCTATATAAATTAATTACTATATTCTTTTACTTATAAGTAAATTAATACTAATTAGAAGTTAACTTACTTGTTACTACTTAACTATAAACTATAAATTAACTAGAATTACTTAAAAGAGATAATAATAGACTATTGTAACTTTAACTTTAAGTGCGAGACTACTAAGATACTATTACTATACTAAGTATTCCTTTAATTTTAAAGAAAATATATAAAAAGAAAAAAGTATTAAGATATAATAAACTTATAATTTTATTAAGTTTCTATTAACGAGATTATAGCTTTAAATAACTAGGATATTACTATTAAAGTACTATAAAAAAACTATAAAAAATCCCCTTATAATAGTCTTTTTTTTTTCTTTTTACTTATAACTTCTTTTTAACTTTCCTCTTCTATTAACTCCTTTTTTTAACCTACTTCCTACTTTTTTTAATTCCTTTTTTTTTAAAAGACTAGTTATAACCTACTTTTTAATAATATAATCCTTTTAAAAAAGCTACTATTATTACTTTTTATTATAACTATAAACTTCTTTAATATTACCTTTTCTTTTTTTAATAAAAGTTAAAATCTACCTTTATAAAAAAGACCTTTTTACTAACTATAATTATAACTTACTCCTCTACTCTAAACCCCTACTATACTTACTTAAAATACTATAAATTACTTTATAATTACTTAAGTTAATAAAAAAATTTATTACTAGTATCTATTAACTATTTAAACTACTATTTATTTACTAATTCCGTTACTTAAAAACCTATATATTAAGTTTTATAGATCTATAGTCTTTCTCTTTTTTTTTATAACTTACTTAAATATACTTTAATAAACTTTAAAAGATTTATATTTTTAGGTTAAATATAAGGGATATTACTAAGTCTTTTAAAGTTAATAATAATAAAACTCCTTATAGATTCTAGTAATTCCCTTTTTATTTCTATTTATTATCCCTCTTATTTATTACTTTAACCCTATTCCTCCTATATAGTAATAATAAAATTTAGAGTTATTACTAATTATCTATAACCTAATAATTACTCCCTATTACTAACTTTTTATAAAGTAGTTATAAAGCTTTTTAGTAAATTTTATAATTTTAATTAAAAGGACTTTTATATAGCTATATAGGTTATTAAAATATTATAAATAGCCTCTATAAATAAGCCTTTTAAAGACCTCCCCCTTATAGTAGTTACCTATAAACTAGTAATTAACGTAGATTTTACTAATTAAAGACTTATTCTAGAGTATAATAAGTCTACTAATAAAACCCCTATAGTTATACTTAAAACTTACTTACTATAGTCCCTTAATAAGTATACTATAAAAAGCTTTATAAACTATATACTCTAAGAGATATTTAATATTAACTTTAATAACTAGTTTATAAATACCTTTACTTAAGTCTTATTTAAGGTTTACTATATTACTAAGGATTTTCTATATTCTAATAGTATTAAGTTTAGTTCTTTATAAAAGAATATTAACTAATAGCTTTTTATAGTTACTTAGGCTCCTTAGTTTAACTTTTAAAGTAAAAAAGACATTATAAGGGCTATAAGCCTTTATAAGGCCTTTAAAGTTAATTCTAAAAAACCCCGCTTTTTTAAATATATTATAAATAGTAGGTTACGTAGTATTTTAAAACTAATTAAGTAGAGTAAAAGTATTATTTTACTATTAGTTAAATATTATAATAATACTGCATTATAAAATATAAATACCTTACTACTATAAAGGGCAGCTACTTCTTAATCCTTTTTAAAAAATTAATACTATAACTAGCTCTATTAACCTTATAAAGCTATATAGAGTTAATCCTACTTTTACTATTTTAAAGATTTCCCCTAAAATACCCTAACTCTAGTACTACTACTCTTTAACCCTTCTATATTAAAAATACTTACTAACTTTTTTAAACTTAAAAATAGTATAACCTATAGTAGTAACTAGTATAAATCTCTTAATATAAAGCTTAAGATTTTTAAATATAATTACTATTTTATAAGTATTTCTTAATATTAAGTCTATATTACCTTTTTATTAATACTATAAAACTAAATATAGACTTTTTATTATAACTACTTTAGTAACTCTACTTCTCCTTTATTACTTTTTAATATAGTAGTTATAGTATATAACTACTTTAAAACTAACTAAATACATTAATAGTACTTTTTTAAGTAGTAACGTCTTAACTTTATTATAAAGATATAAAACAGCTAAAGTAAGTTTTATATTAAGTACTTTAATAAAATAATTATAAAGTTTTTAAAAATCTAGCCTGTACTTAATAAAGAGTATTAAAGTAACTATACTCTATATAGTTAACTTCTTACTACTTACTACTTTTTTTTAAACTTTATATTAATTCTTATTAAAAAAACTCCTATACTTAATAGTACTATTACTAACCTATAATTAGCTATTAATATTACTAATAGCTATACCTTAAGTAATTAGTACGTTTTTATAAATACCTACTATATTAACTATAAATATAGTAGTAATTATAATAACTACTACTAAAGCTATAATACTTATAACTATCCCTATAGTAATATACTTTTTTTTTATAGTAGTAGTTTACTAAAGTACTACGTTTATAGTAAAATTAGCTACTAGTTTAATAGATATATATAAAAGGAGCGCAATAAGGTATATAAATACTATAAATTATTATTTTATATTTAAAATCCTTTTTATAAGGGATATTACTAGTTCTTACTTTAATATAAAGGCTCTTTAAATAATAATAATAACTTTTTAATTACTAATAGCCCTAAAAGAAGTAATTTAAAGTCTAAAAAGGATATTAGATTTATTTATTATATAATAATTTACTATACCTTTATAAGTATTAATAGTTTAGTTATTATTAATAACTACTATATCCTTAAACTACTTAAAAATAATACTATAGTCTACTACTTAATATAAATAGACCTCTTTCTTTACTTAGTACTTATATTAACGTTTATATATAATAGTTACTACTTTTTTAATATTTTTTATAGTATTATACTTAATACTAGGGTAGTAAAGTTTTTAACTACGGGTTATAATTAATATATAGTACTATAAAATTACTTTTTATTAAACTTTAAGTTTAATACCTCTAATACTAGTAAAATCTCTATTTCTTTTAGAAATATAGTACTAGTTAACTTATTTAAATTTATTAATATCCCTACTCTGTTTAAAAATATTACCTTTTATATAATACTTATAAGTACCCCGTTTTTACTTAACTTAAGTAATATAAATTAACTTAGTATTATTTTTAATAACGTTTATAATAAATTCTATTAAAGTACTACTATAGTTTTAATTATTTAATAATAGGAGTATAAATAGTTTACTTTTAACTCTAAAGAGTTACTAGTATTTTACTACTTAACTAATATTAAGCTTTACTATCTTTATTAATAATTTAACTACCCTTTTATTTAATAACTCTATAATATTTTATAAAAAACTAAAAACTTTATTAAAATCTTTATTATTAAAGCCCTTAATTATATATACTATTAATACTAACTTAATAGTTTAGTACTATTCTACTTTAAGTTTAACTTTTATAATAACTTTAATTTTAATTATAAAGTTATTATTAATATTATATATATTAATAATAAATTAGTTCTATATATAGTTAATATATTTATAGCTTTTAATACTACTTATTTTTTAAAATTACTCTTTATTAAATATTTATAGTAAGTATTTTAAAAGAACTAAATTAATATATACTAAGGACCCTTTAATAACTTTATTATTAATTTAGGTACTAGATTTTAGTTTAATAAATTCTATAGTAATACTAAATCCTTTAGTATTACTTTTAAAAATACTTTAATTAAAGTATACTACTTAATTAGTTAGGTTAAAAAGTACTATATTATAGTATATAGAATTTATAAAATCTTTAAAATAAAGAACCCTAGAATAAACTATAATACTTACTTTTAACTTATAGTTAAAGCTATTAATAATACTACTAGTTTAAATAGCTTTATTTTAATTTTACTAGTATTTAAAGTATACCCCTATATAAATAACTCTTTTTTACTATTACTAGATATTATAGTTAAAGTTATTACTATTTATAAAGCTATAAATAAAGTCTACTACTTTTATACTAAATAAATAGTTATAAAAGGCTTTAAAGTATATAATAGCTTTAATATATTTATAAGTTTTAACCTTTTATTTTAATTTAAAGTTAAAGTATAGTATAAAAAGGGTAATTAATAAGGCTTATACTTATTACTTTTAATTAATAATAAGTCCTATATACTAGCCCTTTTATAAGGCTTATAAATATTTAAATTAATCTTTATTAAACCCTTTTATAATAATAATAATAAAACTAACTTTAAATCTCTACTACTAAATAACTCTAGCTATACTAAAAAAACTAAAAATAATAAAACTAATAGCCCTAGGGATACCCTTAGTAAAACTAAACTACTTAAAGAAATCTTTAATAAAATTATTATTAATTCTACTCCTTTTTTTATTACTAAAAACCTCTTTTAGTTACTTAAAAAACGTTTTAGTTACTTTTATAAAAATACTACTATAACGTATATTTTAATAAAGAAAGAAGTTAATTTTACTTTTATAATTAAGATATATAATAAAGGCGTAATTACTATACTTAATAAACCCTTTTAGTTATTAATAAAATAAAAAATTATAGTACTTTAGAATTATAACGTTTTTAACTTTATTCTTTATAACCCTAAGATTTATAATAACTACTATGTATTTAAATTAAGGATTATTAATAAAATTAAAGAAAAAACTATAGATAGTCTTTATAAAAAGTCCTATTTTATAATTTAAGGTTATACTAATAATAGTAAAACTAAAATTCTTATATAGTTTTTAATAATTTAATAAGCTTTATAATAACTAATTTTTACTTTAGCTCTTTTTTTAATTTATAATAGTATAACTCTATAACTATAAAATATTACTTAAGTATATATATAGTTAAAAATAAAGTTTCATTATACTATTCTTATAAAACTCTTTAAGTAAATTAAGTATTACTACCCTTATAATACTATTATAGTTATTAAAAAACTACTCTATAGTATTATAAAGGTAAGAACCTACTAGTAGGTAATATATAACTACTACTACTATAAAAGGCTTAATATAGTTAATTTAATATATAATTTATACTTTTTAATATTATTAATTAATAATAAAGAATTTACTATAGTTAAAATATAAACTAATAATATATTAGGGCTTTTTACTATTAATTTTTTAACTTAAAAGGATAACTAGCTTTAAAAAGTAAACTTTATAGCTAAATTAAAGACCTTTTTAACTACTAATAATTCCTTTATATTTAATAGTAGTATTTTAAGTTTTAAAAGTAGTAACTTAGTATTTTAATAAAAGGGCTAGAATAAAAAGCTTATTATTATAACCCCTAAAGTAAATTAAAAGACTAAGTACGTTTAGTAATAGGCCTATAGTACTTATATTATAATAATTTATTAACTAAAAGTATTTTATAATTTATTAGTTACTATTTAGTACTAAGAGTTTAATAATAATAATATTAAAACTTTAAATAAGTATTTATAGTAGTAAATTAATAACTAAGAATAAAGGCTAGTATATATCCCCTTTAACCTTACTACTAATAAGTTTTTTATATTTATAAATAGATTATTTACTAATAATAATAACCTCTTATTATAACTTAACTTTATTATTATTCTTAGTAATAAACACTACCTTACTAATAATACTTTTAAACTTATTAGTAATATCGTCTACTACAACTCTATAAAAAGCAAGTACATCACCCGTAGTATACTAGTATCTAAAATCTATAGTATAATAGTTAGTACTAATATAGCCCTTACTATTACTAAGACTCTCTATATTATAACTAACTATCTTTAACTTTTTAAAATCTTTATAGTAATATATATAAATTTATACTTACTATATAAATACTTTATTAAACTTAGTACTACTAAAAAAAAGTACTTAATAATTAATATTATAGTCTTAAAATAATTCTATAAGTAATATAAAATTACTAATATCTATTAAATAGTAAAAAATAATAACCTAGTTAATACTTTTATAAAAACCTTTTTAAACTATACTCTTAAAAGCTTTATTAATAGTAATAGTATAATAATTAAGATAGAAGGATAAGTTATATAAAAAGGTGCGTAGAGCTAGGAATATAGAGAATTAAAGGATATAGGTAGTATAAAGGGGAAGATATAGGCTTTAGTTACTCTAGAAGTAGCTTTAGTAAATTCTAGGTACTTTAGTAAGCCCCGGGTTTATTAAAAATAAGGCTTAACCCCTATAGGGGTTTTTAAATTTTGTTTTAATTTTATAAAGAGTAGTAGTTTATTAAATAGTATTAATTACTACCCTTTTTATAAAAGTAATTATTCTTTTTATTAAGGCCTTATGTTTTAAGTTATAAAGTAAAAAGTACTAGTATTAGTATAGCTACTATATAGTTAACTTTTATAGTATATAGTACTATAGTAGAAACTATAGCTATATAGAGTTATATAACTATATAGCTCTACTTATAGCTCTAATATCTATACTAGCACCTAGGCTACTTTTAACTTATAAATATTATTACTACTCTTTATAACGAATATTTAACCCCGTATGGATTAATTACTATATTCTTTTACCTATAATTAAACTAATAGTTTTAGTGTTTAATTCTACCTAAGCTGCTTTCTAAGTGTGTTCTCTATTCTGGCTAGTTAATTACAACTATAAGATACTCTACCTAGGTAGTATCCCTAAGTTCGCCCTGCCAATTTGAAGTACTAGTTTTTCGTTTCGTCCGTACAATGTCGAAGCATCGTCATTGTGGCGGCATTGCCATTCCTTGGGAATACTGTATCCCGATGCAGGGACTGTTCATCCAACAGCTCCAGAAGCCGTTTCTGATGCTCCCTGATACTCCCCAATACGTACGGACCCCGGATGACGGACAGGGGTGGTGGTGTTAGATAGTGAGACCTCAAATATCAAGGAGTCCTAAAAGATAATAATGAGAAGTGAAGGTGTCTCCAAATTCAAACCAAGCACATGAGTGGTATGAAGACGAGGCGGTGTCAGGGAATAGTTTCCTATAGGCTGTACACCACCATGCTGCCCATACATACGTACCCAAGGTATCCTCTCATTCTTATCTCAATTGAGAAGGCACCGAATCTAACTTCACCAAGGCCTGCTTCTTTTGATTGTAAATTTCTCTCCTCTCGTCTGCCTTCTAAACACTCCTTCCTTCACCACACTACTCTCCATCATACTCTTCAATCATATCAACTCGCCCACTCCAATTGCTTCAGCTCGGCGAAACCAGTTTCCTGGAGCAAACCTCCTCGAAATAACCAACCATAAGAAGCTAGATTCAATCTTCACCTGGCACATTGAAAGGTCTGCTTTAGGAACCGCAACATAGTCCTTCTGAATTCGGCATTTTCCCTTCCGGTCAACTTGCCCTTTCTAATATTATTTCGCAGGTCTTTCTCCAAAATTTTCACCTCCTTCCATTTTCGAGATTGCTTTCGAAGCGATTCCTCCACTGCCTTCCTCTTCTCGAAACCTTCCTTACCTGCTCTCTCTTTCTCGTCCTCTTCCCCTTCTTTCTTCTCAACAACATCAACTGTCCAACATCTTCTTCCGATTCTCTCCTACCACTCCACTTTCGTGTATCTACAACTTAATCTTGCGTCTCATTGGCCGTCTTTCTCTCTCAGAGACCAACAGATTCCATCGCCCACCACGCTACGCGCAATTTCCTCCGCCCGGGAGGCCGATATCTATCTACCTCAGCAACTCAGCAGCCTGAGAGTTGCACCTGATTCACGAACAATCTCACTCGTCCTTGCTTTCCTATTTCGCGACCGCATCTCTGCCACATTTATCTCGACATCTTTGACTTTCTACATACTAATCATCATGGCCTCCCAACTCAACAAGGAAGGCAATGCCACTGCCCCAGTCCCCGAATCCGCATCGGGCATTGTTGAACCCATGGCCACGGAGAACCACGAACTCGACAACGGCCAAGCCAAAGGTAAGAGGTCTCCCAACTTTTGACTGCCGGTATCATAAGCCAGGCGCTGACCAAGCCAGACGCTGGCGTCAATGCCGTTGAGCCCGAGTTGCCGGCCAAGGTTTTCGACTGGCCCAAGCTGCCCAACGAGATCAAGAACATGATCTTCGAAACTGCCGCTCACTACAATCCTGCAGTGGTATACGCCGAGTTGAAGGTGTCATCTGACGACTCAGACTACCCCAAGAAAGTTCGCTTCATTTCCGGCCCACTGCAGCACTGGTCCGAGTTCAGAGACTTGCGCAACCTCTCCGAGGCCATCCCCGAGTTTTGTTGCTTCCTGGAGAGCAAGATTGGTCAGACCTTCAAGCAGCTCGGCAAAAAACCTACCAATGCCCTGCGAGGCAATATGGACATTCTGGTCATCAGCCTCAGGGCTAATGCCAAATCTGTCAACTGGACAGCCCAAGGGGTCCTCGCGGGCTTCAAATACCGTGAACACGGCATTCAAGAGCCCAAAGCCAGGAACATTGGCCTTTCTCTTGCAGCCAGCGCACTGGCAGGCATGGGATGCCAGGCCGGCTGTAACCACCGGAACAGTGGTCCGCTTTGCCCCTTGAAGCTCGCGATGTTTGCCAAGAACTTTTCGCACCTGGAGAACGTCTTCGTCCTCGTCAAACTCAGGCCCGGAGACGTTTATCCCATTGCTTCCACGGCGAGGGCCAGCCTGAACATGTTGATGGAGCAGATGCTGCGTGAGTCTACCTCCCCATTCGGTTCTCGTGCGCGTGCGGCGTACTGACAGTTCGCACCCAGACGAGGCCCGCCGCCAAGGCCTGGCCGTCTTCGACGACACGGTCCGGACCTGGGTCGAGATCCCAAAGAGTGAGGCTTACAAGTACCGCCTCTCTTGTCTCGACGGCGTTTTCGAGCTCCTCAGGGCTGCCCGCAAGCCGTTTCTGGACCGCGAGCAAAACCTTGCTAAGCCTAATTTTCCCAAGCGGAAGGTGCGCTTCCGCGTTCTGGTGGCCTCCTGGTATCTTCGCTGAAGCATGGAATCCTGGTTCGCTCAAGTTGTTGGAGGATGCGTTCGGGACTCGCAGGGACTTTGGCTTTGAGACGTGATATAGCGTCATTGGGAAGCAGGGAGCTGATGATTTGACGACGCGACGCCTATATTAACTGGCATCGACATTTGGATGCGCACATATCGGCATGGATATGGCAGGCATCTATTCTTTTTCGACGGGATTTGGGACTCGGATGTGAACCTGGAGGGGACATAGGTTACAGACATTTGAGCATAGCAGATCCAGCATCCCAACACGAGCCCGTCATATAAAAATTTGGTCTTTTCATTTGCTTGCGGGTTTCTCGACCAAGAGGGAGCGGTGAGTCGTCGCAGAATCAGATCATCCATTGCCATTACCTAAAGATCAGTTGGCCATCGTCTTGTCGCTGCAGTCGACGAGTCGCCGAGCCTTGGCCGTTTCTGAAATGATGCCGTCGAGAACAGACCGCGACAGCAATCTCAATCAGATAAAGACGTCAAGATTCCCGCTAATAAAGAGCTATCTGTGCAGTGGACCATGGATCTCGGATGTGTTCCGGACTCTTCGGATGTACATCCCGATCGGCGATAAAATCGCCAAAACACCGCAGCGCCTTTGTCACTTTTATCACAAGCCTCAGATAAACCCAGAAGAAGACTTCGTTTGGCGCCAGCCGAGTGTTAAGTCCCATCGAATTTCGGCCGCCGAGACTTTCTCGTCGGCGCGGCATCGGAGCGGACCCGCTAAAGCCGAAGCAGAATTGACTAATTCATCGTCCGATCAAACCGCAACCTTGCTTCGACGTCACGCCTGCAGATAACGGTTGAATGTAAGTCGCCCGAGCGCTGGATCGCATATATCATCGCCTCTTGCTCATCTTACCTCTAGCACTCACGAAAAAAGTCATCTGTTATGAGAACTTCTCAACCTCGACCATGACCGCAAACAAACACCAGCCAAAATGGCTCACCACCATCACCGACGCCCTCCAGGCAATCAAACTAGTTCGTCTCTTTGTCTCTCTTATGATAACGGACACTAACCAAACCAGGCCGCGATCCAATCAGCCCCCAAACTACTCTCCTCATGGCTCTACGTGCCCCTCGGCATCCTGGCCATGCTCGCCGTCTGCTTCGGCGTGAGCGTCGCCTTCCGCGCCGCGGGCGTCTCGTTCCCGGCCTCGGTCGCGTGCCTCATCCTGCTCTTCTTCGCCTTGCTGCTCTCCGAGGCGGTTCTGGGGGGTCACAGGACGAGGGCCATCGTCGCTGTGATTGATGTGCCGGTGAGATAGATCTCTACACCTCCCATCCTCTAGACAGCTTGTCTGACTGACTGGTGATACCAGGCCGGATGGTCCCTCCGCTGGATAAACATCCTCTTCACGCCCTCCTTCATCATGCTCCCCCTAAGCCCGCCGGTAGGAATCCTCGAAGTCGTCAAAATCATCGCCGTCTTCCGTACGCACTCCCCCCTTCTTCCCAACTTCCCACCCAGACTGACCTGTCCACAGTAATCGGCTTCGTCGTAATGATGGCCCTCGCAGCCTACCTCACCCGCGCCCTCCAACTCCTCCTCGGCTCCTCCAAGCGCGCCATGACCGAGCGCGCGGAGGAAATGGGCAACGAGACGGACGAGATCCCCCTCGCCGACGCGACACCCAACGACTCGGCCCCGGGCTCGCGCACAATCTCCGCCGCGCCGTCGTCCCTGACCCTAGACGTCATCGCGCCGCCTCCGCCGTCGCGGAACCTCCTCTCGGCGGCCTCCGACTCCCCCTCCGGCACCGCGACGCCCGTCGAGACGCTCCCTCCCCAGGCCCCCCTCCCGCTCCCGCGGGCGCACCTCTGGGCGTCCCTCGTCCGCGCAAACCTCGACGTCGCAATCTACGCATCGATCCTGCTCGTCGTCGGACTGCCTATCTACTTCGCGACAGGCTACGCCATGCCCCTGCACCTCCCGCTCATCGTCCTGGTCTACCTCGCCGCGTCCTCGATCCCGGCCTCCTGGCGGCAGTACCTCCACCCCGTGCTCGTCTCCTCCCTGGCCTCAGTGCTGTTGATCTGGGCTCTCGCGGCGATCCGCGGGGACACCCTCCCGTCGACGCTGCGCTCCTTCCGCACGGGCGCGAACTACACCTACCTCTGGCTCAACGCCGGCAGCACCGCGCGCCGGCTGCCGGGCGCGGGGGACATCTTCAGCACGGTCCTGGACGCGGGGATTATTTCGCTGGCGCTGCCGATGTATCAGTACCGCCGCGAGCTGAGGCAGCACGCCGCCGCCATCGTGGTGCCCAACGTCGCCATGTCCGTGGGCTGTCTGTTCTGCTACCCGAAGCTGTGTTATGCTGTTGGTATCGGCGCCGGGCGGTCGCTTGCCTTCGCGTCGAGGAGTCTGACGCTCGCGCTCGCAATACCTGCGACGGAGAACCTTGGTGGGGATGTCAACGCCGTGGCTGCGCTGGCTATCATGAGTGGCATCGTTGGTGTGCTGGTTGGTCAGCGGATGCTGGCCTGGCTTGGAATACCTGAAGGTGAGAGAACCATTGCACCTTCAAAATTATTGCTTTGGAATGCGCGAAACTAATGAGATTATATTGCAGATGACTACGTCACCCGCGGCGTCACGCTGGGGGCAAACTCGTCCGCCATCGCCACGGCGCTCCTCCTCCGGACGGACCCCCGCGCCGCGGCGCTGTCGAGCCTGTCCATGAGCCTTTTCGGCACCATCACGGTCCTGTTCACGTCCATACCGCCCGTCGCGGACGTCATCAAGTCCCTGGTCACCTAAGGGTTGGCGGGAACGTGGTTGTATTTGTCCATGACCAAGTCCCACCCTTCCGCAGCTCCGGACGACCTCTCAAGCAGGAATGCTCGGCGCCAGGTCGCGCCAGAAGCGGCATCTGTCCCCGCGGCCGCCCTCCCACGAGTCAGCCGGCACGACGGAGAAGTCCTTCTTCCGGCCCTCGCCGGTGAACTCGGTCACCACGACGCCCCACGACATCGGCGACGCGAACGGCTCGCCGCCCGTCTGGTTGATGTTGAGCTGCTGGGGCGCCGCTTGGTCCCACTGCGGCCACGCGCCAGTGTCGACGGACGGGTCGCCCGTCTTGACAAAGTTGCCCCAAATCCGACGGAACGCGTGGACGAGGTCCGGGCCCTGGTTCTTGGCCGCGGGGCCGAAGTAGGCGGTCAGGTCGGACGTGTGCCACGCAAAAGGCACCGAGTACTGGTAATGCCACGCGGACTTGGCCGAGAAAGCATCGGCGAGCCAGTATCCCGGGCAGACGAACGTCTGCTCTGCCAAGATGTTCTACGAGGCGGCGTTAGAAGGCAGAGTGGGGAGGCAAAGGGAGGAGAACCTACGTTCGCCCGTTGCTGGGGTCCGGTTGCGGACTGGCTGACGTCGAGGGCCGTGGGGCCGGTCAGGCCGTTGGTCTCGAAGCGAGTGTCGTTGGCGCCCGAGGTACTCGGGTTCGCCGCGAGGACCTCGTCGATCTGCGCCTCAGAAAGGTTGGGGAACCAGCCCTTCATCCAGGACACCAGGGCCGAGTCGGTGGTAATGACGGGCGGCGTGAAGAGGGGACCTTCGTTGGCGTTGCTCTGTTTCGTTGCATCAGACTGTGGTCACGAATGGGGGTGTCGCACTTGGACTTACACCAACGAGAAGGCGCTCGCCGTTGACTCTCTTCTCGCCTAGCTGCTTCGTCGGGAGGCTCTTGATGTATGCCCCGTCCGTGACCGGGTAGAAGGCCCTGAACACTCTTAGCGATGTGATAGCCGTGAAACACGCCTGGGGATGGGTACGCACCAAAGCCCGTACGTCTGCTCGTTCGTCGTGTTATAGTTGGCAGCCTTCAGCGTCTCGGTGTCCTTGCCGCGGAGACACTCGATGACGTCGTCTGCGCCGGCGCAACCCGCATTCTTGGCAAAGGATTGGTATGTCGAGGTGGGAAAGGCGGCATCGTGGTCGTAGTGGAAAGGAAGGTACGGCGAGGCCGCGATGCCCTTGTGTTTGTTAGCTTCCACACTCGTATTGCATCGCCACAACACCCAATAACCTACGTTCTTGAAGAAGAGCGACCGAGCTTGCCCTCTCCGGCGAGGGCGTGGTACGTGACGGAGCCGCCGCCGGCCGACTCCCCGGTGATGGTGACCTTGTTCCTGTCTCCGCCGAACTGGCAGATGAAGCGCTGGACCCACGAGAGGGCAGCGGCCTGGTCGAGTAGGCCGGCGTTGAGGACGCCGTGGGCCTTGACATCGGAAGAGGAGAGGAAGCCGAATGCGCCGAGCTTCGGTTGCGTCAGTTACTTGTGGAAATCTCCCAATCTGGAAAGCAACCCACCCGGTATTCGATCGATACGACGATGAAGCCATTATCGTTGGCGGCGAGGATCTCGGTCATGTCCTGTAGGCTGTCGCCGAAGCCGTAGCCGCCGCCGTGAATCCAGACCATGACGGGCAGGCCCTTGGCACCCTCGGGCGCCCAGACATTCAAGAACAGGCAGTCCTCGTCGCCGTCAGGCACGTAGGGGAAACCGAGGCCGGAAAGCAGGACCTGCGGGCAAGTCTTGGCGAACTTGGTCGCCGGGATCGTCTCTTTGATCGGGGCCGGGGGCTGCGGGGGTTGCCAACGTAGGGCGCCGGTCGGGGCCGCCGCGAAGCGGATGCTGCGGTTGTGTCAGGTCTCTGCGTCCTGCATGATCTCGAGGAGAGAGGGAAGAGGAGAGACACGTACCCCTTCCAGATGTTCAAGCCGGCGGTGGCATCGTTGTAGCCCTCATACTTTGCGTAGCCGAGGTCGACGACCCGAGAGGGCTTTTGCTGGCAGGACGCGGGTTTGACAGCGTCCTTGAGATGCCGCGTCTCTTTGATCAAGTCATGCACAAACGTCGAGGTGAGATCGTTCGTTTCTGAGAGCGCAGGTGCCGCAGAGGACAGCGGCGTGAAGGCCGCCAAGGAGAGGGCGAAGAAGCTGGAGGATCTCATGGCGAAGGTGGCTTTGTCTGTACCGATGAAGCATGTCAGGCAGTAGGCAATGATAGAGGGCGGATTGGAGGGGATTTATACGCCATTGCGATATCGCACTTCAGTTCGCCATACAACGAGTAAAAGAATTGGATGATGGCCGATGGCATTGTGCCGGTCTCGCGGTTGCATCAGAGCCCATGGAGTTTGTTGCTCAGCACGCCCGACTGCAGTCGCGAGAATCTACATCTCGGGTAGGGAAATGCAGCAAAGCGGCACGGACCGCGCACCTTCACGATCCGACCAATCGTGTCATCGCCAAGTGGCAGATAGGCTATCGTAGCTGTCTCGGTCTGGTGTTTTTTCCCCGAGAAAACACTGGGCGAAGGCCTTTTGCTGGCGGCTGGGAATACGATACCTGCCTCCTTGCAATTCCAAACTTTGAAGGGTGCGAGGGTTCGTCCAAGGTGAAACTTAGCGCTTTTGAAAATGAGGTTCTCGGTAATAAGGGCCCGGGCGAGAAGGAAGCTGGGATGGGGACGGCACACGCATATGTCGGGGACTTCTGAGCTTACTTCCCCCGTCGATGGTCGTATTGAGGGGAAAGAGCTAGGGCTGCTTGATGATCTCGTCCATCCATGCGAGGACCCTTTGGCACTCATGCGAGGAACTTTTGATGGGATGACGTTCGAAGTTTTAGTGCAGATTGGCAAATCGTCCGTCCCTTCTCGAGTGTCTTTGCCTAGAAGTCCAGCCGCTGGAGTAGGAAAGGCCGTGCCGTAGGTAGGTACCTAAGAACAGAATATTGGATGTCAGTCAATGCAAGATGCACGTGGGTGTGTTCGTCTCAAGTCGTGGCCCGGTGGGCGGACGTCTGATGAGTAAACCGACGTGAGGTTGGGTCGGGGAAAAGAAAAAGCAAAGGTGATGGGGATACCGAAACGGGCCAAGGCTTCCTTCGTGGCTAATCTGTACCTATCTAGTAAGTCCCGATCTTACTTGCATATGTAGGCACTTGAAGTCCCTGGGCCTGGGCTGTGCTGGGCTTGGGGTCTTGGGTTCTATCGGTGTCAACTGCTTAAACAAACAAACAAGGGAAATTATCTTCGAGAACATTGTGCGTGGGTGTCTGTCTGACCCTGGGCTGGAAAGGCCTAGCCAACTGCGCTTCCGGCGTCCTTTGGCTGACTGCATCAACGCATAAATCCTTCTTTCCAAACGGTATCTGGGTAGATACAGAAATGACCCGAGAAGATGAAAGAAGTATCTAGACATTGAGGTACCTACCTAGGTAGGTGGCCACTGTATGCTCCTGCCAGGGCCTGAGATCTGGGTACACAACACGTGACGTGGGTGTCCGCGACGACAGCTCCTACCCTCAGGCATTTGGTAGGTACCTAGCTGCATATCTACCCAGGCAGGTAGACGCAGCCGCAGTTGGTCAATGGGCATTCGACAAAGAACTGATATTGTCGCGCCAAAAGCAACGCTGCTGGTAGCTACGACCAGCAATTACGCCTATATACGTATGGTAGAGGTACCATCACGACAGATATAAAAAGCAGTCATGGTAGCCTGATCTGCTGTTCTTCTGGCATCGCTGGCGTGTAGCATAGGCGTGTAACTCGTACGACGATGGAAGACGCTGGGTGACACTTGGATTGTTTGTCGGGTACTAGACAGGAGCGTACCAAGACGTCTGTAGACAGTCAACTCGCAATCGTTGTCCGTCACTTCTACCAAGTCATCTATGGAATGATACATCGCAAGCAAGGAAGTGCATTCTTGGGGTCCTCGGGATAGCGTTTCTGTTCGGCTGTTGCTTTCATCACTATCGCACTTTCGCGAGTGCAGGGAAGGTGCGGAATGCGATCTACGATGCCTTGAGTAAGACCATGGACAACACTTGGCCATGCCGCTTTATAAAGAACATGAAGCCATGTATGCCTAGGTATCTATTTCGATGTCGTATGGACCGTCCATGAAGCCCATGGTGGATGTCTACCGTGTCCGGGCAGGTACTGCCTATTGTCACCCAGGTCCAGGGGGGAGGAGCGTCGGGGTCACTTCCGCACACCACCCACAGAGGAGAGGAAGGAACGGAGACCCAGAGATACCCAGAAAGCCCTCTAATCGGCCATTCCTTTCACCTAACAGGGCCTTGAATCTGGCCGAACGGTAGTGAAGGCCTAAGTGATCCGAGACAGCTCGGGAGACAAATCACATACACACACGTTTCGAGTCGGGTTCGGGTCCTAAGCTGGAGCTCCTTTTTTTGTTCTTTTTTGCTTCTTCTTCCCTTCAACGTTTCCCTAATTTTGTCAAATATCCCACCCGTCCTCTTCGTTACTTCCTCACCGTTGACCTTCGTATTCATGTCATGGCCGAACATGGGACCTCAGCTCCTCGTTCGTCTCGCTGAGATATCCGCGCGCTGATTCGTTCTCATCTTTCCGGTGTTAGCAGATACCAGCGTCCTGCAGAAAATGGAGCCCCCATCAAGTCGATGATACTGTGCGGATAGTCAAAGGATGCACTAGCGAGCAGGATAACGACAGGAGAGGAGTGGTACATCATAGGTACTTGACGGGCACAAGGCACCCACCTAATTGATAACTCCCGACACCAAAGGCAGATAATGCTGGCATAGTAACGAGAACAGGCAGACCTCTCGATCAATCTCTCCGTCTTTGGGCTGCATGCGAGGAACAATCGCATCTGACTCTAAGGAGATACGGACCTCAAAACGTCACGCGAGATTCCACATCTGAGAACAGCGGCACCTGTATATAAGTCTCGAGACCCAACTTGCCACTGCTACTCTAGCCACGATGCGTTGACGAATTGCTCAATGACCATTGAGACGGTGCCTCAAAGTTCGAGTACTAGTCCGCCCTGATCGGTCCTGGCGCCGGATGCATGTCAGGTAGGAGCCGCAAGGATCTGGAAGACAGAGAACACCGCACCCGAACGCCGCGATACCAGGGCGATGGCGGACGGAAATGACGGACGACGAACGATCACCGAACCTCTTCCACGACAACACCAGGCAGTTTACTCATCGCCCACTCTCACTCTGGGCAGTGTGCCTTCGGACGCTTCCGCCTCCTCCTCCCCCCCCTAGTCGCGTGTGGATGAACTAAATCATCTACCGTGTGTGCGGCTTAGAGAAGAAGCAAGCGCAAAATACGGAAACATCGGTGGCTTTTAAACAGGCGACAGGAATACCCACATCTAACTCGTTCATCTCATATAAAAGCTCCCTAGGAGGTCTAAGTAATTTGTTCTTGTCAAGGACGCCCGTACGGACGGCGGAGAGAGACCGCACAAATGTGGTCGTTGTCTCTGACCACGGTTGCTCCTTGTTCTCGGTCGGCTTGGTCGTATGCCAGCCCAGCCGGCACGAGCACATCTCTCTACAGCTTTGCGCTTGTGGCTCATCAGAGAGAGATGGGAATACGTCGAGAAAGCTCGGCAACAGAGATGACGAGAGACGAAAAACCAAAAGAAAAAGAGATATGAAGATATCCATAGCCTCATCGGGCCCGAGTCGAACTGTACAAGAGAAGGTGCGGCTCAGCGGATCGGCCGTTGGATTCGACGAGATTCACACCGCCGCGCGCTGTCGCCAAGATCGAAATGTTGCGCGAGGCTCGAGCATCGTCGCTTTGGATGAGACCTTTAGAGAAGGCGGCCCACGCACGCTGAGGTGGCTACGTATATAGCCCAGGGCGCCTCTGCTGTCCTGGACTTTCTCGCTGCCCAAATTCGCTACTCAACGCCAGTTGGATTCAAAACGTGCATGCTCCTGTTCTTTTTATGGATGCTGGGTGGTGAAAGATTGCCGGTAAGAACCGACCGGCTCAAGGTCCGAGGACAGGTGATGACGAACGAGTTCACCACGGTATAACAAGCCAATAGTGACGGACGGGGACGACAAGACACGACACCGTCTTCAGCAGGGCCATTCCCGTCTTCCTTGTCCAGAATGACAGTCCACGTCGACGAAACATCACTCCACTTTGATAATCAGAAACTCGCATTCCAGTAGCCATACCCAGACCAGACCCTTGTTACGGATAATCCAGCCGAACCGTCCCCTCCCAAGCAAACGAACCCGTCGAGTTCATACAAGCAGGCGGTCGAGCCTGTGTCGTGTTTTTTCCCTTCATCATCAAAGCCTAACATACCCACACATGTGTCATACCATTCCAGCGCAGAAAGAAAAGGAAAAGGGAGGGCTATTTCCGCTCCTCGAAATAGAACTTGCCCAGACGCTCGCCGCCCTGCGGACTCCCCAAGGCCGCGTTTCCTACCCGGCCCTCGCCGCCATCGAGCCGTTCTCGAACCACGCGCTCGGCCGCGTCGCGGGCTGTGGGCGTCGTGCTGGGGTTTGCCTGGGGCGGGAGCTGCGAGGCGGGAACAGGGGGCTTGTTGGTGGTGTCAACAAACATCTCGTCGTCGGGGACGCCGGCGCCGTCGTTGGTCATGCCGTCCATCATGCGCGCGTCCCGCCGCTCCTGCATGGCAGCCGCGCTGACCGGGGTATCGCCGCCCATGGCCACGTCGCGATTCCGCTGTGTCGGCATGCCATCGCTGCTGAGACCAGACGCGCTACGCTCAAGACCCCAGACGCCGCCCTGGCCGCCGATGCCGGGGATAGGCCGGCGCTGGTAGATGGGACCCGACACGGTGCTGTTGGCGCCCTCGCCGAAGCCGACGAGGCTGGCGGAGCCGTCGTCGCTCATGCGGTCGTCAAATCCACCAGTTGACCGGGTGGCCATATCCTCATCCATGTGCTCGGGCTCGGCGCCCATGCTAGTGACGGAGTCGGCCTCGCGATAGTTGGTATCCATGCTCAACATGTCCTCGTCCTGGTCGCCGGGGGCGGTGCGGGTGCCATTGTCGTCGCCGACGTAGCTCTCGGTGGCGCTAGCGGTTCCGACTGTGCTCATCTTGGTGACGGCGGTGGGCTGGCCATTGGCGTCAAAGTAGGCCGGGGTGAGGTGTTGGTTCGGCGGGTAGTTGGGGGGGAAGCCGGTGTTGGAGGTGGGGGTCGTCTGGGGAGAAAGTGAGGCGGAGCCGGGGTTCTGGTGGTGCGGCGGGGCGCGCAGGGTCGAGACTCGCTCCAGGCCTGCGAGGCGGGAGATGCGATCGGCGCGTTCGGCTTCGAGGCTCGTGGTCGAGGGGTGGTGAGCGTGACCGCGGCCCGCAGGGCCCTGGGGAAGATGGCCCCGGTGGCCATCCTTGATCGCGGTGGTAGAGAGGGCGGATAACGATGTCGTGGTACTCGTGGGGGTGCCGCTGTGTTGGACCGGTTAGCTGGAGCGGGATAGCGACAAGAAGGGAGAGCGACGCACGGCATCTCAGACGGGGTGTCTGGATTGGAAGTGGGAGGTGGGAGGTTGATGAAGGTGGGATGTGGTGCCTGCGTCATGATTGCTAGAGGAAACGCCGGCGTTGGAGGGTGTCTGTGATGATGGAGGAGGAAGTCGACGCGGTGGGCGGCGTGAGGATGGCGATGGATGCTTAGGTAGCGACGAAGTCGCAATTCGTTTTCGTTAAGCACGCAGTGTCAGCCAAGGGCGGCTCGTCGCAAACGGCGGGCAGCTTGATGGCGGGGTATCGTGGTATCGGGGTATCTTCGTCGGATGTCAATTCTACCGTACGGCGCAACGAGTCGTACAGAGAGTCAATGGTCTCTCGGGCAGCAGCGCAGAAGAATGTCGCGGGCGTGGTGATGGTCAGGTCGCGGTGGGAGGGAAGAAGAAGAAGAGGTTGCGCCAGAGACGGGCAGAAAGGAAGACAAGACAAGGTCGAGCCGAGCTGATGGCTGTTCGCGTAGTGTATGCTATAAACACGGTCAGGCAAGGTCAGTCCCCTGATCCATGGAAGTGAAGCGTGCAAAACCACGGTACCTGGTATGGTAATGAGCGAAGCGGAAGCGGACGTAGGTAGACAGCTGGGCTGAAGGGCGAGTGGGTTGGTTGGTGGGGGAGGGAGCACCGAGGGGAGGGGTGACGGGGACTCGGGTGGGCAGACGGAGTGCAGCCAAGGGCAGGAGCAGGAGGGAGCTGCTTCGCTGCTTCCTGCTGCCACTGGACTGGCAACTGCTGTTGCTCCTGGCACCTTCCTACTGCTGAGCCTATGACGTAGGGCCCGGTACCCTGTCAGGCCCCACTTGGCTTGTATGATACGTACCGGATGAGGCCATCAGCTTCTCCCTTCCTCCGCTTCTTATTGGCCAATACTATGAGATCGTGATTGGCTTCGACCACTGAACCCTCAGGCAGCGACCATCTTGCACTGTGCGGAAGCTGTAATTGGACCCTGATTGCTGCTGGTAGCGTCCTTTAAGAAGGGTTTGTTGGTACCTAAGTATCTGGGTGGTAGGGCCTGGGAAGTTATGCGTTGCACTATTCGCAGTGATGCCATCCCGCATTCATCTCTCGAATTATGCCATCCCGTCTCTTGTTTCGACATCAAGGCAACCCAGGTTGGATGTCCTTCTTGGGACGCCTGAGAAACCTGTTGGTTTCCTCGGACTTTCAGAAATTATTTCAAGTGAAGGCTTGACTTCTCTGTTGAAGTTTTGGTGAACTGAGCGGCTTAGAAGCTTCAAATGCGTACGGAAGCTCGGGTTTTGCTTGCGGGATACCGCTCACTTTAACCAGTTATTCGGATGGCTTGCCTTGCCTTGCTATGTGGAAATCACGCCTGATATTGGAAGGTTACACAGAAGCCAGCGTGGTGCTCAGCTACCTCGTAATTGGACCGCGATGCTTACGTCTTGCCGACGAGACTCCGCCACATCAGGCCATGATGCCCGAGCCTGATGGTCTGTTGGTCATTCTAAAACAGACAACAGACAAGGAAACAACTTCGACATGTCCTGTTGATTTGGCTGTCTGATGCGTCTCTTAATGCTCCCCATTTCTTTGTTGCAGAGAATCGAAACACCTCTTAGAAGCGCACAGTTATGTCGAGAGTCCCTCCAGACTCAGGGCTAGAGCTCCAGCCTCTGATGACACGCCGATCGTCCTTCGACCACCCTCAGCCTCCATCCCCCGACATAATTTGTACGAATGCTGCCGCTGACCGCGATTCCAGGCACACGAGATCCGACCGCGAGACAAAACATGGATCAGGAATACAAGCAGCCAGCTTTGGGGATACCACGCAGGACACTGGCCAAAGGGACCGCGCTTCCGGAGATATCAAAACACAGGGCGATATGAAGAACAATCCACCGGCAAATGCAACTTGGCAGCCAACCTGGTTACGTCATGGGGTTTTCGCAGCATTCTTCGGCTTGTTTTCGGCCATGGCGGTTGCAATCTCAGCACTCCTTTCATACTCCGACCACAATGACGGTGTTTCCGAGATCCGTCAAAGCTTTGCGTATGGGTGGAGGTTTGGCCCAACGATTGGTACTAACAGCCAACCCCTGAATGTATAGCGCAAGATTGTTTACTAACATTTATCCTGCAGTTCTTACTATTGTTGCTGCGCTTTGGGCAAGGGTCGAGCTTCAGGCCATGAGATACATGCCCGCCATTGCGATCAGCGCCGACGAAGAGCACCACGAGCACACATACTCGCTCGACTACATCTCTTTGCTGTACCCGAAAGCAATATTTCGCGCAATCCGACAGAAACACCATCTGGTTTATCTCACGTCGTGCATATCCATCCTCCTCAAGGCCCAGGTTGCTCTTGCACCGGGTTTGTTCAATCTTATCGATGTTCAGATTGAAACCTCGGCATCCACATACCTTCTGGATTCGTTCGACATAACTGAGAACTTCTCAGAAAAGTCTTCCAGCCAGGGGCGCGGAGACGTGGGTCCATATTACATTACGCGTGCAATCCGAGACTTCGATATGCTTTATCCTTTCGGAGTCACTAGCAACATTGCCTACCAGACCTTCGGCGTGTCTGACCGAAGCCTTGATGGCAGTCGAGGAACCACTGAAGCGCCCCTGAAGGTCAATGTTGACGGAGTTTTCGTTGAAACCCTTTGCCGAAAACTGGAGAGGCTATCCTTTGTGAACGTCACGTTCCCACCAGAAGGCGATATATCAGACACAGACAACTACGATCCATCGACTATATACAAATTCGACCTATTCTTCGAAGGCTGTCATGAGGCTTTGACTCTAGCCTTTCATCTGAACAACACGTCGGACAACAGAACTTACATATGGGAGATGGCCACAGACTCTCAGCCTGCAAGGTGTCCACCACTTCCGAACCACGGCAGCAAATTGATTTATTTTGCAGGGTTACTCAACACTGCAACCAGTCACAGATCACACATCGAATTCTCAACTGCAGCTGCTATTGTTTGCTCGCCTATTGCATGGCTACAGCAAGTACAAGTTACCGACGATGGTATCAACCCCCGCGTCAAGTTACTACCTAATGCAAGAAAGTCACCAGTTGCCGCGGATATATGGGCTTTGACGGGCGCTTCCTTCCCGGCAGGAGAATCACTAAATATCCTAACCTCGGACGGGATTCTCGGCCCGCTTAAGCTTGATAGAGCCGATGGCAAGATGATAGATCCACTGGACACGTCAATTTACGACAGCGAAATATTACTCAACTCTACTGTGGATCTCTTCCGGAACATGGGCCCGTTTGTCATTCACTACAATCTCCGACAGAGCTCTGACATCGGTATCATGACTAAGGGCGCATTGATTCAGACTAAGTTGAGACTCAGT
The DNA here is from genome assembly GCA_027406025.1 of Colletotrichum musae. NCBI lineage: Eukaryota > Fungi > Ascomycota > Sordariomycetes > Glomerellales > Glomerellaceae > Colletotrichum > Colletotrichum musae. The sequence continues at coordinate 3,061,052 of JANVYC010000009.1, read as the reverse complement.
TTGACTCGAAGAGTCGGGGTTTCGATGATAGCAGTCTTTTGCACCATTACTCTGCTTGACATTATCTTGCTCCTCAGATATAGTGGAATGGCTCGGCTGGCCATCCGGTGCCGAAATCCTGCGACGATATTTGGACATATGGTTTTCCATCGCCAACATGAGGGCCTCGCAAGTGGAGTAAGAAAATATACGGCGGCTCTGCGATCTGACAAGTTCAACACTAGCTGGGCTACCTCATCATACTTGCCACTGGTTCTCAGAAGTGTTACACGCGCGCTGGTTGCGACCTTTCTCTTCAGTCTGATAGCCTGTGTAGTCACCACACAGAGATTATCAGATTCATCCCACGGACTTACCACTCTGAATTTGGTCGCAGAAAACAACATGCATTTACTATGGACGCTCATACCAGCCTTGGTTCTGCTATTGGTATCTTTATACACCAGCTCTTGTGCTATGGCGCTTCGAATACTTCATTCATTCTGGCTGCCTACATCAAAGACTCGCGACACAACAGAGCTTGATCGGTCACTTTTGGACATGCTCAGTATCAGAGCCTTATATCGATCGACTCGACTGGGAGCCCATGGAGTTACCGTATCGCAGTTCCTAGCGCTCGCCTGCGCGATCTTGACAACGCTTTCATCCGTTCTCCTGACGACAGAGGAGTTCACATCTCCGCCCCGGACTACAAACCTTCGTCGGGCAACGAGATTTGGTACACAACCCCTTAATCTGACTAGAGATCCTGTGGAAACACGCAAGGCCCTTAGCAGCTTGCTATTGCGTCGAGGGGCCAACTTCACATACCCACGCAACACCTACCGCGACCTTGTTTTCCCATCACTCAAACACGGAAATCTGGATTCACCGGATGGAGCAATGAATTCAATAAACCTCGCTGATCTTCCAGCCGCCCAGATAAGCTCTCAATGTACTAGACTGACTGTCGACCGCATTGACAGTATGCCCTCAAAGTCGAAAGACAATGTGTTTGGGTTGTCGGTCCCATGCATCTGCTCGAACGGCACAAGGTTCCATTGGGAGTACTGGATGGATTCAGAAGCTGCCAAAAGCAACGAGACTCAGCAAAAGCCTTACTATTACTTTGGCTTCTCGGTGCGCGGAAGAGGAGCTAAGATGGATTTGCAACCTGGTTGCCAGCCAGGCCTCAATCGCAATTCCTTGGACACTCCCGTTTCGAGAAAGGATGCTTACATATGGGGCGCCTACTCCTTGACCGAACAAAAGTTCGCATCTCTCTCGGCCTGGCAATGCAGCTATGAGTGGTACGAGGTGTCAACAAATACAAGCCTGCGACTTGTCGACGGAGAATTGGAAGTGGACCCAACATGGGAGAACTCTCCAAGGCCTGACTATTCGTCACTGAAACCAGGGTTGCCTGCCTTTGGCATACCAGACCCTCTGTATCCGTCGACAGAAGGACAAAATATGGCCACAACCGTCTTCCCCGAAGCGGTATTTGACGGCAATTCAGCCGATTTGCTGGACCAAGTCGCAATTTTAGTGCAACCATATGGACCGTTTCCAATGGAAAGTCTCGGAGATGCCTATGAAGAAAATGCCATACTAGCAGAACTTTGCCACGACTTTGGTTTAGCAGCTGCCCAGCTAGCCAACGTCGAAAACCGCATAGCCATAAACGAAACCTCCACCGAGGACAGCCCCCCGGAACTCCCTCAGGTCCGTGCGACCATCAGCTACAAGCCGCAACTGCGACTTGTCCAAAACGCAGGCCCGGCCTACGCGATAGTAGCAATCCTCTCAGCCGTTCTCTTGGCCAACCTCTGGAGCCTATGTTCAGCCGGCCTACGTCGATTCGGCGGAACGCGGGAAAGGTTGTTTCTCGACATGGACGTGAGAGGCGTTGCCCCGGAAGATTCTGGCAGTTTCGCAGCGATGGCCTGTCTGTTGCGTGATTCGAACGTGTACGACCATCTGCCCTCGAATATCGAATCGCTTTCGGACGCTGAACTTCATGGCATGCTTTCACATCTCAGATTCCGAATGGGCTGGTTTCAGAGCAAGGATGGTTCGAAGACGAGTAGGCACTTTACGATCGGTGTTTTGGACGATCCAAACACAGTGTTCTTGGGTGGGAAGCGTGATATGGCGGAGACAGACGATAAGGGTGAGAGTACAATGTCCTGATGGTTCTTCGTGGTTAGCAATGCGTCAGATGTGCGTCTAGTTGTTTTGGAGGCAGGCAGTGGGAAATGACTCGCAGAGTTGAAATTGTTGTCCTTCGGAGACTCAGACTTTCTCACAACTCGTTCAACACAGTCAAAAGAGACCTAGGCAGAGTTAGATGTGTTAAACAGGAGTTTTGCCATTGGGTCGACCGCCTTTGGCTATCTGGGCGACCCCTACATTTTAGACTAATTAGTTCTTTAAAGTACTTTAAGTACTACTTTACGTGATACTGTATATAGAACTTTAGGAAGGGCTTAATTACTTAATTACTCTAGCTCTAATAACAGCTTTAGTAATTTAGTAATAGTAACGGCTTTGATTAATAGAAATAGTAATAGTAATAGGGATAGTAACGGCGACGATAATAGCGATATCGACGGGGACAGTAACGGCAAGGAATAGTGACGGCAACAGGGACAGCAATACCAACGATAACAGCAACGGCAACGGGGACAGCAAGGGATAGCGACGGCGACAGGGACAGCGACGGCGACAGGGACCGACAGCGACGGCGACGGCGATCGCGACGGCTCGGGGGTCGCCCGGAGAGCCAAAGGGGGTCGCCCCAATAGCAAAACTCTTAAACAGGGCGATGTGCAATTTGACCTCGCAAGTAAGTTCTCATCCATGCAGCTTTTCCTCTTAACCCTCCCCTCTCCGGCGCAACCCAAGCCCCAAGTTACTTCAAAAGACGCCCGGCGTAAAGTCAACAACCCTCGCCTTCGAAACAATCTTGCCGACCTGCTCCACAAACGCCAGATGGGCAGGGTCCTTGCTGACGTAGTAGTCACGATCCTCCGCACTCTCAAACTCGACGACGAAAACGTGCGTGATGCCGCCCTGGTTTCCCTCGGGGCTGTTGTCCAATCCGCCGATGACGGACTTGATGTAGGCTTTGTTCGAGGTCGGATGGATGCATTGGTCTTTGAGTGTGAGAAAGGCATCGCATACCTGGGTTGGTGTCAGTCTCGATGCAAGACAATGCCGTGAGGGAGTCCGTGGTAGAGAGGACGCACCGCCTTGATTTCCTCGGTGGGGACAAGCTCCTTGAACTGGAATTGGACGATGTGGACGATGCTCATGTTGGCGGGCTCGTGAGGTTAGTCGCGATGTTGTTGCTGAGGAGAAGGTAGCACATTACCTCATTGAGAACGGGTCAGTTGCTGATAAATGAGCACCTCATCCAATGTTGCGGGGTAAAAGGATCTTCGTGCAACCTGCATCAGAACCGCATGATCAATGCGCTCGGAGGTTGCACGCTTTTCGTTGGTCCCGGAAATGAATATATCCGGATGATGTATGTGCCGTATGTTCGGCCGTTAATTTCCGAGTCTCGGCCCTCATTCCGTACCTCTGACCGTAATAGTTAGATACATACGGAGAACTTCGCCATCGCGATCCTTGACCTCCACTTCTCTCCCTTTATATCTCGAGGGGGTCAAAAACAATTCATTCCTAATGTTTACCAGTGCACACAGTTAAAGCCACTACCGAATAGGCTCAACCAAAACGAACCCCAGATTGCTCATATAGCCCGAGAACCCTGACCCAGCTTACGCTTCTACGAGCGATGACTGCTTTGCGAGCCCCATTGCCGTCCGGAGGGTCCAGGCAAACATCAGCTTCATCTGTGCTACCCTCCAAGTCAAGAGACTTGAGCCCCCGACAGCCAGGTGCAAGCCGAAGAAGGATAACAGCGGGACCCTCGAGGGTGAGAACCTTGACGAGAAGTATTCCCGCATCGTTCAAGGTCTGGACTGTCGGCATTTCGTCGATGGAAAAGCCATCGCTGACGGCCTCCTTCGAGAAACACCTCTGATACGGCCCTCCCGTTCGCAGAATCGTCTGACCCTCCGTGGAAAGCAGGTGAACGAGAATCTCCTGGGCGTCTAAACCCGTGAGGCTGGCCACTTCTGACAAGCTGCGGCACGCCACCTCTCCTAGAAAGAATTCCCTCCAAGTCCACTCGGAGACATGAACGATCTTGGCGACAAGAAGAATAAGGCCGCCGTTGATCCACGAGTATATGGCCAGGTTGAAAGGGTCTACCCCAGATATCCGTTCTCCCACAAGGAAAGCGGATACAAGACCACCGATGACCAGTACTGATGTACAAGCGAAGATGCTGTAGACATAGAGGCGGCATTTGACCTTGATGGATGACTCTTGTATGATCAGATCGTAGAGCTGGTCGATCTTGGGCGTACCTCTTCCGAGTTCGTTACGCCGCTCTTTCCAATGTTCATTTTGAGCCCTTTTCCGCTGGCCGAGTCTGTCGTCTATAGTGCCTGATTTAATCAATCTTGAATCTGAAAGTGATAAGACGCTCGACTGATCCTGATCGCTTGGAGAACGCCGGTCGCTCTGCTGTCTAGGGCTCGTTTCATTCCCATGATTCCATTGTTCGTTCTTCCGAGGGGTTGATTTAAGGCCTAGAAAGCCCTCAAAGCTCACCGGGGTTCGACTGACCCCGGATGCTGCAAACGCTGAAAAGGCACTGATGATCTTGAGGCAGTCCGCGAAGCCGGACGCCAGGGACGGAGAAGCGAGCGACATTGGCGTCATAACGACAAGGAGGTGAACGATGTTGCGCAACTGCACGTTTACGTTCTTAACCTCATGCCCGTTGCTGGAAGCCTCGCCAGCCACGCTTCTCTTTGCCCAGGCGGTGAAGTTGACAGGGACTTCGTTTGCTTGAGGTGTCGGCGGATTCGAATCGCTCTTGTTGATCACGGAGATCTTCTCCGCCAGGTTGAATGCCAGTTCCATGGAGTTGGAAGCCCACGAGAGACATATCGTGTCAGACGTACCGCCTATCCCCCCCCATCGACCTTGGTAGACGAATGTGCGGGTCGCAGTAGTTCCTGTTTTTGACATGACTGTGCAGAGATCAAGATCGCTCCATTTCATGTTGAGGGGAATATCGGCGCCAACGTCGCCCAATACGCGCTCGATACAGCTACTTAGCCAGTCGGACACCCCTTTGTGTTGCTTCGAGTACTGGTCCACAAATGGGTCGCGGATGCCGTCCAACGTGGAGTATTTTCCCTTAATCAAAAGGGGTATATCGACACTCCTCTGGAGATAGCGTCCGGCACACTCGGCAAGCCTTTTTGCAAGAACCTTCATCTTCGTAGAGAGTTTGGCCAAGCAAGCCAGCACTACAAGCTCCCACCATGAGTTTGAGTCGCCCTTGACAGCAACAAAAGCCAGAGTCGCTGTAATCTGATCCACGAGGTGATGATAGTTCTCTAACTCGGAGCCCGTTATCTGCAGGGAGGTAGGAGTGGCTCGCCGCGTCGTTGAATACTCAGGGTACCCAGGAAGTGTTTGGCTTTTGGATTCCGCCTGCCCGGGAACCTCCGGTAGCGCTCCCGCGAGGCGACGCAGATATGAATATGCCCTCCAGATCCTGTTCTCGTTGGGAGCCTCGCGATGGCCTGGGCTGAACTCGTCGTCCAGAACGCAAACGTACAGGCTGCAGAGGACTCTGCTTGTCAGAGTTTTGAGACGGTCGGAACTTTTCCCGTTGATGGGCGAAAAAAGCATGCCGCGACCGGCTCTCAGGCTCGGGAACACTGATTCAGCCAAGTCGCCCTCGCGCCAGGTTATCGCATTCATCAACCTCTGTATCTCGAACTTCCAAAGCTCTCGTGCTTGAGCGTCGGAAAAGCCGTGCTCGGACAGACTGCCGAACTGCGGCAGATCGACGTTACGGTGATGGGCGGGATATGTTCCGTCATCTCTTACTGTAGGATCAGTTTGAGGAGGGTCCTGGTGGCAGAACCGAAGAATTCGCTCGATGTCGTTCTTTGGCTGGTGAGAGCGCGCAGTTTCCCTGGTAATGCTGCGAGGGTTGCTGGAGTACCCCTGTCTGGCCATTGGTATGCGGAAGACTGTGAAATCCGGTAGCTTGGCGGCAAATGGTAAAAGTGAGATTGAAAGCTCAGCTGAAGAGAATTATTGGGGGTTTGTGCCCGATATATGCAATGTGAGAGGACGATTCGCATGGTACCGTACCCGACAGCCAATACATCATGCATATATGTGTGAGCAATTTGACAAATGATAGGCCAGCAATCGAAATCATATGACTGAATGCCTAGGATCCCCTCTTTTGGCACGATATTTCCTGCTTTCAAACCCATCAAAGTCGCGGTTTTCGCGTTCTAGATCTTGCCCAACTCCAAATAGCTTCAATACGATCGCAGCTCGTTGATCGCAATGGCCTCTCTCGCAAACTACAAGACGTTTAACGCCATTCTAATCAACCACGAGGAGGAAGAGCCGAACGATCATTCCGATTCAGATATCTCCTCGGGCGTTCATGTTCATGAGAGGACCGAGACTTCCGATGGGGACATCTTGGTGTACATCGACGAAACAGATCGGACTAGCCGAGGCTTCGCAGTCCAGCTTTCAGGACCAGCGGTCTCCCTGGTTACAGACACACTGCTTCATTCAAACATCAATGTCTCGGATCATGTCTCATCCTACAGTTACCGAGGCGAGGAGCCGACTCTGACGTTGAGAATCCATTCTCTGCTTCTGATTTCCATGCGAGCTGAGCTAGAATCACAAATCCAGGATCCGAATGACCCCACTATTTGGAATCCCAACATCCTGGCGTTGTTGGAACTGTGTGCCGCACCTCTGAATGTAGAGAAGCACGTACGTGCCCGCCGCTCATCCCTCGAGGCTGTTCCCGCCACCCTTGACAGCACCACCTCCGACAACCTCTCTTCCTTCGACACAGACGAGTCCAACAGCCTTGAAGGTTAGCGCGGTGCCTGTCAATATCAAAAGCTCCTCAAGAACCATATTGATCTTTGAGTTCTTGAGATAGGTCTGCATGACGATCTCAATACGATCGGCCTAAATTCCCTCACACCACGCGTCGACGCTCGCCAGAATCGCGAAAGGTCTCGCCCGTTAAGAAAAGGTTCACTAGTGCCTTTCCGCGCCGACCCAGCCATCTACTTCGGGGCAGTTGATGCGCAGAAAGCCATCCTCAGCCGGGGGAGAGTATCTTTCGCGGATCTTCCGAAGCTGTTCCTGCCCGGAGAGCTTGTGTGCGCCCAAGACCCCACTCCCCTTCAAGGATCCCCATCTGAGCAGTGTTGGAGGGTGGAGGGTTACAGACTCACAAATGACGATCAGCTTTTCGCTCTGGACGGCCTTTACTGGGCGTGGAGCCGCTCGATGCGCTGCTTTCTCCTCCAGTCTTCGCAAATTCTGGCAATCAAGAAATACAGAGGCGAACGAGAAATAACTTTCGACAATCTGGGGATTGTACCCTTCAAATCCTTAGGCAACACCGCCCGGACGCGCTTCAGGGAACGCGCGAGTCTTCGCGAACGGTCGCTCCTCGACTTGACGAGAAACGGGGACTGCATATGTGAATACAACGGCCCCATCGATGCGGGCTCTAGCTTCTATATGGCTTGCCAGCGAAACGCATCGATGGCCTCGGAAGGCGGATTCACCCGGTATGACCACTGGGGTAAACTGGTAAGAGAACCATTGAGAAATGATGGCAGGGAAGGCAAATCGACCAATCGATTCTGACCGCCCTAGTTCACCGGACGAGTCGTCTTCTGGAGCTTTGATCGGCTAAAGCCGACGGAAAATCCATCCTCCCAATACGTGGTGCTCGACACCTCGAGCCCAATTACTGAGGAGACATCGATGATTCTCTGGGGACAGGTTGTCGTGCAGACGTTACCCAGCCTTGAGACAGTTTGGGTGGATGTCGGCCACATGAAGCCTGTGATCTGGGATGTCCTGTCGCCCCCAAGACGCCATTCACATGCTTTAGAGCAAATACTGAATAGTGTTCAAAGCTATGAGGGATCGGGGCACAGGCATAGCTCACAGCCTCAACATCGGGTCGGAGCAATCTTTAGTATACGTTCGCAGTCACCGAACAGTGTTGCTACGCTCGCAGGTAAGGAGTCTATCGGTGTTGCCATTTCTCAAACGTCTGCTAAGTTCCTTTACCTTCCCTTCTTGTAGATGTAGCAGAACGGTTGAAGCGACCCCAGATCGTCGTAGACCTACTGGAGCTCGGCAACGACGAAAGCGAAGATGACGATGAAGATGATGACGACGGGAGCAACGGCCGCGGCGGCGGTGGCGGCGGTAACGGGGGTGCCGACCAAACCATTTCGAGTCTTAAAGACACCCTAAAGAAAGCCTCGCGGTTGCGTGGAATTGTGTGTCTGCAAAACTTCGCACCTCTCCTCCGACCGCGGTCGTTCGACCGGCGATCCCAATGCCGCGAAAGCACGAGTAAGTTTGACGCAATCCTTGTGCAACTACTACGCAACCTGAGATCGGTAGTTTGCTAACCCCCGCACGCGCGTTGAAGAGGTTATCCGCATACTGTCGTTGTACTCTGGAGTCATTTTCGTCTGCTTGAAACACGAGGATGAGGTGGATTCGAAGTTCCAGAAGATGAAGCCCATCGAGATCCAGCTTGACGAAGAATAGGGAGAAGGCAAATTTGGGACAAGCCTGAGGGCTTCTGGCAACATCGATTCGTACAACTAGGCAAATGGCAAGTTTCAGGGGTTCATTAGACACTATCATTACATCCTATCGGAATCCATCCAGAATCCTCCGCCCACGTCCTCATCATCAATCTATCTCAAGGCCACGATCTAAACGGCCAGTCATAACAAAGAAAAAGCTAACATAAGGGGTTCTTTATAAATCTCAACTTTCGTTCTAATCCTCTTAAAACACCACACCAAGTCCCAAGGCAACCGCGCCCAGCACGCTCATCAAGGGCAAGAACGCCGGCGCCTTCAGACCCGACTGGCCAGCAGTAGCAACAGGCGTAGCCGACGGAGGCTGTCCGGTCGTCACGGGCGTAGTCGGCGTCTGCTGCGGCGGGCGGGGCGTGGCGGGAGGGCTCTGCACAGGGGGCTGGGGCTGGACGGGAGGGCTCTGAACCGGGGGCTGAACCGGCGGCGTCTGAACCGGCGGCTGGACGGGGCCCCGCGATGAGACGCCGGGGATGATGACGGGTCCGGTCGTGCGGGTGAGGAGTGTGGTGTTGCGGCCGGGCACGGGCACGACGGGCGTGACGATGACGGGGCGGGTGACGTTGAGCGTGCGCGTGGTGGTGAGGTTCCTGCAGAAGGGGTCGCAGGTGGTGAAGGTGCTCACGACGGGGACGCGGGTGAGGGAGACCGGAGGCAGGACTACGGCGCGCGAGGTCTGGACCGCGGTCGTGCAGACACCGGACGAGCAGCGGGTCACGGTGGCGATGATGTTCGTCGTGACGGGGGGCGGGCGGACGACTGGCGGGGTCACGACCGGGGGGAAGACGCCGGGTGGTGTGACGCTGGGGGGACGGACGATGGGAGGGGTTGCGATGGGAGGGTTGACGACCGGAGGAGTGGCGATGGTAGGAAGAACAACCGGGGGAGAGGCAATGGTAGGGAGGACGACCGGGGGAGAGACGACGGGAGGCGAGGGTAGGACGACCGGTGGCTGGGTGTTGTTGGTGAACGGCGGGACGGGAGCCACCGTGGGCGGGATCGGGACGAAGGGAATGACGGTAGTGCTGTTGTTCAAAACTATCGTGGTGCTGATGAACGACGGCAGGGGGTCGACTACAGGAGCGGAGGTGTTCACGCCGGGGATGACGATGACGGGACCGCCCCCGCCGGTTGCCGTGGGAAGGGTAGTGTCGATCGAAGTAGTTGTAACGATGACGGGAGCAGTGGACGTTGACACGGAGGTTGAGTCCGTAGAGCTGGTCAGACTCGTGCTCGTGGAGTCAGAGAGAGTCGTGAGGCTCGACACGGTGGTCGTGTCCACAACAGACGTGACGACAGTAGTATCACTAGCCGTGACGACGGAAGTGCTCGCATCCGCAGTGGTCGTCACAACCGAAGTCCCGGAAACAGTAACTACAGCCGTAGACGTTCCGCCGGTGGTCTCGGTGCTGACAGACGAGGTGCTGATGGACGTCTCGACGCTGCTGCTAGAGACCGTCCCGACAACAGTAGTCGTGTCAGTGCTGACAACAGCTGTGGTTGTAGGCGTGACGGTGACCACGGTGTCCGGGGTAACTGTCGTGGTAGGCGTAACAACGACGGTGATGGTTGTCGGGGTGACCACGACAGTTGTCGTCGTGTCCGTCTGGGCGTTGACGCCGCGGGCTATGAGGGCCGCGCCGGCTGCGAGGTGGAGAAGGCGAGGGGCCATTTCTGCGAGATGAACGAGAGTAGTGAGTTGTTAAACGAAAGACAAGGTCAGGGAGTGGCTCTGAGATCAATGTTGAATGTGAAGGATGAGGTTGTTGTGATGATGAGATGAATGGGAAGGAAAGGACGGGACTCAACGGGAGTTCATATACCCATCTCGTTGGAGGTATATCCAACGCGCTGCCATCTCGGCAGACCGGGAGCGGTAACTTCGATAGAGATCGAAGAATACCATAACAACATCGTGAAGAGATAGCATCGAGGATGAATGCGGACAGCGGCCAAAAAAACACGCGAGCGCTTCCCTATCTTCGGGCCGTTTTGGCGTTAACGAACCACGGATTCAGCATGGTAGCAGTTATTTCTGGGAACAGTTCGGCGCCTTCCCACGAGAGATGCTCGTGGGGGACCGGTTTGGGTGTGGGACGTTGGAATCGGATCCGGATGAAGCTTGGCGCGAGAGTGAGACATTCCGCCCTGATAAGCGTCCTCGCCTCGGAGGTCGACGGTTGAAAGCACGCATGCCCAATGTCGCAATCCTCGAAGCGGACAAGTACTTGGGAAACGGAGTTGGAGTTGCAGTGCAAGCGACATAGTGATGACTCCGTCAAATCGGAGTTCCACCTCCCGGCCCCCTCGGCGCCGAGAGCAAGCCTTTCTCGTCCGGAATGATTGCGGGAGATACTCAGTCGCGCCACCTGGTTGCGAAAGCTTGTCAAGCGCGCGACGCATTCCAGTCCGCGTTGGCGTGACATTAATCTACCTCCGTCTGTATTTGACGGGCATGGTCTCATCCTGACACCCGACGCCAACCAACGGCTCTTGATCTTTAATCAACTGCGTAACTCCATACCGTATCCGCAATTTCTTCATCCCCCGCGATAGCTCCACGCCATCCAGCTGGCCGGTCTTCACATCAAGATCCATGTGCTTTGAATCCCGAAGCACAGTCGACACGTATCCCAAGACCTCTGGTCCCTGAGCCCAGTTCTTGCAAATCACCCCCGATACGCCGGCGGCGAGAAGCATGAGGCTGGATACCAGAAATGCCACTGCCCATGGGTCTGCAATATCGAACCTGCGCACGAGCTTGCTGTTCTCTGCCGGGGTTGTTATCGCTAGAACCGGCAGGAACTGTGAGTCGAAGTTTCCTCCTCTGATTTGAAGCGAGACCTGGGTCAGCGTTAGGTACGTGTTGAGTATTTGGGCCAGACGTATCCAGAGATCTTCCGCAGTGATATTTCTTAAGATGTCTTCTTCGCCCGACGACAAACCACTGAGAGCCGGGTCCTGGAGATGATAGAGAGATATGTCGGAGTGGTAAGTGATAGACCCCCCTACTGCGAGCGGAAGCGAGTCGGAAAATAGTCTGAAGACCTTTGGGAACGAAAGGTGCGAGATCTCCTCCGACGCATGTTGCTGCTGGGATGGTCTTTGGGCAATAACATGACAGGATTTTCGTGTGTTGGTGGTACTGGCAACGGCGCGGGAGCAAGTGATCCGGGACTCGACGTACTTCTGGGTCACCCTGCAGTAGGCCCTCAGCAAACCGGATGGGGGCCGTCTCATGTTACCCCGAAAGAGCGCTTGGAACATGAGTGTCGTCGGGCCGACTTCAATGCCAGTCTCGTTCCTCAAAAGCACGGGGCGGTTACGCTCGTCAATACGATCGTCGGACCCTAGTAGCTTGGTGTTGTTCGTCCCTGTCCATACGGGGTCGACGAACCTGTCCAGTGCTAGACTCCACGATGTTAACGCAGGGTAAATAGATTTGCCCGCTCCTCTTTTGGCATGTGATTCCGCCTTTCTGTCGCTTGGGTACCCGTGCCAGGTGCCGTTCGGTAGGTAAAATATGTTATCGGAGGGTTCGGAAGGGTCAGTGGCCATGGAAAGCAATGTCTTATTGATCAAGTCAATCCTCGCATCATCTGCGGTAATGGCGGTTTCATAAAGATTGGTGATGTTCCCGCATGTGAGATGAATGTAGCTCGACTCGGCCGTAAACGTCGTGTTGCCATCACCAATGTGGTTGAGGGGGATTCCAGCGAGGGACGAATACTCAACAGCCCCATTGGCGTACGGTACGTCCTTCCAGCTAGCCTCAGTGTGATTCAGGATTGGTATCTTCACGTTTCCCCAGAGATCCATGGAACTCGATTTGACGTCGCCAGGCGCTGCGACGAGGGCAATATATGATGACGCCAAAGAGCGATACTCAATCTCGAGGTCCTGGGAGTTCACCATGCCTATCCAAGTGATTTCGGGGAGCCGGCATTTGGCGCTGTTGTCGAAGTATGTGACGTTTGTCGGCGTAACGAGAGGCTCCAGCCGTATTGTCATCATCCTAAGAAGGGACTGCGTTCCAAGAGGAGATAATGCCCACGTCATAACCAACCCGGCGGTCAAAGTATTGAAGAAGTGGAAGCTGAAAAGGGTGAGAAAGGCACCGCCGACTGTCCGGCTGCCCAAAAGCTGCTCGAGCGAGCCTAGGGTGGGTCCCCGCTCAAGCTTCAACCGAACTGCCTCGGACATCAGTCGACCGACTACCGAGGCGAATAGAATCGGAAAGATCGTAGCGAGCTGAGGTTTGACAACATCTCCTGTTTAGCAAGTTTACCCCAATGGTTGATATGGGCAGCAGGACTGGGCGTTCGAATGACAAACTTACGAGGGTAATGGCATTCTCCCAGGACGTGTACTTGGCATCCGTGGCCTCAGTCCCGTCTAGGCGCCACAGCATCACCGTGAATATAACGATTGCCAGCGGAAACGCGGTAGAGGCGAAGTCTGTCAAAATGCCAAAGACCTCGATCGGGCGTCTTGGGTACTCGGTTTGGGGGAAGGCGTCTTCATCTGTCGCGACTTGTCCGTAGGTGGTGCTGGACCCTTCGACCGATGAATGGTGGCCAGAAAGATCTAGAATAAATAACCCGGCCAGCGGATTAACACCGTTTGGCATGCTAGGGAGTGTTGTTTGATCAACTTGGCTGAGGTGCGGTGACGCTGACGCCGGTCGGGAATCATCCGTTGAGGTGGACCGGCTCTCTGGTCTTTGGTCCGGAGATGGCAGTGAAGAGGTTGATGGAAATGCATCCATCCTTCGCAAGGTGGTAGTCAATATCGGTACCGTTGAGACTGAGTGTCGTTGGTCGTGCGGCAACTACAATGAAGATTGAGAGATGACGGAAATTCTCATATGAAACGCCGTCAGAGGGGATATCGCCGTAAAATACGTAATGGCCACTGCTGTCGCGAGGCGTGACTGCTTGTGTAGCCATTACAGGCGTCTCTTTGCCTTGAAGTGACCATTACCACCATGCAGACGCTCGACTAGCCAACCATAAGCGCAAGGTAGCGACGAAGGAGCTGAGCACCGATTCACTTGTACATCTTGACAGAGACACCACAGTTCATACCTAACGTAGTGTCAGCCACTGTGTCCTACCATGTGTTCGGCACTGACGATCTGTGACAACGAGGGAGGCTGAAAAGGCGGCCTCGATTGGTTGCATGGTAAGAGGAACCCTTGCGGAGGTTCCCTGGTGCTCGACATGTGTGTTTGTATGCTATGGAGCATGTTGAATGTATCAGGGCTGCTGCATGCTGGTATGTAAGAGAGAGATGTGCTCGCTGCGAAGCCTGGAGACAGGAGGGGGTATTAGAGGCTTCAGGGTCATGCGACCCCCCTCCTCGACACGGATGTACCTATGCCTCCGGACCGTGACTATCTAGGTAGGCAGGGACGTCCCAGGCACGGGAAGCCTAGTGAACTCCGTTCGTATCTATCATACGTCAAGTTGCCTTTGATTATTCCGCTGTGAGCGCCATGCCCGCATCTCCGAACGAAGACGGGTGGCGAGATGTATCAGCTCCATACGGGTAATGATATCCATTGATCTCCTCCATTTAATACAGCACCCCAGGAATTGCATGCGTAGAAGGTTGTAGATCGTCTGTCTCAGGGAAATCGCGAGCTTATGCGCCCCATGTGCCGTTCTTCATTGCCCGAGCAGCTTGTGTTTAGCCTACCTCCAAAGCTGACTCTCCCTGTTCTATTCCAAAACGATGACTGGTCTCCGAGGCGTATTCGTTGGTAGAAGTTCTTGAACCCTTAGCCCAAGCAACTACGAACCGTAGGATAAACGAATAGTTCTTGCCAGCCCGCCCGAGATGTCACACGCATCAACAACTTCCACAGTTCTGTCTCGCATGGGTAACTAAGTACTCCCTGTCATACAACTTGGTCGACAACACGAGCATCGTAGCGATCTCCTCTGACATGAGGTCAAAATAACACCAGCAACAGTCTATCTGTGATCAAAAACAAGACGTTACTTTGCTCCTCTCCGTTACCAACTGGCCAGGTTTCGAGTACCTACGTGGTTTCCTCAAATATTCCGTAGTAACCACATACCAGGACAATCACATAGAAGACCTATCAAACTCACTAGGTAGAGAATTACATACAGGTAGGTAATATAACGCCGACCGCGTGCCCAAACTACGTAACCCGTCCGAACAGCCCAAAGCTGGTCTAGTATGTAAAGGGGACAGAGAAAACAGTCCTAACCTCGACACAGAAAGGAGCCAGCCATATCTGAGCCGGCAAAGCTGTGAGGCAATCGTAAAGGCCTTGGTTTCTGTGTCCATGGTTCCACACATTGATACATGGGCTAAGTTTGCAGGTTGCATTGTTGTCATCTTGAAGTTGATATACTTCGCAACCGGGAAGTATTCCGTCCGCAGATACGCCGGGGACAATGACGGATGACGGCATTCGCAAGATCTGAATAGCGCCATTAAAGCTGGACTTTGGATCGATTCTTCTGAACAACGCATTGTCATACCATTGCCACAATGGCGTATGGAGACTCGACCAAAAAAAGCAAAATGCGCCAGCAGCCGCCGGTCCGGACTCATATGAGTGACCAAGTCGTAGGGATGGCGGGATATAGAAATGGAGCCTCAATAAATGAGCATGTATTCATCTAGCTCCGAACCCAGTTTTGCCTCCATGCAAAACGCCCGACAAATGAAAAGTCTCTTCCATATCCAAGCTGTATCTAATCATACATGACATGCCTCAAAAGTCCCATAAATAAAACGCCCGTCACATTACGGTCTTTACAGCTTCATGCCCAGCGCCTTGTGCACGCGCATGCTCTGCCTGATGCTGAGGTCCAGCATGATCTCCTCGCTGCCTCCCGGGATGGCGTATGCGCGCACGTCGCGGTACAGGCGCTCGACCTTGCCGCCCTGGCCGCCGCGCGAGTACGACAGGCCGCCGAAGATCTGCGAGGCCTCGCGGGCGCAGAACTCGAAGGTGACGGTGCTCTGGGCCTTGAGGCCGGCGATGGCGCCGCCGAGCTTGAGCATGGCCTCCGTCTCGCCCATCTTCTGGCACTGGAAGATGAGGTTCTCGAGCCAGTTGTACGAGGCCTCGATCTGGCGCGCCATGTGGGCGAGCTTGAGGCGGATGACGGGGTGCTCGATGAGCTTCTTGCCGAAGGTGCGGCGCTTGTTGGCGTACTTGACCGACTCCTCGTAGCAGACGCGGGAGAAGCGGAGGCACTGGATGATGATACCAATACGCTCATGGTTGAAGTTGGTCATGATGACTGCAGACGTTAGCAAGGGGCGTAGATAATGATGGCGAGGATATGAACATACCTCTGAAGCCCTGGTTCTTCTTGCCGAGCAGGTTCTCAACCGGGACCTTGACGTCCTCGAAGGTGATGTAGGTGGTACCGCTGGACCAGACACCCTGGCAGTCCATGCGTCTCGTCGTGACGCCAGGACCGCGCTCGATGAGTAGCAAGCTAACGCCGTTCATGCCCTCGCCGCCGGTGCGGACGGCGGTGGTGAAGTAGTCGCACCAGATACCGTTGGTGATCCACTTCTTCTCGCCGTTGACGATGAAGTGCTTGCCGTCCTCGCTCAGCTTGGCCTCGCAGTTCAGGTTGGCGACGTCGGAGCCGGCGTCGGGCTCGGTGATGGCCAGGCAGATGCGCTTGTCGCCGTTGAGGATGCCGGGCAGGATGCGGTCGACGAGAGCCTTCTGGCCGAACTTGACGAGCGGCGGGCAGCCGATGCCGAAACCGCCGATGACGTTCCACACGAAACCTCCGGAGGCGGCGCGCGACAGCTCGTCGGTCAGCAGCATCTCGTGGAACAGGTCCCAGTTCTCGGGGTGCACCGAGGCGACGGTGTTCTTGGTGTACTGGGTCGGGTAGTGGACGCCGAGCAGGCCGGCCAGGTAGCCGCGCTCGCCCATCTGCTTGTAGATGGAGGGGTCGACCTCCTTCTTCTCGTCCCACTCGCCGACGAAGGGCTCGACGTTGTTCGTGACCCACTCGCGGACCTCGGCGCGGAGGGCGGCGTGCGTCTCGTTGTAGTAGGGAGAGTGGTGCTGCTGATGTCAGCGAATATGCTCTCGTCGGTCGGGACGCGCACGAAACTTACTGCGTGGTACCAGCTGGGGTCGGCGTAGGGGATCATGTCTCCGAAGGGGTCCAGGGGCTCGGACTCCTCGGTGCTCGCGGCAATGACCTTCTTCTCGGCGGCCTTCTTAGGCTGGGGTGCGGCGGCGGCCGGAGAGGGCTCGGCCGCCTTGGGCTTGGAGTCGAGCGAGCCGACCTGCAGCTTGGCCTGGTACTTCTTCAGGATGCCCTCGTTGTGGTATTTCCAGAACTGCTTGGAGGCGTCCTTGCCGGCGACGCGCTGGAGGATCTTCTTGCCGCCTGTTGGGGATCACGGGTTAGCTGGCGGTCGCAGAAGCTGAGCAGGAAGCAGTGGGAGATACGCACCAGGGTGGTCATCCTGGAACTTGGTCAGGTCGTAGACGTCGCCGTCGACGATGATGTAGAGGTCCTCGGGCTTGTTGTGCGACGCTACGTCGCTGGTCGAGAAGGTCTTGGACATGATGGGCGGTTGTCTGTCTGTTGCGTCTGGCTGATCGTACGATAGAGGACGCTCGGTGGATGACTGGAGTTAGGAAGACAATGAACAAGGTTCTTTCAGGAGAGAAGACGAGCTGGGGGGTAGTGATGTTTAAAGACAATCAGCGCTGAGGTGTCGTGGCCAGGGGACAAAGTGTCAGAAGAACGAGTCGCGACGGCCAAGGTCGGCAATGACCGCCAGACAGACAATCACATGCTTCCAGGTTTTTGCGGTAAGGCTTGGTCTTGGGGGTTCTCTGACCAGGGAACCAGCAGGATGGCCACAGCCGCAGGTACCTCCCCCGCACGACTCCGCCGCCAAGGTACATCCCGCCCCCAGACAAACACAGTAGGTCACAATATCCGCCATGCAGGAGATGCTCCAGCGCAGTGCAGCACGGCGCAGCGCTGCCGTAGAGAGGAGGTACTTTGGGGTACCGTAGCTGCCGACGAGGACATGCTTGCTGCTTCTGTACCCCGACTTTGCTCTCCCCACAATCTTTACCACCTCACACGAAGGCAAGGCAATCTCGCATGGCTAATATCTGTAGCGTGAAGGTACTCTGCAGTACCTGGATACCTTGGGCACTTTGGTTTGCGGGGAAACCTGCTGTAGATTCCCTCGGGTCATCACAAATTCGCAGCCTCCTCAGTGGGCAAGACCCCCGACGGGACCTACCCACACTAGAGCCACAACACGCACGGAAAGCGATCCGGGGGCTGGCACGGCGGACGCGCAGTACGTTAGCCTCGTCGTTGATGACTTCTTTCCTTAATTTCCGCGCTAGATCGTGTCATGTGCCTCTTCCTGCAACTCTGTCAGACCAGTCAGTGCCATTGAGTTTCGTTTCTTTCCTTTTGTTCTTTTTTTTCTTCACCTTCCTGCCTCCTTCTCTTCAGTGCTGTGGTGGCGTGGGCGCATGTGATTCAGCTTAGGCTGTTTCGGGCTGATGTCATCGAGGACTGTCTCCACTATCCAGTCTCCAGCCAGTGCTGTGCGGTGTGGAGTCGTACCTCGGCATCTTTTTAGCCCAATCAAAGCCGCGACGATGGTCAGGTGCGACCCACTTCCACAGAGCCCCCTGCACCTTCCGCGCTGTGTTGCTACCCGTGGCACGGCGGTGCTCTCCTTTACAGGTAAGGGCCTCACGAATGCAACCCCGAGTCAGGCACATGACCGGCCCCTGATGGGAAAACCCCATGGGACAGCCGCGCGGAGACAGTATCGTAGCTGTGCTACATCGTAAAGTAGTATGCCGAAAGATTACCCCGTGGAGAAGCACGTGGGCGGTCTGGACATGATGTTCGGGGAGGTTGGTCTTCCGCCGGCCGTCTGTTTTATCCACGGTGAGCCGGTCAACCACGCCGTCCACGACGCCATGCGTTGGCCTTCAAAGAAGCGCCTCTCCCTGGGCGTTTCGTCCCGCTGCGCTTCACCGTTACAGATGGTGATTCATCAGAAGCGTCTCTATTAACTGCAGCAAGCAAATCGACTTGTGTGGCACATTTCCGCCCACCGAAATAGCAACGAGCCCTCTTAGCTCCCATAACGCCAGCCCGCCAAGCAATCAATCCCTTAGGTATCGTCCGGTTCCTCCTGCGCTTTTGTCTTGCCTTCCCAGAAGACGGTCTGCGTGGCAATATCGTCCCACGACAAGACCTAATATAGCCTCATTTTGTACCACCAACCCCTTGACCGCCGTTGCAGATTTAGGCTCCGCGGGGCTTCGCCTTGGCAGCAGCCTTCTCCTTCTTCTCCAGCTTCTGCTTCTTCTTCTTCTCCTCGTTCTTGGCGTCCAGCTTGCGCTTCGCCGTCGCCTTCTCCTCCTCCGTCTTGGGGATCACCTTGAAAAAGCCGTCCAGGCGAACCTGTTGGCTGCTCTTGAGGTTCTTCTCAAGACGGGCACCTCCGGATCGCACACGGTCCTCGGAGAAGCCCTTCTCGGTGACCAGGAACTGTACGAGTCCTTCCATGTCGGGCTTCTCCCACTTGAAGTCGCAGAGTGGGTCGTCGGCCTGTCGCACATCGGGATGAAAGAAGAGCTCGCGCGCGTCTTGGTACGGCCAGTCCTCGGGGATCTGGTACTTCTTCTTGGGGTCGGCGTTGATCGCCTCCACCAGTTTCTCAAGCGTGCCGTGCTCGCGGATGAGCTTCAGGGCCGTCGTGGGGCCGATCTTAGGGATGGGGTCGAGGTAATCGCAGCCGAGAAGAATGCAGAGGTCGACGAACTGTATGGTTCTCAAGTCAGCGTGAAGACCTGACATAAGTCAATGAGCTTAGACGCACCTGCTTGCGGTCCATGCCGAGGCCTTCGAGCACCTTGTCGACGTGAACCTCCTGGATGGGCTCCTTGCGCTGCTCGCTGAACGTAAGGTGGCGCAGGAGAATGGGCGTGTCGAAGGTGAGGGTGTCCATGTCCTCACTGGCGGCAGCGTACACCTTGCCGGCGCGGGCGAGCACGGCGCACTGCGCCTCGGCCTCGGTCGGGGCGACGATGAAGGGAATGCCCATGAGCTTCAGCAGGCGCTGGCACTCGGCGTTGTGCTCACGAGTGACGCGCACCGTGCGGCGCGAGAACTTCTCGATATCCTCGGCGGTACCCGTCTCCTTGGCCTCCTTCAGGCTCTCGGTAGCCTCTTGCTTTCTCTGGAATCGCTTCGCGAGCTCGCCCGACTTGAGCTTGGGCGGGGCGCCGTCGAAGACGTAGAGGGGCTTGATGCCGTTGTCGACCATTCGCAGGGTGCGGTAGAAGAGGCCCATGAGATGCGACGTCGTCTCGCCGCTCTCGTTCATGAGCTGCTGGCCGTCGGAGCGCACGGCGATGAGGAAGGAGTAGATGCTCATGGACCTAGACACTGTCAGCGGACGCAATAGGACGTCGTCATTCGGCGGGTAGCGTACGCATCCTGTGGTCAATTAGCACCGTCGATCAGCGGGACGCTCGCGGGAGGTACTCACAATGGCAACCTTGCGGCCAAAGTGCGCCTTGATGTCGCCCTCCTTGATGGCATCGGGAGCCTCCTCCTTGATGATCTGGTAGAGTTGTTTGATACCCATCTTGCTTCCTGGTTGTGGGGTGCCTCGTGGTGGATTCAATTAGGTTTCGTGGCTGCAGCCGACAGTCTAAGGTTGACTGATCTGTCGGTATGTGATTGTCGATTGTACGTCAAAACGAAAAATGAACGCGATGCAAAATGTGGAAGAGATGCAATCGCAGGCAGCAGCGGTGGTGGGGGAGACAGGAAATGACGAGCAGGCAGGAGAAGGTGCGAAGAAAGGTACGAGGACGGCAGGTGCACGCGCTTGACGCGCCGCAGCTTCTTCCTGTGAGGTCATGACGCGCCTTTCGCTCCAGTGCCCCGCCACGCGTTTAATTGACCCAGAAAGTCCTCCGGCAGCTGCTCACAGATGGTCCCAGCTGGCTCCAGTCATCACTGAACCGGGCTAGACGGTGAACTTCTTTCCTCGACACATATATCAACTGCCACACAGAAAATACAACTCCATCAGTTCGCCCGCCACGTGAATGCGGACTCGAATAATTCACGGACTTTCTTCCATTTTGCATGAGCTTCAACAGTTTCAGAAACATGTTGAGGGACCACTCGAGCTTCAAAAAGGACTCGTTTGGTCGATGCGCTAGTTGGGAAGACCCTGGAGCAGGGTTTCTAGGAACATGACCGTGCTCCGAAGGACTCTTTTGCGAATCCACTAGATTGCACGATCTTTTCGCCCAGTCGGGGTGACGCCTTGTTTCTGAGGGCAGTCAGAGTTTCAGAGAAAGAAAGTTAGTCTCTCTCCAGATAAGAGCTAGCCAACCAACCACCTTGTCGTCGTGGCCAGCCAAGTACTTGAGAGTTGAGCTCACACTTCTGGAGAGAGCATACCCAAGCTACTCTTTTTCTCAATATCCCCAATCAAGTATCATTGGGTATCAATTGTTATGTACAATTCTCGATGGATTTTCTTTTCACGCCAAGTATTCGCCGGCCATCATCCGAAGCCAGCTTTTTTTCCTATTGCTTGCGGGGGAAACATCACCCACGGGAAACAACCTCAGCCATATCACACCTACTAGGATAGAAACAGATCAAGTGCCAGGTCAGTGGTAGTCAGACTGAGGAGGCCACCCTTGAGAATCTTCAAGGGAGCTTTGTTTGGTACGGAATTCTCGTGCAGACGAAACGGGCGAGATATGGCCAGTTTCAACTTTCACATAGCGACAACTTCCGAGGTAGGTACATAGTCGAGTTTATACGACGATGTGACTGAAGTGTCAGCCGCGACCAACGGAGTAGGGGGCGGGAGAGGGCGTTGGCACGTATCCGCCGGGCTTTCGCAACAGGCAAACCTTCCTGTTCATGAAACTAAGAGGGCAAGCGTGCCTGTGTGCTGGTCGAAGGTCCAGACTTCTCTCTCACTTACTCGGAATCCGCAGCGGCTTTTAGGCTTTTCAAGTGGCTTTTTTAGGGAAACCGCAAGGGTCAAGATTTGATAGAAACCCACTTCTTGTGCCAAACAGGTATTTAAGAGACGGCAGGATGTATGCGTTTCTCCCTTTCCCTCCAAACGCCCCCGAATAACTCGTCCTCTTGGCCCTTAGCATCGTTTCGATCATTTTACCATCGTCGCTTCTCGTCACTGTCGTCTTCATTCACGGTTGGCGTATTCTCCTCTCCATCGCCTTCAAATTCTCGTCGTTTTTTTCATCAGTGCCCTACTGTCACTACACCTCAACCTACTTTCCAGTCTTATTGGATTCTCTCAAGGAGTAACACGCCCTCGAATAACATGGAGGCAGTTGCATCGTCCTCTGAGTTGCTTAGGGGTGGTCAGACGGAGAACAATTCGACGGGCCCCCGCCCACCAGTCCCCAAGCGGGATCCCGCTCCTTGGGAGGCCACATTCTTCCGGAACAAACAAAGATGCCTTATCCTGCAGCTACCGGACGAAATAATACTAAAGATAATGAAGATCCTTTCTATCGACGAGCTCTTCATGCTGCGTCAGGCCAGCTTCACCTTCTGGCGCATATACGGCGACGAAGCTTTCCGGGAGTTCCACGGATTCTTGGGCTCCCACCAGAGGGCCGGCAAGCTCTTCAGCGGCTTCGAGGGTGATTGGCTTGTTGTCTTGAGAGCCAAACAGAACGGATTCTGTCGTCCTTGCGCCTCTCACAGGTCCGCTCTGGGCTATCGCAACTTCAGGTTCAAACTGCGAGCAAGGTTCACCATGCGGGCGATCTTCTGCCTCGGCTGCCAAGCCCAGCACAACTGGACGCACTTTTCCCCCTCGCAGAGAATGATGAGAATGATGTCTTGGGCATCTGGGCTGTGCGTCGGCTGGGAAGGCCGGTTTCGGGTCTGCTCGCACCAAACGATCTCCATGCCCGAAATGTGGGAGTGTGTAAAACAGAACGGCGGAGAGGAGGGCTTGATATCCCTGCAGCCCAGGTCACCCACGCCCCTGTATTGCCGTACCTGCGAGGCCATCGCCCTCAAATCACTTCCGAAAACTGGCCGAACCCGGGAGCGCATCTCAGCTCCCTCCGCCATCCTGGAGCTCGAACCCTTCAACCCCCATCATCCCCCCCAAAGAGTCAAATTCAAGCTTTCGTGGACGCTGCCAATTTTCAAGCTACCCAAGAACGAACTTGTCTCCGTGGCCTTCCTCAAACAGCAGTTGAAAGCCTTCAGCGCGGCGTATGGCAGCAACATGCTCTGCCACCATGTCTCCCTCGACAGTGGTTTCCTCCTGAGACCATTCGACCCGCGCTACTGCGTCTGCCTGGGCGGCGACGACCGGCTCGGGGGCTTCACTCCCCTTGATAGACGGTTGGACAGCCAGGCCGACTCAGGGATCGCGCCGTCGTCCTGCAAGAAGAAGGCCTTTCGGGCTGGCATCGTCGAAGGCGGGGTACAGCTCGTGCCTCAACAGGCATTCCTTCCTCCCTGCACATCACCTCACGGTGTCGCGTGCCGGTCGTGTTGTACCCTGTACTGGTGGTCAAGGACCGAGGACCAAGTCTTCCTGACCCGGACGTGGACAGGCCGGCTTTTTGGGCCGGGTATGAGCAACCACGATGGCAAATGGGAGAAAGCCTTGATCGATCCCATGTCCTGTGGAGGCATACCAGACCCGAACCTCAAACATTACTTCTGGTGCGACGATAGGAAATGTAGAAATGGAAGGTCTTGGGAAGAATATTCGAAGTGTTTTAGCTTGTGAGGAGTTTTGGCATTGTGGCCTGGATAAGTGGCTATTGAGGCTTTCCCTTATTCACCAGATCTATTGAGTTAATTGGCTCTCTCTGCACGAGACTACCAAAGAGGGCATCATCAAACACTAATGTTAATGTAGTATCACAGGGAAACTGGGCCCCTCGACAGTAATAGAGCTCAGCAACACCATATCACCCACTCTTAGTACTAGCTATTGTGATTGCAGTGGGTGCTGGAAACGCTCCCCCCTTTTAGCTGTAAATGTAGTCATTTAAAGCCTCGAGATGTCCCCCAATCAGCCGTTTACTCCAGCTCGATATTTGGGAACGCATGAGCGCCGCAAGAAATGACGGGAATGTACCAGTTCTTCCAATGAAGCATACATGTATTTGCGGTCGAAGCAACTACAAAAAAGCCCAAGGCTTCAAATTCCATGGGTTGACGCTCGCCTCAACCATGAAGTCTTAATACAGTTCTCTCCACTTCAAGACTTCTTCTGGGAACATCCCAGTGCGCATTTCAACTCGTGGAACAAAGTTCCGTCTGACTCTTAGACAACGCCCTCAATATCGAGAATAATTTGAGGAGTGGCGCTGCTGTTGGCGGGCATCACGTAGGTGACGTTCCAGAATTCGAATCCGCTGCTTCACATTAGTCCTGCACCAAGCCGCACGATGTGGTCTTCACTTACTGGATGGGCGAGCAGGTGCCCCCGACGAGTCCGCAGAAGCCGATTTCAGGCTTCATGTCCACTGTGCCGTTGACCGAAACCGCCAGGCCATCGAGGTCCGCGAACCCGGAGATGTCCCGCTTTCCGCCCAGGGGGTTGGAGCTCACGATGAACGTGAACACGCTCGACGAGTCGCCTCGGGGGTATGACAGGCTCAGTTGCCCCGGGCTCACCTCCGCGTCCATGGCCTCCTCCGTCCCGTGGAGGACGATGTACCCCACGCTGCCATCCGTCCGAGCCCACTGCACCACCGCGGGAGACCACTGCAGCGAGTCCTGCCGCGGACCGCCCAAGGTGTCCTCGTCGTAAGACTCGGCGCCGATGGTGACGTTGGCGGACATCCAGGCAGTCACATTCCGAGGCGCAGCATCATGGGGCGGCGAGTAGGCGGATGCCTCGTACATGTGCTCCCCAGGAAACGCCTTGAGCTTCTCAACAACGGAGGCGGGGACGAGGGCGTCGTGAAAGGGAGCGAGCACGGCGATGAGCGGCGCGTACTCAAAGTCGTCGGCGTGCGCCATGCTCCACGTCTCCGCGATGCCCGGCGCCTTGTCCTTGCCGACGAGCGACCAGACGTACACGTTGAGAATGGCGAGGTACTGGTTCATGTCGAACCCGTACGTCCTGTCCCACGGCCCCGCGACGTTGCGCAGGTTGGCGTTGTACAAGCTCCCGACGGACTCCCACACGGCCTCGATCATGCGCGCGCCGTTGCCGCCCATCAGCGACTCCTCGGGCATGTACTTGGCCCACAGGGTCAGCGCGTAGATGCTCACGCCCGCGTACGTCGGGCTGTTGAACTCGGACAGCGTGCCGTTGCGGTCGAACAGGTCGAGGATCTCGCGGGCGTAGAGCTCGCCGGCGGCGGTCATGTTGGGCTCGTTGAGCGCGCGGCCCGTCCAGCCGGTCGCGACGGCCCGCATCAGGGCCGGGTTGCTGTAGGCCGGGTACAGGACGTCGTCGTCGACACCGCCGACGCGGTAGCTGTCGCCGACGGTGTTGTTGTACATGCTCTCGAGGATGAGGCCCTGGACGTCCTGCGGGAGGAGGTGCTTGAACTCCTCGTAGATGACGATCAGGTTGGTGCCGATGAAGCCCCGCCAGTTGGGGTCCCAGGAGTTGAAGATCTGGAGGTATGTCAGGAGAGCCCAGTGGGAGTGAAAAATGGTGTTCGGATTTGACGTACGTTCTTGGGATACGCAGGCGTGCCGACTGATGGCTCCTCTGGGTAGACGGTGTAGTCTCCGTACCTGAAGGGCATGTTAGACGAAGGAACGTTAGTCAAAACGAAGGTCTCAGCTTACCATTGATCCTCCGGGTCCTTCTTCTGGTCCGCAATGACATTCTTGATGATCTTGACCGCTTGCTCCACGTCGTCATTCTGGTTGCGCTGGAGGAGGCCGGTGGCGTACCAAACCGAAGACCGGGTCTCGTGCTTGCCGGCCGCCAGCGGGTAGTAGAAGAAGTACAAGTAGCCGGCGACAGGGTCATAGATCTTGTCCATAAAGTTCATGGACTCGTCGAACAAGTCTTGTGTGAAATCCGACAGCTCGACGGCGGCAACTTGCCGGAGCCCGAGTAGGGCAACGGAGAGGAGACAGCTCGACAGACGCATCTTGAACGACGAAGCTGGAGATCTTGTTGCTTCGAGTGAAAGAAGCAATGCCAAGCAGCCATTATTTAAGTATGCCTAGCGGAGAGACTCTGAACCTGGATACCCAACTCGTGCCACTGACATCTCAACCCCGGCACCGGCGATTTCGCCGCAGCAGACCGACCGGCAATGCCCTCATGACCCCCGTGGAATTATCACTTGTCGCCAGCTAAGCAGCCGACCCCTTCGCTCTTTCTCCGGATTCGGGAAAATAGTATTGGTCTCCGCTTCACGATTGCGGGGTTCAGGGGGGCATCGATCCATCTGCCGATAAGAGGTCGTCTACATGCCGGTCAGCCGAGATGTGCAGATCACTACGGCAAACCCGGTGTTGTCACATATGTTCCCACAGAGACTCCGGGCCGAACACCGGAGGCCGGGCCGGTAGAGTAGGTAGAGAGATTTGATACAGTCAGTATCGCGTTTGCATTAGCCGGATAGTCATGATATCCGAGTGCGTGAATGATTGATCCTCGGATAAATTGACTGGCAATGGGGAACACTGTCGTCAACAAGTGCCGTGCGTGTGTGGAAGCCTTTTCCCAACCCAAGCCAGTAAACAAGAGCGATGAAAAGATGAATAAGCAATCAAAACCGCTGTGCAGGTTGAATAGCAAGAACTTCCTTTCGGAGAACCTTCAACCTCCATGGCTGAGACTTAGGTTTATGAGGCTTGAGGCTTGAGGCATGAACTGCGCCACTTAGGCAGAATATCCATTTGCCAGAGTCTAAGTTGTGGTTTTCTCAATTCCACCTCTCCCGTCATACATTTGTAGTCCATGGAAGTTCCATTCACGTAGCGGAATAGGCCAGGCCATGTAGTCTCTGTGGCAAGCATTTGCTGGTCCCACGTACGACCTATAGTTTAGGGAAGAGGCAGAGACATGATGGAGATTGAACCAGAGATATAGACGCAGTATAGTAGTATGAAAATGGAGTATGTGTACCCAGTTACATGTAGAGAATGCCCCGTGGCGAAACGCACGCACGTTGACATCTCCGCCAGGTCTGCGCCTCTGTTACCCTGATGAACCCGTGATCAGGATAAGCTTTTCGTCTTCCCTTACCTCGACGTGGCCTGAGAATCCGTCCTCACCCTGATAAACTCTGCTGCTTCCCGTGATCCATTCCTTACAGCCACTCTGAGAGGGATGGAGATTCGTGCCTCCGCATAAAAAGAAGCGGAAGCCTGTGAAGAAGCTCAAAAGCTCGTTTTCTCTCTGCAAATCTCTCGAAGGCCAGTTCACAGATACAGTTGAATCACCACCACAATTCTGAACGTCACACGTCGCAACTCTGCCGAGAATTCGACCGCTCTATACTTCACGATCACCGCCCCTTTTGGAGTCTCTGCTCACCAATTTTTCAACATGTCTCGGTTTTCTGTTTTAGCCTTAGACGCTGAGGAGGACCTCAGCGACGAGGAAAGCCTGTCATCCGAGCTCGCAAGAATAACTCTCGACGACGGCACATCCTCGGACGACACATCCTCCGATGGCATATTCTCCGACGACACATCTTCCGACGTGACATCCCCCGACGACACATTCTCGGACGACACATCCTCCCACAACACATCCTGCGACGAGGCTCCAGCCCCCGACCCAGCCCCGTACGAACTTGTCGATACCGCTCACGCAGTGTCTCGGATGGTTGACGAGATCGCGGGGCTCCCAAATTACCCACCATCTCTTTATTTCGACCTTGAAGGGCATGACCTTGGGCGCCATGGAACGGTCTCGATCGTTCAGATTTACGTCGCTCCTAAGGACATTACATACCTCGTCGACACTACTACTCTCGGCGAGACAGCATTCAAGAGCCCGGGCTCCAACGGTCAAACTCTGAAGGACATCCTCGAGTGCCACGTCACTCAAAAGGTCTTCTTTGACGTTCGTACCGACTCGGATGCTCTCTTCGCTCACTTCCGCGTCCGCCTCGCTGGCATTCAGGACCTGCAGCTTATGGAGCTGGCCACCCGCATTGGATCCCATGAGTACCTCAGAGGCCTCGCCAGGTGTATTGAGACGGACTTACCGCCGGGCCGCATCAACACCGCCGCTTGGAAGACCGTCAAAGAAAAGGGCCGCGCGCTCTTCAACCCGGCGCAGGGCGGGAGCTTCGCCGTCTTCGACGCTCGCCCGCTGTCCGCCGAAATACTCGACTACTGCGTCCAGGACGTGCGGTTTCTCCCCATGCTCTGGCACCAATACAGCGACAAGATGGAGCCCAAGTGGAAGGTACGAATGTTTATCGAGTCGCAGGAAAGGGTGAACAGGTCCCACAGACTATGGTACAATGGCAGGGGGCCGCACATGGCCCTGGGACCGCCGCTCTGGATTTCCTACAGCTATGAAGATTTCGGCAACTGGGTGGACTACTGAGTTTCTCGGCGCGGGTGTCACGTCGCCGTTGACTTTTCACGACGACGCACACCGACTCTGGAGCCGAAAGGAGCCTCTCCGTTTCATTGGTTCTCGTTTGTTGCAGAGGGACTGCCGCTCTTTGCCTGCGTTGTGAATTGCTCTGTAGGTAGAGAGGACGGTGATCAACAGCTGTTGTTGCCCCATGCACCCATTGGTAGAGCCTGTAGCCTTTCGATTCGATTAGACTGTACGACCTGTAACGTCAGACGTGGCTTCTCCGCGTATTGGATACCCATATGGACGAGCGTCTCCTGGCTGAGGGGCTCACGATGGATTAAAACAGGGAAAATCGTAACAGACTCGATCTCAGCTATCATAAAATACACGAGGACTCTTCACCAACTGTAAGCTATTAGATTGCAGCGCCACTTATTCCTCATAGTAAATGATTACTATGTGAGTTTCAAACAACCTATACTTATGTGCAAAGTTTGAAAGAATGACGAAGTGAAAAGGTCTTATCAATAACCCCTGGCATGCAGGGGTTACTCTGAGAAAATGACTTTAGCCCTCCTGAAAAAAAGACGACGATATACAGTACATTCGCGAGACAGATTATTGGGTGCGTAGCCGCCCGTCGCGTAGAGTTGGTTGATTGGGCAAGGCCTGCCGAAACTCATGCACGACAATCCCTTTATCAACCAGCCACTCAATCCAAGACAGCGGCGAGGCGAGAAATAACGCACCACGTCACACGTGCATGCGCTCACGAGGGCCGACCGTAAGCAAAATCCCACCGCCCCGCGACGATTGGACGTGAGACATTGGACGAGGCTCTGCGGCTCTCTGTCCTCGCCCTTTCCCCCCTCACCTGCGACCTGGACAACCAAAGAGCCCCGGAAGAGCAGCATGCCGCGTCCCAGTCGACTCGAGTAACCGAACGATCTTGTCCCGGAACAAGCAATGGACGGGAAGCGCTTCATAGACAGCCTTCGCGGCCTCGTCGCCGTGACGGACTCGGCGTTCAGGCTCGTCTTCCACTTCGCCAACAATGTCGAGTCCTCCGATCGTGATCCCGACGCGGCCAAGCGCATCGCTAACGTCGCCGACGAGATCCAGCAGCTCTCGGGCTTACTCCACCGCCTCGCGCTGCTCGCCACGGGTCTCGAGAGGGACGGCACGGACCTCTGGTTCGGCGAGCCGGTGCTCCCCGTATCCCTGCCGCCGCGGCTGGTCGGATGTCACCAGACGCTCGCGAAGCTGGAAAAGTCGCTGAGCAGGAGGGATGTCAGCGCGGAGTTGAAGAGGCGGGAGAACGGGCACTGCGAGCCGTTTCTGCACCTGAGGTGGCCGTTCACCCGGGCCTGGACCCTTGATTTGATCGAGGAGCTCGAAAGGCATAAGCAGGCAGTGGCTGATGCGGTCGGAAACATCCGCCCCGGGGCCAGCCTGGAGAGTCTATGGGAGAGCTTCATGGACTCGAAGAAGAACTACGCGGATGCGAGAATCGAGATGTCGCAGTTGACGAGGTATCACGGGCTGAAGACGACGGATGATTGCGCGGCGGCGCGCTTCTTCACGAGGGCGGATTACTACCCCCCGCTGGAGCGGCACCTTCGGGCTCGTAACCCGCTCTCGACATTTCCGTTCCTCGAAAGCGAGGAGTTTTCAACCTGGACGGCGGCGGGAGGTTCGAAACTGTGGCTCACTGGCCCCGCGGGAATGGGAAAGACGGTGTTGGCCGCGGCCATGGTCGACGCGGCGGCGAGGATGGGAAGGCGGGATGATGTCGTTGCATTCCACTTTTGCGACTTCTCGGACTTGAGGACACATAGTCCCGAGTCTGTTGTTGGGAGTCTTGCCTGCCAGGTTGCGTTTCGAAACGAACAGGCTGTGGAGATGCTCGACCGGTATCAGCGGGAGCTTCAGCCCGAAAAGGGGAAGGCTGGGAAGAGGCCGAGTGTCGAGAGGTTGAGGGATATTCTGGTGAAGATGTCGAACCTTTTTCACAACGTCATGATTGTCGTTGATGGAGTCAACGAGGCTGGAGAAGACGTGGAAGAAGTTACGAGGTTACTGGTTTCGCTGGCGAGCGAGAAGTTGAGTATCGCTCTTATATCCCGAGACCAGAGGAATATCAGCGACATTGTGCAGGACGACTTCAGACACATCGAGGTTCAGACGACACAAGAAGGAATTGGACTCTTCACAGCTGCCGAACTACAAAAGAAAATTTCCAGCGGCAGGTTGTTTCTTCCTGACTCGCATGCAGTTGATGAGGCCGCTCGAAAGATCAGTCTGCATCCAACAACCACGTAAGTCCCTCATATTAAGGACAGACGTTCTTCAAGAAACTTGAATCTGAGAAGTTTACAACTCGAGTCACAGGTTTCTACATGTCTCTGCCAATGTTGAGTATTTATGTGGTTTGGAAACAGCTGCTCAGCAAGAGCAGTTCTTAGACAGGCTCCCAACCTCTCTGGAAGACAGCTATCGGCTCTTCCTGCGGCGGTTCAATCGGACCTCTCCAGCATCCAAAAGTCTAATACAAGCAACTCTCCAACTGGCCTCCATACTAGACGGACCTCTAGGAACCATGGAGCTCTGCCAGGCTCTATCTGTGTCGGGCATACCGGGACTGGACCCGGATTCGCTGGCACATCCCGAAGTCGACGAGTCGGAGTTCATGACACTGTGCGGTTTCTTTCTCAGCAAAACAGATGACGGGAGACGCGTTTCACTCGCGAATTACTCACTGAAAGAGTTTCTGGAGCGGATAGACCCCTCGGATCCGGAGTTTGCACAGTACCGCCTGTCCAGGTCCCGCGCAAACCGCACTCTGGGCTTTTGTGCGCTTCGGTTTCTCTGCCTCGATCGCTTCTCGCGCCTCCCCGCGAGGTCTCACTCTGAAGAGTCTTTCATAGTCAAGAGAGACGCCCGATACCCGTTCTATCGGTACGCATCCCTCAGCTGGCCCTACCTGTCTGAGAGTTTCTGGGACGACCCCGAGTTCGTCGAGCAAGCCATGGAGCTGTGTGGTCCCACCCACACGCCGAGCTTCAAAGCCTGGTGCCTGGAGGTCTGCCGGTTCTACCAGTTCCACGGGTCCTACCACGCCCGAGATCACAGCAGGTACACTTTCTGGGTAGATTGTCTGGACTCGGACTCGTCCGTCGGTTCGTGTTCCGAGTCGACACAGATGACCTCCCCGAGCTCCACGAGAACTTCGTCGTCGAGCTCTGGCTCCTCCCGCTCGATCCGGATGAGAGCTGAGAGGAGCTTTGCCTTTGACCCCACGTCCTTCTCGCATGTCCACGAGTGGAGGGACAAGTGGACGGAAAAGGAGCCCAAGCGCGGCTGGTACTGGGGACAAACCCGACGCCTGGCGCAGTTCATCCGCCGTGGCGATTTCAGGGCGCTTCACATGGCCGCACTGCTCGGCCTCGAACACGTCTGCCGGACGCTGCTCGACGGTGGTGCGAATGTCAACCAGCCGAGCCGTATCGGCACTCCCTTGCAATGTGCCCTTGGCGGGCCCTTGCTCGTAGCTTCCTACGGGTTCTCCCCAGGCAGAGGCTCTCGCCTGGGACCCCCCTTCATGAACAAGCCATCAAGCAAGACTGTGGCGCTGCTGCTACAACAAGGTGCTGATTGCAACAGAGCTCTGCCGAGTCATTATGCATGGACGAGCATGGGGGCTCTGGCACTCAAGTCGTCCGAATGGGCCGGCGACTATTGGATATTCGGCAACATAGTCAAGGGCGGAGCTCAGATGCACGACGGCGATATAGAGATATTCCGTGAACAATGTCGAAAGTGGACTAAACACAAAAGCGAGCCGGCCGCGAGAGACGTCACAAAGATATTGGAGCTGCTCACCGAGCTCGTTGCAGAAAACCAAGGAGAGGCCTCGGCGTACCTCAAGGCCTTCCAGAAAGTGGTAACGGAGACAGCGGACATAGACACCAAGCTTCCTCCCTCGGTAGCTGTCACAGACGACATGCTCGTTGAGAAGATGTGGAAGGCTATCGAGACGGACAGCCTAGAATCGCTCAAGGAGAACGCGCGCAACTCGCAGGGCGATAATCTTCTCCAGAACGCTGACACCTTGAAACGACTACTGGACTTTTCCATGTCGTGCTCGTCCGTTTCTTGCCTGGATTACATACTTACATCCCATGTCGAGCTAGACAACGAGAATGGCGCCGCCGACACAAGTAAGGCTGAGCTGCTGCTCACTTGCACCAATGACCGTATGGAAGACGTCGTCGCGTGTCTGCTAAAGCACGGTGCGAGATCAACGGAGACGGATGACTTTGGGGACACGATATGGCACCTTGTGGCGGACGACGCAGACGCCTTGCGCGTTCTCGCGGCTCTTTTCGCACAAGCCCCTATTCAAGAGCGCGAGGCAGCGCTCTGCATAATGAACAAGAACGGCAGGACGCCGCTTGCAGAGGCGCTGGACAGCTCGAATCACAAGAACGTCGAGATGATCATTGCTCATTGCCAGAAGAGCCCCGACGTCTTGCAGAGTACCAAGCCGCCGCTGAACTCCCTCCTGGCAGGACTGGAATCGGCAGATATGTTGAAGAAACTCCACGAAGCCGGACTGCTACCTCCGTCGACTGCAGAGACGCCTCTACACTGTCTCGACACGTCATCTAAAGTAGAAACCGTTCGGGCACTCATCCAGATATACCCGTATCGGTCTGAAGGGTCCCCATTAGAGAGCTACCTCAAAGCGACCCGGCTCTGTGCCTTCGACGACGACGTCCTCGCCGAGCTTGTCTCTGCAGACCTCGCCCAACCCCCTGGCAAGTCCAGAACCAGCATATGGGCCTTCGTCTGCGTCAGACTCCAAGACATGTGCCAGAACCCGACGCACGAGAGCACGCAGCGCATCAGGGACTTGATCAAGATTCTGATCGACGCGCGGTGCCTCGTCGCCCACGAGACCGCCACCGGCACCTCGGCGCTCAAGGAGATTGAATGCTTGCTCGACCCTAACGCCGTCAAGTCCGACACGGAGGTTCAGCCGTACTTCGTATCGCTGTTCGAGGACCTCTTCGTCATGACGTTCGACGCCACGGTGCACCCGGAGTACCTTGTGAGCTCCGGCATAGACATCCGGGTGTTGAAATGGGCCGTCCGCTGCGACTCCGTGTTCCTCGTCGACCGCCTCCTGCGTCTCGAGACCAACGTAGACCAGAAGGAGGGCCAGATGAGCGCGCTAGACGCCGCGTGCGCGCAGCTGTGCCAGCCCAACACGCACCGGATCTTCGAGAAACTGCTGACGAAGACGGACAAGACGAGCATCAACCGTCTCGCTCTCACGCCCTCGGGAGAAAGCTTCGCGCCTCTGCACATGCTAGCCTTCGTCGAATGCTACGACGAGGTGCCCTGGCGCATACCATGCATCGCCTTCGCAACAGCCGCCCCCGCGCACCCATTCTCCGGCACCCACGAGACACCATACGCGCCGCCGCCGCCCCCGATGCCGCCACCGGGATACGTCCGACTTGAGAAGACGGGAGGCTTCTCCCGGTTCCGGACGCCCATACCGAACCCCAAGTTAAGGCTTGTCCAGCGGCTTCTCGAGCTCGGCGCGGATCCGAGCGTGCGCAGCGAGCAGGGTAGCAGGGTACCAATGAGCATGCACATCCTCGGGCGGCGGCTCGACACGGCGAAGATGATCCTCCGAAACGGCGGGCACCATAGTCTGCATGTCGCTGACGAGAACGGCTGGACGCCCGTGAGCTGGGCGTGTTTGTACGGCTGGACGGACTTGCTGCGGGAGATGGCGAGCGCTGGATGCGAGAAGCCACTGTGGGATTTCCGGGTCAAGATCGGGGTCTACAAGCTCAATCTGTGAATGATGTCGTACGAGGGTCTTTCTGCATTGCACCTGGCCGCGATGGCCTCGGCGGAGACGGTCGAGTTTCTCCTGGACAACGGCTACGCGAAGGACCTCAACGCGAGGTCATCGGATGTGAACAGCGTCACGCCTTTGTATTTCGCCACACTGCTGGGACAGTCAGACTGCATCCGGCTGCTCGTCGCCCGCGGCGCCGGGATCGATGCCCCGACCACGCGGATGCTGCTGACGCCCCTCCACATCGCGGTGTGCTACCAGATCGAGCACGCGACAGAGCTGCTGCTCGAGCTCGGGGCGAAGCATCTCCTGACCGCAGACGGCAAGACGCCGCTGGACCTGGCGCTGTCGGGGAGGAACAGGCGCATCAGGGAGATGGTCCAGAAATCGGTCAAAGAATCACTCGGGAAGAGCTCTGAGGGGGTGCCCACCAAACCTGTTTCTCATCCGCTGACGCCCCTGGGAAAAGCGATGGAACAGGCAATATCGCGATGCGATTACGAGACATGCGCTATGCTCCTCGATGACGGTTGCCCCCTTGATATCAAGATGCGATCCTGCCGGGTCTGTTCTGCTCTACTCTACAGCCTCGGGCGACAATGGGTGAACATCCAAAACAAGGATAAGGTCGTCCAGCTCTTCATCGACAGGGGCGCGAGCTTTCGGGGCATCGCGTGTCGTCTTCACTCGAGCGCCTACTTCAGCTACAGGCTCGACGACTGGGAGGATAGCGACTCGGACTCGTCCAGCAGCGACAGCAGCAGCAGCAGCAGTGACGGCGATGTCGAAAACCGTCCGTGGCTACCGAGGCTACCGCCCGGGGGTTTAGACGCCGTCGTTGGTGGTCCGGAGCCAAGGTGGCCATTCCGGGGATCCACGGCACTGGACATGCTTGTCATTAACGTCAACCTCGAGGGCAAGTTTGACGAGTGGCTCCGCGCGATCCCGAGGGTCGATCTGTTATGGCTTCTCGAGAACTCTGCCACGGCTTACGTGGCAATCGCCCACGGATCGGAAAAGTCCCTGGGTGTCTTGTTCGCCTACCTGGCGGAGCTCGATGCCTCCTCCAATCTCGGCCTGGCCAAGCGGCTGGCGAACAAAGCCGTGTACACGTCCATAGACGGCGCGACGCTGCCCCTGCACACGGCCGTGAACGAGGATAAGCTCGACATGATCGAGCTGCTAATCGCTCACGGAGCCGACGTGAACGGCGTGGTCCACCGGCGCGGCACGGCGCTCCACATAGCCGTCAAACAGAACTCGGTGCCCATGGTCCAGTGCCTCCTCGACAGCGGCGCGTCGTTCAACATCCGGAACGAGCGCGGGTACACGCCCCTCCAGCTCGCGGCCGTGGAGAACAGCGTCTCCGCGATGCAGGTCCTCGTCGAGCGCGGCGCGAGACTCGCGGACAACGCCGACTCTAACGCGAGCCTGTGGGTAGACGGCGTAGAGTGTCTGATCATGCTACTCCACGCGGGGATGAACCTGAACCAGCCGGGTGACTTTGGGATCCCGCTGTGGGCTAATGCGCTGCCGAACCGCGCGATCGCGACTTTTATACTCAACTCGGACCACGCCAGGTACCTCGAGATTGGGGATGCGGCGAGGACGATGGGGTTGCGGTGGCGTTATTGGCGACAGGATGAGCTCTTCGGGTCGCGAGTGTCGATATACCGGTCCCTTCGACTCTTTTACCGGAGGTTCGGGCTTGAGTTCATGAAGGAGCTGGCTGAGGTTGGAGGCGGCGACGGAGTCAAACACCGTGGCGAGTTCGGATTGATGTGCTCCTCGGCACATCAAGGACACGTCGACGAGGTCAGAGAATTGCTGAGAATCGGATTGGATCCCGAGTTCGACGGATCCGTAGCCGGAACGGCGCTGATGGCTGCAGCCCACGAAGGGCGGTTTGAAGTTGTCAAGATGCTGGTGTTCCACGGCGCGAAGATTCACTATCAAAAAGGGGGCCGCTGGATTAGTGCTGTTGAAGCGGCTGGAGAGTTTCCAGGCATCGTCAGCTGGCTTCTCGTGGAACGGTTCACGGAACAGGGGAAGCTGAAGGCACCACCGGGCGGGTGGGATAAAGACGCAGACACTCGTCCCTGGAGTGGTGTCGTGCTCGGAGTGTTTCTTTTGGAGGGCAAGTACCAACGGGCGTGGAACCATTCCATGTTGACGAGGCTCTCTTATATCGCCAAGGCACGGAGGGTATTCCGAGGAAAAGTCGTGGTTTCCGAGTTGCAAATGTTTTGGATCGTTGGGGGTCCCCAGCAACTCGATACATGTACGGAATGACTTACAATATACACAAGTGGTTAAATAGACTGATCGCTAGTTGCCAAGTCTGACCACCATTCCATTGCTGTATAGCAACTGAGATGGCGATTGCCCCAGCTCAGGAAGTAAGCAAGGCCAGGCAAGTTGAGTTGGCAACTGCAGGTAAGCGGCGCAGCCCCCTCTCTCGCTTCCGACTTTACCGAGCCAAAGTGCTAGTTCGACTTACGCGTCAGCTAACTTTATCATAGCAACCTCGCACTCCGACCGACGACAACTAAGATTTGCATTCGAGTGTCTAAAACACAGACATAGACAACCACCGCCATGTGGAAGACCGAGTCCCTCACCCTCACGGACGGCCGCATGCTGTGCTACGCGACCTTCGGCGCCCCCAGACAGCCCCGTCAGCCCACCGTCTTCTACCTCCACGGCACCCCTGGCTCCCACGCCGAGGGCCAAGGCCTCCACGAGGCCGCCCTGGAACGTGGCGTCCAAATCGTGGCCCCCAGCCGTCCGGGCTACGGCGGCTCGACGTTCCAGCCGGACCGGACTATTTCGAACCACGCATCCGACGTCCTCCGGCTGGCAGACCACCTCGAAGTCTCCCGCTTCGCCGTTCTCGGCATGTCGGGCGGCGGGCCTTACGCCCTAGCCTGCATCCGCAGTATCCCCAGCACGCGCCTCGCGGGCGTGGTGGTCGTCTCGGGCATGTATCCCTCGCAGCTCGGGCTCGGCGGCATGATGCCGCTCAACCGCGTGCTGTTCAACCTCGCGCCGTGGGCGACGGGGCTCGTCTCGGTGGTCTCGGACTGGCATATGGGCGGCGTGGCACGGGACGCGGAGCACCCGGAAAAGCTGGCTCAGCTCATGACCGACGCGTTCCAGTGGCGGCCGGGTGAAGATAGGCAAGCCCTTGTTGCCGACGACGGGAGGGTGCTCCGGGCCCTGGTGGACAGCACACGGGAGGCCTTCCGGGACGGAGGGATGGGGTTCGCGTGGGAGTCGAGATTGTTCGGTAGCCCTTGGGGGTTTGAGCTGGGGGATCTCGAGGTTGAGGAAGAGAAGCTGGTGCTCTGGCACTCGGGGAAGGATGTCAACGTCCCCCTGAGAATGGCGAGGGAGGCGGCGGCCATGATACGGAATGTCGAGCTCGTTGTGGATCAGGAGGAAGCTCACGTCAGTCTCTTGGCTCGCAGGATGGACGACATTGCGTCCACCTTGGTGCAGATGTTGAGAGGAGCAGCATAGAACTGACCAGCCGCCACCGTGACGGCCCCCCGCAATGGCGAGGTGAAGACAGCCCACGCTCGCGTGGTCCTGATTCGTTCACCTTCATGGCTTGCCGTCTCATTGGCATCTTGGCGCCTTGCATACTCTTTTGAATCATCTTACTTGACGTCAAGATCAAAAAACGCAGCTTAGTGGAGGCTTAGGAGTGAAAAGTAATCGCGCCGAGGCTTAGGGCTAGACCATAGATCCGGACGACGGAAATGGCATGGGCTCTGGGAGCGGCGAAGTGGCGCCTCCCGTGACAAAACCCGGCTTCCGTTACTATCCCAAATGCAGATCTCGCCGATCCCCCGTGCAGTTGTCCAAGTTGGATGCTCCGTCAGCCGTGTGGAAACAAGACGGCAAATACGGACGTCCTCGGGGCCAAGTAACCCGCCTAGTTTTTATGGCTCAATTGGGATCCTCTCCACATTGCTTCTAAATTAAAATATACTGTTAGTGATCCCAAGCTGGTATGTTCGAGATAGCCGTTGGTCGTTATCAATGCAACGTGCCCATTAAACCGTGAATGCAAGTGTGTCATGCGTCTGCCACCTCAGGCGTGAGTCTGAAACGTTGTAACCAAATATTACTAGTGATGCTAATGCGAAGCTTGAATTTATTTTGTGAATGCCTTCACATGAGCCGATAACAGCAGAACGGAAGCTCCTATCCTTGGTTGTGTGGGATGGCTTGGCCGTTCATCTCCTGCGTGAGCTCGTGATATCCAGCCAAAGGCTGACGATATGCGGCGTGTCATGCACTGGTGGTGTTAACATCAACTTGGATAACTCCACAAGGAGCCAATATTGTCTCAACGATGTCTACTTTCACGAGATTCATTGTGGTAGCAGTCGTGGTACCGGGTTTTCTGGCCGCTTGGCCGGTTGGCAGCTCACCCAGCCGTGTTCCCGGTACACGAGCTATACGGCTCGAGGCAGCAAGCGGTCACCAGACTCCTCGAAACGCCCTACATGTAGCACAAAGTAAATTGCGGTGAAAGTCTGGTTGCGGCATGCGTCTCAACACACCGAGCTGGTCTGATGTCTCCTTACCTTCCAGCCGGGTTCCTCAGCCATGCCTCTCACATAGGTACATAGCCTTGATGCCCAACTGCAGATCATCCTGGGCAAGCTGTTGGCCCCGGAGAGCCTCGGTTAACGTTTCCTCTTAAGACGTTGACAAGCGAACGTTGAGCCTAAGCTCATGCAAGGTATCCTCCCGTGTCGTGTATGACTGCATGTCGCTCGCGTCAACACGTGCCGAGGATAGGAAGTTTTTCTCCAACCTCAGTGAGACAACTCAAGATAGACCTCACATTGAACTTTGATTCGCCCTTCCTGAGCATGGCTTGGAAATCGAATGGCTTATGGTTGTGTTCAGAGCTGATCAGGCTGCCCCCGTAAGCTGTCTCTCATGACCCACGGGATCACTCAACCAAAGCAAACATTGCCAGTCCCCACATCGAAAGGAAGAAACCTTCATGTGTGAGTTTCTCAGCAAGAGGCTGAAAATATTTTCAAGTCCATTATTAGACGCTGGTATTGTTTTTGGTAAAGAGAGGCGAGGTTTTCCCTGAACGAGACGCCGGCAGGGAAAATGACTTAGACGAGTGGGCAGTCGAAACGACGAAGAGGGGCACGGAGCAGACAAACCGCAAACACCGTGCCCCTTCGACCAGGCCGATCTCGAACAAGCTTCCCTGCCCACCGCCGCTAAAACAAATGACTCGGTGGAAGAGGCTCCCGCGCTAGAGAGCCCGGCAGGCAAGGGCCGCAGTTAACACGAAGAGCATGAAGCCTCCCCCGGTCCTGTGCGTACAAGCCGCACCTATAGTCACCGTTGATTCAGCTACGTCATCTCAGGCCGTGGATCACGATAGCGGACGGAGAGGCGGCGGTCTAGAGACGCCCTGAAAAGTCATTAATGAGGTTCCACCGACGGGACCGGGCACTCGGAGAGACGTGTGCGCCGTCGATAGCAAACAACGTCTAGGCAAGGGAGGCGTGGACAGAGCCGGGGTAGTGACGGGGCCATGTCCAACATCCTCACGTGGTAGTGAGGAAGGAATAAGAAAACATTGTCGAAGATCAACGGGCTGAAGGATCATCGAACCCGGCTAGGCGGTTGGTGTCAGGTTGAAACTAATACGGTGTGTCTACTGTAGGCTGGGATTAGGGACCAGCTGCATGTGCCAAGGGGGAAAACCCCCACACGGGAGCGAAGGAATGGACGAGAATGACATGAGCTCTCGACCGCAAGCATCGACGTACATGGTCGTAGCAAACACTGTCGTCGGCTGTTGGTTGGTACTTGTTGGACATTAACGGACTGGATGTTTGGGCGGTGGGCATGACGTCCCAATGTCTCGGAGACCAACTCCGTCCGGCCAAGAGCGATCCCAAGGCCTTGGTTTGACTCGTCGAGCTACGTTAGTGTGTCGACTCTGGCCGCCTTCCCGCTCGTGTTCCTCTGGTGGAACGGCACATGGAAGATCTTCCTCGGAGCTTCTAGAAAAACCCGGCGTTTTTCGGGTTTTTTACCGCCCACATGTGCCTCCCCACGAAGCCGTTTCCGGCCGGATAACTAGCCCCAACAGGCGCCGCGCGAAAAGTTGCCAGTTGCTGATGGTGTGGTGGATGTTGGAGAGGAGGCAAGGGCACCTTGACAGGAGACCGGGGACCGTGGTCCAACAAAGCCACCAGGGTCAGCGGCTTGTGCTCTAGCCCCTTCGAAGCCCCTTCGAGTTAGGAAAAGCGCAAGTTAAATCCTGTTGGTGCAGGGCAGGGGGGGAGAGACATGGACGGAGTGGAATGCCCCATCGAAGGTGACGCTGCTGGCTTTCAGTCGCCGTCCTGCCACACCGTGGGTGAGGAAGAAGGTTCTCTCCAACTAGCTCAAGCTTTTTGAGCTCTTCGTCTGTAAGTACGCCGGAATGTTCCCACCTACACCAAGTATTACCTAGGAGGGGGCAAAGGTGAGGCGAGTTTGTGAAAAGAAGGAGACAGAGACACACAGACACAGACACTAGCGAAGAGAAAGAGAGACAGAGACAGGCAGCTTAGTCAGTTGAATAAGTGTTTGCTTGACTTTCTCGCCCCACTCGTCGCTATCCTAATTTCATTTCCCATCAACTTCATTGTAGCATTAGAACAAATAAAGGCGGCTCCGTCGCACAGAGGACCGTCTCGCCCGCAACCCCTTCACACGGAGAGGGAAACGTCCAGAGAGAGTAATTCGTATACCTACGCTCACGGATAACCCACTTGGACGACGGAGACGGACCTGACGCCCGACGACACCAGGGACCGCGGACGCCGCGAAGACGCCCACCCGCCGCCGCCGTGCGCACCCCTCCATCGCCTGTGGATCTGCAGCATCCCATCGGCCTGGGAGAACCGGAGAGAAGACGCGAACACAGTCAACTCGCCCGAGGACACTGTCGTCAAGCTTCTCCATCGAACGCCCTGAGGATCCCCCGGCCCGTACCCTTTCTGCCGTGCGCGGAAGCGCGGATCGACGGCTGCGCGCATATACAGTATTCCAATCTCCACACCGTGAGACTCGCAGACGCAGTCGCGGGTAAATCCCCCGGCCGCAGCGCCGCCGTATGGGACGGAC
Source organism: Colletotrichum musae (assembly GCA_027406025.1). Lineage (NCBI taxonomy): Eukaryota > Fungi > Ascomycota > Sordariomycetes > Glomerellales > Glomerellaceae > Colletotrichum > Colletotrichum musae. The sequence goes on along the minus strand of JANVYC010000009.1, from coordinate 3,019,670 downwards.
GCAGCCGCCCCCGGACGCTCGCCCGCAACCACGCCCGCGGTCCAGGGAGGGGGGAAGAGGGAGACACTGGAGGTTTCGGACCGGAGGCGCCGGAAGAAGCCCGCGGAAGGATTCTAACCATGGTTCACGAAGCTGCCGACGACAACGAGGCCTTCGCCGACCGCAAACACCACCTCCACCAGCAGCCCAACGGCGGCAGCGGTGGCAACGAAGAGGGTTCGGAGCTCCGGAGGCACAGCGAGCCGTCCATCAAGCGGCGCCGCATCACCAAGGCGTGCGACTTCTGCCACCGGAGGGGCCGGAAATGCAAGCCCGCCGAACAGCAGAGTGGCGTGGCGCCCGTGATCGGGCCCGATGGCAACCTGAGCTGTCTAACCTGCATAGAGCACGGCGCCGAGTGCACATGGACCCGAGTCGCGGCGAAGCGCGGCGTCAAGTCCAAGACCTCCCCGACATCCGTGAAAGCGTCCCGATCCTCCGAAGGAGCCTCCGACCGATGGTCCTACGACGAGAGCCGCCACGGCAGCCGAAACCTCGTGTACCGGCTCATCTGCATCTTCTTCGATACCATCTACCCAATGTTGGTTCCTTTCCAGTCTTCAACACTACTTTTCAAAAAACAAATAAAAATATTCTTACAACCCTTTCAGCTTTCTCAACCGTTCATGTCTTTTCGGACTACCTTACTAACCTCTTCTAACCTTCAAAAAGCTTCCCCTTCTACGACGAGGAACTCGTGACCAGGGAGTGGGAGACGACCAACATGTCTTCCAACCGCGCGGCCTTCGCCCGGCTGATGGCCATCTGTGCCGTCAGCGCCACCCACGTCCGCGACGGCGCCCTCTTCAACCCGGACATGCCCGAGACGGTCCGCGACGAGCACCAACAGGCCTACCTCGAGGACGCCCGGCGCGCGATCCCCGACGACAACCGCCACATCTCCAAGGCCGAGGCGTTCGAGTACCTCCAGACGCTCGGCAGCCTCTCGCTGGCCGCGATCCAGGTCAAGGACGACGCGCTGTTCGAGCAGTACCTCGGCCGCTACCACAACCTCGTCGCGCAGCACAGGTTCCACTTCGAGACCAACTGGCCGTCGACGCTGACCGCCGAGGAGGTCTACGTGCGGAGGCAGTTCTTCTGGTCCATGTACCGGCTGGAGGTGCACTCGGCCCTGATCGGGGGCCACGTCGTCCGCTGCCCGGAGCTGCAGTGCGGCGTGGCGTATCCGATGTACACGCGGGGGCTGGCCGGCGTGCTCGACCCCACCGGCGGCGCCGGGGTCGGCGCCGGGGGTCCACATCACGCCTCCGCGAGCGGCGCGAGCGGCGGGGGCCCGTCGCCGAAGCCGCGGCCGGGAAGCTGGCTCACGGGGTGGAACTACATCACGGACCTGTACCGCATGCTGGAGCACGTCATCGTGCGGATGCGGAAGATCGGCGTCAAGGCCGTCCACACGGACGTGGACAACATCGACCGGCTGCTGCCGCCCATTGACGAGATACTGCAGGGCGTGTTGGACCGGAAGAGCAAGCTGCCGAGATATGCGTCGCACGCGGCGCGGGCGTCGGAGGATCGGGAGATGAACCTTTGCGGGTTCCAGGTTGCCAACATTGCGTGCACATACCAGGTGAGAGTCGATCCGTGGTGTTGTATGAGGGGGGGTTGACGGTGACGCAGCTCACTCGCATGGCGGCTTTCGCGTGCGAGAACCAGTTCGAGAAGGCTTGCAGCGCGGCATGCGAACTGATTGAAGAGATTGGCTTGGTGCCGGTGGAATATCTGCGTGCCATCGGCCATCCCATGGTTAGTTTCGAAGTCTCCTCGCCTCTTGTTGAAGATACACCAGACTGATCCCTCTCCTCAGCTCCAGGAACTCGTCGGCGTCGGCCACCTCTTGAGTAGTTTCATCGGCCGCCACCTATTACCAGAACAACTGTTTCATTTCAGAACCGTAATGTATGACTTCCGAGAATCTACCTGGCCCCGGTCAGTCAATCGTTCACCGTCGTACTCGTACTCACACGAAACAGGCTCCAAATGGCCAAGTTCCTTCAGAACCTCGGCACTTCGCTTCCAAACGCAACACAGATATCCGAAAAGCTCTTTCAATACGTAACCCGCATAGACGAAAATATCGCCAAGGTCCCAACGGCAGCGCAGATCCCCCCCATCATGCCGTCCGTCCAGATCCCTCTTTCCCAGACAATACACCAACAACATCAGCAACAGCACTACCATCATCAGCAGCAGCACGTGGCCGTTATAGACCCGCCACATATGGTGCCCTTAACCCAGATGATGACGGCTCCGGCTCCGGCTCCCGCCCCCGTGGTCATGGCGCCGCCGCAGCAGCACTATACCTTCTCCGAGGGCGGCGGGTTCTACCAGCTGCCGGGCAACTTCATGGGGAACATGTTCGCGACGGCGTTTAGCGGCACCGACGAGGGCATTGACTGGTCGATCCTGGATGACTGGAGTTACAAGCCGGATGCCGCGTTATCATAGACAAAAACAGACAGACACACACTCCTTTAGTACGAGAACGAAGAACGACCTTAATAATGATACCAAACTGTTTTTCCACGCAAATATCGTTTGAAAGACTGCTGTGACAACTTACATGTACTGTCCGAATGCCCCTCTCTTTACCGTCGCTCTAAATCTCGCAGGCGAGGTCTGCTTCCTGACTCAGTACCGCCGTCCGCTCGACGCAGGGTCGTTCTCGCGCGAGTCGTGCAAGCGCCTCGATGCCGGCGCGCACGCCGTCGACCGTGGCGACCCCCGGCGGCAGCGCGGCGCAAATGTCCGCCTCTAGGGGCGCCATGCCCGCGCACCCCAGGACAATGCTCTCAGCGCCGGCGTCCGCAAGGGGTTTGCAAGCTTCGACGATCCGGCGGACCACGACTTCCCGCTCCGCGCCTCCGAGCTCTAAGACTCCAAGGCCGGTCGAGACCACCCCCGCCGAGCCCGCTGCGAAGCCGAGGTGCTCGACGGAGCGGCGCAGCGCCGGTTCCCAGGCGAGAGACGTCGTCACGATGCCGAACCGTCCGTTTCTCGTCGTCGTGGACTCCTGCAGCGCGGCTTGCAGGATGCCAGTGACGGGGAGCCCGGGAAAGGTTCGTGTGAGCGCGGCGACGAGGGGGTGGTCTGAGAAGCAGCATACGAGGACGGCGTCGGCGGCGGAGGAGCGTATGCGGTCGACTGCGCGGGGGAGTATCGCGGCGGTGGACTGCGTGGCCTCGTCGTCGTCGTTGATGGACGGGGGGCAGTTCGCGAGCCCGCGGGCGTCGATGAAGGTGATGTCGAGGGCCGGGGTCGATGGGTGCAGACGGGCGAGGGACGCGGTGATGTCGGTCGTAGAGATAGGCGTGATACAAAGGATTTTGACCGTCTCGTCGTTCCCCGGTGGGATGGCCATATTGTCAACGACAAAGCTCGCCTCGTCCCCTCGACGGGAAGGGGGGATCTCGCGTCCTTTTGTGTGCGGACCGCGCGCCCAGGGTGAGGAGGGGCAGATTCAACAATTTCTTCCGACTCGGGTGTTTATCCCTTCCGCCAACTTTTGCCTTTTCTCTTGCTTCTTTTCTCTTCTCTTTCCCAATCGTCATGAAAGAGGGATACAACATGCGCAATGCGCCCGTTTTCAGAAAAGAATGAGACTGCGAGTCGGGCCGTGTCAGTGCCAGCTGCGATGCATTCAACAGCTTAGCCGCCACCGTGCTGCTTAGCAGCAGAGCGCCAAAATATGCAGGAAATCATCCGCATTCCACCGGCTTTTGGGGCTAAGGGTCTCTTTTTTCTTTGGAAGGTTGGCCATTCTTCCGCTTCTTCAGGTTCATCTTACGTAGCCGTACTTGTTGGATATGCAGCCACAACGCGAGAAGGGTGTGGCCCAGGTGACTGGAAGGCAAAAGGGATGAGTCGAGGTCAAGTACGGGTAAAGGGTATCTATTGATTGAAATACGAGGCCAAGCCCTCTCCTCCCTGTCTCTATGTCTCCTACACTGTACCATACAAAAGTTCCAAAACGGGCCGAAAAGTCAACCGGAAATATTAAACCCGCCGCTCGCTCGCTCGCAGAAACACAAAATACGCACGAAAGGCAAACAGACCCGAAACCGAATCTTCGTTCACCGATGTATCATACCATCTTCTCGTCCGCGGCGTCCCGGCCCCCGGAGCTCTGCCCGGAGCTCTGGTCCGCCTCCCCCGACGCCTTCGAGGCCGTCTTCTCCCGCTCATCCAGCGCCCTCTCCTCCCTCGGCCCGAACGTGCCAAAGTAGTCGGCATCGTCAACAGCCCGCGGGTCCTCGATGGGAAACGCCCGAGTCAGCGCGCAATACGTCACGACCGCGAGGACGCAGCCCAACGGCCACGCGAGGTAATACAGCTGCGACCACCCGGCCCTCTCGACGGCCGGGTTCTGCACCCTCTGCACGAAGCCGGGGAGCAGGGCCCACGTCCCCGCGACCCAGGCCGCCGGCGCGCGCCAGTTGACGCCCCCGCGGAACCAGTACACGCCCGCGGACGAGGCCTCGTACAGGTGCGTGAGCTTCAGCCTGCGGCCGCGGACGAGGTAGTAGTCGGCCAGCATCACGCCCGTCATCGAGCCCAGGAACACGCCGTACCCGCCCATGACGGTGAGGAACTTGTTCGCGCCGTTGAGCAGCCGCCAGGGCTGGATGGCGAAGGCCGCTGCCGCGGTGAGGTACCCGCCCCTCCGGAGGTTGAAGAGCCGCGGCGCGAGGGCGGAGAGGTCGATGCCGTTGGACAGCGCGTTCTCCGCGACGGCGATGCCGAGCTGCGCCAGCACGAAGGCGAGGCTGGCGAAGAACACAGCCGCCCGGGCCCCCGCGGAGTCCTGGTAGTGCGACTGGATCGCGTCGAGGAGGCGGTACGGCTCCCAGACCAGGGTCCCCGCTTTCTCGGGGAAGAGCTGCGCGGCGCAGGACGTACACACGATCCCGGCGAGGGCGACGACGATTGTGTTGGCCGGTACAAAGATCAGCTGCGACGCCAGCTGGTCGCGCGGGCGGCGGGCGAAGCGGGTGAAGTCGGACTGGCTGAAGATGTGGGCGCTGATGCCGCCGATGTTGGTGCACACGCCGAGGGCGAGCATCCACCCGAGCCGGGCGCCGCGGGCCTGCTCGATCCCAGAGACCGATGTCACGTCGTGTAGCATCGGTCCCGGACCCCTCGCGGTCGCCACGCACCAGCCCAGCAGGGCGAAGACGGCCGGGATCACGGTGCAAGCGGCCACGGCGAAGGGAACATGGTACCGCTCCGGGCTGACGTAGATGAGCGGAAGGCACAGAAGTGAAAACAACACAAAGCCGACGAGGTCCGCGACGGTCATTGTGCCTCCCGCGAGCGGCGTGTCGAGTCTGTTGAACGAGGGCGCGAGCGAGGCCACCATCGTCCGGACGCACTGCCCGCCCCAGTAGACCTGCGTCGAGTACCAGATGAAGGAGAGCATGATGCGCTGGACGAGCGGGAACAGCGCGCCGCGCATGCCCCAAGACGCGCGCTGGACGATGGAGAAGCCGACGTGCCACTCCGCTCCCGGCCCGCCGGCGAGCACGCAGATGAAGCCGACGAGGACGTGACCGACGACGACGGTCAGCATGGCCTGCCAGACATTGAGGCCCAGGGCGATGAGGGAGGACCCCGTCGTCCAGCCGCCGATGTTGAAGGAGCCCGTGACGACCCAGAGGCCGACGAACTGCCACGGCCCGTACGTCCGTCGCTCCGGCGGGAGGGGCCGGGTGTCGCGGTTGATGTAGGCCGAGGTGAGGACGTCCGTCTCGCGGGGCACCTCGATGCGGCGGAGGAAGGCCTCCATCGTGGAGTTGCTTTGAGGTTTGCTGCGTGTGGTGTTTGGCGGGTTGTATGGGTGTTGTTTGCTCGTGCTCTCTCTCGATCTTGTTACCACCCCCCTCTGATGTCATTCAGATCTTCGTGCTCTTCTTCTGCTCCGAAAGGGGATCTGGTCGATCTTCCCCGGCGGCACGCGTGTTTGTGCCTCTCAGACTTGGCGCTTAACTATGGACGAGATGGCGCGCCGACGAGCGCGGGAAGCCAGGCGGGAAGCAAGCCCGGGATGGGTCACGTCACGAGCAAGCGATCCTCGAAGAGCCCATAGACCACCACCCCTCTGGGGCCGAGGATTTGGTCCCTCCCCGTCCCTCCTTCCCTTCCCTTCTTTTCGTCCTGCTGGCAAATGGCTGGGGTGGGCAGTGAGCGTCTGTCCAGTTACACGAATCACACAAAGGACAAGGTTGTGCCAACCACACGAAGGCCGTAAGCGGACCAGACGATTCCGAGGTGGCTTTTTTTTTCCCTTGTTTTTGGTGTGCGACTCGGGCAAGACCCAGGTCTAAGCTCTCAAAAGCTTAGCTTGGTTGCACAAGGTGTTCGAGGGATGGGACGGGATGGGCCTTTGTGAGGCCCGGGCTGTGCCGGCCGGTGGGTGGGACACGCGAAGATTCGAGTCAAGAATCGGAAAAAGAAAGAAAGGTTCGTATGTGTGAGAAGATTGTGTGTGTGAGTGTATGTCGGGACGAATTCAAACGTGGTTCCCTGGGAGGGGCATCTTTTATCCGTTCCAAGGCGTCTGGAGAACAGTTGATGGCGTCAAGGTTAATGTAAGCACTGCCTGGAGATCAACGGTCAGAGTTCGTTGCTGGAGACGCACGTAGCCAACGGTAGCGATAGGCAAACGTCTCTTCGAGGGTTGCAACCGACGATGAGACTGGCAAGGAAAAGTGCCAACATAGACAGGGATTTTGTTCACCGAAAGGGTGTTGCGACATCAGGCTGGCCCTCCCAACAGCTGCTACATCGCCGATGGCGGGACATTCATCAAATAAACCCTGGCTCGGACGACAAGCAAACATCAAACAACCCATCCTTCATGGGACAAACCATAACTAGCGAGAAGATGAAGATGGGGCTGTTCGTCGTGGTTCAACCCAGCTCCCCCGGCACGAACAGCGCCGGCCCAAGAGCCTGGGCCCTTGGAAGTTGGGAGGACTCCAGCTGCCCACAATCGCAATCGCAATCGTAGATCCTCCCCCCGAAAGGAGAATTTGTGACACCTGAGAAATGGAGAACGAGGGGAGGGAACATCCCAGTCCTAGGGGCCTGGTCGTTGGTAAGGAGAACTAAGACAGGGATTCTGAACATGCAAATCACCCCACAGAAGGTTTCCAGGTGAAGCAAACAATTGACAGACAACTTCGCTACGCTCCCCGGTGTTAGTGGCGGAGTGCTCCGGTCGGCCGGGATGCTAACAGAGACCCTCGATCTCTACGGGGCGATGCTACTCATGACGACGGCTTCTGCCGTCAATCGCGCCCATTACGATCCTAGTCTTACTACCAGAGTGACGGATAGTGTGTACCGTTCAGGGTTAGGGGAAACACGGAGATACCGAACGATCAGGGAACATAACGTATTGGAAATGTGCCTGCCACCTCTGTTTTCCTCAATGGAAACAATGACCCCCTCCTGTATCCCTGGCCCTGCTTTTCCGTCGTTTCTCTCTCAGCTTGGCATGGGATGCCTTTGCAACGTCCTGGGACGACGCTGTTTGCTCACAGTGAGAGGAATGTTTGTGATTACTACCCTTCTCCATTCATCCGCTCACCAGCCCGGGAATAAACGAAGACGGCCCAGGAGATGCGATTGGCTTTGCCACTGCCCATCGTGGCTGTTTCTGGAAAAGACACTCTGGAGAAGTCCCTTAAGGTTTCTGTGTCCCATCTCCGTCAGCATACACGTGTCTCTCGCTTGGATGCAGTTCCTGTTTCTCCGGGCTTGGTGGCATTCTACAGCTGCCAACATGGCTCTTTAAGAATAGACCCCGAACCGAGCCCATGGACTGCTCCCAGCGCGGACCTCCCCTTGTCCCCGGCGGTCTCCCGCCTCGAGATCTGTGGCGTTTGCGGCCTCCGTTCATGCTGCTATTCAGCAGCTCAACAGCCGAGACCCTATTACACTTCCACCCCGCGATGCCATCGCGACGGACCGGTTTGTCTGGCCGTAGCCGCCGGGAGCCGGTGTACGTACGTACGCACTTAATATAGAGGGGGGGACGGACGCTTGGACATGGCGATTCATCGGGTGGCAGGTCCAAGCCATCGACGCCGATGCATGTTGGATGCCACGCCGGCGCATGTAGAAGTCGAACCACATCTCTTGTTTTCTCGCCACTAAATTGTCGGCCGCATCGAGTTTGCCCAGCTTGCTTTTTGGAAGTGCTGTCCGTTCGTCTCTTGAAACTGGATTACTTTTTTAATCTGAAAATACATCCCCTCCACCCCCACCCTCTTTTTGAAGTTCTATTCAGCGTTCCTGCGAGCCGCTTTCTTTGACGAGCGTCGAATTCGTCGATACCATCTTTGTCAGCAACCCCCCTTCAGCCATGGCCGCGGCCGAAGCTGCGCTGCCCGTGGTTGACCTGCGCTCGCACGACTCGATCGAGGGCCTGGCGGCGGAGCTGCTGCGCGTCGGCAGGGACCCCGGCTTCTTCTACGTCGTCGGCCACGAGCTGGGCGACGACGTCGCGGCGGGCATGTTCGCCCTCGCCGAGGACTTCTTTCGCTCCCCGCTGGAAGATAAGCTGGCGCACGCCAACGGGAGCGGCGACTTGGTGAGTTCCAAGGTCGGTCGACACGAGGTAATCTGGCCGGTGTTGTTGATGTCTCGATAGGGGTACACTGGAATGAGGGAAGAGACGTAAGTCGCGCCGCCCCTTTTCGTCATGGCAAACCCCCTCCCTGTGAGCGCTGTGCTGAGACGTCACTTTCAGGCTATCGGGAGCCGGACCCGGTGACGTGAAGGAGTCGTTCTACCTCTCCGACCCCGGGCGGGCCACCCAGGCGCTCCCGGCACAGCTGGAGGCCGGGCGGGAGCGGATGGCCGCCTTCTTCGCCGGCTGCGACGGGCTGGCCAGGACCCTCCTGGAGGCGCTCGCAGTCGGCCTGGGCGTGAGTTGAACCAGGAGCTCGAGTATCACTCGTTTCCGAGACTGAAACGCTTCACCAGATGCCGCGAGACTACCTCTCCAAAGCGCACACGGGCGAGAGCTGCCGCATGCGCCTGATCAACTACCCGCCCGTATCCCAGCTTCCGCACCCCGAGAACGAGAAACCCGGCCCGGAGGCGGAAGACGTCCGCGCGGGCGCGCACTCGGACTACGGCTCGCTGACGCTGCTCTTCCGACAGCCCTCGGACCGGGGCGGGCTGCAGGTCGAAGGCCCCGGGGGTGAGTGGGCGGACGTGCCGTGCGTGAGGGACGCCGTGGTCGTCAACATCGGCGACGCGCTCGAGTTCTGGACGGCGGGGCGGCTGAGGTCGACGGTGCACCGGGTCGCGTTCCCGCGGTCGGCGAGCGAGAACGTTGGACGGCTGAGCATTCCGGTGTTCGTGCAGCCTGATCGGGACGTGCTGCTGGAGCCGTTCCGGGATGGGGGCCGGCCGGCGGCGGAGGACGACGCTGAGTTTCTGGAGGTCCTTGCGAGGAAGGGGTATCGGAGCGCGAAGCCTGTTACGAGCTGGGAGCACCTCGAGAGGAGGATACGGGCGACGTATGGGAAGGGGAAGGGGAACGGGACGGTGAGCTGAGTGCCTTGGGAAGAGAATATGGGCACGCTACGTACGTATATAACCTGAATAATACATAATACGATTATAATATACACGAGAACACAACGACTCTCTGTGAGACCACACCGGCAATCTTCAGACAGGACGTGATACCTCTCACATTATGCCTTCCTAGGCGTAAACACCAAGTTGAGCGGACCAACCGTCAGAGTCCCCGTGTCCTTGTTGTCCGCGAGGAACTTCTCCCCCGTCTGGCCCTCTGCGTACCGCACGTTGTACTCGCGCACGACGGCGCTGACGACGAAGCGCGTCTCCAGAAGGCCGAGTTGCTTGCCGATGCAGACGTCGTGTCCTGGAATGGTCAGCTATCCGACACAAATCCTTGAGAATCGGAAAATGCTAGACATACCGGTCGAGAAAGGGACAAAGGGTGCGGCGTTCTTCACGAGTTCCGGCCGGTCGATCCAGCGCTCCGGGATGAACTCGTCCGGCCTCTCGAAGAACCGGGCATCTGTATGAAGTACCTCGAGTTAGCTTCTCTACCACAACAACGACATCAGGTTTCATTCGAATACCTCTGTACTGCGTATACGACGGTACAAACACGATGGTGTCGCCCGGAAGCCAGACGTCGTCCACCTGCAAGCCTTCCGGGGGCGTCATCCGCTGGACCCCCGAGGGCACCGGCGGGTGCAGCCGCAGAGCCTCGTCGATGCAGGCCTGGAGATATCGCAGCTTCGATAACGGCGCGTGTTCAGGCTTGTCGTGGTGGCGGAAATACTCGTCAACCTCGGCTTGGAGCTTCGCGTACTCGTCCGGATGTCTGGCTAGCTCCATGAAGAGACACGACAAAACCGCCGCAACCGTATCGCTGCCATCGTCAGCACCTTCTCAAGTCAATACCCTCAACAGGGGACCTACCTCCCAGCGACGGTAATCAAAATACAGTCCCCAAACAAATTCAACAAGTCCTGCGGCGCCTTGCTCCCCCTCTCCTCGTAATCCTCCAGCACCCACGTGAAGATGTCAGCAGCATCGGGCCTCTCCCCGATCCTCCGCCCGACCTGCCGGGCCACCCACCCCTTGAACCGCCGCAGGTCCGCGTCCCACAGCACCGAGAGCCGGCGGTACAGCGGCAGCGCCCACATGGCGTGCGTGAAGCGCCCGACGGCGAGCGTCTCGCGGTGCAGGCCGTCCATGTACAGGTGCGCCTCGCCGTCCTCGAGCATGCGGAACCCGCGGCCGAGGGAGAACTCGCCCATGACGTCGAAGCTGTAGAAGTTGAACCAGAGCGAGGCGTTGAGGGGGGAGCCGGAGGACGCGGCGATGCCGGCGAGGAGTTGGGATGTGTATTTCAGCACGCGGGGCTCATACTCGCGGAGGGCTGTGTTGTTGAGATCAGCAACGTTGAGGTTTGTATTGAGGGAAGGAGAAGAGGGGGGATGGCAGACCTTTGGAGGTGAAGCCATGTTCCCAGGCTTTGCGGCGCCGGGCGTGGGCGTCCTTGTCCCTGACCATCTGCATCGAGACCATCGGGTGGAGGAGGTTGTACCACGGCCCCTTGTAGCAGTCCGTCTCGAGGAAGACGGCGTTGATGGCGCCGGGCTTGTTGATCGAGAGCTCCGTCGGGCCTGGAACCCGTCAGCTGAATCAACAACGAGCGTCTAGTTTGGCTATTGGCTTACCGACCCGGACGACGTCGCCGTACTTCTCATGGAGCTTCCTGACGTCCTCGTGCAGGTGCATCTGGTTCCAGACTTTGAACGTCACGTACAAGTTCGAGAACCTCGCTAGGAACGGGCCGGGGAAGCGGTTCAGCCGGTGGAACAGGCCGCGGTAGACGAGCATGCTCGAGTAGATGCCCCCGACGGCGGCCCCGAGGATCGTCCCGGCAGCTCTGGAGGCGTCGAGGAGACTAACGGTGTTGATGGGCCGGGCCACGAAGGGCGCGAGCGCCGGGGCTGCTGTCGTCGCTGCCACGATACCCGCGAAGGCGAGCGTGAAGACTGTTATTATCCGCAGGGCAGCGAGATCCCACTCGCCATGGCGGAAGAGGAAGACGTGTAGGGCGACGCCGAGGGCGAAGGAAAGCACGAGGGCCGGTGGCGTTCGGAGGGCGTCGCTGGCCAGCATTGTCACGACGTTGTGTTGTTGGTTTACTGCATGCGAAGGTTTTGAGGCTTTTAGGACACATCAAAAGTGAGGCCGTCATTTCATATACCTAGAATGCGATTCATCTGATGTCTACTTGGCTTCTGTCTTCGAAAGGTAAACTGGGCATCGTCCCGCGAGCTCCGACGTACTTCCCCAAACGCAACCCTTCGGCTTCTCCATGCCCTCAAGAGTTGCTTGCGAGGCGGGTCAGAGATCTCCAGCCCTGGAAAATCTGCGAACGAAGTGTTACAGAGAGGTATCAGCTGAAGTTCGTCTCGATGGGTGCCGTTCTGGGGTTGGGTCGACGTCATGCGGCCGGAGGTCCGGAGAGGATCGGATCTCCGGCTCTTGAGAGACTTCCATCGCAATCTGGTCTTCTAGAGGGAGATTGTGAGTTGTTAAAAGTGTTTCATGCATCTTCTCTAAACATTTCAACGATAGTTTCTCGGTGAGGTCAGCGTAACTTCGACGTTAGATAGGATAACCTGACGCTGGGTACATGCATTAATACAGAGTGGACCTTGCATTCAACCGAGAAGGCATAGTGATGATTCTCGACAGACCCAACGCTTCATAGATATCGTATAACCCCAATTCATGATCCCTCAATAGTGTCATCCGTAATCTCATAAATCATAGCACATCACTCTTCTCATCCCTCCTATCACCCACAAACTCAAACCCATCGTCTCCCATCACGCCAATCGTATAGCACCGGCCCCCGTCCGCCAGCCTCCGGAACCAGCCCATGCGGAAGTCAAGCCCGGCAAGCCGCCCGTAGATCTCCCGCGCATCCATGAGGTGCGTGTGCTCCGGCATGTGCCCCGGCGCATTCGATCCCTGCAGCAGCGCGACCCCAGCCGTCATGCTATGAAAGCTATCCGGCGCGAGCCCGCGAACGTCTACATCGAACGGCAGCGTCCGGCCGCCGAACCGGCGCGCCGCAGCCGACGCAAGCGCCCACAAGTTCGCCGTCGCGACGGCGCTGAGCACCCCGACGAGGACGTACGTCACCACCGCGTTCTGCACCAGCCGCCGCCGCCCCGCGTCCGTGACCACGGCGTCCAGGTCCGGTAGCCCACCGGCAGGCGGGCCGCTGTCCCTGGAGCTCTCGTTCATGGCGTACCGGTTCTCGATGTTCGCGAGCTGCGCGGCGACGAAGGCGTAGTTATGCTGCAACCCCCGCAGAACCTCCTCATCCCTCCCCGGGTCGCCCAGCGCAGAGAGCGGGATGTCGCCGTACGGCTCGACGAGCACCTTGAACTGCTCGTCCATATCCCCCGCCAGCGGATCCGTCAGCCTGACCTGCGGGAACGCGTCGCCCGGGTCCCGGCCCATCGACTCGTAGTTGACGTGCGGGATGTCGAGCGGCGGCGTCCACGGCCTCGGGGTCCCGGACGTCGGCTCCTCGGGGCGCGGCGGGCGCTCCGGGTCGAGCACCCACTCCCCGTCGACGGAGGCGAGGGACACGCGCGTGGGCACCTCGGCCCAGGTGTAGTTGCAGCGCCAGACGGAGAGGTGCGCGAAGGCGTCGCGGTCTTTCGAGAACTCGCCCCAGACGTACGTCTGGATGCGCCACTTGGTGTCCTCGCCCTGCTCGGTCGTGAGGTTCAGGCCGCAGGTCAGGTTGACTGATCTCGGGTTGCCCGGAGAGGTGAGCACGTCGGCGAGGTACGAGCTCCCCAGCCTGTCCGTCGCGGCGCTGAGGGGCTGGAGGCTCGTGAGCTGGGAGGTCGTGCCGTTGGGGCATGTGAAGGTCTGGTTGATGTAGGTTTGGTAGTATGTCTCCTCCTCGACGTAGTTCGACATGGAGGTCTGGTAGCCTCCTGGGGATGATAGCTTGACGCATGTCGGATGGAGCCTCGCCGCGGGGACAACGACCTCGATGGATAGGTTCTGAGAGGAGGCCACGCCGTCGAGACCGCCGAGTACGGGGAAGACGAGGTCGTCGTACGTGTTGCGCGGGTACGTCAGCGCAGCGTCATTGCGGCGCAGGACGAGACTGCTCAGCGCCTCGCGGTTGTCGCGCGAGAGCGAGAGGCCGTCCAGCCCCTGGGCGACCTCACGAGAACCCAGCCAGGTCTGCTGCTGCAGTTGTATCGGCTCCGTCCAGGGGACCGTCTCGACGGCAAACACGACAGACACGAGCGTCGTCAGGAATCCACAGACGATGGCCAGCAGCTGAGACAGCGTCACGGCATAGAAGCGCAAGCGGAGCGAGAGAAACAGTGCGCGGAGGCCGAGGGTATCAAGCAGCGAGACGTCGAGGTCCTGCGCCTCGCGGGGCCCCGTGGACAGCCGGGAGAGCGGCGCGATGCTGCGGTACGCCCAGTCGCAGCAGCTGACGTACATAGCGACGGCGAGCATGACGAGCGCTGGGACGGAGGTCCACAGGAGGTGGAGGTACCCTTCCTCATCGACGGTGGCAAGACCGTGGGACTCCTGCGAGACCCGGAGTGTTGCCAGGAGGCCCGCGATGATGCCTATCGCACAGAACGCAGTGATGGCGCGCATCCAGGTGCGCAGGACGAGGGGCGTGGCGGTGCAGCTGCTCCAGTTTGTCGTCTCGTCGTCCTCCTCGGCGGCGGCGTGGCGTGCGACGTCCTCTGCCAGGGCGTCGTTGGAGCGGAAGTAGAGCATGCCGCCGAGGATGGTCGCGGGATCGCGGTGCCAGACGGCGGTCCAGCTGGCGTAGCGGAGCAGGACGAAGGACGTCATGAGGGCGAGGATCCCGAAGAGCACCGTCATCGTAAGCGACACCCACTGGTTCACGACGAGCTTGTCAATGTACGCTATCGTCGTCCCCGCGACGACGGACCGACTGGCCTCGTCGCCGTCTTCCCGCAGACGGAAGTGGCCGATCAGCGGTGCGAGGACGCGCGACATGTTCATGACGGAGTCGTACAGCACGTCGTTGGTGTACAGCCCCGGGTCGGACACGTTCCCTCCCGTCGCGAGCTCTTGCCCGGCGAATTTCATCATGGCCGGGACCGGGCCGTTGAGGACCCCCGTCGCCGTCGAGGTGCTCCACGAGCCGGCCGTGTCGGGCATTGAGGCGGCCAAGAGGTTCCACAGGTCCGCGGCGACGGGCCTCTTCTCCCCGTCGGCGGGGACGCTGACGTTCGGGCTGACGCCGTCGTCGACGACGCTCACGGGCGTGAGGTACGACTCGGACGTGCAGAGGACGGCGGCGACGTGGAGGAAATCGGGCCGCGAGGCGTTGGACGCGGACGGCCCGTATAGAGCGCCGTAGTAGACCGACTGGTTGTGCTGCTGCGGCAGGTTCGGACACTTGTACTCGGCGGGGATGTTGGCCCGGATGATCCAGTTGCCGATCGTCTTGCCCGGCCGCCTCGGCTTGACCCAGTTGACCCGGTCGGTGAAGAGCGGCACTGGCGCGTCGCAGCCTTCGAAGCGGAGGTCGACGTTCCATGAATAGTACAACCCGGTGGCGTTGTCCGCCGTAGGCGGGGGAGCCGAGTAATCCTGAAGCTTGAGGCAGTGCATTTGCGCGAAGTAGCCGTCGACGGTGACGGTCAGCGGGGACCGGGCTGTTCCGCGCGCGGTGCCGTTGCGGAGGCGGAAGGTCTGGTAGGCCAGGCCCTCGTCGACGCCGAAGGGACGGCGCATGTCGAAGTTTCTAAGGGCCTTGGCGATGTAGTACGCGCTCGTCTCCGTGATGCCGGTGCCGGGGGTTGTCACGTTGAAGGCGTCGAGAACCTGTACGTTGACGGGCTCGACGACGGTCTCGCTGGCGAGGCTGTAGAGGCCTGGGGCGAGGACGACCAGGGCTTTGAGGATGAGGGAGGCGACGGCGACGATGGAGACGAGGTAGTGCTTCCTGGTCAGGGAGCGGTAGAGGATGTAGGGCGATATCATGGACGTGTAGTCGAGGCAGTAGATGTCTGCTGCATCTTCGGCCTTCTCGGCGCGGCAGAGGGCGATCCAGGGCATGTATCGGATAGCCTGCAGCTCGACTCTTGCCCAGAAGATGGCAATGATGGTGAGGACTAGGTAGGTAATGTGTCAGCATGATAGGGTCAAGCTGTCAAGTCCTTCTCAGAGAAACGTACTTGCTGTTGGCCCGAACCGCCAGAGATATACCAAGCTCGCCCGAGTCCTAACGAGCCCGTCGTTCTTCTCGGAGTAAGAGTATATGGCCGGCAGCGCGGCAGTACAGGCGGCAAATACAATGACGAAGACGGCCAAAACGGCGGGTTGGAACCATATCGGACGCCATGTCGCGAGTTCATCGGCCGGGCTGTTGCCTCCTCCCGTGCCAAATACGCTATCGCTGGTGATGGCCCGCTCGGTCAAAAGTGTGCGATGGGCCGGGTCCTTCTTTCGTGCCTCGATGCCACGGTACTCAAAGGGGCTCTCGCCGTGGTCTGCGGGGAGTCTTTCGTCGGATTCGTATCGCGTCGGCGTCGGCCGGTAGTCGTCGAAAAACGGGCCGGAAGCCCGGGGCCCCGTGTCGTTGCGGGCGGCCATGGCAATGGATGCCAAGGTAAGTGAAAGCTCAGCTGGTGTTATCTCCGGTTCTCGACGGAGTTGACTGCTGAACGGCAGCTTTCAAACTCCATCTGTCGAAATTCAGAAATCCAGAAACGCAAGTAAGGCAGGGTTTCGCATCAAGCCACCGAGGATTTCGCATAGGGCTGACGCGGCGGGAACACCATCCTCTTAAGCTCACAAGACAAATTTCTCAGAAGGATGCCTAGTTGCGGGGGCTCAAGGGCAAGGAAATGAACCAGAACGTCGCGATCCAGCCAACCACACACAACAATCACTTATTTACCGCCGCCGGCACGAAGAGAGCCGGCGAGGTGGCAGGCATCGCCAGGGGTCGCCCCTTGGAGCCCTGCATTAGTTCGTCTGTATCCCGCCGTCAGCTGGTGTTTTGGCGAGAATCCTTCGATGGCTGGTGGACCCATCAGAATGCGCGGCTTCTCGGGCTTCATAGCCAGCATCGGGACAGGGCGTTTCATCTCATGCGGAGTGAGATTGTTCGGGTTCTTGTTGGTTCGTCTTGTCGGAAGGATCTTGAGGTGGTACTCGTGGAGGTCGCTGACAAGGAGTTGAGTGAGTGAGGGGATATGAGGTGAGTGGGTGCGTAGGCGCTGAATGAGAGGGTCTATGAGCGGCTCTCACATGAACTTACCGTTCCTTCGCGCAAATAGAAATGATATTTTCAGAATAGACGTCTCAGTGTAGTATATCGTACTCATTGGGGTGCTTCGTGCTCATTCCGGTATGGCGTACTCATGCACGTGAGTTTAATGATGTCTATGAGACGTTGCGGTGCGTTCCTGCGCCACGCAGATCACTCAACAGCCCTGCAGAACAACAACGGCGGCTACAAATCAGTGGCCAAGGTTCGCTAATGCACAGCTACCGGCCGGCGTGGTGAGTGGACTGGTCGTGGCGCTGTAGGGCAAAGGCGCAGCCATCGAGTTTAACTCTATCATCAATCAGATGAACCAATTTAGAACGGAATCATGAATTGCCATGAGCTTCTAATGGGAGACTGACGAATCCATCATGAGGTTGTGTCGGCTCATCTGGTAAATGCTTTTTGACCGGTGGAGTTTCGAATTTGAGGACAGCATACCGTCAATACGATGAGCGCTCATAATCATTTCTCAAATCCCGATGAGATGACGGTCACTTCAAATCGAACTCCCCATCATGTTCAATTCAAATCTTGACTTGGGAACGTTACTCTTGGGTCTGTCGACTTCACTGTCATTTGCTCTTATTCTCTTCATCTCTCATCTCATCCGCCATCCAGTCAACCATCAAGACAAGAATCACACAACCAAGTCTCGCCACAACCTTCACCGTCGCGCCACCCCCGTCCCTCGGGCTGAAAACCTTCAACCCAATGGCACCAAGCCCGGAAATTCCCTCGTCACACTAAGCAGTTTTGAGGCCAGCGCCCGGGGATTGAGACCTTGGTGGGGTGAGTGAGATGACGTCCTACCCCGGTACCGGGCCGCCCGACCGTCGCATCGATAAGGCACAAATAGAGAAAGAATACCTTGGAAAATAATTGGGTCTTTTTGTGGTCGTTCAAAGATAAGAAAAATCGTCAAAATTGCCGCGACGCGATTGAGGTTCTTCCTCTCTTCTCTTCTTTTCTGATCACCACGGACACGGCATGCTTCCTAGTTGACGAAAACGACGCTGGAGGCGTCGGCTTCATGAGAAGAAGTAACTCATTCCCATCCAAACTCCTTGATCCCCCCGGAGCAAACAAGCATGCTGCAGCCTCGAGGCGCAAAGAGTCGCACAAACAAGGATTCTTCAGTAGCAACCCCCTGCTCTGCTCGCGTGCGCAAACATCGACGAACCTCGTCACCGAGACAAAAAAGACGCGCGCCGCGCAAAACCCATCCTGATGGCCGCTCCCTCGCCGCCTCCCACCGCCATCGACCAGCATGAAGTCATCCCCGGCACGCGCCGTCTCTACGACGAGCACGGCGCCAACCTCCCCGGCGACGCTTCCCTCCAGAAGCACGGCGACATCGTCCTCGTCCCCCAGCCGACCGAGTCTCCCAACGACCCGCTGAGGTGGTCCCTCCCGCGCAAGATCTGGCACTCGTGCCTCGTCCTCTACATCGTCGGCCTCACCGCCGCCACCTCCAACAACGCCGGCTCCGGCGCCGACGGCGTCGGCGCGGAGTACGGCATCGGCTACGACGTCTTCAACACCGGCGCCGGCGTGCTGTTCGTCGCCATCGGGTACTGGACGCTGCTCAGCTCCCCGCTCGTCCACCTGTACGGCCGCCGCCTGGGCTACATCATATCCATGGTCGTCAACATCGGCGGCCTGATCTGGTACGCGCGCATCAAGGACGTCTCGGGCGTCGTGTGGTCGCAGCTCTTCGTCGGCGCCGCCGAGTCCGTCGGCGAGGCCACCGTCCAGCTCTCGCTGCTCGACATCTGGTTCGAGCACCAGACCGGCAGCGTCCTCGGCATCTACACCTTCGCGACCGCCATCGGGACGTACCTCGGGCCCCTCATCGGCGCCAACATCTCGAACCACCTCGGCTGGCGCTGGATCGGCTACGTCGGCGCCATCATCTGCGGCGTGAGCCTGATCGTGATCCTCTTCACCCTCGAGGAGACCGAGTTCAACCGCGACCGCTACTTCACCGGCAGCACCGCCGGCCGCTACCCCAACGACGCCGACGCCGACGGCTCCGTCGCCGTCTCCGACGAGAAGAACATCGACCAAGCCTCCGCCGACATCGAGCGCATCCCCTCCGACCCCGCCCGCGGCCGCGCCTCCGTCTCCTACTCCCGCCCCAAGACCTACTGGGACCGCATCCGCATCATCACGCCCGCGCCGAACCTGCAGGGCACCGGCGCGCGGCAGTACGTCCACCGTCTGTGGCACACGCTGCGCGTCTTCACGTTCCCCGCCGTGTGGTACGCCGGCTGGCAGTGGGGCCTGCAGAACATCTGCCTGACCTTCTACCTGACCGTCCAGGAGGACTGGTGGTACGGCGAGCCGTGGAACTACACCCCCGCCCAGGTCGGCAACATGAACCTGCCGACGCTGCTGGGCAGTCTGATCGGGTGCGCGTACGGCGGTTACGGGAGCGACAAGTTCATGCAGTGGATGATCCGGCGCAACGGTGGGGTCATGGAGGCTGAGTTCCGGCTGTATCTCATGGCGCTCTGCGCTATTGTGTTTCCTGCGGGCATGTGGATGTTTGGCATCGGGTCGGCCCGGGGCTGGGATTGGCCTGTTCCGTATGTCGGGCTTGGTTTCATCGGGTTTGGGTACGGATGTGCTGGAGACTTGAGTCTGGCTTACCTTGCCGACTCCTTCCCGTGAGTTTCCCCGGCATTGTGATCTGAGATTGGAAGATGAATACTGACGCAGCGCAGGGAGATGGTTCTAGAGGGCATGGTGGGCGTCGCCGTCATCAACAATACCATCGCCATGGTCTTCACGTTCGTCGCCAGCTACTGGATCGACACGGGCATGGAGAACTGCTTCATCGTCCTCGGCGTTTTGAGCTTCGTCATCATGGGCACCAGTCTGCCCATGATCATGTACGGAAAGAGGACCCGCCGCTGGGCCAAGGACCGCTACCTCAAGTTTGTCGAGATCCGCGACGGATTCTCCAAGTAGGGATCCTCGAGAGATGATTCTGCCTCGGCTTGTATTGCATGTAATACTAGAGAGGACACCACTGTCCGAATACAGTTTGAGTAACGAGGTGTTACTCTGCACAAATTCTCGTCCGAGGATCGACGCGTAGGACGGCATGCCGTGTGTCTTCTCCCTTGAGCAGTAGTACTCCTGCAAGCCGCACCACTTTGTTCACTACGTACATGCACGTGCCATTCCAATCAGCTCACACATCTGCGGCGACCTGCAGTCCGCTCCAGGCCTGCAAATGCCTGTCTTACAGGACTTTTTTACACTTACGACATTCAAACCACATTGTGTGCGCGCTAAGCTCAGAGTCTCAGACAATCCTCGTTCAGCCGCCGATCAGGCAGAAAAAGACACGGCCTTGACTTGTGCGACGCCGCTTTGGGAAGTGCTGGGTATCAGGTACATTTAATTCTGGTGTAAAAATACCTAGAAAAGGCGAAAGCGAAAAAAATCTACTTATATGTATACGTAAGTCGATGTAGTAAAGGCACTCGTCGTCCGGTCGGGTAGTTTCGCGATCCCACCTCATTTCTACACTGCCTTTCGCCCCGAACTTGCAACGCTTTTCAGATCTTTCATCTGACAGTCCGCTCAACCCGTTTCAACATGCAACCCTCGAACGAACCAGCTCCGCCAATCTACTCTCCCTTGTCGTGGGAGCCCGCGCACGATCCGGAAGATGACGACAACCCGAGACGTAGCGGCGACGACCCGAGACGCAGCGATGACGACGACCCGAGAAGCAGCGATGACGGTGACCCGAGACGCAGCGAAGACATACCACGTCTACAAGACCAGTCAGGCTATTCCGAAATACCCCTTTCAGAGGATACCGTACATGTAGCCTCGGCCAAAGACGAGGAGAACCTCACGGAGAAAGGAGACGATGACGAGGTCGGTGGCTGGCAGCCCATGTGGTTGCGGCCCGTCGTCCTGTCATGCTTCACAGCTTTCTTCCTGGCTTTGAGCATTCTCCTCTTCGTTCTGGTGCGGATCTCCAACAAGAACAATGGCCTCTTCCAGACTGGAAACGATTTTGGTTACGTCTGGCGTTATGGACCGCCTGCTCGTATGTATACCCCCTCATATACCAAACCTAAGAATGCGTCTGCTAACCTCGGCTTCGATGTGATAGTCCTGACCGTCGTGTCTGCTCTGTGGGCCAGAGTCGAACTCCAGACGCTGAGATACATGCCTTGGATCGCTCGGCAACGAGACCAGCCGTTTGACGCGGAACTAAACTACGTCGATATGACGATGCCGATGATCTTGGTACATTCCCTGCGGCGAAAACACTTCACGGCATTTTTCGCTTCCGTTATTTCGCTCATTTTGAAAGCAATGATTGTGCTTTCTCCCGGTCTTTTCAACGTCTCACTGGTCGGAACGGAAAGTAAAGTTGAAATTCATGTTCTGGACATCTTCAACCAGACTCGAGAATGGGTGAAAGACGAGTCGTGGATAACCGACAGTGCCCAAATAAAGCCCTTGCTAAATGCGTACGATGCGGCTCGCGCCATCCATGATTTTGGCATGGCTTATCCGTTTGGGGTCAACAAACAAGTCGCTTATCAAACTTTTGTCACGTCTGCCACGAAAAGTCGAGGAACCCCCCAAGCACCAGTTACCGCCGTTGTCGATGGCGTCTTTTTTGATATGGAATGCCTCCTGCTGCAGAGCTTTTCCGTTGGAAACGGAATATCTGTGGAATCACGAAGGGGAATAGAACTCTTTGAAACAAACGTCACACTTAGTTTCGAAGGCTGCGACGAGACAGTGTGGTTACCGATAACTTTGAATACTCCTGGAATGGGGGATCGAGTCTGGGTAGTCAACGGTACTCTGTGGTCGAATGGTCGGCCTTGTTCCAATTGGCCCATCCGAGGCAGCGAGTTTGTTTACTTCAAAGCCGACTGGGAGCCGTGGATATCGAACTCCTCGTTGCCACCCGAGATTGAGAGCGCAGCCGCGGTTCTTTGCTCATCGTATGCCTCCCTTTCTAAGGTTGAGATTACCGATACTGGATTCAGTCCTGATGTTCAACCCGTAATCGGCAGTCCTAAGGTTCATATCGACACGGATAGCTGGGAGCTTTTCTCACATTCTGTTCCTTACGAATACTACGATTGGTCGTCGAGTCAAAGCTCCAACAGAACCCTTATGGGGCCACTTGAGATAGAAGCAGAGTTCAACAACCAAAGTACAGAAATCATAACGAGCGAGCTCCTTCGATCTTCTGTGCTCGGTATGAACGAAAGGGTTGGCTCTTTAGTTGCTCACTACTATCTCCGCCAATCAGTTGAAAGCACCACCGAGGGCAGGGTTTCTCTCAGTTTTGGCAAACTCCTTATAAAGGATAACGTTTGTCTGACAACGGCAGCTCATTTCCTTGTCATCGCACTCATGGTAGGCTACATGATACATCGACATAGAAGGCGAGCCAGCCTGTGGCATCGGGACCCAGCAACCCTCGTAGGACTTTTCCTATATTTCGACTCTCATCATGATCCTCATGGGCGACGTTCCGACCCTGGGGGACGTGAAATAGAGCCGTGGGGTTATGCTTCCTTCTGTCCATTTACGGTCAGGACATGGGTACAAGTCGCGTTCACAATGTTCGTCAGTACCCTAGTCGCAAGCCTCGCCACCACTCTGCGGCTGTCTCAATCAAACGATGGGCTGTTCACTGGACCTACGACCGCGTATGGAAACTTGGCTCACACATCCTTGCCAACGATCGTCATGTTAAGTGTTGTCTTGTACACCAATTCATCCGACGTCGCACGGAGAGGCCTATCGACGTTATCTGGTCTTTGCATGGCCTATCAAAGTTCTAAAGACGTCGATTCGTCTATTATGGATCTTCTAGGGCTTCATGCGCTGTGGATATCGTGTCGCCAGAAGCGTTGGGCAGCCTCTACTTCACAGATGTTAGTCCTCGTGTGCGGGCTGCTCACGACCTTCACGGCGATTCTGTTTACCGTTAAAGTGACACCAGAAACAGCAATCGTGAATTTGCCTCCAAAGGACTGGTTCGGAAATAAGCCTTTGGAAGAAGAAGATACAAATACGATGGACATACTGCTCCGAAATCGACTTTTTGGGAAACTCATCTTTCCTCAGATGGCACAGACCAATCACACTTATATGAAGAACACGTTCGATGACTTGGCATTTCCGATTATCGATGACAAATCTTTAAATGGGATACGCCAGCCAGGATTGCAAAGTAATGGAGTGCTGACAGTCAACGCTACATTACCGGCAGCCAGACTGGAGCCTCATTGCAAGATGCTTCCCAACGACGCGATTTCCACCCAAGTTACAACTACCACGGAATCCGTAAGCTACAAGATCGCAATTCGCTTTCCGGTAAAATGTCCAAACGGCACATTCTTCCCCAGTGATTATTCGATCACTCTGGTGGTTGATACCGAGAGCCACGCGGATAAAGTCTATTTTGGCATAGCATTGCCCGAGCACCGTAGTGTCAAATTAGACCCATGCGACCTCCACGTCAACAAGACCAAACGCATCTTCTTGCCGGCGCTGTCTTATACTTACTTTTGGGGTGCATGGAACCCAAAGAACCAGAATATGGATTTCAAGAGGCTCTGGAGTTGCGATTACTCATGGGTTCAAGTCAACACGAAGGTAAACTTCCTGTGGTTGAACGGAGAACTCGTGATCGATAAAAACAATGTACCTCGGCCCGAAAGCTTGTCTACGAGTCCTTGGAGGCCGCAGATCTCCGTGCCGCACGTCGCCTTGGAGGGGCATGAAGAGTTTTACTACAGTGGTAGTTTCGATCGACCTAACTTTCCAGCCGTCACCATCATCGACGGGACGAGCGACAAGTTTCACTGGATGTTCAAAGACCTCATCCAGCCTTCGGGGAAGTTTTGGGTTGAAAACTTCGGGGACCCGACCTTGGAGGGGGAAATACTGGAAGCCCTTAACTATAATTTGGCGTTCAACGGCGCCCAGCTGGTCAATCTGGAGAACCGCCTGACCATAACACAAAACTACAGCTCCTCTCAATCCCTTCCGGAAATCCTGCCCCCGATAGAAGCGACCGTCACGGACACAGGTCGGGAACGACTCGTCCAGAACCCTGGACCAACGTATGCAATATTGGCCATATTGGGCCTCGTCTTGATCGTCCACCTGGCGATACTCTTTGCCAAAGCCGCTCGGAAACTCGGCATACGGAATGCCTTTCTCCAAGACGAAAAGGGGGTCGCCCCAGAAGATTACAACAGCCCATCCACGATGGCCCTCCTGCTGCGTGAGTCAAACGCCATGAAATACATCCCCTCCGATTGGAAACAGCTGTCAGTCGGTGAATTTCACGAGCGGATGGCGGGCGTCAGGTTTCGCATGGGTTGGTTTCTCAGGGAGTCAGATGAGACGAGACACTACACTGTTGGCGTCCTCGGGGACGAGGAGTTCACGTTTCTCGGAAGCAAGTCGGAGATGGAAAGTATGGAACGGTTACGGGCGAGGGCGGACTGAAGAAGGAAATGATACGAAGACTGCGACCCGACGGGTAGGTGGGATCTATTGCTACTCATATGGTACCCTTTGTCGCTTTTCACCCTCTTGGCATCCATGGATATAGGTTTAGACTGAACTTTCCAAAATGTAGAAATGCATCAAGCTTCTTTGTTTAGGTAGGTGTAGACTATATTCTTGATTTGTGCGTTTGAGAGCATGTTTTTCATTGGCTCCGGATTTCCACAGCAAATGACGATCAACATTGAGAGCTTTGGTTGCGGAGGCAAACTCTACTGGTTGACAATACGAGTGAGCATAGGCGCAGAACATAACAAGCCTGCAATATCGCGAACTCCACTAATCAATTCTCTCGGCATGCAAGAACCTGCAGGGATTCTCTGCGGCGTCGCTCGGGGAGGGGGGCTTTAGGGCCTCTCCTAGTTGCTGCTCCCTTGCCACCGAAGCTCATTGTCGAAAAGTATTCTCCAACTCCACAGCTGCAGAAGCAAACGCGACCTGGTGGTTCCTGTTGGGAGTGAATGCAAAAGTTGCAAGCACGCTCGCTGCATACTATGCAATTCGTCACGACTTGAATGTGTTTTTTTTTTTTTTTTTTAGTGAGATATGTCGTTCCAACTCGCATATGAAGATATTCGCCACAAAGTACTGAAACTTTGAGTCTCCTTCCATTGCCGGGTCATCTCCACGTCTGGAAGAAGATGTGGAGCGTTCCTGCTGCGTCTCAAGCTTGCTCACCTGCCGAAATCTCATGAATGGACTGTGGTGTAACTTCGGGCTGCTGGGTAGTCGACTGGATGTCGGTTCCACGATCGAGCTAGTCTCAGACGATCGTCGCGTGCCTAGGCGACTCTCCAACTTGAATACTTGCCTATAGGCGAGCAGCATCCGCAAAATACTTTCGTGGTTGTTTGAAGAGGCTTCCTCCAACGCGACTTTCAAAGTGCTGGTGAGCGCCATCTGCAGCGGGGGTTCTGACATCGAAGGTATCTCGTCAATCTCGCCGATCTTATCGAGAATGAAACGGACGAGCTCTGCCTTGCCCTTTGCAGCTGCTCCCACTAGATACCTCGCCGACCTCTCGTCCCGTCCCGTCATATCTTTGGTGAGCAGGTGTTGAACTCCGCGACGTCCCCTATCGAACGCAGCAGTCACTGCCGTACCGCTGGTGAGAAGTCCCTCAGCTTGGAGGTCCATGTCGGCACCTTTACTTATCAAAAGCTGTACAACAGCTTCGTGCCCGTACGAGGACGCTCCGATGAGAGCAGTTCCGTACATCGCGTCTGGAGAGATTGAGTCTACTTCGGCCCCTTCTTCAATGAGTATACGAACAATCTCCTCACTACCGCCTTCGGTTGAAGCTACCATGAGTGCGTGTCCACCGACATCACCCGGAGCATTGACATCGGCTCCTCTTCTCAGCAATAGTCGTACCAACTCGATGTGGCCATGGCCGCAAGCCGTCTGCAATGCCGTTGAGTAGAGCCGACGAACGCCGAGGTTTATTTCGGCGCCGTTATCGAGTAGCAGTTCCACGATTTCCGCGTGTACGAACTCGACGGCCGCCGTGAGGGCGGTGCGAAGCCCATGATGTACATTCGGGTCAGCCCCGCGGGCGAGAAGAACCCGCATGGCACCCACATGCCCTCGTGTCGATGCTGCCTGCAGCGCTGTGCCCAACGATCCGGAGCGGGAATTGAGAAGGTCTGGGAGAGTTTTATATGGCTCCACTGGAGCGAAACTCTGACAGAGATGTTCGAGTGCTGGCATGATTCCCAGAAAGGAAGTGTAATAAAAGGACGTGGAAAGCTGAGTTTCACGCTCGCCGCCGCTGATATCACAATCATGTATACCAATCCACGTGTTCATCGCGTCGTTTTCGTTCTGAAACAAATCGATTACTTGCGTTCTGACTGGCTCTGTTGAGACGCCTCGATGGAAATGATGCGGCCATTCTATGGCCGCATACTTTGCGAGGGGATATTGGCTTCTCAGCTTGCGAATCTCAAGCCTCGCCAGACGAGTATCCAAAAGCCAAGCCAGGCATATCGACGTCATCGTGGCATGTCCGGCCTCTTTCTTGACTCCGTACACAGCGATCTCGGGCTGTTTATATATTCGGTCGGACTCCAGGTACTCTTGGATGGAGAAGTGGGCGATTCGCACCACTGCCGAGCTCTTCTTGCGCCTTTGTATCACGTCAACCTCAATAAATCCCGGGCAGACCTCCTCCAGGGCGTCAAAGTCTTCGAGTCTCCGGTCGGGATCGAAATGAGGTTTGGGGTCCATTCTGATGGCGATGGCATCGATGAGCTCTCGAATAGTCAACGGCCGCCGTGCACAGCAGAGGACGACCAGCATTTGTTCGGCATAGTCCCTTGATACTGATGGGATGGCACGAAGCATCCGTTCATACGTCTCGTCCAATGTCTGGGGTAAAGAACGAAGAAGGCGCCCGAGAAGGTCGACGCTCTTGGGACAGCGTGCAACTTCGGTCAGCTGGCACTGCACCCATCGAAATCTGTCGTCAATTAGCAAGCTATCTAGCGGTAGTGTGAACGGATACTCACACGCCGTCCGCCTTGCTGATCAAGGTCTTCTCGATCTGCGAGTGGCAGCTCTTCCATTTCTGAAGTCGAGGATTGCGTCGCAAGAATTGCGTAACGAAGATGGCGATATCCTTGTCCACATTGCTGTTGCTCATGTTTATAATTTCCGAGGGCGCGGCTTGGAGGCCGTCGCGAATGTCGACCGCTCCTCTGCTCGTGACCAACAGGTGCAGACCTGGTTCAGACCAACCCCTGATGTCACATATCGTTTCTAAGACGGAATCGCGATAGATATCCTGGGGGCTCTCGTCTAGCGCGTCCAGGAAGATGTACACTTCGTCAAAACTCCGCACGATCTGGCGCAGACAGTCCAACAGACCCAAGTCGGGAGGTGAGCCGCGCTTGTGTTTATCGTAGAGATGTTTCAAGGCCGGGGGAGTCGTCTGCAGC
Source organism: Colletotrichum musae (assembly GCA_027406025.1). Taxonomy (NCBI): domain Eukaryota; kingdom Fungi; phylum Ascomycota; class Sordariomycetes; order Glomerellales; family Glomerellaceae; genus Colletotrichum; species Colletotrichum musae. The sequence goes on along the minus strand of JANVYC010000009.1, from coordinate 2,992,217 downwards.
TGATCTGCAAGCTGCATCACCAGCGCACGAAGCATGGAGGACGCGCTCTGCTTGGAGTCGTCGCTGAAGGTGAAGAAGAAAAACGCGATGCCGGCCCGCGAGCTCGGCTTGGGCGTCCCGCAATGGTGGCGAAACATGTGCTGTATTGACGTCGAGCAGAGGACGGACTTTCCGCTTCCCGCGAACCCCCTGAGCCACAGGAATGAAGATGGTTGTTGAAGCCAGTCGCGGAAAGCCGGGCCATTGACGAGCCATAGACCGGTTCCGGGGTGTTTCTTCCGGCAGGCTTCTTGGAGGTCAATGAAGGCGTCAGGGGCGTCAATCCAGTCACGAATCTCCGAAGAGACCTGAGATGTTCTGACGGTGTCAAGCACGGCCTTGACGTTATCGACGTCGTCCTCGAGGCGGTCGATCGTCTTCTGTTGAAGTAGGGACAACGCCAGAGAGACGTGGCTCGTCAGTTCTTCGATCTCTGCTTCGAGGCCCTGGAGCGTGGCCTGTTTGAACGGATAAGTCAGTCGGCGAGTGGTGTTCTTGATGGCGGCTTGGATGCCGTCGGCGGGTGCCTGCAGATTAAACTTTTCGGCTTCGAGTTTCAACTTCTTAATACTAGCGTCGCAGCGCTGGAGGTTTGATGTGATGCTCTGAATTACATCGTCGTCGCCCGGCCGTGATTTCCGATCGATCAAGTGGGAGAGCAACTGCCCAAGCAGCGCCTGGAGATCTCTGAGCCTCTGCAACAGGTTGCTCGTATCTGCGGACTTGAAATACACGTAGTAATCGTAGACCGACTGCGTCACTTGAATTCCAAGTGACACGATACCGACAGCGCTGCCGGCGACGGACAACGGGTCCCCCATGTTTTGGAGGAGACAATGTTGTCGATGGGTGAGCGAGCCCCTCACAGCCTGAACGAGAGAGGGGCGGACTGAGCTGGTTTTGTACTGGCCTCCTGCAGCTGGAATCCTTGCAACATGCAGGTTGCTGCCTGCAGCCTGCTTGACTGCAGGTTAGAACGGACTCGCCAATAATAACGGACAATAGTCTTGGATGATGCTTGACGTATATACACCGTGCTAGTATACCAATAGAATCCACCGAGCGCCCATACCATCAATGGGTTGTCTCGCAATCGCAGACAATACTATTGGTTCAAAACTCGGATGAGAGTCGATAATCTACAATGCAGTCTCCAAAACTGACTGCAGCAGCTTAAGTGTATGAACATTACACATGTACGCATTGTTTGCGAAGATAACACCACTTCTTCAGGCCTTCAGGCACTCGATAACCTGCAATTCTTTGTCCATCCCATGGACTTTTGCCAGTCTCAGCCCAGCACGAGCGACAAGGTCTTCCCACCCTTTGGCCGTCCTCTCTTTGCCGCCTAGGTTGAGCATGATGAAGTCGAGGACGCACTCCTTGATAGCTGGAGGATTCGGTACCACGTTGTCGACGATGAGAATCTTGCTGTCAGACGCCATGGAGCCGGCCATCTGCGCCAGAATGTTCACGCATATGTCGTCGCCGTAGTTGTGCAGACAGCGACGGATCCAGTAGATGAGGGCACCTTCAGAGTCTCATTAGCTTGTACTCAGAATCAATCCAAGGAGCTGACTGACCTTTTATGGGCTGAGGAGTATGGAAGTTGTGAACTTGCAGCTGCACCCCAGCAAGCCCGGGATCTTTCATCGCGGTGACCGCCTCGATGATGTCCGGCTTGTCTTGCAGAATGCACCGCTCCCGCGGGATGAATGGATTCTCCTTCAGGATTGCCTTGGTAATATGGCCCTTCCCGCCACCAACATCAACAAAAACGACACGATCGTTGTCGATCTCGCGGAGCTTGTCCTCGATCCAGCCAAAGTCGTACATGCCCGTCATCGGGGTAAACGCGAACTGGACAAAGTTCATGCTCTCCTGGAACCGGATCCGTCGCTCCGGAGTCAGATAGTAGAGCTCGTACGAAGTCTTCTCCGGCATTCCGAAGCCATAGCCCATCGGGTTATGAGTCTCCTCGCCGGGCTCTTTGCGGCCGTACTCATCAAAGTATTCGCGCATCTTGGCAGCTGGAACAAGAGTTTCGTCGTAGCTGGTCCTCTTCAGTTCCGAAATTTTCGAGGATTGAACATTGAGACTTACTTGAAGCAGAACAAAGTCCGATCAGGTTGGCCCGGGAGGTAGAGCTTGGAGTACTTGGTGTGCGCCAGCTCGTCTTCGCCCACCTGAGATAAGATGCCAACCCGGATAAGAGACCATGCCAGTCGCTCTAGATGCGCGATTAGTTGTCATATGCTTCACGAGGTCATGACTTTCAGGGTTCTCGCTCACGGATCAGAGACTCATCCGCCTTTACAGCCTTGGCGAGATTGGCGTAGGAAATGGTTGCTCCGAGAGGAATCGCCTCGAACACACTCCATTCGATGAAGAGTCGCAGCGCAACGCCCTCGAAGCAGGGCGCGAGCCGCTTTGCCCAATCCGCGCACGGAGGTCTGGAGGCATCGACAATGTCCTCAGCAAGCCGCGAGATCTGCTGGTGTTTCTCCGGGCCTTCCGGGGTCGAGTTGACTAAAGACGAAAGCTGAGCGACCAGATCGGAGAGAGTCTTGTTAGCGGCCATCTTAGGAACAATTGTCTATGCAATGAGTAGTTGGCACTGGGAATCTTGAATCCTCTGATTTAATGCCAATGAACAAAGCCGCCAGACAAAACAGAACTGCGGGAACGGCTGCGCTGTTTATATTCCTTCCCATGGAAAGTTCAGCCTGCTCGCCCAGTCTCATTCGTCCCATCACGAGCCACACACCATTCCCAGCCGTTGGGGAAGCGCGGCCTGCCGGTCGAAGCTTGTCTCCAAAACAGCATAGCACGTCGATGGGACGAATTCGGACAAAATCCCATGGCATGAACGGAGGCCGAAATAATGACCGCATTTCCCGTCTAGAGAGTTCGACGCGCCAGGTGGGCTAGGTTTCAAGAGCAAAGTCTGCGGGGGCGGCTTTCGGTGTTTATACCCAAGTCGGGAAAAAACACGTGAACATTCTTAGTTTTGCACTTCTTTGCTGGGCGGCTCAACTTCGGACTTCCTTTGGTGCTTGTGATTGAGACTGCGACGAGTGCCAGTTGCAAAATGCATCGTCAACAGGTTCGGGTTTCACCGCCGACCAAGACACGGAGATCTAACGTCTTCATGAAATCCCTACACCCGGCGCAACCACAAGGTCGCCTTCGTCAGGCTCTCAAATCATGCGCATGGCGACGGTCAGATCGATCTGCCTTGGAGGCGGTGCGCGGAATTCCTGCTTCAGGGAAATGGTGGTTAGAACTCCAAGGCTGGGAACATGGAGGAATGGTATGTAAGCAACACCTGAGGCCCACCAAGGAAGCACAGTACACTAGCTACAACTGACGTGAATTGTTCTGAAGTGAGAGGACAATTAGCCTACGTGCCAAAAAGTAGTCCCTTCAGGTGCGAGGGCAAAATGAAGGTCCATCCAGGATTCGAACCTGGGCTTACGGAAGGTACTGATGGTAGTCAGAATCCGACGTCCTAACCAACTAGACTAATAGACCGTTGATGAGATGCTGTGATGAATGTTGCGACCGAATCGTGATTGTTGTGGGACAGATAGTGGGTTGATGCCCTTAGTGTGGATATGGACAGGGGTCGTCGTGATAGCCTCAATGGAGACACTCCGGCTGGAAACCCCACAGGAGTAGGCACATCCGGGAATCCTGGTACTACACCAAGCGACTGATCTTGGAACGACTGCTAGAATAAGAGCCCGCAGGTCAGCTGTGTCAAGAAGCTTTTGACAGGATGGATATGTCGGGACAATTGACGCGTCACATCAACAGGTATCATGCTCAACGTCTTTCGATTCATCTCACTCTATTCCTTGACGGCACTGGCGGCAGTCGTCTCTGTGAAAACACTCCTTCCTGTCAACTAAACCGCAACGATGCCCGACAGGAGGCACACCAGGCAACAAAACTACGCCTTCTCCTCACATCTGCTCCTTGATGAGCTCATCCAACAGCTTCCAGGCGCTGGCCACCGTGACAACAGCCCCGGCACCCTGAACCGCCGCGTCGAGCGTGACGGCAGCTCCACCGCCGGCTCCAGCGCTTTGTAAGAAGGCGAAGATTGATCCGGGAGCAACGTTGCCTATGAGACTCTGGATGAAGGCCGCCAGGGATTCTGTGAGACTCGTAGTGTCAGCGATGGTCTGGTTGAGGGGGAAACTGCTGGGGCAGGTCTTACCTGCGAGAACGCCTGGTCCGAATCCGATCACATGGAGGGGGGGTCCCCAAGCAGCAGAAGGTGCAGCCGTGACAGCTACTCCCATGGTGATGTCCATGATGGTGATGGCGATAGTGATGGCCTCGGTGGGGTGATCGTTGGCCCACTGGATGATGGGATCGACATGTTCCTGGAGCCAGGTCATGAACTCCCTGACGGCGGCGAGAACAACCTCGAACGAAACCTCAACGACACCGAGTAGCTCCTTCCAGAACTCGTCTAGCCAAGAAGTGAGGTCGCTGTAGAAGGGGCACATGCCGTTAGGGTCCAAATACGAGGGTGCGTCGAGGCGGGGAGCAGGAACCAGGTCTCCGAAGACCTCAGTAGAAATGACGGCAATTCTGGTTTCTGGAGTGACCTTGTTCAGAGCGACTTGACTGAGACTGCGCAAGTGCCCGGTGGTGAAGTCGGCAGCGGAGGAGACGTCGGCGAGGAAGGGGTTGATGGCATCCTTGGCGTCGGTGAGGAAGGGGTTGATGACATCTTGGGCGTCGGCGAGGAAGGGATTAATGACATCCTGGGCTTCGGTGAGGAAGGGGTTAACGGCATCTTGGACGTCGGCGAGCTTGACGGCCACGTTTTCCTAAAACTTGGCAGCCTTCGGGCCGTTTTTGGAGTCTTTGGCGACGTTCTGGACGACAGATCCGGCTCCGTGAGCGCCTCCGTTGAACCACGATCCGAAACCGAAAGGCATAGGCAACGTGTCGCGGCGTTCGCCAACTCGCTCGAGGTAAAAACCCATCACGCTCGCTGCGAGCAGAAGGAAGAGGACGGCGATCTTCATGTCGGCAGTGTTGTGGTGGTTGCGACTTTGGTTGTGGGGAGAAAATTGTTTCGGTGGCTGGAAGACTTTTTATATTTGAGTCTGCAACTAAGTTTTCCTTCTTTTTTTCTCATTGGCTGAGAGACTGATGACATCGTCCGCCCTCATTACCCTCGTCCTCGTATCGCGTTATAGAATCGTTGAGAAAGGAAGAGAAAGGACGTCCAAGGACGAACTGGTACATTCAGAAAAACAAGGTTTCTCTGAGGTTATGTGCCTGCTCTACCAGGGAAGTAGGATAGTAAAGAGAAAACATGATTTCTGTGAGGTTATGTGCCTGCCCTACGAGAACAGCATGCCGGTCTGTTCTCACCCATACCCACCCGGCTTTACGCTCCTATGTTTTCATGTTACTATGCTGGTCTGCCTTCTTTATTGTGCTTGTCTCGAACTTGTTTTCCAGGCTGATTGAGGACTTTCAAGGATGGGTGGTTGCATGCAGACAAAACCACACCCGTGGTAGGTTGAATAACTTCTGAAACTGCTCTCTTTCAACGGTTTGTGCCCATTCCTGTGGAAAAATGCTTACTGGAGGGAATTCCCACTGCAAGCTAACTTGACCTCCCTATCAAGGTACTCGGCACTCAGACCGAAGGTTTCGTCATGGGTCACTCTACTCAATTTCAGCACATTCTCGGCCTTTTCTTCCCAAGTATTCGCGTTGGCATCAGGCAGAACCAGAGCCACGAAAGCTTACCCACTTGAGTCTCTCGCCAGCCATTGTAGTACGCCTCAAAGCCCGACTGTGTGGCACAAGCCAGGACTTTCCAATGAGTAACTGTAAAAATCCCAATGTTTGGCCGCCAGGAGTTGACCACCCGCAGGTATTGTCATTTGCATCTGGACAGAAAGTGCAAAAGCCACGCCTCAAATACGACCCGGCTGGAACTTAACCTCGTCATAAACGTACGCGATTCTCTCAGCTGGGAGACCAACGCCGTCAAAGTGGTTGTCAGGCTGAGACACTCCGATTGCTGCTCCGCCCGAAGGATGAGGTTTGGGGGCCAGCCCAAACCCGAGTTGGTGTAACGCTAGACCACAAGCAACTGGTTGCTTGCATGTGGGATGTGATCCCTCGCAGCCTGATCTGGTTGCCTCTTGGGAGTTTTTCCACTTCAGCTCCCTGAGCTGCCTCACCGAACACAGCCCCGAAGCCACAGTCACTCGAGGCTCTTGGTGGTGTTTACTTGCAACACACTCATTTCCCGACTCGAATCAGGCTCCCGAGGATTCGGGCGTCGATATAAGTCATGGGATGACCTTCGACCAGGTTTACATCCCGCTTTGGGTTCCAAAATTGACACTTATCTTGGGCAGTTACTACTTTTCCTAGTCTGGTTTCGATTGCAGACACCTTACGCGTTGCGACCTTGTCTATCCCGTTCGAGCCCTATCTGACCGGCGCCAAATGCCCCCATCCAATTCTAAACCTTGCAAGAAACGGGGAAACGTGCTGAAGACCTTCTTCCAACTTGCTCGGAGACATCGCGACAAGACCCAAGGTCGCGATGACTGGAATCCGCCGTCAAGGTACTTTCCACCCAAAATTGAGAAGCTGCAATTGTAATCCAACCTGAGCTGATGAACTTTTTCTTGCAGTGGCACATGTCAATATGAAAAGCAGACAACTGCGCCTGCCACCTCTGACGTGAATCATGATGATCCGACAGAGAACCAAATTGGACGGAGGACTGGAACCTTTATACGCTCAGAGAATTCGCGTTCCAAGACGAAGACGTGGCCATTTCCAGTACGCGCGGCACCTGCACAGGAGCAGCTGAACAACGAGGCGCAGCAGCATCAGTCGCCCTTTGATCCAGCATCGACTAAGCCGCGACTTTCCAAGACGTGGGACACAATACGAAGCGCCGGCGGGGCTTCAATCCACACCGTGGCCTCCGGCCTCAGGAAGCTGGTCTGTATAGAATCCGACCTCGAATCCCGCGAGAAGCGAAACCCCAAACTCCCCAGAGCCAAGACAGACCAACCCTCCTCCTGGGGACGGCACAGCAGAAAACCGGTCCCAGGTCACGATTCGAACATTGACAAGAAGTCGCCAGCTGCAAGATCACACACGTTTCCGAAGGATCCAATCATGGATCTGCCATCCCCGGGTCTCGAGGACTTCAAACAGCGCCTCCGACAGCGGGCCAAGACGTCGGCGGCCTTCAACAAGATCTGGGAGGCAGCGGCGCTCCCGCACCTGCGGAACGTACTGAGCAGCAATCGCATCGATGAGTACAGCATCACCGTCCAGTTCGACTACGACTACAGCCAGAGGGTCGTCGAGGTGACCTCGCCCAAGAACAAACAGCTCCCTGACAGCGTCAGACCGGACGTCAAGGTCAAGGTCGAGTCCATGTTCAAAACCACGGCGCTAGTGGTCGAAATCCATTTCGTCGAGGGCGTCACCATGCGCAGCGGCAAACAGGAGCTACACCTAGACGAGGATCAATGGGACGCTCCGGACAACAGGGAGTCGTTGCCTCAGCGATCGGGACCCGCGGACGTTTTGTTCTTGGGCGAAGATACCAGGCGCAGTGCGAATAACAATACCAACCAGGACGAGGTGATTTGGGCTTCTCCTGGCAACCCCGATGACTATTTGACTGCAGAGGCGTTGGCGGAGTCTACATATACGGAACATGCAGGCGCTGTGCTCCTAGGTGATTCTATAGACCGCGAAGGAGGCAACGGCGCAGCTACCCTTGGGCCGGCGATTCACTTCGGCGAACAGATCGCCTGGCTCGTCAGCGGTCACGTATTCGAGGATGAGGAGCAGCTCGGCCGGGACCACGGGCTCCAGCTCCCAGACTGCCATATCGTCCACCCCGGCAACCTGGACTGCCGCGATGAAAAGAAGCCTAGGCGCGTCGCGAGGCTGCGCGGATATTCTGGAAAGATGTGCCAGACCCAACGGCAGTCTAGGTCCATTGACTTGTTCGCGTCCGAGATACCATTGCAAGACCGATGGGTCGTCACCGACTGGGCCGTCTGCGTCCCCGAGGAGGACGCGCCGCAGCTACTCAACCGTCTGCGGTACGCCCCCAATGGAAGAGAATTTCAGAACTGCTCCGGTGTGATCGGAGGACCCCGTAAAGAACATCCACAGCTGTCGTTGGTACGGTCTTCCGGCCGGAGCAGCGGCATCAGATGGTCAGTCGTCTGCGAGACGCTGGCCGAGGTCAAGCACAAGGGTCAGCCGCCGACGAGGGAGTGGCACCTTGAGAACGTGCCTGCTCTGACGCTCATGTCGACGGACCAGTGGAACTCCGGCGGCCCGGGCATGCCCGGAGACTCCGGGGCCGTGATCGTTGACGACGAGACGCGAGAGATGGTCGGCATCATTTGGGGGCGGACTGACCGCGGCGTCACGCAAAAGGATGCCAGGTGCGCGTACTTTACGCACATCTGTGACGTTTTCGACGATATCTTTGTGCGTTATCCTGAGATCGGCGGATATCCGAGACTTGAGGGCCAGGAAGTTGGCCCGATGGCTCCGACACATCCCCCTTCCAATTCGCGAAGAAACTACGATCCCAGAGACTTTGCCAATGAAGACGGCGACGGCACGATTCCAAGCTCTGCTCCTAGACGGTCCGGCCACTTAGGAGTCACTAAATACGCCTCGCATGAGTCCATGACTCTCACCGCCTGCGGCTCTTCGGACGGCGGCGGATCAATGCTGGGCAAACATGATTCAGGGTGTGTCCATATGGTGCCCGAAAAGTCCATAGAGTTGGTCGAAGCAACGGTGGTGTCGGTGAGTGTCTAGATATGGCCCATGTGAACTCGGCGAAGTTGGGATTGGGAACTGTGAACATGCGTGGCGGTTAACGGGGCTTTTCTTTTGGGGTTTCTCTCTATAGAACTTGTCTTCGCGAGTTGTCTTTTCTCTTCCTGCGGGCGTATCTCGGTGGGTTAATGGTAAATGGAGGTTGGGTGAAACAACAGGGGATCAATCGAGTCTTACTTGTTTTTGTTGGGGATTTTCAGTCTTGCATAGCGGCAATATGACAATCAGTTTTGCAGGAAATTGACGTTCAGTATCTTGATGGACTTACTTGATTGTTACTCAGCTCAACTCAACTCGAACCACCAATCCACCACCCCCCGACTCCTCTCCGGGTGTATCGGAGCTCGGGTCGGCCTACCGACAACGAAAGACGAAATTAGCTCACGGAGGCCATCCGAAAGCGAGCCTATTCGGTGGAGGACTCTACCGATAGAGGCGATTCCCCCCTCTCTCGGGGGCCGCAGAACACGAGAGTTCCCACTTGGCAAACCGGGATGTTCATCCACGGCGAATGGGCGATGGATGGTGCCTGCATGTGCCGCTCCACAAGGATTAGATTAGATGATCTGATAAACTTCGCTCCTCCACCCATGTCGGCTGTGAGTCTTTTTCTTTTTGTTACGTCCAACGATCCAACGACCTGCCACATCGGGGCAATATACGCAGAACCGTGTTGCCAAGACCAGAGAGTCGCATCAGCCTGCAGTGGAAGTGCTACCTTCCGGTTATCGGCGCTCTCTGGGGCTCCATACATGCACAAGGCAAATTAATGAAGCTTTCGACAAGCATCGTGACCGTGAGAGTGGATGCAATGTCGGGACACGGGATAAGGACCCTTCTTGGCAGAAAGTGAGAGGGAGAAGCCGAGCCAGATAAGTAGCATCCCGTCGGCCCTGCGATCTTGGTTCCAAGCCTCTCCTGCAACAGAGACTGTACCTCATTCCACGGCTCTGGGACCCGAGATCGTTCTTACATCTCTTCCCATCTCGGTTATCTCACAATGGCTCGGTGGTACACCATCGCCCAGGCCATCCTCCTGGCCGCCGCCGCCTCTCCGGCCGCGGCGGCAGAGGGCAGCTTCACTGGCAGCCGCGAGCGCCTCGCCGCCCCGGCCGCCGAGGCCGGCAAGGGCCGCTACATCGTCGAGCTGCAGCCCTCGACCGGCCCCTCGGCGCGCCAGGAGACCGTCGTCGAGGCCGTGGTCGAGAAGATCTCCTCGCTCGGCTATGACGCCACCCTCAAGGACGACTACACGACCATCTCGTCCCGCTTCAAGGGCGTCTCGGTCGAGATCGCCAACGAGAAGAACGCCACGGTCGCGCTCGACGACATCAAGAGCATCCCCGGCGTCGCCGGCGCCTGGCCCGTCTACCCCATCGCCCTTGACGTCTCGTTTGAGGTGACCGCGGGCACGAAGAAATGGAACCCGCACGCCGCGACGCGCGTCGACGAGCTGCACGGCCGGAACCTCACCGGCGGCGGGCAGCGCGTCTGCGTCGTGGACAGCGGCGTCGACGTCGCGCACCCTGCGCTCGTGGGGCGCGTCGCCGGCGGGAGGAACCTCGTCGACGAGGGCTCGTCCGAGCTGACGGACTGCGCCGGGCACGGCACCTTCGTCTCGTCGGTCATCGCGGCCTCGCACAAGGACTTCACGGGCGTCGCGCCCGCGGCGGAGATTTACATGTACAAGGTCTTCGGCTGCGCGGACACGACGTCCAACGACCTGGTGCTCAAAGGCATCCTCGCCGCCGACTCCGACGGCTGCGACATTATTTCTGTTTCCATCGGCAGCAACACCGGGTACGCCAACTCCGTCATGTCCCGCGTCGCGAGCCAGGTGGCGCAGGACAGGCTGCTCATCATCGCCGCGGGCAACTCGGGCGTGATGGGCCCCTACTTCGCCAGCTCCCCCGCCGCCGGCCGCGGCGTCGTGTCCGTGGGCTCCGTCGAGGCGGCGCAGACCATGGGATGGCCCGCGACGCTCGTCTCGTCGAGCGGCGAGAGCCTGGACATCTCGTACGTCACGTCGGCGGGCACCAAGTTCAACGAGACGATCGACGTGCCGATCGTCCTCGACGCGGGCGACTCGTGCAACATCGCCGGCTCGGGCGAGGAGACCACCGCCGTCCTCGCCAAGCGCGGCGTCTGCTTCCCGGCGGGCTCGTACTCCTCCCTCGCCAGCTCCGGCTACGGCTACGGCATTCTCTTCGACTCGTACAACCAGGGCGCGTACTACATGGCCGACGTCCCGGACTGGGCCGACTCCCTGCACCTGATGGCCGTGACGGCGGCGTCCGTGGGCGACTGGGCCGCGACGCACATCGGCAAGAACCAGACCCTCCGCCTCCGGATCCAGGCCGACGCCGAGCCGGCAGCCTTCGCGGGGGAGGTGCCCAGCGCCGGCCAGGTGTCGAGCTTCACGTCGTGGGGCCCGACGTACGAGAACGACTTCTCGCCTGTTGTGTCGGCGCCCGGCGGCGTCGTGTACGGCGCATTCCCGGATAACCAGTACGCCATCTCGTCCGGCACGTCGTTTGCCACGCCGTACGTCGCCGGCGTCGCTGCTCTTTACTATGCGCATGCCAAGAAGGACCGCGCCGAGTTCGTGCGCCGGTTGACGTCCACTGCTGTCGCGCTGCCTGCTTTCGACGCTTCTCTGGGAGGAAGGGTCGTGTCTGAGGTGGCCTCGCTTGCGCAGCAGGGTGCCGGTCTTGTTGACGCTGCGAAGATCTTCGGATATGCTACTGTCCTTCTCTCGGAGCCGACGCTGTCGCTCAATGACACGGATAACCGTGCGGCCGTTCACACGATCCGCATCCGCAACGACGGCGACCAGGCGGTCACTTACAACGTCTCGCACATCGCCGCCGCGACCGTCCAGTCGAGAAACGTCCTCTGGTATCCCAACGTCTACTTCCCGCCCCTGCTGGCGTCTGCTGGCTCCCTTGCCGGGCCTAAGACCGTGACCGTGGCCCCCGGTGCGACGGAGAACATCGAGATCACGCTGACGGCCCCTGAAGCCGGCGCGGACAGCGGCGCCCTGTGGAGCGGAAAGGTCCTCCTGGCCGGCTCCAACGACGAGCTCATCGCCGTGCCGTACATCGGCATCGAGGCCTCGACGTACAACTGGACGCCGCTGCACCACGGCCCGGAGAGCTACCGCTACGACGACTCCAACGGCGACCTGCTGCCGCTCGACGGCAAGCCGTTCCGCCCGGCCGAGGGCGACTCGCCCGAGACGTACTTTGCCTTCCGCTACGGCACGTACGAGTTCTCCGTGGACCTGGTCGGCGTCGACTGGACCACGGAGCAGTTCGCCTACCCTCTCCAGCACGGCTCCGGGTCCAAGGCCTGGCTCGGGTCTGTTAGATCGGAGCCCATCGAGGGCGAGGGGTACATGGACTTCCCGATGAGGGAAATCGTGCGCTTTAACCTTGGACAGTACGTGACCTTCCGGTCCTTCGCCAACGGCACCGCCATCCCGTCCGGCCGGTACCGCATCTTCACCCGCGCGCTGCGCATCTTCGGCAACGCCGCGGAGCCCAAGGACTGGCAGCTCTTCCTGACCGACGCCTTCTCCATCCAGCTCGGCGACGACCCCATCCCGGGCCAGAACGCGACCTTCACCACGAGGGCGGCGACATCCACCGCCGCCGCGACCCCGACCCAGACCGCTCCCGCAATCACCACCTCCGCCATCCCCGCCACCACTGTCCCCGTCTCCGTTCCCGGCCCCACGAGCACCCTCACCGCGGCCGCCACACCCACCGGCCTCTCCGGCGGCTTCACCTCCCTCAAGCTCCAGCGCCTCCGCGAGGACACGGCCTTCATCGCCGACCCGGAGGCCTGGATGGAGCTGCACGTCAAGATCTCCCTCCCGGACCCCGTCCCGGCCGACTCGGTCCTCAGCTTCGGCGTGCCGGCCGAGATCGTCGACATCGCGGCGGACGTCCAGCTCTCCGCGCCCGCGGGGCTCGCGGGGAGCACGTCCTTCGACGCGGCGACGGGCCTGTACACGATCGAGCTGGGCGACTGGACGACGTGGAACAAGAACATGGAGGGCGACTTCTTCCTCATGTGCCGCTTCTCCGCCGAGTTCGCGGCGGCGATGAGGCAGGGTACTTATGTCGTGCAGTTCCCGACGGTCGAGAAGGTGCACGAGGCCAGCGTGTACTACGCCGCCGTCGACCGGACGGCCGTGTACGAGCGCCTGGCCACGGCGCCGTACGACGGGAGCGCGCTGTACACCGCCGAGGTGGAGGTGCCCGCGGCGCTGGGGCCGTGGGACTTTGTGCGTCTCGAGACGTCGCACGCCGGCGGCGACGACGGCTTCGTGTGCGACCGGTCCGGCGTCCTCGTCGGGCATGAGTTCGACGCGGAGAACCGGATCACCAAGTCCACGGACGTGACGGCCAAGGCCGTGGAGATTTGCAACGTCAAGACGTTCGTCGCCGTGTTCAACGAGACGCTGGCGGGAGAAGATGTGCTGCGGTTCACGGTCGCGAGCATCCAGGGCGACCGCGCGGCGTGGACGTTGGATATGGTGTATCTGCTTGACGTGCAGCTTTCGAACGGCACGCTTGTGCTGTATGATCAGAGGACTCTGTCGTTTGAGAAGAGCACGCGGCTGAGGAACTGGTCGTTCAACAGTTTCACCGGCGAGCGGGCGAATCCGCTCATCTAAAGTACCCATTTGATCATTCTTGTTTATACTTAACTTTATTGTCACATATTTTGAACATTTAGAAGTCAATATTATAAAGCCTGTACTCACTATTTCTTGAGTTGGAGTTGTGTTCTTCAAAGCGACCTGCATAACTGGTTGCGATGTTGCCACTCAACTCAGCTTCAAAACTAACACGCATGAACGGAGTTCATTGTGTCCACGCCCAGAACCTCCATGTCTTCCAGGGCCTTCCGAACCCGCATCCTAGCGTAGGATTTACCTAAAAACCTCGTAAAACAGAGTTTTAAAGCCCGCAGCCCACGGGGACCACACCTCGGACATGATGCTCAAATCCAGAACTCCTACCCGGAGCCAGCGAGCAGGGATCATGATTATCAGATGATCTGATAAGATTAGATGGGGATCCCTCGCGCTCCTCGGCAGAGGGGGCAGCCCCGCTGAATACACTCAGCAGAGGACAAGTCCGCATGTTCCAGGCTCCAGGGTAGCATTGCTAGAGACGCATGATCGGAGTTCCTTTTCTCGCCAAGATTCGCTTTTTTCCAATAGCGCGCGGCGATATCGGTCGTCCGCTGGAGGAAAGGGTAGACTTCCCCTTTAGGTGATGGGGGAATTTCTGGCCAGAGGAGTCAGGTAGAGGACTTGAGGGGGATATAAAGTCGTCGATGGAACCTCGATGTTTGTGCTTGAAGCTCATGAGTTCAGACGATCATCCTCCTCTTCCACCAACCCTCAACCTAGACCAACACACCTCTTCAACAGTCAACCCCTCCTCTCACCAAAATGCGCTTCTCCATCGCCTCCACCGTGGCCCTCGCCGCCTCCCTCGCCTCGGCCACCCCCCTCGCCACCCGCGGCGAGGTCTCGTGGGAGTTCCCCGAGTCCATGCTGGCCAAGCGCCAGGACGTGCCCGCCCCGGGAACCCCGGCCTACCTCTGCCACGAGAACTGCGGTAAGTCTCCCTATTCTGTCTCTCAGATCCTAAACCCATCTGTTGGAAATGTGCTTACTGACTGACTCGCGCAGGCACCTCCATCACTCTCTCCCGCGAGGCCAACTACTGCACCAACTTCCAGTGGATCGCCCGGTACGACGCGTGCCTGCAGTGCGCCAACTCGTTCAACATCTGGCAGTACTACGGCAACTCGATCAGTGCGAGCGCCGCGGCTTGCGGCTTCACCGCCGTCCCCGTCTAGATGTGAGCTTGTTGCTGAGAACTAGGAAGGCTTGTCATGAAGGTGGGCTTCCTGGTTGTGTTGTTTGCGTGTTTGAGGAGCGATGAAGCGATGGGATATGTACATAATGATGGCTTGATTCGTTGTAAATATTGAAGACAATTGCATTTGGCACTGACGCATGGTTTCGTTTGATCTCCGGGCCCATCTGACGAGAGGAACTTATCAGGTTGGGTTTAGAGATACGTGCAAGTATTGGTATGGAACAGGAGCTATCCATCACCAGCGACGCTGTCTTGTCCAAATCGGGAAATTCCCAAGCTGTTCCCGAGTCCCAAGAGGCAGGATGACCGTCGTGCCCCCCTTGCTGGAGTACCAAACTCGCCGGTAGCAGTGGTGCCGGTCGTCGCAGTCACGGGGCGGTTATTTCCCCCCGTGTTCTCGCCCTTCGTTACAGTTCCTTCATGTTTTACATCTTTCTCATTTCCTCACCTGCAACAAGAGGGGGACGAGAAGAGAGTGTCATGATCATGAAGAAAAAGTAAGTTCAAAAGGCCCCCTGTCAAGAGTTGAGAAAACCGTCTGCTTACATAACCAAGCGCTAAGGAACACCAGGGCCGTGCGCCTGCAGAAGCTCCCAAAGCGCCCACACTGTGCGGCTGGATCACGACCGACGTGCGCGTTGCGAGAGATGAGGAGCTTCGCAACATCACTAGGGGGACGCGTTTTTCGCTCAATCTCATCCTGCGGCGTGTTTTGGATCGGGAATCCCTCAGCGCGCTTGGTCACAAAGTATTTGCGTAATCATCGCCCTTCCAACGTCGCAATGGCCCCGGCGACGCGGAGTCTCAGGTCGTCGACGCGACTGAGCGCAGCGGCGGCGCCGCCGGCGGAGGAGAAGAAGAAGGCGCCTGCGAGGACGAAAGCCGCACCACCTTCAAAGCAGGAAGCGAAACCCGCGAAGGAGGAGGCGCCTGTGGATGAGCCGGTCAAGTCTCGCGGGGGCCGTAAGAGGAAAGTCGACCCTGAACCTGAGGCTGAGGCCGAGCCCGAGGACGCCAAACCGGCGAAGAAGGCCAAAGCAAGTGCATCTCTACCCTCTCCGGAACACGATTTCTGACCTCAATATAGAAGCCAGCAGCGCCAAAGAAAGAGGCCGCCCCCAAAAAGACGCTCGCCGAGCTCAAGGCGCTGCGCGACGCCTCGGCGGAGGGCCCCGACGTCAACCCGGACGCCGAGCCGCGGGACCCGCCCGGGACGCGGTATTGGCTCATGAAGTCGGAGCCGGAGGTGCGGATCGAGGACGGGTACGAGATCAAGTTCTCCATCGACGACCTGATTGCCAAGAAGACGCCCGAGGGGTGGGAGGGTAGGTTCCAAAGAGCAGGTTCGCAGGAGGGACTGGCTGCTGACTGATTCAGGGATACGCAACTACAGCGCCCGCAATAACATGCGCGCCATGCGGGTGGGCGACAAGGCTTTCTTTTATCACTCGAACTGCAAGGTTCCTGGGATTGCGGGGATCATTAGGATTGTCAAGGAGTACTCTCCAGACTGTGAGTTGATCCCCTCCCTCCCTGTCCGGGCCTCCGCCCACTGACACAACCCAGGGAACGCCTGCATCAACGACAACCCGTACTACGACGCCGCCGCACCGCACGACGGGAGCAAGTGGAGCCTCGTCCACGTCCGCATCGAGCACAAGTTCCCGCGCGTCGTGCCGCTGACCATGCTCCGCGAGGCTGCCGCGCTGCAGGGCTCGCAGCTCATCAGGCAGGGCCGGCTGAGCGTGTGCAAGATCTCCGGGGACGAGTGGGAGGCGGTGATAGGCATGGCGAAGGAGCTCGACGAGGACGGGGAGTGGGAGAGGACGGTCGAGGAGGCCAAGAAGTTTCCCAACTACCTGGCATGACCTTGGGGCAAATGGTTCAAGATGTTTGATTAGGCTGGCTTTGCAAGTGGTATCTAGAGTGTGCCCGCCGAGGCGGCGGCGTCTATTCCTGTCACGCTTTTCTGGTTTCCGTTTTCCATCTCTTTGTACCGATATCCTCTCCATATCAACAACAGCGGCGGCCGCAGCGGCGGCGGCGGCTACGCCTCCAGCTTGGCCTTGGTGTGCTCCAACACGGTCTTGATGCCCTCGTCGAGGCCCTTGAAGAGCAGGACGAGCTCGATCCACACGAGGCTCTTCTTGCGCAGCGCGTCGCGGTCCGAGGTCTCGTCGAGGCCCTTGCCGAGGCGCGCGAGCACCTCGCGCAGGCCGAGCGGGAACTCGGGCGTGGCCGGGCTGACGCCGAGCAGCGGCAGGCGGACGTGGCAGTTCCAGGTGGCCGGGTGGGCGGCATCGAGCTCCCGCATGGCGTCGACGACGTGCTGGGCGATCCGGGGCTGGGAGGAGACCTTGGTGAAGAGGGCGAACATGTCGAAGAAGCGCTCGGCGGCCTCGGGCTTGAAAAAGGGCTGTTTCCGGGCGATGTCGAAGATGGCCAGGGGTATGGCGCCGTCCATGGCCGGGTTGCTCTTGAGCGCCGTCTTGTCCTCGTCGTCGATGACCTTCTTCTTCTCGGCGCCGGGGACGGGGAGCCGGAGGGCGTCGTCCTCGTCCTCGTCCTCATCTTCGTCCCCGTTGCCGAGGTCGATCATGTCGTCGTCGGCCTCCGTCTCGCCCGCCAGCGGGTTCGCGTCCTTCTTCCGGCCGCTGGCCTTCTTGGCCTCCATCTTGGCGAGCCACTCCATCTCGCAGCGGGCGTACTCGATCCACAGCGTGGCCTCGCCCGTGCAGAAGCGGCAGCCGCGCATGAAGTAGCCGCGGGCGCCGCCCATGTCGCCGTTGGACGCGGCGCGGCGGCCGGCGAAGACCCAGAGCTCCGGGTCGGTGGGCATCATGCGGAGGGCGCTCGCCATGGTGCGGCGCCAGCGCTTCGAGGCCTTGACGTCGGCGGTGTAGCCGAGGTACTCGAGCCAGAGGCGCTTGACTCCCGCGTGGCGGGAGACGGCGCGCTCGTAGATGGCGAGGACGCGGGCCTGGCTGGCGTGCTGGGACTGGACGTGGCCGATCTTCATGCGCTTGCAGCGCTTCGCGCGGAGGGCCTCGAGGGACTGCTCCCACTTGGCGTAGGAGGAGAAGTCGTCCGGGTTGGAGCGGGGGGCGAGGATGCGGTGCTCGAAGTCGCTGCGCTTCTGGACGATGGTTCGGATCTCATCCTGGAGGGGTTATGTGTGGTTAGCTGGTTGTTTGCTGTTGGTGGTGGTGCATGGAGGGGCAAGTCGTACTTTGGTGAAGATTTCCTTTTCCTCCCATTCCCGCAGTTGGGGGACGGAGCGCTCCAGGTAGAAGCGCGCCTTTTCAGCGACCGCCATGGTGGGCAGTGTTGAATATTGTCAGAGATCGGATTCCCTTCTCTCGGTAAAAGTATCGACTCGTCGTCGTCGTCGTCGGTCGGAGGCCGGAAAACGCTGCTGCTGCTACCGCCTGGGTCTGGGATCGGGATCGAGATCTTCGATGCGCAAGGAAAAAAAAAAAAGTTGCAAGGCTGCGCGAGGAACCCGACAACAGGTGGGGCCAATTTCACTAGTGGGACGTCCAAGAGCTTGGTCGGCGAACGCTGATTAGCTGCATGGGTCCTCAGCCTTGTGCCAAGGACCTGGGCGTCACCAATCCCCAATCGAGTTCTCGCTGGTGCAACTGGTGCTATCCCTGCGGGTCGCGGGCGGGCGCTACGGCGCTACGCAGCCAACCAACCCGCGACCCCTGAGCTTGTGTGGGTCGCGCGTCGCCCGTTTGGTGGTGCTTCTGTCATCACCTTCCCTGTGAGATCCACGCCTGCCGGGGGCCGTAGCTGCCGCTGTTGCTGCTGCTGTTGCTGCTGTCTCGATGCTTGCTGAGTGCTGAAGGCAGTCGCAACACGAGATTCCATTCGTTTCGGGCCGCCGAGGCAAGCTACCTGCGGCGTAGGTACACACAGATGCCTTACAGGCCACCTGCCCTATTCTACCATTGTACCTCGGGTTTTCAACATTTGTGCCTCTCTTTTTTTTGCTGTGATTTTTTATTTTGATTCATGCCATCCCACCCCACCACTAACCCCTGCTCGTCCGTGTCCGACTCTCCGATCATTCCCACTTCCATCGGCCGTTTTCCTCCTCCCTCCCAACTCTTTTCCCCTCCATCCTTCCTGCTTCCGGCCCTCCCGGATGCGCTTTCCTTCTCTTTGTTTTTCTGCCGTTGCCTGAGCCTCGTCGAGAAAGAGAGAAACGAACTTCGCGATGTCTTCACGGTACAAGGACAAGGACAGCGGCGTCGTGCTGACCTTCAATGGCCGGTGGATCAGCTGGTCGCATACGGCCATCGCTTACAGTGAGTCGGCCCACGCCCTTGACCATGACGTCGCGATCGCGATTCAGCGGGGCGACCGAGGCAAACAGACCACTAGAGAGAGGGAGCAAAACAGTCGAGAGTCGAGAGAAAGCTGACAATTGCCTCTACTAAACAACAGCCGCCTTCATCAGCGCATTGATCGTCGGAGTATCGCTTCACTACCACAAGATCGTCCAGAATGAGTGGTACGGATACCCGGACGAGTGGTTCCCGTCCGTCTCCGCGACGATTGGCGACCGGTACCCCGAGCGGTCGTTCTTCATGCTCTTCATCGCCATCACCTCGGGCCCGCGCTTCGCCCTCGTCGGTCTCTGGTATCTCCTGACGCGCCGCCCGGGCCAGGCGCTACCCAAGTTCACCTTCGCCATGGGTATCCTGCGCACCTTCATGTGCGGCGGCTTCACCTACGTCACCTCGACCGACGACCACGACTGGCACGACATCTTCATGATCTCCTACATCGTCGCGACCGTCCCCTGGACCGTCGGCTGCGTCCTGCTCAGTCCCCCGAACCCCCAGAGCATCAAGTACCGCAAGTGGATTGCCACGTCCTTCTTCGGCACCCTGGTGCCGCTCATCTACTTCTTCATCCAGCACAAGGTGCACCGCGTCGCGGGAGGTAAACATGGCCCCCAAAACCACCCAATTGAGCATTGCCAAGAACCAATTGCTGACCCCTGCCAGCATACACCATTTATGCCTTCTTCGAATGGGCGCTTATCCTCTTCGACGTCGGCTTCGACGCGGTGACGGCCCTCGACTTCGATACCTTCGAGTTCGTGATCCGGGATGTCAAGGGTTCCAGCAAGGGGTACGTCCAATGGCTTCCAAAATAGTCTTGTACAGCATGTACAGCAGACCAAATATACCGTGTTTGAGCGCAGCGTCTGAGACTCGTCACAGTGAGAACCGCTCGTCCGTCCCGTCCGCCGTCCTCGAGAAGGAGTAGGTTTTCCCCGCCCCCACCCCCGCGCATCGCCGCTGACGTGCATCTAGGAAGGAAAAGGCCACCGCCGGTGTGCTCTCCGCTCGCTTCACCTGGGCCGAAGCCCTCGATACCACTGCCGACATCTACCACGGCTTCGTCTTCTGGACCATGCTGACCGGTCTCGGCGTCTGCGTGTGGTACTTCCCGCTGTGGCACATGGGCATCTCCGGCTACGAGGCATTCGTCATGTCTACGATCCTGCCCATGATCCTCGGCATTCGCAGCGTTCGATCTCTCGTCATCAACAACCTGCGCATTGTGCACCTGCTCTCCCTGGTTGGTCTGCTGGCCTACCAGGTGCTGGACCCCGCCTTGCGCCTGTTCACTGTTGGTTTCGCCGTGGCTACCTCTTGCCTCGGCTGGACTGCGACTCTGTACGCGGAGAGAACCCACAAGGCCCGCCTCGAGTCCAAGGTTCTGGCCTGGACTATTGGTCTGATTGCTTCATCGACGGCCAAGTTCATGTGGTGGACGAACAACCCTCTCTGGCCCGTCATGCACGCCGCCAACGGAGGGTGGAACGCCACCGGCTTTGCCATCGCCGTTGTCGCAGCTCTGCGCTTCACCCGCAAGGCTCCCTTGACCAGCGGCGACTACGCCGACAACTCCAAGAAGGAGGGATCCTCCGTTCTGGCGGCCTTTGGATTTGCTGGCCTGTGGTTTGGCATGCACTCCCTGCTGTCCGACACTAGCACGATGATTCTTTGGGTCTGGGACGGCTACCCGATCCGCGGCCCCACCTCGAACACGTACGGCTGGATGACCATCATCGCCATGACCGCCGGTCTGCTTGTCGGCCTCTACCGCCCAGGCGTCATGAGCTCGTGGACTACCTACGGCATCGGCTGCGTCGGTGCCGCCGTCCTGACCTCGTACCACCACTGGTTCGGCTACTACGGTGCTCTCGTTACTGCTTTCTACCTGATGGGTCTGTCGGTACCCTTCCTCTCTAATGCTGCTAAGAGGAGCCCTGGCACGACCTTTGGCCTGGGCTTCTTCCTCTACAACATCATGGTCCTGTTCCACGTCTGGGTCGTCGCCTACGCTTTCGTTCCTGGCGGCCCCCTCGTGCGCGAGCACACCGACTGGGTCATGATCACCACCTTTGTCCTCATTGGTGCCGGTGTATTTGACCTCACATCCTCCCAGGCTTGCCGCCGCGAGACCCGTCGCGCATCCCCCTCGCAGCACAAGAAGTACAACACGATCGCCGCGGCCTTCGTCAACCTCGTCTTCCTCGCCGCCGCCTTCATGCGCTTTCCCACCAACGATTACAAGCCGTACCACCCCGAGGATCGCGTCATGACTGCCGGCATCTGGACCATCCACTTCTCCCTCGACAACGACATGTGGTCCTCGGAGTACCGCATGCGCGACCTGATCAAGGAGCTCGAGATTGACGTTGTTGGTCTGCTCGAGTCTGACCTCCAGCGCATCATCATGGGCAACCGCGACACGACGCAGTTCCTCGCCGAGGACCTCGGCATGTACGTCGACTACGGCCCGGGCCCCAATAAGCACACTTGGGGCTCCGCTCTTCTCTCCAAGTTCCCCATCCTCAAGTCGACTCACCACCTCCTTCCCTCCCCCGTCGGCGAGCTTGCCCCAGCCATCGCCGCTACTCTGGACGTCTACGGCCAGGAGGTCGACGTCTTCGTCTTCCACTCCGGTCAGGAAGAAGACCCCGAGGACCGTCGCCTGCAGACGGAGTACCTCTCCAAGCTCATGGGCGAGTCCAAGAACCCGTCCGTTCTCCTATCGTACCTCGTCACGAAGCCCCTCCAGGGCAACTACAACACCTACGTCAGCCCCCTCTCGGGCATGCACGACGTCGACCCCACCGACTGGGACAGGTGGTGCGAGTACATCCTCTACAAGGGCCTCAAGCGCACGGGATACGCCCGCGTCAGCCGCAGCACCATCACCGACACGGAGCTGCAGGTCGCCAAGTTCGTCATCCCCGAGTCGGCCGACGGCTCGCGGCAGATCGAGGCCCTGGACGACGAGACGCGCAACCGCCGCGTCCAGGAGAGCGAGGTGCCCGAGGGCTGGCGCTTCCCCGCCATGTTCAGGGGCCAGGGCGTGCGCGACCACAGATACCACGTCTTCAACGAGCCGAGATACTACAACCACTGAGCGAGCGGCGGTTTACTATCTACTAAACGTACCGAGTTATTGAGTTTATGATTAGGATGCGGGAGATGCGGTGGTAATGTCTGGGTTTTCTATGTTGCGGTGGGTTATGTATATAATTATACCATGAGTGCGCGTTAATCGAGTTACGTTGGTTTGAAAGTAGATATCAATCATGTGAAAAGTCTATATATGCAGGTGTTGAAGAATGGCGTTTATGTGCTCCAAGCGAGGTTCCACCGAGGAATATCCAGGGGGGAAAGAATTGACAGGAATATACGGGTACCACTTCATCTCCGTCGTGAAGTACTTTCTTGAGCTCTCTACTATCCTGGTGAAGGGGCGGCTGTAGGACCAAGACCCAGCGTTCGATAGGTCAGTGTCACCACCGCCCGTCTCATCATAATGCCTGTCACCACCGCCAGTGTCATCCTCATACCTATAAACAGCGCCAGTCTCATCATCATACCTATCCCACATGTACCTTATAATGGTGGTTTCTTCCGTCTGGGCAGGTCTGTATTGATGATTATCGCCTCTTAGGCAACCCACAGAGCCCAGCTGAATATGACTGACAGTCTCGAGCAACTCCTCGTCTGGCCGATGTCCTTCCAACGTTTTCTTCGAAGCTGTCTTCCACGGTAGTTTTGACGTAGCGTTTGGCTTGGTATTTGATGTTGTGCTTGGCGTTGTATTTGAAGTTCTACTTGACGTTGTCTTCGACGTTGTCGTCTCCTTGAAACGTCGTCTCCGCGGTGCCTGCACTGTCCATGTCTCACTCCAGACGCGCAAGCGAGCAGCCTCTAGGTCCAAGGAGGAAGCGATCCTGGGCTCAAAGACTTTGTTGGACGCTTTCTCTATGCTTTCCAAGACATCGTCGGCGGGCATTATCAAGGCGGTGGGCTCTGACTTGGAGATGGCGAGTACGACTCCGAGCAGGCTGTCGCCGCTGACGACCCATGCACCGGAGACTCCTTGAACTGAAATGGCACGATGTTAACATGCTTATCGATTTTTTTATTTTTATTTTTTTTTGGGGGGGGGGGGGGGGGGGGGGGGGGGGGGTTCTCAGTCTTACCTAGGGGCTCATCGAGGAGCACCCGCCGAGTGTTGAATATAGATGACCCGACGAAAAGGGGGAACTTCCCCTCCAAAAGCCTGCATGATATCGTTTCCCCCGGCCCCAGGAGTAGATGCGCCATGGCCCCCGGGCCAGCAGCGTCACCGCCCAGAAGTTCCACGTGGGTCGCCTTTTGCGGGTGCTCGCTCGTCTTGTAGGTATTGCCGAGCTGCAGCAGCTCTTTGCCGCTCAGCAGCGCAAAGTCTGCGTTGCCCGTAGCCCCCCGGGCGTCAATGGTCTCGGGCTGATACGAGTATGAGAGATGGTTCCATCGATCTTTTCGAAACTGCATGGGAAAGACTGGGTCGACGTCAATCCAGCTCCCGACTTTCGATAAGGCATCGCCAAGGGCCGGGGCCGGCTTGGAGAGCTCTGCGTCCCGACCCCGGGCGAAATCGCGGTCTGGGATCGGAGCGCTGTCTTCGTCTTCGTCTGAGCTGTCTTCATCTTCGTTTGAGCTGTCCTCGTCTTCGTCTTCGCCGTCGTCTCCGATTGGGATGCGTAAAGAGTACATGGGGGGGCGCATTCGTTCCAGAATCTCAACTATGCCGTGCGCTGTTGTTATCCCAACGATTCTATCGGCGAAACCGCCATCGGTTCTAGTCCTGAGGCTCAGAAGCCCACCAACGCGAGAGATTCTCGTCCACGCCCGGCCATTATGGGTGAGGGTGGCAGCGAATGTGAGACCACAAGCCGACAGGGTACCACTGGGCAGCGAAACCCTGAGTTGGATGGATTTATCTGCCGGAGCGCCTGAGCTTGATTCCTCGTCGGCCGCCATGCGAATAGCGTCGTCCACGTCCACCAGGATGGGCACCGGATCCTCGTCGTCATTGCACCGCCTCACAACCTCCTTGATCGCCCTGCTGACTCTCTTGACAGTCGTTTTGTCACCGCATATTATTCGGATGCACGGCTGGAGGAGGTACATCGAATCTTGGGGCGGATGCTTCGTTGCCATTCGCAGCTGAGCGTCGATGGTGCGCCCATCGCGGCACACCTTTGGTGAACGAATCTCTGGCTTCAGCGTCTGGTAGACCTGATACGCCTGACAAAACGGCTGCGAGACCTCTTCCAGCGAGTCCGGCAGCGGCGGCCAGTGCTCTGGCTTGAGGGACAGGTAGTATCCGTCCGGCCCTGGTCGAAGGTATTTCAGAGCCGACTCCGCGTCCATCGGTATGCGGTCCCTGCCATCCTCGACCGTGTTCGTCGTCGTGCTTGATGGGATGGCCGCTGCTTCGTCTACCTGGTCGCCGTGGACGTGCGTTTCGGGAGGGGCCGGTTCTGCTTCAGTCGGCTGGGGCAGCGGGTCAACATCGTCATGCTCATGACTGCTCGTCGCAGTCATTGCGGAGGACGCCCAGACTTTGACATTCCCGAGCCAGCCCCCGATCCTTTCGGTAATATGTGAGGCCTTATGCTTCCCTTTTTGGAACCGTTCGACAGTTGTAATGGTCACCGATGGTTGGTAAGGGTCGCTTCTCGTTGGTGCATGTTCCTCCTCCTCATCCTCCGTCGCAGGGGCTTCGTTCTGATCATCTTGGGTCTCCCACGTCGGAAAGCGCCCCTGCCAGTATATTTGAGTTGAAAACGGGACTGGACGGGACGTGGCGAGTGGCAACGCCGTGGGGCGTGTGACAGGCAATGGCCGCAATGCAACCGACCGCCCAGCGGGGGCCATGGCCGATGTTGTGTGATTTTTCTTAGAGGCAGCAAATCTTGCGTCTGTAGACTTTCGAAGCAGCAACAGGCTACAGTGATGTGATGACATCTACGCAGGGACAATGCTGCAATGTACTCGTTATCTGTCATGTTGGTCTCTCTGTCCTACCAGCTGCTGTGTAACCCACATTGCATGATCATGTCCAGTTATGTTATTGCTGAGACGTTCAGCCAAGTCTTTTCCCCGCGCACCATAACTAGGTACAGCCCAAGGCAGATTCCAGGTCTCTGGGGCTTTGAATCTAATCGTTGGGCTCCAGCCATCTACCAAAGTGAGTACTCGACTCGCGAAGGCCATTCAGATGCCGTCCAACGAATCCTGATGTTCAAGAATCCCAGACAGTTACCGCTTGCTTCGTCTCAACGGCCAAAAATATCTGATAGATATGGCCGGTGAACATCATCAGCTTGATATGCTGCTCGACCCGGCGGCTTTGGTTCAGCGTCTCTGGCCATCTATAACCCGGCATAGGATACACTCCGAAGACTACCACCACTTCTTCAACTTCTTGAGAAGAGAAGTCCACAAATTAAACTGTGCACCCTTCCATCACGTCAATGGCTTGGTCGACAGGCTGCCGCATCACATCGATGCCTTGCGGCTCAACGTGCCGCACCGGAAGTCAGACGCGGCGCAGGCCCTCGGGTTCAACCACGTCGGTATTGCGAGAGATATGACTCCTCGCTTGCCAGGTCCTCCTGCATTGGACGAAAGCCGATCGGAAGCAGATTTGCAGGTTGCTACAGAGCTCTCGCAGCCCGTCTCTCGGAGTCTAGATGTGATCGCCAGGCTTTGGCTAACCATCAACTTTGACACGTTCCCGCTCGAAGAGACGTATCCCAGACAGACGACGGTTGCATGGGCTGCCGAGCACACTATCCAACAGGCCATTGAGTCCCACTTTGCGAACCAGAAGGCCGCCGCTTCTACCCATCGCCGAAAGATTCCGTCATCCTTCAAGATGGCCAGCCTATGCGATCGCGACCTCTCGATCCGATGGTCTAGCAACATCGCCGACCACCTGGAGATCGCCTGGGACGGTAACCACGGGACCGTCACGATATACGAGCACGTCGTGTGTCTGCGAAATCACCTGAACTACTCTCCCGCCTGCCCCATACCGGCGGAGTTGCTCGAGGAGACGCTCGACACAATCATACTCCTGTTTCCCCCCGATGATGGGGACACGAAGAAGCTCCTCAGGAAACACGGCAGGAGCTTCTGGAAGCTGGGTCGGTGCGGCCGCGACAGGGTGCCGAGCGCGGACGGCTTCCGATACTGGAGGTCGCACATCGACGAGCTGCTGGAGGAGTACGAGAAACCCCCGCGCGGCATTCGTCAGCTCCGGCTGGACAGGGACGGGCGGAACTTTCTCGAGTTCTCGACGTTCTGGACGGCTCTCGCGGTGGCCTTTTTGAGCATCATTGGGCTCGTGTTCGGCACCGTAGGGGCGGTTTACGCCGTCAGGGCGTATGAACTGTCGTACAAGCAGTACCTGCTATCGCAGAAGCAGTACATGTTGGACTTGATCCAGGTGTGCGTTGAAAGAGAGGCGAGGGAGAGGTGGCCGCAGATATGCAGCGAGGCAATTTGACACGTGAGAACTACCCGGCTCTGTGTGGAGAATCCGCTTCTCTCGGCTCCACGGTCTCGGGTTTGGGTGTGTGAAGACGAAGTTACGCAAGGAAATGCTATTATGGGGTTGTGCTTCCTTGGCCTATGTGGTGGATCCTGAGATGGTATCTATTTTGTTTCCTTGATACGTTTCACAGACCTGCTTTCTATCCCTTTCGAGAGTCGGGGCGGAAGTCATATCGCCCTGTTGACTGAGTCTTTTGGTAACTCAACCCCAGATGAGACGGGCATGAAGCACCATAAGGTAGGAAGTAAGGATTTCATTCTTTCCAGACCCTCATCCCCGTAGCCTCAAGTAGTCTGCTGCATCTTCATTACCCTGCGTCCCAGCTAAAGTCTCGCTGGCATAGGCAGTCAGAAACGATCCCGATCCACTACCACAGGCCGGTATTCTGATCCTTGAACATCTCCATTCAGCTCGATGTTTGTTACCTACTTACGCACCTCGATCTTGTTGGCTTCTCTACCAACGGACTGACTTCTGGTTTTGGGTGACCATGTTGCAGGCAGGAGTTATTCGAGCGCGCATGCTGTGCGACGTTGAGAAGAGGACAAAGGCAGGAGAGAAGACGCGGAAGAGTGCGTGGGAGAGGACTTGTCTGGGCAAGTGAGGTAGGAGCATGCTGCGGGAAACTGCAGTCCGAGGCTGAGGCGATATTTAATCTCAATGAGACCGATTCGACCGTTGTTGTGACTACCTTCCTGGCGCCCCCGACCCTGGTGTCTTTCCTTCCCCTCCTGCCTTCATTGCGCTTTCTATCTTCATTACCTCTGCATGACGCGCCGTATCTGATGACCTGTTTACATCTATGAACAGTTCGTCTCGCTTCCCCTCGAAGTATATCGGAGTGGCCTTATAAACGAGCCGTATCTTCCTGGCAGATGCGAGAGACCCGCAAGACACCATCAGGCTACCGTACCCGGATGGAGGGAGGGGTTTACGCGAGGGCGAATCCCTCGTCTGATTAGACGGAATTTCCACCAGGCACCAACACGAGGACCGCGGCGCCAAGATCCCCAGCTACCCCGCTCGTCTCGACTTCACGATGAGCTTTGGATTCGGCGTCGGCGACATTATCAAGGCCTTGGAGATCGCCAAGGGCTTGCGGGACCGCTACAAGGATGCTCTCGATCACCTGGATTCGCTGTCTCGGGAGTAAAGTTACCAGCAAGTCCAAGATCCGAAGCTGTGTTGCTAACGCAAAACGAGTAGGATCGTGTCGATTCAATCAGTTCTAGAGAACATCGATCGGGTCAAGCAACGCCTTAGCTCCTACGAGGTTGCGGCTCTAGAAGCCCCGATTAAAGAGTGCGCAAAGCTGTTGGGCGAAATCGAAAAAATATACGATGCTGGGCCTGTCGAAGGTACAGGGCAACAGCCCGTGGCTTGGAAGGACCGGCTGAATCGCCTGAGGGTCAGCGGCGACGATGTACAGAAACTGCGGTTACGGGTTTCGTTGAACGTACAGGTGTTGAATGCAATCAGGCAGTTTGGGGACAGGTGAGCATGCCCAGGAATACACGGTACATCCATCCATCGGTTGTGCTGACGCAACTGATCCAGCGAAGCTGTCCAGGCTGTCAAGGAGAATGTCGACTCTTTACGCGACGAGCAGATAAGCCAGCAAAGAACAAAGATTCGTGAATGGTTGACTACCACAGACTATGAGTCACAGCACCGAGGCCACATGGAAAGCAGGGCGGAGGGTACAGGCCAATGGCTCTTGGATTCGGAAGAGTTCAAGACTTGGAGGTCTGGGAGAGGGAGAGGGTTACTCTGCCCAGGAGACCCAGGATCTGGCAAGACGATCATGACCTCCATCGTCATAGATGAGTTGTCTCGCCAGTTCCCGGACGAAAACACAACGATAGCCTACGTCTTTTGCAACGCTAAGGACCAGACCAAGCAAACCTTCTACCACATCCTCTCGAGCCTGGCGAAGCAGTTGACGCTAACATCCCTTCCCGCCAAACTGGTGTCTACATACAAAAAACACCAGAAGAAAGGAACCTCGCGATCGGAAGATGAAACATTTAGCTTGCTGCTTGAGCTTATCGCCACGCGCACCAAGGTCTTCATCCTCATAGACGCCCTGGATGAGTGCAGCACAGACGTCCGCCAGAAGCTTCTGTCAGCGCTCTTCAGGATTCAGTGCGATGGGAGGGCAAACATCTTTGTTACGACGAGAGAGATTCCGGAAATCGTCAGCGACCCTGGTGTCGGCCGTTGCGCATCTTTACGAATCCGTGCCGACAATGACGACGTTCTGCGGTTCGTGATTAGCCAGCTACCACGGATGCAAGGTTTCGTCCGAAAGCGACCAGATATTCAAACCAAGATCAAGGATGTTGTCTCGAGGCAGGCAGACGGAATGTGAGTGCTCTGGTTTCTCAAATGGGTGGTACTGGTGTCGTTTTGTGCTTACTTGGCCGCTCTACGCAGGTTCCTACTGGCCTCGCTTGTGATGGAATTCCTGAAGCGCAAGCAACGACCGAAGGATGTGCTGGATGCCCTGGACACTTTACCAACAGCATACGCGACCTACTACGATGAGGCATGGACGAGAATCAAGGACCAAGATCCAAACGAGACTGATCTGGCCACGAAGGTCATTTCGTGGGTGGTCTGCGCCCGGCAGTTTCTAGGCATCGCTGACCTCCAGTGCGCTCTTGCTGCTGAGAAAGAGGGCCAAATCGACGAGGACAGTGTCTACCCCGAGGAAGCAATCCTATGTGTATGCGCTGGCTTGATAAAAATGGACGAGAGGAAGGAGATTCGGTTCGTTCACCAAACCATTCAGGAGTACTTCGAAGGGAAGCAGGACGACCTTTTCCCAGACATGGACGGTGCGATGGCGACAACCTGCATCCGCTACCTTTGTATGGATCAAACACTACAGCTTGCTATGGCGGTCGAAGATAATAGATTGTTGCGGGCTTGATAGAAGATCTCTAGAAAGATTTCCGGAGCCCCGTTTTGTAAGTATGTATTGTTACACATGGGTACACATGCACGCCGTGCCAAAGAGACACCCTGCGGCCTGAGGGACTTTTTATACAACCCGGAAGCACTGCAGGCCTTCCTTATACTGTTCTTACATAATTAGGGTAACTACTGTCTGCCAGTGATTAGAGTATACATCGTAGCCTTTTTCGGTATAACACACGTTTTCTAAGACCAGCTCCTGCCTTTTTAAGAATTTTTCTAGGTTAATAACAGCCCTGATGCACAAACACTTATAACTTCCCTTCTATATATTTCTAGACTATACCCACTATTAGTACAGTGCCCGGGCACACACAGTATTCTTATATTACGACTAGCCTTTTAATAGTAAGGTTTGTATTAATAAAAACTAAGGTTTAATACTATAAGTAGTACTATATAGTACTAATAGGATTCTATAATTTAAGGTACTTAAGTAATTAGTTTAGGTATTTAATAAAAGGGTCGTAGTATTTACTACTAAAGGGCTAAAAGTATTTAAAGATTAATATAAAGTTAATAGCTAAAAAACTATAAAAGGAAAGACTTAAGGGTACTTAAGTCCTATTTATATATAAGTTCCGTTCCTTTATTTATACTATAGTAATAAGTATAGTACTAGTTAAGTAAGTACTTAGTAATTACTAGTAAGTACTTAGTAATTACTACTAAGTACTTAGTTTTAACTATAACTACTTAGTACTTTATTTTATTTATATATAACCTATATTATAGTTCTTCTTTTCTTAAAGAGTTATTCTACGTTTTGTATTAATTACGTTTTTTATTATCCTTTTAACTACTAATCCCCTATAAGTAGAGTTTACTACTATTTATAACTAATAAGTTATAATATTAAGTCTCCCCTTAAAGGTCTTATTTTTAAAACTTAATATAAATAAGTTATAGTCCCTAAGTTAAAGGACCTATAAACTTATATTTTAATTATTTTAATACTAATATTATATTAAGTTATATATAAAAGTAAAGAGTATTTTTTTCTTTATACTATTATTATTATTTTTTAAAAATTACTAAAAAAAGTTTTAAAGTTATACTTTATTCTTATTATTATACTAAAGGGTTCTATTATAAAATATTACTAGGTTCTTTAATTTATAGTAAATACGTTATTATTAGTAGTATATAAAAGTCTTATAATATATCTAAGGATATAATTTATACTTATAAGTTTAACTTTTTTTTTTTTAGTATTTAATTTTTTAATAATTTTTTAGTTAAGTACCTTATAATAGAGTTGTATTATTTTAATAATAAAGAAGAGGAATTTAAAGAGTTATTTAAGAAGTAAATAAAAGCTTTAAAAAAGGCTTAAAATAATATAAATAAAGTTTTAGTTTATTTAAATTATATATAGTAGTAAAAGTAAATAGTATTCTAAAAGGGTTAGAATTTAATAGATATAGTAACTAAGGAGCTTGTAAGTTCTTTTAAAGTTACTTAAAAAGTTTAATTTATTAGTACTTTTAGTATAGTTAATTTTAATATAGTTTTAGTAAATTAAAATCTAAGTACTTTAAGTTTTTTATTAAAGGATAGTACTATTAAAGCTATAAAGGGTTTTTAATTTTATTCTAAATTAGGTATTTCTAAGTAAAGAAGTATTTAACTTATTTTTAAAGTTTTAATTAGTTAGAGTTTAAGTTAGGGTTATATAATATATAGTTTATTTACTACTTTCTTTATAACTTAAGTAAATTATTATTTTTACTATTAGGTCTAATATTTCTATAGTTTATTTTATATATTAATAAGGTTTAATATAGGTTTTTATATATTATCTTTATAACTATAGTTTTTTTATTTAACTAAGTACTTAATTTTTATATTATTTTATTAATTAATATAGTTAATAATTCTTTTAACTTTATAGTTTTATTCTAAATTAACTTTAATATAGTTAAATATATATAATCTTTATAGTACTAGTTTAAGTAGTAAAATATAAAAAACTAAATAATATTTTATAGTATCTAGTAGTATAAGTTTAAAGTTAACTTCTAAGATTTTTTTAATAATTTTAAAGGGTTTAAGTTTTTTAAAGTTTAATTTATTATTTAGTTATTTTGTTTTAATATTATATTAAATAAAGTACGCACTATCTCTCTTTTTAAAAAATAGTCCCTTTATCCTTAAAGTATTAATATACTTATATATATATTATTTAATAAATTTAAGATTTTATTAAAGTTTATTATAAATTTCTTTAATTCTATTAACTTAGGCTTTAACTTTTACTACTAATAGTTCTATTTTTAGTTCTTTATAAGTAGTTAGTTTAAATTTATAATTAAAGTAAAAAGGTAAGTTTTATATACTTTTTCCTACTACACTATTATAGATAAATTAAACTATTAACAATAATATAATCTAATTATCCTATTAGTAGTTAATATAATATTTTAAGTATATTTCTAAAATTTAGTTAATTCTTTTTATTTATCTATTAGTTTAAGGGTAAAAAGTAGTAAATAGTTATAATTTAAATTTAAATTATAAAATTAGGGATTTTTAAAACTTTAAAGTAAATTACGTTTTTTTATTAAATATAATATTTTTAGATAAACTATACTAACTAAAAATATACTTATTAAAAATATAAGTAAGTTTTTTTATAGTACTTACTTTAATTTATAGTATAAAGTATATATATTTAGTAAGTCTATTTATAATAACTAAAATACTATTAAACTATTTTTTAATAAGTAGTTCCTTTAATTATAGTAATTTAATAATAAAATTAAAGAAAATTAACTACTATACTTTATTAAATACTAAAAAAAGTTATAGTTTTTTATATAGTTTATAGTATACTAGTTTACTTTTATTATATATATCGTAGTACTTAATAGCTTTAAATACTTATTCTTTAGTAACTTTATTACTATAATATTACTTAATTCGTTTTTAAATCTTAGTAACTCTTTAATATCTATATACCTTAGTACTATAAATTATTCTAATTATTTTATTAGTTATTTATTTAAGTATACTAGTACTAATCTATTTAGTAATTATTAAGAAGTGTATAGTTAGTATAAAGTTTTTATTTAAATTCTTTTTTAAAATTACTTAAGTTTTATTTAAAACCATTACTTCTAAGTTTAATTATTTACTAAAAGTATCTACTCTTTTATTTTCTAATTCTTTTCTATAAATAATATAAACGTTAAATTCTAAAAAGAATTTTAACTATTTAATTTATTGTTTATTAAAGTCTTTAAATATAATAAAATATATAAAGTTCTTATAATCTATATAAACTATAACTTTATAGTTAATTCTTAAGAAATATAGTCTCTATTCTTTAAATACTTTAATAATTACTATAAGTTTTTTATTATAAATTTAATAATTAAGTTTAAGTTTTTATAGTTTTTTAAAATAAAAGGCGTACGGGTATAGCTGTCCTTCTTTATTTTATTACTTAAATTATTTACTAATAGTATAGTTTAAAGTATTAATTTTAACTTTAAATAGTAAGTTTAAATTAAGTATTATAAGTATAGGTTTACTAAGGACTTAGTCTTTAATTTTTTAAAACACTATTTTTTATTTATTTATCTAATTTTATTTAGTATCTTTTTTTATAAAATTAGTTAAAGTTCTAATATTTTCTAAGTAGCCCTTAAAGAATCGTTAGTAAAAGTTAATAAATCTAAAGAATAACTAAATATCTTTAATATTCTATAGTATTAACTAGTCCTTAACTATAGTAATTTTCTTATTTAATATTTTAATAATTCTTAATATAATAGTAAATCTAAAGTAATTTACCTTTTAAATATAAAATTCGCTTTTCTTTAGTTTAATAAAGAGTTTAGCTTTTTAAAGCTTTTATAGTACTTAATATATATATTATTTATATTCTTTAAGGGTTTTTAAAAAAATAAAAATATTGTTAAAATATATAATTATAAAGATATTAAGTTTTTTTATAAAATATAATTAATTATATTTTAAAACGTTATAGAAGTATTAATAAGTCTAAAGAGTATTATAAAGTACTTAAAATATCCTCTATAAAAGTAAAATATAGTTTTCTATTCCTCCCCTTCTTTAATTTTAATTAAGTTATAAACTCCTTTAAAATTAAAAGTTATAAACTAATTAACTTTATAGAGTAGGTTTTATAGTTTTAAAATAAGTAGTAATAAATAATAATTCTTAATAGTAATATTATTAAGCCTTTTATAGTTAATATAAAGTTATAATTTACTATTCTTTTTTAATATAAATAAAATTAAGTATCCTACTAATAAAGTTAATTCTTTAATATAGCCTTTAGTTAAATATTTATTAATATACTTATTAAGTATTTTTATTTTTTATTAATTTAACTAATAAACTTTATTAAAGGCTAGTATTTATCCCTCTTTAATAGGGATTTTATAGTTAAAAGCACTATACTTAAATAAGCCTATTTTTAGTATTAGAGTAAATAGCTTCTTATATACTTAGTATTCTTTTAAAATAAACAAAAGTTAATTTTTATTATTAATTAAGTCTTTTTATATTATAATAAAGTTCTTTTTCTATAACAACTTAGTAACTACCTCTTTAACCTTTAAAAAAGTAATAAATTATAATATATATATTATTAGTTTTTTTTAGTAGAGTTTATTTAGAGTTAATAGTTAGTTATATTCTTTAGTAACTAAATTCTTTTTATAGTTTTAATAAAAGTAACTAGCCTTTTAATTTATTTATAAGTTCTCTTTTTATAGCTATAGTATTCCTAGGATAATATCTTATTATTCTATATCTATAATATTAAAGTAGTAGTATATTTTTTAGTTATAGTAGTTTATAGTAAAGGGTATAGTTTTACTATTAATAATACCTCTACTATACTATACTCCTTTTCCTTTTATATTATTAAATAAATAAAGATCCTCTTTTTTATTCTATAGTATCTATAAGTTATTTACTACTTATAGTAATATAAAGTTACTTTAAGTACTACTATTAATTAAGGCTTTAACCCGTATTCTATTTACTCTAATATTAAAGTAAAAGTATTTTTTATCTAAACTTATATTTATAGCTAAGTAAATAAATTTTATCGTTTTTACCTATTATAATCCTTTATTAATAAGTAAGTTTAGTTTTTTAACTACTTAAGCCTTTATTCTATATATATTCTATTTTTATTAAAGTACTTAATTATTCTTCCTCTTTTAAAGGTACTTTTAATATTAAAAATAAGTAGTATAAAACTAGTCCCTTTTTCTTTTTAGAGTTACTTTTTTCTAAGCATTTACGCTTTAGTAATATAATAAACTTAGTACTAGTTAATATAGTACTTTTACTAGTCTATACCTTCTTTATATAAATATTATATTAAAAAGTTTAAGTTAAGTTTAAAGACTACTTCCTTAAGTCTTTTAAATTCTTAAATACTCTATATATAGAGTTTTTAAGTAAAGTAGACGTTTTTATATAGTACTTTTTTCTTTCTTTAAAAAAAGAATTATAAGTTAAGTTTCTTTATAAAGTATAGTTAGTATTTATCTTTAAAATACTATACCTAAAAAATATCCTAGTATTGTTTATATAGTATATTTAACTACTTATAGTTTCTTAATATAACTTTAAATAACTATTTTTTTATTCTTTTAATAGAGTCTATTCTATAAAATAAAATTTATTATTAATTGTTATTTAAGGGGATATATAATAAATACCTTTATTCTTTTTTTTATATTAAAGGTTCTTTTTTAAAGTTTAAGTTCTAAGTATTAAACAGGGCCCCCTAAGTAATCTCGTTCTAAATATATTATTAAGTAACATCACAAAGTTTATCTAAATTATAAAATATATTTAATTTATATAGCATTTCCTAGACTTTAAAATACACTATAATCCTTTTTAACTTCTTAATATTATTAGTATATAATTATCTAAGTATAAATAAATTAATACGTACTACTATTTTTTTATTTTTCCTTATAAGTAATATTTAAGTATATTTTATATAGTTCTTATTAAGTTCTATATTAGTAGTATATTAAAGGTCTATAATTATTTTATTAAGTTTTTAAATAATTTATTTATTATTATATCTAACTTCTTTATTACTAAGTATTACTAAATCGTAGTTTATTTATTATAGGTTTATATTATTAAGTTATTTCTATACTTTTTAAACTAGTTTTTAATAAAGTACTTTATAAGTAATAGTAAGTATTTTTTTAGAAATATTAGTAATATTATAACTAAAGTAACTAGTATCCTTAAAGTACTATCTAGTATTTTCTTTACTACTTCTATAAATTATACATTTATTACTATAATACACTATTTACAAAAGTTTAATATAGTCTTTTCTTTTAAAAGTAGTATTAAGTTACTTACTTCCTAGTACTAGTTACTATTATTATTTCTTAAATTAATAACAATCCTTAATTATATATTTTAATTTATTATAGTTATAGTACTTAAAAATACATCCCTTATTAAGTTTATATTATTTAGTAGTACTAAGGTTTATAAGGTCTATATAGTATCTATAAGTAGTACTTTACTAGTTATAGTTTTAGTTTTATTAATTATTCTATTAGAGTTATTACTCTTAACTATAGTACTAAAATTATTATAGTTACTATTAGTACTTTTTACTAGAGTTAGTATTAAGTTATTATTCTCCTTTTTTATAGTATCTTTTTTATAAATAGTTATTAATTTTAATTATAAGTTTAGTATACTAAAAAAAGTCTTTAGAATAGTTAATTTTAATAAATTCGTCCTTAACTTTATCCTTTAAGCCCTAGTAAAATATAAAGATTCTAAATTCTTTAATAAAGTCTAACTATATACTAATATATTAGAATTTAGTAGTATAATAAATTATAAACTTAGTTTATTTAAGTATAGTATAGTTATACTTAACTTATTATTTTTAATTAAAGTTTTAAAATAAAGTTTAAAGGGTATACTTAAACTTATTAAAAGTTAAAAAAATATTTTTAACTTTAGTAGTATACTTATTTAGAGTTTTAACTTTAAAAAACTATTTTTAAAAGGGTTTAATTTACTAAAGGGCCTATTTATAAAGGAATATAGTAGTATAAATAACTTATTTAGTATTATTTTTAAAGTTACTATAATAAAAGTTTTAGTAGTTCTTAACTTAAATTAAGAATCCTTTAAGTTATTTAGGGGTTTTATTATAAGTAACGGGTAAGTTAAACTTAAGTTTTTTATATTTATTATAAATAAGTATCTTAATAATATTAGTAGTAGTATAAAAAGTTTTATTCTAATTCTTAACCTTTTAAGTATATTTATTAGTTTATTAAATAGTTTATTAAAGTTCCTTTATTATACTAGAGTTTTTATTAAATAGCTTCTTAAGCTACTTAATATTATAGTAAGCTTATTTTAATTACTCGTTAGTATCGTTATTACTAAACTCGTTTTTATCGTTTTTTATATATTATTCTCTTAGTTCCTAAATAAAGTTTTAAACCTACTTACTAAAGAATTTAAATAAAGTAAAAGTAACTTTAAGTATTTTAATAAAAGATATTATAGGGTACTATTCGTTAGTATTAAAAGTTAACTTATTAAATAAAAACTATTAAAATATTATAGTTAGCCTTTTAATAGTAAGGTTTATATTAATAAAAGCTAAGGTTTAATACTATAAGTACTACTATATAGTACTAATAGAATTCTATAATTTAAAGTACTTAAGTAATTAATTTAAGTATCTAATAAAAGGGTTATAGTATTTACTACTAAAGGACTAAAAGTATTTAAAAATTAATATAAAGTTAATAACTAAAGAACTATAAAAAAAAAGACTTAAGGGTACTTAAGTTTTATTTATATATAAATCCCGTTCCTTTATTTATATTATAGTAGTAAGTATAGTGCTAATTAAGTAAGTACTTAGTAATTACTAGTAAGCGCTTAGTAATTACTACTAAGTACTTAGTCTTAATTATAGCTACTTAGTACTTTATTTTATGTATATATAATTTATATTATAGTTCTTCTTTTTTTAAAGAGTTATTCTATATTTTATATTAATTATATTTCTTATTATCCTTTTAACTACTAATCCCCTATAAGTAGAGTCTACTACTATTTATAACTAATAAGTTATAATACTTTAATACCTTACTCTATAGGCTTCTAAAGCTAAATAACGCCTATAATAGCCTTATAACTTACTATAAATAGCACTAATATTAAAATAATAATACCTAAAAAGGCCCCTTAAGGCCTTACTATATTACTATACTTATCCTTAGTACCTTCTTTAGTACTACTAGTACTATAGAATAGTACTAATACTCTTTATATTATAACCCGTTAATTATAAATAGTAGCGGACCCTACTTATAGGGGATTAGTAGTTAAAAGAATAATAAAAAACATAACTAATATAGAATATAAAATAACTTCTTAAAAAAAAAAAAAACTATAATATAAGTCACGTATAAATAAAATAAAGTACTAAATAGCTATAACTAAAACTAAGTACTTAGTAGTAATTACTAAGTACTTACTAGTAATTACTAAGTACTTACTTAACTAGTACTATACTTACTACTATAGTATAAATAAAAAAACAAAACTTATATATAAATAAAACTTAAGTACCCTTAAGTCCTTCCTTTTATAATTCTTTAACTATTAACCTTATATTAATTTTTAAATACTTTTAGCCCTTTAGTAGTAAATACTATAACCCTTTTATTAAATACCTAAACTAATTACTTAAATACTTTAAATTATAAAATCCTATTAATACTATATAATACTATTTATAGTATTAAACTTTAACTTTTATTAATATAAACTTTACTATTAAAAGGCTAGTTATAATATTTTAATAGCTTTTATTTAGTAAATTAACCTTTAATACTAATAAATAGTACCCTATA
The DNA here is from genome assembly GCA_027406025.1 of Colletotrichum musae. Lineage (NCBI taxonomy): Eukaryota > Fungi > Ascomycota > Sordariomycetes > Glomerellales > Glomerellaceae > Colletotrichum > Colletotrichum musae. The sequence continues at coordinate 2,953,552 of JANVYC010000009.1, read as the reverse complement.
ATATCTTTTATTAAAATACTTAAAGTTACTCCTACTTTATCTAAATTCTCTAATAAATAAGTTTAAAACCTTACCTAAAAACTAAAAAAATAATATATAAAAAACAATAAAAATAAGTCTAGTAATAATAATACTAATAAATAACTAGAATAAATTTATTATAATATTAAGTAGCTTTAAAAGCTATTTAATAAAAACTCTAGTATAATAAAAGAACTTTAATAAGCTATTTAATAAACTAATAAATATACTTAAAAGTTTAAAAACTAAAATAAAACTCTTTATACTACTACTAATATTATTAAAATACTTATTTATAATAAATATAAAAAACTTAAATTTAACTTATTTATTACTTATAATAAAACCCTTAAATAACTTAAAGGATTTTTAATTTAAATTAAAAACTATTAAAACTTCTATTATAGTAACTTTAAAAATAATACTAAATAAGTTATCTATACTACTATATTCCTTTATAAATAGGCCCTTTAGTAAATTAAACCCTTTTAAAAATAGTTCCTTAAAGTTAAAACTCTAAATAAGTATACTACTAAAGTTAAAAATATCTTTTTAACCTTTAATAAGTTTAAATATACCCTTTAAACTTTATTTTAAAACCCTAACTAAAAATAATAAACTAAGTATAACCTTACTATACTTAAACAAACTATATTTATAACTTATTATACTACTAAATTTTAATATATTAATATATAACTAAACTTTACTAAAGAATTTAAAATCTTTATATTTTACTAGGGCCTAAAAGATAAAGTTAAAAATAAACTTATTAAAATTAACTATTCTAAAGACTTTTTTTAGTATACTAAACTTATAATTAAAATTAATAACTATTTATAGAAAAAACACTATAAAAAAGGAAAATAATAACTTAATACTAACTTTAATAAAAAGTACTAATAGTAACTATAATAATTCTAATACTATAACTAAAAATAATAACCCTAGTAAAATAACTAGTAAAACTAAAACTATAATTAATAAAGTACTACTTATAAATACTATATAGGCCCTATAAACCTTAGTACTACTAAATAATATAAACTTAATAAAAAACGTACCTTTAAGTACTATAACTATAATAAACTAAAATATATAACTAAGAATTACTACTAACTTAAAAATAATAATAGTAACTAGTACTAAAAAGTAAGTAACTTAACGCCGCCTTTAAAAAAAAAAACTATACTAAACTTTTATAAATAGCGTACTATAGTAATAAATATATAATTTATAAAAGTAGTAAAAAAAATACTAAATAGTACTCTAAGGATACTAGTTACTTTAACTATAATATTACTAATATCCCTAAAAGAATACTTACTATTACTTATAAAGTACTTTACTAAAAACTAACCCAAAAAGTACAAAAACAACTTAATAATATAAACCTATAATAAACAAACTATAATCTAGTAACACTTAGTAACAAAAAAGTTAAATATAATAATAAACGGATTATTTAAAAACTTAATAAAATAATTATAAACCTCTAATATACTACTAATATAAAACCTAATAAAAACTATATAGAATATACCTAAATATTACTTATAAAGAAAAACAAAAGAATAGCAGTACGTACTAATTTACTTATACTTAAATAATTATACACTAATAATATTAAAAGGTTAAAAAGGATTATAGTATATTTTAAAGTCTAAGAAATACTATACAAATTAAATATACCCTATAATTTAAATAAACCTTATAATATTACTTAATAATATACTTAAAACAAAATTACTTAGGGGGCCCTACTTAATACCTAGAACTTAAACTCTAAAAAAGAACCTTTAATATAAAAAAAAAACAAAGGTATTTATTATACATCTCCCTAAATAATAACTAATAATAAATTTTATTCTATAAAACGGACTCTATTAAAAGAATAAAAAAATAGTTATTTAAAGTTATATTAAAAAACTATAAGTAATTAAATATACTATATAAATAATACTAAAATATCTTTTAAATATAGTACTTTAAAAATAAATACTAACTATACTTTATAAAAAAACTTAACTCGTAATTCTTCTTTTAAAAAAAGAAAGAAGTACTATATAAAAATATTTACTTTACTTAGAAACTCTATATATAAAGTATTTAAGAATTTAAAGAACTTAAAAAAGTAGTTTCTAAACTTAACCTAAACTTCTTAATATAATACCTATACAAAAAAAGTATAAACTAATAAAAGTACTATATTAACTAGTACTAAGTCTACTACGTTACTAAAGTACAAATACTTAAAAAAAACTAACTCTAAAAAAAAAAAGGAACTAGTTTTGTACTACCTATCCTTAATATTAAAAGTACCTTTAAAAGAAAAAGAACAATTAAGTACCCTAATAAAAATAAAACATATACAAAATAAAAGCTTAAGTAGTTAAAAAACTAAACTTACTTACTAATAAAGGATCACAATAAGCAAAAACAATAAAATCTATTTACTTAACTATAAATATAAGTTTAAACAAAAAATACCTTTACTTTAATATTATAGTAAATAAAATATAAGTTAAAGCCTTAATTAATAGTAGTACTTAAAGTAACTTTATATTACTATAAATAATAAATAACTTATAGATACTATAGAATAAAAAAAAGGATCTTTATTTACTTAATAATATAAAAAGAAAAAGAGTATAGTATAGTAAAAGTATTATTAATAGTAAAACTACGCCCTTTACTTTAAACTACTATAACTAAAAAATATACTACCGCTTTAACATTATAAATATAAAATAACAAAACATTATTTTAAAAATACTATAGCTATAAAAAAAAAACCTATAGATAAATTAAAAAACTAACTACCTCTATTAAAACTACAAAAAGAGTTTAGTTACTAAAAAACACAACTAACTACTAGCTTTAAATAAACCCTACTAAAAAAAACTAATAACATACGTATTACAATTTATTACTTTTTTAAAAGTTAAAAAAGTAGTTACTAAGCTATTATAAAAAAAAAACCTTACTATAATATAAAAAAACTCAATTAATAATAAAAATTAACTTTTATTTATCCCAAAAGAATACTAAATATACAAAAAGCTATTTGCTTTAATACTAAAAATAAGCCTACCTAAGTATAACACTTTTAACTATAAAATCCCTATTAAAAAGAAATAAATACTAGTCTTTAATAAAGTTTACTAACTAAACTAATAAAAAATAAAAGTACTTAATAAGTATATTAACAAATATTTAGTTAAAAGCTATATTAAAGAATTAACCTTACTAATAAAATACTTAATTCTATTTATACTAAAAAAGAATAGTAAATTATAACTTTATATTAACTATAAAAGGCTTAATAACATCACTATTAAGAATTACTATCTATTACTACTTATTTTAAAACTATAAAACCTACTCTATAAAGCTAATTAGTTTATAGCCCTTAACTTTAAAAGGGCCTATAACTTAATTAAAATTAAAAAAAGGGAAAAATAAAAAACCGTATTTTACTTTTATAAAGGATATTTTAAGTACTTTATAATACCCTTTAGACTCACTAATACTCCTATAATATTTTAAAATATAATTAACTATATTTTATAAAAAAAACTTAATATCTTTATAATTATATATTTTAATAATATTCTTATTTTTTTAAAAACCCTTAAAAAACACAAATAATATATATATTAAGTACTATAAAAGCTTTAAAAAACTAAACTCTTTATTAAACTAAAAAAAAGCAAATTCTATACTTAAAAAGTAAACTACTTTAGATTTACTATTATACTAGGAATTATTAAAATATTAAATAAAAAAATCGCTATAGTTAAGAACTAACTAATACTATAAAATATTAAAAACATTTAGTTATTCCTTAAATTTATTAACTTCTACTAATAATTCCTTAAAAGCTACTTAGAAAATATTAAAGCTTTAACTAACCTTATTAAAAAAAACACTAAATAGGACTAAATAAATAAATAAAAAATAGCGTTTTAAAAAATTAAAAACTAAGTCCTTAGTAAATCCGTACTTATAATACTTAACCTAAACCTACTATTTAAAATTAAACCTAATACTTTAAACTATACTATTAGTAAATAACTTAAGTAACAAAATAAAAAAAAACAACTATACCCGTACAATTTTTACTTAAAAAAACTATAAAAACCTAAACTTAACTACTAAATTTATAATAAAAAACTTATAGTAATTATTAAAGTATTTACAAAATAGAAACTATATCTCTTAAAAACTAACTATAAAGTTACAGTCTATATAAATTATAAAAACCTTATATATTTTACTATATTTAAAAACTTTAATAAATAATAAATTAAATAGTTAGAATTTTTTTTAGAATTTAACTTTTATATTATTTATAAAAAAGAATTAAAAAATAAAAAAGTAAACGCTTTTAGTAAATAATTAAACTTAAAAGTAATAATCCTAAATAAGACTTAAGTAATCCTAAAAAAGGATTTAAATAAAAACCTTATACTAGCTATACACCTCTTAATAATTACTAAACAAATTAGTACTAATATACTTAAATAAATAACTAATAAAATAATTAAAACAATTTATAGTACTAAAGTATATAAATATTAAAAAGTCACTAAGACTTAAAAATAAATTAAGTAATATTATAGTAATAAAGTTACTAAAGAATAAGTATCTAAAATTATTAAGTACTATAATATATATAATAAAAACAAACTAGTATACTATAAACTATATAAAAAACTATAACTTCTTTTAGTACTTAATAAAGTATAGTAGTTAATTTCCCTTAATTTTATTATTAAATTACTATAATTAAAGGAACTACTTACTAAAAAATAGTTTAATAGTATTTTAGTTATTATAAATAAACTTACTAAATATATATACTTTATACTATAAATTAAAGTAAGTACTATAAAAAAACTTACTTATATCTTTAATAAGTATATCTTTAATTAATATAGTTTATTTAAAAATATAGTATTTAATAAAAGAACGTAATTTATTTTAAAGTTTTAAAAATCCTTAATTTTATAGTTTAAATTTAAACTACAACTATCTACTACTTTTTACCCTTAAATTAACGGATAAATAAAAAGAATTAACTAAATTTTAAAAATATACTTAAAATATTATATTAACTACTAATAGAATAATTAAGTTATATTATTACTAATAACTTAGATTATTTATAATAGTATAGTAAAAGAAAGTATATAAAACTTACTTTTTTACTTTAATTATAAATTTAAACTAATTATTTATAAAGAGTTAAAAATAGAACTATTAGTAGTAAAAGCTAAAGCCTAAGTTAATAGAATTAAGGAAATCTATAATAAACTTTAATAAAATTTTAAATTTATTAAATAATGTATATATAAGTACACTAATACTTTAAAAATAAAGGAACTATCTTTTAAAAAAAAAAATAGCGCGTACTTTATTTAACGTAATATTAAAACAAAATAACTAAATAATAAATTAAACTTTAAAAAACTTAGACCCTTTAAGATTATTAAGAAAATTTTAGAAGTTAACTTTAAACTCGTACTACTAAATACTATAAAATATTACCTAGTTTTCTATATTTTACTACTTAAACTAGTACTATAAAAATTATATATATCTAACTATATTAAAGTTAATTTAGAATAAAACTATAAAGTTAAAAGAATTATTAACTATATTAACTAATAAAATAATATAAAAATTAAGTACCTAGTTAAATAAAAAAACTATAGTTATAAAAATAATATATAAAAACCTGTATTAAACGTTACTAATATATAAAATAAACTATAGGAATATTAAATTTAATAGTAAAAATAATAATTTACCTAAATTATAAAAAAAGTAGTAAATAAACTACGCGTTATATAACTCTAACTTAAACTTTAATTAATCAAGACCTTAAAAACAAGTTAAATATTTTTTTACTTAAAAACGCTTAGTCTAAAATAAAATTAAAAACCCTTTACAGCTTTAATAACACTATCCTCTAATAAAAAACTTAAAGTACTTAGATTCTAATCCACTAAAACTATATTAAAATTAACTATACTAAAAGTATTAATAAATTAAGCTTTTTAAGTAGTTTTAAAAGAACTTATAAACTTCTTAACTACTATATCTATTAAATTCTAATCCTTCTAGAATATTATTTACTTTTACTACTATATATAATCTAAATAAACTAAAACTTTATTTATATTATCTTAAGTCTTCTTTAAAGCTTCTATTTACTTCCTAAATAACTCTTTAAATTCCTTCTTTTTATTATTAAAATAATGTAATTCTATTATAAAATACTTAACTAAAGAAATATTAAAAAATTAAATACTAAAAAAAAAAAAAGCTAAACCTATAAGTATAGATTATATTTTTAAATATATTATAAAACTTCTATATACTACTAATAGTAACGTATTTACTATAAATTAAAAAACTTAATAATATTTTATAATAAAACCCTTTAGTATAATAATAAAAATAAAGTATAACCTTAAAACCTTTTTTAGTAATCTTTAAAAAATAATAATAATAGTATAAAAGAAAATACCCTTTACTTTTATACATAACTTAATATAATATTAATATTAAAATAATTAAAACGTAAGTTTATAAGTCCTTTAACTTAAGAACTATAACCTACTTATATTAAGTCTTAAAAATAAGACTTTTAAAAAGAAACTTAATATTATAACCTATTAGTTATAAATAGTAGTAGACCCTACTCGTAGGGGATTAGTAGTTAAAAAGATAATAAAAAACGTAACTAATATAAAATAACTTCTTAAAAAAAAAAGAACTATAATATAAGTTATATATAAATAAAATAAAGTACTAAGTAGTTATAACTAAAACTAAGTACTTAGTAGTAATTACTAAGTATTTACTAATAATTACTAAGTACTTACCTAATTAATACCACACTTATTACTATAGTATAAATAAAGGAACGGGACTTATATATAAATAGGACTTAAGTACCCTTAAGTCCTCCCTTTTATAGCTTTTTAGCTATTAACCTTATATTAATCTTTAAATACTTTTAGCCTTTTAGTAGTAAATACTATAACTCTTTTATTAAATACCTAAACTAATTACCTAAGTACCTTAAATTACAGGATCCCGTCAGTACTATACAGTACTACTTACAGTATTAAACCTTAGCTTTTATTAATACAAACCTTACTATTAAAAGGCTAGCTGTAACACTCTATTCCTATTTCTTACTTCTACTATACTTTATAAAAAGTATACTCTTTACTACTATAGTTACTACTATAAAAGCTTTTTAAACTACTAAAGCTACTATAAATAATAAAAATAAAGTACTTTTACTTTTTATAACTATAATTAACTCTATTATTATAAACTACTATTTAAAACTCTAGGGCTTTATAAAAACTCTAATTACTAATTTTTTTATTTACTTTAAAAAATTTTTTACTTAAAGTAGACTTAGAATTATAAAAACCTATACTAACTTATTTAAAGTCGCTTTATAGGCCCCGGCCCTAGGGCTCTACTATAAAGCTACTATAGCCCTATAAGTACTAAAACCCCCTAGAGTTTAATTAAACTACTACTTCTTAGTATAACTCCTTTTTAACTATATTAAGCTCTTTTACTAACTAAACCTCTTTACCCTCTATTAAGTACTTACTAAAGAGACTAGCCTCCTTTTTAGGGATATTACTACTCTTAAAAATACTACTACTAGCTTTTTTATTACTATAGGAATAACTACATTAGAGTCAACTACTTATAGCTAATAGTAGTATAGCGGGGTACGGACCTAGCTCTACTGTTATAAAAGTATCTTAAGCCCCTTACTAAGAGGGCTCTAAATCTATCTATCTTTAACCTTAATTACTAACCCCTATATTTTATAATTAATTACTATTTATTTACCCTATATAAACTAATACTAATTAGTAGTTAATATATATAGTTACTACTACTTTATAACTATAAATTAATAAAGTTTTATTTAGTAGAAATATTATTATAAACGCAGTTAATTAGACTTAGAGCCGGCTTATTAGTAAATAATATTTAATATACTAAACCCTTATTTAATAATTAAATAGACTTAAAGCTATTTTACTTAAAGAAGCATCTATTACACACTTAATCTATTAAAAAAATCTCTTTATAACTTTATAAAGCCATAATCTACTACTTTAAACTATTATATTAACCCTTAAAGACCCTTTAAACTCTTTTATAACTCCTAAAGCTATTTTAATACTCCTTCCCCTTCTCTAATTATATAACTATAGAGTTTTTACTTAAAAAGCCCCTAAGGCTAAGCTACGCTCTATAATAGTACTTAAAAGTAAGTTAGAAATATTATTAGTTATTTAAAATACTAGTAATATATACTGTACTTTAAAGAAATTATAAAACTACTAAAATATCCTAACTACTAACTAAAAACCCTAATATATTAAAAATCACTAGTAGTAATCTATTATATAAGTAAATATACCCCTAAGACTATAGTTTAGGGGAAATACCTATATTTAAAATATTATTAGCTTAATAATCCTTTATTAAAAGTCTTTTTAATAATAAAATCCCTAGTATAAAAGTAATCTCTAATAGTATATAGTATTAATTAGTAGTTTATAATAAAAAAGGTACTTAAGTAATTATAATAAGTTTTTACTAAACTATAGTTAATTTATAGTATAAAAACTAAGTAAAGAAATACTTTTAACTACGTACCCTATATATTATAAAAAGCCTTTTCTTTGTCCCTTATTTCTATCCCCTATTACTATTATCTTATCCCCTTTAATTAATACTAAATAATAAAATATAATTACTTAATAACTATTAACGTTATTATTAATTAGTTATAAAGACTTAACTAATTTTTAACTATAACTAGTGTTTTACTACGTTTACTACTAGTATATAACGTACTAATAAGTCTACTATTATAGTTAGGTTTCTAAATTTAAATTTAGTATATAGAAATCCTATTTTATACTCCTAATTTACCTATAGGTACTAGGAAATAAAAAGATCCCTTTTATTTAAATTACCTAAACTCTACCTATAATACTTTAAAGGTATTATAATACTCTAAAGTAAAATAAAATATTATAGTTTAACTATAATAGTAATAAAAATCCGTAATAAAAAAAATAGAAATATTAATTAATATTAATATTATTTAAAAACCTCTTTTTTATCTATTATCCCTATTATTTATTACCCTTACTATATTCCTACTACTAAATAATAAAAAAGCAACAAAAACATCCTTAGTACTACAAGGACTCTAAAAAACTCCCCTTAAGTAACTACAACTACACTATTAATTAACGCAGTTATAAAACAAAAAAACTCCTAAGAAAGTAACTATAGTTATAAACGAGAAATAAGGCGATTTATAACGTTTTTATAATATTAGCCCTAGGGACTAACTAGGGCTTATTACCCTTAGAGTTAATAAATTAGTTAGAGTCTACTACCGTTACTAGTGGGACTAACGGGTCTATAAATACCCTTGTTTTAGTACTTTTAACTATTGCCCTTTAAGCTATTAATATAGTAATTTAAAGTCTATAGTATAATATAGATTTAATAATAGAAACTAAAACTAAAAGACTTATAATAGCCGCGGTTTACTATATTAGTAAGTATATAACTAATAAGGTTGTTAGTATAGAGTTATATAACTACTTCTACTTTAACTTTACTAAATAGACTATTAATACGTTTAAATGTATAGATAAAAACGTCTAGCACTATATTAGGGACTTCTTTCTGTATTGTAGTGTCTATATTAACCCTACCTTAACTACTAAATACATTATACATAAAATCTATACTCTATTAACGTTTAATAAGTTCCCTATATAGTTTAAGGAATAAATTAATACTATAGTTTAATAAAACCGCCTCTTTAGGACCCTTATAGAACGCCCTAAGTTTTTAAACAAAATCTCTTTATAAGACCTATAAATCTCGTTACTTAAAAACTATAGCCTTATAGAGTCTTAGTTTTATAAGACCCTAAGAGCCCCTAGGGATTTATAACCTCCTTTACTACTACTACTAAAACGTAAGTAGTACAAAACCCTATTATAAAATATCTATTAATATCCCTTAGTATAGTAATATTAATTCTATACTCTTTTTCTTTAATAACCCGTCTTTAGTTAATACTAAAACTACTATAATAATTATAAAAAAAATAATATTAATAATTACAGCTTTACCCTAAATAACCCTCTACTAGTAAAGGCGCTTACTAACCTTATAAAGTTCTATAATAACTATATAAAGTATAGTAGTAGTTAGTTTAATATACTTATAATAAAAATCTAAATATTTTATTAATAGTATTAGTTTATAAGTATTAATTAAACGTAGTACGCTAGAGCTATTTTAATTATACTTAAGGATTAAGCTTTAATATTCTATTTTTAATGTTTTTATAACTCTATAAAACTCTTTAATTAGAATACTATAATTAAAAGGCTTTAAAACTACTTTAAAACTAAGGAGATACGTTAATAGTGCCTTTTTAAATAGTAATAAGCCTTTTTTATACGTATAATCTGCGATAATTTAATAAAAACTAAAGTTAAGTTACTTAACTTATTAATTAACTAACTTATAGATATTTAATTTGTACTATTAATTAGATTATAAACTAAGGATGCCCTTTATAATTAACTCGTTAATGTATACTATAGAGTTAAAGAGTACACTTTTTACCTTTTTAACTTAACTAAGAGCTTTATAGGGATTATTATATAGTTAAAAAACTCTATTAGTACTTTTAAATTAACCTAAGAGATACTATAATACTTAACTAAGGCTATTAAGCTTTATAACTCTTACGTTATTAATTAGATATATAACTATAGTAGGAAAGGCCGTCCCGGGTAAAAAAGACTATAAGGGACGTAGCACTAGAAACTATAAGGCGGGGATTGCTATCCCTAACGCTCTACTAGATTAATAAGTAATAAAAAGTGCTATATTTATAGTAAATTAGACTGTTGTTTATAGAGATACTCTACTAGAGATTAAAGTAAGGCTTATAACTACTATTATAAGGTTAATTACTTTTAAAATATTATAATAGTATCCTTCTAATAATTCCTTATAAAGTATAAGGGTAATAAGACTTTTAACGACGCTTAGGAGATTAATAATAGCTCTATAGATAGATACCTTTTAAATAATAAGAATAGTGGCACTATAGTAACTTAACTAATTATATTTATAACTATATACTTTGCGTTAGAATAAGTTAATAGCTCTAAGATAATTACGGCCCTTGTGGAGTAAGTAATAGTTTATACTATAATAATAGAAAATCTAAACCCTATAAAATCTACACTATACGCCTATAATAGCTAATATTCTAAAGCTATTTTCTAAAGTATTATACTGGATACTAGGGTAGTAGAGTTTTTTATAGTAGGCTATAGTTAATATATAGCCTTTAAGAAAACGATCTTTTTTAACCTTAAGCTTAATACTATAAGTACTAGTAGTGTTTTAATTTGCTTTAGTACTAGTAACGGTATTAAGTCCTTTAAATTAATTAAAATCCCCTTACTATTTAGAGATATTATCTTCTATATTATACCTACTAATATACTATTCTTACTGTGCCTTTAAAATATAAACTACCTAGGTATTATATTTAATAATATTAATAACGTTCTATATAAAGGAAATATTACTATACTAATTATTTAATAATAAGGGTATAAATAGCTACTATTTAACTACGAGTAAGTAATAGTATACTACTACTTTACTATTATTAAACTTTAATATCTCTATTATTAATTTAAATACTTATTTATTATAAAACTTTATAACCTCCTTAAAAGAGTTAGTTATTAACTAAACGTTTAAATATTAAAGACTTTAATAAAGATATACTACTATTACTAACTCTATAGTATAGTACCTTTAAAACTTTAATTTATATTATAAAATAAGTATAACTTTAACTATAAAGTTATTATAAATATTATATACTTTAATAGTAAGTTAGTTATTTACTTTATTAATACTATAACTAAATTTACTACTATAAGGTTCTTTAAAGATATATCTATCAAGGCAGTATAGAACGGTATTTATACTATATAGATTAATATCTACTAAGGACCTCCTAACTTTTTAGTAATAAACGTAGTTATAACGTTTAAAGTTATTAAGTTTAAGGGATATACTAAGGAGTAAGGAATTACCCTTAAAATTATACTAATTAAAGCCTACTACTTAGTTAATAAAATTAAAAAATACTATACTATTTTAAAATAAGTCTACTAAATCTACTACATTAAAAACCTACTTATACTACTTAAAATTATACTTTAAGTCTATATTAAAAATATTAATAAAACTATAGGCCTTAATAACTTTATACTAACCCTTTTTATTTTTAGAGTATACCTATAAATTAATAACTTATTTTTACTAACTTTAAATATTACTAAACGTACTTAAGTAGTTAAAAGGGCTACTAAGGAGATTTAGTATATTTATATAAAGTATAAAGTTAATAATACCCTTAATATATATAATAAACTAAGGATATTTAAAATACTAAAATTCCCTCTTTAATTAATAGTTAGGGTATAATATAAAAAAGGTAGTTAGTAAAGCCCTTACTAATTAATTTTAATAAATAGTAAAAAGTATATACTTATCCTTTTATAAAGCCCTTAATTCTTTTAATTAACGTCTATTAAGCTCTACTATAAAAATATTAATAATACAAACTTAAAAATTCCTTTCCTTTTAAAAAACTTAATAACTATAAAAAACAAAGCTAAAAACGTAGTTAAACTTAAAAATAAAACTAAAGAAATTTTTAATAAAATTATTATTAATATAAACTTTTTTTTTATTAAAAACTTAGTACTAGTAAAAGTCCTAAAACAATAATAAAGCTAACCTTAAAAGACCCTAGTTACTATATTTATTTTAGTTAAAAAAGAAACTAATTTTACTTTTACTATTAAGTTAAAAAAGTAGGGGATTATTACTACTCTAAAAGAACTATTTTAGAAGTTAACTAAGAAAGAGATTTTAGCTTTATAAAACTATAGGGTTTTTAATATTATCCTATTTAACCCTAAAGTTTATAGTAGATTTAAAAGGTTTAAATTTTATATTATTAATAGAATTAAAGTAAAAATAATAAATTAACTTTATAAAAAGTTCTACTTTATTATATAAAGCTATACTAATAATAAAAAAGTAGTAATTTTAATATAGTCCCCTACTATTTAACAGACTAGCTAATAATTAATTCTAGTACTAACTTTAACTCTTATAGGGATTAAAATAAAGTTATAGCTCTAAAATATAATATAAGTATATATATAATTAAAGATATAGCTAAACTAAACAATCTTTATATATCTCTTAATTTAAATCTATAACTAATACTTAAAAAACTCTATTATAGTTATTAAAAAGCTACTTTATAGTATTATAAAGACTAGGATATACTAATAGGTAATGTATTATAAGTATTATAAAGAAAAGCTTAAAATAAGTACTTTAATATATAACCTATACTTATTAATATTATTAATTAATAACCCGGACTTTACCTTAGTTAAAATATAAACGGATAATACCCTTAGTCTCTTAATAAATAATTTTTTAATCTATAAGACTTTAGAGCTTAAAAAGGTAAACCTTATAGCTAAAGTAAAGACCTTTTTAACTTTAAAAAAACTACTAATATTTAATAGTAGTATTTTAATACTTAAAGGGGACTCTTTTATTTTTTATTAAAAGGGCTAAAGTAAAAAACTTATAATTATTAAGTTTAATAAGAATTAGAAGACTTAATATATTTAATAACACACTTAAGGGGTATATATTATATTAATTTACTAACTTAAAGTATTATATAACCTTTTTATAGTAGTTTAATACTAAGAACCTATAAAAGAAAATATTACTACCCTTAATAAGTAACTCTACTAGTAGATTAATAACTAGTAGTAAGGATTAAAATACATCCCCTTTAACTTTAAAAAGAGTAAGCTTTTTGTTTTTATAAATAAATTATTTATTAATAATACTAACTTATTATTATAGTTAGGATTTATTATTATCTTTATAGAAGATTAATTTATTAGTAATAATATATTTAAGATTTATAGTAATATTATTTACTATAGTTTTATAAAAAGTAAGTAAGTTATATAAAGCGTCTTAGTATTAGAGATTTATACTATAACTATTAGTATTAATATAGCCCACACTATTATAATAACTTTTAGGCTTATTATAGATTATTTAAACCTTCCCCTAATTCTATTTATTATTTATATTAACTTTTATTTACTTTATAAGTACTTTATTAAGTTAAATACTACTAAAAAGAAGTACTTAATAATAAATATTATAGTATTATAATAATTATATAAATACTAAGAGTTTTAAAAAATATAATAGATTACTAGAAATAGTAATATTACTAATAACTTTATAAAGACAAAACTAAACTATACCCTTAAGGGCTTTATTTTTATAAATAAAGCTATAATTAAGATAGAAGATTAAATAACGAAAAAAGGATAAAAAAAGGGTATTTAAGTAAAAGAGATTTATAGATTTAATAAAAGGGTTAGGAGTACTAAGAAATATAAAGAAATAGTAGTTTATATAACTACAGCTAAACTTTTAGTTAGAGTTTATAACTTTATTAGAAATAAGGCTATTTAGTTCTAAAAAAACTAGTTAAAGAGGGATTAATTAAAAAAGTTTGAAAATATTATTTTTAGGCCTTTTTTAATAAACCCTTATTTTAAAGAAATAGATACCCTAGGGACCTATAATTAAAACCTTAAGCTATAAAAAAAAAGACTATTAGTATAGGAATAACTATATTAGAGTTAGCTACTTATAGTTAATAGTAGTATAGTAGGGTATAAACCTAGCTTTACTGTTATAAAGGTATCTTAAGCCCTTTACTAAAAGGGCTTTAAATCTATCTATTTTTAACTTTAATTACTAACCCCTATATTTTACAATCAATTACTATTTATTTACCCTATATAAACTAATAATTACTCTATAAAATACTAAAATATACTTAATCCTTTTTT
Organism: Colletotrichum musae; assembly: GCA_027406025.1. Classification (NCBI taxonomy): domain Eukaryota; kingdom Fungi; phylum Ascomycota; class Sordariomycetes; order Glomerellales; family Glomerellaceae; genus Colletotrichum; species Colletotrichum musae. The sequence goes on along the minus strand of JANVYC010000009.1, from coordinate 2,938,427 downwards.
AAAAGTTTAAAAAGCTCCTTTACCTACTTAGTAGTAAAGAAATTAATAAACCTTTTATTTAATAATAAATAATCGTCCCTAACTACCCTACTAGAGTTACTACTATAAATAGTAAAATATATAATAGCTTTAAATTTATAAAAAATAAAATCTTTTTATAAATTAACTATATACTAACTTACTACTATTCTATTAATAAAAAAGAGTTTAATAAGTATATAGTAGCCTATATTATATACTTTATACAGACTATACTAACTAAGTTCTACTTATTTAAAAGCTTTAGCACTACTTAGATTCTAAAACTTAAGTCCTAAGAGCCCTTTTACTATAACTTTAGCTACTAGAGCTACTATACTAGCCCTAACTACTTCTATAAAAACCACTATATTAACTATAGCTTAATTAACTATAAAAATAACTTTAACTATATAAAAAATATAAAGTATACTAACTACTATAAACCATACTTAACTAACAACAAAAGCTACTCTACCCACTCTATTAAAAAGAATAAAAAGCTTATAATTCCTACTTACTACTAACTATAGTACTTCTATAAAGAGTTTAAAAAACTAAACCCCCCCCACCCCTAAATACCTAAGTAACCTATAAGTAAATTTATTATAATTACTATAACCCTACTAACTCTAACTTTTAAAAAAAAAAAGTTAAAGTAACTCTTATAGTACTATAAGCTAGTTAAATAATAAAATAAGCAGTATTTTAAAAGGAAAAAAGAACCTAAAGGAGCCCAGCCCTTTCCTATCCCCCTCTCCTATAAGCTATAAAGAAATAGTAGTAGTCTTAGTTACTTAGTTTTAAGTAGTTTTATAATTACTTAAAAAGTAAAAGCTTTTAAATAATAAGACCCTTAGTTAGAGATATAGTACCCGTTAGAGTATATAGAAACTTAATTATAACTTAGTAAATATATTTAAATACTTTAATAACTTTAATACTATAGAATAAACGCCCCTACTAGTAGAATAATACTATTAAATACTAGCCTATTATAGTACTATAGTATAACCTTAATAAGTTAAATACTAAGATTATAGATATACTATAAATATACTTAAAAAAAGGTATAAACGTTGTACTAATTTAGGAACCCTAGTCCTTTTAAATAAATAGCTTAATAGTATATAACTACCTATAATATAGAGTCTTTATACTAGTAGATACCTAGTATAACTAGGATATAAGACCCCGGGTCCTTATATATATATAAACTAAGCTTATAGCTTAGTAGTCACACCTAACCCCTATCCGTAATATCCTTTAGCTATAGGTACTAAATACTATATTTATTAATATTTATAAAAGTAGTAGGGCAGTTTTAAATACTATAACAGCCCTTATATACTATATCCCTCCCTTTTACTATATAGTTACTAGTAACTTTAATACACAGTACCCCCTCTAGGAACTAGAAGTAAGTCCTAGAAATAGTAAAGAAACTATTATTAAATAGGCTAATAATTATAATATATAGTACTTTAAAAAGGCTAGAGTCCCTACCTATAAACTAAAACACGTCCTAGACCTTACTTTTTCTAACATCCTACTAGCCACAGTACTTATATACCACAATCTATATTCTAAGTTTAATTATAACTCTATTTTTATTACTATTCCTTATAACAAAGTACTAATTAAGTCCCTAGCTACTTAAGCCTAAATACTAAACTATACCTTTAAATACTTTACTTTACTTATTACAAATACACTACCCCCTACCACCCCCTAGGGGGCCACTATTATATAACTTAAATTAGCCACTACTACCCTTTATACTTACCTTACAGGCGCTATTAAAGTAATCTAGTCCCCTTTATATAAAAAGGAATAGCACAAAAGCGCCCCGTAGTAGACAGAAAATTATACTACTATATAGATTAAGTATCACAGCACTTAATACTAATAAGCCCTCTACTATCTAACTCCTTTCTATAGAGTCTATAACTACTATACTACTTCTATAGAAGTAGAAAAAGACCTCTATAATACTATTAAGTAGGCTAAAAAGGCTTATTAAAACCTCTAGATTAATGGTACTACTATACCTACTAAACTATATAAAATTACCTATTAGTAAAATAAAATACTTTTTATTTATATACTACTACTTAAAGTAAGTAAAATACTAATAAAAGATATACTAGAAAAAGCCTACGTTCTTTAAAAAGTACTACTAAAGTAGTTCTTAGTAAATAATAACCTCCCTAACCTAAATACTATTCTAATTATTCCTAGCCCTTTTATTCCCTAAAATACCTTTATCTCCCTAGAGTAGGTAAAGGCAGTTATACTTATAAAAAGTATAACCCCTAAGGTAAATAGCCTTACTATCTATTTACTTATAACTATTTAGCCCTTTATTATAAAAGTAGTTAAGTCCCTTTATAAAGGTTACTTTACTTATAAGTATTACTTTACTTTATTGAAAAAAGCTAAAGTTATTTTTTTTTAAAAAAGTTAAGGAAAAGTAAGACTCTATAAAAGCTAAGTTTTACTACCCTATTTCCCTCCTTTTATATTTAAAAAAGGGCCTAAAAAGGCTCTTTACCCACTAAATAGCATATAGTATAATTCTTAACTAAGTCCTTAACCCACAATAATATAATACCCTACTAAAGTAAAGTACTTTTAATCTTACTACTTATATAATACATAATATAAAAGTAGCACTAAAGGTTAAACTTATAGTAACTTTAGTTACTTTTAATACTAAAAAAGCCTTTAATACTATACTTTAGAACTACCTATATATTAAACTAAAATAATAAAGTTAACTAGAGTTAATAATAAAGTTTATACTATTATTTATAAGTAACTAGTATACTAGAGTATAGTTAAAAAGCCACTTTACTAAAACCTTTTTACTATAATATAGCCTTCCCTAGGAATCCCTAGCTTCCCTAGTACTATACTTCTTATACTTAGTTAAACTCTTTTATAATAACCCTAAAGCCTAATTTAACTATATAAATAATATAAGTATCTTTACTACCTTACCTATACCTAAAAAAAATGTATAAATCCTTAATAAAGAAGTATAAACTATCTTTTAATAAAGAATAAATAACTATATATAATTTAACTCTACTAAATATAAAGCTATATACTTTATTTAAAAATATACTAAGAATAAACTTAGCCTAAAAAAGTAGCCCTGGATTATTACTCTAAGTCCTACTATTACTTCTATACTACTAAAAAATACTATAAAATAGCTTAGGGTCCTTTTTAATTACTGTTTAACTTTTTATTAATATATTAGTATAAGGGTCTAAAAGGCCTAAAGGGCGGCTAACTTCCTTTAAAAGCTTAGTAGTATTTACTATAGCCTCCCCCTATACCTAACCTATAAAGCTATTATTATATATATTATCCTATCTACCTTAACTAGTATTAATACTTAGTATACTAGCTTTATAAAGCTAGTAGTACTATTAAAGTAATTAAAACCTAATACTACCCCTAAAGTTTTAATAGTTTATACTAAATAAGTTTAGTATATTAAAGCTATTAACTAAGTATTATAAATAGCTATTAAAGTAATACTCTTTATTTAATATACTATACTAAATAACTTACTTTATTAAAAAGTAGAAATTCTCTTTACTTTTATCCTTTTAAATACTACTTACCTTTACTTTTTTATATACTTCTACTATATTAATACTAATTACTCTCTAGTTTATTAACTATATAAACTACTATTAGTCCTAAGGACCTATTAAACTTAACTTTAAAAAACCTACTACTTCTTTTTTTAGTACTTTTAACTAGTACTAGTCTCCCCTACCCCTTTAGGCCCTCTCCTTTTTAATAAAAAAAAGGTAGTAAAAGCCTTTATAAAGTAACTAAAAAAACATTCCCTTACTAAAGTTATTACTTATTCTAATAACTTAATATCTAAAGTTAAATCTATTAAATATAACTTTACTTTAGTACATAGTAAATAAACTATTAAATAAAGCTAAAGCCGGTTTAGTTTTATAGAAGTATTTAATATAGAGGTTAAAAGTATAATTAGTACCCTTTATACTACCCTTTTTCTTTATCCCCTAGTAAAAACTATATATCTTTACTTTAATAATACTTTTATTATTTAATTCCTTTAAAGCTTTAATTAGACCCCTTTTAACTTATAAATAGTAATACTAAAGGTCTAAAATACTTAACTTTTTTAATATATCTTTATATACTATGTCCTAAGTTACTATAATATTTCTAAAAATAAATTAATAAATAAACTTACTAAAAAGGGTTTTAAACTACTTCTACTTATACTAAACCCCTTATTAATATTTTTAAACTTAAAAAGACTTACTTAAAAACACAGTTAAAACTATCTCTACTAGTAGTAAGTATATAGTTTAAATAGGTACTTTTATTTTTTAAACTATTTTAGTATATTAAAATAATACTCTAAAGAACTCTTACTACTATACTTAACTCTATACTACTTATTAGTAGTTAAGTTAAAATATAAGGATTTTTATAGTTACTATAATAAGTTTTATTATTTAAGTACTTATTTTTATTTTTATAAATATAAAAAGTCTTTAAATTATTTAGTATACTATAAATTAAATTATAAAATATAATAGTAGTAGTTTATTTTAATAATTAATAATAAACTAGGCCTATTAAAACTAGTTAAACTATTAGTTTATTAAAAAGCTTTATTAAAGGACTCTATTACTTTTAAGTAGTTTTATTTAAGTACTAATTACTATAAAAAAGCTTATATTTAGTTAGTTTACTATATACTTTAGTTATAAAGCTCTTAACTTTATTTTATTTTTAAATATATAAATTTAAGTTTTTCCTAGATATTTTATTTTTTAAAAAATTAATTTACTAAAAAAAATAAAATAATTAATTTATAAATTAGTATATTTTAGGAACTAGAATTTCTAAAAAATAATAGCCCCTAAGTAATTATAAGCCCCTTATAAGTTCTAAAGTAAACCTATATAGCCCTATAAATCTAAATATTAAAGTAGTACTAAATATAATTTAACTTAAAACTAAGAATAGTATAAAATAACTTATTAAATACTATAGTCCCCTTATATAAGGGATCCTCTATATACTATATGCTCCTAGGAGTATTCTAAGGCGCGCTGTTTTAGCTACTTTAGTTAGATTGGCCCTTTAATGGTGTAAATAATAATAAATAAATAAACAAACAAATAAACAGCCCTAATGTTAGTGGACTCTATGACAAAAGGCCAATCATACCGCTCTACTGGGCTGTATGTGAAGGACATATCGATTTCGTCAAGTTCTTCCTCAAATCTCCCTCTTTGGTGAAGAAGCTTCAATCTGCTAGGGAATGTCAACAATCTCATTTTGCCGGCTCACCCGAATTAGCCCATGTTCATCATCCACTCCAGGCAGCAATCCGCCGTGCTATAAGCAAAGGTGTGAAAGTGGGTTCAGCGACCATGATCCACTGTTTTCTCGACTTTTGCGCGCAAGAAAAAGTACGCGCAGAGGTTGCGAGCGACGGCTGTGATCCTCTGTTATCCGTCGCCTCAAAGCGGACATCACAGAGCTGCTCAACCGTCAGAGCACTTCTTCGTCTCAGCGAGCCACAGCAGACCAAGGTCCCAGAACCGCTATCCACACACATGGGGCTTAATACACCACTGGAATTTGGGGTTGATCTGAGCTCGAAAAACGACGACGGAGAAATGGCGCTACTTTTCACTGTCAAGAAAGACAGCGCCGATGCCGACGTCGTGCGTTGCCTCCTGGGAGTCGACGACACATCCTCTCAGGCGGTTTCGGGCTGCAAAATGTTTGACATGGGAGCCCGGGATGCCAAAGGAAGGACTGCTCTATGGTACTCTGCCTTCAACGGGAATTTTGAGGTACTCAAGACGTTGCTGGCCCACGGTGCCGACCTTGAAGACAAGGACAACGCTGGGCAGTCGATACTATTTGCAGCAGCAAAAGAAGGCCGTCACGAGGTCGTGCGGTACCTGGTGAAAACTTTGGGTATGAACCCCAAACAGAAGGACACCGGCGGGGAAATGCCTCTTAAAGCTGCCATGGAGGAGGTGAGCGATAAGTGGCTCTGGATCTGGAGCTGCCGGCCGCAGAGAGAGATTGGGTACTTGGAAACCATCAAGGTATTACTCGAAGGACTGGAAGGCGACGACCTCAAACTCGCCAACCAGGCTGTTTTACTCGGGGCCGTGACCGGCGAGTCGTCAAAAATCATGGACTTCATGCTGGAGCAAGACCTCGTTGATCTGAACTGGAGGTACGAGAACGGACTGACCTTATTGATGCGCTCCACACACCGGGCAATCTGTGACGAAAGCTCACTGATGATGAGGAGGCTTCTGAGTCTTAGAGTCGAGGTAGAGGGCACGGGATTAACAGTTGAATATCTTCCAACGGGCTCCAGACGGGTTAATTTGCATGGGAGGTGGATTTATTATCGCCCTGTGAGCGGTTTCCCCAAGCTTCCTACATGTATACTACCCATTCAAGATTTCAACTAGATAAGCCTTCTTGAAAAGGATTCCTACCGTCAGGATCTCTTCACTATGGCTGATGCCCTTTAGAACTATCATCACTTCTGTTATCACTCTCATTCTTGTCGTCGCTGTCTAGAATGTCGCTTCGTCGCCAACGCGAGAGTTTCCGCCATCGATACGTGAACAGCCGCGCGTTTTCCATCAGTACATGTAAGCAACATGCACATATCATACAACAGTTAGGTAGGTGGTCACGCTCCCTAATAACCAAGCGGCATCAACAACATGGACGCCAAGTCCTAGGAATAGCTCGGCTGCCGTCGTGGACTGGACGGCAGGTCAGATCGTACTTCAGCACTGGTTTAGAGTGGGTTCCCTCGGGATTTGCTCCGGGTGGGCTAGGTAAATCGCTGGTCGCTATCGTTTGCTCCGGGGCGGTTGGTGATCGGCCAACTCCTACGGAACGGCCCCGGCGGCGGATCTCGGCCACCAGAGCAGCCCGCCGAGACCACCTCCGGATTAACGAAATTACTGCGCCAAGTGAGTTGGTTGCCGTCTTCCCGGTCCCGTGTGGGCCCGCCGGCTGCGTTTGGCGTGATAGGGGGAAATCGCGCCGAATGCTACAAGACGCGTAATCAACTATTTTCTATAAATCAGCAACAGTCCCGTTCTCCATCTAGTGGTCCTGATCGTCTGATGCTTACTGTTCTGGCAGAAACAGATTAGTACACCACCACTTCCCGTCTCACAGAGGCATTGATCCCCGGACGCGCGGCTCACTATCCAATCCATGGCATTAAGTCGCACCCCTTGCCTTCGAGATTCCGACCAACCCACACCTAGTGCAGCCAAAATCGAAGACCAGACCCCCAAATTCGCTCCCATCACTGGCCCACCGACGACATGGACTTCGGTAAGACGGTAGGAACAGCCTGCGGCTCCTTCGCCGTCACCAACATCGACGACGTCTTCGTGCTGGTCACGTTCTTCGCCCAGTCGGCCACCAACCCGTCAATCACGCCCCTCCGCATCACGATCGGCCAGTATGTGGGGTTCACGGTTATCATGGCGGTCAGCATGATCGGCTTCGGCGCGTCGCTGGTGCTCCCCGCGGAGCCGATCGGCTTCCTCGGTCTGCTGCCGATATTGCTCGGGGTGTGGTGGCTGCTCGCGCTGTTCTTTCCCGCGCCGGAGGAGGAAGATGAAGATGAAGAAGGAACCGGAGCGACGAGTGGGTTGCGCGCCGCCGGCCTGTGGAAAACCATCTTCACGGTCGCCTCGGTCACGGTAATGAACGGCGCCGACAACATCGGCACCTACATCCCTCTCTTCTCCCAGGCCAAGGGCGCCGAGATAGCGGTGTACGCGGTGGTGTTCTACATCCTGCTGGGACTGTGGTGTCTGGCCGCGTTTTTGGTGATGAAGCAGCGGCACCTGCTGCACCTGGCCGAGAAGTACGCCCAGAAGGTGGTGCCGTTTCTGTACGTCGGGCTCGGGATATTCATCGTCGTCAAGTCGGAGTGTTATCCGTGGTCCATCGAGCACATCGACGAGGAGTTCTACGCGGACCCGGGCAGGCTGATCATGGCGCTCGTGACGACGTTTGTGCTTTTGCCGTGCATCGGGGCTATGCTGTGGATCAAATGGCGGAAGAGGAAGTTGGCTTCTGGAAGGGCCGACGAGGTTGCCAACGCCGCGGATACGGCCGCCGACTCGCAGCTCCCCGAGTCTCGGGAGCAAAAGCCGGCTCAGCCTGATGAAGTGCAACCGACGAGATCGGAAGGAGAGGTTCAGAGTACGAATGAACATAATAAGATCCAAACACCGTAAAAGTAGAATAGAATCTAAAGCCGGTGGAGCAAAGCCGACGAGTAAACCCGACGCAGACCCGAAGAAGCCGACGCGGACCCACTCCGGAGCAAACCCCGGGGGTGGCCCACCCCACGGGGAGCCAGATACCCGCGCGGAAGTCCGATCCGCACCTGCCGTCCTCGGTTGCGAGCGCAGTAAGCGACGGCAGCCGAATGAAATACGTGGTTGATCATTGGTCAATGGGAGGGTGTGTTGCTTACTGACTGACAGATACCGCGCGCCTTTTCACAATCTCGATTGCTGCTCTCTGAATCCCAAATGATAGGTACTGATTGGAAACTTGGTGTCGGACAACTTACCACCTGCCCCATTCGGCCGGGCATAATCGCCAATGAACCGTGGTGGTTGATTGTCCAATTCGTGAGATCTGAGGGATGAGAATCCATCGAGAGTTGGCAGATGTCGCCAATACGTCATTCCAAATATGACAGCTCGCACGATACACACAACTTGACACAACTCCATGCATAAGCACCAGCAAAGAGCCGTCGCAAAACGAGCGGACCCAAGGCGGAATTCCTTCCCCCATCTCCGCATATCTTTCTCCAAAGCCGAAACCCGACAAATCGGCTTTGAATAGCTCCAAATTCTCCAACGAAGAAAAAAAGAAGCTTGACCCCAGACCTTTCTTTGCAAGGGGTAGTGTGTAATCACACCGTCTCTCGTTGGCTCACATGCCCAACTTACGAAACCGCGAAAATGCGGGGGTTGCACAAAGGATCCTGTCAGGATGACGCGGGTTATGCGACTGCTGCTCGTGTCCTATCCGGTGCCAGCTAATCCTTTCTAGCAAAGGTCTCCAACCTTCAGTCTGTCTCGCACTTGGGCTCTCTCTAGTATACGTGCTACCACCGCGAGGGACCTCCCATCTGTTGCTATTCTTGCGGCTGCTGTTTCTATTTACCCATCGCTGCTGTGACTATTGTGCATTACCGTTGCTCCAATCGTCCGCGACTGTCGAAAAAGAACGCTGTTGTCCACTGCCTGCTGGACTCGGAATTCTTCCAGGAAGGTTAAGATATCACCGAATAGAAGGCAGGGTACCACCGGATAAACCACCTCGTCGAAGGATGAATCTCAGATCTCTTGGGTTGGGGTAAACATGGCTACCTGCGGTCTTCCACCACCGCATCCATGCCTTAGCTTAGTTCACTCCCCCGCGATTAGCCGCGTCCGAGACCTCCCCCCCCCCTCCTCCAAAACGGCAAGGTCAGGGGCACGATATAGCTGAAGTTTGGGGACCATCGGCTTTCGACGGTACTCAGAGCCGATGGCAGTCCCGGTTGCGTAAGAGCTTCCACCTTCTCAGGTGCCCTACCCTACTCACCTCACCTACTTTTTAAAAAAGATCGATTGCAAGTCAGAGCGTGCGCCTCTCGGGAAGAACGGAATGACGGATTGAGTGCGTGGCTTTTCGTTATATGAACGCGTAGCCCACGGTCCTTCTCTCACACACCCGTGACCCTCTCTCTCCTCCCTCTTTCACGTATCGAGTCAAACGCATCGTGAAGAAGACGTGACCATGGACACGAATCACATCGCCCTTTGGCTGGGCGTCGCTGCCCTGGGAGGTGTCATTTACGTGAGTCGCTGCTGCTGGAAATAAGGAAGGGGAACGTAGAGCTAACAGACACCAGATCGCCGGCATCGTCGTCTACCGCATCTTCTTCCACCCGCTGGCCAGATACCCCGGCCCCCTCCTGGCGAAGGTCACGGACGGCTACCAGCTCTACCACGCATGGAATGGCGACCGACACCTCGACTTTTACAAGCTTCACAACAAATATGGTACTTACCCCCACACTCACCTCTACACAACTCACCTTGACGGAACGCTGACAACCCATAGGCAAGATCGTACGCTTCGGCCCCAACTCGCTCTCCTTCAACTCGGCCACCTCCCTCAAGGAAATCTACGGCTTCCGCTCCAACGTCCGCAAGGCCGAGTTCTACAACGCCTTCGTCCACCCGGCGCCCAACACGCACAACGCGCGCGACAAGGACGTCCACGCGCGCAAGCGCCGCGTCCTGGCGCACGGCTTCTCCGACAGCGCCATGAAGGAGATGGAGCGGTACATCATCGGCAACGTGCGCTCCTTCACGACGGAGATCGGCCGCGGCGACGGCGGTGCCGAGTCAAAGGGGTGGTCGACGCCCAAGAACATGGCCGACTGGTGCAACTACCTCGCCATGGACATCCTGGGCGACCTGTCGTTCGGCAAGGCGTTCCACATGCTCGAAGCCCCCGACAACCGGTTCGCGCTGGACTTGATTGCAGCCGCGACCAAGCGTCACTTGCTGTGCGGCACGATGCCCATCGTCGACAAGCTCAAGCTCGACAAGCTGTTGTTCCCGACTATTGCGGCTGGTCGCGCGAGGTACATGGCGTACAGCAAGGCGCAGCTGACGGACCGGACGAAGATGGGCGAGGATACCGACCGCCGCGACTTCTTCTACTACCTCCTCAAGGCGCGCGACCCGGAGACGGGGCAGGGCTTCTCGACGCCTGAGCTCTGGGGCGAGTCGAATCTTCTGTGAGTCCCTTCTGTCAGCCACTTAGCAGGAAACATATATACTGACCGAATAGCATCATCGCCGGCTCCGACACCACGTCCACCGCCATGGCGGCCACCATCTTCTACCTCGTTCGCAACCTGCAGGCGCTCGAAAAGGCGACGGCCGAGGTCCGGGGCAAGTTCGCCGACGTCGAGGAGATCCGGCAGGGCGCGACGCTCAACACGTGCAGCTACCTGCGCGCCTGCATCGACGAGGCGATGCGCCTCTCGCCCTCCGTCGGCGGCCTGCTCCCGCGCGAGGTGCTCGCCGGCGGCATGACCATCGACGGCGCCCACGTGCCCGCCGGCACCGTCGTCGGCACGCCGCACTACACGATCCACCACAACGAGGCGTACTACCCGGCGGCGTACTCGTACGTGCCCGAGCGCTGGATTGTGGGCGCGACGAACCCCGTCAGCGGGATGCAGACGACGGAGCAGGACACGGCGCGGGCGCAGAGCGCCTTCTGCCCCTTCTCCATCGGCGCGCGCGGTTGTATCGGCAAGGGACTGGCGTACGCCGAGATGTCGACGGCGCTGGCGCGCACGCTGTTCTTGTACGACATGCGCAAGGCGGTGGGTGTGTTCGATCCGGCCGAGGGCAGGGCGGAGCTCGAGGAGGGACGGAGGAGGGTGTCTGAGTTCCAGCTGTACGACACGTTTACGAGTATGAAGGACGGGCCGATGGTGGAGTTCCGCGCGAGGGCGTGAGTCGACGCAATCGAGGCCGGGGTTTCGAGAGCATCATGAGGATCGGTTGTGGTGTTTGCGACGCCGAGTCGCGCATATGAGAGTGCATGAAGCCTTTCGTCATTGACAGACGACGCGCCATGATTTGAATGCTTGCGCATGTCAGCGGTTAGCGGAATGAGAAAAAAAAACTAATGAACGCATTTCCAAGGCGATTCCAAGGAATGTGATGTGTGGATCTTGTCCTCTTCAATCATCGTGCGAGTTTGTCCGTCCGAACTTGCGCACCATTCAGATGCCCCTGTTCCTGTTCGAGCGCATTCTCCAACTGCCACTTTCGGCTCGGCTCTTTGGATCGGCGGCGGGCACTTCCCTGTCAGGCACGCGGCCCCGGTGTTGCCCGCCGGCAAAGACCGGCGTTATTCTTGTGGTGTACTAAAAAACCTGTCCATAACGATATAGCTGGTTTGCACCCCTATAATTGTTATAGGCAGGTTATCGTTATGGTCAGGGAAATGGCATGGTCTATATAATTAATAAATAAGCTATAGTAAAAATAAATCTATACGTAAATTACTAGTTATACTATTTAGGATGCTAGAATGAAGGTATTTAGTATTAACTACTTTTACTAGTTGATTTTCTCTACTACTTACTGCTTTCTAAGGCCGTTAAGATGTCTTTTAAGCCCTTTTAGTACCTTAAACAAGGCTATTCCTAACTCCTTTTTATACTATAAGTAGGTCTTAAGGTTCTAAATAGCTTTAGAGAGCTAGACTAGTAGTATAATAACTTCCTTAGTATCTTTATTAACGCTAATATTAGAGAAGACCTTTATAATATAATTTAATAGTATTTTATAGTTATTAATAATAGTTTTAATTATAGAATTAAAGAATTACTTAATAGTTATTACTTACCTAATACTAGTGGTTTTTATTAGTCTATATAAAAGAACTAAAAAGAAAAACTAAAAAGACAAAAGGGAAAATTAAACCTATAGCCTTTAGCTTAATAAGCTAGACTCTAAGCTACTAGGTAAACTACCTTTAGTAGAAAAAACCACCCTAAATGTCTCTTATTAACCCCTCTAGGGTGCTCGTGGCCAACTATAGCTCTTATAGCCGACTACAGCACCCATAGCTAACTACAGTGCCTATAGCTAACTATAGTAGCTATAGCTAACTATACACAGGGCCTAAAGCCACTTAACTAAGCTGTATATAACAAACTAAACCCTAAAAGAACTAGTGCCTTAAGAGCTAGACTAATAGAGTAAGGTACTAGGTCTATAAAAAGTAGAGCTCCCCCTAGCCTATAGAGGTCTAAACTTCTACTTTCTTAATAAATAAACAAGTATAGTAATATAGTAATATAGTACTATTACTACTACTATAATACTTCTACCTCTTTTACTTATATATTATACACTAAACTTATACTTTTACTAACTCTATTAAGCCTAATATTACTATAAAAGTATTTAGCTACTTTAATACTAACCTTAATACCCTTATACCTATACTTATAAGTTATAAACCCAGCTCTATAACTAACTCTACCTTTTTAGTTAATTATAAAAGTCTATTTAGACCTACTTATTTAATAACTAACTTTATTTTAACTATAAAAGACCTAACTATATAACTAATACTCCTAGTTTACTTATAATTTAACTCTTTAAATAACTAAAAAACCTAGTTTTTAAATTATCCTTAAACTATTAAACCTTCCTTAATAAATTCTTAATAAATCCTTATATATATTTACTATAATAAATAAATTCTTAAATAATATTTAATTAATACTACCTATATAAAAACTAAGATTATTATAGCTTTAACTATTTAGTTTAACTAATAAAAGCTTTTATAAACTAATATTAACTATTTTAAAGTTATAAACTTTAAATTTATTAACTATAATAAACTAACTAAAAGAGTTAAAAAAAAATATAGTAGGGCTTTATAGTTTTAACTACCTCTTTAAACTACTTAATTAACTATATAATAAGTAGTTTACTTTTATTATTTTAATAAATTAACCCTTAAGTTTTTAAAAGTTTATTTAGTTTTAGTTATTTAAATAAAAAAGACTTAAAACTTATAAAAAATAAATAAAATTACTATTTTTAAGCTAAAAGGGTAATTAAACTATTGAGTTTAGTTTTTATAATTTAACGCAGTTTTATTTAGTAAAAATCTAGTAATAGATTTTACTAAACTACTAAATAAATAAAATAAAAACCCTAATAATAAAGTATTAAGTTATATATAACTTCTTTATAAAAACGGCCCTCTATAAGTTATAAAAAACTCTAAAATAGTACTTAAAGCTTAGAAAAGCTTAAAAAAGCTATATTAACCTAAAGGGTTTACTAACAAGTTTCTTACCTATAAAGAGTTTTTTAATACTACTTTAAATAACTTTAAAACTCTTAAGGAATACTTTAATAAGGTTAAAAAGCTTATAAATAATCTAACTCTAAATAATTTAACTTTACTTAAATAAGTAATTATAACTTAGGTTTTAAATAACTTAAATAACTCTTATAAAGGGTTTATAACTAATATTACTTAACTTTTAAAAAAAAACTTAAATACCTATACTATTAAGTCTTTATTTATTAATTTATTAAATAAATCTAAGAAAAAGGGTAGTAATAACTCTATATAATTCTCTAAGTCTTAAATTAAGTCTAAAAAGACTTTAAAACCCTAAAAACAAATAAAGGGTCGTTACTATAACTATTACAAGAAAACCAGCTATATAAAGAATATTTATAGATTTTTATATCTAAATAAAGCTTTTAATTAGTTTAAAAAAATATTAAAAAACAACCCTACTACAAAAAAAAAAGAATTAAAAAATAGAATTTATATAAATAATTAGTTAATACTATTATTAATAATAATTCTAACTCTTCTAATTCGTTTAAAGAAGTTATAGTTATTTTAGACTTAATAAATATTAACTTAGTAACTAAAAAAGACTCTAATTTAGATGTTAAATTTAAAGATATAATTATAACCTCTAAAACCCCTATTAAAATAGACTTTAAAACTAATAAAACATCACTAAGTAATTTAATTAAACAGTTAAATAAAGAACTTTTAGATTCTTCTACTTATAAAAAAAAATAACTATTTTATTTAAACTCTACTATAACAATTTATATAACTAATAACCTATCTCTACTTAATAATATTAAAATAATTAAAACTAAAGTTAATTAGAGTAAAGTAAATTAATTATTTACTTATAAAAAGGGTAATTAAACTACTATTATTAATAATATACTTTATATAATTAAAGATATTTACTATATACCTAAACTAAGTATTAATCTTTTAAGTTAAGCTAAACTTACTAAAATTAGTATAGCCTTAATATACTATAATAAACTAATACTTTATAATATAATTAAGGATAAAGTCTTTTTAATAGGAATAAAGAAGAACAACTTTTACTTTTTTAACTTTAATATAAATAAAGAAGTTATTAATATAATAAAAGAGTCTTTAAAAAAGTTCTAAAGTTAAAATTAAACTCTAGATTCTAAAATTAATATAATAAAACTATAGTATAATTAATTAAGCTATATAAATTAACAATCTTTACTTATTAGTTTAAATTAAACTAAAATTACGTATAAAAGAACTACTATAAAGGTATTTTATAAACTACCCTACAAAGCCTACTTAAAAGAAAAATTTATAAACAAAATAAATAAACAGTTTAATAATTATAAAAAGAACTATCCTTACTTATATAAAATTACTTTAAACTTATACAGGCCTATTACACTTAAAACCTATAATAATTATAAATAGTTTATACTATTTATAGATAAAAAGACCCGCTTTATATAGGGTAAATTACTAAAAATAAAGGAATCTAAAGAGGTTTTTAATACTTTTAAGAAATTTAAATCCTTAGTTAAAAATAATAAAAATAAGTATAAAATTAATTAATTTAATATAGATAGTAGTAAAGAGTTTAATAATAAAAGGATTAAAACTATATATAGTAAAAATAGTATAACTTATAATATAAAACCACTTTATATATATAAGCCTAATAGTATTATTAAAAGAATAATACATACTTTAGTAAATAAAGTAAAAGCTATAGTAATTAATACTAATATTAACTTTAAACTATAGGGAGAAGCTTTTTTAGTAGTTATATATTTATATAATAGAACCCTATATAAGTTAATAAGTAATAAAATACTATATAAAGTAAAGAATAATATAAAACCCTTTTTAGACTATATAAGGGTCTAGGGGAGTATTTACTACTATAAAAATAAAAACCCTAATTTTAAAAAGCTAAATAATAAAGCTAAAAAGGGTATAATACTAAACTATAGTAATAATACCTATAGAATCTGGGATTTAAAAGAAAATAAAGCTATATAGTTCCGTAATGTTAAAATATTTAAAAATATCTTTATAAAAGATATAATAAATAATAATTAAGAACTATTTATACTAAATAAAATAAATTATTTATAATTTAGTATAAATAAAAGCGGAAAAGAACTTTAAAGTAATAGTTTCTTTAAAATAGACTTAGATTTTAATAATAATAATAATACTAATAATACTAATAATAATATAAACTCTAAATTAACTATAGAAATCCCCTATATAGATAAAGAGATTTAGGAAAGCTATATATAGGTTAAAAATTAAAAAAGTATACTATTTATAATAAAAGATTACTTATTTTTAAATATAATATCTACTATAAATAGTTTAAAGGATAAAATCTCTTATATATTAAGTATTAATAGTTTAGATAAACCTACTATATATAAATAAGTTTTAGAATTTAAAGATTTATAAAACTAGATTTAAGCTATGTATAAAGAGTTAAAAATATTAACTAAAATAAATACTTAGAGTATAATTAAAAAACTATAATTTATAAGACCTTTAGGGGGCAGATGGGTTTATAGAACTAAAACTAATAATAATATTAATACTAAAATTAAAAAACCTATTAAATATAAAGCCCGTTAGGTAGTTTAAGGTTATAATTAATATATAGGTATTAATTACTTAGAAACCTTTAGTACTACTTATAGGCCTAAATTTTATAAACTATTATTTTTAATAACTATATAAAATAATTAGGATATTAAATAATATAACGTTACTAGTATATTTATATATACTAATATTAATAAAAATATATACGTATAATTACCTATTAGTTTTTTTAATAATAATAATAAATTAGTCTTTAATAAGGATTATAAAGAATCTAATAAAGAATTAGTCTATAAACTTAATAAAGCTTTATATAATTTAAAATAAAGTCCTAGACTGTAGTATAAGTATTTAAAAGAAATACTTAAAAAGGAAGGCTTTAATATATTGCTTTATAATAAGGCTATTTTTATACTAAATAAAAAAGGAGTTAAAGTTATTATAGTTTGTTATATAGATAACTTTTTTAGTTATTACTCCTAACTCTGAAATTACTAATAGTATAATTAATAATATTTCTAAAGAAATTAATATAAAACTACTAAGGGTACTTAAAACCTTTTTAAGTATTAAAGTAGATATAAATAGGTCTAAAAAGACACTATTTTTATACTAAACTAAATATATTAAAAACCTACTTACTAAGTATAATAAAACCCACTTATATAGGTATTTAATACTTATAAATAATAATATAAAAATAGTAGAAAATATAAGAAAAGCTACTAAAAAAGAAATAAAATAATTCTAATAAAAAATAGACTCTTTAATATATTCTACCTTAAAAACTAGGCTAGATATAGCCTTTATAGTTATATTATTAGCTTGTTATATAAGTAATCCTTTTAAAAAGTATTTTATTACTTTAGATTAGTTATAGGAATATTTAAATAAATTCCCTAACTTAGGGATTTTATACAACTACTTTACTAAATTTAAAATAATAGGATTTTTAGACTCTAATTAAGCTAGAGATCTTAATAATAGAAAATCCACTACTAACTACTTATTTTACTTAGGATTTTATAATATAATTAGTTAGAATACTATAAAACAAAAAACAGTAGCTTTATTTACTTATAAAGTTAAATATATAGCTTTAACTAAAGTTATTAAAAAAGCTATATATTTATATAACTCTTATAATTATATATTTAAATCTTTAAACTTTAAAAGCTTTAATAAACTAAAGATTTTTATAAATAATAAAGTAGCTTAAAGGCTAGTTAAAAATCCTGAATTTTATAAAAGAGTTAAGTATATTAATATTAAATATTACTTTATAAGAAATGTAATTATTAATAATAAAGCTTTACTATACTATATATCTACTAAAAATAATTTAGTTAATGTTTTAATTAAGTTTATAGATAAAATAATATTTAATAATTATTTAACTACTTTAAGTATAGTAAATTATAAAGGTTTTTTATCTTTTTTTTAAAATAAAACTAAAAAGAATATACATTTAATAAAAGATAAGTTAGAAATAAATAACTTATTATATTAAAAGAGAAGGTTTTTTTTAAACTCTAAAATTCTTTTTTATTTTTACTCTAAATATTTTTATTTAAAAAGAAAGGTTTTTTATAGAGTCTTTTAAGAAGTTTTTAATACTAATAAGAAGTTCTTTAATTAGACTTTAATATACTAAAATCTATAATAAATTTAAAATAATATATATTTTAAAGGGGGATATTAGTTTATATAAAAGAACTAAAAAAAAAACTAAGAAAATAAAAGGAAAAATTAAACTTATAGTTTTTAGCTTAATAAGTTAGACTTTAAGCTGTTAAGTAAACTACTTTTAGTAGAAAAAACTTATAAGGATCTAGTGTAGGACTAAGTACCTAGTATACTCTTAGTAGAAGTAAGGGAAAACTTTAAGAGATTTTTATATAGTAGACCCCTACTAAGTCCTTAGTAAAGGTATATAAAGGAAGGACTAAAAAAAAAAGGGAGAAGTTAAGTAAAAGTAACTAAATATACTTATACTTATTTTTAAAATACTATAATTAAACTTAACTTAAGTATATAGCCCCTAATACTTTTATATACTTTTACTTTTACTTTAATATAAAAAGTTAGTAATAAGTATATTATAAAGGATTTTATATAGTATTAACTAAAATATTAGTAAACCCCTAGTAAACTTTATATTTAATTTAAATTAAAATAGGGATAATAGAAATATAGTTAATTAAATAGTAAGTAAAGTAGTTATATAGTAAAGCTTTATTAATAACTTAGTTAATAATTAAAATTATAAAAGTAATAGTTAATATAATTATAGTATAGGGAATATAATAATTAATATAAGTAATACTAAGAAATTAAGTAACTTAAATAAAAAGTACAACTTTAACTTTTATTAAAAATAGTATACTAAATACTTATTAACCTTTAGTTAATAAAAAAAACTATTTATATATAAAATAATAGAAATAATTTAAGAACTATAAGTTTAGAATACCTAGCTATAAGTATAACCCCTATTAAATATTTTACTATAAATTATAGTATAATAAGTTAAAAGTATTAAGTAAGTTACTAAAGTAATAAAAACTATTTAATAAACTATTATTTATTATCTAGTAAAGTAATAAAAAAAACTATTTATATATAATATAGTTTATTTAATAAAGGATATAATTAGTTTAATTTATAAAAACTAGTTTATTATAGTTAAAGTGGCCTATAGCTATAAAGAGGGTACTACTATAGTATAATAAATATAGTAAGTTATTAGTATTATAAAGTATACTCTTTAAAGTAACTAGCAAAGCTATTAAAGAGTCTTTATTAATAATTATATAAAGAATAGCTTAGAAATAAAGTCTATCTAAGTAGAGTTTAAAATTTTTATTTATAACTAGTATATTACCCCTAAATTATAAAAATAAAACTATAGAAATATACTTTAGAGGTACTATTAAAAGAATAATAAAAAACTTACTATTTTATTTTATTAATAAAAATCTATTTACTAGACCCTTAGTAAAGATATAAAGGGGAAGGGTAAAGTATATTAATTCTTTTAGTATTTAAATTAATTAATTTATAAAGAATTAATGTAGTAGGATTTTAAGTACTTAAATACCCATAAGATCTTAATTTATATATAATAAATTTAAGAAACCTTAAAAAAATATAGAACCTTTAAAAGAGGTTTATATAATAAGAGCCATAAAAAGTACTATTTAGGCCCTTATAAATAAAGAAAATAGGTAGTTCTACTATAGTTATATTTATTAAAAAGAGGTAGTTTAAATTATTACTAAATAAGTTATAAGGGTAAAGAGAACTAGCTGTTTTAAGCTTAAGGTTTTATAAATACTCTAAAAAACTTAAATACTAGTTATAAGTTAAAGAGGGACTTTAGTAGTATTATTTATTATAACTATTAAAAAATAGGGTATTATTTTACTAATTATAAGGTACTTAAGTAGGATAATTATTAGAACCTTTATAAACTACTATATAAAAGTATTAATATAATTTAGGTTTAGGAGCTAAGTAGTTTAAAAAATAAGTAGGTATAGATTAGCTATTAACTAAACTTATACTAGAACTTATTTTAGTACTTATAAAGGAGATAGTTAAAGGCTAAGTTTTTGTTATAATAAGTTATAATAAAGTTAAAATTATTATAAATATAAATACGTATATATAACTAAATATTATTAATATTAACTTTATAAAGTAGTTTAAACTTAAAGAAGTATTTAATATAATACTCTTTAAAATTTTAATATTTAATAGTTGACTTATGAGTAAAGTAAAAGTATACTAGCTGACTTTTTTTTTTATTAATAAATATAATACACTTTATAAAGTTAGGTATATATTTATAGCGACTCCTTACTTAGATAGTACTAGAGGTATACTTTTAGTTAATAATACTATAGGTATAAAAAGTATTTTTATTAATATATATATATATATATAGTAGTATATTTTAGTATTTTTAGTAAGTTTAGAAGCTTTTATATAAGAAGTGGTAGAAGAGAAGTTTAAAGTATTTATAATATATATTATAGGAGTATATACTATAGTAGAGAATAAAGGAATCTTTACTAATAACTCTTTAAGCTAAGACTATATAATAATACTTAAAAGCCTTTTTAAAGAACTTTATTCCTATATTAATATATTTAATAAAAAAGTAGTAATATAGGTCCCTATACTAGTAGATACAGAATACTTTATTAACTTAGTTAAAAAAAAGGAGCTACTATATAAGTTTATTTATTCTATATCGCTAAAGTAACTCTAAGTACTTTTTAAGTATATATAGAATATAATAGTTTAGGGGTAAATTAAGTTATTTATTAGTTTAGTAGGAGTATTAGTAATATTTGTACTAAAAAAGGATAGTACTTTATAATTATATATTAACTATAGGGGTTTAAATATAATTACTATTAAAAACTAATACTTTTTACTACTTATTAGTAAGTTATTAAATAGGTTTACTAGGGTGTAATAGATTTTTAAGATTAACTTTAAAGAGGTATACTATAGAATTTATATTAAAAAGTTAAACTAGTAGAAAATAGTGTTTTGTATATGCTATAGCTATTTTAAGTATACTATAATGCTGTTTGGATTAATAAACGCCCTTACTACTTTTTAAGTATATATTTAATAGGTACTTAGTAATATTATAGACGTTTGCGTTATTGTATATTTAAACGATATTTTAATTTATTTTTAGTTATAGGAGGAATATATAAAGTACTTTAAAATAGTTTTAAAGTACTTAAGGGACGCTAAACTCTTTATAAAACTCTTTAAATATAAGTTTTATAAATAAAAAGTTAATTTTTTTAGGTTTAAAACTACTTATAATAGTATTATAATAGACTTAGAGTGTATTTAGGTTGTTATTAAATAGTTAATACTAGAGAGCTATAGAGATATTTAGGTTTTTTTAGGATTCTATAACTTTTACTAAAAGTTTATTAAGAATTATTTATATATTATGGGTTTGTTAAATAGGGCCTTAAAAGGTAGTAAAAATAGTATAAAGTTAGGAGCTTTTGTTTAGATAGAGAAGATATAGAAAGTATTTAATAAACTTTATTAATACTTTAGTAAGGTACTAATACTAAAGTACTATAACTTAGAGTTAGATACTTGTGTTAAGATAGATATATTAGTTTATATAGTATTTAGTATAGTATTATAGAAATATAAAATATAATAGTACTCTATTACTTTTTAGTTTAAGAAGTTTATAGAAACTAAAATATACTAGGCTATAGATTAATAAGAACTTTTTATAATTATAAAAAGTTTAAATTACTAGGCTTAATATTTATAGAGACTCTTTAAGTTATTTTTAGTTTTTATAGACTACTAAGTACTAAAAGGTGTGTTAAATACGCTAGTGTGGGATATTTATAAAAGACTTATTTAATAGGTATATTATTTATTAGTTTTTAATTTTAAAATTTAATACTAGTTTAGGAAAATAAACCCTATTAATAGACTATTAAAACGCTTTAATTATATAAAGGGTAAAATATTAATTAAAGATATTATACTTATATTTTAGAAAAAGCTAGTATTTATAAAAGAGGTTTTAAAGAATATTTAGAGATATATTACTAATATTAAAACTAAACTAAGTATAACGACTTATATATACGTTTAAGCTATTTAAGTTAGTATATAACTTTAGACTTAGTTAATTAACTTTATAGAGGGAGGATTTTTACTTTTATATTAGTATATACTTTATAGAAATACTAAAAGTTAAAACTATAACTATTTTATAGTAGTTAAAGCTATTACTTATATTATATACTAGAATAAAAACTTAATAGATATTTAGTAAGAAATTAGTTATAATTAAAAGGACTTAACTAGAGCTAGGGTTATTAGTTTAGAATAGTATATTTTATATACTATAATAAAGGAGTTTATTTAAGGTAAAATAGTATTTAAATTATAATTATTATTAAACTTTAAAAAAATAGTTAAAGGACTATAGGTTAAAGATTAATTTTATAAAAATACTATAAATATAGTTTAAGTTTATACTAGAACTTATATAGGATACTACTTAAATAAGAAAGGTACTTTGTGGTTTTATAAGTAACTAGTTCTTTTAAATAAGGGCTTATTATAAAAAGAAATTATCTAGACTTATTATAATAACCCAAGGACTAGCTATATAGGTACTAATAAAATAGTTAAGTTAGTTTTAAGGAAGTTTTATTAAAGTTATTTAGTAGAAGATATTTATAAGTATATTATTAAATACTTATAATACTAAGGAGTATAAGTACTTTATTATAAGTTATATAAATTACTTTAATTATTTTCTATACTATTATATCTTTTTTAGGAAATTAGTTTAAACTTTATTACTAGACTTTTACTAAGTACCCAGAATAATAGCTATATTTATAACTTAATTTTAGTAATTATATATTAAATAATAAAGATTATGTATTTTATTATAATATAAAAAACCCTTAATATAGTATAGTTAGTATAAGTTTTTTATAAAAAAATAGAATATTATTTTAGGACTCTAAAAGGAATAGTAGGGGATAGAGATAAGTTATTTATTAGTTATTTTTAAAAGGAGTTTATTAAAGTAAAGGCAATAGCTTATTACTTTTTAATAGTATAGTACTTATAAATAAATAGTACTATAGAATAAGTATACTAATCCCTAGAAGTATACTTTTATAAGTATACTAAAGCTATACTAAAATAATAAGTAATTTAGTTATTAGAAGTAGAGTTTTTATATAATAATAGTAAATACGTAACTATTAGAGTTAGTTTTTTTTAAGTACTAATAGTATACTATTTTTAAGTAGTAGAATATATTTTATTATAAAAAAAAAATATACTTAAAAGTGTTTAAAAATAAATTATTTATATAGTAGAAGTTTGTTAATATATAGTTAAGTATTAGTAGTATATAATAAAAATATAAATTAAAAATTATAATAAAAGATACTTTTTAAAGGAGTATATAGTTAAAAAAGTAGTTAGTTTTTTAATAAAAAACGTTTTTTTTTATAAAAGTAAAAAGAAGTTAGTACTAAAATATATTAGAGTTTTTATTACTAAGAAAGTTAGAAATAGTATTTATTATATTTAGTTTTTAAAAAAGTATTAGTAATTATATAATGTGTTTTATATTAGTTTTGTAGAGCTTTAAATAAGGAAGGTAATTAAGGAATAGGACTTTTTAAATATAAAGGACTTTTAAAAAAAATAAAAGGTTAAGGATATTGTATTTAATTATAAAAATAGTAAAAATATACTATTTTTTATTAAGTAAAAAGGGTAGTTTATAGAGTATAATATATAGGAACTTATAGAACATTTAGTAAATACTTAGTAAGTGTTTTAAAGATACTATATATAGGTTAAAAAGTTATATAAAAAAATAGGATAATAAGTAGAATATTTATAAATAGTAGAAAATAATTATTAGTAAACTTTAGTTAAAGCTATTTTAAAAACTTTTATTAAAAGATAATAAACTAGAAGAGGAATACTATTTACTACTACTATTACTATTACTATTTTTACAACTACTACTTTTACAATTACTACTACTATTACTACTACTACTACTAGTACTATTAGTATTAATATTTATATAATTCTTTAATAAAGCTTTATATTACTATACTATATAAACTTTTTTTTTTATATTTTTTATTAGTTATAGTACTTTAGAGGGCCCTATTTTGTAAAGGCTTTAGTAAAGAAGGGGATACTAAGTTAATTATTATTTATTAACTTTAAGGATATTTTATATAAGTTATTTTTATTAAATATAGTAGAGTATAGGAGTTTAATAGTATCTTTTTTTTAGTAATGTATTAGTAGAAGGGATTAGTACTAATAAAGTAGTAGAGGAGATTTTAAAGTTTAAAGAGGGTAGTAAAGTTATATTAATAGGGTAGAAGAGTTATAAATAGGGTAAGTTTAGTACTTTTTTTGTATAGAGTATTACTACTTTTATAGTAAGTTTAAAGAAAATAAGTATTTAAAATAAAATAAAAAAGTTAGAGATTAATTTTAAAGTATACTATAGTACTAGTAGTTTTATAAAGAGTTTATTACTTTTAGAGGTTAAGTTTTTAGAAGGTATATTTAATTTTATTAGGTTTTTTTATTAAAATTGTATTAATAGGATTCTAGAACTACTTAGTAAGGGTGTAAAGAGTATTACTAATATACTAAGTAAAGTACTAGAAATACTAGTTAGTATAGTTAAAAACGGGACTATAGTTAATAAAATAGTTATAGTAGTGTTTTATATAGTTTTAATACGCCTAGGTAATACTATTTAAGGTTATAGGGATTTATAAATAATTAGTAAATACTTATTAAAGTAAAGAAGGTACGATTTATATAGTAGTACTTTTGTTTTATAATAGAGTATATAATATAAATATTAGGACGATTTTTAGATACTATATAAACTATTTAGTAGTTTTTATTTAATAGTAAGATATAGTATGTATATAGTATAGTAAAACTGGGTTAATTAGTAAAGTTAATTTTAGTATTAATTAGGAATTTAATAAAGTAAATAGAGTAAGTAAAAGTAAATATTATATTAAAGAAGAAAGTTAAGTATTAAAAATATTAAAAGGGTAATAGTAAGTAAAGATAAATAAGGTTTAATTAATAAAGAAAAGAAAGTAAAAGATTATAGGTTATTAAGGGAAAAAAAAGATTTTAAAGTTAGTAGGTTAAGAGTTGTTATTATATAGGCTTTTTTTATAGAATATATAGTTTAAATATAGTAAACTTATAGGGAAGTTATTTATAGAAAGTACTAAATAAAGAGAGAAGGTATAGCTTTTTTACGTTTAAAGGTATAAAAAGTATAAAAAGTATAATTAATAAATATAATTATAAGTTATTTAAATTTTAAAAACACTTAATATAAAAGAAGGAAAAGTTAGGAAGTTACTATAGGGTAATAAAAGACAATTAATATTATAAAAAATACTTATTAGTAGTACTATAAATACTTATTAAATAAAGGATAAAAAAGTTATAAATAAGTAATTAAAGTAAGTTATATTTAAAAAGGGGGATAGAATAAATAAGTTAATAAAACAAAGTACTTAATTACTTTATATATATATAATAAAAGTTAAAGGGAAAAGGATATAATTAAAATAAAATACAGTAATTCTTTAGTGTAACTTTGTTAAAACGATATAGTATAATGGATACTAGTATATTAACTTTTATACTAGTAGTATTAGTATATTAATTTCTATAGTAGTAGTATTAGCTTTAAAAGTAATAGTATAGAGTATTACTAGGGGTTAGTAAACTAAAAGGGGGGATAGTATAAGGATTTAGTATAGGACTAAGTACTTAGTATACTTTTAGTAGAAGTAAAGAAAAACCTTAGGAGATTTTTATATAGTAAACTTTTACTAAGTTTTTAGTAAAGGTATATAAAAAGAGGACTAGAAAGGAAAAGGGGAAGTTAAGTAAAAGTAACTAAATATACTTATATTTATTTTTAAAATACTATAATTAAATTTAACTTAAGTATATAGCCCTTAATATTTTTATAAAACTACTTTAAATATCTTTTATTAACTCCTTTAGAGTACTTATAGTTAACTATAACTTTTATAGTTAATTATAGTACTTATAGTTAATTATAGTACCTATAGCTAACTATAGTAGCTATAACTAACTATACGTAGGGTTTAAAGCTACTTAGCTAAGCTGTATATAACGGACTAAACTCTAAAAGAACTAGTACTTTATAAGGATCTAGTGTAGGACTAAGTACCTAGCGTACCTTTAGTAGAAGTAAGGGAAAACCTTAGGAGATTTTTATAGAGTAGACCCCTATTAAACTTTTAGTAAAAGTATATAAAGGGAGGACTAAAAAGGAAAAGGAGAAGTTAAATAAAAGTAACTAAATATATTTATACTTATTTTTAAAATACTATAATTAAACCTAACTTAAGTATATAGCCCCTAATACCTTTATATACTTTTACTTTTACTTTAATATAAAAAGTTAGTAATAAGTATATTATAAAGGATTTTATATAGTACTAACTAAAACGTTAATAAACCCCTAATAAACCTTATACTTAACCTAAACTAAAGTAGAAATAATAGGAATATAGTTAATTAAATAGTAAGTAAAGTAGCTATATAGTAAAGCTTTACTAATAACTTAGTTAATAACTAAAATTATAAAAGTAATAGTTAATATAATTATAGTATAGGGAATATAATAACTAATATAAGTAATACTAAAGGACTAAATAACTTAAATAAAAAGTACAACCCTAACTTCTACTAAAAATAGTATACTAAATACTTACTAACCCCTAGTTAGTAAAAGGAACCGTTTACGCATAAGATAATAAAAATAATTTAGGAACTATAAACCTAAAATACCTAGTTATAGGCGTAACTCCTATTAAATACCCTACTATAAATTATAGTATAATAAGTTAAAAGTACTAAGTAAGTTACTAAAGTAATAAAAACTATTTAATAAACTATTACTTATTATTTAGTAAAGTAATAGAAAAAGCCACTTATATATAACGTAGTTTATTTAATAAAAAACACAACTAGTCTAGTCTATAAAAACTAGTTTACTATAGTTAAAGTAGCTTATAGCTATAAAAAAAGCGCTACTATAGCATAATAAATACAATAGACTATTAGTACTATAAAGTATACTCTCTAAAGTAACTAGTAAAGCTACTAAAGAGTCCTTACTAATAACTATATAAGGGACAGCCTAAAAATAGAGCCTACTTAAGTAGAGTTTAAAATCTTTATTTATAACTAATATATTACCCCTAAATTATAAAAATAAAACTATAGAAATATACTTTAAAAGTACTATTAAAAGAATAATAAAAAACTTACTACCCTATTCTACTAATAAAAATCTATTTACTAAACTCTTAATAAAAATATAAAAAAAAAGAGTAAAGTATACTAATTCTTTTAGTACTTAAATTAGTTAACTTATAAAGAACTAATATAGTAGGATTTTAAGTGCCTAAACACCTACAAAATCTTAATTTACGTATAATAAATCTAAAAAACCTTAAAAAGATACAGAACCTTTAAAAAAGGTCCGTATAATAAAAGCTATAAAAAGTACTACTTAAGCCCCTATAAATAAAAAAAACAAGTAACTCTACTATAGCTATACTTACTAAAAAAAAGTAGCTTAAATTATTACTAAATAGGCTATAAGGGTAAAAAGAACTAGCTATTTTAAGCCTAAGGTTTTATAAATACCCTAAAAAACTCAGATACTAGCTATAAACTAAAAAGGGACCTTAGTAGTATTACTTACTATAACTATTAAAAAACAGAGCATTACTTTACTAACTATAAAGTACTTAAGTAAAATAATTACTAAAACCCCTATAAACTACTATATAAAAGCGTTAATATAATTTAAGTTTAGGAGTTAAGTAGTTTAAAAAATAAGTAAGTATAAACTAACTACTAACTAAATCTATACTAAAACCTATTTTAATACTTATAAAAGAAATAGTTAAAGGCTAAGCCTTTACTATAGTAGGCTATAACAAAGTTAAAATTACTATAAATATAAATATATATATATAACTAAATGTTATTAATATTAACTTTATAAAGTAGTTTAAACTTAAAAAAGTATTTAATATAATACTCCCTAAAATCTTAATATTTAATAACTAACTCATTAATAAAGTAAAAGTATACTAATTAACTTTTTTTTTTATTAATAAATACAATATACTCTATAAAGTTAAGTATATATTTATAGTAACCCCTTACTTAAATAGCACTAAAGGTATACTCTTAACTAATAATACTATAAGTATAAAAGGTATCTTTATTAATATATATATACGTACGTAGTAGTACGCTTTAGTATTCCTAGTAAGTCTAAAAGCTTTTATATAAAAAGTGTTAGAAGTTAGTTATAAGTAGTATTTTAATAGTGTTTAAAAGGAGTTATACTAAACTTAAGGAGTAAAAAGAAGGAGGTTTATTTACTATATATAAACTCTATCTTTAAGTATAAGGGTCCCTTAGTAGGGCCGGTCTATAACTGGCCTTTTACTAAAGTACAAGCTACTAGACTTAGATCTATAATATACCCCCCGCTCTACTTTACTCCCCCTAGTAATAACTATAAATAATTAATATACCTAACTATAAATTCTAAACTTAATTCCTATAACTACTAATAAAAAAATTCGGAATATAACTATATTAACTAATAGAAAAATCTAGTGTTTAACTAGTATATAAAAAGAAGTTACTAATTATATACTAACTATGCTCCGTCCCCTTATATAAAGCTCTTTTTTCCCTGGTCGTGCCGCCCCCCTTCTATCTATACCCTTATACTAGCACCCTTATATACCCCCTTTACTACTACACAACTACTACTACTTTACTACTATATTTCTAACCCCCCCCCCTCTCCTACTATATCTACTACTATCGCGTCCTTTTCTAGTACCCCTAGTAACAACCCGTCCCACTACCCTAACTCTAATAAGCCCTAGTTACGCGCGTATAGCAGCTTTATTATAAACAACGACTTTAATAATAAGTCTAACTAGCCCCTTAAAATAGTTAAAAAAATATACCTTCTATACTATAATAAAATAATATAAAATAATAAACTAGTTTAGTACTAGTATAGCTATAGTAAGTCCTACTATTAGTACTTAGTAGTAAAGTAAAAGTATAAGTAGGAATTATAGCTATTTACTTTATTTATAAAGCTACGCACAGCTAGCTATTATATTACTACTCTTATTACTAAGAATAGCTATATTATCTCTCCTACTATCCTTAGTAGTAGCCCTAATAGTACTAGTAAGGGCCGTTATAGTACTATCTTCTTTATGCCCTTTAATATAGTTTATTATTACTATAATAACTACTTTAACTAAGCGCGTCTCGCCCCTCCTACCTACTCTACTACTGCGCCCGCCTCCCTACTACCTACTTCCCCCGTAGCTACTAGTTTTAATACCTAAGAACTTATTATTAACTTTATTAACTTAATAGTATACTACTTTCTCTCTTCCTTTATCCTTTTTATACTAACGTTTTAAATAGTAAAACTATATTCTATAAAGTAGTAACTATTTCTTTTTCTATACACCTTACTACTATACTTTAAGTCTTATTTAGTTTAGTTTATTTATTTACTACGCCTACTCTACCCTTACTACGCGCGCCCGCTCTACCCCCTACTACTACTTTAAGTATAAAGAAGAGGAAAAGGATAAGTTTAAAAGCTTTTTTAAAGACGACCCCTTTAAGGGTTAAGTATTAGTTTAGTTTAGTTTATTTAGTATACCCTTTAGGGCTAAGTTTTTTATAGTATTACTCTATAGGGTTTAGTTAGTCTAGTCCGGGCCCCTAGTAGCTTTTTACTATTTATAAATTAATATTAATCTGTTATTTTTTTATATATCTCTATACTTTACTTTAAATTATAATACTACTTTATTATTTTTTAAACTCTTTAATAGTTCCTATATAGGTTTATTATATTCCTTTTACTTTACTAAAACGTTATAGTTATACCCGCGTTTTAGTACGTTTTTAGTAATTAGAATTTTTTCTACTATATACTCCTTCTATAGCCTATTCTTAAGTAAAGGTATAAGGATAGAGTTTAGTTAGGTATTACTTTAGACTTAGAATAGTAGGGACTTATTTAAAGCTCTTTTTATTAAGTTAATATAAAAGGTTAAGTAAATACTCCTTAGAACGTTTAATATAACGTTTAACAAACTAAAGATATTAACTACTATATACTTTATAGCTACTTAGTTTAACTTCTTATTTAGCTAGTTTATTTTAATATAGTAAAGAAATAACTAAACTTTATTCCTAACGTAGAATTAGTCTACTATATATTGAGTTTTATTTATAAATGTCTTAGACCTTTATTAAGCGTATACTATAGCTACTTAAGTTATTACTGTTCTTTCTTTTAAGTATATAAGGAACGTTATAGTTTAGCCCGAGTTTAAGAGTATAGACATTGTTTCCTATACTACTATTAGTACTAGTATAATATTATAGTTATTAAGTAATTAGTTAGAGTTTACTTTAGTTACTATTACGTTTTAGTTATTTAAAGCTAACTATCTAGTTATAATATAGTCTACTTAGTTATACTAAATAAATAAAATATATACTTATAAGTATATTTATATTTTAGGTATTATTTACTTTATACTCCTATTAGTCTAGGAGTAGAATAATATTAATAATATCTACTATATCCCTATTAACTTATAAAGTATTATTTAAAAAGCACTTACTTAATTTAAACTATAATTACTAATAATAAATTATAAAAATTTATAGAAGCACTACTATATATCCTAAAAGTATTTTATATATACTTCGGCTATTATTAATATTATAGGTTTTAATTAAATATACTTTAATAGGCGGTCTGTAATTACTATTAAGAAGTATAGGTCTAAGTCTTTATTACTTAAAAGCTTTATTATAAAGTCTACTAAGATTTAGAACTAGAATTTATTAGAAACTAAGAGTAGTGAAAAGAGGCCCTATTATTGCTGTTTTTTTTTATAAAAATAGTAGTATATATTGTATATAGTTATAAACTGTTTTACTTTTTAGGATATTTTATTTTAATACTAATTCTATATAAGGACTATAAATATTATATTTATACTAGTATAACTTAAGACTAGGGAGTCGTGGACTATTTATAATAATACTATAGTAAGGAGCTTATATTTAAGTACTTATATATAGTTTTAGTATTATAATATACTGTTTTTTTTTATTAAATAGTCTATAACTTAGGTTCTTATATTAGCCTTATAAGGAAACTATTTTACTCTATTTTTAATAGCACCTACCCGTGCTTTATAAACTAGTATTACTACTATAGTTTAGTTTTAGAGTATAAATAGTATTAGACTTTAAAATAATATATAGCTATTAAGTAAAGTACTAGTATCTAGCTAGTAGTAGAGTACTTCTATTATATTACCCCTACTTATACTAATCTCCTCCTATATATTACTAAACTCCCCCTTTTTTATATTTAAAAGTATAATTATTACTAACTATAAGATTTTTAATATCTGCCCCTTAGTAGCTTTAATGGGTTTAAGTACTTAAGTAAAGGGGCGAGGTTACTAAATATTATTCTAGCTTTATTATAAAAGGGTATTTAGTTACTTAGTAAAGTACCCTAGTTTATATTTAAGGAAGAAGTTAAATTTTAATAGTATTTCTATTTATTTAACTTAATATTTACTAATTAACTTAGGACTTATAAAGTATTTTAATACTTTATAATTAAAAAAAATAGTAAATAGTTCTACTATACTTTAGAGTTCTACTAACTAAACTTTAAAGTATAAAATAATTATAAGTAATTCTTTATTATAAATAGTATAGTTGCGCTATACGGGGGTTAGACGTATAGAGTGGTATACTACTAGGTAGAGAATTCCCTTTTTATTCTTTTATAATAAATAGCCCCCTAGCACTACTTTTAAATAATTAACCTCTACTACTATAAGTTAGTTTAGGTTCTATTAAGCTATAACGGATTTTAATATAAAAGCTATTTTAAGGTTTTTAAATACTATTTAGTATACTATATTCTATATAAATAGGATACTCTTTTAAGTAAACTAGGTAAGTAGTTTAGTAAGTATAGAGAAGTAACTAATAAGGTTGTAGTAGAAGTTTATAAATTTTAAAAAACTACGTACTCTTTATATATTCTTAAGGGTCTTTTATTTCTAGATTACTTTAATTTTTTTAGAGTTATAACGGACGCTTTATTTAGTTTTAATAATAAATTCTAAGTACTTCGTTTTCTTTACTAAAAACTCGTACTTCTTTAAGTCTAAGTATAGTTCTGCCTTTTATAGCCGCTATAGGACCTTAGTAACTTTCTATTTATAGTTCCCTTTTAACTTATAACTATAAACTAAAAAGTTATTAAAGTATACTATAATAAAGTTATTTAGGATCCCCTAAAAAACGCTATTAATATATTACTAAAAAGTCACAGGTGCGCTTATAAGTCTAAAGGGTATAACTAGTTATTTAAATGAACTAAAGTGTATTTAAAACGCTATTTTATATTTATCCCTTTTTATAATCTGGATTTTATAAAAGGCTATATAGATATTTACCTTTATAAACTACGTTACCTTTAAAAGGGAATATAGAGTCTCTTTAATAAATAGTAAAAAGTATTAATCTAGTATACTAATTATATTAAGTACACAGTAGTTAATATAGAATCTCCACTTTTCCCCTAGCTTCTTTATAAATAAAACTAGTATACTAGTTAGTAAGAAACTAACTTAAACCTATTTCTTATCTATTAAGCTAGTAACCTACTAGTGGACCTTTAAAAAGTAGTTCTGTAGTATATTATATAACGGGCTCTATAGTAGACTTAGTTTAGTTTTATTTAAGTTTTTTTAGAGGTATATATAATAGTCTAGCGTCCCCTAGTAGAGTAGTAATCTAGACGCTTTTTCCTTATTAAATAGGTCTAAAAAGTACTAGTATACCTCTAGAAGGGTAGTTTATACACTACTCTCTAGGTTTGGAAAAGTAGCCTTTAGAATAGTGTTAACTTATATAATAAACGTAGCTATTTATTTATACCCTTTCTATTAAGAGTCCCTAAATAGTATCGCTAGTAGCTTTATAGAGTTAACCTAACTACCTACTATCCCTTACCCTTTTTCTTTACTAATAGTAGAAATAACTAAGTCCCCTAGTATACTAATTTTTATTTTATTCCTAGTGGGGTTTAGAATAACGCCCCTATATTTTATTTATAGCTTTTTTAGAATTATAGAGTATACTATTTCTTAGATAATATAAAATAGGGCCTAGGATACTTAACTATTAAAATTAATTTAAACTTTAGCTATATACGTAATTACTAACCTACCCTTTAGACTTAAAACTATCCTTAAGTAGTAGGAATAGAGTAACTATATAAGTTTTAAATTATAGTTTATTATAAACTTATAGTTAATTACTCTATAATAGTTATATCTACTATTAATTTAAATAAAAATAAAAAATATATTATTTACTAATATAAAAATAAAAAATAGGAGTTTATTTATTTAATTTTATATTTTTTTAGTTTTGTTTAGTAACTAATATAAGAGGCTAGTATTTACTACGTAACCTCCCCTAGGGAGTTTTTTCTAGGGGGCTACTCTTTTTCCTTTTTATTTATAAGGCCTATATTTACTTTAAGTACTTTAACGTTTGTTATAAAGGTAGTAGGAGGGTGTGTGGGCTATAAATTATATTCTATAATAAAATGTCCCTTAGCTCTATAATGGATATAGGCTTTAGTCTCTTTATAGGCCTAATAAATTAATATATTAACTTATTAGGCGCGCTGTGTACCCGCTATAGCTCTATAAGGGGGAGTGTTAGTGGTTTAGTAGTAGTACTGCGGGGTTAGTATAGTTTAAGTGGCGTTTATGCCTATTATTACTATATCTCCCTATAAATTTATTTATTGTTTATTATACCCCTAGTGCCGGCCTTTTTAGTAGCTTTTTATCTCTATCTTAAGTATCTTAAGGTTTATAGTAATTAAGTAATACTACTAAATAACTATATAGTAGTTAGTTTTACTAATATCCTAGCTAATAGTGGCCCTATAAACCTACTAGGAGATTCCTAGTTAGAGGTAGTTTAGTTGTATCTCTTTTAACTATAAAAGTCCCCTAGCCTTTATTAAGGTTAATTTAAACTTAATAAAGAATTCTATAAATAATTACTTTAGCTTTTAGTAGATATAGTAAAGCTATTTTAACGCCTGTGTTATATAGTAGGGGTTTTTATAATAATTAGTAAAGTAAATAAAAAATAAGTCTGTATTATACTTAATTACTTACCTACTAGTAGTATAAAAGTTATTAACTCGTTTCTATACTAGTAGTCCTAAGTTAAGTTAAAGGTACTATTAATAGTTCTAGGGTCCCCTAATAAACTCCTAGTTTACTTTAAGTATATACTATATTATTATTCTTTAAGTGGGGAAGATAGCTGGATTACTGTTAAAGGGCTTACCCTTTAGTAGCGGCTTTTTTTAGTTATAGGTTACTTATAGTATTGTAATAGTATTTTAAAGAACTTAAATCTCTACTATATAGGCGTTTTATTAGTTAATTTACTAGTTTTTTTATTAGTTATTCTACTATTAAATATTCTACTACTACTAGTATACTCCGTTTTAAAAAAGGGGGACTTCTACTAAGTCTATATTTATTATAGTTATTTTTTTAGTCTACTAGTCTATTAATTTCTACTAGAGTTACTTTAGTTAAAAAGTTTAGTAATATTAGGGGCTAGTTATAAGTAGTATTTTAATAGTGCCTAAAAGGAGTTATACTAAACTTAGAGAGTAAAAGGAGGGAGGTTTATTTACTATATATAAACTCTATTTTTAAGTATAGGGGTCCCTTAGTAGGGCCGGTCCGTAACTAGCTTTTTACTAAAGCATAAGCTACTAAACTTAGGTCTATAATAAAAAGTAGTAAAAAAAAGTTTAAAGTATTTATAATATATATTATAGAAGTATATACTATAGTAAAGAATAAAGGAATTCTTACTAATAACTCCCTAAGCTAAAACCGTATAATAATACTTAAAAGCCTTTTTAAAAAACTTTATCTCTATATTAATATATTTAATAAAAAAGTAGCGATATAAGTCCCTATACTAATAAATACAGAATACTCTATTAACTTAGTTAAAGAAAAAGAGCTACTATATAAACTTATTTACTCTATATTACTAGAATAACTTTAGGTACTTTTTAAGTATATATAAAATATAATAGCTTAGGGGTAAATTAAGCTATTTACTAGCTTAGTAGGAGTACTAGTAATATTTATACTAAAGAAGAATAGTACTCTATAACTATATATTAACTATAGGGGCTTAAATATAATTACTATTAAAAACTAATACCCTTTACTACTTATTAGTAAGTTATTAAATAGACTTACTAAAGTATAATAAATCTCTAAAATTAACTTTAAAAAAGTATACTATAGAATCCGTATTAAAAAGTTAGACTAGTAAAAAATAGTGTTTTATATATACTATAGCTATTTTAAGTATACTATAATACTATTTAGATTAATAAACGCCCCTACTACTTTTTAAGTGTATATTTAATAAGTACTTAGTAATATTATAAATATTTATATTATTATATATTTAGACGATATTTTAATTTACTTTTAATTATAGAAAAAATATATAAAGTACTTTAAAATAGTTTTAAAGTACTTAAGGAATACTAAACTCTTTATAAAACTCTTTAAATATAAGTTTTATAAATAAAAGGTTAATTTCTTTAGGTTTAAAATTACTTATAACAGTATTATAATAAACCTAGAGTATGTCTAGGCTATTACTAAATAGCTAATACTAAAGAGCTATAGAGATATTTAGGTCTTTTTAGGATTCTATAACTTTTACTAAAAGTTTATTAAGAA
This sequence comes from Colletotrichum musae, assembly GCA_027406025.1. NCBI lineage: Eukaryota > Fungi > Ascomycota > Sordariomycetes > Glomerellales > Glomerellaceae > Colletotrichum > Colletotrichum musae. The sequence continues at coordinate 2,902,230 of JANVYC010000009.1, read as the reverse complement.
TTATTTATATATTATAGGTTTACTAAATAGGGCCTTAAAAGGTAGTAAAAATAGTATAAAGTTAAGAGCCTTTGTTTAAATAGAAGAGATATAAAAAGTATTTAATAAACTTTACTAATGCTTTAGTAAAGTATTAATACTAAGGTACTACGACCTAGAGTTAAATACTTATATTAAAATAAATATATTAGCCCGCGTAGTGTTTAATATAGTATTATAGAAATATAGAACGTAATAGTATTTTATTACTTTTTAGTTTAAAAAGCTTATAGAGACTAAAATATACTAAGTTATAAACTAATAAAAATTCTTTATAATTATAAAAAGCTTAAATTATTAGGCTTAATACTTATAAGGACTCCCTAAGCTATTTCTAGTTTTTATAAACTACTAAGTATTAAAAAGTATATTAAATATACTAGTATAGGATATTTATAAAAGACTCGCCTAATAAGTATACTACTTATTAACTTTTAACTTTAAAATTTAATACCAGCTTAAAAAAATAAACCCTATTAATAAACTATTAAAATACTCTAACTATATAAAGGGTAAAATATTAATTAAAAACGTTATACTTATACTTTAAAAAAAGCTAGTATTTATAAAAGAAGTCCTAAAGAATATCTAAAGACGTATTATTAACGTTAAAACCAAACTAAGTATAATAATTTATATATACGTTTAAACTGTTTAAATTAGTATATAACCCTAGACCTAGTTAACTAACTCTATAGGGGGAGGATCTTTACTTTTATATTAGTATATACTCTATAAGGATACTAAAAGTTAAAACTATAACTACTTTATAGTAGTTAAAGCTATTACCTGTACTATATATTAAAATAAAAACTTAATAAATACTTAGTAAAAAATTAATTATAACTAAAAGGACTTAATTAAAGCTAAAGTTATTAGTTTAAAATAGTATATTCTATATACTATAATAAAGGAACTTATTTAAAGTAAAATAGTATTTAAATTATAACTATTATTAAACTTTAAAGAAATAGTTAAAGAACTATAGATTAAAAACTAATTTTATAAAGATACTATAAATATAGTTTAAACTTATACTAAAACCCATATAAAATACTACTTAAATAAAAAAAGTACCCTATAGTTTTATAAGTAACTAGTTCTCTTAAATAAAAGTTTATTATAAAAAAAAATTATTTAAACTTACTATAATAACCTAAGGACTAGCTATATAGGTACTAATAAAATAACTAAGTTAGTTTTAAAGAAGTTCTATTAAAGCTACTTAATAAAAGATATTTATAAGTATATTACTAAATACCTATAATACTAAGGAGTATAAATACTCTATTATAAACTATATAAACTACTTTAATTACTCCCTATACTATTATATCCTTTTTAAAAAATTAACTTAACCTTTATTACTAAATTCCTACTAAGTACCCGGGATAATAGCTATATTTATAACTTAATCCTAGTAATTATATATTAAATAATAAAGATTATACGTTTTATTATAATATAAAAAACCCTTAATATAGTATAGTTAGTATAAGTCTTTTATAAAGAAATAAAATACTATTTTAGGACTCTAAAAGAAATAGTAGGGGATAGGAATAAACTATTTACTAACTATTTTTAAAAAGAGTTTATTAAAGTAAAGGTAATAGCTTACTACTTCTTAATAGTATAGCACCCACAAACAAATAGTACTATAGAATAAGTATACTAATCCCTAGAAGTATACCTCTATAAGTATACTAGGGCTACGCTAAAATAATAAGTAACTTAGTTATTAAAAGTAGAGTTCTTATATAATAATAGTAAATATATAACTATTAAAGTTAGTCCTTTTTAAGTATTAATAGTATACTACCCCTAAGTAGTAGAATATATCCTATTATAAAAGAAAAATATACTTAAAGGCGTTTAGGAATAAATTACTTATATAGTAGAAGTTTATTAATATATAGCTAAGTATTAGTAGTATATAATAGAAACGTAGATTAAAAATTATAATAAGAGACACTTTCTAAAGAAGTATATAGTTAGAGAAGTAGTTAGTTTTTTAATAAAAAACTTTCCCTTTTATAAGAATAAAAAGAAGTTAGTACTAAAATATATTAAAGTCTTTATTACTAAAAAAGTCAAAAATAGTACTTACTATGTTTAGCTTTTAAAAAAGTACTAGTAATTATATAATATATTTTATATTAGCTTTATAGAGCCTTAAATAAAAAAGGTAATTAGAAAATAGGACCTCTTAAATATAAAGAACCTCTAGAAAGAATAGGAGGTTAAAGATATTATATTTAACTATAAAGACAGTAAAGATATACTATTCCTTATTAAGTAAAAAAAGTAGCCTATAGAGTATAATATATAGGAACCTATAGAATACTTAGTAAACGCTTAGTAAGTACTTTAAAAATACTATATATAAGTTAAAAAGTTATATAAAAAATAGAATAATAAATAAAATACCTATAAATAGTAAAAAATAATTATTAGTAAACTTTAGTTAAAGCTATTTTAAAAACTCTTACTAAAAAATAATAAACTAAAAAAGGAATACTATTTACTACTACTACTACTACTACTATCCTTATAACTACTACCCTTATAATTACTACTACTACTACTACTACTACTACTAGTACCACTAGTATTAATATCTATATAATCCTCTAGTAGAGCCTTATACTACTATACTATACAAACTTTTTTTTTTATATCTTTTATTAACTATAGTACTTTAAAGGGCCCTGTCCTATAAAGGCCTTAGTAAAAAAAGAAATACTAAGCTAACTATTATTTACTAACTCTAGGAATATTTTATATAGATTATTCTTATTAAATATAGTAGAGTATAGGAGTTTAATAGTGCCCTTCTTTTTAGTAATATACTAGTAAAAGGGATTAGTACTAATAAAGTAGTAAAGGAGATTTTAAAGTTTAAAGAGGGTAGTAAAGTCGCGCTAGTAGGGCAGAAGAGCTATAAGTAGAGTAAACTTAGTACTTTTTTTATATAGAGTATTACTACTTTTATAGTAAGTCTAAAGAAAATAAGTATTTAAAATAAAATAAAAAGGTTAAAAACTAACTTTAAAGTATACTATAGTATTAGTAGTTTTATAGAGAGTTTACTACTCTTAAAAGCTAAGCTCCTAAAAGGCGTACTTAATTTTACTAAACTTCTTTATTAGAAATATACTAACGGGATTCTAAAACTACTTAATAAGGGCGTAAAAAGCACTACTAATATACTAAGTAAAGTACTAAAAATACTAGTTAGTATAGCTAAAAACGGGACTATAGTTAATAAAATAACTATAGTAGTACTTTATATAGTTTTAGTATACTTAAATAATACTATTTAAAGCTATAAGGATTTATAAATAATTAGTAGATACCTACTAAAGTAAGGAAAGTATAACTTATACAGTAGTACTTTTACTTTATAATAGAGTATATAATATAAATATTAAAATAATTCTTAGATACTATGTAAACTATTTAGTAGTCCTTATTTAATAGTAAAATATAGTATATATATAGTATAGTAAAACTAGACTAATTAGTAAAGCTAACTTTAGTATTAACTAAAAACTTAGTAAGGTAAATAGAGTAAGTAAAAGTAGATATTGTATTAAAAAAGAAAGTTAAATATTAAAAATACTAAAAGGGTAATAGTAAGTAAAGATAAATAAGGCTTAATTAATAAAAAAAAAAAGTAAAAAATTATAGGTTATTAAGAGAAAAAAAAGATTTTAAGTCTAGTAGGTTAAAAGCTACTATTATATAGGCTCCCTTTATAGAATATATAGTTTAAATATAGTAAACCTATAAAGAAGCTATTTATAGAAGGTACTAAATAAAGAGGAAAGGTGTAGCTCCTTTATACTTAAAAGTATAAAAGGCGTAAAAGGTATAACTAATAAATATAACTATAAGCTATTTAGATTTTAAAAAAACTTAATATAAAAAAAGGAAAAGCTAAAAAGCTACTATAGAGTAATAAAAAACAACTAATATTATAAAAAATACTTACTAGTAGTACTATAAATACTTACTAAATAAAGAATAAAAGAACTATAAATAAGTAATTAAAGTAAGTTGTATTTAAAAGGGGGAATAAAATAAATAAACTAATAAAATAAAGCACCTAACTACTTTATATATATATAATAAAAACTAAAGGAAAAAGAACATAATTAAAATAAAATATAGTAACCCTTTAGTATAACTTTACTAAAATAACGTAGTATAATAAACACTAGTATACTAACTCCTATACTAGTAGTACTAGTATACTAATCCCCGTAGTAGTAGTATTAGCCTTAGAAGTAATAGTATAAAATACTACTAGGGGCTAGTAAACTAAAAAGGGGGATAGTATAAGGATCTAGTATAGGACTAAGTACCTAGTATACTTTTAGTAGAAGTAAGGAAAAACTTTAGGAGATCTTTATATAGTAGACCCCTACTAAGTCCTTAGTAAAGGTGTATAAAAGGAGGACTAAAAAGAAAAGGAGGAAGTTAAGTAAAAGTAACTAAATATACCTATACCTATCTTTAAGATACTATAATTAAACTTAACCTAGGTATATAGTCCCTAATACCTTTATAAAACTACTCTAAATATTTTTTATTAACCCCTTTAGGGTACTTATAGTTAATTATAGCTTTTATAGCTAACTATAGTACCTATAGCCGACTATAGCGCCTATAGCTAACTATAGTAGCTATAGCTAACTATATATAGGGTCTAAAGCTACTTAGCTAAGCTGTATATAACGGACTAAACCCTAAAAGGACTAGTACTTTAGGAGTTAGGTTAATAAAGTAAGGTACTAGGTTTATAAAAGGTAAAGCTCCCCCTAGCTTATAGGAGTCTAGACTTTTACTTTTTTAATAAACAGATAAGTATAGTAATATAGTAATACAGGACTATTACTACTACTATAATACTTCTACCTCTTTTATTTATATATTATATATTAAACCTATACTTTTACTAACTCTATTAAGCCTAATATTACTATAGAAGTATTTGGCTATCTTAATACTGACTTTAATACCCTTATACTTATGCTTATAGTTTTAATAAGTTATTAAATTTTAGCCTTTTTAGTATTTTAATTTAAAAGTATTAGTATTAGTCTATAGGCCTTTTTAAATAACTAAGATTATTTTTAATAGTTAGTAACTATACCCTTAGTAACTTTATATTACTAATACTTAATAATTTAGCTAAGAGTATAATAAATAGTAATTATTTTATAGGGATTAATACCCTTATTAACTATCTTTTATACTATATACTATAACTATAACTAATAGTACTAAAATTTAAATATATAAATAATACTTTAATTTAATAGTTAGTATATAGAGGTATAATTAGTAAGTAAAAACTCTATATAGGTATTCTAGAGACTACTGGCTTTATTAATTTTATTAATTACTATAGTATAGCTGTTATAATTATCTATAATAAAGAGGACCCGTTAATTTGCTATTTTACTATTAAACTACTATAAATATTTAATAAAGAGGTTGTTAGTTATTTATACCTTTTTATTGTTTTTATAAATAATAGAGAGGTATTAGATATGGCTGTTTTTATAGCTAAAAGATTATAGAGAGGCTAATTTACTAATAGTTTATAAATCTAAGAGATCTATACTTTTTACATTATAAGTAAGTATAATTATAATTTAATTTTTTATAAGTTTACTACTAAACTATTAAATTATACTTAAACTAGTGTTTAGTATTAATTTTTAATAAAGTACTGTTTTATTAATATTATATATATTAGTAGAGTTATACTATTAATATATTCCTTAAAGCTTTATTATATACTTAGTGGTACTTGTGATATTTATATTACTAGCCTTTTCCTTTTAGTAGACTTTATAAATATTATTTTTCTTTTTAAACCCCTTTAGTTAACTATTTAACTAAGAGGGGCGTTTATTAGTGCGTTAGAGATTTTTATAATTAGGTATATATTTAAAAAGGGTAGTTGTAGCTGTTTTGACTAGGTCCCCCGTTATTAGGATTTAGCTGGCTTAGAGGGTTATAAACTACTCCGTTAGAGCCGCCTTAAGGGCTGGATAGGTGACTTAAACGATATAAGACTATTCTGGTTTGTTTTTAAGTAGGACTTTGTTGTTAAGGTAGGTGTATTTACTATTAAGGGCTTTAGAGACAGTACTTTAGTTAATTAGGTAGTTAAAGGTCTTTTTAGCCTACTCTATAATTTATAACTACTTTTAAAAAGGGTTAGTTTAGTGTATTTATTAGATTTTTTACTTTTACCGTTTACTAATTAATTAATAATACTTTTTTTAATTTATTGTAGGTGTTAATTAATTATATAGAAGGAGGGGGTTTAAAAAAAGTAATAATTATAGATAGATTGTGTGGTAGTAGGAGGTAAATTGCGACTATGGGATGGGGGGTTTAAGGGTGGTATAAAGAAATTTTTACTTCTTTATAATAATATTCTTAGTAAAAAAATTGTATTTTATATTGTATAACGTAATAAAGAGGTTTATTATATAAGTTATATAAAAATTAATGGTTTGTATGAATATTATTATTATGGGTGGGATATTGCTATGGTTAGGGATTGTTATGGATAGGTTTTTTAGTAGCTTTTTATTTGTTTGTTTCTTCCCCTGAAGAGACCACCGCGGGGATCGCGGAGCCGTCCATTGCCGCCTCTCCACTCCGTTGCAACCCCAGCTGCTCATCTTGTGATCGCGACGAAGCCGATTCGGGGAGCTTCGTCCGCTGCGCGGGGATGGGGTAAGGGGGTCGGTCGACATGTGGGGAAAACCTGGGCGCTCCCCTCGTCGGCAGATTCGACAAGCAATGCGGGGGCGGGACGAGCAGAGCGCATCATCAATTGTCGTCACAACCTTGCTTGTGCCTTTCTGGTTCCTGACCGCGGCTCGTCGTCTCGGGCGAAGCTATCCCCGAGGCCCCGTCGTCCGTCGGTGGCCTGACGAACCGTCCGAGGGATGCCCCGCTGCGGGCGACGAGCCATGGTTGACGACTCATGGCAATGGCAGCCAAGAAATCATGACCCCAGAGGAAAGCCGTGCCAATGCTCGTGATGTCAGTGACGGTTCCTGGAGGGGAAAGGCAGGTCCCGCTCTCGGTCCGTGAGGAGGCGGGAACTCGTCCATTGACGCGGCATTGGGGAGGGGGTGATGCCGATATAAGAGAGAGGAGGGACCGCGGGATGATACGCTGTTCTTCTGTCGCGACAACCTCTCGGACGCGTCTTTCCACTGTCCAAGGCCCCGACAATGAAGTTCTTCACCTCGCTCGTCGCTTTGGCCGGCCTCTGCGCCGCCCTCCCCCAGAAGAGGCAGGGCAGCTGGCCCAATGGCCCCCTCGTCACCAACGGCCGCTGGGCCCAAGACGCCGCCGGCAACACCGTCACCTTTGCCGGCACCAACTGGCCCGGCCACGGCGAGGTCATGGTCCCCGAGGGCCTGCAGTACCAGTCCATCGAGGGCGTCGTCTCCAAGATCAAGAGCATCGGCATGAACTCCATCCGCCTGACCTTTGCCATCGAGCTGGTCGACCAGATCTACGCCAACGACGGCAAGGACATTGACCTCAAGACTGCGTTCGTCGAGGGTCTCGGCGAGGCCAACGGCACCGCCGTGCTTGCCCAGGTCCTTGCCAACAACCCTTCCTTTACGGAGGAGACTACCCGTCTCGAGGTAAGCAAGCACGCCCCTTGGAAGTAAGTCGTTGACATCCGCTAATCCCTTGAAGGTGTACGACGCCATCGCCGCCGAATGCGCCAAGCAGGAAATCTACATCCTCCTCGACAACCACATGTCCAAGGGCAAGTGGTGCTGCTCCGGTAACGATGGCAACACGTGGTGGGGCGACCGCGAGTTCGACGCGGCCAACTGGGTGCGCGGTCTGGCGTACATGGCCGAGCACGGCAAGTCCTGGACGGCTCTCGTCGCCATGTCGCTCCGCAACGAGCTCCGCGAGGCCTCGGACAACCCGGACCTCGTCGCCGCCTCGTACCACTGGCAGGACTGGTACAAGTACATCCAGCAGGGCACCGACGCCGTCAACGCCGCCAACCCGGACGTGCTCATCTACCTCTCCGGCCTCAACTACGACACGACCGTCGCGCCCGTCTTCCGCGGCACGGCCCTGACCCCGGGCACCGAGACGTTCGACCTCGCCGACTTTGAGGGGTACGCCGACAAGCTCGTGCTCGAGATCCACAACTACGAGGGCAGCATCGGCAGCTGCTCGTCGCTGCGGTACAACCTGTACAACCGTGGGTTCCAGGCCATGAACGAGAGCGACCCGGCAACCGTCAACGTGTTCCCCGTGGCGCTGACCGAGTTTGGCTTCAACATGAACGACGCCACCTGGCAGAACACGTACGCCTCGTGCCTGGCCGAGGCCCTGCCCGAGTACAAGGCGAGCTGGTTCATCTGGGTCCTGGTTGGTAGCTACTACACCCGCCAGGGCACGCAGAACTTTGACGAGTCGTGGGGTCTGCTGAACGTCGACTGGTCCGACTGGAGGAACCCCGAGTACGTCGAGAAGCAGCTGAAGCCCATGGTCGCCGGCACCCTTGCTTAGACTTTGGACGATGGTCGTCGTTTTTAGCAGTTGAGTTTTTAAATAAAATCAGAGTTCTGTTTGGTGTCAGATTGTGTAATTTGTGTCTTTTTGTGAAATGCTTGCCTCTTTGAAAGTGGAAAGTCTGAAAAAGTCTCGCTTCGATCATGATCACTTGAAGTTCTGAACTTGTTGCCTGGGACCGGGCGCCGATCTTGTTAGAAATAAGTTGAGTAATTTCGACGAGGGCCAAAGTGAGGGTTCACGCCAGAAGTTTTGTTGCGAACGAAAACCGAAAATGAACAAAGTCGAAGGAAAAATTCGTGGCAGACTTGCAGGAAACTGTTGGATGTTGGTCGTGGATTCTGATGGTTCTGGTGTTGCCTGCGACTTGGGAAGGTGGAAGCGTACAGTGTGGACTATCGAAGATGTACAGCTAGCACACTGTGCGATTCATTGGCCAGCCACAAGGCGCTAAAGCCTGCACCGGCAGGGCTGCGAAAGGCTGAACTTCAGGTGAAAGCCAATTCTTCCCAATCTGCGCAACCCATGATTATCACCCATTGACACCTCCCCCGACAGTCCTACCCTGTATCAATCTCAGCGAAACCAAAGAAACCAGCGAAATGACCTAGACTCCGACCAACCAAATATCAACATCGTGACCAAGCCCGACCCCCACAGCAGCGATGGTGGTCTGCAAGTTCTTCGAGCAGGGGACCTGCAAGTTTGGACGTACGTCGCGACTGCGCCTCCTCGGGTTTTGCTGCTGAAGCCCAGCTAACGTTTTTCGGTGCAGAAAACTGTCGATTCGAGCATCCCAGTCGAGGCCAATCAAATAACCGGTTTGCCGCATTCGGCGGCAACTCGGGCGGCGGATTCAACCGCGGCAACAACGACAGTTCGTCCTCCAACATCGAGAACCCACCGAGGTCCAAGCACGGCTTCTCGATTACTGACTCATAAACAGCCCTCCCGTATCTCCTGTCGAAAGAGACGATCGAAAAGGACCTGACCTCTGAGCAACCGCAATGGATCTTCTCCGCCTACGGCCCCGGCAGGGACGCCCCAGAGCAGCTCTTTGGCGGCCCGATGCGCGAGCAGAGCTTTGAGGAGATGCGGCTTCACCACCTCATGGCGGAGGCGGCGGGCAACCCGCAACAAGCGGTAGGTCTTACAGAGGGAGTTTTCGCGACGGTCGGCTGACGAAGCACCGCTAGCTCAGCCAAGCCCAAGAGCTGTACCAGCAGGCGCAGCAACAGATGAAGACGGCGCTCGGCAACCTGGACGGCGCCATCCAGTTCATCATCTCCGCTGAGCAGAAGCACCCGAACCGTATCGACATTTGCAAGCAGGGCACCCAGCCGGGCGGCACGACCGGGGAGTTTGCGGTTGGAAGGCGGACCGGGGGGTCGTCACTGGGCCAACAGAACCCGTTCTCGTCCAACTCGTCTTCGAATACTGCGAATCCCTTTTCTTCAGGCGGCCAGCAATCATCAGCCTTTGGCAGCGGCGCGGCGGCAACTGGTAGTGCTTTTGGCCAGGCGAGCGCCCTGGGGCAGAAGCAGAGCCCCTTCGGTGCACCAGCCTTCGGTCAGCCGGCACAACCTGGTGCGACCGGGAGCGCCTTCGGCCAGCCCTCTCAACCAACATCCGCCTTTGGACAGCCAGCACAGACTACCCCAGCCTTTGGCCAGCCGTCGCAACCCACGTCGGCATTTGGCGCCGGCGCCCAGAATCAGGGTTCGGCCTTTGGCAAGCCATCGCAGCCAGGGTCTGCCTTTGGCAAGCCATCGCAGCCAGGGTCTGCCTTTGGCCAGCCCAGCGCGCTTGGATCGACACAATCAGCGTTTGGCCAGGCGTCGGCACTGGGCGCGAAGCCGAATCCTTTCGGCGCGCCCGCTTTCGGCCAACCGGCACAGCCCGCCGCGTCCGGCAGCGCATTCGGTCAGGCGAGCGCCTTGGGACAGAAGGCGAACCCCTTTGGCGGCGGCGCGAGCGGGCCGAGTCCCTTCTCCAACGCAGGCGGAGCGAACACGAACGGAAGTCCGTTCGGCCAGACGGCAGGGAACAATGCCACCCCCGGCGCTTTCGGACAGACAGCGCAAAACGCCGCCACGAACCAGAGTCCCTTCGGCGCGCCGGCGCAACCGACGCAGGGCGCCTTTGGACAACCCGCGCAGCCTGCGGCAGGCAACCCTTTCGGTCAGCCGGCTCAGGCCGCAGCTCCCGGTGCATTCGGTCAGCCCGCCCAGCCGGCAGCGGCGAACAACCCATTCGGCCAGCCTGCTCAACCAGCAGCCGCGAACAACCCCTTCGGCGCAAAGCCCGACGCCCAGCCGAGCACAGGCATGGACGCCCAGCCCACGAACACCTTTGGTCAGCCCGCTCCGGCAGCTCAGGCCCCGGCCAACCCGTTCGGAGGACAAGCCAAGCCGTCGGCCTTCGGCCAGACTTCCGCCCTGGGCGGCGCGGCACAAGGAAACCCCTTCGGCGCACAGCCTGCAGCACAGCCCGCTGCGCCAGCCGCCCAACAAGCAGCAGCGTCAGGAAGCGGGCCGTACCCCCCGGGCAGCGCGAGGCAACACCCGCCCGTGTCGAGCACCAAGGGCATGGACGGGCGCCTGGCGACGTGGAAGGGCAAGCCCGTCGCCTACAAGGACAACCTCCCGGGGATCCGGGCGTTCAACGGGTCCTGGTCGAGGATATGGTTCCCCGACGGGCCGCCCAACTACTACAAGGACACAGAGCTGCCGGACGGGTCGTACGACGACGCGTCGCGGCGCCAGTGGATGGCCTTTGCGGAGACAGGCACGTTCGACGGCGGGGTGATGCCGGAGCTGCCGCCGAAGCGCGAGTTTTGCCTCTGGGATATGTAGACTGCCCTCAGGCCTGGGTTGCTAGGAGCAGGAAAGGGGGAGGGGGTTCGCCCATTGTACCATGTATAGGAGGCATTGCACGGCGTTTACAGTATAGGATAAACTACAAAACGGAGATGGATGGATGGAGCGCTTATCGGGCGTGTTTTAGTATAATTCTCTCGGTGCCATTTTATCAAGCGGCTGGGGCCGCAATTCATCGATGCTCGGCATCATTTTATACCTTTCAAGACATTCACATTTCAAAATTCACGATTGACAAGTAGTGTGATGGGGTCTTTTTGTTTATTTTGATTCCAGGGGGTATCTAGACCTCATAACTCGTCCGGGCCGGATCTGCTCCCAGGCAACGCCTTCCAGCGAAACCCTCACAGCAGCCGGCGGCGGAAATTCCCAAGCCAAGAAAAGCCCATCACCGTGTTCCCCAGTTTTCAACAACAGAAGTCTTGGGAGACCAAACCGCACTTAAGCGGCAATGGTGACCTCGACCTCGACACCGGCCTCGATGTTGACGATGATCTGCTTGACGATCTCGGTGGGGGCGTTGAGGCTATTTTCTCCGTTAGCATACCGTCCATTCATTCATTCATCAACACCACAATCATCCGTCTCCGAGAGGCCGACGTACTCAATCAGGCGCTTGTGGATGCGCATCTCGTAGCAGTCCCAGGTCTTGGAACCCTCACCGCAGGGGGTCTTGCGGGTGGTGATCTTGAGGGTCTTGGTGGGCAGGCGGACGGGGCCGGAGACGCGGAGGTCCTTGGACTTGGCGCGCTCGATGAGCTCGGCGGAGACCTTCTCGAGGGACTGGACCTTGCGGGAGGAGAGGGTGATGCGGATCTTGTGAGTCTTGGGCGCCTCGCCGAAGTCCTTGTCCTTGTTGTAAGACATCTTGGCTATTGTTGTTGGGGGTTGATTGAACCGGTAATTGGCGAGAGTTGGAGAGAGAGAGAGAGAGTTGATCCTTCACGACTCGAACGGCTGGGTTGCGGCAAAGTGATGAAGGCTGGCTTTCGGAAGCTGGAGAAAGGGGGTCGGTGGAATTGCGATCGCGAACTTTTTTTTCTGTTTAACTCCCGTGGGGTTTCGGTAGGGCTTAACCGGCAGGCACACCGATCTAAAACGGGCCTAGCGCATAGATGCCTTTGATGACTCATCATTATACGTACCGTATGCCTGCCCCTCCACCCCACTTCCGCATTCGAGCTCCACCGCCCAAAGCTCCAGCTACGGCAGGCGGCGACCATGAATCATCCGGCGAACGACAAACCGTCAGCTCGCTGAACGTCCAACGGGACGCCATAAGAACGAACCACGAAAGGGCCCTCTCTTTTCAATACACACTCTTTTTAGAGACCACATTCGTTCTGCATCATACCATCACGACATCTACGAAAAAGAATACTTCGACGGAGGAAAAGATGGCCCAACTACCCCCCTTCGCGCCCTTCCCCCCATCATCATGGCACTCCCACCTCACGCCCGCAGACTGGGACGCCCTGACGACAGCCTGGACGCACCTCGCAAACGCACACCTCGCCCTACCCGACGACCAGCTCTCGAAAGCCGCATCGCCCAAAGACGACGCCGCCTCCCCGCTAGCAACCTTCCTTTCAACATTCATCCCCTCGATCGCAGAAACGGGACCTGCTCCCCTCGGCACGAACGCCAAACCCCTCCTCCGGGCCGTGTACAACCTCACAACCCGCCTCCTCACATCACCCACGTCTCCGCCGCCGACGCAGCTCGCAGCAGCACCCTTCCTCTCCTCCTTCAGCAAGCTCTACCGCAAGAACGCGCCAGCAACGCTATCGAAAGCATTCTCCTCCCACGCCACGCCCCTCGAAGCATCCCTCCTCGCCCTCAAGAAGTCGTTGACGAAGTCTTTGGAGGCAGGCCTGAAAGCAGACCTCCGCGCCCTCGAGGCCCGCCTCGCATCGCTAAACCACCTCCTCCACGCCTCCCCGCACGCGGCGGCCTTCTTCCTCGCAGGCTCCGACTTCCTCGACGCCCTCGTCTCGGCCTTCAAGATCACGAACCCACCTTTGCGAAAAGTCATCATCGCAACTTCCTATCTATGTCTGGTCGGGGTCGCCGAGGCGGGACGGATGGGCGCGCTGGCAGACGTGCTCTTCTCGCTGAAATCAGCAGCCGAGGCGCACCGCTCCGGACCCCTGAACGCGAACGACTCGCTCGTGGCGGAGCTCGTCACCGCGACGCCCGTGCTGCGACAACTCCTGAAAAAGGCGGAGGAGAAGGGCGCGGCGTCGACGGCGCTTAGGACGAGGATATCCGCGCTGGAAGGGTTCAAGAAGCCGGGCGGCGCGATCACGAGGCCGAAGCGGCTGGTGAAGAGGAAGGTCGACAAGGGCAAGGGCGTCGCGGACGGCAAGGTGGAGGCGAGGGAGGAGCTGCACGCACACCGGCAGAGCCAGATCGCGCTGATCCAGGACCTGTTCCCGGAGCTGGGCTCCGCGTTCGTGTCGAAGCTGTTTGACGAGTACGGCGACAACACGGAAATCGTCACGGCTCACCTGCTCGAGGAATCGCTGCCGCCGTACCTTGCGAACATGGACCGCAGCGAGCAATTGTTGGTTTCCATACACATTTTATTATCTATCCTAGTATCGCTAACATGTATCACAGATCCCCCCTGATGGAGCGCAGGTTCAGCCACGACATCGCGCCCCGGCCGACGCCGCCGCAGCTCCCGCAGCGCCACAACGTCTTCGACGACGACGAGCTCGACAGGCTGGAACTCGACGTCTCGAAGCTGCACTTCGGAAAGAAGGATGCCGAGAAGACAGCCGACGACGTCCTCAGAGACAGGTCGGCAGCCCCGAACAAGGCAGCGATTCTGTCGGCCCTCGCGGCCTTTGACTCGGACGACGATGAGCGCGACGACACGTACGACGCCGACGATGTTGGAGGTACGGTGGACGCCGCAAACGACGAGGTGGACCGCGATTCCAGCGAGGAGACGCTGTTCAAGGCGTTCCAGGCCGACCCGACCGTGTTCGATCGCCACGCCGAGACGAGACGGGGCCAGGCGAGAGGAAAGCTACGCGAGGAGACGAGCATGACGGACGAGGCCATCGAGGGCTGGGCCGTCATGCTCGTGCGCAACCCGGCGCAGAAGAGGAGGCTCGAGGCCAAGTACAACGGTGCCGCGGCCTTCACCGGCGCGCAGACGGAGTTGGTGTCCACGGCGTGGCGGGCCAGCGAGGATTCCGAGGCCGACGGGGGAGGCTCCTCATCTCGTGGCGGACGGGGCCGCGGAAGAGGCGGCGGTGGTCGCGGACGCGGAAGGGGTGGACGGGGCAACGTGGCCGGCCCGACGGGAGACAAGGACACGGAGGCGGCGCGGCGCAGGAAGGAGGCCAGCAAGGGCTCGCGCGCGAACCACAACCGCAGGGACCAGAGAGCGAAGAAGATGGCCAGGGGCGGGCTGCCGGGCTAGATCAGGTAACCCGGGACTCTTAATGTAATTTCTGCCTCTTGGCACCCCCCTGACTCGAACTCCGCGCCGTCATCTCCTCCACCGTTGCCGCCGCAGGACGTTTCGCCGTTGCCGTGAACCCTTCGTCGTAGAGATCTTCGTCGTTCAGGGCCATAGCGTAAGGGCTCTTGAGGTCCATGATGTCCGGAGTGGCGGCCTGCGGGGTGAAACCGCCGAGCCCGATGAAGTGGTCTGGGGCGCTGGCAAATGAGGAGCCAGCCTCCACGCCCGTGTGCCGGCCCCACGACGCGTCCTTCGGGGTCGCCAGCTCCGAGGTGCCGCCTACCGAGGGCACGTCCCCGTGGTCTCCGATCATGGACATTGACTCCCGCGAGCCGCGCCTGCTGTCGAGGTACGTCCGGCGGTCGTAACAGCGGCGGCAATTGGGATAGACGGGGTAGCAGTCCGACTCGTCGCGGTACTGGGGCAGCTGTGGGCGCCCCTGCTGGTTGCAGCGCTCCTGGATGTCGTCGAAGAGGTCGTCGACGGGGGTGAAGAAGGTGAGCCTGGGTCCGGAGCCGTAGTACTTGTTACGCCCCCAGAGCTGGCCGACGAGCGCGTTGGACTCGGCATCGACGATGGCGGCGCCGCTGTCTCCTTCCACGCCAATGCCACCTCGGATCCAGGCGTCTTCGTCGTCGTAGGGCTCGGGCTCCTCGACGAACCACTCGCGGGTGGCTTTGCCTGTCCCGTTAACCTCGGCGGAGACGTGTGCGGGTATCTCGCAGATCTGGCCGCGCTGCTGGCCTGATGTTCTGCCGGTGGAGACGACAGAGGCGCCGGGGTTGACCGGACCGGTGTTTTTGATGGGTAACTCCTTGATCAGGGGCATGGTCTCGGAGGGGAAGTGGCGGAGGATGTTGGCTCGGCGGGTCTTGGAGGCAACGAGAATCCAATCGGTCACGATGAGCGGGGCATCCTTGCCGATGTCCGCCCAGTAGGGGTCGTGGGAGATGCGCGTCGTTTTGAGGTCCAGGCCCGAGGTCGCCGTGAGGTTTCCGAGAGCGAAGTCAGTACCGTCTGGGATCGTGTCGTGGCACTCGTTGATGCAACCCGCGCGGTCGGAGGGGGAGGGGTGCTGGACGGCGATCTGACCGTCGTGCTGGTATGCTTCGAGGAAGGGGTGGAAGTTGGCGAGCCAGTAGCTCCCGCCGCCGATGATCAGGCACGGCCCGAGGGTGGAGATGCTTTCTCCGAAGTCCTGGGTCGACGCGATGCCGATGCTGTCGCCCATACGCGGATCCTCGAAGTAGTAGGGGTTCCGTGGCGTGCATACTTCGTCGTGCATGCCCTTGCCGAGACCGCGCGCCCAGACGAGGCGGTCGACGGTGCCGGTGGAGAAGACGAAGGAGACCGTATCCCGGTACGACTCTGGGAGGAGATCTCGGACGTGGGCAGCGATGACGAGGCACCGTGCCCGCGAGGGTTTCTCCTTGGTCATGATGCAAATGCGGCGGCGCCCTGGCTTTTTCCCGCGGGTGACGCTGACGACGTGGTTCGGGCCGCACCATTTCGGTAAGAACTCGACAAGGAAGGGAAGCACGCCATGCTCCCATACCAGAGGGAAGCTGGCGCCCTCAACGAGACGGGAGCTTCGCGCGCGGGTGAAGTCGCTCGGGCTGTCTGCTGCCCGCGGGGCTTGTCCTGCTTGGTCAGAGAAAGCATGGCCAGATAGAGTCGAGTGACTTACCGTTTTGTCTTTTGTGTTTCTTCTCGACGGCTGCTCGTAGTTGCTCTTGGCACTTCTTCTTAGACACGGCGACGGAGAGGACGTGCTTGATGGCTCGGTCCTCCATGGTATCCTTTCGAACGACGGCACTGCCCTGAGACGAGCTTGAGCTGACCATGACCGGAGCCATAGGCGTCTGAACGATACTGACAGCATTCAACTTCCCCTCTCCAGCGTTGGGATGAGCACACCTGACGTGGCTCTCCAGCATCCTCTTGCTCGGGAACGAGCTCTCGGTGCATCCTGGTGCCGGGCAGATGAGGAGGTGCTCCAGCTTGACATGCCACGCCAGTCCGTCCTTGGACGCGAACCCCAGTTGCTCACAGCCCGCCCAGCTGCACTTGTGCTTGTGGAAGGTCTCGAAATGGAGCTCGAGCTCCGTGTCCCGATCGAACGCCTCGTCGCAGTTCGGCCCTAGGCACACGAATCTGCTCTGCGCACGCTCAGTCTTTTGCGTCGGCGACGGCCCACATGACCAGTTCCTTGACCTAGGCGCCGGCCAGTCGTACGGCATCTCCGTCTGCGTTGGGGAGGTCCCGGAGCCGGCCGAGGAAGGTTGAGACACGCCGGACGACGAGTAGGTCACGCTGCTGACTGTGCTCAGCGCGGGAGTAGGCGCCTGGGCAGCAAGACCCTGCCCGTAGAATTCGAGGTCCAGTGGGGTACTTTTGTGATAGCTTGGGTCCATCTGACCGAGCCCTTGGGTCTGGGGCCACGCGTTCTCGCCGTAGATTTCCGGGCCACGGTAGAAGGGGACGGGGTCAAAGAAGGCCTCGTCTGCAGGCGGCCAAGAAGGCAGCGAGGCGATGGGGCCGGGGCCCTGGAGAGCGGGCCTCGTGGCGAATAGAGAGTGCTGATGGCTGCGTTTAAGCATCTTGGAGGGCCTCTCATCGGGAGGAGGGCTTCGTGATTGGGACATGACGATGATGGGACTGGTTGCCTGGCTTACACCGGGCTGGTGTGGATGGCGGCGCCGCGACGGCTCCTAGGACGATTGAAGCTGCCTCAGGTGAATTTCAAGTGGCAGAAGTTAGCGTCTATGAATTTTGGAGGAGGAAGAAGACGAAGACGAGGCGAGAATTTGAGGCGTGGGAAGAGGACGGTGCAGTGGAGGGGCGTGGTGGTGACGGGGAAGGGGAGCTGGGCGGTCGATGGCGGCGGCACGTTGCGGCACAGTGAGTTTGGCTTGGTTGCCTTTTGATGTACACCGTTTTTGATGACATGCTTTCCGCACCGTGTTCTTCGCAGTGACAGCGCATGCGTCACAGTCAGAATGGTAAATCGCACTGCTGAAAGTACCCTTGGACCCACTCTTCCGGCGGCCTCGTTCTGCTTATCCTTTTTCTCTCCATGTGGGAAATGGCGAACCACATCAGGTGGTCACTCAAGGAGCTGAAGGTGAGATATCACAGCATCAATTCTTTCCTGAATGTTAATCAACAGTTCTTACAGGGAAGTCTCTGAACAAGATGTGGCCCATCTACGATGATGGACGGAATTGTTTTTGAATCTCGTATGTGCGAGAGCACGAACCTCGTGAGCGCATAAAAAACGAGAAAAATATGGCCAATAGCTGCTTAAAGTAAAAGAGCTCTGGATTCGCCTTATAGTTATTCTTCAAAACTAGGAAATTAGATTGAGGGACAGCTATAAGAGCGGTTAAAATGGTTTGGCCAATACTAAGTAGCATGCCTAGTGTGCGAAGCCGGTCTTGGATGCACTTGAGGGTAAGTTTCTGGCGACCCACGTCACTTGGAGAAGTGGACTAGGTACAACTCTGATACTCCAGACCAGTCACGACTTAGACATCGCAAACGCATCACCGAGAGTCGCAGACAATGATATCGCGTAGCGTATCTCAATTGTAAACTATGAGTTCCGAAAGTCCCTATATTGAACGAAGAACTCGCCCTTGTTGCTGATGAATAGAAACGGGCCTTAACCTTCCACGTCACGGCTTGAGCAACACTTGATTCGTAACCAGTGGTGGTCATTTTACATTTTGACATACAGACTTGCGGCAACCCCGTTATTGAGCGCTTTCTCCATGGTTTGTTGCAAGTTGTAAACCCTCCCAATATCGTGGTCAACGGCTAGATGGTGGGGCCATATGCGCAAAGTCAAAAGCTTTTCGCTGACACCTTCGCGGAAAATACTTGAACGAGTCACATGGGTAACAAGTCCCAGCGAGCCCGCAATCCGCAGGAGCCCTAGTATAGTCTTAAACAGGAAGGACAGCAATACAGGAAGCAGCAAATGCCCACCTCGGCATCACCGTTATGGCCGACTGGTGTAACCTCGTAGACTTTCCAAACTCTAGCGCCCACATGCCGGAACTCGTCAAAATCGGACTCGCTGCAAGAATCATCATTCCGTCAAGAGACTAGGGAACCTCGGCCTGGAAGTAGCGAGTCACTCAGCGACCTCAAACAGTCAAACCAAAGAAAATCGTCTGGTTTCACGTAATCATCCGGTCTAAGACCCGCTACGCGAGTTGAGACGAACACAGACTCTTGTCTCTGAGAAGGGAAAGCCCTACCGGAAAATGGCACCGGGGAAAACCACACATTTCGGACTTTTGTATTGGACCGACCCAATCCACGGGCTTCGCGGACCCCACGGGGACCACGGCTTACACGGCCCTGCCGGCAGAGAAAGCCATGATTGCTCGCGGATTCCGCCGGGCATTCTTCAGCCGGGCTTGTCCGACCGTCGCAGGTGTTATTTTGGACCCGGGACACAGAGCAGGGGGCGGCCCGCCGAGCTCCTCTTCCTCCCCCCCGCAAGGAAAGTCCGTCGGAACTTTAATGCGACATCACTCCCGCGACGTCAAACAGCAACTGTCGCCTAGCACTGACGCAAAGTCAAATAGAGATTCAGACGTCCAGACCGTCGTATTGAGATGAACACCCCCCGACCTTGGAATTCTCTGTGAATGGACAGTTTCAGGGACTCGAGCGACATGCCGGCTTCCGACCACCGTAGGAAGGTCTAGATTTCACATCTCAGGGGGCGCGGCTCGAGTCAGTCGGACCCAGCAGCTCGGTCTGACTGTCCGACGATGTAGGGGTCTATTTTCGCGAGTGATCGCCGTCTGACAGGAGGCCGCCGCAGCCAGAACATCAGACCAAGTGCCAGCAACTACTTACCGCCCGTCCTATAGAGGGAGCATGCATTGGACTGACCACTCCACGTAACGGCTGTACCCGTGGCTTTGGTCAATGCCGTCTCAGCATGAATCCGAAAAAAGCTCGGTCTCGGTCTCCCGGCGACACGTCGTCGGGTGCCCCGGACTTCCACGCCGGCTCATTTGATTTAAAGTTTGACTCGGCTACCAGTGCGATGGGTCTCAATCCCTGATAGGAATATCTGCGCGCTTTGTGGCTCAGTATCTTGTCCTTGGGGGACAGGGAAGATAGTCTTGGACTTCAGACCGGCTGAGTCTCTCACCGCTGATGTTGCGATACTTGCTGGCTATAAAGGGGGACCTCTTCTTCCACGGCTTGACAACTACTCCTCATCACTACAACTCAGACTCTTTCCATCACAACTACTTTTCCAAACAAACACTCTCCAACAACCAGACGCTTTTCAGCAACTTTTTCTCCAGTCAAAATGCAGTTCACCAAGCTCGTCTTCGGCATTGCCCTCGCCGTCGCTGTCCCCGCCCAGGTTCGTCGCACTTAACCACACACACTCCTCGCCCAGAACCAGAGCAGAACCAGATGGAAACTAACTCGAACCTCCTCCAGGCCGCCATCTGCATCCAGCTCGGCGCCTGCGCCGAGGGCAACGACATCCGTCAGTGCACGTCCGGAAGCTGTCGCCAGAAGCTCGGCCAGACCTGCACCATCAGCGGCAACAGCGTCGCCTGCCCCAACTAAGTTTCTCTCATCGCAGAGTTCGTGTAGGAATTGGTGGTTTGTGGATAGCGGTTTTGAGTTTCAATACATTCTCGATTTGCTAGACCATAGCATACCTCTTGCCAGGCCGTGCCGCCTTTCCAGTGTGAACCCAAAAGCCTCAGTGTTGCATAGGTCCAACTGTTTCGGATCATGCTCACATCTATCGTGGAGAAAGGTCTCGTTTAAGGTCCCTTCATTGCACAACTCGGTCGATGGTGCGACTTGGCTCTCTGGCTCTTTCAATACTTCATGGGCTTATGTAAACTCTCATCAACTCTAAGTTGTATTTTGGCTGAAAGTTGTACTCGACGTTCAACTCGGTTTCTGTGTCTTTCAAAGTGTAACGACCCGTTAGCTGAATCTATGATGCCTCCAAGAGTAGACCACTAAAAAAGAAACAGGAACGGAGCCGGGCGGATTCGAACCACCGACCTCTCTGCCAGAATGATGATACTATGGCTCATCGTATCTACTATTGTAGACGAGATTCTGACAGAGCACTCTGACCACTGAGCCACGGCCCCTTAAGGTTTTTAGACGATTTGTTAGGAAGGGAAGGGTTGTTCATAATGATAAAGGTATGTGTGAATGCAGGCAGATCTCGAAAGGGTAGGTGGCTGGGTGGTGGCGTGCGAGCCTCAGAGGTGATTTCTGTCGTTGGTCATGTGATGATATTCTGCTGGCCTATCGCCGGCTACCTAGAGATCCTTCGCACCAACATCACTAGTGGCGCATGACCGCCCCAGCCTGACTTGACAACTTCGTTGTTACCCGACATGGACGGGCGCCACGGCGGCTGGTTGCAACAGCAATAAATGCTCACATCAACACTCGTCAACTCCCATGGCGTCCATCTACCCGCGGCGTCTCGCGGCCAGACGGATCCGCGTCATCGTGCTCCACCCCGGCATCGGCGCCGACCCCATCGCCTTCCACCTGAAGGAAACCAGCATCGATAACCCGCCGCCATTCCAAGCACTCTCATACGTCTGGGGCGACCCGACCTTCAGCTGTAAAGCCACCTGCTCAGGGAGCCCTATTTCAATCACACAGAGCCTCTTCGACGCCCTGCGGCATTTCCGCCTCCCAGACAAGGAGCTGACGATATGGGCCGACGCGGTCTGCATCAACCAGGACGACGTGGACGAGCGCGGAGCGCAGGTCCAGCTCATGCGGGAGATCTACTCCCGCGCCGCCCTTGTGGTGGTCTGGCTCGGCCCGGACGCCGAGGGGCACGCGACGCAAGCCATCCCACTGATCGAGGCGATATACGACGCCTGCCGCACACACGCGCTCGCGGCCGGCGTTGACCTGTTGGACATGGCGTACTATACGCCCTTTTCGCGGCGCCGGGACGGACTCGCGGGCGTTTCTCTAGCGGACATCGCCACTGCCGCGGAACGAGCGGGCGGCCCCGCCCCGGACGACAACTCTTGGGATGCGCTCCGGCGGCTCCTGTCTCGCCCGTGGTTCACGCGCGTCTGGTGCGTGCAGGAGATCATCCTCGCCCGGTCCTCCAGGGTCCACGTCGGCTCCCGGTGCTTCGACTGGGAGAAGCTGGGCGTCGCCACCTCGTGGTTCAGCGAGCAGAACCTGGCCAGCGACTACGACGTCGCCCCGGAGCTCCGCGGGGGCAGCTGGGAGAACGCGCACGGCATGTTCGACGCGCGCGACATCCCCGAGATGAGCCTGCTGGAGATCCTCAACAAGTTCCAAGACTTTGCCGCGACGAACCCGCGGGACAAGGTGTACGGCCTCCTGGGTCTCGCCAGCGAAGAGGCCCTCGAAGGGTTCCCCGCGGTGGACTACAGAAAGAGCGTCGCCGAGGTGTATGCCGATGTTGTCAGGGCGTCGGTGGCCAGCACCGGCACGCTGGTCGCGATGAGCCACGTCAAGAACGGGCGTGCAGTCCACCGTGCCGAGTTTCCTTCGTGGGTGCCCCGTTGGGACGTCAGCGAAGACGTCGCCAATATGCTGGATGCCGCGATGGTAGCTGCCTGGGAGAGAGGGGACAAACACGGCCTGCCATGCCTGAGCAGATTTGAACCGTCCGCAGATGGCAAGGTCTCGCTATCCGGCGTTCGTTTCGATTCCATCGCCTGGACCACC